>JASPKZ010009837.1:0-1281250 GCA_030220185.1 Diploptera punctata | reverse complement strand
GATAATAATGATGATAATAATGTTTTATTTATATACAAAATTTTAATGTTTACTCATCTTTCTGTGCCTAAAGTTTTATTTTTCTTCTCCACTCGTCTCTCTCCGTCTAATCCATGTCCTCCAGTCCTCTTGCTCTTATTCCAGTTCTTATTTCCTGCATCCACGAGTTTCGAGGTCTTCCTCTCCTCCTTCTTCCATGTGGACACCATTCCAATGTTTTCCTGGATAATCTTTCTTCTTGCATTCGTCGTACGTGCCCATACCAATTTAATTGCTTATACCGTATATAATCTACTATTGAATAACCAATATTAATTTTTTCTCTTATGACAGTATTTCTTATTTTGTCTAATTTTGAACATCTTGCTGCTCCCCCCAGAAATCCATTTACACCGACATAAGTTTTTGTTCTAAGCTTTTGTTGAATTTCCAAACTTCAGCTTCATAAACCATTTTATTTTGAACACCTCGAATATCCCATGTTCAATAATAATAATAATAATAATAATAATAATAATAATAATAATAATAATAATAATAATAATAATAATAATTCATTGTTGATATTTTCTCAATTCTCACTCGTAACCACTATAGGAGAGAGCATCATAAATATTCAGTTTGAGTGGAATTGCTTGGCAATATTCGTGAAATGAGACGGGCTGAAATTCGAGGGTTGATTTAGCGGAAGGAAAATATTACCCGCAGAGACACAGTGGTTGTAAATTACTTTGTTCAAATGAATCATACAAAATAAACCCAACAAAAGGAGTTGGAATGCTGTATATAATATCCATCCTCTCTTTCTTAATCCTAAGAGAGAAGAATGATCTTCAAGAAATGCGTTGTGTATTTTTAGCCAATCTAAATTTAGTTTTAAAACGAATAAAATAAAATATTTACTAGATTTATAATATTCTAGATCCATATTAAATCATCAGACTCAGGTAAAGGGGTTGTGTTTGTTGCATCCTCCCGCCATCTTCTGGACGGTCAGTCCAAAATCATTATCGCCTGGGAATACAACGGGAATTTGTTTAGGTATTTTGGAACTTGGCGCTATATCTACATATTTAAGCCACTTTTGCTTATTTCTCACACATATTAGACCATAGTTAGTAATTTTAAACTGTTTTCTCTATGACATCGTATTATTTATAGCCTAAATATTATATCCGGTCGATCTACATTACTCAATGTAAAAATTGGGAGATGAAATAGATGAATAGAGAAGAATTGAGGACAAGAATTATGAAGGTAAAGCCCGTTTTGGAATATAGCGCCATTTATTATGATGATGCTGAAATATAGCGATTGGGTATATTTCCTGCTTTACAAATTGTTTGTTTTGAAAAAAGTAATCGAAAATAAATGCGATGTGTTTAGAGCTTCAAATAAAATACCCTTAAGTTATTTTAGCGCAAATGAATACTTAACGCATTAAAAAAGAAATCAAACAAACAACGGACAAAATTATTATTGTAAAATGCGATTAGTTTTGAACATAAGAAAATTCGATATATAGCGAAAAAATGAATTAGAAGTGGATGATTAAAAATATCCTAAAATACATTATATCAATTTCATGTAAATAGAGCGGTTAAAAAAGGAGAACGTTAATTCATATCTGTATGCTATTCTGGCTCAGTCGCTATCGGTGTCGTCTTGAATTCAAGCGAGATAGAGGATTCCATCGTCGTTGTGCGAGCAATTTTCTTAACGTAACTTAACTATATGTAACGTAACAACCTAATACAACTTAAGGTAACTTACATAATGTAACCAGACTAATATTCTGAATGTTTAATGCTGAAAAGTGTGTTCCACAAATCACGTGACTTAACTATTAGGCCTATCGGTGTCGTCTTGAATTCAAGCGAGATAGAGGATTCCATCGTCGTTGTGCGAGCAATTTTCTTAACGTAACTTAACTATATGTAACGTAACAACCTAATACAACTTAAGGTAACTTACATAATGTAACCAGACTAATATTCTGAATGTTTAATGCTGAAAAGTGTGTTCCACAAATCACGTGACTTAACTATTAGGCCTATCGGTGTCGTCTTGAATTCAAGCGAGATAGAGGATTCCATCGTCGTTGTGCGAGCAATTTTCTTAACGTAACTTAACTATATGTAACGTAACAACCTAATACAACTTAAGGTAACTTACATAATGTAACCAGACTAATATTCTGAATGTTTAATGCTGAAAAGTGTGTTCCACAAATCACGTGACTTAACTATTAGGCCTATCGGTGTCGTCTTGAATTCAAGCGAGATAGAGGATTCCATCGTCGTTGTGCGAGCAATTTTCTTAACGTAACTTAACTATATGTAACGTAACAACCTAATACAACTTAAGGTAACTTACATAATGTAACCAGACTAATATTCTGAATGTTTAATGCTGAAAAGTGTGTTCCACAAATCACGTGACTTAACTATTAGGCCTATCGGTGTCGTCTTGAATTCAAGCGAGATAGAGGATTCCATCGTCGTTGTGCGAGCAATTTTCTTAACGTAACTTAACTATATGTAACGTAACAACCTAATACAACTTAAGGTAACTTACATAATGTAACCAGACTAATATTCTGAATGTTTAATGCTGAAAAGTGTGTTCCACAAATCACGTGACTTAACTATTAGGCCTATCGGTGTCGTCTTGAATTCAAGCGAGATAGAGGATTCCATCGTCGTTGTGCGAGCAATTTTCTTAACGTAACTTAACTATATGTAACGTAACAACCTAATACAACTTAAGGTAACTTACATAATGTAACCAGACTAATATTCTGAATGTTTAATGCTGAAAAGTGTGTTCCACAAATCACGTGACTTAACTATTAGGCCTATCGGTGTCGTCTTGAATTCAAGCGAGATAGAGGATTCCATCGTCGTTGTGCGAGCAATTTTCTTAACGTAACTTAACTATATGTAACGTAACAACCTAATACAACTTAAGGTAACTTACATAATGTAACCAGACTAATATTCTGAATGTTTAATGCTGAAAAGTGTGTTCCACAAATCACGTGACTTAACTATTAGGCCTATCGGTGTCGTCTTGAATTCAAGCGAGATAGAGGATTCCATCGTCGTTGTGCGAGCAATTTTCTTAACGTAACTTAACTATATGTAACGTAACAACCTAATACAACTTAAGGTAACTTACATAATGTAACCAGACTAATATTCTGAATGTTTAATGCTGAAAAGTGTGTTCCACAAATCACGTGACTTAACTATTAGGCCTTTATATATATATATATATATATATATATATCCATCCATAGTAATTCTGCCCGAAGGCAGATCCTTCACTGCAATCATAGCATTTTCATGCAACGCTTGCAGCTTTACTAGGGGATTGTAGGTGTGGTAGCTTCCCGTTGCTTTCCACACCGGTAAAGGATGATGATGACGATAATGATAACGATGATGGCCATATGATTTCGGGGACCGTTTGGGCCTTAGTTTTCCTGACATTTGTCTTACAGGTGAGGAAAACCCCGATAAAACCTTCACCCAGAAAAACTGCCCCGACCGGGATCGAACCCGGGCCCGCTGCGTGATAAGGCAGCACGCTACCTCCAGACCACAGCTGTGGACTATATTTATGTATGTATCAACTTTTTAATCCAGAACGTGAATAATGCGGAAACTTGTGCAATGTGAACAAATTTATTTGTCCCGGCGAAATAATAGCAATTTTACGTGTATTTATTTTGCATAAAACGGAATCTGTCCAACGCGGAAACGGAAGGATATTTCTACACATTTCAAGAAAAAATGTTTATAAAGCGGAAAGACAGATAAATAAATTAGTTTCAATTTCATTGAATTTCCGTTATAGCAAAAAACAAAAAGGGATGATTCCTGCCGCCGGGTTAAGTATAGATCTACCTGTATCGGAAATTTATTTCGGCCGTTGCACACCCGTCATACGAAATACAGATACCTGTCTTACAAATAACCATTGCACTGTAAAATATGAAATTAGTTAAAGTTCTGAGACCGGTCTTTCACAGGTAGCGTTCTGAATTTACGAAATGAAGATGGCTATAACGTATGTATCATTATCATTAAACAAAAAGTGAAAGTGATTGAAGATAAATCTCCAAATTTCCGGACCGATGCTCCAAAGTCAAGCTCTAGCTGTTGCTAAATCCCTAGGGAATAGCGATTTAAAAGCATCTTCAGATTGGCTGGACAGTTTTAAAAGACGACACAATGTAGAGTGGAATAAAATTTTCCGAGAATCAAAGGATGTGGACGAAAGTGGGTAGTTAGTGAGAGGAAACCGAAACGGATTACTTTAATTTCAGGATACGCACATAAGAGACATTTTTAACGCTGATGAAACGGGACTGTTTTTATCGCGCGTTGCCGCCTAAGTTGTTCATACATATTATACTTCACTTTTCAAAGGCAGCGAAACTACAATTAATCCAAGGTACATTGATGTATACGGTACTCTATAATCTAAGATTTTTAATAAATTTTAGTTTTTTTATAATGCGGAATTTTGTCTAATGTGGAAAAGAATTTACCCCAAGCGATTCCGCTTTGAGCAAGTTTTACTGTATGTAAATAATAGCTAATACCCGGCGTGCGCTGCCACGCCTAATTAATGAAAATTAATGTGCTTTTATGTCTTCTTCTTCTTCACTTCCTGGTTTAGGCAAGAGTTGCCTGTTCCGTCTTCACTAATAGATCTAAGACCATCTCTTCCGAGGACGTCCGACATATCTTTTTCCTCTTGGAAAATAATGGAAGATTTTATTTGTTTTTATGTTTAGTTGAATAAGTAAAAGGAAAACTAATTATAAATTTATATTTTTTAGATACCCCCGTGCTGATTACCCGGCGTTGTCCGGGAATCTACTTATCCTGATCCTTTTTGACATAAATGAGCTGAAATACGAAAATTAATAATGTTTTATGTTTAGTTAAATAAGTGGGAGGGAACATTTATATCGTAATTATTTTTTAGATACCCCGTGCTGTTTACCCGGCGTTGTCCGGGAATCTACTGATCCCGATCTTCTTGGCATAAATGAGCTGAAAGACAAAAATCAATGTACTTCTTATGATTAGTTGAATAAGTAAAATGAAAGAAAGTACAGGGTGATTACAAATGATTGGAGCGATTTCATGATTTTATGGTAGCTGTAGTATTCGACATATTTTCACGAACTTTTACAGATACATAGAGCAACTTCCCAGGTTTTTTTTTGAGATGTTACAGGTGCTCCATATGCTCCCCCTTGGTGATTCTGCAGATATCAAGTCTGTAATCAAGTTCGTCCCATACTCGACGTAACATGTCCCTATTAATTTGTTCAAAGGCATTGATTATGCGAGCTCGCAGTTCTGGTAAGTCTACTGGTAAAGGAGGCACAAACACTGAATCTTTCACATACCCCCAAACAAAAAAATCGCACGGCGTCAAATCGGGGGAGCGTGGAGGCCATGACAACAATTTCTGATCATTCTCTCCACTGCGACCGATCCATCGGTTTGGCAATCTCATGTTTAAAAATTCACGAACATCGTGATGGAAGTGTGGTGGAGCACCATCCTGCTGGTAGATGAAGGTCTCACTGTCGGTCGTCAGCTGCGGCATGAGCCAATTTTCCAGCGTGTCCAGGTACACGTGTCCTGTAACGTTCTGCTCGCAGAAGAAAAAAGGGCCATAAACTTTGAACTGAGAAACCGCACAGAACACACTAACTTTTGGGGAGTCGCGAATGTGCTGCACAATAACGCGGGGATTTTCTGTGCCCCAGATTCGCACATTGTGTTTGTTCACTTTGCCATTCACAAAGAATGTTGCTTCGTCACTGAAGACAAGTTTCTCACAAAAACCATCCTCATCCATAAACTGCTGCATTTGTGTACAAAATTCAAACCGACTCACTTTGTCAATGGGCGTAAGGGCTTGTAGAAATTGCAAGTGGTAAGGTTTATGCTTCAATCTTTTCCGCAAGATCTTCCAAACGGTCGGTTGTGGAATGTTCAGCTCTCTGCTCGCTTTTCGTGTTGATTTCTGTGGGCTACGTGTGAAACTCATCCGCACACTCTCAACCTTTTCTTCACTCACTGAAGGACGACCCGTTGATTTCCTTTTACAGAGGCATCCTGTAGCTTTAAATTGCGCATACCATCGCCGAATGGAGTTGGCACTCGGTGCATCTTTCTCGAACTTCGTTCTGAAGTGTCGTTGCACAGTTATCACAGATTGAGTTGAATGAAATTCAAGCACAGCATATGCTTTCTCCTCGCCTGTCGCCATCTTTGATAACTGCTGCGCTCTCTCGGTTTAAAGCTGAAACACGGCTGCGAGAGAAAACAAAAAAAAACCTTATGAGTTTTTATACATAACTTTAAAGTTCTGTGAAGATATGTCAAATAAGATCGCTACAATAAAATCATGAAATCGCTCCAATCATTTGTAATCACCGTGTATGTTTATCGTAATTATTTTAAGATTCCCGTGCTGATTACCCGGTGTTGCCCAGGAATCTACTAATCTTGATCTTCTTGGCATAAATTCGTTATTGTGAGTTATCCGTAAAACAATACCCGTCATGTGCTGCTACGCTTGGACAGGAATCTACGCACTTGTTTCGATCTTCTTAGCATCAATGAAAGACAAAAATAGTTATTGTCAGTTATCCGTAAGAGATAAACATGTACTGTCGCGGACTTTTTTGTAGAGCTTTTTGAGATATTCAATTCTGTGCACATCAATTTTGTGTTACTTGTTATGGTTTAGGCAGCGTAAGCCATTTAAACGTCAAAAGAGGTACCTTTTTTAACGTTTTCCACTATAAAAGCGATTTTTAAGGATGTTGGAGTTGAGTATCACAACTTTCTTATAGCCTATGTTCATCTGGGGAATCTCCTGAACATTTTGCAAAAAACACCATCACAATCGGATCAACGGTATGGCCTCGCATAAAGTACGAACAAACAAAGTAATAAACAAACAAACATTCATTTTTATATATTAGATAATAACGAATTATGTCATGTATGTTGCAAAGGAGAAGAAATAGAATGTTGGTTGGAAAGATGAGATGTAATACAAGATAATCGATATAGCTTATAACAACTAACAAGAGTATGCACATTGCAAACATATACAGTGCTGCAACACAAAGATGAAGGGAGATTTGCTGCATTTACATAAAGTCATGAATGCTGTTGGATCCTTTAAAATTCAGATGTCACAAAGCTCCCCCTTACTATGAAATTAGGGGGGAGGTATCCTCTCCCTAGGGTGACCAGTGATATTCATTGATCCACTAGAAGTACCCTCCCCTAGCTTAAATCACTCTCAACACTATTGCAGTTGCAGCATGACGTCTGTGCATTAAACAAAACACACACACCTAATCTTCTCTAATCGCTCTTCTAGAATAGTCTGAGCCAGATTAAATTATACATTAATTTGCGGCTTGTCCTTTGAAGATAAGTTAATTACTCAATTACTACACAAAATTGTACTTTACAGTATGTGAGAGAATTTCTAACGAGGAGAATACGTACAGTAAGAGTTACATAATATATATACCCGGCGTGCGTTGCTACACCTAAATAAATGAAAATTAATGCACTTTTATGTTTAGTTGAATAAGTAAAAGGAAAAATAAGCCTAATTATACATTTATATTTTTTAGGTAGCCCGTGCTGATTATTCGGTGTTGCCCTGGAAGCTACTTATCCTGATCTTCTTGACATAAATGGCCCGAAATCGAAAATTAATGTGTTTTATGTTTAGTTAATTAAGATGAAGGGAAAATTTATATCGTAATTATTTTTAGATACCCTGTGCTGTTTACCTGATGTTGTCCGGGAATCTACTCATCCCGATCTTCTTGACATAAATGAGCTGAAAGACAAAAATAATTAATGTAAATAAGTAAAATAATTATAAATGTATATCGTAATTATTTTAAGATTCCCCGTGCTGACTACCCTGTGTTGCCCGGGAATCTACTTATCTTCTTGGCATAAATGAGCTAAAAGACAAAATTCGTTGTGTGTTGTTATGCTTGCACAGGTATCTACGTACTTGTCTCGATCTTCTTGGCATCAATGAAAAATAAAAATGGTTATTGTGAGTTATCCGTAAGAGATAAACATATGCTGTCGCGGACTTTTTTGTAGAGCTTTTTGGCGATATTCTATTCTATGTACATTGATTTTGTGTAATTGTTATGGTTTAGGCAGCGTAGCCATTTAATCGTCCAAAGAGCTACATTTTTCATGTTTTCCACTACAGAGGGCGATTTTAAGGGTTTAGGAGTTGAGTATCACAACTCTTTTATAGCCTATGTTCATCCTGGGAATCTCCTGAATATTTTGCAAAAAAAAACATCACAATCGTATCAACGGTATGGCCGCGCATAAAGTACGAAACAAACAAACATTCATTTTTATATATTAGATATGTGAGGTGTCTCAAAACAGTTGGTTGTCATTAATAATAAGTAAAAGTGGTCGCCCGAGTCGGCATTGAGCGAACGCTTAGCTCAGTGCCTTATGGATTGCTTCGTAAGCAAGAGGTCACAGGTTCGATTCTCGAAGTTGGTTGTCATTGATGTATTGAAATTGATGGCTCTCCACTTTGAATTCTTGCTCTGAGCTCGAAGTTGTTGATGTTGTAGCTATGATACGTAAGTTGTTGTGGCTATAAAAGTTAGGTATCCATCCATCCAATAGTAATTCTGCCCGAGGGCAGATCTTTCACTGCAATCATAGCATTTTCAGCTATGCTTTGCAGCTTTACTAGGGAATTAGAAGTGTGGTAGCTTCTCGTTGCTTTCCACGCCGGCGAAGGATGATTATGATAATGATAAGGATGATGATGATGGTCGGATGATTTTCGGGGACCGTTCGACAGTAAGCTTCCTGACATTTGTCTTACAGGCGAGGAAAAACCCCGAAAAGCCTCACCCAGGAGCCTGTCCCGACCGGAAATCGAACCCGGGCCCGCTGCCTGAGAAGGCAGCACGCTACCTCGAGACCACAGCGGTGGACAAGTTAGGTATAATAATAATTTTGAATAATGAATAACTTTTAGAATAAATGTTTGACACACCATGTATACAATATACTATAATCAATTTATATTTTATTAACATTATATTGATGAGTCCACCGCTGTGGTCTCGAGGTAGCGTGCTGCCTTGTCACGCAGCGGGCCCGGGTTCGATTCCCGATCGGGGCAGTTTTTCTGGATGAGATTTTTATCGGGGGTTTTCCTCACCTGCGAGACAAGTGTCAGGAGAACTTTAAGGCCCAAACGGTCCCCGAAATCATATGGTCATCATCATCATCCTTCACCGGTGTGGAAAGCAACGGGAAGCTACCACACCTACAATTCCCTAGTAAAGCTGCAAGCATAGCATGAAAATGCTATGATTGCAGTAAAGGACCTGCCTTCGGGAGAATTACTATGGATGAATATTGATGAGATAAATGTGACATAATACATAAAATATTGTCCAATGCCACCCGGTTGACTTTTATGACATTTCTGGCTATCTCTCCTGGCATTGGCGGCATTGTAATCGATTTCTTAGACGGGACACCTGTAGACGAAATCACGTTACTCCGATGATATGATGAGTGATATATAATAATGGAGCGCCAGGAGTGACATTAACCTAAATTTCAGACCATGGGCAACCATAGGAAAACATCCTGTAGTCTGACCGGGAATCGAATCGGGACCTAATGAATTGTAGTCAGTAACGCTGACTACTATCCAATGAAGCTGATCTAAAGATAATAATATACCGGTAACTCATAACATAAATCTCTTAAACAGTGTTGTCAAATTCTCGCGTCACAGGTAGATCAAGCCTTTCACCGGAAGATGCTAAACAAGGTTAATTATTATTTTCTCGTAGTTGAATATTGATTCTAAAAAACCGAGTGAATATTTTAGAACTGTGTTTACCCTGCACGACAGTAGGCCATATGACGTCATTCGGCCATCCGGTGATCCTTGAAAGCAACTCTCCTCCTCCGCCGCGCTGAAGTATGGAAGTGCTAGAGTGATTTGTTTTCTAATCATACCGGTATCGTTTGTCAGAGAGAGAATTTGACCATGAAAACAAATATTTAAATGATACATTTTAGAATTAGCTCTCCATAGTATATATTATTCCTCTTAATTGGTTTAAGTAAGATACATGTATTGCATTATTAGATTAAGTTTTAAATGAGTGCCATAGGTGCCTAACCCACAATTTAAAAAAATGCTTTCCCTGTAATTGCACTAGAAATAATCATCTCTGTCAGAGCCACATCTGCCTATAACATTTTTGTGTTAATTTTAACTCATCCATAATGTTATAGGCAGATGTGGCTCTATTGCAATTACAGGGAAATCATTTTTTTTTAAATTGTGGATTAGGCACCTATGGCACTGAGGCGCTCAAATAAAAACCTACTTCCTTACCAAATTAAATTAAGCTCCATTCCATCTATTCTATTGACACAGTTTAACCTCTCTTCTGATAGGTACCTCGCCACTCGGGCCTTACAGAGACATGACCTGTTAAGAGAGGGATTTTAGCTGTGGATCACTTTTTACCATTCTTCAAATGAGCGATCAGCTCAGTGTCAGAGCCTCCTCCCAGACAACACAACATTAAGACGAAACATGCCATTCACATACATCATCATCATGAACAAATTCGTTTTACGCCATGTGGCTTGTACGGTAAACCTAGCGAAGATGGTCTTGATCTTTCCACCGATGTTTTGGTCTTCCTTGGTCCCTATGTCCAGTTGGGGTATATTGGAATGCCAATTTTGGAAGTCTATTTCTTGCCGTTCTTCTCAGATGATTTTTCCATTCTTGTTGGTATCTTTGTATATCTTCATTTAAACTTGTTACTCCAAGTTTTCCTCTGATAATAGTGTTCCTTTGGTGATCCAGTCTATTAACTCCTAACAATGATCGTAAGAAGCGCATTTGGCTTACTTTTTTAGATTTTTTTTTTAGATTTATTTAGCCTGGTGGAGTTAAGGCCATGTGGCCTTCTCTTCCACTCACCAGGACAAACATATATTACATAAGAATATAACAATCTTAATTAACTCTAATATTAAACACTAAGTAAAAATTTGATCAAAAGATAATATCTAATATACATATTACGATCTATAATACAACCAGTTAATATTAGTTAAAATTAAGACTAAAACTAATAATAAAATGTATACAAGCAAGACATATTAATTGTCCCTGTCTAGTGTATATTAAAAACAGGAAAATATTGAGATATAGAAAACTAATTTTACGATTATACAATATTTAAAACAAAACAAATAAAAATATTTGTTATTCTTAATATTATTTACATAAATAATTAAATATATTAATATTGCTAAAAGAATACTATCAGTGAGGTGTATAAGTTAGTTTGTTATTAAATAATTCTTTAGTTTGTTTTTGAAGGATGTTATAGTTTGACAGTCTCTGACATAGGGTGGAAGGGAATTCCATGTTTTGGTAAGTGGCACCGTAAAATATAATGAATAATATACAGTGTGATGAGGCGGGATATAAAGGACAATGTGCTGATGGGATCGAGTGTCAAGATTATGTGTGTCGGATAGTCTGATGAAGCGGCGTGAAGTTTATGAGAGTTTCTTTTATTTAAAATCCAAATTTCACTTCCATATTTTAGAGGCAGCTTTTGATGTGATGTTATGTAATCTTAGTTTTGTCTCTGTCCTCATCTGTTTACCAAAATGTCTTCGTATTACCCCATTCATTTTATTATATTTTGTAATTTTGAATCAATGTCATTCTTGTACTCTGCAAATACACTTCCTAAGTAAGAGAAATCTGAGACTTGTTCTATAATTTTTCCATCAATCCATTCACATACGTATTCTTACTAAATATGGCGAATGTAATAATGATGGCCAGATTATGTTTGGGGACAATGTAGGCCTTATATTTCCTAACACTTATCTTAAAGGTGAGGAAAAACCTCGAAAAAAAAATCACCCAGGAAACTTGTCCTGACCACGGCTCAAACCCGGGCCCGCTGCGTACAGGGAAGCGACACTATCCCCAGACCACAGCGGTGGGCAATACTTTTTCCATAACTAACTAACTTACTGGCACTATCGAACCCGTAGATTTATGGCCACGCGGACATATGCTCTCCATACATCCCTATCCTGAGCTAATGTTTTCCAATCATTCCCTGTATAATCTACTTCCCTCAAATCATAGTCAATGTTATTCTTCCACCTCATTCTTGGTCCAACAACTAGGGCGTTTCCCTCTGGTTTTCCTACAACAAGCTTCCATGCACGTCTGTCATTCCTCATTCGTGCCACATGCCCTGCCAATCGCAGTCTACGAGACTTGGCTATTCTTATTGTATCTGTGGCTTCCTATAAATACCATGTAGTTCACTGTTATGTAGTCTTCTCCATTCACCTGTCTGTTCATCTCTCTTTGGTCCAACATTTTTCCTAAGAACTTTATTCTCAAATACTCGTAATCTTCTTTCCTCCCTTAAAGAGTCCATGTTTCGCATCTATATAACTGGTAGAATAATAGTTTTATGTATTTTCATTTTTTACATTTTGAAAGGAGTTGGGAAGTCAAGAGTCTCTGTAATGCATAATTACACGCACTTCCAGAATTGAGCCTCTATTTTTAATTTGTTTGTGCATCTCATTCCTGTTTGTGGTTATTGTTCCTAGGTATTTGAATGTAGCCACTTCCTCAAAATTTCCCTCATTTGTCAATAGCTGTCCATTTCCATTATATAATGTATTTCTAATACTTTTTTCATAAGTCGTTAAAATAATTTAGTACCCCTTGCACTTGTAGAATACAGAAGAATTCAGAAAATATATAACCTACTTGCACAAAACCAGACTTGCCCTTATTTATCCTCTCATTACTATTTCAGCGCCGTGACTATACGATATTATAGTGTGATTACTGATTATGTATACATTCATAAAACGTATAAAAATAACGACAGAATTTGTGATTCTAAACATTGACGCCGATTTTGACCAGAATTCAAATTTTACTCTTCTTTCATTTTTTATGTCATTACTATAGGTATGTTGCCAAAGAGGCCAAGGTACAGAAGTACGTTTAGAACTTCTACTGAAATAATGGCGTAGTTTGAAGAGTAGCGTGGGATTCTTGCCTTGTCTCAGTAATGTAAAGGAGATGTATAGCTTTGCGAAAGTTTTCACTCCTTATTGATTCCTACTCAGAAATTGAAAACTTTTCATTTTACATGGCGCGTGAAAACTTGCAAGTCTCCAGTCTAGAGACGTTAGAATTGAGCTCAAGTAAAACGATTTCCCGAGTACATGACGGGAAAACGTGCTTTATTACATGGGGAGGAAATTGCTAGTGATGAAGATAGTATATCATCTGCTCTTTGGACCTTGGAGACAGGAGCTGGGGATCTAATGCCTGGACTTACTTGCTATTATAGTAACTCCAGGATGGTTTGTATTTTATTCACGCGTAGAAATTACTCGGAACAAAAATATTACAAAGGAAACTAAAATTAAAATTTATAAGAGCATAATACAGAATGTCCCGCGCCGTAGCCGAGTGGTTAAGGCAGGAAGCCTTGGCGCAGAGCTACGGGACATGCGCTGGTTCGAGTCTCCATGGGGGAAGAAATTTTCTCATGTTATTTCGGCCAGTATGGGACCGGTGCCCACCCAGCATCGTGAGGCATTTTAGCTACAATAAGTAGCGACTCCAGGTTGAGAAAACCAGCTATAACGGCTGGGGGACTCGACATGCTGACCACATGTCACCCCAACACTGGCTGATGATCATCTACCTCTGTGATTGACACATGTGGATATTAGGTCAGCAGCCGGTGGTAGGCTAAGGGCCATCTAGGCCTGTCGCGCCAGGAGTATAATACAGAATATTTTGTCATATGGAAGTGAAAGTTGGTCATTGACCAAATTACAACATAATAAAATTAGAACAGTTGAATTTGATTATTTTAGAAGAAGCCTCCAAGAAACAAGACAGGATAAAATAAGAAATGCATTCCTTTGGAGAAAAATGGTTGTCACCACATCTGTTGTTAAGAGGATTGAAAATCAAACGCTTAAATGGTATGCGCCATGTATAAAGAATGGAAAATGAAAGATGGCCAAAAAATGTATCCTATCAATGGTCACCCCCTGGAAGAAATAAACTTGGCAGACCAAGATGGAAATGGAAAACCTACTTCAGAACTGTAATGGATGATAGGAATTGGAAGGGGGAGATTGGAATGATAGAGATAAATGGAAACTGAAGACGGCTAACCTATAAGCGAGAGAAAGCCGAAGAAGAAGAAAGCAGAAATTACTTCAGTGAAGTTAGTGTTTTTATACATAAGAATGATTGTGAATCTGTCTGTCTGCCCCATATAGATTCAAAAACTACTTGACCGATTCCAATAGGGTTTTCACAATCATTTAGAAAAATTTTTGGGACAATAAATTAATGTATATAACATATTACCATACGTACTATATGGCCGGGAATTAAAAAAAGCACCGGGGCACTAAAAAGTCGCGTTTTGTGCGATTAAATGGCTTACGCTGTCTAAACCACAACAAATACTTCAAATTAATGTATGCATAATTGAATATCTCAAAAAACTCTACAACCAAGTCCGTGACATCATAGGCCCTATGTTTATCTTTTACGGATAACTCACAATGACCATTTTTGTCCTTCAGCTCATTGATGCCAAGAATATCGGTATAAGTAGATTCCCGGGAAAAGTCGTGTAATCAGCACTGGTACCTACAAATAATTACGATATAAATTTTAATTATTTTTCTTTTTATACATATTCAACGAAACATAAAAAATTTCATTTATTTAGGCGTAGCAGCGCACCCTGGGCCTTAGCTAGTATATTATAAATAAGATTAACATTAACAATGTTAGCTTAATATTATGCCAATAATGCAAGAAATATAGGCCTAACTGTTGTAATGATGGAATATCTAACTATTCTAAATAACTTACTGGCATTATCGGACTAGGGGTTCATGATCGCGTTGACATCAGCTCTCCATACATCCTGAGCTAATATTTTCCAATCATTCGTTGTATAATTAACAATAATAATAATAGTAATAATAATAATAAAATAATAATAATAATAGCTTTATTTTACCTGGCAGAGTTAAGGTCGTTCAACCAGGTTTTTAAAAAATAAAAAAAAATAGTCTTACATCAAAATTACGGTAAACATAAAAGATTGCATGCTTATATACAATATAGTTATTATTTATAATGTGTTTTGAAATTCATCCTCCTCTAATCCTGAGTAATGTATTTTCCCATTTCATTCTTGGCTATCGGGGCTTTCCTCTGGTTTATTCTCCATTCGTGCCACATTCCCACCCATGACTGTTTATAAGACTTTTTTTGTATTGTAAGTCTATGTTTTCCCTTTACAGAGATTTAGGCGCTCTCCCCCTACAGGGAAGAATTTGAACCATACTAATTTAGTTAGGCCTACACTTGTTTTCGTATAGATGTCATTTTGAGTGGTACGTGGTCAGCGTTCCGCCTCATACTGACATCTAGGAAACCAAGGTAATACTAGGACGCGAAAATTCGGTAAATTTTGCTTAGAGGCCTTTTCATTCAGGCTTAAGGATTTTTTACGAGCCTGAAAATCTTCAGACTCGGGACCCACGGCTTAAAGTCCCTCCCGGAGGACTTGCTCCTTGGATTTTTCCGTCTTAAAAAATCCATCGACCCCGGCCGGGTTTGAACCCGCGACCCTTGAGACCAGAGGCAAGGAGCATAACCACTAGTACACCGCGGCCGACTTAACTGTTCTTATTACATCTGGTTTGCCATAAATAATACGTAGTTCACTGTTCATTCACCTGTCTGTTCGTCCAAATATTTTGTAGGCACTTTATTCTCAAATCCCCTAATATTTTCTCTTCTATTAAAGTTAGGAAACCATATTTCGCATCCATGGAATATAACTTGGAAAATTCCTGTCTTTATATATATATATATATATATATATATATATATATTAGTTTATTTATTAATAAATATTATTATCAAAGCTTTATATGATTTTCATACATATTTATTTTATTTAATATTCGTAACAGCTGTTTTAATAAACTATATCTTCATCAGACGAATGTCATACATATATTTTTTTTATATTTATGACTACTAACTAACTAACTCACTGGCACTATCGAACCCATTGGTTCATGGCCACGCGGGCATAAGCTCTCCATACATCCTTATCCTTGCCAATGTTTTCCAATCACCCCCTGTATAATCTACTTCCCTCAAATCATAGTTAATGTTATTCTCTCGCCTCATTCTTGGTCTACGAACCGGGCGTTTTCCCTCTGGTTTTCCTACAAGAAGCTTCCATGTACGTCTTTCATTCCCCATTCGTGCCACATGTCTTGCCCATCGCAGTCTACGAGACTTAACTGTTCTTATTATATCTGGCTTTCTATATAGACCATGCAATTCATTGTTATGCAGTCTTCTCCATTCACCTGTCTGTTCATCTGTTTGGTCCAAAAAATTTCCCAAGAACTTCATTCTCAAATACTCGTTCTTATTATATCTGGCTTTCTATAAAGACCATGCAATTCATTGTTATGCAGTCTTCTCCATTCACCTGTCTGTTCATCTGTTTGGTCCAAAAAAATTCCTAAGAACTTCATTCTCAAATACTCGTAATCTCCTTTCCTCCCTTAAAGAGTCCATGTTTCGCATCTATGTAACTGGTAGAATAATAGTTTTATATATTTTCATTTTTAATTTTTTGAAAGGAGTTGGGAAGTCAAGAGTCCTCAGACAATTTCTTATGAGGTAAGATTGGCACTAATTTTTTTGTCTTTTATTTTTTTAGTAGGTAGTTATAATTTAATAATATTTAATGTGTTTCAGAGTTATTTATGATTTATTTTTTTAACTCTGCCTTTGTCTTTAGTTTGATTTACTTCTTGTTTGGCTGAATGCATAATTGCATGCACTTCCAGAATTGAGCCTATGTTTAATTTTTTAGTGCATCTCATTCCTGTTTGTGATTATTGTTCCTAGGTATTTGAATTCAGCCACTTCCTCAAAATTTCCCTCATTTGTCATTAGCTATCCATTTCCATTGTATGGTGTATTTCTATGTGTGACCATATATTTAGTTTTATTGATATTTACTTCCAGTCCGTATTTGTTAGTGTTACTAGTGTGTGCGTATGACAACATACAATGTATTTGTATTAATGCTATTTATCTGATGAGGATACAGTGTATTAAAACAGCTGTTATCAATGTTAAATAAAATAAATATTTGTGAAAATCATATGAATATTTGATGGTTTTATTTATTAAATACATCATGGATTTTCATCGAGTAACGCCAAATCAATTGATTACTTTTTAGTTTCATGTATTTTCAGAAACAATTAAAATAAAAACCAGACTCTGTAATTTATAATATCATAAATTTTCAAAATGAAGCCTATATTTAATTAGTTCGCATATTTTTGCATGTGATTATTGTTCTTATTTATTTTAATTCCACCAGCATTCAACAAATAACTTCACTAATTGCATCTATTTACTGATACCCTAAATAAAACAATAAAAGTAACCACAGAATTTAATTATTTCTTCGTTAAATAAAGCTTTCAGCAAGCTTGTATCTTCTACATCTGCTAAAATGTAAGAAATCATATTTCATTATACGGACTTGTCAAAAAAAAGTGTTGAATATGAAGATGAGTGTGACATGTTTGTTTTGACACGTGTGTACCTCTCAATATATTGTGACAATAACACATCCTCTACGTGTCGTTCATTTTTTATATTCATAAGTATGAATACTGTTGATCTGACGATCCCCTCCATTTGCTGCTCGTGGCCCTCCCTCTTTATATAAGAGCAGCTTACTCAATCTCTTAATTCAATGAGGATGCATCTCCCTTCCTGACTCAGACTCAATCCTCATGTACACTCTCTCACACTCACAATTAGATACCAACAGCACTTTCATGTACAGTAAGCGTATATTCAATTTCTAAGAGTCACGTAAACATTGCCTGCAGTCTTTAATCATGAGACGCAATGAAACACTCTAAATACATTTTGATTTCATGTACCCCAAGACTGTCTTTGTGGTGTAACGGTTAGCATGTCTGATTACCGTGTTCGATTCGGCGGATCTAGGGCCTGGAACGGGGTCCACTAAACCTCGTGAGTTTAATTTGCATAGTTATTGTTATGAAAATAAAATTCGGTTAAGAAAACTGAAGCTAATATTGGAAAAATGCGTCATGCTAATCACTTGATTACCATTGTTGTCATTTACCACTGACAACAGCTATTTCAGTCGGCCAGATCTGTTGTGTGTGGATTTTTATTTATTATTTGGGCCTTTTATTTATTTAACCCTTAAATTGGCTATGTACCCTATAAGATACATCTTCTTCTTGTAAGCCCATGTTTCCCTTAAGAGATTTAGGGGATCTCCCCTACAGGGAATAATTTAAACCATACTAATTTAGTTACACTTGTTTCATATAGATGTCATTTGAGTGTCCATGGTCAGCGTTCCGTCTCATACTGACATCTAGGAAACCAAGGTAGTACTAGGACGGGAAAATTCGGTAAATTTTGCTTAGAGGCCTTTTCATTCAGGCTTAAGGAAGGATCTTTTACGAGCCTGAAAATCTTCAGACTCGGGACCCACGACTTAAAGTCCCTCCCGGAAGACTTGCTCCTTGGATTTTTCCATCCTAAAAAAATACATCGACCCCGGCCGGGTTTGAACCCGCGACCCTCGGGACCAGAGGCAAGGAGCATAACCACTAGTCCACCGCGGCCGATCATTTGGTTTAATTTTATTTAATATTTCTAATAAAACAGAAGAGCACGAACTGGAAGAAAACTTAAATATGTGTAGAATTACCCAGTATACCTAATAATAACAGTTATGAATGATTTCGTTTTCACTGCGGGCCGCACATTTAAATAACTGCCTCCAAAAATTAGTTGTTTGTCAATGTAAGGATTAATAAGCTTTTGTTGTCTTATTTATAAAAAAATATGAGCCAGTAAGAATAGAAATCCAATTCATCATCATCATCCGGTATCATGGCAGCTGCCGCCGTCTTCCGGAAACCAAACGCCATTCATCTCTATACATCCATTGATCTTCCTCCATTCCTCTGATATGCATAGCTGCTTGTACCCCTTCTATCCAAGTTTTCTTCGGTCTTCCTCTATTCCTCCTTTCCATTGGATCCATTCCATAACAATTTTTGGCAATCTTTGCTCTGGCATTCGTTTGACATGACAATACCACTGCAATATGTTCTTTTCTATGATGTCTATGATGTCCGGCTCCTCTTGTACACCCATAATTTCCCTTATTTCTTTATTTCGTATTCTATCCATTCTAGATTTTCCAGCTGATCTTCTTAAAACATCCATTTCTGTACTTAAAATTCTTTCATTTCTCTGGTAGGAATTTGCCAGACTTCAGCACCATATGTTAAAATGCTCTGATTTATGGTTTGATATATTTGTAATTTCTATTTTTGTAATAATTTTGCTCCACCAAACAGAGTTTAAAGCATTTATTGCTTGTTTTGTTTGTGCGATTCTATTTTTAATTTCCACTGTGTTATCGCCTGAATGGTCTAATTTTGTTCCTAAATAAGTGCATTCAATACTAGGTTTTAGTTCTTCTCCATTGTTGAAATTTATATTTTCCATTTCTTCTCCTATACACAGATATTTAGTTTTCTGAATGTTTATATAAAGTCCCCATTTTTCATATTCTTCTTTTAGTTTTTTAGCCATATATTCTATGTCATCGTGGTCCTGTGCTATTAATACCTGGTCATCTGCAAAATTTAATGAATATACATGTGTATTTTGGATAGGTATGCCCATTTTTTGACATTTTTTCCTCCAGTCTCTTAGTGCTCTTTCGAGATAAATTTTAAATAGAGTTGGAGATAAACTGCAACCTTGCCTCAAACCTTTTGTAATAGTAAATCCCTTTGTTATATGATTTCCAACTTTTATTTTCGAAATAGATCCTTTGTATAATGCTTTTATAGCTTCTACTAATTTTTTGGTATTGTTGGAATCATCTAAAGTTTCCCATAACATTTTCTGGGGAATACTATCATATGCTTTGGTTAAATCGACACAAAGCAAATGTAAATCTCTGTTAGTTGCTCTTTTTTTCTATCATTTGTGTTATGCAAAATATATTATCTGTGCATGACCTACCACTTCTAAAACCAGATTGTTCTTCCATTTCTTTATCCTGGTATTATATATCAACCATTTTACTTGGTATACTTCCATATATTCTACTTAATGTACTCGTTACTGATATGCCTCTATAATTTTCACACTTTCTCTTGTCTCCCTTCTTATGTATCGATGTTATAATAGCGACTTTCCACTCTTCTGGCACTTCTTCGCCATTTATTATTTTATTAAACAGTACAGTGATCATTTCCAATAACTTCTGACTGCCATTTTTACTCAATTTTATAGCAATATTTCCTGGGCCGGCATTACTACTATTTTCATTCCCATAATTTCCTTTCTTACAGTATTTATATCAATTTCGATTATGTTTCCTGTTTTCATCTCTGATAAATCGTCATTTTCTCCCAAAATCCAATTAGAGAATAAAATAATAGAACAGGTGAGGAATTTTAATTACCTGGGATACAAGCGTCCTATAGAAAAAGTGAAGACAGTGAAAACAAAATAAATACATTTAATTATATGTGTGACACCATAAAAAGAAGTCTCAAAGAACTAGAAAGGAGACACTTTTAAAGTTTTATAAAACAATGGCGGTTCCAACACTAATATTTGGATCGGAACACTGGGTCTTAACCAAAAACCAGGCACGCAGAATAAAAACGTCAAAAATGAGATTTCTGAGGAGTGTGGCTGACTATATAATAACAGATCGAAAACGAAATGAAAATATACGAAGTGAACTAAAAATATTCAAACTCTTAGGTAGAATAAATTGCACATTACAAAGATGAATGGATGGACTACATGAATAGAATAGATAACAATAGAATTCCAAAACAGATTCTTCATTACAAACCGCTAAGACGAATAAATGTTAGAAGACCCAGTAAAAGATGGACAGACCAATTCTAGCATGAGATCGGAACAGACCTAAAGGTCTAATCCTTGATGCTGATGATGATTTATTAAAAACAAAATTATAAATGCTAATTTTCAAGTTTTTGTAAAGTAAAGGTAAAGGTAACAATGTACGAATACAATTCAATAATTCCATATAAAGAAGATTATAACTCCATTTTCCCCACCAAGTTGAATTTTATACGGGGAAAAAAGTTGTTAGTCGCACGTGGCACCCTTATCCAAATAAAACTCAAGTTTGGGAACATATTGGATCTCACTTTTCTTAAAATAGGCCTAAATAAAAACTAAGTTGATATTTGACAGTTTATTTCGGGTTAAATACCAGAAACTCCATCGTATAGGTACTTTGATAATGAAGCATCTAGTATTAAAGCTAAACTTTTCGTTGCTAAATCAATATAAAGCTAATCCTAATCCATCCCACCCAATTAAAAGTTTGATCATATTCGGACTAATCATTAAAAACATTATAGACATCACAAACAGGAGGTCAATAAAAAAATCGATTAATATTTAAATCACCATGCATGCAATCATTTGTATAATTCTTATTGGTCAGGATTCAGGGTCATGTATTTTCTTAGCTGCTGAAACTATTAGCTCATCTGAAAAGTTTTGTCGCATTTGTGTAATTTTGTAGCGTTTGGCCCGATCGCAACAGTCTGTAAAATACTTTTCAGAGCCTATTGATTGAGAAGATATATTTTTCCTCCTCTCAGTTGATAGTTCAGTGTCTTCCTAGGCAATCTGTTGGTATCCATTCTGCAGACATATTCTCCTATACTCTTCTATTTTATCTGTCAAACTGAATATTTGTAGTTCTTAATGAACATGTTCACTTCGTTTTTTATCCATTAAACATTAAAGTATATCCTGCTACAAAAAGTAAATATTTCATTTCTGCGGCTTCTGTTATTGTTCTAATGTTAATTTAGTTAAATTCTTCCAGGTTATCCGAGGTCAGATCAATAAAATTATTCTTAAAAATTAAACTTGTCCCATTTTAACCGAAAGTGGCAAGAAGCTCGTAGAAATAAAACTCGATTCGCATAAAAAATAAAATAGAGAATGTCTGGAACACTAATCAATATGGATTTTTCAGAAGATAATCTGCCGTGTTCTTTCCAATAAATAGGTCCTGAACAGTCTGTTAGAGACAGCAAACGCTGCAAAATTACACAAATACAACGTGTCGGTCACTACTTAAAACTATTTCCACTTGGGCCGATACCCACTCAGCATCGCGAGATATTTACGTAACTACAATAAGTAGCGGCTCCAGATTGAGAAAACCAGCTATAACGGCTGGGAGACCCGACACGCTGACCACATTTCACCCCTACACTGGCTGGATGATCATCTACCTCTGTGATTAACACATTTGGGTGTGAGGCCAGCTGCCGGCAGGTAGACCAAGGCCGTCTAGGCCTGTCGCGCCATGGAGTTTGTTTGGGGAGAAAAACTAAATTTTTGTTTAATGGTATGTCCTTTAGAAAATTTAGTAGATATTTGGTAACAACTTACTAGCAATTTTAATTATACTTTGGTGGGGGGGAGAGAAATAGATTATTTGGGATAATGAAACTTTAAAACAAATATACATATCTAATCAAATTTTATATCTAAGCATAAAATACACCGATGCAACTACAAATCGAAAAGGAAAATAAGAATTTGAAAACCGGAAAAGCAGTGGCAAGAACAATTATAAATGTTGGAGAAGAAACGGATGAAGAGGTTCAATCCACGAAGCTCACGATGATGATGGCGACAAGAGTTAAGATTTTCATGGAAGTTTCTTATAACCAAGAGTTGTTACGTAATTGGTGGAAACAAACGGTAAAAGAAGTTAGAAAACTAAATCGTACCTAATTATTATCCGGTTATAATGAAGTACGCTTCTGAGTTTCTTTTCTTAATGAGACCTTTAGTTTCTTTTCTTTTAATACCACATTTCTTTCTTCTTATTCATTTCTCTGTAAAATATCTGTTTTTATGTCCCTTTATTATCTTGTTTTAAAGAATAGTTTCAGTGTTTTGTAAAGAAATGGATAACCAAAGAGAATCTTTGGCTACGTGAGTGGAAAATCTGAGAACTTCTTCTGAGAACTGACGTATGAGGATTATTTCACTATAGTGAAAAATTATACAGTATGTGGGACTAATCACTAACGTTTTCACGACGTTTAAAAAAATATATAAATTCGTGATTCCCATGCAGTTTTCTTTATCTTCATGACAGCGTATACCATGACTTCAGTTGCTGAACGCTTTGTTTTTTCAACAGTTCCCTTCAAGTCATTTTTTTTTTCCTTTCTTTCTTTGTCGTTTTCTTTCGTTTACACTGTTCTTCCTTTTCGTTTACCTTTGTTAACCTTTTTATCTTATTTACACATACAAACACAAGACAGGACACACACCCAGACCCAAGGTGGAGATTTAAAATCCCCTACCCCGCCGGGAATCGAACCCGAGTCGCCGGAGTGGAAGGTAGGGACTCTATACCGACTACGCCACGGCGACGGACCTTTAATATATCATCCATTGTTTTGGTCTGCCTAAAGTATTGAAACCATTTACATAGCTTTCGAACCATCTTATCATTTAATATTGTACATACTGTAGGCCTATATACCTAAACCAACTTAATCGCCTAATGCACCAAATATAAAACTAGTGCCCTAGATGTTAAATAATAATTGTAATAAATTATTATGTATTATTATAACAATAAGTTATTGTTTGAATTTTAATGAAACTTGTTAAGTTCTTACTTTTATAAGAAACTAGCGTACCCGGCAGACGTTGTCCTGCCCGAACATTCAATTCTCATGTCATGGGCAGACGATAAAAATATGTTACTTTTTTACCATAAAATTCAGCAATTAGGACATAATTAGATCCGATTCGATTGAGGGTCTTTCCACTTTTCAGCGGTTGCCCTTTTACCAGCCGGCTGCTGGCCCTTCACATTCACATGTGTCAATCACAGAGGTAGATGATCAACAGCCAGTGTAGGGGTGACATGTGGTTAGCATGTCGAGTCCCCCAGCCGTTATAGCTGGTTCCTCAACCTGGAGCCGCTACTTATTGTAGCTACCCAATTGCCTCACGATGCTGGGTGGGCACCGGTCCCATACTGGCCGAAATACCATGAGAAAATTTCTTCCCCCATGGAGACTCGAACCAGCGCAAGTCCCGTAGCTCTGCGCCAAGGCTTCCTACCTTAACCGCTCGGCTACGGCGCGGGACTCACATAATTAGATATTGTTAAATAAGTTCGCAAGAAAACCTCTTACAGGCTTCTGTTGTGGCTCAAGAAGTATGAATGATGACGTCACATAGTCATGAACATTAGAATTGTACTCTCCTTTGCAGATAAGTTAAGAACCATCATATAACAATTAGGCTATATTAGAGTGAAAAAAAAAGATAAAATTGATGAGAGTGAGTCAAAACAGTTATTTCCCCCATTCCCCAAACTAAATTGTGATTGGAATTAGAAACACTCATCTTTTTTATATGACCAATTAGATTTAACCTTTTATGTAATAGAATTATTACCCATACAAATTAATAATAATGTCATGTGACGTAATAGTGGATTTTGTACTACAGTATAACATGTTAAAGTTATTAATTCTGTCTCAACGTTTCATTCTGAATAAAGTCAGAATAGCTCTTCAGATAAAATGTTATATCTCCGATTCCAGAATTGAGAAGAGTTTCGTTTTATACTTGAAATGGGAATAATAAACGTTGTGAATAAATATAATTTATTTTAAATATATGGTGAAGAATATACCACCGGGATAACTTGATCTTCTTGGAACTCAAAGACTTGGAATAAATTTGAATTACTACCTGTACTTCTTCAACAACCCTTGGGGAACTAAGTGGGCAAATATATGTTGTGTATTATTAATTATCCAAATACTATTCATTTCTTTTACGAAGCATCTCCTCAGAAGAGAATCCAGATCTACCACAATTTATCTGAATTAATTCCGATACAAACCTAAACCCAACCTAAAATCCTTGTGGGCCATAAAATTCTCCATCAGTACAAAATATCATCAATGCGATTAAATATACTGTTTATTACACAATAGGAATTGTGAGTAAAGGTAGAGGACACCTCATTTACATTTCTGAATTAATTCCGATACAAACCTAAACCCAACCTAAAATCCTTGTGGGCCATAAAATTCTCCATCAGTACAAAATATCATCAATGCGATTAAATATACTGTTTATTACACAATAGGAATTGTGAGTAAAGGTAGAGGGCACCTCATTTACATCAGTTTGTGCATGATGTCGGAACGGAAACAAGATGATTGAGAGTTTTCCGACAGTTGGTATGCAGAGTGGGTTGAGGAGACGATTCAATTGAAGAGACTGGCCTTGGTCTGAGGGGACTTGTGTATCAAGGAGTAAGTGACGACCACTTGAATCTTAATATAACACAATTCTAATGTTACGTCTTCATCAACCATTTCGTAGCCTATTCCAATTCTCAACAGTCATAAAACTTTAAGAGAGTTTGTTTACTAGTTACAAGAAAATAATAGTATACATCTCTCACTGTGTGCCCTTTTTAACCTTTCTTTTTATAGATACTTTTATGTCGTCAACACCGCTCGAACTTTAAAAGGACACTAGTGGCGCTGTACCATCCGGAGAAGATACTCAATTCTGAGTCTTCCTGCGCACAATTAATCAACTGTCATTCTCCCTTCATCTCTCTGTCATTCCAATCTGCATCGTCCAACTCTTTCCCATTTAAAACACCATCAATATGTGTCATTTTTTTACCGTCCTCTTCTTCTACCAACTGACACCATTCTAGCATTTTCTTGAAAATCTATGTTCTATCGTTCTTTTGACTTAACTATACCATTTTAATTAAATAATTGAGTTTGTATTTTTTAGCATTCTTACCTCATATGATTGTTTATCCGGACATATGTTTCAGGGCTGTTGCCACATCGTCAGCGTTGCACAAACTCGGAGTTTGGGCAACGCTGACGATGGGGCAACAGCCCTGAAACATATGTCCGGATAAATAATCATATGAGGTAAGAATGTTAAAAAGTACAAACTCAGTTATTAAATTAAACCTCATAATATTACTTCCTAATGATTTTAAAGTAAAATCATTTTAATTGTTTGTTTTTTTATGAAATCCAAGACAAGATCGTTGTTTATCGCCGATATTATTAAAAAAATATCTACAGAACGCCTTAACATAGTGTAATAATAAATGTTCACCTATGGGAATAAACCTAGAAGAAGATACAGATTATTCATTGCTCTTTAATGATGATCAGATATTGATGGCAGATGATTACGAAGATTTGAGTACATGACAGTGAAACTGAAGGAGGAATAAGAAAAATGGAGATTAAAGATGATTTTGGACAAAACGATGTATATGGTAATAGGAGACATAATAAGATCGGGTTTTAGAAGACGGACATGAAACAATTAAAGCATGTGACGAATATGTATAATTGGAGATAAAAATTAGTGCAGATGGAAGTCATGTTGCTGAAATTAAAGCGAAGATAAACACAATTAAATGCTGTTTTATGGGATCAGAAAGAAGGTAAAAAAAATTAAATGCAATAATAAGGAGTACAATGACATACGGTGCAGAAACAAGAGAATTACATTTTTGAAGAGAAAAATTATACGCTCAGACCGGGACTTGAACCCGGGACCCTTGGTTTCTCTATACCAAGTGCTCTACCAACTGAGCTACCTGAGCAAGTACCGATCTAAACGCAAATCTTTCTCTATATACATTGTAATTCCCATCCACCAAATGCTGTGAAGCCATGCTTCTATCTTGCAAATGGCGGCTCCTTTATTAAGAAGACATATTTGGGAATTATACATTACAGCCAGTACGGCTTTTTCCAAGTTTTTATTATTGATTTCGTACATCTCAATGATGGATAAATCATATTTGAAGAGAAAAATTATACGCTCAGACCGGGACTTGAACCCGGGACCCTTGGTTTCTCTAGACCAAGTGCTCTACCAACTGAGCTACCTAAGCAAGTACCGATCTAAACGCAAATCTTTCTCTATATACATAATATATATAGAGAAAGATTTGCGTTTAGATCGGTACTTGCTCAGGTAGCTCAGTTGGTAGAGCACTTGGTCTAGAGAAACCAAAATCTTTCTCTATATATATTATGTATATAGAGAAAGATTTGCGTTTAGATCGGTACTTGCTCAGGTAGCTCAGTTGGTAGAGCACTTGGTCTAGAGAAACCAAGGGTCCCGGGTTCAAGTCCCGGTCTGAGCGTATAATTTTTCTCTTCAAATATGATTTATCCATCATTGAGATGTACGAAATCAATAATAAAAACTTGGAAAAAGCCGTACTGGCTGTAATGTATAATTCCCAAATATGTCTTCTTAATAAAGGAGCCGCCATTTGCAAGATAGAAGCATGGCTTCACAGCATTTGGTGGATGGGAATTACAATGTATATAGAGAAAGGTTTGCGTTTAGATCGGTACTTGCTCAGTTAGCTCAGTTGGTAGAGCACTTGGTCTAGAGAAACCAAGGGTCCCGGGTTCAAGTCCCGGTCTGAGCGTATAATTTTTCTCTTCAAATATGATTTATCCATCATTGAGATGTACGAAATCAATAATAAAAAAAAGAGAATTACAATTTAAAACAATAAGTAAATTAAATTCTGCAGAAATAGATTTTTAGAGGCGTTCAGCTTAATCTGTAGATGAGAAAATAATTATCAATCTATATAGGTCTATATGTAATAATAATAATAATACTAAAATAATATTTTTTTAATTAGGAATATTCCACAATAGTGTTTCTCCTTCAACCTAAAGTAATTTGTCGTCAGAGGTTCCTGTCTAGAACATATTCTTCCCTCAGATCTCTAGCTTCCATACTTCTCCTCACTCCATCCACCCAACGTTCTCTAAGTCGGCCTCTTCCACTTCTTCCATTAGCTTTCCAATTAAAGATCTTCTTTGGTATTCTCTCTTCTTCCATTCTTATGAGGTGTCATACCATGTCAAACTACAAGGATTGCCTACTACAAGAATGTTGCTTATCACCAAAGTTGTTCAAAATATAATAATAATAATAATTTATTTCTTCCTTTCTTATTCTACTCCTTTTTTAGGTACGCTACTTTGACGTGACTCAAGCCATCTGGTCTTACAGTGACACGACCTAATAATAATAATAATAATAATAATAATAATAATAATAATAATAATAATAAAAGGTAAAAGTGATCCCATTAGAAGCTTTAGGAAGCCCTT
Source organism: Diploptera punctata (assembly GCA_030220185.1). Lineage (NCBI taxonomy): Eukaryota > Metazoa > Arthropoda > Insecta > Blattodea > Blaberidae > Diploptera > Diploptera punctata. The sequence continues at coordinate 1,252,676 of JASPKZ010009837.1, read as the reverse complement.
GGGATAGTGGGAGGTTAAGACTCCTACCTTTCTAGACAATCGGCACGGTGGATGTCAGCCAGAATGTCAGCCCTGCGTGACGGCCGCCTTTACAACCAGAATATGCGTCTGCTACACTCAGATTCAACCTAGGAAGTTACTGTGTGTTTGGAATAGGGAACTGGGTTGCCATTTTATCAGTATTTTCTTGAGAGAAATCCTTATATGAAACTGAAGATTGCAACACAGCAGGTACATAGTTGTAAGTTGTAGCCGTCGAAGCTACCCCCTCTTAAAAAACAGTTACCATTTGCCACTGAGCTCTTGCGGATCTATACTATCCTGTGTGAAAGTGCCGACTCTCATATTTACTATTAAAACTAGTTTGCATTCCATAAAATAAACACTGTGTTTTTTTAATGTATAGTACATAGATTTGGAAAAAGTACTGCTAACCTTGCCATTCCACCCCTCCTTAACAAACAAATGCCGTTATTATGAGTTTGGCAGCATCTACCCTCTCTAGGTAGAGGGACACTGGCGTAGTGCATTAGGTCTATAGTAACTTCCTGGGTTGAATTAGAGTGTAGTCATTTTCATTAACGGCTGAGTCGACCCCAGAGCCCTGACGCCATTAGGTCTTGAACCCGCGACGTTTCAACTTCTACCGCATTGTCTTATACAATTATCGCCACGGCGTGCCCCGATGATATGGCAATAATAATAATAATAATAATAATCCATCCATCCATCCATAGTAATTCTGCCCGAAGGCAGGTCCTTCACTGCAATCATAGCATTTTCATGCTATGCTTGCAGCTTTACTAGGGAATTGTGTAGGTGTGGTAGCTTCCCGTTGCTTTCCACACCGGTAAAGGATGATGATGATAATGATAATGGTAAGGGTGATAATGATAAGGATGATGGCCATATGATTTCGGGGACCGTTTGGGCCTTAAAGTTTTCCTGACATTTGTCTTACAGGTGAGGAAAAACCCCGATAAAAACCTCACCCAGAAAAACTGCCCCGACCGGGGATCGAACCCGGGCCCGATGCGTGACAAGGCAGCATGCTACCTCGAGACCACAGCGGTGGACTCAATAATAATAATAATAATAATAATAATAATAATAATAATAATAATAATAATAATAATAATAATAATAATAATAATAATAATAATAATACTAATAGTAATAATAATAATAATACTAATAGTAATAATAATAAAATAATAATAATAAGCCTAATATTATTAATAATCGGCCATGAACCTACGGGTTCGATAGTGCCAGTGAGTAAGTAAGTAAGTAAGTATATTATTAATAAATTATATTAATAGCCCTATAATTTATTAAAGTCGGCCTTTAAAAATTGCCGGCAAATTTTGCTCAAAGCCCTCTTATTTCAGTTTTTTTTTCTTCTCTTACCGCGGTGGACTAGTGGTTATGCTCCTTGCCTCTGGTTCCAAGGGTCGCGGGTTCAAACCCAGCCGGGGTCGATGGATTTTTTAGGACGGAAAAATCCAAGGAGCAAGTCCTCCGGGAGGGACGTTAAGCCATGGGTCCCGAGTCTGAAGATTTTCAGGCTCGTAAAAAATCCTTAAGCCTGAATGAAAAGGCCTCTTAGCAAAATTTACCGAATTTTCCCGTCCTAGTACTACCTTGGTTTCCTAGATGTCAGTATGAGGCGGAACGCTGACCACGTACCACTCAAAATGGCATCTATACGAAAACAAGTGTAACTAAATTAGTATGGTTCAAATTCTTCCCTGTAGGGGAGAGCGGCTAAATCTCTGTAAAGGGAAAACATAGGCTTACAATACAATACATGCGAGGATGTCAGGAAACGTCATAGCACAAATAATCCTCCAACACCATCTTCCCTCTTAATGCTTATACCTTACTCATCTTGTTCAGTAGCCCATTAATATCTTCAAGTATAATAATAAACCGCTTGCCTAGATACAGCGTATAGACCCAGTTTAGTTATTGAACCACTTCGGGATCAGTGAGGCGTCTTAAAGAAATGTAATGGGTAAGCACAATCCTCTCTGCTCTGTTTCCAGCATTTGTGCACACGTTCGCATGACTTGGGTTCATCTTGCATAACATTTACATATTAGCCAACTAACCCACCTGATTTCGCTTGGTAAGCGTCGTCGAACAGCTTATTTGGTAACATCCTTGTACATACTTTTATAAACAATTGAGGTCATTTTCAAGGATTTGTGGTATAAGTTTTTTCAATACGTTGATGATTAGAATTCCTTAAGGTTAGAAAAGTCTTGACCTATGCAAATGCTTACAAACGTGTTCTGTGTGTCAACGCTAATTTTGTTTATTTGAAAGAATTTGAAGGATACACGAGAAAGTTAATAAAACCTGCAATTGTACACGATTTTTTTCTCTTTTCGTTAGACTGTTTTTCCTTCTTGTTTTTACTTTTTTTTGTTTTATCCTTTTGTTAACTTTCTTTTATTCTCACATATAGACACAAGGACAGGACACACACCCAGACCCAAGGTGGATATTTAAAATCCCCTACCCCGTCGGAATTCGAACCCGGGTCGCCGGAGTGGAAGGCAGGGACTCTACTGACTACACCACGTCGACGGACTTTTTTTTTACATTTTTTTTGTCTAGAATATTTTGGTCGAATCTATCTCACTAGCTCAATCGGTGGCATGCCTGATTCTCTGACTAGAGGGCCCGTGTTCTATATCCGGCGGAGTTAAAAAAAACTGTAGAAATTTATATCTCGGAACTAGGAGGGGTGGTGGTGTACAAATTGTAATCGCTAGATTGTGATCCGAATGCCTTGATTAAATTTCAAAATTATCTGCAGTACATAGAGTAGGTTTATATATGCAAACGTGTTCTGCGTGTTAAAGTGAATTTTATTTGAAAGAATTTGAAGGATACACGAGGATATTAAACGTGAAATTTCACATAATTTTAATTTTTTTTCTGTCTAGAATGTTTTGGGGTATCTACATCGCTAGCTCAAGTGATAGCATGCCTGATTCTAGAAAGCCCATTTTCTATATCCGGCAGAGTTTTAAAAAATGGCAAAACTTTAAATCTCAGAACTAGGAGGGGTGGTGGTGTACAAATTGTAATCGCTAGATTGTGATCCAAATGCCTTGATTAAATTTTTGAAAATTCTCTGCAGTACATACAGTAGGTTTATATTGAGTAGCCATGTGGTACTGTTGATTGCGGTTCGTTCGTCGGATGGGGACGTCTAGTCTGGCAGTCCCCTTGGTGTTTTTCGACGGAGCGGGCTAAGTGTCAGCATTGGGTTTCGGCTTCTTCCTTCTCATCATCATCCTTCATACAACACATATTATACAAAAACACTTAAACATCAATTCATACTACAATACAAGTACACATTGTCTCTATAAAATGGTCTATTGAATTGGTGCAAAAATTGAAAATATACAATTTTAACGCCATCTATCCACTTAGCGCGGGACGCGAAGCATGGAAAGTGAAGTGGATAAAATTGGAACAAACATAGGTCTATTTAGAGTAAATACCAGTAAGCTATTTATTTCTAATGTTGATTGCATTTATATGTCTTTTGCAAATTCAACTGATATTAATTTTTTATTAAGTGTAAAATTATGATTAATGGTGAATGCATTGTGGCAATGAAAGTCCACCTTATCATTCATCTTCACGATAATTGGGAAAATGTTGAAAAAAAAACAGATTGATTGACACCGGGAATTGAACTTGGGACACTCAGAATACGAATGTTTAACGCTAATGAAATTATAGTTGAAATCGTCTTCCAGACAAATGGCCGTAGTCTAGTTTCACTAACACTCGGCGTTTCGTCTACTGGTAGACGCCTTTAGGAGACGTTCCAACAAATTTTGGAGCCGTCAGTTGAAGAGTTCACATATCGCACCTTGGGAAGAAGAAGGCCACAAGTGTAAAAAGTTTAGTTCCGAGTTATTCGCAATTAAAGTTTAAAAAAAAGGAATAATAAATTACATTTTTGGTATGGACACAATTTTATCCTGCCTCCATTTCCTTGCCCATAACTTGTGGCCATAAAAAAATTAATTTATAACCATTTTTTCCAACAGATAGTAGCCTTAACTCAATTTATGACATTTTTACACTTGTGGCCCTCTTCTGCCCATGGTGTGATATATAAAGCTACAAACTACTGGGCAAAAGCTAAAAAACGGAATTTGAACTCGGCACCTCACAAACTATTCTTGGAACGTTACAGCCTGGACAAACTCGTTCGATTAATTATGTTTTATACTCTACCTAATATTGTATCGTATTGAACTAAAAACTAGCTGATACACCAACATATTTCCCGAAACTGTATCCTATATTTTGTTCTAGTTTTACCACAAATATGTCCGAAATATTTAAAGCTGGGACTGTGAGAGGGCTAGTAAATTTTCACATTTTATACAAATTTTAATAAATGAGCATCCCTGGTATAACGATTAACGCCTGTAACTGACATTTCGGGCTCCAGATTAACTAAAGGTAAACTGTATAATACAGTAATAAGACCGATTATAACTTATGGCTGTGAAACATGGGTACTGAAGTAGTCTGATAAACAAAAACTATTAATCTTTGAAAGGAAGATCTTACGGAGAATTTTTGGACCAATTAGAGAAAGTGATGGCACATGGCATATACGAATGAACTCTGAATTAGATAATGTAATACGAAATAAAAATATAATAAATCACATTAAAGCTCAAAGACATATAAATAGAATGCAGGAAGACAAGCTTGTAAGAAGAATATACAAATGGAAATCAATATGCGCCAGCTGGACGCCCGAAGAACAGATAGCAGGATGATGTTACAAAAGATATATTAGAAATTAAAATTGGAAATTGACCAGTCTGTATCCAGGATAGATCTAGGTGGAGAAAATTTGTTGAGGAGGCCAAAACTTCAATGAGGTTGTAGTCGCCTACTAAAGAAGAGAAGAAGAACTGGCATTTCGGGGGGGGGGGGTTAGTCTGCATTTCGATTCTTAGCTACGTTGTAGCGTTATTTATTTATTTTTTTTGCGTATAGGTTGTATGGCATGAATGGGGAATGAAAGTGATGCCAAAGAAAAAGCACCCAGAAGGTGATATGCAATGATGACTACACTGGGAAAAATAACATTAACCATAATCTGAGGGAGATGAATTATGCAGGGAATTATTGGAACATATTAATCTTCGGCAGGGATTATGGACAGGTTTAGTCCACACAGCCATGAACCTTCGAATTCGATAGTGGCAGTGAATTATTTAGTATAGGATCTGAAATGGAATCCAGTCAGACTCATGATGACGTGGGTAGCTACTTGGAATGAGAAGTAGCGAAATCATATAACTGTACTTACACTCTGAGGTTTACTTTAGCTGTGAATGGAATATGTTAATAAATTTATTAAAATTGCGCACAGAGAGATCTAGAGGCTAAATTAAAATGGATGGCCAGTTGTCCGAGACAGCTTTCATATACTTGCTGAAGTTAAACATGGTAGTGGGTTATCGCCATTTCTTTTTAATTTTGTTATCGAAATAGCTTTACAAGAGTTAAGAGATAAACTAATGATATTTTTTCAGTTATCAAAAATCTAATTTGCTTGCTTATGTGGATGATGATATATTGATTAGGAAAACCTATTTACAGTTCTTGTTAAACAGGTAAAATGAAACTGATCTAAAAGTTAGTGCCACGAAACCAAATATATGCATTTTTCAATACATCCTATTGACAAGAATTATTTCAAAATATATAATTAGAAATTTGAAAATAAATTTAAGTAAATAAATAAAGATGGAAACAATGATTTTGAAATAACAAGAAGAATAGTTGAAGATCGATCTGCTATATCAATCTTGAGTGGATTTATGGGATGAACAGATATTCAGAGAAACTAAAATCTATATTTATAAATCAATAGTTAGACGTTATGACCTACGGAACAGAAACATGGACTATAAATACCAAATTAAAAGTCAAAATTACAATCTACAAAAATGTATTTTTTAAGGATATCTGCACGATGATCTAAATTAGACAGGATCAGAAACAATATTATCCGAGAAAAACTAAACTTTAACGAAACAATATTACAATTTGTGGAAAATAATTACAATGATTTGGGCACGCGAAGAGGATAAATGAAAATACATTGCCCTGTTAGGAGTTTGGAGTGGATTCCAAATCGGAGAAAAAAGAAGAGGGAAACATAAGAAGACGTGGATAGAGGGAATAATAATTTTGGTGAAATACAGGGACCTGCAGGGTGGTGACTGGAAAGATAGAGATGAATGGAGGACGAGAATAACAATTTTAAATTGGGCACAGGGAGATGTATAACATTCTAGACTAAAAGTGTATAAAACACTGGCTCTTCCAACTCTTTTGTGTGGTAGCGAAGTATGGACGTTGAAACAGAAGGATATACAGAGACTTAGATCTGCTGAAATGAGATACCTTCGGAGGACTGCAGGATACACACTACTAGATCACAACAAAAAATTAAGACATCTTAGAAGAATTACACATGGCACCTTTAAAAAACAAAATTTATGATTATAAGTCAAGATGGATGCAATATGTTATTGAATGGAAGATCACAGGATACCCAAACAACTGTTAAGCTATCAACCTGCAGGAAGAAGAAGACCAGGACGTCCACTCAAAAAACTTCTCGACGGTGTTCCTCTTGAGGCCGAAACAGGTCAACAAATGGCCTAAATTCGTGAATGTACTCTAATGATGAGATGTTGTATAGTGTATACATTTAAAATCATTCAAATAATAAAAGGGGAAAAAAAAATTAAAAATATTCGGCTGCCATACTTAATGAAAATAATTAACTGGAACATAAATTGTACACTTCTTATCTAGTGCCAACAAAATTTATCATAATCTGAAATATCAGGTGTATCATGATCTGAGGCTAGTATAGGCTATTTGGAAGAAGCGTACAATAGGGAGCTGTGGAAGGTCTTTGTGAATGAGACAAAATACAGACTTCGGATTGAACTAGCCCAACGTCGATTGATTGATTGATTGATCGATTAATTGAAAACTAGGGATATGACTTTTTGGACTTTTGTGAAATAAAATATTTCCTGTGCAATGGATGGATGAACGTTTACTTAAAACCATTGAAAAAGGACTTCATTTCACTAAGCTTCAAGAAAATGTCACCCCCAAATATATGTATATATCAATATTTAATATTGATTTGGGAGGACGTTTTCTTGAAGCTCAGCGAAATGGAGGCCTTTTGAATGGTTTAAGTAAAAGTTCACCCTTTAATTGTGCAGGAAATATTTTATTTCAACAAACAGTCCAAAAAGTTATAACCCGCTAGGGTTACAACTTTTTGGACATTTGTGAAATAAAACATTTTCTGTGCAATGAATGGGTGAAAAATATTTCCTGTGCAATGAATGGGTGAACTTTTACTTAAAACCATTGAAAAAGGCCTTCATTTCACACAGCTTCAAGAAAAAGTGACCCCCCAAATATATTTATATATCAATATTTAATATTAATTTGGGGGTGACCTTTTCTTGAAGCTTAGTTAAATGAAGGCCTTTTTCAATGAGTTTAAGCACAGCAAATATTTTATTTCACAAAAGCACAAAACAGTTATAACCCTCTTGAAAACTATATTTGGGAACTCCTTGTTTTATCATCTGCTAGTCATTCAGATCAAGCAGCCTTGACTTTACAGATATATGGTGGCATGGGCTTTTTAGGATGAGAAAGATGTGGTTAATGAAGGAAAGTTCCCTTGTTTTATATTGAATTAGCGATAACCCCCTTCCCCATGTAATTTGGTTTCATTGACTTGAGAGTCATCTGTCAGCGTATCTCGTGATGTTGAGATAATGTCGATAATTGGTTGTAAAATCGAATTAACTCCGAGTCTGTCTTACAACGTGAAAATTAAATTAGTCTCAGTTGAGCCCTCATGACTAATATCTTGCAGGAAACGAAACATTACAACTCGTTTTATGTTATGTCATATCGTTTGTGTCCAGAATATTCACGATTGTTATATTAAAAATCAAAGGCGAATCCCATGACAAGTAACGTAACATTTACAACTAAGTTACATATTTAATTTTTTTGAATCCTGAAAATAATTGAATGGCTGAGTTGAAAAGAGAAGAAACTCCAAGTACCCTACTTTTGAGAAACCCTTTAAAAACTACATATTTTTTTTACAGTTTGCTCTGATAAATTTTTGATCAATTACACTATTGATCCTTTTCTTACATGGAATTCAAATATAGCAAGAATTCATAATTTCTGTGTTTCATACGTTTTTTATAGCTCTTCGAAGGCAGTGGAATTCTTCCCTTTTTAACTCAGTGATTCAAATGAAAATTTTTTTCTTAAAGTATTTATGTATTGGCCGCGGTGGACTAGTGGTTATGCTCCTTGCCTCTTTTCCCGAGGGTCGCGGGTTCAAACCCGGCCGGGGTCGATGGATTTTTTAGGATGGAAAATCCAAGGAGCAAATCCTCCGGGAGGGACTTCAAGCCGTGGGTCCCGAGTCTGAAGACTTTCAGGCTTGTAAAAATCCTTAAGCCTGAATGAAAAGGCCTCTAAGCAAAATTTGCCGAATTTTCCCGTCCTAGTACTATATTGGTTTCCTAGATGTCAGTATGAGGCGGAACGCTGACCACGGACCACCCAAAATGGCATCTATACAAAAACAAGTGTAACTAAATTAGTACGGTTCAAATTCTTCCCAGTAGAGGGAGAACGCCTAAATCTCTGTAAAGGGAAAACATGGGCTTACAATACAAAAAATACGTAATGTATATATAAAGATATAGTTTTTTTACTGTTAACTTTTGTTTGTGTCCATTGCAACTATGGTGTCTTCAGATATCCCTGACATTTTCTCTTGGCATTGGCCGAATTGTAATTCACATCTGAGGTTAGGGCTCCTGGAAGAGTTGCGTTTCCCCGATGATATGATGCTACGAAGCACAAGAAGAGTCCTTAAATCTTACGTAACCTAAATTATAGACCATGAGTGACTACAGGGGGAAAACTTTTAAGGAAAAACTGCGGTCTAAGAGGAAAACGAATCCGAACCTCATGAACAGTAGTCAGAAGTTCTGACCACAAGACAAATTAATACTTTTATTTTAGTGACTAGTGCAACTTTAGAAATACATAATAATCAAGGAAGAAGAATGAAACAATCTCCGTGAAGCGAAAAATGCAGTAGTACGAGTAGTGGGTCCTTTCACTCCCTGGTGGAGCATATGGCATCAATGAGAGATTTCCATCTGGCACGATTGGGAGGGAGGATATTTTGATGCACTCGAAAATTAGAAAAAGCACAAAATTTTCGAAAAATAGCTCAATAACCTTGATTTCGGCCCAAGTTCTTCCAATGCTCTCTCAGTCTCATTTCTTTCAGATCTCCTCCATGCTTCTCTTGGGCGTCCCACACCTCCGAGCTCCCTGCGGATTCCATTCTAATGCCTGTCTTCCAAAAGTTCCCCTTGGTTTCCTCAGAGAATGTCCTATCCACCTCCATTTATGCTTTCTAATTTGTATTTCAATTAGTTCTTAATCTGCCAGTACCCATACATTTTCATTGCTTACTATAACTGGCTAATATATATTTAAAATTCTATACGTTGATAAAAGTTTGCAATCGCCTCACTATGATGGTTGTTCGTTTATATAAAAGCGGGTGCCGCGCGACAATGCTTGTCATTGATTAATATGCGGAATTATAATGGCGGTAGTCGGCATCTTTGTACTGATTTAATTACATATAACAACTGCGAAGAAACAAAGCGAGCCGCTGGACAACCATCACAGTGAGGTGATAATACGTACATTGACGGCTTTACTAGAAAAACCAAATTTCTGATCCACGAGGGAATCAGGTAATTCAATTAAATTTGTATGTGTCTTGATAATTTTTACATTGAATACTTTTTTACATAGAATATGCAAAGAGAATATAAAACATAGGATTGAATTGAGTAGCAAAATAATATCATCGTTAAATTCTATATGGTGGGATAAATATATTTGGAAAGGCACAAAAAAATATATTGGTAAAACATTGGTGGAATCTGTTGCAATGTATGGAAGTGAGGTATGGACAATCAATAAGTACTACAAGAATAGACTAATAGCTCTAGAAATTGATTATTTACGCAGAAGTACCAGAAAGTCAAAATTAGAACATGTCACAAATAAGGGAATTAGAAATATAATGGAAGCAGAAGAAAGCATAATTGAAAGAATTGAGGAGAAGGAATTAAAGTGTTAGGTCATGTTTTAAGAATGGAAGATGAGCGATGGCCAAAGCAACTATATCAATGACATCCGACCAGAAGGAGGAAGAGAGGGAGACCGAAGTTAACATGGAAGGAAAACATGATGACAATGCAAGCAAGAGGGCTAAGCATTGAAGATGCCCAAGATCGTAGGCTTTGGAGGTTTGGCACGGGACGACGGCAGCAGCTGTATAAACCCGTAGATAGATAGATAGATATAGAATACTTTGCATTACATAGCAATACATACCGTATTTTATCGCCTCACTCTGATGGTTAACGGTTTATATAAAAGCGGGTGCCGTACGCCAATGCTTGACATGCGGTGTTGTCACGTTTCTCTTAGCGCTATGGGCGTTTATTACACAAGGACAGAAGACAATGATTATTTATGTTATTATTTAATTTTTATGTTATTATTTGGTATTGTCTATGTTTTAAAATTAAAATTATGTACGTATTTATTTATTAAATAATTTAATTCCAACATTATATAGCTTGTAGTTCTACATAAATTTAATATCCATACAAAATCATGCTGAAAATATTATATTTGTTATAATAATAATTAGTAATAATATTATTATTATTATTATTATTATTATTATTATTACTATTATTAACTGTTCGGTCTGAAATATTTTCCCATGGCCGTCACATGTTGAAATCGCTTATATATTAAACTAATATTAATATGTAGACATTTTATTATTATTATTATTATTATTATTATTATTATTATTATTATTATTATTTTAGCTACATATCACAATAGATCACTGATAATCATACCATTCATTACGGTATACAATTTTATAACTGGATGGAATGTTCCACATCGTTCCGAGTTTTAATTGAAACTGAGGGAAGAATAGCAATGTGGCAACATCGTCATTCGCGGCAGTCGAGATCTTTGTATTTTGATAACATATAACAGCTGCGGGGAAAGAAAGCGAGCCGCTTGTTAAGCATCATAGTGAGGCGATAATAATATTGCATAACCATAACCCAAGTGTGTAACTTAATATCTTATTCAGAGCGTAAAATATTCAACTACATAACTCGCTTACCATGACTACTAACTGGAATTGCAAGGTAACGACAGGGAGTTAATATGAGTATTCCATAAGGTGCCGTAATAATTTAATTTTCAAGTTAAAGAGCTAAACATTAGAAATTACGACTTAGATGAACTCCTAAGAGTTTTCTTAGCGAGACTTAACAAGTGGCGGATTCTCTCTTAAAAATGTAGGTGAAATAATGAACTTTATGGATGATGGGACTTGCCGGTTCGATGCCACACTCCCAATTATCACTATTCTCAGTCAATTGAATCCAGTTCACATCTCCGATATCCAGTTCTTCAACTTACATCCGGATATTAATCTCATGGCTATGATTTTTTCTTCCTAATGTTATTTTCCCCAAGAGTTTTCCAAAACATTTTTGAAGGCATTATCGAATAGGAGTTCGGAATTCCTAAAAAGTTAGATAGACTTATACGAATGTGTCCAAATGGCACAAAGAGTAGGGTGCGTGTAGGCAAACGGTTTTCGGACACTTTTGAAATTCACAATGGGTTGAAGCAAGGATATGCACTATCTCCTCTACCATTTAATTTCGTACTAGAGCATGCCACCAAATCTTTAGAGGATGAAGAAGGCCTACAACTCAATGGTATTAATAATCTGTTGGTTTATGCTGATGATGTAGTATTATTGGCCGATAGCGAGGAGATACTAAAGGCCAACACGCACACACTATTGAGTAACACTAAGAAATTGGGACTGGAAGTAAATATCAATAAAACTAAATATATGGTCACACGTAGAAATACATTATATAATGGAAATGGACAGCTAATGACAAATGAGGGAAATTTTAAGGAAGTGGCTATATTCAAATACCTAGGAACAATAATCACAAATAGGAATGAGATGCACAAGAAAATTAAACATAGGCTCAATTCTGGAAATGCGTGCTATTATGCATTACAGAGACTCTTGATGTCCCAACTCCTTTCAAAAAAACGTTAAACTGAAAATATATAAAATTCTTATTCTACCAGTTATTACATATGGATGCGACACATGGACTCTTACTTTAAGGGAGGAAAGGAGCTTACGAGTATTTGAGAATAAAGTTCTTAGAAACATTTTTGGACCAAAGAGAGATGAACAGACAGGTGAATGCAGAAGACTTCATAACAGTGAATTACATGGTCTGTATAGGAAGCCAGATATAATGAGAACAGTTAAGTCTCGTAGACTGCGATGGGCAGGACATGTTGCGCGTATGGGGAATGAAAGACGTGCATGGAAGCTTCTTGTAGGAAAACCAGAGGGATAACGCTCAGTTGATAGACCAAGAATGAGGTGGGAAAATAACTAACTATGATTTGAGGGAAGTAGATTATACAGGGGATGATTGGAAAACATTGGCTCAGGATAGGTTATGTCCGCGCGGCCATGAACCTACGGGTTCGATAGTGCCAGTGAGTTAGTTAGTTATCGAATAGGAATGGACATTTAACAAAATGCGAGGGAAATTAAGAAGAATTGACGAAATACAAATATATAGAATCTACAATAACAAGAGCTCAGAAAGAAATTAAACATATGATCAATTCTGGTTAATGCATACTATTATTCATTACAGGGACTCTTGCCATTTCAAATTCTCTAAAGAAATGTTAAACTAAAATGTATAAAAATGCCATTCTTTCGGTTAAATTACATAGATGCAAGACATGATCTGACTTGTAGAGGGGAGAAACAATTATTACGAATATTTAATAAAAGTAAATATCCTCAATTCGTGTCCAACTCAGGGTCGCGTCGAGGGATGAGTTGAGATGAACCCCTATATATATATATCTATATATAGGTCTGTGAATGACAAGAATGCCGACCGACCACGCCTCACGCACCATCACGGGGGAAGATGAACGAAATGAAATGAAATAATGGATGAGATGAGTATGGAGAAACGGTGCAATGAAATTGTGGCAGGGGAAAACGGGAGAAACCCCCAAGAAAAACCTGCCCAAGCTCCGTTTGACCCACCATGGAACCCACATGGAGTAACCGAGACTCGATCTCGAGACGCCAGCGGTGAGAGGTGAGCTTCTAACCGCTTGCGCCACGGAGCCACCACGAATTTTTAATAAATTATTTAATTTTTTGGAGCAATGAGAGACGAAGGTGTATTGAGGAAACTACATAATCGTGGGCTCTTAATGGGGCAGATATCGGTCTAATAATAGCAATTAAGTCTCCCAGTAGGTGGGCCAGGAATTTTGTCTAAAATTATAATTAACCGTGATTTGAGGAAATAAATCATACACGGAATAACTGGAAAACATTATCGGTTGATTGGTATTATGGAGAGTTTATGTCTGCACGGTCATGAGTCCAGGGTGCGATAGTATCAGTAAGTTAATTATTTTGCTGTCATCTTTTGGAGCCACACACCTATCCATTTCAATCGACAAGACTTAATAGTAAGCGTGACAGTATACATAAAATAACATTTAACTCTGTATGGTATTTTGACAGCATATAAGAAATGACAGTCATAGTATCTAACTAGTAACCCAGGAGCCGTAGTCTTCTTCTTCTTATTATTATTATTATTATTATTATTATTATTATTATTATAATGGAATGGATACCATCAGGAATGAGAAGGAAAGGACGACCAAATCTCACGTGGATTCAAGGGATTAGAGAAACTTTGAAAGACTGGGAAATAGAGGAATAACTGTGTTATAATAGAGACGAATGGAAGGAAATTATAATACGAAATTTAAAGACAAATCATTGGTGCCGTAAAAAATGTGTAAACATAGTTAAAACCAGAAATGTATAAACATTTATTATTATTATTATTATTATTATTATTATTATTATTATTATTATTATTATTATTATTATTATTTTATTATTATTATTATTATTATTCCGCCTGGAAGAAGAAGGAAAGGAAGACTATGAAACTCGTGAATGCAAGAAATAAGAACTAGAATGAGAACAAGAGGACTGGAGGAAATGGAGTGGGTGGATAGAGACGACTGGAGAAAGAAAATATAACTTTAGGCACAGAAAGATGTGTACACATTAAAAATCTGTATATAAGTGAATAAATAAATAAATAAATAAATATTATTATTTTATTTGGAGGCACGCCGTAACGTAGTGGTCAAGGCAGTGCGCTACGAACCAGAAGGTCGAGAGTTCAAGTCCCAGTGCGGTTGGCTCAGGATTTTTAAACTGACCTAAACCTTTTGATGGCATCATGACGGAATTTATTCAGCCTCTAATGGAAATGAGTACCAGACTCTTTTCTGGGGGTAAAGGCGATCGTCACGCAGGGCTGACAACCCGGCTGACATCAAGTGCCGATTGTCTAGAAAAAGTGGGAGCCTTAACCTCCTACTACCCCAAGGGTCTCCTATGGCCTGTATTGGGATCACTTTACCTTTTTTATTATTTTATTTAGTATATTCAACGCCCCAGGTTTGTCATTTCGACATTTTCTGGTGTTCTCTCCTGGCATTGGCGTAATTGTAACACACTTCTGAGGTTGAGGCGTCTGAAAGGCGGGAGTACGCTGCCCCGATGATATGATGATAGTGGTGCGCCAATGGGTCTTTAATCCTAATCTTAATCTAAGGTGAATATGAATTATGATGGCCATATGATGTTATGAGACTGTTTGAGCCCTAAGTTTCCTGACATTTGTCTTACAGGTGAGGGGAAAAAACCTCACCCAGGGATCTACTCCCGACCGGGGATCGAACCTGGACCCGCTGCGTGACAAGGTAGTATGCTACCTCGAAACCACAGCGGTGGACTTTATGATGATGATGATTATTATTATTAAATAAAATCGAAAGTTAAACAATCAAATGACCATTGTTTGATATTTGATTTAGATTTAATTACACACAAACACTTTTAGTCTAAGATCCGGCTGAAGATTACTATGTTCATCGAGTGTATGAACAAAATCTATTTTTTTCATAAAATTGTGAATGACTGAGTACAATTTTGTCGAGCTGCCTATTAAAATTCGGCCGCCAGTATGTTTAATTAAAATAAAGTAAATTAATTTATTCGAAATAATTTGATTCACTTGTTATTAAAACAAATTATAATCCAGTTCGCAGAAATCGATGTATAGAGCTTGAAAAGTTTTGGTTATCATTGCAAACTTGGCCGTAAACCTCCTCGCAGCGGGAAGTAAAACCACTGCCCTTATGTACGTATACTATGTAAAATGTATATACAAAAATATATCTAAAAGATAGTGTTAGTATACATTATACGAAACAAATCGCAGCATTTTAAATGAACTGAACTTTATTTGAAACAATATAAAACAATAAATACGTTCTTACCGCCATTTTATAACCGATTGGTGTCACAGCCTGCTGTAGCTGCGAGGAGGTTTACGGCCAAGTTTGCAATAGCAACCAAAACTTTTCAAGCTCTATACATCGATTTCTGCGAACTGGATTATAATTTGTTTTAATAACAAGTGAATCAAATTATTTCGAATAAATAAATAAATTATATTTTAATTAATCATATTGGCGGCTGAATTTTAATAGGCAAAAATGTATTCAGTAATTCACAATTTTATGAAAAAAATTGATTTTGTTCATACACTCGATGAACGCAGTAATCTTGCAGCCCAATCTTGGACCATTAATGGTAGGACAACGTTAAGAGAATCTAGGAAAATATACTCCATTGATTTATGAATATACCGAGGCAGGAAGACATACGGTTGAGTAACATGACCTCACCTGCATACAAAGCAAGAGAATCATACATACTTACGATTATGATTATAATATTCCTTAGATTTGGACAGGGTGTATCTTTCTAGAATTGCCATCGCTGCCATTAGAGGATCAATTTCAATTTTAAGAAACCATATTTACAAAATTGCTTTATAGTATGTATACTTCAATTAGGCGTACAAGTTGAATTTTTAAAAATATATTTACAAAATGTATTTCATCGATTACAAAAATTAATTGTCTGTATCACTTTGTCCTTGAGGCAATCATCTAATGAGGAAAGTTTTATATAATAATAACTGAACTGTTATGAAAATACTCATTTCTCTTGGGTAAAGATAAACATGTTTAAATGAAAGTATTAAAACTATGTAGGCTATATTTAAACAATACAGTCTAAATAACTGTAAAACCTACATAGTAGGTGAATTATTCCGTTTCAAAATATACAAGCCTTGAAACAACGTATGGATGCAAACAGAATATTGATATACGTAAGCACGATTTGTTTGATCACCACATCGTAAAACAGCACGAAAATAGCAATTTTCTCAGAAATGATGTGTTTATTCTAATTGGAAGGATATCACAACAGTGTTTGATAAAGGTATTACTAACATTTGTTAAAACAACTGATATTTCCAGTTAAACTGCAAACTAGTTCAATGTCCATCTTATTAGGAATACCTTTTACTCCTATACAATAGTTTTTTTTTTTTTTCCAATGCCACCTGTTCGTCATTCGACATTTCATGTATTCTCTCCTGGCATTTGCGTATTGTAACCCACTTCTGAGGTTCAGGCGCCTGGAAGGCGGAGTTACGCTGCCCCAATGATATGATGGGTGATGACGATGGGTAATGACGCACCAGGAGAGTCCTTAAACCTAAACTTAATCTAATGAAGTGAATATGATATTGATGATAATGAGGGCTAGAGGATGTTCGGGGACCGTTTGGGCCTTAAAGTATCCTGCTATTTGTCTTACAGGTGAGGAAAAACCCCGAAAAAACCTATCCCAGGGAACTTGTCCTAAGCGCGGATCGAACCCGGGCCCGCTGCGTGACAAGGCAGCACGCTACCTTGAGACCACAGCGGTGGACAGAATCCCATATCTTATGCTAAGAGAATTTTTGCAAGAAACAATTGCGGAAAATTGTACATCGACTTTTACTTTTTACAAAGCACATTTTCTTTGTAATCTAGCAATAACTAAAAACAGAAACGATCTGTCGAGATTGACAGGACTATGTTCTATGCAATAATCGATAGGCCTAGTGGCAGTAAATAATATGATTTAAAATATGTAGGTTTAGGACCAAAGTGCATATGCATGTTTTTGCTTGTTTTGTTGCATGCCACCTCCTTCCTTCCACCGATAGATTACACTGGTCAACATGGTTTCTGTCTCATGAGTACCAATAGCTGTACTTATTATAGTTTTTTATTGTGTTTTCGAATATGTATTCGGAATTTCTCCATCACCCACAGTTTTTTTATTTAAATTTCAATTAATGGAATTAAATAATAATTTTTTATAAACGTTTTTTCGTCCATTTGTCCATTGTAAAATAAAACCAAATGAGCTAATTCAGGAGATTTCAACTATGGAAAAGATACATCAAGGCAATTGGAATCTTAATATTCTGGCCGATTATTGTTAGACCATCAAGAGGGATGCTCTACAGACGAAATATAGCAGAAAATCGACTTTTGTTACTTTCTAGGTGAGTCCGAATGTTTGAATATTGTGTAGTTACGAATGTAGAAAATATTAAAGTGTTTGAAATTATACATTCGTGTCTCTCGGAAACCTTGCGTGATGGAGAAAAACCGATATAATATTTGAATTCAGGAGAAAAATACTATTAGAATCACATATTTTTCTTTCTGAGACAAAAAAAAAGTTTATTTTTTGTTGCTTAGTGTTATCTCTTGAGGAACCATCGTGTATCGTGCAGATTCCATTCATACCTTCTTTTATTCACCCATTCATTTTATACTTGAATACCCAACTGTGTCCTTATTTTAAATCGCCTTGTTTTAAGCAGACATTCGTTTGGGTATTCGTTTCGTGTCTTGGTGCAGATCTATGGGACTTGCGCTGATTCGAGTCCCTATGGTGGAAGAAATGTTCTCAAATATTTTTTGCCAATATAGTACCGGTGCCTACCCAGCTTACTAAATAACTCACTAGCACTATTGAACCCTTAGGTTCATGGTCGCGAGGACATAAGTTCTCCATACCTCTTTATCCTGAGCTAATGTTTTTCAATCATATCCCATATAATCTATATCCCTCAAATCATGAGTCTATAGTGGGATCACCTACTTTCTCACTCATTGACGTCTGTAGGAATATAAGGATAACTAAATTATCTTGGTTAAGAAACTCCCGCTAAGGGAGCACCCATGTTTCCATTAGGGGTTCACAAGTTTTGTATACATACATACACAGTGAATGCGTGCAGGGAGGAGGTTGATTGAATGACCGCAAGGGAGGGAATCATTTGCGTTCCGACTGTGATATCTTGAACACGTCGACCAACTATTTTTGCACGTGGAAGCTAGAACCATATGGCGGATTGCTGCAAAAATAGCTCCTCATGTAAAATTTAATAATCTCTCCGATTCAAGGAAAGTGAATATTTTTACCTAAAACTAGAGTAATCAACAATATTTAATAATAATAATAATATATATATATACATATACACATATATATGGTGAAGATTATTGCCACCGCAATTTACTTAGTCTTCTTGGATATTCGAATTTAAGATAAATTTGAATTATTTTCATCAAGCAATCATTTTTTTATGAAGCGTCTCCTGTATATTAACATCTGACCCCTGAAAAGAGAATCCACAGGTCTACCGCAATTTACCTAAATTAATCGTTGATTCAATCCTAAACCCAACCAGAAATCCTGGGCACACTAAATCCTTCATCAAGTTTAGTCAAATTCCATGTCAAGGACTGAGAGTTTTGAAATTGCTTGTATGTGTTTAAACATAGCCTACTATTCCATCGTATTGTTTGCTATGATGTACAATTTATAAACTGTAATTCATGTGCTGGTATTTGTAATTCTTTTTTAAAATGAAAGTTTTTCAGTCAATCATATTTAGATTTTAATAATTATTGCCAAAGAGTAGAATTTCACATATTATCAGTTTCATCACTGATATTGGAAAATGACAAATGGAACATTATCTGCATAGTCCATCTCGTGACATGATAGACACCTCGTATTAGGGGATTAATTTTCCCCATTCGTGAAAATAAACATCGCGATATTTCCCAACATACGTCAATTTTACCTTAATCGTGAGTGTAAAGCTCTGAATTTTACAAAACATATGTATTACATTGTACCAAGAAACATCAGCTGGTGAAACAACATTGATTAAACCGAAGCATAATTTAGAATTTTTATATATTGTTCTTTATATAGTTCTCTATCATTTTATTAAATCCTACCCTTCTTCTAACAACAAACCGCTCCATCTGTTTTAACTTGGTCTTATCTTCTTCATTCTGCTTTACATACCAGAATCATATCTAAATAATTAATTTATTCCTATATCCTATTTTGAAGAAGTGGCTGAATATATAAAAATATATAATAAGATAAAGTGATAATACAATAAACTCCAATCTTAATAATGTAGATAATAAATGCTTTCGATTTGAAGAAAAGACTCAAATTCCACAAAAAAGAAGTAATACATAGCCTATATATAAAGGTATTAACATTAACAATGGTTCTACTAGGAACAACAATTACAGATAGCACTGAGATGCATTAAGAAATTAAACATTGACTCAATTCTGGAAATGCGTGCTATTATGCGTTACAGGTACTCTTGTCTCAACTCATCTAAAAAAATAAACCTATATATAGCTGTTATTCTTCCAGGTGTATTATATGGATTAAGCATTGGCTCTTACTTTAAGGGAGGAGGGAGAAACGCTTACGAGTATTTGATAATGAAGTTCTCAGGATTTTTTTTTTTTGGACCAAAGAGAGATGAACAAACATAAGAATGGAGAAGATTACATAATAGTGAGTTACATGATCATTATAGGAAACCAGATATAATATGAACAATTAAGTCTTGTTGACTAAAATTGACAGGACATATGGCACTAACAGGGAAGGGAATATGGGCATGGAAGTTCTTTTTAGAACAACTAGAGGGAAAATGCCCAGTTGGTAGATCAATAATAAGGTGGGAGAATAACATGGACCATGATTTGAGCGAAGTAGATTATACAGGAGATGATTGGAAAACATTAGCTCGGGCTATAGATGTGTGGAGAGCTTATGTCCGCGCGTCCATTAATACGGGTTCGATAGAGTCAGTGAGTTAGTTGTATGTCCATTTTAATGTGTTCTGCCAGAATGATTTTTATATTTTAGGTGACAGTTTCGAAAGTAGGTGATTTATACAGGGAGCTGATACAATAATTACTAATTTAGTCAGTTGAATGAATTGCCTATAAATAAGATAAATAGTTTATAATTAAAATAATGTGAAAGCAATTTTTTTAAACTACATTAGAGAAATGTGTTCATATCGCTTTGCAGATATGTCCACCATTCACCACCATATATCAACATATCATTTGTTAGTTATTTATGTCCGACAATATTAATTGTAGTTTTGACAAGTTTAAAGAAATGTAACTAGAATTTAATTTTTTTATGGAGTGGGCAGTTTGTGTTAATCAGAATTGAATTTAATAGATACATTAGTAGTGAAGCATGAAGAGCATGTGTTGAATGTGGTCCATTGCTGTAGCGACCCGGGTTCGGTAAGATAGCATACTTGAAATCTCCACTTTGGCTTTGAGTGCATCTCCTGCCTTAATGACTTTACTCCAACCCTACAAGGTCCTTGGCTGCTGGCCTCACATCCACGTGTTAATCTCAAAGGTAGACGATTATCCAGCCAGTGTAGGGATGACATGTGGTCAGCATGAAGCTAGTTTTCTCAACCTGGAACCGCTACTTATTGTAGTTACCCAAATTCCTCATGATGCTGGTGGACACCGATTCCATACGGCCGAAATGTCATGAGAAAATTTCTTCCCCCATGGAGACCCGAACCAGCGCAAGTTGCCATAGCTCCGGGCCAAGGTATTTTGCCTTAACCAAAATGCGGAACTGCCTTAACCATGTCTATGGTGCGGGTCTGTCATGTTATAATGTGAAAAGGAAGCAGATAAATTAAGGTAAATATGAAAAAACAAAAAGGAAAAACGACAAGTAAAAACTTTTTTTTTTCGATACCATCTGTTTGTCATTTGACATTTCAGGTATTCTCTCCTGGCATTTGCGTATTATAACCCACTTCTGAGGTTGGCGCGCCTGGAAGGCGGGGTTACGCTGCTCCAATGTTATTATGGGTAATGATGTGCCAGGAGAGGCCTTAAACCTAAACTTAATCACGAGATGAATATCTCATTATTTTCCCGTTTTTTATATACACTAGACAGGGACAATTTAATATGTCTTGCTTGTATACATTTTATTATTAGTTTTAGTCTTAATTTTAACTAATATTAACTGGTTGTATTATAGATCGTAATATGTATATTAGATATTATCTTTTGATCAAATTTTTACTTAGTGTTTAATATTAGAGTTAATTAAGATTGTTATATTCTTATGTAATATATGTTTGTCCTGGTGAGTGGAAGAGAAGGCCACATGGCCTTAACTCCACCAGGCTAAATAAATCTTAAATCTTAAATCTGATATTGATGATAATGATGGCAGATGATGTTCGGGGACCGTTTGGGTCTTAAAGTATCCTGACATTTGTCTTACAGGCGAGGAAAAAACCCCGAAAAAACCTCACCCAGGAAATTTGTCCCGAGCGGGGATCGAACCTGGGCCCGCTGCTGGACAACGCAGCACGCTACCTCGAGACCAGAGCGGTGACTACAAGTAAAAACATGAAACAAAGAACAAACAGTCCCTATACTAAAAAAGACCATAAAATAAATTGTCATTTTAAAGGAATTTAATATGAATTCTACACTAGCTGACATATCGTTATCCAAGTACTACTGCACGCTAACTTTTTGAGATTATATCTCTGTGTAAAAGTATCTGTTCTATGTAATACTATACAGCACTATCTTCTAATTAATTAACTAAATGTATAAAATCTTCTTGTTCTTCTTTTTTACTTCACGGGCTAGGAAATTGCCTGTTCCGCCTAACAGTTGTTCTGTCCATCTTTTCACTGGCCTTCCTACATTCCTTGAACCTCTTGGCTTGTAGTTGAATGCTGCTCTTGGTAATCTTGTTACATTCATTCTTTCCACTTGTGTAAACCATTTCTCTCTATATTCTCTGATTTTCTCATCCAATGGATATATATTTAACTCTGTTCTTATATCTTCATTCCTTATCCGATCCAATCTTGTGCAGCCTTTTGTTCTTCTAAGGAAGTTCATTTCTGCGCTTTGTATTCTACTTTGCAATTTTTTGGACATTACCCAATTTTCGCTCCCATAAAGTAATGCAGGAACTGCCAATGTTTTATAAAACTTCAATCTAGTATCTCTTCTTGTTTTATTCTTAAATGTATAAAATATCGATTGGTGAAACGATCATATAAGATCAAAAATCGTAATAGACAACAAACCTCTGGAAAAGTGACAAATTTTAATTATTTGGGTTGTAATTTTACTATAAACACAAAAACTGAAAGAGACATACATATGAAATTGTCGAATTTTCAAATGGTATGCGGAACTATACATAAAAAAATGTATAAAATATCGATTGAAATTAATATTTGCAGTATTTGTTTGAATGTCCACCGCAGCGGGCCCGGGTTCGATCCCCGGTCGGGACAGTTTTTCTGGGTGAGGTTTTTATCGGGGTTTTTCCTCACCTGTAAGACAAATGTCAGGAAAACTTTAAGGCCCAAACGATCCCCGAAATCATATTTAATTATTTGGGCTCAGAAATTATTTTGTAAGAATGGCAATCATATAGAAATTCAAAAACACATACTATCTGCAAGCAAGTGTTTCTTTGGACTTAGAAAATATCTAAGATTACGTTTAATAACAAAGAAAACTACGTTCTTGATTTATAAGACCAATAATTACATGCATCAGAAACTTGGACTTTTTTAAAGTCAGATGAGAAACCTATGGCTACTTTTGAAATAAATATATCAAGAGCTATGAAAGAAGGCGATATTTTGAGAAGAAGGAGAAATTGTGAATTGTATGAATTGTATAAGGAACCCGGTTTAGTGAAGCATATAAAAATTAATATATAGGCCTGATCTGGACATTTTATACATATGGACAATATGGCACAACTATTACAAACCAGAAAAAATGGGAAGAAATTAAAATGGGAGGATGATGTCTTGCAGGATATTATAATTAGTAAAATTAGAAACTGGAAGAATTTAGCAGCAAATAGAGAAATCTGGAAAAATATTCTGAGGAAGGCTTAGGGCCCAAAATGGGCTGTGATGCCATATATAATGATGATCTGCAAAGTCTATTTTGAAGACATTTTTACTTGTTATTCAAGTCGACTTGATTTTAAATATATTTGAATGCATCTGTGTAAGAGTTAGATAAGTTTATCGTATGGATAGGAATTCAATCTTTAAATATGAATGTCTTATTCTTCGAACATCAAACTTACGAACTGGAATTTAAAAAAAAAACTTGTGACTTTAGAAAATTCAAAGTTGCGGGTCTTTGAAATCTTACTGGACATTCAGAATGCTCGGAGAGAGGTCGCAGAGTGATTATCTTGTCTGTTTGATGTAGAGCTTTGAAGTCTCGTATTTTTGTGAGGTATTATAAGGGAAAGAGAAAGATGAATGGCACAGAACATTAACCCCGGCCTCTCCTTTGCAAAGTGTGTCACTGAGCATGTACACAAGGTAGTCTTATTCCATAGGATTTGTATAATCCCTTGATATTAAGTAGCTGTAATTTAGAAAATGCATATTCATAAAGAAAGGCTTTCAGATAAAAAAGAAGAAGACATGTTTCATGACTCCTGAACATAGGCCTACGAGAATAATATTTCAGTCACCTGGTACCAGTGATACGTAATCTTAACTGAGCTTCAGCTATATTTCTTTTTTCTTATCCTTAGACTTTTTACTTTATTTGTTATACCTACTTTTCGTCTAAACGTGGTTTATAGTTTTTATTTCTCTTTTCTTTCTCTGACGAATAGTTTGCTTAACTCAAAGACTCTTTTTTTCTTCAGTAACACAGTAATGAATAGAAGCACAAATTAATCAAATTCATCAGAAGAAATTTTATATGTTAAGAACAAGAATTTTAAATACAGTAAAAGCACCTTATTCGCGAGGGATATGTTCCGCGAATATGGAAACCGCGAATATGGAATGGTAATTTGTATAGGTGTATAGGGGATACGTTCCAAGGTTCCAAAATAAAACAAAAATTATCAAAATAAAATCAATTAATGAGAGATTTTGAACAATTTCTATTAATTATTACTGTCAGGATTACGCAAAGGCTTAAATAACTTAGTAATTTTTTCTTGTTTTGCTGCTTTTAAAAGGTCTTTCAATTCAGATTGATATTCAGCTGTGAATTCTGCGATAGAATTCCTTATTTTGTCTTCGGATTTCTTGATGAATCGTACAGTTGATTCATTAACATTGAAACAGCGTGATATAAATGCAAACGACTCGCAAACGCGTTAACGGTCAAATATTTTATTTCTTTTTTACTTTAAATGGCAACACTACTTTTTTCAGCTTCGGAACTAATTTTCTTTCCTTTTACTCGACATTATAAATTGGCAACCAAGCAGAAGTGACACGTGTTCTACAATCAAAATTATTGCAACGAATGACAAGTTGAAACAATAAAACACCGATCGTGGCGAGGACGGCATTTATCAACGGACATAGCGGCACGTGAATTACGGCGGCTTTTAACAAAGAACTTCAGGCTTAGTGACAATAAGGCTTTACTGTGATTTTAATATGTCCATTTGGTTTGAATCGCTCCTTGTAAAAGCTGCCTTGACACGTGCCTGCAGTAAAAAAAAAAGTTACCCATTCGTTAATAAAGGATACTAATCCTTCAAATATACCAACTGGATCCGCGAATACTGGAATTGTATCGCAATTTTTTAACCCGCGAATAAGGGAACCGCGAATAAGAAGTTTTTACTGTACTAATCACTGCATCCACACATTTATAAACTCCAGCGACAAGCTTAGAAGACCCTTAGCCTAACTGCCAGCTGGCATCATTATATCCACATAATATGTTAACTGAGGTGGACAATCATCTGTCTATACAGAGGTGGCATGGGTCATCACGTCAGGTCCCCAGCCATTGTAGCTGTTTTTTTCAACCGAAACTTATTGTAGCTATGCAAATTGCTCACTATGCTGAGTCGGCACCGGTCTCATACTGGTTTAATTTACATGAGACTATTTAACTCATGCCCCAAATGGGAGTCAATGACCAATCACGTTACAATGATTTTTGATTTACAACCAATCACAGTCGTGTTTCGCCTAGAATTTACCAACTAAAGTTTATCATAATGAAGAAAGCACCTCCTTTTTAACATTCTGAATAGGTCATAGCATTCTTTTGCAGTGACCGACTCATCAGTAAATACGGCTACCAGATTGTGTATATAGTGCATGAATGTCAACACATACCGCATGCGGGAGTTAATATAAAAACATTTGTAGCAATTGATTATACCACCAAAAAAGGAAACCACTGTTTGCACTTTCTTAAATGTATTTTTTCCCAGAAAAATATAATTGTCATATTTACATCATAGGACATCAGAAATGAATTAATATACAGTTTAATGTGTTTCATTTTTTCTCCACTAGAGAGCATTCTTACAATATTGCGTTCCTTTGGCAATAAATAATATGACCTGGTTGCAGTGACAAACAAAAGAAGCAAATGAACCGTACAAATCGTTTCTCATTTGTTTTCAAATATCGCCGTTTACATTAAATATATAAATATTTTAAAATAACTATATTTAAATAATGATTTGTGAGTAAACAACTTAATTTTATTCGTTAAATAGTCCTAACAAATGACACTCTTGATTTCCAAATTCTCTAGATAAATTCACTCCTCACTCGTGGCATTACTTATGAAAATGTATTCCTTCATGGAGAATGGAACCAGCGCATGTCCCGTAGCCTGGACCAAGGCATCATGTCTTAAACCACTCGGCTACGGCGTGGGACACATTTACAAAACACATAACATATTCTCTACAGTAATTCTGTCCGAGGGAATGTCTTTCACTGCAATCATAGAATTTTCATGCTATGCTTTGCAGCTTAACTAGGGCATTATAGGTGTGGACTATAAAACATAAATATATATAATTTTGAAAATTGTTGGTACAGAATATTTTGTTTTAAAGAAGTGAAACTTGGTCTTTGACGGAATTACAAAAGAATAAAATTATAACAGTTGAATTTGATTATTTTAGGACCCTTCAAAAAACAAGACAGGTTAAAATAAGAAATGCATTCCTTTGGAGAGAAATGAATGTCCCCACATCTGTTGTTAAGAGGATTGAAAGTTGGCCATAAAATATATAGGCCTACCAATGGTCACTCCTGGAAGAAATAAACGTAGCAGACCAAGATGGAAATGGAAAACCTATGTCAGAATTATAATGGATGATAGGAATTTGGAAGAAGCAGATTGGAATGATAGAAATAAATGGAAACTGAAGACGACAGACCTATAAGTGGGGGAAAGCCGATGAAAAAGAAGAGAAGAAAATTGATGAATTTTAGTACTGCTAACAGTTAATGAAATACGAAGGAAATGCGAGTAAAAATGAAAATAATTACTAAATACATTATTAGTTACTGAAAGAATACTAATTATTGTTAATATTTTTCTCGCCCTTATCCCCGGCCTACTTCCTTCAGGCTTTAACTCTGGCTTTCCTTGAAGACCATGACATCCTGTTAGCGTAATTTAATTTTTTGCACTATAATGCGTTCTGTCGTATTTACAGGAATGGCGACCACGACTGAAAGTTTAATTTCCTATATTTCGAGATTGCCAACCTATAAATAAGTCAATAACTATACTGTAATGTTACATATTACCGACCTCATGCGGGAAGTAAAACCACTGCCCTTTATGTATGCTACGTACAGTGTATATACAAAAATATACCCAAAAGGTAGTGTTGATATACATTAAGTTATCCGAAGCAAATCACTGCAATTTAAATGAACTGAACTTATTTGAAACAATATAAATCAATAAATTCGTGCCTGCCGCCATTTTATGGCTGATTGGTGTCACGGCCTGCTGTAGTTTCAACTAATAAACATTGCCCACACTTTTAACGATAGTCAGTTGTTTCTAATGAATGCAAATATTTCCAACAACGATGTTAGTATTTTATTATTTATTATTTTGAAAAACACCATCGTCCAAAAAATTATGTACAACGCACGTTTATGAAGTATTTTACAGAATCTCGGAAATTAAAAACTCGCGATCGTTCGGCTATTAATCATATCCTCACTTCTGTAAAAACCACTTCCCAACCTCGCATAATTGTAATATACTAATAAAATTGGCAATATCTGCACTAGAAATGTTAAGATTTTCTACTGCAACACCTCTAGAATAGGTGAAACCTGTGGCTGTGGAAAATGTCCTCATCTAGTTAAAAGTTTGAAGAAGTTGAGCTATAAAGTGTTGCATCAAGGTTTAGCACCGGCGCGATGTGTAAAAAAGTCATAATCAACGTGGAAGCACACATTTCACGCTCTGGGATGGAGTTTTTAAAACGACGCCTCATGTAAACTAACAGCTGCATAAATTCCGATACTGATAAAAGGGTAGTGTACGATAATCGACACCAAATGTTTTTATAAAGGCCTATCTTCAGTCTAATTATAATCGCAATTCTTAGTAAAATGGTTTCCGCGTATACAGGAGAAGGGATTTTTATATCGACTATTTAAGTCATGTCACAAATGGGAGACTATGACCAATCACGTTTCAATGAATTTTGTTTTACAATCAATGACAGTCGTTTTCACCTCTCTCTTTATCGATTTTTCTTTATCAGCTCCTGCTTTTGTGATAAATTAAGCTCGTCCTTCTTAATGTTCTGAACAGGTCAGACCATTATTTTTCTCCAACAAATACATTGTATAGCAAATAATGAACAGATTCCTTCATTTTACTGAGTTGTTTACTAAAAAAAATAAATGAATAACCTGTAATGTTGATTACAATACACAGTTTGATGTGTTTCATTATTTCAATCTTACAATACTATTGCGATCCTATTTGGCAATAAATAATATGATCAAGTTGCAGTGAATGAACGTAACCTCACATTTCTAATGTATTTTCAAACATCGCCGTTTACATTAAATATATCAATATTTTAAAATACCGGAAACTATATTTAATTAATGATTTTTTTAGTAAACAGCTAAATTTTATTCGTTAAATAGTCCTAACAAATGCCACTCTTGACTTCCAAACCCTGTACATAAATTCACGAGTCACGAAGTGACTCCTGAATTTGTCAATGATTTGGAAATCACTCATGACGTTAAATATGATAAATAAAATATTATGTGGAACCTTTGTAAAACGTAGCCACCTATCAATTTACTTCGTTTCCCATATTTAAAAAAATTTATTTCATGATATTTATAGACGAACATCAATTTAATGACGCGTCTTTGGATATTTAAGTGTAACTATTTCTCTTTATTGTTTCTTTTTTTCTTTTTTCTTCTTCTTCTTGGAAAGCGGACGGCCCACACTTCTACGATAGCCTATCTTGTTTTGTAGATCATTAGGATATCTAATAGTTTATTTTAGCAGGAGCTTCTCTTTTAATTACTTTACCAATTTTTCTTAAGACCACTTCAATTTTTCTTTTATCTCCTCTGTTGATGGCCCAGTTTTTTATTTTCTAAAAATATTTATTTCCACCCTTAGTGAATGGAATATATATTCAGAATTACGAACACACATGTCCGAGTGCGGGTAAGATTGTTATTTAATTATATTTAATCAGTATCGAAGTTTTTTCTTATTCTTAAGACATTGTTAGCTCTTCATATATGTATACTAGAAGTCCCGGCCACGCGTTGCTGTGGCTAAGGTATACGTTAAAAATTTAAATTAAGTTGCTGTCTTTCAGCCAGATTACTTAAAACTAATACTTACACACGAAATTAATAATATTGAAAATAAAATAAGCACTGAACACATTTAACTTATGAAATAATCAATATTTGTAATTCAATTGAAATTCGCGGTTGCAACAAAGAGCACAGCCATCTGGATCTCTCTTTGTTAAATAATAAACCAATGACCTTACCAAATTACCTTACACCGCCATCTGTTAGAATCGTATGGAACTCACAGATAATTATAACTCTTTGTTAAATAATAAACAAATAATTTGCAATAAAAAATAATGCGACTATAAATTTAGTTATAAACTACCCAAGTCTCAAGTTGGATCAAACTGCACACAGTGTGCAAAAATTTATTAAAATCGGTTCAGTAGTTTAAGATTCCATCGCGGACAAGCAACGTGACACGAAATTTTTATATATTAAGATATACGAGTATATAGAGATGTCTCTTAGAATGATAATTTCGAAGAAAATTTCAACATTTCAAGATCGTTAATTCTGTAAAAAGATTGAAAGGCCTACATAAAAATATACTTATACTTGAGATTTTGATTGCTTGCATATAACTCAAGTTTGATTCATGTTAAACTTGTTCATGTTTGCTCGGGAGTTAGATCTGTATTATGAACTTGGCATGACATGATTATATTAAAATAAACTCATCTCTCTCTCTCTGCTGGTACAAAAATTCTGATATTCAGAGCAGTATTACCACCTGAGTGGTTTCGTATCTCCTAGAAAACAAGATTCACAGTATGCTTGACAGGTACTTCAATATAGTAGGCTATATATAAATAAAATAATATAGGCTGCATTATTATCTGGCTAGTTTCAAATATGTGCAATCATCATAGGTTGTGATCTGAAGTAAATATATAGGCTATAGCTAATACCTGGCGTGCGTTGCTACACCTAAATAAATAAAATATTGAATGTTAATTAAATTTTATGGTATAAGCTGAGGGTACATGTAAGCTTCATGTTGAAAAACCAGATGGAACACGCCTAGTTGATAGACCAAGAATGAGAGGTGGGCGAATAACTTTATCCATGATTTGAGGGAAGAGGATTATGCAGGGGATGATTGAAAAACATTAGCTCAGGATATTGATGTATGGAGAGCTTATGTCAATTCGACCATGAATCTACTTGTTCGATAAAGCTAGTTAGTTCCGATTGAGGGTCTTTCCACTTTTCAGCGGTTGCCCTTTTACCAGCCGGCTGCTGGCCCTTCACATCCACAAGTGTCAATCACAGAGGTAGATGATCAACAGCCAGTGTAGGGGTGACATGTGGTTAGCATGTCGAGTCCCCCAGCCGTTATAGCTGGTTCCTCAACCTGGAGCCGCTACTTATTGTAGCTACCCAATTGCCTCACGATGCTGGGTCGGCACCGGTCCCATACTGGCCGAAATACCATGAGAAAATTTCTTCCCCCATGGAGACTCGAACCAGCGCAAGTCCCGTAGCTCTGCGCCAAGGCTTCCTACCTTAACCGCTCGGCTACGGCGCGGGACGCTAGTTAGTTAATTAGGTATAAGCTGAGACGAACCAAACATGACGCTTGCTAATCTGTTTTTTATATCGAATTTTGGGTAAACCTAGACTTATAATTGTTGGATTTCGCTCATTTTTTGATAATACCTACCTCGGTTTATTTTAATAGGATATACTGAGTTTTGTTCTGAAACATCAAAAATCGTGACCGCTAGAGCGATTTTTAAATTTTTACTTCAGGTGAACTCCTTTACCTAATGGTTTTAGAGGGTTCAATTGTTAATCTAATCCATCCAGGGACCCACTCAAACACACACAAACATTTAAATCAAAATCGGTCCAGTCGGTTACAAGTTCAGTGACATACATATGTTCAGAAGAATTGTAGGCATATATATATATATCAAGATTTTGAATAGGCCTATATCACCTCAACTAACTATCTAACTCACTGGCACTATCGAACCCACAGGTTCATGGCCGCACGGAATAAGGTCTCCACACTTCCTTATTTTTAGCTAATATTTTCCATTCATCCCCTGTATAATCGACTTCCCACAAATAATGGTTAATGTTATATCCCACCTCATTTTTGGGCGTTTTCCCTCAGGTTTTCCTACAAGATGCTTCCTTGCCCCACTTTTATTCCCCTTTCGTGTCACGTATCCTGCCCATCGCAGTCTACGAGACTTAACTGTTCTTATTATATCCTATCTGGTTTCCTAAAATATCTTGTAGCTCACTGTTATGTAAAATTCTCTATTCGCCTGTCCATTCATCTCTCTTTGGTCAAAAAATTCCCTAAGAACTTCATTCTGAGATACTCGTAATCTGTTTCCTCCCTTAAAGTAAGATTCCATGTTTCGCATCCATATAATATAACTGGAAGAATAATAGTTAGGCGTATATATATTTTTCAGTTTAACGTTTTTTTGAGAGGAGTTGGAACGACGAGAGTCCCTGTAATGCATAATAACACGCATTTCCAGGATTGAGTCTGTGTTTAATTTCTCTGTGTATCTCATTCCTATTTGCAAATTGTCCCTAGATATTTGATTTCAACCATTTCTTCAAACTTTATCTCAGTTTACCTCAAATAAGTCATAATTAAATTTACATTTATATTAATTCAACCATATCTCTATATAAACTTCTACTCGTATTGGCGTATTGCAAGGTCGAATTTTGAGATGAGATGAGATGAAGTCCCTATTACTAGAGGCCTGTGATAAATAGTACACGGATACCTGCCGATCAGACTTCTCCCAGCAATACAAGAGCATATGAAATAAAATGGATGACTTGACTATGGAAATGTGTTCTAAAGAATATTTTGGCAGAGAAAACGAAAGAAACCCCGAGAATGGTCCATCCTGGTTCCAATTTATGTACCACTAATCCCACATGGAGTGACTGAGATGTGAACTTCGAACCCAGATACTTCAACCATATGAATACTACTACCAGTTATTGCTATAAGCATATTTGTAATCTGTGACAGGATGTAATTTTAATCCTTGAAAAAAATTGTGTATAGGTCTATGACTAGAAAACT
Organism: Diploptera punctata; assembly: GCA_030220185.1. Classification (NCBI taxonomy): domain Eukaryota; kingdom Metazoa; phylum Arthropoda; class Insecta; order Blattodea; family Blaberidae; genus Diploptera; species Diploptera punctata. The sequence goes on along the minus strand of JASPKZ010009837.1, from coordinate 1,220,270 downwards.
CAAATAATAATGGTAAATTATTTTTTCAAGTAGCCATTTTGGGATTAAAGTTATGGGGAGTATGATTTTCTCAGAAAGAAGTTGTACAGGAATTTGTGTAATACTTCATAATTGTATCGAATCTTATCCTGATTTTCACATGGCATATAAGATACATGGCACTGAGCTACAAGCCGGAGGGTCGAGGGTTCAAGTCCCGTTGGGGTCAGGATTTTTAAACTGACCCAAATCCTCTGGCGACATTATGGCCCCGGGGTCGACTCAGCCTCTAAATTTAGCGTGAAAGAGTTTTTTACCTTTATCTTTAAATTATTTATTATTTTTTATGGGTTTTAAGATTTTTTTTATTTCCCTTATTATTTAGTGAACATATTTAAGTAGTCATAAAGTTAAAAGAGGAATTTCTCCTGCAGCTCCTACAATAATTGAAGTAAGGATAATGAAGATAATAAATCCATTAAAATTGATTGTATATGAAATTAATATTAATGGAGCGATTTTTTGAATCGTTATGAGAATAAGACAATTATTCCATCTTAGAAATGAGTACCAGACGCCTGTTCTGGGGGTTAAGGCGGCCGTCACGCAGGGCTGACAACCCGGCTGACATCAAGTGCCGATTGTTTAGAAAAAGTGGGAGCCTTAACCTCCTACTACCCCAAGGGTCTCCTGAGGCCTGTTGTGGGATCACTTATCATATAAGATACATAGAACTGTCTTGTGATATGTTTCGGTCTCATGATCACTCTTAATACTGTACTAACTTGAATTAAAAGAACAAATGTCGGGAAACTTTAAAGCTCAAATAGTCCCCAAACACCGTCTGGGCATCACAATCTCCAAACATTTACCTTGTTTACTGTAGTATGAATGTTCGTAAGAGTGAATACTTTGTGTATTTCATATTCCCTATGTGCTGTCTGCAAATAAAGCCAGTGGTCGCCATCATTATAAAGTAGTGTACGATTAAACGTCTGCAATTTTTTCTGTGAAAACCCGTATTTTTATCACCCAAAGTCTATAAGGTATTTTGACTGTACTTATACTACGAAATCCATTCTTAAAAACTACGCACTTATATTACTTCGAATTCCTAGAAGTAGTATTGGAGATTAAATTAAACATAGGCTCAATTCTGGAAATGCGTGCTATTATGCATTACAGAGACTCTTGACTTCCCAACTCCTTTCAAAAAACGTAAAAATGAAAATATATAAAACTACTATTCTACCAGTTATATTATTTGGATGCGAAACATAGACTCTTACCTTAAGGGAGGAAAGGAAATTACGAGTATTTGAGAATAAAGTACTTAGGAAAATTTTTGGACCAAAGAGAGATGAACAGACAGGTGAATGGAGAAGACTAAATAGCACTGAACTACATGGTGTTTATAGGAAGCCAGATATAATAAGAACAGTTAAGTCTCGTAGACTGCGATGGGGAGGACATGTGGCAAGAATGGGGAATGAAAGTCATGCATGGAAGCTTCTTGTAGGAAAAGCAGGGGGAAAATGCCCAGTTGGTAGACCAAGAATGAGGTGGGAGAATAACATTAACTATGATTTGAGAGAAGTGGATTATAGGGGAATGATTGGAAAATAGCTCATGATAGGGATGTATGGAGAGCTTATGTACGCGCGGCCATGATCCTGAATGTTTGATAGTGTCAATTAGTTAGTTAATATTGGATATATTGAGATAATTAATGGAAAAAAGGAAATGAATTCAGTAGATATAAATGGAAGGTATATTTCTTATAAAATGGCGTTAAATGTGCACGTTACAGTTTTTTCTTGTCTAATTTTAGAAGAATAATCTGGTATAAATTTAATTATGCTGGATTTAGTTTATCTCAATTATTTTGTTTGGGTTCAATTAAAACAGTCCAATCAAGTTATTTAAAATCATGAAATAAAAATATTTTCCACATATTTTTCTTAACAAGGCAGCTATGTGTATTCTATTATCAGGATGAAATAAAATGAAACCTTAATAACGCAATTTGCTTTCGTGATTAATTTCTAACTTATTTCTCACGATCTCCATTGAATGAAACGTCGGATTGGAAATTTATTTTTCACTATTCCGAAAGTATCTCTCTCATTGCATATTTATCTTGTTACATGCTACGCTCACCACAAACTCCATGAGTATCAGATTTAATGCCTTATTTAGTGTGTCCAATTTTGGATAGGTTCGATCTCGGCGAATAGAAATTTCCGATGAATGGTTTTGCAAGAATTACATATCCACATAATGGTTAAGGGCGACTATTTAACTCATGCCACAAATGCTAGTCAATGATCAATGACGTTTCAATGAATCTTGTTTTACAACCAATGACAGTCATGTTTCACCTCGCTCTTTAGCGATTTCTCTTTATCAGCTCCTGCTTTTTGATAAAGAAAGCTCCTCCTTTTTAATGTTCTGAACAGGTCAAAGCATTATTTTTCTCCGACAAATACATTGAATATAACAAATAATGAAAAGATTCCTTGATTTTACTGAGTTGTTTACTAAAAAAATAAATGACTAACCCGTAATGTTGATTATGATATATAGTTTGATGTGTTTCATTATTTCTCCACTTGGGTGCACTCTTACAATATTGCGATCTTATTTGGCAATAAAAAATATGATCAAGCAGCAGTGAATGAACATAACCTCACATTTCTGATTTGTTTTCAAACATCGCCGTTTACATTAAATATATAAATATTTTAAAATAACTATAGTTAAACAATGATTTGTGAGTAAACAGCTTAATTTTATTCGTTAAATAGTCCTAACAAGTGCCACTCTTGATTTCCAAATTCTCTAGATAAATTCACGACTCACGAAGTGAGGAGTAAATTTATCGATAATTTGGAAATCACTCGTGGCGTTACTTACGAAAATTTTTGAGGATGGCTTCTTCGGAAGAAAAGTAAAGCAGAGGATCCCATGTCATATTTTTCGCGCCATAAAACAACCTCAAACCTGAAATAAGAGTGCTCTGAAAAACATTTGTTGATCATTTCATGTCCATATTTGAATTGTTGGACTAATAACGTTTGTTGTTAAAGAATGTCATAAATAAAGAAAAAATTACAACCTATACTAGTCCAAAAAATGGAACCAACAGGACTGCCCAAACCGGCCTGCCACCAATGTGGAATCCGGCATTCAGGAAATCCTATTCTTCGTTGACTAATCAAACACATTTTTCTTGACTATTTAACTCATGCCCCCAAATGGGAGTCAATGACCAATCACATTTCAATGATTTTTTATTTACAACCAATCACAGCCGTGTTTCGCCTCGAATTTATCAACGGAAGTTTATCATATTAAAGAAAGCACCCCCTTTTTAATATTCTGAATAGGTAAAGGTAAAGTGATCCCACGACAGGCCTCAGGAGGCCCTTGGGGTAGTAGGAGGTTAAGGCTCCCACTTTTTCTAGACAATCGGCACTTTATGTCAGCCGGGTTGTCAGCCCTGGGTGACGGCCGCCTTTACCCCAGAACAAGCGTCTGGTACTCATTTCAGTTAGAGGCTGAGTCGACCCCAGGGCCATAGTGCCGCCAGAGGGTTTGGGTCAGTTTAAAAATCCTGACCCCAACGGGACACATGAACCCTCGACCCTCCGGCTTGTAGCTCAGTGCCTTAACCACTACGCTACGGCGTGCCCCCTTCTGAATAGGTCATAGCAATATTTTGCAGTGACTGACCCTCTCAGAAATACAGCTACCAGATTGTATACATAGTGCATGAATGTCAGCAGAAAGTTCATGCGGGAGATAATATAAAAACATTTGTAGCAATTGATTGTACCACAAAAAAAAAAGAAAAAACACTGTTTGCACTTTCTTAAACGAATTATTTTTCAGGAAATGACGGAGAAAAATATAATTGACATATTTACATCATAGGACATCAGAAATTAATTAATACCTATAACGTTGGTTATAAATTTCTCCACTAGAGTGCATTCTTACAATATTGCCATCCTTTGGCAATAAATAATATGATCTGGTAGCAGTGATGTACAAAAGAAGCAAATGAAACGTACCAATCGTTTCTCTTTTGTTTTCAAACATCGCCCGTTTACATTAAATATATACATATTTTAAAATAACTGTAGTTAAATAATGATTTTGTGAGTAAACAGCTTAATTTTATTCGTTAAATAGTCCAAACAAATGCCATTCTTGATTTCCAAATTCTCTAGATAAATTGGAAATCACTCGTGGCATTACTTATGATAAATAAAGAAACAGCCTCAATGGTGATTTAGTCTGCAAATATACGGTAGTGGCCATAACAGAATTTTGAAGAAACGACACTTAAAAAAAATTAAAAGTCGTGTGTGTTACCTTACAGGCCTGTGTAGCAATTAATTTATCATAAGTAATGCCACGAGCGATTTCCAAATTATTTGGAGGATTTGGAAATCAGGAATGGCATTTGTTAGGACTATTTAACGAATAAATTTAAGCTGTTTACTCACAAATCATTATTTAAATATAGTTATTTTAAAATATTTATATATTTAATGTAAACGGCGATGTTTGAAAACAAATGAGAAATGTTTGGTTATGTTTTATTTATTCATAACTGCAACTTGATTATACTCTTTATTGTCAAATAGGATCGCAATATTGTAAGAATGTAGGCCTACCTTAGTGGAGAAAACATAAAACACATCAAACTGTATATTATAACCAACATTATAGGTTATTAATTATTTTTTTATTGGAAACAACTCAATACAATTAGTATTTAAAATCACAATTATTGAACACACAATTGTTAAATGTGCAGGTCGAAGGAATCTGTTTATTGTTTGCTATATTCAACGTATTTGTTAAAGAGTTAGTTACTGTAAAATGATGCTCTGACCAGTCTGCAGCCGGCAGTTGAAGAGTTAGGGGGTCATAGAGCACGCAGAATCTCCTGAGGATGTCTACCGTAATAGTAGACGAAACGTTTAGTGTTAATAAAACCAGACCACGACCAATTAGCCCGAAAGACATGAATCAATGCTCTGACCTGTTCAGAATATTAAAAAGGAGGAGCTTTCTTTGTTTTGCTAATCAAAATTCTGTAATTATCTAGGTGAAACACGACAAAATTCATTGAAACGTGATTGGTCATTGACTCCCATTTGGGGCATGGATTAAATAGTCTTCATAAAGGCTGTAGGCAAAGCTTATATTATAGTGACTTCAAATCGTGTTGTCGACCATTCTTATTTTCTCAGTTTTCATCTGTTGTTTAAAAAAATGTTAGATTAAAGTGTCGTTACCACGATCCATTTCCTCTTTTATCATAATTGTATAATTCATTAAAGAGTTATTGCCTTTTATAAACCATATGAATGCACACACGAGATTTATCCAACTTACTGATTTACTCAAGAAACCAATGGAGCAAATATATTCAAACGTCTTAAAATAAATAAAAATCCTTAAGAGTATTCAGAATGAAAGGTCAAAGTTATAAAATCGTACCCGAGATCTCAGTCGTCATCGACTGAAACTTACGTTAAATAACTTGTACTGGAACAACAGCTGAAGATAGAACACGTTTCCGAAAGATCTTCGAAGTTATTTAACCTAATTTTTAGTTATGGACGACTCAGATCTCAGATACGATTTTATAATTTTAATGTTTTATACAGAATATTAAGGAAATTCCCATTTCAAATCTAGAGTTTATAGAGGTGACTGGGTAATAGCATTGTAAGTAGGAACTTTTGTCCGAAAACATACAATTTTTGTGGCGCAGGCACTAGTTCGCATTAAGCATTTAAATCTTCCACTCCTGTCGGGGATGAATCGATAGCATTTTTTAATGATATATGACTAAATTACATTTACATAACCCAATATTCACTGATTTCGTACACAAAGTCCAATTCCAAGGGGAAAATAAAGAAATTACACTTTGTCACTGTAAGAATAAGATGAAACGAGTGTACCAGAAGATGATCCGAATATACAATGTGTGAAATTAGCTTAGGGATCGCCACATCGATCTGCTTTTGTAGTGGATAAGTACAAACAACAAGTACAGTAGAGATGATTGGTTAGTTTGCGTATAAACTATTATTTTTACAGTAACAGAGTGAAGTTTCTTTATTTTGCCTTGTCATGGTGTAAATGTAATTCATTGCGTCATAAGGAATTGAATTAATATAGATTTATCCCTGACAGATGCGTGAGATATGAACGCTGAAAGGGAACATGTTGTACCAGCAAAGGTTCTTATTCAAAACAATATACATCAGTCCCCTTTACACTCCTACAAGTTCGTAACGCGAATTTCCGAACACTCTGTATATTAACCTCAACTGTGGTTCAAAATTATTTTTAAAGGTATTCAGAATCTCCTAGATCAAACATTGATAAATTATATTCTGTAAATTTGTACTACCTGTGCCTTCATCGACATATAACCCGCTGTTCACCTGGCAGACGGAGTCAATAGTATCGCAAGGCAAGGAAAGCTTATCCCTTACTAGGCCTAGATCATGATCGCATTTTTACAGATCCCTGCCTTAGATCGATAATGAAAGTAGTGCTTTAATGCGCACGATCTATGACGTTCTACACAATGGCTTTATTTAAAATCTTATTCTTATTCTTCTTCACTTCACGGGCTAGGCAAATTGCCTGCTCTGCCTCACAGTTTTTCTGTTCATCTTTTCACTGGCCTTCCTACATTCCTTGAACCTTTTGGCTTGTAGTTAAATGCAGCTTTTGGTAATCATGTTACATTCATTGTTTCTACATGTCTAAATCATTTATCTCCATATTAGTTGATTTTATCATTCAGTGGATATATATTTAATTCTCATCTTATTTCTTCATTCTTTTTCCGATCCAATCTTGTGCAGTCTTTTGTTCTTCTAAAGAAATTCATGTCTACGCTTTGTATTCTACTTTGTAATTATTTGGTCATTGCCAAAGTTTCACTCCCGTAAAGTAATGCAGGAACTTCATTCTAGTATCTATTTTTGTTTTGTTCTTTAATGTTTTATGTATAGTTCCGCATATCATTTGAAATTTCGACAGTTTCAATTTTATGTATATTTCAGTTTTTGTGTCGATAGTAAAATTACAACCCAAATAATTAGGCTAAAATTTATTACTTGTTCCAGAGGTTTTATTTAAAATCTTCAGGAGAAATTTATCAAATCTGTGCACAGTTTAACATAAGGGTCTTATTCCTAATGTTGTTCTTATTGTTCCACACATGCCATTATACTTTTAATCCTAGTGAGGTGAAAGTGAAGACCTTATGGCTCTAAGTTCATCATTATATTATAGTATTATTATTATTATTATTATTATTATTATTATTATTATTATTATTATTATTATTAATGTTACCAGTCAAAATTTCATGCACCTGCAATGGACATATTTTAAGAAAATAATAATAAAAGCTTTATTTTACCTGGCAGAGTTATGGCCTTAAAGGCTTTGTTACCACTTAACCAGGTTAAAAAAATACAAAAATTAATCTTACATCTAATTACAATAAAAATAAATATTACATGGTATGTCTACAATATAGGATAATTAATATTTACGAAATATTTTGATTGCATCTAGATTTAACGAATGAAATATAAAATGTATATAGATAAACGAGAAAAATATATTAATGACATAGAATAAATTTAATATGCACCCTATTATCACATTTTTAAAAAAATCTGTGATATGGGAATTCCGGATGTCCTTAGTACGTCTGCATTTGATAATTAAAATTTGTTGAAGACAGTTTATGGGTAGTTGGTAAAGATGAAGATTTTGCTTAAAATAAAATATTGATAGGGAGCGAACACAAAAGCTATTAACAAGTTAGGGGAGTTTATATGCAGGAGGAATCGATGTTTCTGGTAGGAAACGCAAAATACACAGGAATTGGTAGATGATGCCTCCTGAATATTTATTAGCCAGTTCCGTAACCGCTGTCGCGACCGCAGTACTTGCAAAAAAGTTATTCTTTACGTCGCTTTTAAACGACATATTATCATCGATAGCAAGTCGATGAACGAGCCGGAAACTACGAAATTCACATTGCTACCAACATTTTTAAAGACATTATTCTTCTTTTATATATTCTACAGAAGTACAACTTCTGGGTCTGAATACATCATATTAAATCAGCGAGGAAAATAATGGTCTCATTTAAAATATTCCACAACGTTTTCCTTTTTAGCTACGATGTGTTCTTTTATATACTTGGCTACAGTTCTGGATGTTTTAAACATTTATTTTTCTTTTAGTTTTTCTTTTTAAAATACTGTAATATACCAGTTACATATAGGCTATATATTATTTTTATTATATACAACTTTCCTCATTAGAGGATTGCCTCAAGGACAAAGTGATACAGACAATTATTTTTTGGAATTGATGAAATACATTTTGTAAATACATTTTAAAAACATTCAAATTGTAGGCCGAATTGAAGTATACATACTACAAAGTAGAAATTTTGTAAATATGGATTTTTAAAATTGAAATTGATCCTCTAATGGCAGCGATGACAATTTTAGAAAGATACACCCTGTCCAAATCTAAGGAACTCCAAAATTTGGCTAAGAATAATGGTATAGTATCTCTTTCCCCGATCATCAATCCTGTGACAGTTATACTATCTAGTTGGTATTTATCTTTGTATATGTATATATATGACATGTTAAGAAAAATAAATGCCTGAACGGGATTTGAACCCGGAACTCTGGGTCGGTACCCCAGCGTGTTTATATATATATATATATATATATATGTATGTATGTATGTATGTATGTGTGTGTGTGTGTGTGTGTGCGTGCGCCTGCGTGCCTGCGTGTGGGGGGCACAAGTGATTAGACACACGCCCTTCATTTCTGGGCCCCGTGTTTGTGTCATTTTTTTAGTGGATTTTTCCGTTTTCCCCTGCTAAAAATCTCATTCTATTTCTATACTCATGACATCCATTTTGTTCTATTTCATTTCACCTGCCCCTGTGATCGTTCCATATGCCTGGTGAGCAGACATCCTTGTGCATCACAGACTTCCAATAATAAGGTCTTTCTCTCATATCATATTCCTCCACCTGTTATTACGCCCCCGGACATGAGTATGTTTTGTGTGTGTGTGTATATATATATATATATATATATATATATATATATATATATTGATGGATATCAAACGTAGACATACTTCGTTTATGATGGTTCTATCCATCCATTCATAGTAATTCTGCCCGACGGCAGGTCTTTCACCTCATTTATAGCATTTTCATGCTATGCTTTGCAGCTATACTAGGGAATTTTAGGTGTGATAACTTCCCTTTGCTTTCCACACCGGTGAATGATGATGATGATAGTGATAAGGATGATGATGGCCGGATGATTTTCGGGGACCATTTGGCTCTAAGCATCCTGACATTTGACTTACAGGTAAGAAAAAACCCCGAAAAAAACATCACCCAGGGGCCTGTCCCGACCGGGAATCGAACCCGGGCCCGCTGCGTGACAAGTCTTTGTATATCCTTCTGCTTCAACGTCCATACTTCGCTACCATACAAAAGAGTTGGAATAGTCAGTGCTTTATACACTTTTAGTCTTGAATGTTTTTGGACTAACTGTGGCTTGAAGGTAGAATTTATTAACCCTAAAATTCTTAAAAATTCAACACGAAGAAATCCAGAAAGTTTAATAATACTAACGTAAAATATAATTTTTTTATGAAAGATATTGGTTTGGATAAATATATAAGAAAGAAATAATAATAAAGTACTGTATTCTATTAAGTTGAAGCCAAATACTAATGGGAGCAACTGAATGTATTGGATATTCCAACAAAGTGTGATAGATGCTATTCATTGTGATTTTACAGGACATCAGTGTTTTAAAATGGTACAAATTTAGCAACAACTGTTGTAGCAATAATAGTGGATTTATTTTCTTTGGCAGACTTAAGATCGTCAGACGCCTTCCACTGAAATGAATAGAAAAAAATAAACACGTTATTCCTCGTGAAATACCACGTCCATTTAATTCAAAGTTCAATGACTGTTTTCAGTCTTTTTTATTACTGATTTTCAGTAAATGCTTGTTTTACTGTTTATAACTGTTTAATAATTCTATCTTTCTTTATCTCTTCCCTTCCTTAGTTTAACCTCTCTCATTATAGGTATAATACTTTTACGTGCCCCACGCCGTACGCGACCTGAAGCAGGGACGCGAAACTACGGCTCGCGGGCCAGATACGGCCCTCCATCACTTTCAACCGGCCCCTGTAGGCCTGTACGATTCTAATAAATTAATATATGCTAAGGGTTGGTCTATAATATTAGTCTTATCATCAATAATGGATCAACAACTTGTGAAATATGTTATAACGACTTATCAAGAAAATTGTTATAATAATAATAATAATAATAATAATAATAATAATAATAATAATAATAATAATAATTGCACATTAAAATGGTATAGTCATGTAAAAATAATGACAGAAGACAGATTCCCTAGAAGAATACTAGAATCGGGGTCATTTGGTAGAGGAAGATGAGGACAGCAAAAAATAAGGTGGATTGATGGTGTTTTGAGCAGCACGAGAGAAAAGTATTAGACGATGGAGATTGGAATGACAGAGATGTGGAAGACATTGACAGTAGATTAATTGGGAGCAGGAAGATGTTGTGAAATATTGTGAAACCTTTTAATTTTAATAAAAGTAATCCACAACAGCTCTAACAGGATCTTTGGCTCAGACCACCTTGATGTTTCTTCCATTTGTCCCACGACAAAAATAAATTTGGGCGGCTCTGGCCTAGAGGAATACGACCATACGTGATATGATTTGTAGCTATGAATCACGAGTAGGCCTACATACTTTCTTGACCACATAAGGGTAGAGGATTTTTTTAATCTGGATCTCTTACACATTTTTTTTTTTTTGAAGCTACAAGGAATTTGAGGGACATTCCTGAGTGAATGTAGGTATATACAGAGTGATTCATAATTCCTATTACAAACTTTTGGAGGTTGTAGAAGGGAATTAGTAGATAAAGTTTTGATGAGGAAGCCATGTCCGGAAATGTACCATTTCGATGTAAAATAAGTTTGAAGATCGAAACACATTGTTTTTCAGAACAAGTATTACAGACATCTAAGGGCTGTACTACATCTTCGTCGTAGGAAGATCTTTTTGTACGAATTCTGGCGACAGTATAAATTAAACTGAGCACACACTAGGTCTTGTGGGGTGTGTGTATGAAATCATGTGCCGCGGGTACACTTTGTACAACGAACAACATGGTCGCCACGTGGAACCACACTTGTAGTAGAACCCCTAGAAGTCTGTAATACTTATTCTGAAACACGAGACACACCATATCAGCCCGTTGTGTTTCGATCTTCATACTTATTTTACATCGAAATGGTACGTTTCCGGACATGGGTTTCTTATCAAAACTTTTCTGCTAAGTCCCCTCTACAACCCGTAGAAGTTTGTAATATGAATTATGAATCACCCTGTATGTATCATTATCAATTATAGGCTTACTTATAAATAACTAATATATTTTTCCTTTAAGATTAAGTAAATAAAAATTCAGTAGTGAGAAGATATAAAACTCTTACTTACTCACTGATACTATCGAACCCGTGGCCGCGCGGACATAAGCTCTCCATACATCCCTAAACTGAGCTAATGCTTTCCAATCATTCTCTATATAATCTACTTTCTTCAAATCGTAGTTTATGTTATTCTCCCACCTCATTCTTGGTCTACCAACTGGGCGTTTTCCTTCTGTTTTCCTACATGAAGATTCCATGCACGTCTATGGTGGTCCGGTAATAAATTATACGAAATAATTATGGGTTTTTTTTTTTTACAAGTTTTTCTAATTTTAAACAAATTGGTTAGGACTATAATCGATAAAAGTAGATTTATTATTGCCAGTTTGACAAAATTTACATTTACTACGTCTAACTCACTGGCACTATCGCACCCATAGGTTCATGTCCGCTCGGACATAAGATATCCATATACTTCTGTCCTTAACTAATGTTTTTCAATTATCCCCTGTATAACCTCCAGTTCCGGTTTTTTTTTTCACTTTTCAGCGGTTGCCCTTTTACCAGCCGGCTGCTGACCCTTCACATCCACATGTGTCAATCACAGATGCAGATGATCAACAGCCAGTGTAGGGGTGACATGTGGTTAGCATGTCGAGTCCCCCAGCCGTTATAGCTGGTTCCTCAACCTGGAGCCGCTACTTATTGTAGCTACCCAATTGCCTCACGATGCTGGGTGGGCACCGGTCCTATACTGGCCGAAATAACATGAGAGAATTTCTTCCCCCATGGAGACTCGAACCAGCGCAAGTCCCGTAGCTCTGCGCCAAGGCTTCCTACCTTAACCGCTCGGCTACGGCGCGGCACTGTATAACCTACTTCCCTCAAATCATGTTTAATGTTATCATCCTACCTAATTATTGTCCTGACGTTGGACGCTTTTTTCTTTGGTTTTCCTACACCGATTCTACTTGCCCGTCTTTCATTCTCCATTCGTGCTATATGTACTGCCCATCAGAATCTTTTATTTACTATAAAATATTTTAATAGTACATTTGATTGTTGTAGGCTTATTTTATTTTACCGGTAGCGTATTTTAGCTCCGGAAATTACAATATATGTATTAATTGAATTTGTGTTGTTGTTTCAGGTAAGAATTTCTTCGTTTCTTCTCTTTGATGTGGATTCTCCTTCTAAGTAGTAAGTGTTATTATTTCAATGATCCATGGATGAATATTTAAGGTGAAACCTCCCCATATTCTGGATGTTGTAATAGACGCGTATAATTATCTACTATTTTGTTATACTTCATAAAGTTTTACTTTAATGTATGTAGTTTTATTTCATTACATTCTTAAATACGGTATAAGGGCAGGCATTTGTTTTCTTTGTCAAAACAAAATGTGTTATCAGTATATCAATAAATTAACTTAACAAATAGATTGAAGTTAGTGATAGTGCTCTCTGAAAATACAATTTATTTTTTCTTTCTTTGTTTTTATAGGTTTAACAATTAATTATTTACACCTATTATAATCGCGTACACTATGCCCTAATAGTTATAAATAAAATGATACTTTGTGAATATTGGGCGATAGATTCGGCAGTGTATGACTAAAATTTCTTAAAAAGGCTTATTTACAAAATTCTGCAATATAGGCCTATGAGTTGTATGTTAAAAAAATATTTTCGAAATCAGTATTCCATTGGCAAAATCTGAAAATGCTTACAAATAGGTTCTGAGATATTGATGAAAAACTTATAAAACTGTTAAAAATAGCATATATACATAGTTAATTCTTTCTCCAAATAAAACATCTCTAAAAATACGCAAACGGATCATTCAATTCTTGAGAGTTATGTAGATAATTCTGCATCACATAGCAGGTTATACAAAGTTCTTTTTTAATTGATTCCTTACTTTTTTTATCCCTTAATGTGTATCCTGACATTTTTCTTTCCTTTTTTTTTTACGATGAGATTGTTAAGAAAAACAGCAGGATATACATCAAGGAATGCAAAAAGGAATGGATTGATAAAAAAAAAAGTACTTAGAATCTTTAATATCATACAAAAGATTGTAGATGCAAAGAAGGATAACAAAATAATAGAACAAGTATCACATTTCCAATATTTAGGATGTGATATAACTTATAGAGAAAATAAAGATATAGAAAATAAAGTAAATACATTTCAGGCTATTTGTGGAACCATAAAAAGAATCTTAGGTCGGAAAACAAGGAAAGATACGAAACTCAAATTATATAAAACAATGGCTGTTCCTTTGTTGTTGTATGGAAGTGAAAATTGGATAATGAAATCAAAGGATAAAAGCAGGATACAGACTGCGGAAATACTGTTTTTACGTAATGTGAAAGGATGCACAAGAGCGGATAGAATAAGGAATGAAACTATACGAGAAGAATTAAATATATATAAAATTGAAGATAAAATCAGCGAAAATAATAAGAAATGGACAGAATACTTAATGAGAATGAACAACGAAAGAATACCAAAAAGAACCTTCCTGTATAATCCCAGAGGAACAGGAGATGTTGGCCGACCACGTAGAAGATGGACTCCACTTTTAACTTCGCCGGAACAGGCTGCATAGCCTAAACCTTGTAGTAGAAGAAGAAGAAGAAGAAGAAGGATTGGTATGTACATTTTCAACGGATGGAACTACATAGATCAGCTAGACATGCATATGGATATAGACATACAGGGCGCCGTGATATTGGACGTCCGAGGAGAAGATGGATAAATAATTTAATACTTGTATGAGCGGAATGTATCTAAGGACCCACCATGAAGAAGAAGAACTAGATTGGACTGAACTACCAGAAACTACAAATATAAATAGCGTTGTGACCCATATACTGTACAAATCACTTATTCTGTTTATAATCTCAATAATATTTCATAGTGTAGATAGCGGCCTGCTGAAAGAAAAACGGTGTAGTGCCACATGAACGTCTAGGACTGATTACAGATAAACTTAGTATTGTGTGGTGGCAAATAAGAGATGGCAGCAGTAATTAATTCTCTCCCTTCAGCTCGCCGTGTGTAATTACTGTGATTGATAACATGTGCTATGATCATTATCAGGGCAGATGGCGTCGTCTCGGTTCCTTCTCAAACATTTCAACAGAAATAATGAGATATCTCATTCCTACCTGTGTTTCTAAGTTTTGTCACTATTAATATAACTCTGGGAGTGATTAATAATAAACCCTTCTGCTCATTTCAAGTGTTCACTGTCAGTCTATGGAAGGCGAAATTTTGTAGATATCAATCTCGGTTTGTCTCAAACTATATCATTTGAATCTAGTATTTGCAAGGCACCACTGTGGTCTAGGAATAATGTCGTTGCATCGAACGCTGCCGGCCCGTATTCGATTCCCGATCGGGACAAGTTTCCTGCGAGATTTTTTCATCATCAGCAGCAGCAGCAACAAGTATTAAGCCCAATGGCATATTCGGATCTCATTATGGGTCGAATTGGTCCTTCCATCTCTTCAATGGTCTTCCCAACAATCTTCTCCCTTTTGGCGAGATTTTTTTGGAGTTTTATTTCAACTGCTTTCAATGCTGTGTTCTAGTAGTACGTCGTTACCTCAGACGCAGGGGTACCGGGTTCTAATCTCGATCTGGACATGTTTCCTAGATGAGATTTTTCGAGGTTTTCTCACCTTTAAGACAAGTGTTAGGAACGTTTAGGGCCCAAATAGTCCTTGAATACCATCTCATCACAATCATTCCCATCGTATTCGACCTTTTTTAGTATGAATGTTTGAATGAATCGTATGTCCTGTCATACATGTTCGTGTTGTTCAGTTATCCAGGGAGGTCCTCCGTATCCTTGTTTGGTAAAGAATGATGTAAGAGTTCCTACAAAAGGAGAGGTTAAACTAAGGTCTAGATAGAAAGAATGAAAGACTTCACCCGTTAGACAAATGTTGGGAAACTTTAAATCACAAATATTGCAGTTCTCTAAATACTTCCCGAACCTCACTACCCATCATAACCATCCTATCATAAACGCCTAGTTTAAGTCTGAAATTTTGAGTAAACGGCGTGTCTTTTGCCTTAAATCTTCATGTTGTCTCGGAAGTTATTTTCTTCTGAATATTTTGTATGTTAAGATAGAATTGTTTCATATGATACACCGTTGTGGTCTAGTGGTAACATCATTAACTTTAAGGCCTAAATAGCCCCCTACAAGAATCATCCACTTCATAAAGTAAATATTAAAATAAATAAATACCTTTGAAGGGGCCGTCATCCTCAACTAGGTTAACATTTTTATAACTGTAGGCATATATTTAACATTTACTTTATGGATATTTATCTCAATTTTATGTTGAATTTTATTAATGTTGAATCCATTTCATAGTCACCTTGTTTAGTAGAAATATGTGAATCAATGACGTGTATTTTCTTAAATGTTCATATTGCCTTGAAGGTGGCCTGATATTGAGCTAATCACTCATCGGGATATGCTCTCCATGTTTTATGTGGTTAGAAAGTATATACTGTTTATGTGGTTAGAAAGTATATACTGTTTATGTGGTTAGAAAGTATATACTGTTTATGTGGTTAGAAAGTATATACTGTTTATGTGGTTAGAAAGTATATACTGTTTATGTGGTTAGAAAGTATATACTGTTTATGTGGTTAGAAAGTATATACTGTTTATGTGGTTAGAAAGTATATACTGTTTTTATGTGGTTAGAAAGTATATACTGTTTATGTGGTTAGAAAGTATATACTGTTTATGTGGTTAGAAAGTATATACTGTTTATGTGGTTAGAAAGTATATACTGTTTATGTGGTTAGAAAGTATATACTGTTTATGTGGTTAGAAAGTATATACTGTTTATGTGGTTAGAAAAGTATATACTGTTTATGTGGTTAGAAAGTATATACTGTTTATGTGGTTAGAAAGTATATACTGTTTTATGTGGTTAGAAAGTATATACTGTTTATGTTGTTAGAAAGTATATACTGTTTATGTGGTTAGAAAGTATATACTGTTTATGTGGTTAGAAAGTATATACTGTTTATTGTGGTTAGAAAGTATATACTGTTTATGTGGTTAGAAAGTATATACTGTTTATGTGGTTAGAAAGTATATACTGTTTATGTGGTTAGAAAGTATATACTGTTTATGTGGTTAGAAAGTATATACTGTTTATGTGGTTAGAAAGTATATACTGTTTATGTGGTTAGAAAGTATATACTGTTTTATGTGGTTAGAAAGTATATACTGTTTATGTGGTTAGAAAGTATATACTGTTTATGTGGTTAGAAAGTATATACTGTTTATGTGGTTAGAAAGTATATACTGTTTATGTGGTTAGAAAGTATATACTGTTTATGTGGTTAGAAAGTATATACTGTTTATGTGGTTAGAAAGTATATACTGTTTATGAACCAGAGTTAAAACATTTCTCTTGACAAATCGTGTTTCTGCAAGGTCAGACAAGTACTGGACAAACAAAATACGTACTTGGGAGAGGTTAAATTAAGGGATAGAACGAAAGGAAATTCGAAAGGTCCCGAGTTCAAATTCCGTGGCTGATACATCTAACTCATTTTACTAGTTTTTCTCAGTCACCAAAGTAAATGCTGGGCTGAAATGTCAATCTTAGTACTCAATATCCTCATAATCTTTATTATTTAATTAATGTACTTATTTTTCTTTTCCTTAGTTTAAACTCTCCCTTTGTATGTAATTTACGTGGACTACGAACAGTACAGGGACACGACCTGTTTATAGGCTAATATTAAAAATCAGCAAAATTCTTTAGAAAATACATGACAAAACAATAATTATTGTTTTCTATTATGATAGATAAACAAAACCTACTGGATTCTTCCAAAGATTAAATATATGATATGCTTTTATATATTAATCAGTGAATAAATAAAAATGTATTAAAATGTTTTAAGTGAACAGTTTTTCATATTAAAATAATCATCATCATCATCATCATAGTACATTCACGAATTTAGGCCATTTGTTGACCTGTTTCGGCCTCAAGAGAAACACCATCCAGAAGTCTTTTGAGCGGACGTCCTGGTCTTCTTCTTCCTGCAGGTTGATATCTTAACATTAGTTTGGGTATTCTGTGATCTTCCATTCGATGAACATGTTGTATCCATCTTGACTTATAATCAGAAATTTTGTTTTCTAAAGATTCCATGTGTAATGGAAACGCTGTAGAGCTATTGTTAAGAGGGAAATAAGAAAGAGACATAGGAAAACATGGTTAAATATTAAAATAATCAAAATATTTAATATAGTGTATTTTAAATGATCAATAACTTTAATTGAACATTTCAAGTTTCTGCGTAACTTGAACTGATTGCAAGAGCAATGTTTTATTTTATTAGACAATTTTTAAGACTATCCATTTATTTATTCTAGAAATAAATATATTCTCAACTTCGTATTTCTAAAAACGTTTAATATTCAACTTTTATAAAGAAAGCATTCTTCCGATAATATTTATTATCAATTCAGATGTACGCTCGAACTCTTTTTTACCGCAGTCTAGAGGTTTCGCATGTCAGATTAGATTCACAATAATTATAGGCCTACATCTATAGCATGTTTGGTAAATATATCTTTGTTTTCTGTTCATCTATGACTTCCTAAGACTAATCTAGAAGCTGCTGTTAGAGGTTCAGTGATTTTGGTAGGAATTTTGTTGAAGTTAGGAGTATATGGATTACTTCGTGTATACAGTGTATTAATAAAATTTGTGTGTCGGATAAATTTTATTTGAATTTCTATTAGAGTTGTTGTAAAATTACCTACAAAGATAAAGGATAACCTAAGGAAAGTATGAAAACTATTGTATTTTGAATTTAATGTATTCTACATAAAATACTTTATTAAGAAATTATTCAGACCTGCTTCTTAGAATCCTGAGTACAGTAGAAAATAATACTATATAGTGCTTAATAAATTAATGAGCGGTTAAATGTTAATTGACGTTGAACGAGTTTCACTCCACTGAACTGAGAACGTAGCAAAAAAGTTTCTCCATAGAATCTCCTTTACAGTAGCAATGCTTTATTTAATTTGACATCGACTTCTATCCTTTTACTATCTCTTTCTCTCTCTGTTTGAGGATTTTTTCGTCTTTTCTCGTTGATTAGGAGCTGGCTGAAACGTAATACGCTTGCTCAGCTCTGATTGTGGCTGTTCCACTAATGAGAGTGTATGTATTTAATTTTCTATAACATACAGCATTGTATCAAAATCCATTCATCTACTTGTCGTCAGAGTTTTAAATTACACAGTCCTAACAATACATAAAACATATTCGTTACAAAAAAAAATCATTCTCTCTTTATCATCTGTGAATTATTTGTTTTCCCTCGCGTTTTGTAACAATTATTACACACAATACCTAACTTATTTGCCAACAGACACCACGTACCTGAGACATAACCTAGCACAACATTTTAGAGAAAATATAATTACTTGGTCCACCGCTGTGGTCTCGAGGTAGCGTGCTGCCTTGTCACGCAGCGGACCCGGGTTCGATCCCCGGTCGGGGCAGTTTTTCTGGGTGAGGTTTTTGTCGGGTTTTTCCTCACCTGTAAGACAAATGTCAAGAAAACTTTAAGGTCCAAACGGTCCCTGAAATCTTATGGCCATCATCACCATCATCATCATTATTATTATCACCATCATCATCATCCTTCACCGGTGTGGAAAGCAACGGGAAGCTACCACACCTACAATTCCCTAGTAAAGCTGCAAGCATAGCATGGAAATGCTATGATTGCAGTGAAGGACCTGCCTTCGGGCAGAATTACTATGGATGGATAATTACTTGAATACAGAGATAGGAATATGGATAATTATAACAAATACGGTATGGACATGTACAGAATGAAGAGGGAAAGAATTTCTAAATATGTAATTGGGAAATTAATGGAGAAAGCAGACTTGACAGACCAAATAAAACATTGCGGAACAATGTAAAATATTCCATACAACAATTCTGGTTCATCAGAAGAATACACAAAATATGAATATTTAGAGAAATAAATTATTATAAATGACCCAACGTCTGTTTTATATACATGTATAAATTTATTTACACAACAGGCCTAGAAGGCCTTTAGCCAACAAGCCGGTTGCTGGCCTCACATCCACAAAGAGGTAGACGATTACACTGGGGAACAGTGATTTTGGTGCCTTAATGTTTTCACCTATTTATGGGTATATTTGGGTCACTGATTCCAAAGATGATTTCAGTTTCGTCCTATCAGCTCTAGTTTTTGAGATAGAGTTTATTCAAATTATATACCAGTTCAAAAATACTGGTCCACATATACAACTATATTACTCGCATACAATTAAATACAAAAGAACAAATACTTTCTTTTTCATGAAAACAACTGTATCTATATAACTACCATAATTTATTTACACATTAGTCTCGTTAGAATCATTAATTTTCCTCCATCAGGTCGCAGAATCCCCGTTTCTGTGATTTCCTCCGCATGCAATGATCTTGGACATTCTCGGTGGATGCTCCAACAGTAGTCCGCCATCATATGTATATCCCACCGTCCACGATACCTTTCTTCCATTGTACTTAATTCCTGGTGAAAACGCTCACCCTGTTCCTCACTTACATCTCCAAGATTGTCTGGAAATCGATCCAAATGACTGTGTAGGTAGTGTAATTTGATGCTCATGTTACAACCTAGTGCACAAAAAGCAGTGAGCATATTCTCCACTAGTTCATCACTATTAGGAGACTTATAGTTTCCAAGGAAATTCTTCACTACCATACAGAACGAAGACCATGCGGCTGCTTCAGTAATCATTCATTGAGTCTTGAAATTGATGGTCATTAATAAGTTGGCGGATTTGTGGTCCATCCAATATACCTGTTTTTATTTTTTCCTTACTCAGTGCAGGAAATTTTGTACATATGTAGCCAAAACATGTTCCATCTCTATTCAACGCCTTGATGAACTGTTTCATTAAACCAAGTTTAATATGCAGTGGTGGCAAGATGATGTTGTTTCTGTCAACCAAAGGTTCTGCAACGATGTTTTTTTCTCCAACGGTCATGCTTTCTCTAAGAGGCCAATGCCTTCTCACCCAATGTTGATCTTTTGGCTCTAGAGTCCCATAAACATATAAAGCATGGGTATTTGGTGTACCCACCTTGTTGTCCTAGAAGAAAATTCACCATCTTGAGATCGACACACATTACCCATTGGTGATCACGGTAAGAGATCTTCTCTAGCACTGTAGCTATTGTATGTTGATTTTCACGCATAGAAACTGAGTGACCAATTGGGATTGACCTGTATATGTTCCCATTATGCAAAAGAACACATTTTAGGCTGCGTTTGGAGCTATCTATAAATAACCGCCATTCACTTGGTGTGTATTTCTTACACCCAGCTTCATTAACAGTCCTTCAACATTCATACAAAAAACAAATTGATTTTCTACTGTGAAGAATGGCAGGAAAGTCTGTTTCTCTTTTGCGATAGACTGTGACCTTTGTTCCCGGTAACAGACATTGTTTCTCTGCCAGCCTGGAAGCTAACAACTCAGATGACTTCTTTGGAAGACTTAGATCCCTTATGAGGTCGTTCAGTTCCGCTTGACTAAAACCCGGATGAAACTGATGAAGGTCCTGGGAAATCGCTGTCATTTCCCTCAGAATAGCTTTCAGTTGAATCATCCTCTTCTTCTGGTGACTCTGGAAGACTGGTAAAAATTGGAACATGTATCTCCTCTGAATGTGGAACAGGGCGTCTTGCGGAGCGTAGATTGGGATATACCCATCTATTCCGGTTTTTGCTATTGATGCCCTTTACATTGACTGAACAAAAATAGCAGTCATCACTATGGTTAATTTGTTCTCGCCAGAATCATTGGTTCCCCAAATTTCAAGCATTTCCGTTTCCCATTTGTCCATTGTCGTAGATGCTCTGTGCACGTTTTACATACAATGTGAGGTGCCCAAGGCTTATCTTGATCTCCCAGTTGTACTTTGAAATAGGCCAAATAAGCTCTTCTTACAAAGTCAGTTATAGGTTTTCTTTGTTGAGTGAATGTGTACTGCCCACAGATGAAACAAAACACATCAGGATTATTCACACATTTTCTTCGTGTTGAAGCCATGTCAGTCTAGAAAAAGGATAAACAATTGTCAAATTAGTAAAATTACATATGCAAACGGCAACAACAACATGAATATAACTTGGATTAAATCAATTAGTATTATGCAAACAATCGATTTACAATGGTGGTACATAAGAGCAGTATCAACAATATCTTGCAAACTAGAGCTGCTGCAACAAAATGGATGACATTTTTGGAATCAGCAGTGCCGAAATACCCAGAATCAGGTGAAAAATTTCAGGCACCAAGAAAAAAATATTTTTTTGTTCCCCAGTGTCTAGACACTGTAGGGGTAACATGTGGTCAGCGTTTCGAGTCACCAGCCGTTAAAGTTGGTTTTCTCAATCTGGAGCGCTACTTATTGTAGCGAAATTACATGAGAAAGTTTCTTTCCTCATGGGGACTCGAACCAGCGCACGTCTCGTAGCTCTGCACCAAGGCGCCCATACCTTAAAACGCGTGGCAATGGCGCTGTTCAATAAATGTATATACATGTTCGCCTCTTGTAGAAACGTTCAAGGGTTCAGTTGGTTTTTCAGGACGTAAAATCGTGAGAATGGGTTAATGGGTTCCTTCGGAAGGAAACTAAATTCGTGGGGCACGTCTTGTAGTTTCACGACATGGAGAAAAGAAAAACAACTTCAAGCTTGAAAAAAGATGTATCAAGTAAAAAATTTATCGGCCCGCAGACTTGAATTGTGACGCTAATGATCTTAGCTACTAATCAGCGCCTTAGGCATATAATGCCATCTCCTAGGAACCTAAATAAAGTTTTTCCATATTTCTCCCTGCATTGAGCAAGGAGGGTTTAAAAGGCTGGAAATATCTCAGCAGTGAAAAGGTTAAATAAAATAACAGAAATTCCTGTAATTGTCTGTATTTCATACTATAGGCCTATCTAATTTTTTATGTTTACATTATAAAAACGAGTGTGCAAAACTTTAACAACAAGCAACTTTTGGCAACATAAATACTAAAATGCAGCTTGTCGCTAATGACCTCAGCTCATGGTGACTCATTTTAACGTAAGAAATATTTAAAAAATATTCTGTATGTATGTATATCATCCCGAAGCATTAATTTCAGACTCATAATATTTAAATAGCATTACTTACCCTTAAAATCCGATCACGACACATTGCTATAAATAGAAACCTTTCAATGTACAGAAAACCGCTAAACATACCTCATATTGACTGCATTGTTTCCTCAGGAAGTGATACGTGGTGACGTATTTGTTGATATGCCCCGCATCAAGTGTAATGCAACTTATTTTACATAGATACACATTCCATCCATCCATAGTAATTCTGCCCTTCACTGCAATCATAGCATTTCCATGCTATACTTGCAGCTTTAGTAGGGAATTGTAGGTATGGTAGCTTCCCGTTGCTTTCCACGCCGGCGAAGGTTGATGATGATTATGATAAGGATGATGATGGCCATATGATTTTGGGGACTGTTTGGGCCTTAAAAGTTTTCCTGACATTTGTCTTACAGGTGAGGAAAAACCTCGATAAAAACCTCACTCAGAAAAACTGCCCCGACCGGGCATCCAACCCGGGACCTCTGTGGGACAAGGCAGCACGCTACCTCGAGACCAAAGCGGTGGACATATACACATTAATACTAATAAAATTCATTGTTTAAAACCTTTGAGGTAGATAGTCATAAAATAAAATTAAAATGTACCTTCTTAAGTCAGAGCCGTCGTCCTCAACTTATAAAATTTATATGCTTTTTTTGTCTGAAGGCCTTTCAGAATCTCTATTCCATATTCAGCAGGTCTTCCTTCGCTAGATTACTTGATGTTCTCGGTGCTGTCCTAATGTGTTGTACGTATAGAGATTCTGAAAGACCTTCAGACAAAAAAGCATACATATTTTATAAGTTGAGGACGACGGCTCTGACCTAAGAAGGTACATTTTAACTTTATTTTATTTTATACACATCGATATTGGTAATGATATGTAATTTTATTGAGTTACAAAAATTGTTTAATTTAACACTTTCAAATGTTTTCATAAAGACAGAATTCTGTCGTACATTCTTAGAACAAATGTTGTAATTTACCCAAATAGAATCGTTGAACGTCCTTCTAATAATTTAATTATTCCGCCATCGGCTATTCGCCAAGACTCGTTGAAATATTATGGGACTAGACGCTAGACTATTTTGGAACAATAGCCTAAAACAAATATAGCCTCTTTACATTACAACACTTAATAAATCCATAATTTACGCTAAATATAACATTTTCGTTTACTACACGGTTCTACTAGTTTTACACGGTTCATTATTTTCCATGAATAGAATTCATCATGGTACTTCACGTATCTAATTACAGATCTACCTGGGGTAAGTTTCCTTTCGACGTATTTAGAATAATTTGCAGAATTTCGCTATCGTCTTTCAAATCTCCCTCCATATTTAATGATATTCTAAATGCCGACCTTGAAGTGAATATCATAAAAGCACATCTGATGTCGTACTTAATGAACTAACTCACTGGCACTATTGAACTCACAGGTTGATGACCGTGCGGACATAAACTTTCTATACATCCCTCTCCCGAGATTTTTTCCAGTCATCCACTGTATAATCTACTTCCCTTAAATCATGGTTAATGTTATTCTCCCATCTAATTTATTGGACTGCCTGCTGGGCACTTTCTCTTTGGTTTTTATGCAAGGAGTTTACATGCTCCTCTTTCATTCCCTATTCGTACCAAATGCCCTGCCTATCGCAGACTATGAGACATCTGGTTTCTCATAAAGTTAATGTAGCTCATTCTTCTGTAGTCTTCTGCATTCACCTGTGTATTTATCTGTCTTTGATCAAAAAAAAATACTAAGAACTTTATTCTCAAATATTCGTAATTATTTCTCCTCCCTTAAAGTAAGAGCACTTGTTTCGCTTCCAAATAATATAAATTAGCAGAATAACAGTTTTATATATTTTCAGTTTAATATTTTTGCGAGAAATTGGGACAAAAGTCCCTTTAATGCAATGTCATTAATTAATTAATTCTTCTTCTTCTTCTTTTTTTTCTTCTTCTTCTTCACTTCGCGGGCTAGGTAAATCGCCTGTTCCGCCTCACAGTTGTTCTGTCCATCTTTTCACTGGCCTTCTTACATTCCTTGATCCTCTTGGTTTGTAGTTAAATGCTGCTTTTGGTAATCTTGTTATATTCATTCTTTCTACATGTCTAAACCATTTTTCTCTATATTCTTCTTCTTATTCACTTCCTTGTTTAGGCAAGAGTTGCCTGTTCCGTCTTCACTAATAGATCTAACACCATCTCTTCCGAGGACGTCCGACATCTCTTCTTCCTCTTGGAAAATAATGGAAGATTTTATTTGGTAATCTACTTTCTTCCATTCTTTCTACATGTTCTTTCCACTGTATCTTGTTGTTAAATATATTTTTTTTTATGGAATAGATCTGCAGTTCTTCACGGATATCCTCGTTTCTTATCTGGTCCATTCTAGTGCAGCCTTTTACTCTTCTTAAAAGTTTCATCTCGGCTGCTTGGATTTTACTTTATTGTTTGGTAGTGGTAATCCAAGATTCACTCCCATACAAAAGGGCAGGGACAGCCATTGTTTTATAAAATTTTAATTTTGTTTGTTTATGGGCTTTATTATTCAATGTTCTATTTATTGTACCACAAATAGCTTGAAACTGATGTGTTTTGTGTTCAATATCTTTATCATACCCATAGCTAATGTCACATCCTAAATATTTAAAGTGGGATACTTGTTCAATAATTTCGTCTCTAATTACTATTCTTGCACGCAGAGTATTTCTTCCACAAAATGCCATTACTTTTGTTTTACTTATTGAAATTTTAAATTATAATCGCTACATGTTGCATTTAGTTTGTAAGCAGCCAATTGTAACAGATCTTCATCATGGTGTAGTAAGACTAAATCATCGGCGAAAAGTAAGTTATTAATACTTGAGTTATTGTTCAATCTAAGGCCTTTGTCCATTATAATTTTCCATTGTTTCATAATGTCGTCGATATATATATTAAAAAGAGTGGGCGATAGACTACACCCTTGTCTAACTCCTTGATTTATTAAAATTTCTTCTGACCTTTTTCCATCAGTTTTTATCACTACTTTAGTTTCTTCATATAAGCCCCGGACTGATTTTATTAGATGGTGTGGATATCTTCGTTCCCTCATTATTTCCCATAGTATAGATCTATTTACTCTGTCAAAGGCCTTTTCAAAATCAATGAACATTCTCTATATTCTTATTAATTAATTAAAGGTAAATTCTATAATGAAATAATATTTTGTACGATACAAGAGAAGAGGACTTTCACGAATTCGTTGAAAAAAATTATACCCTCGTTTAACGATTCCTGCATAAATATTTCAATTAATATGTAAAACACTGCTTTCCATTCTTGTATCGTAATACAGGCCTACTGTTACAATTGAGGGAAACCTTATAATAAAAATCAGCCAGGTAAATCATCCCGATTGAAATAGCATTTTAGAGCACAGCGTAGATTCCTGTAGGTTTTGTTTCTAAACATCCTAATTTTTTTAAATACTACATTTTACGAACATACTGTGTTAAAAAAATTATTTTGTGAGATTTTGTCTATTTTACATAATAACTATATGTCCATGTTTTTACATGCATATAATAAGCAGGAAATTGTTGTGTGTGCAGGAAGTTGATTTATACTTAATAAAGCACTATGTTACATGGTTTATAAAACTGCTGCATATTCAAGGTCAACATGATGGCTATTCCTGTTCCCACATTCACAGCCGAACACTGGAAGGCAAAGAAAATGAAATGTTTAAATGGAAATTTGCCAGAGCTGTGGACTAGACAAATTATTTGTTTGCGCACTCCTTTCTGCAAAATTAAACTTTAACATAAATTGAAATAGTTTTGAAAAGAGTAAAATTATCACTCAATATTCAGACAGATTTTATTGGAATTCCTCTGTTAGGCCAAGTTCAGTTCTTACTACAATTTAAGAAATTATTTGGATCGTTGAGTAGGAATGATGGCTAGCCAGTTCCTTTGAGAAGAGAGACTATTTTATTTTTGTGCAATTTGTAAATCTTGAGATGTTATTCCAGCCACCAATAATTCTACTTTTATGTCAGATATGAAAGGTTATGAATCCAGATCCTTCCTCATGAAGCTATTTATGTAGGAGATGAATGTTATCCAAATAGATGTTAGCGAATTCCGGAGAAATGAAGCTATTGGGATTGTTCTCAAGAAAATATTTCTGAAAAATGTTTACAAACATTCATCGATCCTACCTGGTTGACACCAAAAATGACCATGACACACACACACACACACACACACACACACACACAATATATATATATATATATATATATATATATATATATATATATATCCATAGTAATTCTGCCCGAGGACAGGTTTTTCACTGCAATCATAGCATTTTCATGCTATGCTTTGCAGCGTTGCTAGGGAATTATAGGTGTGGTGGCTTCTCGTTGCTTTCCACACCGGTAAAGGGTGATGACGATGATGATGCCCGGATGATTTTCGGGGACCTTTGGGCTCTAAGATTCCTGAAATTTATCTTACAGGCGAGGAAAAACCCCGAAAAACCTCACCCAGGAGCCTGTCCCGACCGGGAATCGAACCTGGGCCCGCTGCGTAACAAGGCAGCACACTACCTCGAGACCACAGTGGTGGACTCATATATATATATATATATATATATATCGTCAATAATTTTCCATTTTATAACGAAACGTCCTACGGTATTTATATAGACTATTTTACAAATAAGTAAAATTCTAATTTATTCTTGCTTGCATTTCTACTTTTTGTAAAGGAAGTCTATTGTTGATATGGGTATGTATCATGTTTAAAGAAATGTGACTGCGTGGATGGTTTTTTTTGGTATTTTTAAAAGCTTACAGCAACTTCTTCTGTTAAAATTGTAAATAGACCTCATTACAAATTAATTAACTTTTATACTTAAAAGTAATACCAACCATATTAATGTGCGATTCAATACGGCATTTAAAGCTTGTGCACACATTTTCTCGTATTTAATGTCAACCCATTCACAAACCAATATTATCGATGGGATGGGTAGAATTTGTGAATCGCGTTTGCTTAGACAAGTGCCCCGAGGGATTCCGTGTCATGCAGATACACGCACTGCACTAAAAAAACCGATTAATCCGTTTTGAAATTGAAGTTTTACACTACGGATTGAAATGTGACATTCCCAAAACCATTATAATTTTAAAGTACCAGTTTTGCGGCACTAGCAAGAAAAATGTTTACCATGCGTTAAGCTACATATATATTGAACAAATGACATAAGATATATGTATGAACTATTATAATTAACTAACTCTGTGGCTTATCCTAGTCCCGAGCCGCGCCGTAGCCGATCGGTTTAAGGCATGATGCCTTGGTGCTGAAGATACGGCCCTTGCGCTGGCTCGAGTTCGAGTTCTCCATGGGAGAAGAAATTTTCTCATGGAAGTTCGACCAGTATGGGACTGGTGCTCACCCACCATCATGAGGAAATTGGATAGTTACAATAAATAGAGGCTCTAGGTTGAGAAAACCAATTATAACGGCTTGGGAACCTGATATCCTGACCACATAACACTCTTGTACTGGCTGATTGGTCGTCCAGCTCTGTGATTATCACATGCAGATATTATGGCAGCAGTCAGCAGTAGGCAAAGCGCCTTTTAGGCCTGGCGCGCCATGGAGATGGCTTATCCAGGTTTCAATGCCGCGTTCATTAAGATATTTCACTGATACTTATCCAATTTAAACCAGTTTATATCTCCGATACCCAGTTCGCCAAGACCAATGTCGGTCCTGGTAGATTATGCTTGTATTTGGTTCCGATGTTCGCGGTTTGAAACCTGGCCGGGATCATGTATTTTAAGGACGTTAAATTCTGAGTAGTCGGCCGCGGTGGACTAGTGGTTATGCTCCTTGCCTCTGGTCCCGAGGGTCCCGGGTTCAAACCCGATCGGGGTCGATGGATTTTTTTAGGATGCAAAAATCCAAGGAGCAAGTTCTCCAGGAGGGACTTTAAGCCATGGGTCCCGAGTCTGAAGATTTTCAGGCTCATAAAAAATCCTTAAGCCTGAATGGAAAGGCTTCTAAGCAAAATTTACCGAATTTTCCCGTCCTAGTACTATCTTGGTTTCCTAGATGTCAAGCATGAGGCGGAACGCTGACACCGGACCACTCAAATTACATCTATACGAAAACAAGTGTAACTAAATTAGTATTGTTCAAATTCTTCCCTGTAGGGGGAGAGCGCCTAAATCTCTGTTAAGAAAAACATGGACTTACAAGATGCAAGAAATTCTGAGTATGGCTTCCGTCGGAGGGAAGTAAATCCCTGAGTCCCATGTCGTGATTTACGGAAGGTAAAATACTTCAATCCTGAAATAAGAGGCCTCTGAAAAAGTCAATTTTACGCCCAGCTTTGAATTATGGCAATAATTACCTGAACTGCAAAGATCATAGTTAAATAAGATACCCTTTCTATCTAATGTCCATTGGAACATTAAAATCGAATCTTCGTCTTGACCTTCCTAGTGGTCTTATGTCATTTTGAAGCTCCATCCATTCTCCATTCTTATCTATTGTGGCATCAAATGCTTGTCTTAGGATCCTATTTTGAATACATTTAGCTTTTCTTCTTATCTTATTGGAAAAGAGTATATTTTGTAATCACAGAGATCTACAGACAAGATTGATGTTTTATGACTTAATCTTTAATCTCTCAGACAAATGTCGAGAAGGTAAGAGACATTAAACTGAGTAGTAACCCGAATTATGAACAGTCGTAAGTAAATTATTGTGATATATCGGAGGACGCCCAGACATTGAGCCGATCACTCAATCGGGGAGATCCTCTATGCCCTTGTGTGGTAAAAAAAAAAGTATGTGTGTTCTACAGTCAAAATCCCTCTCCCGACAGGTCGTGCCACTGTAAGGCCCGGGTGGCGTGTGGCACGTAAAAGTACTTATAAGGTGAGAGGTTAAACTACGTTAATGGAATAGACTGGAATAAGTAAAATGATGTAATTATAACTGAAATTACATTAAATATTCTCATTCTGTATAAGTATCCTGAGAGCTCTGCCGGCGGTAGCATTGCTGCCGATAGGGTTACCCAAGCCAGACTGGTCGAAGGAATAAAGCAGTAATTCCTACCGCTCATACAAATAAAGGGATTCGCTCTGGTTTTATGCTGATAGGTTTTATATTAATGAGTACAACTTAAAAAAATAAAAAGTCTAGCTCAAATGAATAAAAACCTCTTAAATAAGGGAAAGTTATTCATAATAATAAAGACAAAAACAAACTAAAAATAGGGGCAAAATAATAAGAAATGTAATTAGAAGTTAATGGAAATGTCTGCTCCTTTCTGAATAACTTAATAGCATCTCTAAACGGCTGCAAAATACCTGATAAGCTAGACGAAAAAAATAAATAAATATCTTGTCGAAAGAGTGACGATCTTTCACCGTAAAAATTATAACCGTCAAGAAATGCGGACATGGGTTCTACTGAGGTAACATTTTCCGGAGGTCAAATAGTCCCCCATTCGGTTCTCCGGGCGGGGACTACTTAAAGG
The DNA here is from genome assembly GCA_030220185.1 of Diploptera punctata. NCBI lineage: Eukaryota > Metazoa > Arthropoda > Insecta > Blattodea > Blaberidae > Diploptera > Diploptera punctata. The sequence continues at coordinate 1,189,867 of JASPKZ010009837.1, read as the reverse complement.
AACCCATGCTAAAGGCTCAAACACATGGTAGACCAAGAATGAGATGGGAGAATAACATTAAAATAAATCAATTTCAGACGGTGTGTGGAACAATACAGAGAACATTCAAAAATAAAATTAGAAAAGAATCAAAGATAAAAATGTGTAATGTTATGGCGGTTCCCACAATATTGTATGGATGTGAAACTTGGGCACCAATGAAAAAACAGAAAGTTGGAAGACCTAGAAGACGTTGGGCTGATGCATTATGAAGTTGGAACGGGCAATTGACTAATCCCTGGAGTGATGATGATGATGGTTTGAGGGAACTATTTTTCTTCTTCTTCTTCTTCTTCACTTCACGGGCTGGGCAAAATGCCTGTTCCGCCTCGCAGTTGTTTTGTTAATTTTTTCACTGGCCTTCCTACATTCCTTGAACCTCTTGGCTTGTAGTTAAATGCTACTTGTGGTAATATTGTTAAGTTCATTCTATTTACATGTCTAAACTCTTTTTCTCTATATCCTTTGATTTTATCATTTAATGGATATATATTTAACTCTGTTCTTATACCTTCATTCTTTTACCGACCCATTCTTGTGCAGCCTTTTGTTCTTCTACAGAAGTTCATTTCTACACTTTGTATTCAACTTTGTAATTTTTTGGTCATTACCCAGGTTTCACTCCCATAAACTAAAGCAGGAACTGCTAATGTTTTATAAAACCTCAATGTAGTAAGTATCTCTTCTTGTTTTGTTCTTTAATGTTTTATGTACACGGTGATTACAAATGATTGGAGCGATTTCATGATTTTATTGTAGCGATCTTATTTGACATATCTTCACAGAACTTTAAAGTTATGTATAAAAACTCATAAGGTTTTTTTTTGTTTTCTCTCGCAGCCGTGTTTCAGCTTTAAACCGAGAGAGCGCAGCAGTTATCAAAGATGGCGACAGGCGAGGAGAAAGCATATGCTGTGCTTGAATTTCATTCAACTCAATCTGTGATAACTGTGCAACGACACTTCAGAACGAAGTTCGAGAAAGATGCACCGAGTGCCAACTCCATTCGGCGATGGTATGCGCAATTTAAAGCTACAGGATGCCTCTGTAAAAGGAAATCAACGGGTCGTCCTTCAGTGAGTGAAGAAAAGGTTGAGAGTGTGCGGATGAGTTTCACACGTAGCCCACAGAAATCAACACGAAAAGCGAGCAGAGAGCTGAACATTCCACAACCGACCGTTTGGAAGATCTTGCGGAAAAGATTGAAGCATAAACCTTACCACTTGCAATTTCTACAAGCCCTTACGCCCATTGACAAAGTGAGTCGGTTTGAATTTTGTACACAAATGCAGCAGTTTATGGATGAGGATGGTTTTTGTGAGAAACTTGTCTTCAGTGACGAAGCAACATTCTTTGTGAATGGCAAAGTGAACAAACACAATGTGCGAATCTGGGGCACAGAAAATCCCCGCGTTATTGTGCAGCACATTCGCGACTCCCCAAAAGTTAGTGTGTTCTGTGCGGTTTCTCAGTTCAAAGTTTATGGCCCTTTTTTCTTCTGCGAGCAGAACGTTACAGGACACGTGTACCTGGACATGCTGGAAAATTGGCTCATGCCGCAGCTGACGACCGACAGTGAGACCTTCATCTACCAGCAGGATGGTGCTCCACCACACTTCCATCACGATGTTCGTGAATTTTTAAACATGAGATTGCCAAACCGATGGATCGGTCGCAGTGGAGAGAATGATCAGAAATTGTTGTCATGGCCTCCACGCTCCCCCGATTTGACGCCGTGCGATTTTTTTGTTTGGGGGTATGTGAAAGATTCAGTGTTTGTGCCTCCTTTACCAGTAGACTTACCAGAACTGCGAGCTCGCATAATCAATGCCTTTGAACAAATTAATAGGGACATGTTACGTCGAGTATGGGACGAACTTGATTACAGACTTGATATCTGCAGAATCACCAAGGGGGAGCATATGGAGCACCTGTAACATCTCAAAAAAACCTGGGAAGTTGCTCTATGTATCTGTAAAAGTTCGTGAAAATATGTCGAATACTACAGCTACCATAAAATCATGAAATCGCTCCAATCATTGTAATCACCCTGTATAGTTCCACATATCATTTGAAATCTTGACAGTTTCACATTTACACTCTTTGAGTTGTTGTGTTTATAGTAAAATTACAACCCAAATAATTAAAATTTGTTACTTGTTCCAGAGGTTTGTTGTCTATTATGATTTTTTAAGTAGATTTTATAGGGAATGATTGAAAAATATTAGCTCAGGATAGGGATGTATGGAGAGCTTATGTCCGCGCGGCCATGAACCTGCAGATTCTACAATGCCAGCGAGTTAGTTAGTTAGTTCATTCTGTTTAACTTGTGCTTAAAATTTCCTTTTTAAGACATTTTTAGAATTCAAAGTTTCAGTCCAAAACCATGTGATGACAACTGCTGTAGAATTCTTGCTGTATGTTGGCTACTGTATAACAGTTTTTTCGTTATAAAATCGGTTGTATCTCATTATTTGGCTTTGTTTACACGAATGAACAGTTATCCATGATAATAACGTTTTCCCATGGATGCAAGTCGCGACATTGGTTAGCGATATGTAATTTCTGACGTCACTGTACCGTTACACAAATGTTTTGAAACAATACTGGAGACATAAATGTTTAACTGCTGTGGAAACTGCCCCAGAGAACTTTGTTTCATATTCATGAACAAACTGCGAACATCAATCTCGTTCAGATAAATGCAATTCTGATAAATCGATCATATGTTATCAAAACGCTAGAAAATTATTTTATAGCCGTTCGTTCCAATAGTTTTTGTCCACGATTTTGGTTGAATGTTAGTTTTCTAATTTCTTGATTATTTCCTCATATCGTAAATCTATTTTGCTTAGAACTCCTGTCCTTTGGGAATTCAAACTCAATTTGTTGTTTGTTATTTCACAATACTATTTCTAAGTAGGTCCCGCGCCGTAGCCGAGCGGTTATGGTAGGAAGCCTTGGCGCAGAGCTACGGGACTTGCGCTGGTTCGAGTCTCCATGGGGGAAGAAATTTTCTCATGGTATTTCGGTCAGTATGGGACCGGTGCCCACCCAGCATCGTGAGGCAATTGGGTAGCTACAATAAGTAGCGGCTCCAGGTCGAGGAAACCAGCTATAACGGCTGGGGGACTCGACATGCTAACCACATGTCACCCCTACACTGGCTGTTGATCATCTACCTCTGTGATTGACACATGTGGATGTGAGGCCAGCAGCCGGCTGGTAGGCTAAGGGCCTTGTAGGCCTGTCGCGCCAGGAGTTGTTGTATTTCTAAGTAGGTAGGTAATGCTTTCATTGTGAGTATGATATTGTTACCGTAGTTCTTTCTAACTTGTTGAAATATAACAACGGTCTTTAACGGCTCAGATTATTCGCAGCGTAATTCGAATGTAGGCGTAAAAGTGCTAATCAGTTTTACTCATAAAAATAAACTACATGGCGCGACAGGCCTAGAAGCCCTTGGCCTACCAACCGAACGCTGGCCTCACATCCACACGTGTTAATCACAGAGGTACATCATCCAGTTAGATTAGGGTTGACATGTGGTCAGCATATCGGGTCCCCAGCCGTTATAGTTAGTTGTTATACCTGGAGACGCTACTTATTACAGCTCTCCAAATTCCTCACGATGCTGTGTGGGCACTGGTCCCATACTAACCGAAATTTAGTGATACTATTTATTCCCCATGGACACTCGAATTAGCGCAAGTCCCGTAGCTCTGCACCAAGGCATCTTGCCTTAAGAACCCGACTACGATGCGGGAGCAATTTTGCTCATAGGCCTCTTATACCAGGCTCATGGTTTTTACATGTGTCGTAAATCTACGATACGGGATTCACGTCTTTACATTCCTTTCGAAGGAAGTCGTACTAAATATTTTGAAGTCCTGAATAAAATCTCCTTAGAAATCATTAATAATTTTTGGACCAAAGAGAGGTGAACAGAAAGGTGAATGGAGAGGACTGCATAACAGTGAATTACATGGTCTTTATAGGAAGCCAGATGTAATGAGAACAGTTAAGTCTCGTAGACTGCGATGGGCAGGACATGTGGCACGAATGGGGAATGAAAGACGTGCATGTGAAGCTTCTTGTAGGAAAACCATAAGGAAAACGCCCAGTTGGTAGACCAAGAATGAGGTGGGAGAATAATATTAATTATTATGATTTGAGGGAAGTAGATTATACAGGGGATAATTGGAAAACATCTCTGAATAGGGGTGTATGGAGAGCTTATGTCCGCGCGGCCACAAACCTATGGGTTCGATAGTGCCAGTGGATTAGTTAGTTATTAGATTGAGATGGGTTGGACATATAGTTCGGATGGATGATGAAGAATGTCCTAAGAAAGTATTAATTTCAAACCCTGATGTAAATCGAGGACGTGACAGACCTAAGCTCAGATGGATAGATGGAGTACTGGAGTTACTGGTCAAAATTCGATGATAAAATTTCTTCCCCCCCATGGGAACTCGAACCATCGCAAGTCTCATAGCTCTGCACAAGGCACCATGCCTTAAACCGCTCGGATACTGAACGGGATTAACAAAAACATTTTAAAAAAATGAAATTATTTTTAAACGTGCTGTACCGGAATGAGTTGAAACTAGGAATGCTAACTACTCTTGTCTCATTGTTATTCCTCTGGCATTTTCTATGATGAAAACTTGTGACATGTGTTTTAAAAATATAAAGATGCATCAGAATATTATATTAGAATACTAAACTGTACCGCTATATACTTTTTTACGAGTCACAGGGCATGTAGGTTTTGACAGAGAATCGATTTCCCAGTCGAGGAATAAGGAAAAATGTGATGTATTATCAGAGAATGTTGACATGAGGACTCGAGCTACTGGAATTGAATGAAGATTCCTTTATTGAGCTCCCAGTTCATTGTTACAGTTTAAATCGTTATCTTCCGGGTCATGCCAGCAGATTCCATGTCTGAATACAAATGGCTCATCTGTTAACATGTTCACATCCCCTTTCTAAAGCTCTTCGATCATTTGCCTATAGATGGAAACAAATATCGGAAATGAAAGTGAGGTTAGAAAGTCTGCGAACAGTTTTCAAAACCTGATTTTCTTTTACAAGTAATTCAACTTTTCACGGCTAAGTACACACAACTTTATATAAAGGCGCATGAACAATCGTTTTAAACAAATGAATGAAACTTCGCCAATCTTTCAGTTTAGCGAATTCCGAAGGAATGAAGCGGTTGTTCCTAAGAAGAGGATTTTGAAATTTGTTTTTACAGATCTTCACCAATCCTATCTAGTAAACACCGAAAAATAACCATGATAAAAATTTAAGCATATAGCATATATATATATATATATATATATGTGTGTGTGTGCGCGCGCGCGTGTGTGTGTGCGTTATAAATATGATTAAGGAAGGTTTCTTGGGTTTTCCGCATCATGGATTCAGTATTGGCCTCTGGTCACTGATTCCGACGTTTCGATATAACCCCACATGGCATTATCAAAGAAAGATTAAACCCAAGAAACATTTCTTAATCATATATATATATATATATATATATATAAGTGGGACGTCCTAGAAGATGATGGGAAGATGAATTCTGAGCGCAACAGGCCGACGGCCTACCACGAACAAGATGATGATGATGCGCATATATATATATATATATATATATATATAGTGTATCATAACTCAACGGCAACATTTTAGGAATGAGTTCCTCATATGGAGCGAATAAAAAAAGTGTATTACAACATGGGTCCGGAAATGGATAATTACAGAGTTATTCGAACTATGTTATTATATCGTAATTATTACTGTATTCGAAAATAATTTGTCACATGTATAATATACGCCCGTAAACATCAGTAATCCTTATTCGCGGGGGATATGTTCCGCAAATATGCCGTGAATACAGAAACTGCGAATATGGATTGGTAACTTGTATGGGTATATAGGGAATACGTTCCAAGGTTCCAAAATAAAATAAAATAAGAATTATCAAAATAAAATTAATTAATGAGAGGTTTTGAACAATTTATATTAATTACTACTGTCAGATTTAGACAAGAACTTAGTCATTTGTTTTTCCTATTTTGTCGCTTTTATAAGATCTTTCAAATCAGATTGATGTTTAGCTGTGATTCAGCGATAGAATTCCTTATTTTGTCTTCGGATTTCATAATGAATCGTACAGTTCATTCATTAACATTGAAACAGCGTGATATAGATGCAAAGGCTCGCCAACACGTAAACGGTCAAACATTTATATTTTTAATCAATTGAGTTGGTGTTTACTTGATGAAAATCCATATTCATTAATTAAATAAAAATAAAACTTAGTTTTATTTGATTTTCATATTTATTAAGATATAATTCAGTGACAGCTGTTTCGGTACACTGTATACCTTCTTCAGACATGTTAACACAATTCATAATTTGTTATTATTCAGTGATAGTTGTTTAGGATCACTGTACCTTCTTCAGACATGTTAACACAATTCATAATTTGTTAACATGTCTGAAGAAGGTACAGTGTACCGAAACAGCTGTCACTGAATTATATCTTAATAAATATGAAAATCAAATAAAACTAAGTTTTATTTTTATTTAATTAATTTATATTTTTACTTTAAGCGCCAACACTACTTTTTTTCCGCTTCGGAACTAATTTTCTTTCCTTTTACTCAATATTATAAATTGGCAACAAAACAGAAGACACACGTGTCATTCAATCAAAATTCATGACAAGTTGAAACAATAAAAACCGATCGTGGCGAGGTCGGCATTCATCAAGTGACATAGCGGCACATGAATTACGGCGGCGGTGGCTTTTACCAACGGACTTCAGGCTTAGTGACAATAAGCTTGTTTTACTTTGATATTAACTTATCCATTTGGTTTGAATCGCTCCTTGTAAAAACCGGTTTGACACATGCTTGCAGTAAAAATTTGCCAATGCGTTAATAAAGGATACCTAATCGTTCTAAAATACCGACGAGATCCGCGAATAAAGATTTTTTAGCCGCGAATACATCATCTGTGTCGCAATTTTTTAACCCGCGAGTAAGGAACTTTTACTGTATACTTTGGATTATGAAATAGTAGCAGGAAATTGATGTAATTAATCTGGAGGCTGCGGTAGCGGTTATGTTATGTTTGTTGTATCCTACAGATACTGCAGTGTGTTGCTTGTCATTATTAATAAACTAGCTTGATGATCTAGCTTTGTGTGACCTGAGACCCCGGATTGAACACAGTCACCCTAAGCGATAACTATGCCCTGAATGCGATCTTCTCGGATGAATGCATGATTCTCTATGTACACACAGTATCGATTCACTGATGTATGTCGAGAAGATACTGGCCACCTCCCTCATAATTTGAGGCACTCCCTCAAAAAAAGGATGTAACTATCTATTTCGGCAATGTGATTTTAAATACAATATTCACTGTTATTTATGGAATCTTCTCCCACTTACGCAGTAAATATGAAATACTGTTAAGAACGTGGTGTCGTTTACCACTCGATTGAGCTTTGCTGTTAGAATATCATAATATTAGCGCTACAACCCTTAATATTCCTTGCCTTCCTTCAAAATATTCCTCCAATAATCTGTGTGTTTTTCTCGCCATCTGTTTTTCATATTTTTTAAAATATCTTCTTCAGCGTTCTGAAACTATCTTTTTCGGGGTCTTCCTCTTCGATTAACTTCATATTTCACTTTTAAAAATATATTAGATAAATCTGGAACTTGTGAAAAATATATTATTAACAGAGTAAATTGTGCAAGGAAGGCGATTAGATCCCTGAATGGCCTTTTATGGAATAGAAATTTGACCAGAAAAAAAGAGAAAGAGAGATTTATACAGACAATAATAGAAAGTATACTTACGTATGGATCAGAAAGCTGGACAATAAATGAAAGGATGCAGAAAAGAATCTTGGGGACAGAAATGGATTGATTACGGAGAAGTATGAGAATATCCAGGCTACAACATATTCGAAATACATATATCAGACAACAAATGGATGCACAAGAAACTGTTATCGATAGGATAAAAAGAGAGCTCTACAGTGGTATGGACATGTACAACGGATGTCGGAAGACCAGTGGCCTAAACAGGTATTGGATTGGATGGTACCAGGCAGAAGGAAGAGAGGGAGAAGTAGAAGAATATATGATGTCATGATGAAGAGGGGTATGGAAGATGGACAATGGGAAGATAGGAATCTCTGGAAAGCAGGAATCAAAGACAAACTTATGTAAAGTGGAAAGCCTGTATTAAGTATAAGTAAATATTTTTTTATTCTACCATTACAAAAAAAGACCAAGTCAGCTAACAAGGGAACTATAACCATTTCATGCTGAAATCTAACTTGAAATTTCTCCGAGAGATGCGCGTTGTGATGTACCAAAAAAAAACTACCTGCCGTTTTAAAATGCAAGACATAGAAATCGAAGCCAGAATCCTGCAATGGCAACCCACTGTACGGAGCAGATGTATATCCCTGCGTGAGTTAAGCACAGATTAGAGTGAGACGAGACGCGGCACGGGCGCCAGGTAATGACGGTTTTCCAGTCTGCCAATACAGGAGTTGTATTACTTCCCTATAGTTTAAATGAGAGATTTGGCGCTTGTTTTTATACTCTTGCAGTTAAAAACGGCAATTTTTTTTTGGACTCGGACTTTGTACACCATAACACTTCTCTGGAAGAAATTTCAAACAATCTTTTATTAATAGTTTCAGAAATGAAATTTCTCTTTGTAACTGGAAATACATTATTAGATCACAAAAGAAGTACTGCTATCAGAAAGGAATTTAACAATGAACCAATCATAACATTGGTAGAAAAATATAGACTAAATTGGACAGATCATGTCTTACGAATGCCAAACTCCCAAATGACAAGAACTGTTTTATATTATAATCCTAGGAGGACAAGAAATATAGGTCGACCTTTAAAGATTATGACGTGAGCAATTTTGAGTCATAACGTCATAACAGACCATCAGGTCTATCTTTCAAGACAGTGACGAATATTATAGCCAAAGCCATTATTATTGTTGTTATTATTGACATTAGCTTATTGATATTATTAAAGGATTACATAAAACCTTGTAAATCCATGCTTATAAGACAAATTTTAATTATTTGGGTTGTAATTTTACTATAAACACAAAAACTAAAAGAGACATACATATGAAACTGTAAATATTTCAAATGATATGCGGAACTATACATAAAACATTAAAGAATAAAACAAGAAGAGATACTAGATTGAAGTTTTATAAAACATTGGTAGTTCCTGCGTTACTTTATGGGAGCGAAACTTGGGTAATGACCAAAAAATTACAAAGTAGAATACAAAACGCACAAATTAATTTCTTTAGAAGAACAAAAGGCTGCACAAGATTGGATGGGATAAGGAATGAAGATGTAAGAACAGAGTTAAATATATATCCATTGGATGAGAAAATCAGAGAATATAGAGAGAAATGGTTTACACATGTGGAAAGAATGAATGTATCAAGATTACCAAGAGCAGCATTCAACTACAAACCAAGAGGTTCAAGGGATGTAGGAAGGCCAGTGAAAAGTTGGACAGAACAACTCTGAGGCGGAACAGGCAATTTGCCTAGCCCGTGAAGTGAAGAAGAAGAAGAAGAATATGCTTATAAGTTGTGAAAGTACATAAATAGGCTAAATTTATAGGTATGTTCAAATTCTTTAATATCCAAGTTAATCTGATGGTTGTAATATGACCTCAAATTAAAATAAAATAAATAAATAAATAAAAATAACTGTACAAGGAATCCTGACCTGGAATGAGAGGTCTGAATTGCTGTAACAAACACTGGGCTGTTAACGTGCCCTCAAACACATGTTATACGTACGATTTAAACGTTTGCAGATTGTTAATGAAGGAATTGTGTACTTACTGGCGTTAATATTGTGAGCCCTGAATGAAAATGAAACAAATCAGGTTGTCAGAGGGCTGCCAACATGTGTGCTCTGGGTTTATTCCAATATTTGGATTGACTGTCAGTCACAACAGTTGGAAAGCACGCCACAACTGTCTCCGCGGTGCAATATCATTCCTATTCATGATGTCGCCTACAAATTCTACCTGTCTGTCCGTTCCATAAACTAACAAGACTTACTTTATTATTTGCCCTTGTACAGGTAGTAGCACAAAAAAATAAATATAATAAATTTTATTTCTAACTGACAAGTAGGCTAAATAACTTTTGGTTACTTTTGAAATTGAGACTAGGAGCAATAATCACAAATAGGAATGAGATGCACAAACAAATTAAACATAGGCTGACTTCTAGAAATGCGTGTTATTATGCATTACAGAGACTTTCGACGTTCTATCTCCTTTCAAGAAACATTAAACTGAAAATATGTAAAATAATTATTCTATCAGTTATATTATATCGGAACAGGCAACTCTTGCCTGAACCAGGAAGTGAAGAAGTTATATTATATGGATGCCAAACATGGACTCTCACTTTAAGGGAGGAAAGGAGTATTTGAGAATCAAGTTTTTAGGAAAATATTTCCCGCTGTCCAGAGATTCCTATCTTTCCATTGTCCTTCGTCCATACCCCTCTTCAACATGTCATCATATATTCCCTCATACCATGTTCTTATACTTCTCCCCTCTTCCTTCTGTCTGGTACCATCCAATGTAACGCTTGTTTAGGCCACTGTTCATCCGGTATCCGTTGTACATGTCCATGCCACTGTTATCCTATCGGTGACAGTTTCATGTGCATCCAATTATTGTCTAATATGTTGTAGCCTCATACTTATCCGTAATCCATCCATTTCTCTCGCCAAGATTCTTTTCGGCATCCTTTCATTTATTGTCCAGCTTTTTGATCCATATGTAAGTATACTTTCTATTATTGTCCGTATAATTTCTTTTTTTGTTTTTCTGGTCAGATTTCTATTCCATAAAAGACCATTCAGTAGAAATATATTATATAATGGAAATGGACAGCTAATGACAAATGAGGGAAATTTTGAGGAAGTGGCTGAATTCAAATACCTAGGAACAATAATCACAAATAGGAATGAGATGCACAAAGAAATTAAACATAGGCTCAATTCTGGAAATGCGTGCTATTATGCATTGCAGAGACTCTTGATGTCCCAACTCCTTTCAAAAAACGTTAAACTGAAAATATATAAAACTATTATTCTACGAGTTATACTATATGGGTGCGAAACATGGACTCTTACTTTAAGGGAGGAAAGGAGATTACGAGTATTTGAGAATAAAGTACTTAGGACAATTTTTGGACCAAAGAGAGATGAACAGACAGGTGAATGGAGAAGACTACATAACAAAGAACTGCATGGTCTTCATAGGAAGCCAGATATAATAAGAACAGTTAAGTCTCGTAGACTGCGATGGACAGAACATGTTGCACGTATGGGGAATGAAAGACTTGCATGGAAGCTTCTTGTAGGGAAGCCAGAGAGAAAACGCCCAGTTGGTAGACCAAGAATGAGATGGGAGAATAACATTAACTATGATTTGAGGGAAGTAGATTATACAGGAAATGATTGGAAAGCATTAGCTCAGGATAGGGATATATGGAGAGCTTATGTCCGCGCGGCCATGAACCTACGGGTTCAATAGTGCCAGTGAGTAAGTAAGTAAGTAAAATACCATTCAGTGATCTAATTGCCTTCCTTGCATAAATGTTCCTAAGTACTTTATTCTCAAATACTCATCCTCCCTTAAAGTAAAAGTCTATATTTGACATCCATATAATATAACTGGGGGAATAACAGTTTTATATATATATATATATATATATACATATATATATATATTCAGTTGGTCATAATGGAAACAATCTATACATAATACCTACATGCATACACATGTATTCACACGCAGTTTTAAAGACTATTTAACTCATGCCACAAATGCTAGTCAATGACCAATCACGTTTCAATGAATGTTGTTTTACAACCAATGACAGTCGTGTTTCACCTCGCTCTTTATCGATTTCTCTTTTTCAGCTCCTGCTTTTGTGATAAAGAAAGCTCCTCCTTTTTAATGTTCTGAACAGATCAAAGCATTATTTTTCTCCAACAAATACATTGTATATAGCAAATAATGAAAAGATTCCTTGATTTTACTGAGTTGTTTACTAAAAAAATTAATGAATAACCAATAATGTTGATTATGATATATAGTTTGATATGTTTCATTATTTCTCCACTTGCGTGCACTCTTACAATATTGCCATCTTATTTGGCAATAAATAATATGATCAAGCAGCAGTGAATGAACATAACCTCACATTTCTAATTTGTTTTCAAACATTGCCGTTTACATTAAATATATAAATATTTTAAAATAACTATAGTTAAACAATGATTTGCGAGTAAACAGCTTAATTTTATTCGTTAAATAGTCCTAACAAATGCCACTCTTGATTTCCAAATTCTCTAGATAAATTGGAAATCACTCGTGGCATTACTTATGATAATTTTTATCACACATTTGCCATTTAAATAAATATCATTTTTTACTTGTAACACTTTTGATGTCAAGAAAAAAATTTACACGTACTTTTTAAGTCTCTTATGAAAAGAATGAAAAGAGGAGATGCATGGGGAAAGGGGTGCATAAAACTGATAACAAGGAGTTCTATATTAGAAAACGTCCCAGGGGGTGGTAAATGCCAGATTACAATGGGGATCCGGGGATCTTAAGCACATATACTCCAACCCCGCCCCTATTTCATACTAACACTGGAATGTATTTCTTTTCTTACGGGACAAAGTTGGTGCCTACAGATGTCGTTGATTTGGTAAAATCTGTAATACACCATGTCAAAAATTCAAAGCACGTAAGGTCTTCTGGGTGAAAAAGAACAGGGAATATTTGGAACCAGTTTTCTTCCGCATAGAAAAATGCTTCTGAGATATGATCTGGTAACTTGTGAGGGTAGAAGTGGTATCAGTAACAACTTCACTTAGAAATAAAATGTTTTGTTTAATTGTTATTTATAGAAGCTTTAACATGTAAGGTCATCTCGCGCCTGGATACTTTTTCCTTGTATCCAGTGGGATGTGTTCATCTATTGTACAAATTAATTTAATGCATGTCTCCCCCAACAATTGCAATTGACATGTAAAAAAGATTTGTCCTAAATAAAATTCTCATTGACTATTTAACTCATGCCCCAAATGGGTCTCAATGGCCAATCACGTTTCAATGATTTCTGTTTTACAACCAATCAGAGTCGTGTTTCACCAAATATTTATCAGTGTTATAATTACCATATTAAAGAAAGCTCCTCCTTTTTAATATTCTGAACAGGTCTGACCATTATTTTGCAGTGACTGAGCCTGTAAGAAATACGGCTACTAGATTGTATATATACTGCATGAATGTCAACACATGCCGCATGCGGGAGTTAATATAAAAACATTTGTAGCAATTGATTATACCACCAAAAAAAGAAACCACTGTTTGCACTTTCTTAAATGTATTTTTTCCCAGGTAACAATCTAGAAAAATATAATTGTCATATTTACATCATACGACATCAGAAATGAATTAATATACAGTTTGATGTGTTTAATTTTTTCTCCACTAGAGAACATTCTTACAATATTGCGTTCCTTTGGCAATAAATAGTATGATCTGGTTGCAGTGATATACAAAAGAAGCAGATGAAGCGTACCTATCGCTTCTCATTTGTTTTCGAACATCGCCGTTTACATTAAATATATAAATATTTTAAAATGACTATAGTTAAATAATGATTTGTGAGTAAACAGCTTAATTTTATTGTTAAATAGTCCTAATAAATGCCACTCTTGATTTCCATATTCTCTACATAAATTCACTCCTCACTTCGTGAGTCGTGAATTTATCGATAATTTGGAAATCACTCGTGGCATTACTTATGACAAATTATAAATTGGGAGTAGATCCATAACCCCCTAATTTCAATTAAATTCATCTTAAAATTATTGAATCCAAAACTGTCTTTAATTGAAAAATAGGAAAGATTGTAGAATTTTATCACCATCATACATGCAATTATTAGGCAATGAGGTCTATCAAGGTCTCAAAGAGGAATTTTCCATCCAGTGCTTTTTTGGATATCCCAGCGATCTTTTACCTTTAGGATTGTAACGAAGCATAGCTTTTGGAAATCTGTGAGATTGCATTCGTTGAAGATGGGCTTTCCAGTTGTTCTGGTAGTTCTGTATATGATGTGCTCTACACCCAAATCTTCCATAATTTCCCCATTTATTTTATGGTCCCACTTTGTATGGCCTATTGTACGACGCATAAATCGGATCTCATTTGCTGTAATTCGGCTTTCATCTCTTCTTCACATTGTCCATGATTCACTACCATATCTCAATACTGGTCTTGTGAGAACCTTACAAAGTTGTAATCTTGTGTTCTTTTGTACTAAAGATGGTTTCATAATACTATTAATTATCCGTGCTAGTATTGTGAAATTCGTGATTTTCTTTGTTAGATCAGCTTAATCTTGAAATGCTAAGTTATGGAATTTTATAAATGTTTATATTTAATCCCTGCAAACACAGCATGAAAATGCTATGATCGCAGTGAAGGACCTGCCGTAGAGAGATATTTAATCCAAGAGGACTATTTTGTCAATATATTTTCCTAATGCCTTGTATAATAAACGATCAATTAATTAATTCTAGTTTATTACTTTCTTTGTATTTTTTATTTTCTTTTTTATGTACAGTAGATTCGAGCTGTTATTCCTTTCTGTATACATTATTTTATTAGTTTGATTTTAATTACATTTATTTTTAATGTATAATTTTTAATGTATACTTTAAATTGTATTTAATTTTAATTTATAATTTTCATTATTGTTCAGTTTGTACTATTATTGTAATTATTTGTAATTAAATGTAACATATGTCTGTCCTGGTGAGTGGAAGAGGTCACATGGCCTTAAGTCCACCAGGCTAAATAAATATAAATCTAAATCTACTACTTATTATAGCGCAGTCCACCGCTGTGGTCTTGAGGTAGCGTGCTGCCTTGTCACGCAGCGGGCCCGGGTTCGATTCCCCGTCGGAGCAGTTTTTCTGGGTGAGGTTTTTATCGGTTTTTTTTCTCACCTGTAAGACAAATGTCAGGAAAACTTTAAGACCCAAACGGTCCCCGAAATCATATGGCCATCATCAGCATCATCATCATCATCCTTCAGCGGTGTGGAAAGCAAAGGGAAGCTACCACACCTACAATTCCCTAATAAAGATGCAAAGCATAGCCTGAAAATGCTATGATTGCAGTGAAAGTCCTGCCCTCGGGCAGAATTACTATGGATGGATTATAGCGCAAAACTAGCAAACTATAACAATATTATATCTCATATGTTCTTGTGGAACTTAACTATTTTTTTTAAAAAGATGTATGAAATGATGAATATGATGTTTTGAGTCCTAGTAATTGAATTGTATCTTAACATTTGCCTTGACGAACGAGGAAAACCAGGAGAAAACTTTCAGGTTGTTCAGCACCAAGGTTTTAATCCGGGACTTCCCGAGTAATTGTCTCAAGCGTTACCGACTGAACCAACTCGCTTGATCCAATATTTTTTTTAGAGCTATGTAGAAAACTGCAATTTAAAATTAGTTTACGCGACAATTAGGACTAATGCCTCACGTAGAGTGAAGTTGCAAGTAGATTCTGAAATAATTATTGTCGAGTTCCGTGTAAACGTGATGTAACTGAAATTCACTTACTCTTTTCATCTCATTATTTCAGCTTCTATCAGACCTGTCATTAATTATAAATTGTAGTACGGTTCGTACCGTGCGAACCGAAACTTCATTTCAGAATTATACTCTAAATACAAACTCTGTTGAAAACTGGACTTTTTTTCTAACTCTGCAGACTTGCACATTAAGCTAAAAGAAAAATTCTCTACGTAGAAAAACTATAATTTGTTATGATCACATTAACCCGGATTACTCAATTCGCTTCCATGCCAGCTGTTTATTGCATATATTATTCTCACCACCCATTCCAATGCATTAATTACCAGCAAGAGGATTAATTAAAATGTTATTCCATAAAATGTTCAAATGACAAGTAACAAAGAAGTAAATAGAATCTGTACGCTTACTTACAGCGTTCCAGTCTGGAAAAAAAAAATGAGAGAGAAAGAGAGAGAGAGAGAGAGAGAGAGAGAGAGAGAGAGATATACACTCCAGTTTCAACTTGGATTTATTGATTTTTTCTTTTGGAATTTCACTACATCGTATATCTAAATATGTGCCTTTTTGAGTTTATTTAACGACGTTCTCTGACAGTAGTGAATTGTCGTTATACAATATACGTTATACAATATTCATTATCTACAATTAACCTAAACACAGTTTTGCATGTTTCACTAAATGGAGTTCAAATCCCTTATAGTGAGACAGTAAAAATTCTAGGAGTATTTATTGACAAAAACTTAAATTGGAATACACAAATAAACCATACATGCAAAACAGTCTTCTCAATAATACATTCATTAAATCGTGTACGAAACTGTTTGCCATTCGCCCTTAGGAAAATGTTAGTAGAAACACTTGCAATGCCCCATTTTGATTATTGTGACACTCTTTTTACAGATTTAAATATTATTTCCACTCAAAGACTTCAACGTGTTCATAATTCTTGCGCACGTTTTATTTGTGGTATTCGCAAATTTGACCATGTTACACCGTCCCTGGAACAATTATCGTGGCTTCGTCTAAGAGATCGTAGAACTGTCCATTCCCTATCCCTTCTCTATAAAATCCTTCACACATCATCGCCTAATTATTTATCACGCCGCTTCATCAGACCATCCGACACACATAATCTTGACACTCGATCCCATCAGCACATTGCCCTTTATATCCCGCCTCATCACACTGTATATTATTCATTATCTTTTACGGTGTCACTTGCCAAAACATGGAATTCCCTTCCGCCCTATGTCAGAGACTGTCAAAATATAACATCCTTCAAAAACAAACTAAAGAATTATTTAATAATAAACTAACTTATACACCTCGCTGATAGTATTCTTTTAGCAATATTAATATATTTAATTATTTATGAAAATAATATTAAGAATAACAAATATTTTATTTGTTTTGTTTTAAATATTGTATAATCGTAAAATTAGTTTTCTATATCTCATTATTTTCCTTTGTTTTTTATATACACTAGACAGGGGCAATTTAATATGTCTTCCTTTTATACATTTTATTATTAGTTTTAGTATTAATTTTAACTAATATTAACTGGTTGTATTATAGATCGTAATACGTATATTAGATATTATCTTTTGATCAAATTTTTACTTCGTGTTTAATATTAGAGTTAATTAAGATTGTTATATTCTGATGTAATATATGTTTGTCCTGGTGAGTGGAAGAGAAGGCCACATGGGTTTAACTCCACCAGGCTAAATAAATCTAAATCTAAATTCTTTAACTTTTAAAGTACGTTGGTCACTTGTTCCGTATTTTCACCAACAGCTCAGTATGAATATAAGCCAGAAAATAGATGAGAAAGAAGTTAGTTAAGAATTATTAATATATATATATATATATCCATAGTAATTCTGCCCGAGGGCAGGTCTTTCACTACAATCATAGCATTATCATGCTATGCTTGCAGCTTTACTAGGGAATTGTAGGTGTGGTAATTTCCCGTTGCTTTCCACACCGGTGAAGGATGATAATGATAAGGATGATGATAGCCATATGATTTCGGGGACCGTTTGGGCCTTAAAGTTTTCCTGACATTTGTCTTATAGGCGAGGAAAATCCCTATAAAAACCTCACCCGGAAAAACTACCCCGATCGGGGATCGAACCCGGGCCCGCTGCGTTACAAGGCTGCACGCTACCGTGAGACCACCGCGGTGGACATAATATATATATATATATATATATATATATATATATACAGGATGTTGCAAAATAAACACCGGCAACGAAGATGAGGTGGTATATTGAGACATGTTCACTATTTTTAATAAGGTACCAATGTCCGGAAATGATATGAATAAGTAACTTTTCAAGAGTTCCGTTAGTTGGATTTCAAGACTCAATACTTAACAATACTATCACAGTTTTTAAAATATATATTTCCCATTTCATTGCAGTAACTTTTCAAGAGTTCCGTTAGTTGGATTTCAAGACTCAATACTTAACAATACTATCACAATTTTTAAAATATCTATTTCCCATTTCATTGCAGAGCGTACATTAGCGGTGTAGTGATTGGCGCACTCGTTCAAATACGCCTGGCTTCATTTGAATTATTTCTGCAGCAGCGTGGATTCGGGCTATAAGGTCGATACGTGACTCTACTGGAGTCTGATAAACAGACTTTTTCATGTCGCCCCACAAAAAGTATTTGAGAAGGTTAAGATCAGATTCATACGTGACTCTACTGGAGTCAGATAAACAGAATTTTCATGTCGCCCCACAAAACGTAGTCGAGAGGGTTAAGATGAGGTGATCCAGGAGGCCATGGGACTGGTCTCCTCGACCTGGATACGTGGTATCCAAATGTCTCGTCACATTGGCATCAAAGTGACCTGGAGTTGCGTCATATTGCAGCCACATTCCATAGGTTCAGTACCTGTGAGTTATTGTTAAGCAACGAGTCTTCAAATCCTTCGAACTAACACTGATCTTGATACATAATTAACTAGTCATAGTGTGAAAATACGTCATTTCCTGACATTGGCACCTTATTAAAAATCGATAAACATATCTCAATATACTACCTCACCTCCGTTGTCGGTGTTCTTTACAACACTCTGTATATATATATATAATATATATATATAACTGGCAATGTTGCTTTTACACACACACATACATATAATATATATATATATATATATATATATGTGTGTGTGTGTGTGTGTGTATGTGTGTGTGTGTAAAAGCAACATTGCCAGTTTTTTAGCGTTTTATGAGTTGAAGATTTTTACTTTCTCTCCTTGAGATATTGAGGTTTCTTGTGCATGTCCTAGAGTTGTCTTTAGCGGTAAAATTTTACCTTCACCTTTAACAATAACGGATGTAGCCCACTTCTGCATAAATGACTAATTCTTCATGACCTTACCTTTACTCTTAGACTTATGTCACTGTTATCTCTTAAATTGCCAATGTATTCTATAATAATAATAATAATAATAATAATAATAATAATAATAATAATAATAATAATAATAATAATAATAATAATAATAATAATAATAATAATAATTATAATAATAATTATTATTATTATAATGATAATAATAATAATGATAATGGTTTTTTTATTCTGGCAGAGTTAAGTCCATAAAGGCCTTCTCTTCCACACAACCAGCACAAATACAAATAAATATTTGACAATATAGATAAATGTTGCAATGTAAATTTCATATGCAAACAACATTTTGTACGATAATAACAATATACTCTAAGGTACGTTGGTTTAATTTATCAGACATTTTAATTTTTTTTTTCAAATGCCCCAGGTTTGTCTTCCGACATTCCTGGTTTCTCTCCTGGCATGGCGTACTTGTAACCCACTTCTGAGGTTGGGGCGCCTGGAAGGCGGCGTTACGTTGTCCTGATGATATGATGGGTGATGATGATGATTATAATGGTGTGCCAGGAGAGTCCCTAATCCTAAGCTTAACCTAAGATGAATATGAGTGATGATGATTGCGATGGCCATATCATTTCGGGGACTGTTTGGGCCTTAAAGTTTTCCTGACATTTGTCTTAAAGGTGAGGAAAATCCCCGATAAAAACCTCACCCAGAAAAACTGTCCCAACCGGGGATCGAACCCGGGCCCGCTGCGTGACAAGGCAGCACGCTACGAGACCACAGCGGTGGACACCAGATATTTTAAATAAAATATTTAAAAAAAGCAATGTAGAAAGTACTTAAATTTGTGTTAAATTACACATATAGAAATAATTTAAAATGATATGTGGTTTTTATTTTCATTGCGGCTCGACACAACACAAGAAATTAGTATTTATCAATTTAAGGACTATTATTATTGTTGCTATTGTTATCAATATCAGTTATCATTATTACCATTATCATCCTCAGTATCAATTCTCGTTACGCTACCATCATATTATTCATATTATTGTTTTATTTTACCTATTATTATTATTATTATTATTATTATTATTATTATTATTATTATTATTATTATTATTATTATTATTATTATTATTATTATTATTATTATTATTATTATTATTATATTATTATTATTATTATTACTACTTATTGGCACTATCCAATTTGAAGGTTCGTGTCTACGTGTATATAAGCTCTCACGTTCTTTATTTGGCGAATTTTTAATAATTCCCCGTATAATTCAACATGTTTTTAGGATATTATTATAACAACGATAATTTGGTAGTTATTCTATTGTTATACTTAACTGCAAGTCCTGGTTCAATAGAAGTTACCATGCTTGCCTCTGGTTCTGAAGTTCGCAGGTTTAAAACGGCCGGAGTAAATGGATGTTTAAGATCTTAAAAATCTTAAATATGGTTTATTTCGGAAAGGAATTAAATCAGAGGGTTAAATGCTATAGATCGGTACATAAAAGAACCCTGACCGAAATAATACTGCCCAAACAGTCGGTCTTCTTACACCCAAATTTGAAATGTGACGTTGACAATGTGAGTTGTCAAAGAGCTTCGTTAAGTACGACTAACTAACTGGGAGGCACGCCATAGTGTAGTTGGTTAAGGCAATAGCCGGAAGGTCGGGGTTCGTATCCCGATATGATCATGAATTTTTAACTTGGCTAAAATTTCAGGCGACACCTTTGCCCTGTGGTCTATCTGCCTCTACCAGAAATGAATTCCAGACGCTTGTTTTCAGGGGTAAAGATGATCGTCACGCAGAGCCGACAATCCAGCTGACATATGGTGCCGATTGTCTAGAAAGATGGGAGTCTTAATTTGTTACCACCGCAAGGGCTTCCTCAGGCCTCTAGTGAGATCGCTTTTCCTTTAACTTTAGCCAAACAACCAACTTTCATCTGAGAAAGGTCAAAGACACCAGTGCGTGAGTAAGTTGATTCTGTAATATCCACGCAGCACTTAAAATCGTGAGAATTTTGACTTCCTTGATAAACTGCATGGAAAAGAGTATTAAGTCTCCCTTTAGGTTCTCAGTATAGTATAGTCGAAGAGGTTTCTAAAATATTGTTTTCTTTTATCTGAAAACTGCATCGTGGATATTTTCTGACATAAAATGTCTCTGTCAAGGGGAATTTTCTTACCTAACATAAAAATATTCCTTATTTTTATAGACAAGAAATATTTTATATGTAGGCCTATATTTCTAATTAATTTCAAGAAGTTAAACTCTACAGTATATTTAGAGAAAGAAAATAAATTACGTAAAATAGTGTAACAATTTCCATTGCATTCTTTTAATTTATGTTAGGTTAACAGTGGAAAAATAGTATATTACGATGCGAGGTTGGGAAGTGGTTTTTACAGAAGTGAGGATATGTTTAAAAACCTCGCTATCACTCGGTTTTTAATTTCCGAGATTTTGTAAAACACTTCACAAACGTTGTACACTATTTTTTTGCGCGATGGTGTTTTCAAAATAATAAATAATAGTAAAATAACAACATATTTGTTGGAAATATTTGCGTTCATTATAAACAATTGACTAACGTTAACAGTTTGAGCAATGTTTATTAGTTGAAACTACAGGAGGCCGTGACGCCAATAAGTGATAAAATGGCGGCAAGTACGTATTTATTGTTTTATAATGTTTCAAATAAAGTTCAAGTCATTTAAAATGCTGTGATTTATTTCGTATAATGTATATTAACACTACCTTTTGGATATTGTACGTAGTATACATAAAGGACAGTGGTTTTACTTAACGCACGAGGTTTGTAATATTTAATAGTACAATATAGTTATTTAGGTTGACAACCCTGAAATGTAGGAAGTTGTACTTCCAATAACGGTCGCCATTGCTATAAGTGTGACAAAACGCACTATCGCGCAAAAAATATATTTAAAATTTTTTAAAGAAGTCATCATATATCAGACTGTCAAGGTTGAGATGTGAATCGAATACAGGTTGATAGGGAAGTTAAATCCATTTTTAACAGATCCAGAAGGAGTAAGATCAAGGGGTTGACCGAGATGAAGATGGATTATGTGTGGTGAAATCTGCAGAGTGTAAAAATGGAAAATTGGAGACAGCTATCGAGGGACGGGGACGAATGGAGGAGAGCCATAAAGGAAGCTAGAGCCCACTTGGTCTGTTGTGCTACTTGAGAAGGAGAAGTCAATGATCATTGTTACTGTGGTTTAAGCAACCTCTTTTTCGCTAAATAAATATTGTAATTGCTAAGCAAGTTGCCTTTATCTTTGATGAAGCTATAACCAAGACCGTATATACGTGGTGAAGAACCACATCCTGCAAGAGGTGGCCTTGCTTTAACTGAATACGGCGGATCTAGACATGGCTGTCGATAAAAAAAACCCATCACACTTTACCCCAAGTGTGGGTATTCGTAAGGGTGTAGGAGAAGGAAAACTCCAAAAATGAACCCGGGAAGAGGACTCGTCAGCCGAAGAGAAGACAACCTTCTAAGGAAAAGGGACCCCAACAGAAAACCTCCGGTCCTCCAGGTTGGGGGTTGTGCGTCGGGCTGGAAACCCCACCACGTAAAATTATCTTTCTCAAAAGTCTCACACGATTAAGCGGATTATAAGAGCACTGATGTATAATCCTGGAGTACGAAGATCGGTAGGAAGACCAAGAAAGCGCTGAGCTGAACATATGTGAGATCAAAACAGGCAAATGCCTAATCCATGAAGTTTGATGATGATGATGATGACGAAGCAAATTGACGGAACGCTGACGTTTGAGGCTTGTATTCGGGAGATTCCTACTTCCAATCTCAGTTCCGATCAGTCAGACCTAAATTTTTTCTTGATTTTCCTCAGTCCTTATGATAAATGCTGGGTTGGAATTTTCATCACTAGGACCCTATTATCATATACATAATTTAATTGTATCACAAAATATAAATAAAAAAAGTCCGTGACGTAGGAACTGCTTAAACTAACTGAATTCCTCAGAAAGGGCTATTTATAGTCAGATTTTACTTGTTTAGGGAATATACTGACCTTACGTTTATTAATTCAGTTTTATGTATATAAATAAATAAATAAAGCCTGATATGTCCCTTTAGGGAAAAGGCCTCCCTGTACAGGGGTTAAGCTCTATTTGAGAGTGTCACCCGGTGAGCTACTCCGTGGTGAGAAGTTGACTTGGATGTAGCACTTGGTTTGTATACACTGTCTGTTCTGTGATTAGTTAATACACAGTTGGCTCTCCATCGTTCTCCAGCTTTTCCTGCATCTGGCGACTCTGGACCATTGCGCCCCTGCTCGTTCTTTGAAGATGTCAGCCCATCGTTGTCTTGGTCTTCCGCGCTGTCTCTTGCCTGTGTACGGGTCCCACATGGTTGTTTTTATTGTCCACCTGTCGTCCTGTATTCTTGCGACGTGGCCTCCCCACTTCCATTTTTTTATGTATATAGTAAGATATAATTTCCTAGGTTGCAAAATATCATACACAGCGGAAACATATAAATAACAAACTAATAAGTTTAATTATATAACAGGAACACTAAAAAGAACTTTGAAAAATAAAGCCAGGAAAGACTCCATAATGAAATATACAAGACAATGGCTGTGCCTATTATTACGGATCCGAAACATGGACGGTGACAACACAACAATCTGCCAGAATACAAGCTGCTGAAATGAGATTGCTCAGACCAATAGCAGGATATCGAAGAACAGACAAAAAACATAACACAGAAATAAGACAACAGCTAAAAGTAGAGGAATTAAACACAACAATAGAGAAATGCAGAAAAAAACTGGAAAGAACACTTGGCAAGGATGACTGAGAATAGAGTACCAAAAGCAGCATACAGCTATTCACCACGAGGAAGAAGAAGTTTGGGAAAACCAAAGAAAAGATGGAAATAGCAGCAATTTGGAGCCGGAACATGCTAGTAAATAAGCCTAAATCGCGAAGAAGAAGAAGTATATAGTTTTGTTTCTAAAAAACAAACATGAAGGTGGTTTAGCGATTTTTAAATTACGGCCAAGAATGAAGCGGCAGAATAACATTAACCATGATATATAGGGAATTAGATTAAACAGGGGATGACTGGAAAGCATTAGCTCAGGAAAGGGATGTATGGAGAGTTTATGTCCGCGCTGCCACAACCTACTGGTTCGATAGTACCAGTGAATTAGTCACTGGCAAGCAGAAGATATCACAAGGAGTCTGATGATTCAATCACTCAATAATAATTACTGTTTGTCATAATAAAAACAAAACAAATTTGAGTCTGACACCGGGATTTGATCTCAGTGCCCGTTAAGTAAAGGAATAGTGCATTCAGCTGTGTTTATGGAGTTTTAGTAGGAATGCCTATCTGTAATTCCAAGTAGCCGTCTAATTTTTTTACGTATCCACTTAGCACTGATTGCTTCAGTGGGAAGAAGCCAAGTTAGCTATTGACCACTAATGTAATTGACCGAGGGAAATAATAAAAAGCCGATGCAGGACGTAAAATGCCAATTCTGGTGATAGGATCGCCCAATGGACCAACAAAAACAAATAGCAGACATCAGCTTTCTTCCTAATAAAGATGGATACAAATTGAATTGCTTATTAGAGAACAAAATTAGGATTTCTTACTTAGTCCTATATCTAATGATGCAACATGTTTTTATCTTTCTTTCTTTATTTTTCTACGTTTATTATAGTTTTTCCTACTTTTTGTTTTTTTTTATTTCATACCTTCTTTCTTCATCCTTCCTTTCCTCCCTTGTTTGGTTCTTTATATTTCTCTTTTCTAACTCTTAGTCTGCCTTCCCCTTCTCTTTTCTTCTAAATTTATTTGTTCCTACATCCTATCCCGTTCTCTCTCTCTCTCTTTCTCCCTCTCTTTCTCTCTTTCACACATACACATACATATCCACACAGTTAAATATGGATGAACAGAAATATTACATGTATTTAATGAGATCCATTATTATATGGATGGGATAAAGTTTTAGTGATATAAATTATATATTCATATGTTCCACAAAATTAACATAACGAAAAAAAATATATTAAATTCCGGAATAAGAACATAATATTATCATTTTAGGTATATCACCTGATTAAAATTTACAAATAGGTTTGAATTTAATTTGTACAATGTGGTGGCTCCATGGTGGAAGCGGTTACACGCTCCCTTCTCACCGCTGGGGTTTCGAGTTCGTGTCTCGGACAGTCCACATAGATTTCGAACGAAACAGAGTCTGGGCAGGTTTTTCTCGAGGTTTCCCCCGTTTTTCTCGCCACAAATTTCCTTCCACTATTTCTCCACACACATTTCATTCATTCCATTTCTTTTCATTACATGTCGCTGTGACGGTGCGTCAGGCATAGTCGGCCGACATTATTGTACTTCACGAGCTTTCAATGTAAGTGGTTTCATCGCATCTCGTTACTCGACCGGGTCCTGTGTTAGAAACGAGTTGAAGAGATTTATATTAAGAGAATAAAACAAGAAAAGAATTCGAAAAAGGATGCTAGGACGAATATTCGGTCCCATAAGGTATAAGAGTCCACCGCTGTGGTCTCGAGGTAGCGTGCTGCCTTGTCATGCATCGGGTCCGGGTTCCCCGGTCGGGGCAGTTTTTTTGGGTGAGGTTTTTCTCGGGGTTTTACCTCACCTGTAAGATAAATGTCAGGAAAACTTTAAGGCCCGAACGGTCCCCGAAACCATATGGCCATCATCATCCTTATCATTATCATCTCATCATCCTTCACCGGTGTGGAAAGCAACGGGAAGCTACCACACCTACAATTCCCTAGTAAATCTGCAAAAGCATAGCATGAAAATGCTATGATTGCAGTGAAAGACCTGCTTTCGGGCAGAATTACTATGGATGGATGGAAGGTATAAAAATGGAAGAAGTTGCGCTTTCCGTATTATCTGGGCTATTAAATTTAGGTAATTGAGATGGACAGGTCGTGCAGTTCAATGGATAAGAATAGAAAAGCTTTAAAAAATATTATTGAAAAACCCTTGGGAAAGAATATTAAGAAAGTCTAGGCATAGATGGAAGGAAATTATTCGGATGGATCTTAAGGAACTAGATGTCGGAGGTAAGGACTGATTTCAGTTCGTTGAGAACACAGACTAGTGGGGAACTGCTGTGAATACGACATTGAACCCAGGTTCCATAAGCCATAGAGTAAGTTTCCTCTACTTATTATTATTATTTATTATTATTATTTAATCACATTGAGGTTTTTTAGCATAGTTTTTATATTTCCATAAGACCGTGAGCTGACCCATCGTTATAACAACCAATCTGGAGCTCCAGGTGATTTTTGTTCAAGGTTTTCTTCCTCTAGCCCTTGACGAACCAACATCTTTTTACAAGGCAGCAGTTGCCGTATCCTGGCAAGGAGACCTGACAAGCTGTTATCATCCGGGCCAGTTGAACCCTGGTTTTTTTAAGGAGGTGTTACTCCTCCATCACTCCCCATTTCTGCTGGATTGTGACAGGCAGAGCCTAGTTCTCAAAAATGGGTCTAGGAGGAAACGTAAGAAATTTGAGACCGAAAGAACAATCGGTTGAAGGAGTGCAGAGGATTAACAAAGAGCGATGCAAGAATATGGATGTATGGAGGAGTAAAATTTACAGTCGGGTGTAGGAAAACTACTTTATTGTAGAGAAATTCCTAATTAAAAATTGTTAATTAAGAATTAGTATGTGATTTGTAGGCGGCTCCGTGACGCAAGCGGTTAGACGCTCGCCTCTCACCGCTGGGGTATCGGAGATTGAGTCTCAGTCACTCCATGTGGGTTTCGTGGTGGACGTAATGGAGCTTAGGCAGGTTTTTCTCGGGGTTTTCCCGTTTTCCCCTGCCACAATTTCATTTCACCATTTCTCCATACTCATCTCATCCATTTCGTTTCATTTAATTCATCTGCCCCTGTGGTGGTTCTTCAGATGTGGTCGATCGGTATCCTTGTAATTCACAGACCTCTATTATATATATATATATATGGGCTCATCTCATCTCATCCCTCGACCCGACCATAAGTTGGACACGAGTAGAGCATGTTTATTTATTTTATGTGGTTTGTAATCAATGGAAATGTGTTTATTCTTTTCAACAATCTTTTTTTATTTAATAATATACAATATGTAGTTGTAATGAAACTGAAGTATCTGCATGTACTTCCAACAAATCGTGCAGAGAACGTGAATTCCAGAGTTACAAACTGCGTCACATTCTTGGGAAATCACTTCTCTCATCGATGCAATGCAGGTATTCCAATAAAAAAAGCTTTATTTACAATGCTGTGCTGACCTTCATTTTACACAATTAACAAACAATTGCTGCAACTGAAATAAAACATGAAGAATAATACCAAACATCTCTATGATACAGGACTGGAGACTTTTATCTTGCCCCCGAAGAATTAATTCTAACGAAAATTCCATCAATCTGGTTCGAACGCATGTACCTATTGTATCGTGTAGAGACCAGAGACCACCAAGAGTAACGTTTGAAAAGCGATTTAAATTTTAATTCCATTTATTTAAACAAATCAGCCTATCGATCGAATTCAATTGTTAGCGGTCCAATTCCAGGATTAGCCAATGTGAAATTCCTTCGTTGAATTCATGGTTTATAAGAGCTATTGACATTTTTCCTCCTACCCCAAAGTTTTTATTTTATTCATTGTATTATGTATGTTCGAATGTTAACCATTTACGCTTTTCGTTTTTTTTAATTTCACAAAAAAATATATACCAATTGTCACTCTCTGGAAGATACAAACGTGGCAAACCAAGATGGAAATGGAAAACCTATGTCAGAACTATAATGGATGATAGGAATTTGGAAGAAGGAGATTGAAATTATAGAAATAAATGAAAACTGAAGACGGCAAACCTATAAGTCGGGGAAAGCCGAAGAAGAAAAAGAATTTCACACTAGGCAGTGGTTTATATGGTTTTATTTTGTGTGGTTCCTTTTCAGTTTTACTCACTATTTTGGCAGATTATGTTATAAAGCGATTCGTACATTTATTGTGCACACAAAGATATGCAGAACGTGTGTATGTTTAACTGTATAGTGTCTACATTTACGTCTACAATGGCGTAATGATCCAATATTGGGCCTTAGCCTCTCCTTTGTTAGGAACTATAGACAAAGTTAATTTGTTTAGGGCCTACTATATTTCCCAAATATGTCATGAATGGTATGCGGTTAACATATCGCCTCAATGGGACATCGTATAAGGCTTTGCTAGGATAAAGGAGGTCGCCCTAAATGTTGCTTAGACTTCTTTATTCAGACTTAAGGATCTTTCACGTGCCTCTTCAGACTTGGGACCCACGGCTTAAAGTCCCTCCCGGAGGACTTGCTTCTTGGATTTTTCCATCCTAAAAATCCATCGACCCCCCGGCCGGGTTTGAACCCGCGACCCTCGGGACCAGAGGCAAGGAGCATAATCACTAGTCCACCGCGGCCTTCCTGTTTAGTGTATAGTGAATCGTCAGTAGTCCTTTCCCGGGGGGGGGGGCAAAAAAACCTTCCAAGATTAATTAACGTACCCATCGGACGGATGAATCTCTAGCGACAGTAACACATGCTTCTGAACGCTTCTAAACATACTTTTTGTATAGATTAGCAGATATCCAGTGTGCAATCTAACGGTTAGAAATTGTACATATTAACTCTTTCTAACTGTGAGAGGTTTGTTTTGTCATATTCCTGCTTTTAATGTTGCTGATTATCTTCTGGAAAATCTTCTGAGAACTTGACTTATAGATAGATAGATAGATCATCGGTTGATTGTCTTTGACATCGTCCGATTCCTAATAGCTAATTTTGTCGGTCCATCCAATCTCCTGGGTGTTTATGTTTCTCCTTCATATATAAACATATTCCCTGACTCCAGGAGGTTTTAGGTCTTGCTCTGCTTCGTCTTCCCTCAGGTTTCCATTCCAAAACAGATTTTGGTAATCGATCCTCTTCCATTCGCTGGACATGTCCGTACCATCTTAATTGCTGAGATTTAATATAATCTAAAATAGTGTCGTCAATCTTAATTTTCTCCCTTATAACTGAGTTCCTAATTTTTTCTCTTCTTGAAATTCTTGCGGCCCTTGGTATAAAATCCATTTCCGTTGCCAAAAGGTACTTATTTGTTTTTGTTGTTAATGGCCAAAGTTCTGGTCCATAAGTAATGATGCTTTTAACAATTGCATGATATATATTCATTTTATTTTGATTGCTTATATTTTTATCCCACAATATTCCATTGAGGCAAGCAATTGCAAATTTTCCTTTATTATTTCTATTTCTTATTTCCTCTTTATAACTCCCATTTTTATTTATTTTAATTCACATTTTAATTTTAATTTTAAAACTTGACTTATAACTTCAAAAAACGGAAAAGGTTAAAATGAAAATTCATACATGTTTTGCTTGTAGACTATGCATTTATTTAGTAAATGGTGCACATTTCTATCAACGCGATCACAAAATTTCATCCAGTTAAAGCAAAATTATAATGTAACTCGATGATTGTTCAAAGTCAATAAATAACATTTATAATTATATAACTTTTTAAATTGTATGAATAGTAAATTACATTTCACCGATAATTATTTGATTAATGCATCCTGAATTTACAACATTATAATTATATCAGTGCTACATTCATGAAAAAAAAGAAAGAAAACCGAGCATATTATATTACTTTATATAGAAATACTAAAATTGTAATAATAATAATAATAATAATAATAATAATAATAATAATAATGATAATAATAATAATAATAATATTAATATTATTTTATAATGGAAGAAAATAGATTACCAAATAAAATCTTACATTATTTTCCGAGAGGAAGAAGAGATGTCGGACGTCCTCCGAAGTGATGGTCTTAGATCTATTAGTGAAGACGGAACAGGCACCTAATGCCTAAACCAAGAAATGAAGAAGAAAGAAAGGATAATTTTTTATTTAGGAATATTCCACAATACAGTGTTTCTCCTTCAACCCAAAGTGATTTGTCGCCGGAGATTCCTGTCTAAAGTATCTTCTTCCCTCATATCTCTAGCTTCCATACTTCTCTTCACTCCATCCATCCATCGTTCTCTAGGCGTAATAACGATAAGACGTCAGTAGATAGGCCTGAATGAGATGGGAGATTAACATTAACTTTAATTTGAGAGGCGTAATTTATACAGGTGATGATTGGAAATGTTGCCTCAGGATAGGAATGTATGAAGAGCTTATGTCTGCGCGACTATGAACCTATGGTTCGACAGTGCAGTAATTATTATTATTATTATTATTATTATTAATACATAATAACAATTACAATTTTTATTTATATAGAGATCTTCAATCTTTACACATCTTTCTGGGCCTAAAATTTGATTTTCTTTCTCCACTCGTCTCTATCCATCCGCTGCGTGCCCTCCAGTCCTCTTGTTCTCATTCCAGTTCTTATTTATTGCATTCAGAGTTTCGAGATCTTCCTTTCCTATTTCTTCTTCTAGGTGGGCACCATTCCATTGTTTTTTCTGGGTAACCTTTCTTTTTGCATTCGTCGTACATGTCAATGCCAATTTAATTGCTTAATAATAATAATAATAATAATAATAATAATATAATAATAATAATAATAATAATAATAATAATAATAATAATAATAATGTGATTTGGTTCATAAATTACAGATAATCAGTTGGTACCTGTTATTTTATCCATGTGGCTAATTTTATTTTTCGTGGTCCCCTCATCCGTCAGACAAATCGCTATCAACAGTGTCACACGCCTTCTCAATATGTACTGCAGAGGGATTTGCAATTTAGTGCAGTTAGCAAAGGTTGTGTACTATAAATTATTTTAGTAGTTCCATTGTCATTCCTGTGTATAACTTGTTCGACCCAAGGCAATCTACTAATATTTCATCACAATCAGTTTCATTATATAATTATTCATTTTTTAAAAATCAGGAATATTCCACAATACAGTGTTTCTCCTTCAACCCAAAGTGATTTATCGCCAGAGGTTCCTGTCTAGAGCATCTTCTTCCCTCAGATCTCTAGCTTCCATGCTTCTCCTCACTCCATCCATCCAACGTTCTCTAGGTCTGCCTCTTCCACTTCTTCCATTAGATTTCCAATTAAGGATCTTCTCTGGTTCCTGTCTAGAGCATCTTCTTCCCTCAGATATCTAGCTTCCATGCTTCTCCTCACTCCATCCATCCAACGTTCTCTAGGTCTGCCTCTTCCACTTCTTCCATTAGCTTTCCAATTAAGGATCTTCTTTGGTATTCTCTCGTCTTCCATTCTTATGAGGTGTCCATACCATTTCAAAACGTTTTTCTTCTATTTTTTTCCAAGATTTTTTTTTAACTTGCATAATTTCCCTGTTTCTGACCTTGCCCCTTCTTGAAATCCTTGTCGATCGCCTCCAAAAAAAATCCATTTTTATTGCTAACGGCTTATTGGTTTGTTTTCTACTTACTGTAATTATTCATATAATCGTAATATTGAAACTAATATTCACATGCAATAAATAAATGTACTAAAGAGGGGAAAAAACAGTTGGTTAGTGCGCCATGAAGTAAAACTGGAGATCTTGGGTTCAAATCCCGGTTCAGGCAGAAATTTGTATCTTAAATTGTATAATTCATATAATTCAAAATTGTACCGTTGCAGGTGAGTGTCTGCAATGATAGAGTTTAAACTAAGGAAAAGATAGAAAGATGCTGAAAGATATTGGAGATTACATTATGCTGTTGAAACTAATCAATGATCTAGTATAAATTCTGCAATTAATTCAGTTATTGTGATTGTAGGATAAGTTCTAATATAGCTACGGTTACTTACACATTAACTTAATTTTTTCCACATCTTCTTATCGACAGCTGTTTAGTAAAATCGATACATTTCAAGGGTATTTCCTAGGTGATTAATAATTCACGTGGGAAAAGCGTATTTGAGACTTGGCTGCTCATTCGTGCACCTTCTAACTTCAAAAGAAGAGAAATGTGTACTGGGTGTTTCAAAGGTCGTCACATGAAGATAGATTAAAACCTGTCAGAAATTTCAAACCTACTTAGATACAGTATTTGAACATTGAACATTTCACACAAAGAAATAAATGTAATTGGTTTGAACATATACAAAGAATGCAAATAATCGTGTATCAAAACAGCTGCTTCAATATAAACCTCTAGGCCGAAGACATGTAGGAAGACCAAAACGTCGTTGAAAAGACGACCTGCACCTGCAGCATATAGTGCACCGGGGAGCGGAACGGGCCAACAGGCCCATACCTTGAAGATGATGAAAATTTCATTAAATTACAATTAGGCATTGGAATCTTTTTATTGGTCAGAATGTATTTTCCTCCTTACATGTAAATAAAAGGTTTTCTTGTATTAGATTCTAAACATTGTAAAGACAGACAGGTTGTCATATATTTTCTTGATGTAAATTAAATTAACGTCCTGGCCAATATATTCACGTATTTTGAGCCCGCCCGTAAAATTCAAAAGGTACAATAGATAGAGATCTACAGGGTGATTCATAATGAGTATTACAGACTTCTAGGGGTTGTAGAGGGGACTTATTTAGATAAAGTTTTGATAAGGATCCCATGTCCGGAAACATACCATTTTAATGTAAAATAAGTTTGAAGATCAAAACACAATGGGCTGATATCGCATATGTTTCAGAATAGGTATTACAGACTTAAAAGGATTGTATTACAAGTGTGGTTCCACGTGGCGACCTTGTTATTCGTTGCACAAAGTGTACCTGCGACACATGTTTTCATACATACGCCCCACAAGATCTGGTGTGTGCTTAATAATTTCTTGCCGCAAGAATTCGTGCAAGAAGATCTTCCTCCAACTCGATAGGTGTAGTACAACCCTTAGAAGTCTGTAATACTTATTCTGAAACACAAGACACACGATATCAGCCCATTCTGTTTCGATCTTGAAACTTATTTTGCATCAATATGGTACGCTTCCGGATAAGGGTTCCTCATCAAAATTTTAATTACTGTATATCTGTAATACTTATTGTGAATCACCCTGTATATTTAAAAGAACATGTTTCAAGTAAAACCGTCTGCTGACCCAAGAGAAGGAATTTTGAAGAAGTTGTGGAATTTCTAAACTACAACTTGTGTCTAATGAAGTGATCTGACAAATGATGGAAAATGAAGGTACCACAATAGACATAATTGAATACAAAGGGGCTATTATTGGATGGTCATGTATAAATAATGAAGGAAGATCGTCAAGATGGTCATGAAAGATACAGGATTGAACTCCCTCAGGCATGTGGAAATGATTGGCAGGACAGTGAAGCATGAAAATAAGAATTAGGAAAATGCGTCAGCAGTAAATAAACCTGAATGATGATGATGATGCTGATGATTCGAGTAACGCTGATCATTTTTTTTCATGAGAATTAAATTATCGCATTCTAAAGTTAAGTTCTGATATACTTTTAGATTGTGTCTTTTTTTGCACGTGTTTGAGATTTTATTTATGTCATGAAAACTGGTCTCGAGGTGGTCTTCTTAGATTAAGTTTACGATTAAGGGATTTCCTGACGCACCACTATCATCATCATTTCCCATCATATCATCTGGGCAGCCGTAACCCACTTCTCTGTCCCCCCAACCTCAGAAGTGGGTTGCAATTATACTAATGCCAGGAGAGAACATAAGAAATGGCAACATGGGGCGTTGAATAAAAAAACGCCTTAGTAGTTTACACATCACTTTTTCTGTAGAATAGTAGGCCTATAGATTTTTTTGCAGTGTTAACAAGCTGTTAGTTTATGCTGATGATGTAGTACTATTCGCCGATAGCGAGGAGATACTAAAGGACAACACGCACACACTATTGAGTAACACTAAGAAATTAGGACTGGAAGTAAATATCAATAAAACTAAATATATGATCACGCGTAGAAATACATTATATAATGGAAAGGACAGCTAATGACAAATGAGGGAAATTTTGAGAAAGTGGCTGAATTCATATACCTAGGAACAATAATCACAAATAGGAATGAGATGCACAAAGAAATTAAACATAGGCTCAATTCTGGAAATGCATGCTATTATGCATTGCAGAGAATCTTGATGTCCCAACTCCTTTCAAAAAACGTTAAAATGAAAATATATAAAACTATTATTCTACCAGTTATATTATATGGGTGCGAAACATGGACTCTTACTTTAAGGGAGGAATGGAGAACACACGTATTTGAGAATAAAGTACTTGGGAAAATTTTTGGACCAAAGAGAGATGAACAAACAGGCGAATGGAGAAGACTACATAACAATGAACTGCACGGTCTTTATAGGAAGCCAGATATAATAAGAACAGTTAAGTATCGTAGACTGCGAAGGGCAGGACATGTTGCACGTATGGGGAATGAAAGACTTGCATGGAAGCTTCTTGTAGGAAAGCCAGAGGGAAAACGCCCAATTGGTAGACCAAGAATGAGGTGGGAGAATAACATTAACTATGATATGAGGGAAGTAGATTATACAGGGAATGATTGGAAAGCATTAACTCAGGATAGGGATGTATGGAGAGCTTATGTCCGCGCGGCCATGAACCCTCGGGTTCGATAGTGCCAGTGAATAAGTAAGTAAGTTGTCCTTCTTTATGGTGAACATGCTTGGGCTCCCTTTATCTGACACCTATTAACCAAATAATTAACTCACTGGAACTATCGAATCCGTAGGTTTATAACCACGCGAACGTATCCCTATCCTTTCTAGAGCTAATGTTTTCCAATCAACTCCTGTATAATCTACTTCCCTCAAATCATGATTAATGTTATTCTCCCACGTCATTGTTGGCCTATCAACTAGGCGTTTTCTCTCTGGTTTTCCTACAAGAATCCATGTATTTTCTTTCATTCCCCATTTGTGACACATGTCCTGCCCAGCACAGTCTACATGTTGTTTGATTTCTTTAATCCTTTATTAAGTTCTAAATGTCCGCCACTGTGGTCTCGAGGTAGCGTGCTGCCTTGTCACGTAACGGGCCCGGGTTTCGATTCCCGGTCGGGGCAGGCTCGGGTGAGGTTTTCCCGGTTTTTTTTCCTCTCCTGTAAGACAAATGTCAGGAAGCCTAGGACCCAACGGTCCCCGAAAATCATCCGACCATCATCATCATCGTCCTTCGCCGGTGTGGAAAGCAACGGGAAGCTACCACACCTATAATTCCGTAGTAAAGCTGCAAATCATAGCATGAAAGTGCTATGATTGCAGTGAAATACCTGTCCTTGGGCAGAATTACTATGGGTGGATGGAAGTTCTAAATATATCCCACTCCATTCTATACCTCTGTTCAATATTAATACTGCAGTGCGATTATATAAAGTTATTGTGTACAAATTTAACAACATATATGATTCTTTCTAATTTCCTGGGTTTCCATCTCAAATTGCTTGTCTTCAATATATCTATAACCAGAAAAAATCCTAAGTTCTTTTACATACTCCACGTCACCCGGACCTTACAGGAACACTAACTGTCGCGAGAGGATTTGGAACACTAAATTACACCTTTATTTTTTATAATTTAAGGTCATTAATAACCTCCTTGGAAGACTGAACAGCTCAATGCTATGGCGACCTCCTAAACAATATGAACATTTAAGATAAGACATCATTCACTTATACTAAAGAAGACAAGTATGATATGGATAATTGTGATTGTTAAAAGTGTTTGGGGATTATTTGGCCTTAAAGTTTGCTGACATTTATCTTAAAGGTGAAAAAAAAAACCGAAAAAACTTAATCCATTTTGTCCCAACCGGGAATGAACACGGTTCTGCTACGTGGGAGGCAATGACGCTTTG
The DNA here is from genome assembly GCA_030220185.1 of Diploptera punctata. NCBI lineage: Eukaryota > Metazoa > Arthropoda > Insecta > Blattodea > Blaberidae > Diploptera > Diploptera punctata. Next base: position 1,153,765 of record JASPKZ010009837.1, on the reverse strand, counting down.
TTACCACGGAACTGCAGCGGTAGACTATTTAGGGTCGGTTTCACCAACAGATGTAACTGTATTACGCCAGTTTAAGCTATGCATTATACACGGGGAAAACTGGCGTGATACAGTTACCTCTGTTGGTGAAATTGACCCTTAATGTCACTAAAAATTAAATTCTGGACGTTTCTAGTAAAATAAGTGTGATGTGTTGTTTCCAGCTAAAAGATTAATTGCTCATTGTGTTAAGCGATTTAAAGTTCACAAATCTAGTGGCAGTACGTACATCACATATTGCGTTGTCATATAATTTATGTTTGTGCGTATTTGTGACGTGAAAGGATAACGGCTTCATTAATCTAAGGCTGTCTACTAAGCTGCCTCATGGAATGAACTTTAATCCTATGAAATCCAGTTTTAATCCCTCTCAGCTTGAAACAGAATAACATAAAGCCTTCATATCGAGTTTTAGTTATAGCTCCGTCAACTTTAGCACTTATGTCTCTGTAAGAAATAATGTTTATGGTTTGAAAACAGTTTGCCTCCTATTGTTACATCAAATTTAAGTGATCAATCTTATGTTGCCGGTATTACTTGGTTAAATCTCGCATTCTCAGATTCAAATGGAGTTGTTTATCTAGGGGTGGGAATAAAATAAATCCGTAAATTGAAATAAGTTCTTTCCTCGTCAATACTAATAAAATTCACATCACATTCCGTTGAGATGAATAGTCATAAGATAAAAACCTAAATTATGTACCTTTTTGGCAGGTGCCGTCGTCCTCAACTGTGTTAAAATATTATATTTAAAATATTATCAGGAGGCCTTTCGGAAGTTAACTTCCATCATCAGCAGGATGAGCTTCTGCTACTAGTTGTTGTTTATGACGATGTGGACTCCAAGTGTCTGTAGCTGGAGGCCTTTCGGAAGTTAACTTCTATCATCAGCAGGATGAGATTCTGCTACTAGTTGTTGTTTTGTTGTTTATGACGATGTAGACTCCATCTATAGAGGCCTTTCGGAAGTTAACTTCCATCATCAGCAAGATGAGCTTCTGCTACTAGTTGTTCTTTTGTTGTTTATGACGATGCAGACTCCAATTGTCTGTAGCTGCTACATCGTCATAAACAACAAAACAACTAGTTGCAGAAGCTCATCCTGCTGATGATGGAAGTTAACTTCCGAAAGGCCTCCACATAATATTTTAAATATAATATTTTAACATAGTTGAGGACGACGGCACTTGCCAAAAAAGTACATATTCTTTCCTCGTGTAAATAAATATAACTTTTAACCTTAATTTAACCTCTCCTTGATGGATAAAACGGCTTGTCGTGTGTGGATTGAAATTATATTTGAAGAGAAAAATATTTGCCTATACCTTATCCGCTCTTAGATAGATCCTAACATAAACAAACACCATTCGTATCCTTCCGCCATTCGCTCCACAATTGCTGTCACATTGACAGGGAGCACGTGTGAAGTATATAAGACATGCGATCGTTAATAATAATAATAATAATAATAATAATAATAGCTTTATTTTACCTGGCAGAGTTAAGGCCTTAAGGCCTTGTCTACCACTCAACCAGGTTTTAAAAAATACAAAAGAAAAGTCGTAAATCTAAATTACAAATTAATTACAATTATATATATATATATATATATATATATATATATATATATATAAACGATTACAAGTTATGAATACAATACAATTAATATTTATAATGTATTTTGATTTACTCTAAATTTAACGAATTAAATATATAATATGTACAAGATATATAAAAAACGAGGAAAAGATTAATGGCATAGTATAAAATTAAATAAATAGAGAAAAATTAATTATTAGACAACAGGTAACTGTATAAGCGTGACTTAAAGGTGCCAAGTGTGCGGCAACCCCTGATATCTTAAATGGGGTAGATTACAAGAAAGCTGACGAGATTTTTCTCTGGACTTGTGGAATACATTTAACATAACTGTTTTTTACCACTAGTCAAAGGTTTGCCATACTTGTGTTTTAAAAAATTTAGATAACGACATAGCAACAGAATACTCGACACTTTCAGCCATTTTGTTGCATCAGAATTGACGGAAGCATGACTCGAATACATCATCCATATGTAATAAACTATTTTAAGGTACATTTTTAGAATATTATCAATGTTTCTAATATTATTATTTTCATTCATGAAATAATAAGTATGTTCAGAGGACATATTTTTAATTTAATGAAGGGAACTACTCTTTCACATACTTCTACATCGTACGTCGGTGTCTATAACCAATGAAAAGCAATCAGGTCACATGGTTTTGTTTTGATGAGAATCACTTTAAAAACGGATAGCCTTTAGACTGGAATTTGAACACAGGACCTTTAGCTTTATACGCTAATGCTGCCACTGAGCTATCCCAGGACTCCAATCTAAAATCAATTTTTTCTCTTATACATTTTAATTCCCGAGAGCGGCAAAGGGTGCTGCGAATACAGGAGGATTCAAAACTATGGATCACACACATACTGTAGACTAGTTTTTTAACAACATAAAGACTTAGTGGATGAATGATCGGCTCTATGGCAGGACCATTGCGATACAGCACGATCGTTTAGGCCTAAGGCAAGACACGCCTTCCTCTTATATATTCATAATATATAAAAAATGTTTGTTTGTTTGTTTGTTTGTTTGTTCGTACTTTATGCGCGGCCATACCGTTTGATCCGATTGTGATAATGTACTTTGCAAAATGTTCAGAAGATTCCCGGGATGAACATAGGCTATAAGAGAGTTGAGATACTCAACTCCTACACCTTTAAAAAAACATCCTTTGTAGTGAAAAACGTGCAAAAGTCCCTTTTTTACCCTTAAATAGCTTACGCTTCCTAAACCATAACAAATACACAACATTAATGTACACAGAATTGAATATCTCAAAAACATCTACAAAAAAGTCCGCGATAGCCTATGTTTATCTTTTACAGATAACACACAATAGCCATTTTTGTCTTTCATTGATGCCAAGGAGATCGGGATAAGCAGATTCCCGGGTAAGCATGTGCTGCCATACCATTCATCCGATTGTCATGGGGCTTTTTGCAAAATGTTCAGAATTTTCCCGGGAAGGTTGTAGGTTATAAGAGAGTTTTAATACTCAAGTCCTTCACCCTTAAAAATCATCTTCTATATCGATACTAGTAAAATTCATGGTGATTTTCCGTTGAGGTATTAGTTCACAGTAATATAATGTACGGTTAAAAACTATTTTATAGTTTTTAACCGTACATTATATTACTGTCATGGGAAAAAAATTCAATTTAAAACTTTTCTTTAATTTTTTAATTATTAATTAATTTTTACAAAACAAGAAAAACGTTTTTAAATTATTATTAACTTAAGTTGAGGAGACGGACCTACAAGATAACTATATTATAGTTTTTAACCGTACATTATATTACTGTCATCTTCTATAGTGAAAAAAATGCCGCTTTTTGTAAGCTTAAATGGCTTAAGCTGCCTAAACCATAACAAATACACAAAATTATTGTACACAGAATTGAATATCTCAAAAAATTCTACAGAACAATCCGCGACAGCAAATGTTTATCTTTAAAGGATAACTCACAATAACCATTTTTGGCTTTCATCGATGCCAAGAAGATCGGGATTAGTAGATTCCCGGGCAATCATAGCAGTGCACGGTTGGTGTTCTTTTATGGATAACTAAAAAATAACGAATTTTGTCTTTCAGCTCATTTATGCCAAGTACATCGGGAAGCGTAGATTCCCGGGCAACGCCGGGTAATCGTCACGGGGTATCTAAAAATAATAACGATATAAATTTATATTTATTTTTCCTTTTACTTATTTCTACTAAATGCAAAAACACATAATTTATTTAGGTGTAGCAGCGCACGCCGGGTATTAGCTAGTTCATAATAAACAATGTGAATATTATAATGATAAAAACACGAATAAAAAATAAGAATTGGGTGCAGATGTCTAGTTTATGATAGTCTAAATTATGTTAACTGTTGATAGAAATGTAAGCATATTAATTATTATGTACAATTACGTTTATTTTGCGCCTTAAATAAATGCATTAATGTAAATATGTTGAATTCAAACAAATAAAATGTCTTATTTATTATTTACATTTCATTAAGATGACTTTTTATCATAAAAAGGAAGCGTTGGATGCAACTTCCCTAGTTTAAAATGTATTTATAAAATCCGTTTTGCATTTGCAGTGTTCACTTAAAACAACTACCAAGTCTTCTTCGCGCTCTGGGAAAAATTTGAGAGAAAATAGAAATAATTTAATAGTGGTGCGGATGTATAAACGTACGATAAAAGCTACACACACAATTTATTTTGTATTTTTGTTTTCGTCGCAATTTTAGTCTTCATATAAATGTATTGTGAAGCATTTTATTTTATCATTTTGAATTTTCATAGGGAAATATGAATATAGCTTACATTTTATTCTTATCGAATACATCTTTGGACTGTTTCCAAGTACAGAGTTACAGATAGACCTGTATAAATTACATTTGTATAGTAGATAAATAGTTGACCCAGACCGTAGCGTTTGAGACTCGTATTCGGAAAGTCCCGAGTTCAAATACTGGATTCGAAATATCTGATTGTCGGATTTACTGTACTCTTCAATAGCGAAAGCTGAATTGCAACTTCATTGCTGGGATTCATTTTACCATAAATTATTCATTATTTCTTTCTTTTGTTCGTATTCTTAGTTTAATCTCTCCCTTTTAGATATTTTTACATGTTCCATGTCTCTCGAGTATTATAATCATAATACTGTTAGATTAGAAAAATAATCAGTGAACGTGCATTACAATTTATGACTATGTACCACGTATACTTACTTACTCTCTGGCACTATCGAACCCATAGGTTATGGCCGCGCGGACATAAGCTCTCCATACATCCCTATCCTGAGCTAATGATTTCCAATCATTCCCTGTATATTATACTTCCCCCAAATCATAGTTAATCATATTCTCCAACCTCATTCTTGGTCTACCAACTGTGCGTTTTCTCTCTGGTTTTCCTACAAGAAGCTTCCATGCATGTCTTTAATTCCCCATACGTGCCACATGTCCTGCCCATCGCAGTCTACGAGACTTAACTGTTCTTATTATATGTGGCTTCCTATAAAGACCATGTAGTTCATTGTTATGTAGTCTTCTCCATTCACCTGTCTGTTCATCTCTCTTTTGTCCAAAAATTTTCCTAAGTACTTTATTCTCAAATATACGTACCACGTATAGCCTACACAATCTACTCGATATGGTCTCGCAGACATAAGCTCTCCATGCATCCCTGTCTTGAGGTAATGTTTTCCAAATATCCCCTGTATAACCTACTTTCGATTTTTGATAAAAGACATTGGATATTTAAAGCTAAAACTTACAGGTTAATAAATAACTTTCCTAAAAAGAAGGTTCTTGTGTGTTCGTACTTTTTCAGTGCAATTCTTTAGGCCAACCTCGGAGTTATAGTATGATAAATCCATTTTAATTATTTAAAGTGTAATAAAAAGAAAAAAATCCTCCAGAGCTTGAAAAGTATGAGCATATTTTTTATTTTTTTAAATTTTGATTTAGTATAATTTAATTTATCCGCCGCGGTGGACTATTGGTTATGCTCCTTGCCTCTGATCCCGAGGGTCGCGGGTTCAAACCCGGGCGGGGTCTTTGGATTTTTTAGGATGGAAAAATACAAGGAGCAAGTCCTCCGGGAGGGACTTTAAGCCGTGGGTCCCGAGTCTGAAGATTTTCAGGCTGAATGAAATGCCTCTAAGCAAAATTTACCGAATTTTCCCGTCCTAGTACTACCTTGGTTTCCTAGATGTCAGTATGAGGCTGAACGCTGACCACGGACCACTAAAATGACATCTATAGAAAACAAATGTAACTAAATTAGTATGGTTCAAATTCTTTCCTGTAGGGGGAGAGCGCCTAAATCTCTGTTAAGGGAAACATGGGCTTACAAAAAAAAGAAGATAATTTAATTTTGGTAATTTTAATTCTGTAATTTAAAAAGTGAGTTAATTTATTGTTCCTCTATAGGCCTAATATAGAATTTGCTTTTCGGCAACCAAACAAACTTTTTTCTGGGATACTTTTTCAGAATAGGTGGCTACTATCTGACGAAGGCATTTTAGTAACAAAAATGATTGAATACTCGTAAAATTTGAACACAAATTTTAATATGGGCCTAACTAAAGAATCACAATCGAAAATCAACAAGTAAAAGTCCCAAAATATAATCATGTGATAAATTGAATCTTTATATATGCTAATGCAGCCTACAATGGATAAAAGACAATGGGTAGTGCGTCATCAAAATGCATCTTGATTCATACCACCTACTTTCTCATCTGATTCCTTAAAAGGATTCTCCTTGTCATTGAACTGTAGCCTGACGTAGGTTGTAGTAATAGAGTTTTTGTTAAGGTGTTTCCCTTGAAACCTGACGCATGTAAGTTATAGATGTAAATTTAGAGTTGTAAGACCCGTTGTTCGGTCGACCCTGATGGATAACTTGGAAGCTGAATATCTTGTACTTTCAATGGGTCATTCACCTCAGAGGTATCTCAGACAACATGCCCGTTATCCATATTCATATAAGAAGAACTTCTTCAACAAACTGCATTAAACATCTTGATTATTCAAGTTACGCCTTCTATCTCTGCCAGCGGAAGAGTCCACTCATCCAGGTCCAGACATGCTCTAGGGTCACTCAACCTCCTACCAAATAAGTGTCGTGAATTTTTTCTGTCAAGCCATCTTACATCCTTCTAGTGCCCTTGGCTAAAAATAATGTTTGACGCCTCAATTGAGCCTTCATGCCCCATTAACGGAATACCATTACGCCTACTTTTCCAACCATAATAATTAATAACTTAATACTTATGTCCGTCGCTGTGGCGTAGTCGGTAGAGTCCCTACCTTCCACTCCGGCGACCCCGATTCGATTCCCGGCGGGGTAAGGAATTTTTAAAATCTCAACCTTGGGTCTCGGTATGTTTCGTGCCCTAGTTATACCCATTGAGTTTAATTGCTCTAAAAATACTTATAGCCAATGCCTTAAGGTATATGTATACTGTTTTAATCTCCAGGTTGAGAAAACCAGCTATAACGGCTGGGGGACTCGACCTGCTGACCACAGGTCACCCCTACACTGGCTGGTGATCATCTACCTATGTGATTGACACATGTGGATGTGAGGCCAGCGACTGGATGGTAGGCTAAGGGCCTTGTAGGCCTGTCGCGCCAGGAGTTGTTTTTATTGGTTCAGTGGAAGAGAAGGCCTTAACGCTGCCAGATTAAATAATAATAATAATAATTATTATTATTATATTATTATTTTATTATTATTATTATTATTATTATTATTATTATTATTATTATTATTATTAGAACAGTTAAATCTCGTAGACTGAGATGGGCAGGACATGTTGCACGTATGGGGAATGAAAGACGTGCATGGAAGCTTCTTGTAGGAAAACCAGAGGGAAAACGCCCAGTTGGTACCAAGAATGAGGTGGGAGAATAACATTAACTATGATTTGAGGGAAGTAGATTATACAGGGAATGATTGGAAAGCATTAGCTCAGGATAGGGATGTATGGAGAGCTTATGTCCGCGCGGACATGAACCTACGGGTTCGATAGTGCCAGTGAGTAAGTATTATTATTATTATTATTATTATTATTATTATTATTATTATTATTATTATTATTATTATTATTATTACCGTATGGGCCTGTATAATATAGCATAGTGTTGAAAATATGAAGTTTCGCACTTAGAGATAACTTTTTTTCTTAGTGTGAAAAGTGAAAACATGGATTTCTAGGCAATTTAAAAGTTTCGCTGGTAATTTTGTTTAATTATAAAATGTGTATAAGCGATAAGTGAGCTGTGTGTGTTCAATCAAAGAACGATGCTTTGAAGTGCAGTTTCGTTTGATCATTGCCTTCAAATAATTTATTTGCGGTAAAATGAGAAAATTGATTAATATAAAAGTACGTGGAATATTCAATGATTTTTTTTTTCGGTTCCATTGGAGGAAGAAATTTAATTGCTCCGCTTCAGTAACAATAACATTGAAATCAGAATCTTCAGTAATAACACTGATCGACAAAAATGAACATTTTTTTCTTTCACAAGAATAAAAATATGAGATTTTAGAAGTATTTTTCGTGCTGAATTTAAATATTTCAGTTTTTTCCTATCAGGCAAGGGTTTTCTGTGATATTCATTTACATTTTTTATAATTTTTATGTTTTAATAAAATCCATCTAACTCTAACTCATTCTGACTTACTTAGAAAGTGGTAGATAGTGATTTTCGGGCATATTTTGCATCCGGAACATCTCTCTTCTTAGTTCAACAATAGTCAGCCAGCATATTAGAACTCCACTTGCCTTGGTACCTCTTTTCCATTGTGGAAATTTGCTGATGAAAACGCTCACCGTGCTGTTAAGAGACAGCCCTTAAATACAACTTGAATAAAATCGCTACATATAAGGTAAAGGTTCCTGTGGCAGGTCAAAGAGAATGCTAAAATCAATTTTTAAAAAGTAGCTGTCGCAAAAAAAATTGTGCCTGATGGAAAAATTCTCAATTCAGTATGAAAAAATGCACTAGATTCACTAATCAAATTTCTTGTGAAGAAAACCTTGTCGACCAGTGTACAGCTCGAGTCCGAGCTCTGTGTGTATGCGGGGAGAAGTGTGGGGAGTGGGAGGAGGTACACTTCTATACTTCTCATAGTACTAACAGCTGAGACAGCAAATTCCTTTCAGACACACGGAGCTGGGTCCCGAGCAGTAATTAATGTGAACTTTAGTATCTTATATACAGGGTGGACCGCTCGAATGGACCTAATTTCAATTGCTTGTTACTGGCAAACGGTTGAAGATAGAAACTTAAAACAACGTTCATATTACAGAAAAACTCACCAAGTTTTGATATCCAGATCACCACATCTCTATATGAGCCCCAGCAGTCACTGTGACGATATCAAAGCGATGAACAATTTCTTGCCAAGTACGTTGGAGTATGTCTTCTGGAATGTTCTCAATAGCCCCTATGATGCGCTCACGAAGATCACGAAGGTCTTTGACTGGGGTGGTGTAAACTTTATCTTTGACATAGCCCCAGAGAAAGAAATCCAGTGGTGTTTAAATCGGGAGATCTCGGGGGCCACGCGATTGGTCCTCCCCTACCAATCCAACGGCCAGGGAAAATGTTGTCCAAAGTCGTACGAACTTCATTGGACCAGTGGGGAGGAGCACCATCTTGCTGGAAAACGATGTTAGGCTGCAGTTGTTCAATTTGTGGAAAGAAGAACTGCTCCAGCATGTCAAGATATGTGGTACCACGAACAGTTTTCTCGGCGAAGAAAAACGGTCCAATAACCTTATTATGTGACAAACTGCACCAAACATTCATCTTCGGACTATCACGAACATGCTCTTGAATAGCGTGAGGATTCTCCGATCCCCAGATCCGCACATTATGCCGGTTTACCTTGCCTGACAAATGGAAAGTGGCTTCGTCCGAGAAGAAAATCTTGGTCATGAAGTCAGGATCAGCGCCGAGACGGTCCAGCATCGTATTGGCGAATTCCACTCGTTTCGGCATGTCATTCGGCTCCAGACGTTGCACTAACTGCACTTTATATGCGTGCAGTTTGAGGCGTTTGTGGACAATCCGTTGTAATGTCGATTTTGGTATTTGAAGTTCCCGCGAAGCTCTTCTTAATGACTTCCGGGGGCTTCGCTCAAATGCGGCTTGAACATTTGCTACCATTTCATCGGATGCTCTGCGACCACCACCATGCTTCTTCAACACAGATCCTGTAGCTAATAATGTATCACGCCACTTCTTTATGCTTCTAGCAGTTGGAGCATCACGGTTAAAACACACGCCGGAACTCCCTTTGAACTCTAATGATTGATTTAAACTCCGCATACCACAAAACAGCTTGCGCTTTCATCTGCGGAGTCGCCATTTTCACAAACAATTAAATCTAAGAAAGAGAAACGTATCTTTGTGCCATCTACCGACAGGATTCGAAACTTGGTGAGTTTTTCTGTACTATGAACGTTGTTTTAAGTTTCTATCTTCAACCGTTTGCCAGTAACAAGCAATTGAAATTAGGTCCATTCGAGCGGTCCACCCTGTATTTTAAAGAACATTAGACGTTAGTTTTATTGTTTTTATAAATATATTCTTGTATATACAGTTGTCTGTTGCAGAAGCATTTTTTTAAATGTTACATTCACGATAATGGATTAAATCTATATTATAACTAAACGTTAGCTACACCTCCGAGACAACACAAACATTTAAGACAAGATACGCAATTCACTCATATTATACAAGATGAATATGATAGCATTATTATGATGGCTAAATGATGTTCGGGAACTGTTGGGCCTTCAAGTTTCCCAAAATTTGTCTCACATTTTTAATCTCACAGTAGTAAGAACTGTGTTATGAAAATTTTAGGAAGATCCATTATTTTATACAGTAAGGTAAAGACTCATAAAAATCCTCACCTAATAAATATGTCCCGACTGGGATCTAACCTGATCCCGCTCCATTCCGGAGAAAAAGATGTCCCGAGACTATAGTGGTAGTCTTTCATAGATGCTCACTGATTCAATTTTAATTATATTTTGAAGTGGTAGTTCATTAATCTCTCTCGACTCCCTTAAAAATACGCGTTAAATTACATTCTCTCTCATTTATTTTCAAACTTGTAAACTTATGCACTTCTAGTTACCTGGCGTCCAGATTTTAGCAGTTACCTTCACCCCACAATTTTGACCCTATTAATAATAATTAAATAGCTGACAATATTATTTCCTGCACAATAATCATTACCCGTCGATGGAACTTCGCCTTAAAGTATCAAGGATGCTTCACACATGATAAGCTTTTTAATTACTCTTAGAGTAATTATTGTCAGATAATCAATTTTTCTTCATCAAACAATGCTATATATTCGGCTTTCTGTAACTAAGACATTTATTTTCATTTAAAATTTCCTTTTTTTTTTTTTACATTATATCTTTATTTGTTAAATTTAAAATGAATTGACAAATCTTTAATATATAACTCTTTATCATCCCTATCCTGAGCTAATGTTTTCCAATCATCCCACTGTATAATTTACCTTCTTCAAATCACGGTTAACTTTATTCTCCCACCTCATTCTTGATCGACCTACTGGACACATTTCCTCGTTTTCCTACAAGAACTTTCCATGCCCCTTTTTCATTTTCCATTCGCACCAGATGCCCTTTTCATCGCAGTCTACGAGACTTAACTGTTCTTTCTACATCTGGTTTCCCATAATTTATAGAGAATGTAACTCACTATTGTACAATATTCTCCGCTCACCTGTCTGTCTCTTTGGTCCAAATTTTTTTCTAAGAACGAACTCAAACACTGATAACATTTTCTCATCCTTCATAGTAAGAATCCATATTTCACATCCATATAATATAAATATCCTCAACTCGTGTCCAACTCAGGATCGGGTCGAGGGATGAGAGGAGATGAACCCCTATACATAGAGGTGTGTGAATGACAAGGGTGCCGGTCGACTACGCCTGTCGCACCATCACGGGGGCAGATGAACGAAATGAAATGGATGAGATGAGTATGCAGAAATGGTGAAATAAAATTGTGGCAGGGGAAAAGGGTGAAAAACCTGTCCAAGCTCCGTTTCGTCCACCAAGAAACCCACACGGAGTGACCGAGACTCGATATCGGGATCCCAGCGGTGAGAGGCCAGCGTCTAACCGCTTGCGCCACGGAGCTGCCATACATCCATATAATATAACTGGTATAATAAAAGTTTTATATATTTGTGGTTTAATTTTTTTTAGAGAATTTGTAATGAAAAAACCTCTGAAATGTATAATAGCATGCGTTTCCAGAATTGAGTCTGTGTTTAATTTTTTTCTGCACACAATTCTTGATTGTTTGCAAATAATCTAACTTGTTTCACTGTAATTTTGTATGCTATGTATTCTTTTTTCTTCTTCTTCTTCCTCTATTCATGTATGTGTACATAATTAATGTTCATGCCTTTGCATTTGTAGCCATTGACGTCAGTCAAACATCTCTGAACTACATAAATAAATCATTCCTGTTTGTAATTACTATTTTTAGGTATTTGAATTCAGCAAATTCTATAAACTTTCCCTCATAACTTAATATCTGTCCCTTTCCATTATAATGTACTTCTATGCGTGAAGTTGTTTACTTCCAGACCCGATTTCTTAGTGGTATTCAATAGAATGTGGGTGTTAGCCCTTAGTATTTACTCGCTTTCGCATAATAAGACGTCATCAGCATAATCTACGTAATTGCTTATTAATACCATTGAGTTCGAGGCCTTCATTATCCTCTAAATATTTGATGGCATGTTCTAGTACAAACCTGAATAGTAGAAGAGGTAAATGCATTACCTTCTTTAACCATTGTTAATTCCAAAAGTAACTGAAAACTGTTTGCTTATCCATAATTTAGACACATTGGGAATAAGTCTTAACTTTTTAACAATTCCAAAGTCCAGCAGGATACTAAACAACTTCTCCCTCTTTATTGAATCGTATGCCTTTTTTAAAAGTCTCTCTCTCTCTCTCTCTCTCTCTCTCTCTATATATATATATATATATATATATATATGTGTGTGTGTGTGTGTGTGTCTGTCCACCGCTGTGGTCTCGTGGTAGCGTGCTGCCTTGTCACGCAACGGGCCCGGGTTCGATCCCCGGTCGGGGCAGTTTTTCTGGGTGAGGTTTTTATCGGGGTTTTCCTCACCTGTAAGACAAATGTCAGGAAAACTTTAAGGCCCAAACGGTCCCCGAAATCATATGGCCATCATCGTCATCATCATTATCAACCTTCACCGGTGTGGAAAGCAACGGGAAGCTACCACACCTACAATTCCCTAGTAAAGCTGCAAAGCATAGCATGAAAATACTATGATTGCAGTGAAAGACCTGCCCTCGGGCAGAATTACTATGGATGGATAATATATATATATATATATATATATATGTAATGTGCAATGCCTTTTTAGGAAGGAAATGTCTTTAATCCCTTACGTTGGGTGAAGGTGTATTTTTGTTATTTTAGAATTGTGAACGGATGCGGGGTTCTTGATGCTGGGACAGTTATGGTTATATGGTCTCCGGACTAGGGTCTCAGGTTATATCGGGTTCGGTGACCTAGGGATAATTAATCTCAGTTATAACAGAGATCTTACGAGGAGAGCGACGCCAACAAAAATAAACTTATTCAGCGGTGTTAATTACTTATTTATTTAATTTTCACACGATTACATTGGCGCCGGGCAGGAATGAATTATTTGACACTAGGAACTTTATCACTGTCGAATAATGATGAATTATTTTGTTAAATCGTTGTAAAATGTTATGTCAGGTTAAAATATAAGTACCGATCTGATAAGTGTTTTGGTGATTCTGTGTTCAGAGAAGTGTGCTGTATCGCCGAGAGTGTCTGCCGAATTATTCCAACATGTCGTTAAATAAAATACATTTTCACCTTCCGGATAATTCATTCCTCGGAAACGCCTACAAACCTTTTTCTTGCAATATTTCTGCTTGGTTACCTTCGGGCTTAACTGACTACCGTGGGTGTTGGTTGGTGTCTAATGTCGAAATCATATGGCCATCATCGTCATCATCATTATCAACCTTCACCGGTGTGGAAAGCAACGGGAAGCTACCACACCTACAATTCCCTAGTAAAGCTGCAAAGCATAGCATGAAAATGCTATGATTACAGTGAAATACCTGCCCTCGGGCAGAATTACTATGGATGGATAATATATATATATATATATATATATCTAATGTGCAATGCCTTTTTAGGAAGGAAATGTCTTTAATCCCTTACGTTGGGTGAAGATGTATTTTTGTTATTTTAAAATTGTGAACGGATGCGGGGTTCTTGATGCTGGGACAGTTATGGTTATATGGTCTCCGGACTAGGGTCTCAGGTTATATCAGGTTCGGTGACCTAGGGATAATTAATCTCAGTTATAACAGAGATCTTACGAGGAGAGCGACGCCAACAAAATAAATTTATTCAGCGGTGTTAATTACTTATTTATTTAATTTTCACACGATTGCATTGGCGCCGGGCAGGAATGAATATTTGACACTAGGAACTTTATCACTGTCGAATAATGATGAATTATTTTGTTAAATCGTTGTAAAATGTTATGTCAGGTTAAAATATAAGTACCGATCTGATAAGTGTTTTGGTGATTCTGTGTTCAGAGAAGTGTGCTGTATCGCCGAGAGTGTCTGCCGAATTATTCCAACATGTCGTTAAATAAAATACATTTTCACCTTCCGGATAATTCATTCCTCGGAAACGCCTACAAACCTTTTTCTTGCAATATTTCTGCTTGGTTACCTTCGGGCTTAACTGACTACCGTGGGTGTTGGTTGGTGTCTAATGTCGAAATCATATGGCCATCATCGTCATCATCATTATCAACCTTCACCGGTGTGGAAAGCAACGGGAAGCTACCACACCTACAATTCCCTAGTAAAGCTGCAAAGCATAGCATGAAAATGCTATGATTACAGTGAAATACCTGCCCTCGGGCAGAATTACTATGGATGGATAATATATATATATATATATATATATATATATATATATATATATCTAATGTGCAATGCCTTTTTAGGAAGGAAATGTCTTTAATCCCTTACGTTGGGTGAAGATGTATTTTTGTTATTTAAAATTGTGAACGGATGCGGGGTTCTTGATGGCTGGGACAGTTATGGTTATATGGTCTCCGGACTAGGGTCTCAGGTTATATCAGGTTCGGTGACCTAGGGATAATTAATCTCAGTTATAACAGAGATCTTACGAGGAGAGCGACGCCAACAAAAATAAATTTATTCAGCGGTGTTAATTACTTATTTATTTAATTTTCACACGATTGCATTGGCGCCGGGCAGGAATGAATTATTTGACACTAGGAACTTTATCACTGTCGAATAATGATGAATTATTTTGTTAAATCGTTGTAAAATGTTATGTCAGGTTAAAATATAAGTACCGATCTGATAAGTGTTTTGGTGATTCTGTGTTCAGAGAAGTGTGCTGTATCGCCGAGAGTGTCTGCCGAATTATTCCAACATGTCGTTAAATAAAATACATTTTCACCTTCCGGATAATTCATTCCTCGGAAACGCCTACAAACCTTTTTCTTGCAATATTTCTGCTTGGTTACCTTCGGGCTTAACTGACTACCGTGGGTGTTGGTTGGTGTCTAATGTGCTGCATAAAACACTGAAGTCATTAGCACTCTTGCTCTCCAGTACTTTGAAGTTTTGGAAGTTTCCTGTTTGACGGCTGCACAGTTATCGATGTGTTCGTCATCCATTTCTTCTTCTGGGTGGTTGCATAGAATGCATCTTGCTATAGACAATATGTTGATCTTGTGCAAGTGTTATGCAAGACAGTCGTGTCCTGTAGTTAATCCGTATTATGCAACTGCTGTCTTCCGTGAAAGTTTTGGTGTGATGCTTTTGTTTTGAAGGAGGTATTTCCATTTCTTGTCTTTTGTGGACGATGGAAGTCTGTTATCATTTATATCCCTGGTTTTTGATTTTATGTGCCATTTCGCCGAAATATAAGATACAGGTTTGGGTGTTGGTGATTGTGTTATTAGGGAACCTATCTTCGCAAAGAGATCAGTTGCTTCAGTTCCAAGATTCCACAATATGATGGAATTCACTGTAGGATGATTTGTTTACCTAACTTATGGAGTTGTAGTTTGATGTCATAACATGACCGATTTTAACAATTCTAGCTTTCATGAAACCGGAACGAGCCAACAGGCTTAATCCCTGGTTGATGATGATGTTGAACATGACAGATTGATTGAAGAGCTGCTTTTGAGTCTGACAGGAGAACTACGTAATCCCGAGAAGTTATCTGATCTTGTTAAGGGTGTGTATTTTTGATAGAATCATTCTAGAAATTCCTAAGATACCACACCCACAGCGTTGTCAAGTTTATTTCTAACCCTTTCCATGTCATCTTCTAGAACAGCTTTTAAAGGACCATCTGTAATATATTTATCTGCTTGACAAAGTTTTATTGTCTACTTACAGATTTCAAATGTCTCATCTCGGGAGACAAAAATATTTTCTATTACTTCTTAAGACTTTAATATTTGTCTATAGTATAGGATTATTTGTTCAGATTTTGGAGTATTTTAATAATGGGACCTGTTTTAATAATATTCACTCTGGAATTTGCTGTCACGTTGTCTCTATTCTTAGGGGACGAATGCTGTCAGCCAGTATTGACCTTTACAATAGGGTTTCCCTTTAGTTAATGATTACTTTAATTTTTCAATAATTTGGTATTTGATCAATTAATGTTATTATAGTTTAATAGTGCCACCAGATTTAAATTTTAATAATATTTTTGTAAAGTTTAAAAAATTTGGGTTGATTTGATACCCATCATAATGCGGTTATGACTTGAAATTCTTAAGCCACCTTTATCTTAATATGTAGGTTCTTTCTGTGCAGAGTGTAACAGGTACTCACCGATAAAATGATAGGGACGATAAGGCCATGCAGAGAGGATCATTTTTTGTGAACGAACATATAGTGGCAAACACGTCGTTTATGAGTTATGTGCAGATGAAAGTGTTCACCCGTAAGGGTCAGAATTGAATACAAACAATTATACACGTATTAATTTATTGAAAAAGACATGTTTTACAAGTGTTCAAACAATAAATGTTTTGACGACGTCAAAAAGAATCCTGCCATGGTCGGCCGTGCTGGCCGATCGTTGCTGCGACGATATCAAACATGGACAGGGTCGACTATTTGAACACTTATTGTAGAAACATGTCTTTTTCAATAATATGATAATGTGTACAATTGTTTGTATTCAATTCCGATTCTTACAGGTGAACACCTTCATCTGCACATAACTCATAAACGACGTGTTTGTGACTATATGTTCCTTCACAAAAAAATGACCCTCTCTGCATGGCCTATCATTCCTATCATTTTGTCGGGGAGGTCTTATTACACCCTGTATGTCTAATTTGGTGTAAATTATTACGGCTAGGGAGGGGTCTAACTCTTGTCCCACTTTATACTCCCTCTTATTTTCTAATAGTTGTCTTATAATTAAAATCTGACCTAATATAGACCTATTTGCTTTCCTCTAAATTCATCCTGTTACGTAGACAATCTAGGGAGTAGTCGAATGCTAATGTTTGTTAGAATTTTGTACGAAGCTGAAAGTAATGAGATGTCCATGTATTTGTGGCAATCAGTTTTACCTTTCTTATAGATTACCATAATAATCGATTCTTTCCATTCATTTGCAAGATCCTCTTTTTTCTCTCCCCAAATTAACTTTTTTCTATCTTAATTTCCTTATTTAATCCTCTGATATTCTTTTTTTTTCTTTCATTTGGAGATTATTAATCTTCTATCTTCAATATTCTCTCCTTTTACTCTTAGAAACCTAATGGTTTCCCGTCTAATGATACTCAATTGTTAATCTTTTCTCTATATATTCTCTCTCTTTTTACTCTTTAAAAACCCAACGGTTTCCCGTCTGTTGTTACCCAATTGTTCTAAATTCACGTAATTTGACTTGTGTAACCAATGAATTTTAGCTGCATTTCTTCTCTTTACAATATTATCATATTCCTCATAAATATATTTTTTATAGGTTATACTACTGTAGACGTACTATGTAACAATTAACTTTACTTAAATCTGTCCTTAGTTATAAGATTACTCATTGTGAATTTATCTAACAAACCGGTTCAGTGGTAGGCAAGGCTTTAAAATTTAAGTCTGCCAGGTAAATAAAGCTAATAATAATAATAATAATAATAATAATAATAATAATAATAATAATAATAATAATAATAATAATTCTGGTATTACAAATCCAACACAATATTTGTCATAACTGAGAAAACACACCAAAAAACTGAGTATGGTTGGACTGTACTGATTTCTGATCTTAAGATATCCGGATTGCCAGTCTCAAGTACTACTGTGTGAGCTGCGATTTAAATACAATCTGATCACTTCCTAATTATTGTGATCATCATGGATGACGTTTCTGAAACTAGTAAGATACTTTTGGAAAACGAAAGTGCGGTTTTGCATACTCATTCATGTTTAATATTTATTTCTATAATTCTACATATTCCATATGAATGTGAAACCCTTGCTCTCTGCGTTTCATGTTATACATTTTAAATTTTGATGAAAGTTATGAATATTTCATCATTCTTTTTTATCTCTGGTTTATTTATTTGAAAGTAGAATTTAATTATTTCGAATATGGAAATTTTATAATGAAGGTCTCCGGCATAGATTTAGATTTCCTAGAATTCATACATGTATAAGTTGAAACTAAAACTTTATTTTCAATACAGTTATCAGATCACAAAGCCAAGTTGAAACAAATATTCATTTTATATGAAATGTTGAAAGTTGCCTTAATAAAGTGATGGGTTATCTCCTACCACAGTCTCGTCATTTGTACGATTAAGTATAGGGCTTTTCAGAGAGAAGGAACATACTTAAGTATTTATTTCTTCCAAACTACAAAAAAAAAAAAAAAAAGAAACACAATTCCAATACTCCTGAAAAGACAAAAGTTTGAAGTTCTGATCACAGCCGCATTCGCGCTATTGCTTGTTTATGTTGGTTGTTTGTATTAAAATGGCGACACAACAGGACGTTGGATTGGAAGAGGAGGAGCAGAAGATCAACTTCATTACCGGTGGCCTGCCAGGTCACCCGACCTAACCCCGTGTGATTTTATCTGTCGGGTTTCGTATAACACCGTGTTTTTATCCTCCCTATGCCTGACACTCTTGAAAATCTGCGACATCGAATTATTGAAGCTGTGAATTTGATAACTAGAGACCAGATGATTCATGTGTGACAAAAAATGAGTCAGCGTTTTGATATTCGTCGTGTAACACATGGTGCTCATATTGAATGCATAAAATAGTGAAATTTGAACGTTCCTCTTTCCAGGAACATTGGAATTGTGTTTAAATTTTTTGTAGTTTCGAAGAAATAAATGTTGAAGTCTGTTCCTTCTTTCTGAATAGCCCTGTATATCTCAGATTTGTCTGGAATATTTCTTAAAACATCCATATGTCAATGGCTGTGACGACAAAAATTGTGAGTTAGGTTTTTTCAAGTAAATGTAGGCTTAAAGAATCTTCCATTATACAAATGTCAGGTAACTTTAAGACCCAAACAGTCCCCGAACATCATCTGACCATCATTCATATTCGCTTTAGATTAAGCTTAAGATTAAGGACTCTCCTGGCGCACCATCATCATCATCACTAGTCATATCATCGGGGTAGCCGTAACTCCGCCTTACAGGTGCCCCAACCTCAGAAGTGGGTTACAAATTATGCCAATACCGGGAAAGAACACCATAAATGTCGAAATGACAACTTGGGGCACCGAATAAAACAAATCTTCCATTATACTCTAAATGCGATTAGTGATGGAAATTTTTCATATCTCCCTTGACATTTTTTCTCACAGGAAATACGAATAACCGGTAGGTACTGTAAATGCCTGAGTTAAATAAACTGTATCTAGTTCCGCGACGTAGCCGAGTGGTTAAAGTAGGATGCCGTGGCGCAGAGCTACAGGACTTGCGCTGGTTCGGGATCTCCATAGGGGAAGACATTTTCTCATGTATTTTCAGCCAGTATGGGACCGGTGCCCACCCAACATCGTCAGGAATTTGAGAGGTTGAGAAAACCAGCTATAATGGCTGGGGGAACCGACATGCTTTTAGAATTGCCATTAGAATATTTCTTCCCCCATAGGGACTCGAACCAGCGCATGTCCAATTGTTGTGTTTTAATGCATGATGCTTTAAACCACCCGACTGCACGTGGTACTATATTTATCACACATTTATGTAAATATGATATTATGACGTGATATGCTACAAGAGAACAGAGCACAATATAATTTAATGAAATAAATTACGTTAGGATAATATTGTGTTTCATTTGTATGTCCGTCGCCGTGGCGTAGTCGGTAGAGTCCCTATCTTCCACTCCGGCGACCCGGGTTCGATTCCTGGCGGGGTAGGGGATTTTAAATCTCCATCTTGGGTCTGGGTGTGTCTGTCCTTGTATCTATGTGAGAATTAAATAAAGTAAACAAACAGGTAAAACAAAAAATAAAAAGGTAAAACGAGAAGGAAAAATAGTATAAACGAAAAAAAAAATCTTGTTTAGTAATAACAAGACAGCTTCTTTAGAAGATATATCTCCTGTTTAGCATTCCATTCTCCAATATAAGGCGCTCTGAGAGGGAGACTCTCTATCGCCCGATCTACGAGAAAAGCATAGACGTTTGTCTATGTCTTCTTCTGAGTGTAACAATTAAGCTTGTAACCACAGAACAAAGGGTAAAGTCGTTATCGAATCAGTTGACTATCTACTGCCCCGAATGTTTGAAAGATTGGGGCAGGCCTGGTCACATATCGGTTTGCATTTTCTGATTAAAGCTGATATTTTCGAATTTTGTTTTTAACAAATAATCGTTTATCAGCAATCAGAATATGTTTTGTTCCATTGTAATTAGATAGATCTTTGGTTGAGTAATGTTTTTGACATCGTCCAATTCCTAATAGCCAATTCTGTCGGTCCATCCAATCTCCTGCTTCTAGATGTTTCTCCTTCGTGTATAAATATATTCCTTGACTCCAGGAGGTATTAGGCCTTCCATACCATATATTTCACTTCCATACCATATCTCTTTTTTATCTTTACTATCCAGTCTCTCTGGACTGAACACTTGTTGTTTTCCGACCCCGATGGTATTAGAGTATTCGAGGCCGAGGGGATCATTTTATCTTATCTTTTCTGTCAATTTCTTCCTTATTAAGGACAGAGCAGGTTCTTAGCTGTAGTGAAAGCAACTGATCTAAGGATGAACACCTGAAAAAACCCTGGGGGTTGAATCCGTAGGCCAGCTCTCTCCCATCAGAAAAAATATCAATGCTAAAAAACGTAAAGAGATTAGCCGGTCGGATTAAAACGAAGTCGAATCCATTGTGATTATTCCACATAATATATAATTCACAATCATCAAAAATTAAATTCCGCAAGTGGTCTGAATTTATAAACAATATCAATATCTTGTACGTTTTGGAGGGTAACTTTCAACGGGGGGTTCCCAAGTTCAGAGAATGCCGAATCCCAAATCTCGATGTTTTCTCATGGAGAGATATGGTACATTCGTTGGAACATGAAACTTAAGTATCCATCCATCCATAGTAATTCTGCCCGAAGGCAGGTCCTTCACTGCAATCATAGCATGTCCATGCTATGCTTGCAGCTTTACTAGGGAATTGTAGGTGTGGTAGCTTCCCGTTGCTTTCCACACCGGTGAAGGATGATGATGATGATAATGATAAGGACGATGATGATAATGATGACCACATGATTTCGGGGACCGTTTGGGCCTTAAAGTTTTCCTGACATTTGTCTTACAGGTGAGGAAAAACCCCGATAAAAACCTTACCCAGAAAAACTGCCCCGACCGGGGATCGAACCCAGGCCTGCTGCGTGACAAGGCAGCACGCTACCTCGGGACCACAGCGGTGGACAACTTAAGTATAAATTGGAGAATGTTTAGTCGATAGGGTCTTAAGTGTCTGTTTCATTAAAGCCTTAAATAGAGATTAGGCATTGATAGAGTGAAGATGAATGTCATGCCCAGTTGTACCAACTAACTTAAATGTTATGAGGTTAATTAACTGCTTTGAAATGCAATTTTTCTTAAAAATGGGCGTAAAAAGCAAATGAGCTTTTCTTTTTAATTTCTTTATTCAACTGCATGCTCCATTACGTGGAGTAATACTACATGCATGGTGTTCTTACTACATAACTATAAAATTAAACAGTGTTAACTAACTAGATTCTCTTACTTATAAAGGTAGGTGGTTAACTATATACAATACTATTGTTCTATATTTTGCTTAATCTAAAGTGTATCAAATTTAATTGAATTTGAAAATATTCAAAATGCTTTATTATAAACGTTAATGAGTTCAGTGTTCTTGATTGGCCAATTCTGGTTTCTTAAAACTACTGATTAAGTTTATCTCTCTCTTTGTCTAATAATGGACATTCTAGTAATAGGTGTTCTATATCTTGCACTTTGTCACTGCAGGGACTATTTGGATTTTCTATTATTTTGAACTTATTGAGATAGGATCTGATATTTCCATGACCTGTTAGCATGGTAGTTAAGTTATATGTGAGTTTGAGTTTCAATCTTAGCCTATCTTGTATTGTAGGAAAGAAGGTTTTGGTAACTTGGCCCTTAGTGGTCCATTCCCATTCATTTTGCAAATAAGCTTATACATACTAATGATTCAAGATATTGAGGAGCATGAAGTTGTCCGTCGCCATGTCGCAGTCACGTAGCGTCCCTATCTTTCACTCCTGCGGCCCGGGTTGGATTCCCTGCGGGGAAGTTAGTAGGTACTGCGAGTGTAAAAATAACTAGAAAATAGACAGTGCATGTTGGACACTCGAAAAGCAATGAAGAACAACTCAGATTTTTTTTTTGAGAGGAAAGTCCTGAGAACAATATTTTAACCAGTGGAAGAAAATGGAAGGTGGCGAATAAGATACAATCGTGCATTGTATTCCTGATTCACAGACCCTGGATTGTTAAGATTATAAAAGTGGCTAGGTTACGTTGAATTGGCCATATTCTTGGGATGGCAGAGGACAATCCTATTAAAAATAAAACATTATTGAAATCTGAAGGAAGTAGAATGATAGGCAGAGCAAAGTTAAAATGGTTAGATGGAATAGAAGAAGATCTTTAGAAGCTTGATGTAAGTGGATGTAGAAAGAAGACGATGGACAAAGATGAATGGAGGAAGAACTTGTCTGCAACCAGGGAACAAAAACGGACAGTAGTGTAATCTATGATGGAGGTGAGAAAATAGAGAAAACATAGAATCATTGAAAAAAAAAGTATAAAAATATAAAGAAGATGGCATATCCTACAAGTAATTTCAGATCTCAGAACGTTCAGTTTTGTATATTCTGTCAACTGTGTTGATTTTTTAATAAGTCAGAAAACATGTAAAGTTGGAAGTAAAAAAAAAAAAGTTGAAAATACGGAAAATAAGATGAAGAAATTATAAGCTGATTCATTTTTGTAAACGATATAATCATAAAAATAACGAAATTACATACTTAACTGTAGATCAGAAGTTTTCATACTGTGCGTACCATATAAAATTATGGATTTACTAAAATAATCAATAAACTAATAGGGACTGCAGCATTCCCGTATGCATACTGCGATAGTTTAACAAAATCAATCTGTATATTTCTTCAGATTATACATCGAAATATTTTTTTTTACCACTGCCAGATTTATGGAGCTTGAAAAAAATAGGAGCATTCACGAGTAGGAGCAAGACTAAATTTGATTTTCGTGAAGGAATTAATCAGAAAATTATCTCAAAATAGTAGTACTTCATTTCAATAAAGCTGTAGCGTAGTGGGGTCAGGATTTTTAAACTGACCCGGCACTATGGCCCTGGGGTCGATTCAGCCAGACTCTTGTTCTGGGGGTAAAGGCGGCCGTCACGCAGGACTGACAACCCGGCTGACATCAAGTGCCGATTGTCTAGAAAAAGTGGGAGCCTTAACCTCCTACTACCCCAAGGGCCTCATGAGGTCTGTAGTGTGATTACTCATTTCAATAAAAAGTTATAAATAATTGCATAATTGAAAATATAAATTGATTAAGTGAATGTAATTGAAGGAGAGCAAATAAATAAGATTGTAATTGGCATTACTAAAATAACAAAACCACTTTATTGCACGTCAAGGAAGAGCCGTGAACCGCCACTTTGTCTTGTTCGTAGATTCGAAAATTGAAGATGATGATGGTGATGATAATAAAAATCTTTCTTCCCAATCAATGTATTTTGTTACAAGATTAAGTTGTTATATAATTAAAACTGGATTAAAATAGACCTATATTAAGTCGGTCCTGATTGGACAAATACTTATCAAGCTCGTTGAAGTGGATGGATTTTGACAACTGTCCTGAGTCGTGGGTCCCGTGTCATAGATTTATCGGAAGTAAAAAACATCAAACTTGAAATAAATACATCTGAGCAAAATGTACTGGCCATTTCACGCCATGGTTTTAATTGCGTCGCTAATGACTTTATCTGTTAAAGAGCGTCGTTATATAAAATACAACTTAAAAATGTGATATTTGTTGCTGTGAAGAAAGAAAAAAATAATATTAATTATTCGAGTTGTAATTTCGACTCACCTCATATTTCTTGATTTTTATGGAGACTAGTTTCGTCGCCAACTGTGCGACATCATCGATGCATTCTCATTAGCGACGAAACTAGTCTGCATAAAAATCAAGAAATATGAGGTGAGTCAAAATATACAACTCAAATATAATTAAAATAAACCTCATACTGTCATTTCTACGTGTATTTAATAAAAATAATAGTTTTAATGGTTCACCGCTGTGGTCTCGAGGTAGCGTGCTGCATTGTCACGCAGCGGGCCCGGGTTCGATCCCCGCTCGGGACAGTTTTTCTGGGTGAGGTTTTTATCGGGGTTTTTCCAAGCCTGTAAGACAAATGTCAGGAAAACTTTAAGGCCCAAACGGTCCCCGAAATCATATGGCCATCATCCTCATCATTATCATCATCATCATCATCCTTCCGGTGTGGAAAGCAACGGGAAGCTACCACACCTACAATTCCCTAGTAGAGCTGCAAAGCATAGCATGAAAATGCTATGATTGCAGTGAAAGACCTGCCCTCGGGCAGAATTACTATGGATGGATAGTATTAATTTTCTTCCTAACCTTAGGTATATTTGTTTTTCGCCACACTTCGTGTCGGAGTCACCTTGTAGCTAATTGGTTAAGACAAGGTCAAAGGTTCGAGTCCCGGTGGGGACAGGATATTTAAATTGTTTTAACCTTCAGGTGGCACTATGGTCCACTCAACCTCTAACGGACATGAATATCAGACTTTGTTCTGGGGATAAATGCGGCCGTCACACAGGGCTGGTAATCTGATATCTTATACCTGTTGTCTAGAAGGCTAAAAATATGGAAATTTTTAACTTCCAATGATTTCGTCTTTATAATCAAGAATTAATATTTGTAGGAATAACAATTATATTATTAATAATAGATCAATGATGACGAGATATTTTGTGCGAGAAATCACTTAACATGATTTTCATATTAAATTTGTTACAAAAGGATTACGTAAGGAATAATATTCTTTTCATTATCTTGGAAGTCCACCGCTGTGGTTTCGAGGTAGCGTGCTGCTTTTTCACGCAGCGGGTCCGGGTTCGATTCCCGGTCGGGACGGACTCCTGGGTGAGGTTTTTTCTGAAGTTTGTTTCCTCACCTATAAGACAAATGTCAGGAAGCTTAGAGCCCAACTATCCCCGAAAATCATCCGGCCATCATCATCATCCTTATCATTATCATCATTATCCTTCACCGGTGTGGAAAGCAACGGGAAGCTGCCACATCCTCTAATTCCCTATAAGTAGTATCTGGCTTAACTTGGCAAAGTAGAGAGATGGTAGATCACTGACCGCTTTCCTCGGTTACAAAAGAAAGAACCCACCTTGTTGTCAGTTTTGGTCTTCCCCCTTTCCCCTTTTAACATCTGATGAAGAAAT
Source organism: Diploptera punctata (assembly GCA_030220185.1). NCBI lineage: Eukaryota > Metazoa > Arthropoda > Insecta > Blattodea > Blaberidae > Diploptera > Diploptera punctata. Next base: position 1,127,917 of record JASPKZ010009837.1, on the reverse strand, counting down.
ACCGACAAAACTGGTGCGGGTAAAAGAGGTGAGCACGTTGTCTCTTTCTACAAATTCCTTGCAAAGTTAAACCAGAAGTAAAACTGCTCCGTAGCGAGTGGTTAAGGCAGGAAGACTTGGCGCAGAGCTATGGGACTTGCGCTGATTCGAGTCTCCATGGGGGAAGACATTTTCTCATGGGATTCGACCAGTATGGGACCGGTGCCCACCCAGCATCGTGAGGCATTTGGGTAACTACAATAAGTAGCGGTTCCAGGTTGAGAAAGACCAGTTATAACGGCTGGGGGACTCGACCTGCTGACCACATGCCACCCTTACACTGGCTAGATGATCATCTGCCTCTGTCATTGACACATATGGATGTGAGGCCAACAGCCGGCTCGTAGGCTAAGGGCCTTCTAGGCTGTCGCGCCATGGAATTATCATTATTAAAGCTGCAAAGCATAGCATGAAAATGCTATAATTGCAGTGAAAGACCTGTTTTCGGGCAAAATCACTACAGAATATCTCTGAAGTATTTTTTCTTTGTCTAATTTTTCTGAGCCTTTTTACTTAGAAGACTTTCACCAACTATGATATTGGATCGCTGTGACCTATCTCGTAAGACCCGCGGTGGGAACATTTATATTTTTTTACACTTCGTATCGGATGTCGTGTACCAAAGAGCTGCGGATTTTTGTGTTCGGGTCAAGGGAGCCGTGGACTCAAAAAGTTTGGAAACCTGTGTTACAGATAGCCTATAAGCTATATAAACTATTTGAAGAGTACTTAATGTGACAAACAGGTGTCAGTGAGAGAAGGATAATACTTGCTACTTGACAGTCCGCAGGCAAATTAAATTGGCAACGACACTTTCCACGCATTCCAAACGTTTCATTTAATTCCGTCAAATAAAAATACCACCACAAAAGTAGAGGAAAAATTGAATGATTTGTTTAAATCACAATTCAGCCCTCTCAATGACAGAACCACGATAACAAATATTTATTTATGTTATCTCAATGAATTTCGACTTCATTAAAAATCCGTTTTCACTTATTTCCCCAATGTTATTGAATCTCCTGCGTCACAGCAATAGGATTGTAAATGTTTACAAGCATATCGTGTAAAGTGGCAAACAACTTGAATAACCATGTTTTAAACAAAGTGTAGAAAATAATAGTATATACATTGTTATTTACAGAGAGATGAAAAAGTCGCAGAAAATGCTTACTTTTTTGTCAAAGCATAAAAACTTCACTTCAAGGACTTAGTTAACAAACATCTCATACATCTTTATTGTAAAAACCAGGAAAACAATGCATAACGTTTTCTACTTAGATTGCAATTTTTTTCTGCAATGTTTAGTCTAGTGTTTCCCTCCGATGGATTCATGTTTATTATTTTCATTTAACCGTTTCATATCCAATGTTTATTAGAGTGAACTTGATTCAAAATTCAGTTTTTTATTGTTATTTACTTGTTATATATAACTTTGAAGTAAAATGGAAATATCTGCAACTACAACAAATTTTATAACTTTATCATCTATTCTACAGGAACATTTTAGCGTTCCCTCCAAATTTGATTACGAATAAGTGTCGTAGACTGTGACGGGTAGGACATGTGGCACGAATGGGAATTAAATGAGCGGCATGGAAAGTCCTTGGGGAAAACCAGAGAGGAAGAACCCAGTAGATAGGCCAGGAACGAAGTGGGAGAATAACATTAACCATGATTTGAAGGAGATAGGTTGTACGAGTATGATTAGAAAACATTACCTCAGGATAAGGATATATCGATAGTGCCAGTGAGTTTTGTGTGTGTGTATATATATATATATATATATATATATATATAATATATATATATATATATATTATATATAGGCTACATTATAGAAAAGAAAAGATTACAATGGTATGGCCATTCAGAAGAATGCCAGATCAAAGATTGCCTAAAATTATTAAGGAATGGATCCCAATGGAAAGGAGGAAGACCGAAGAAAACATGGATAGAAGGGGTACAAGCGGCTATGAAAAATCTGAGGATTGGAGGAAGATCAATGAATGGATGGGCATAGAGGAATGGCATTTGGTTTCCGGAAGACGGCGGCAGCTGCCATGGTACCGGATGATGATGATATATATAGGCCTAAATAAATAAATACATATATATATATATATATATCCATAGTAATTCTGCCCGAGGGCAGGTCTTTCACTGCAATCATATAATTTGCATGCTATGCTTTGCAGCTTTACTAGGGAATTATAGGTGTGGTAGCTTCCCGTTGCTTTCCATACCAGTGAAGGATGATGATGATGATGACGGTCGGATGATTTTTTGGGACCGTTGGGCCCTAATCTTCCTGACATTTATCTTACAGATGAGGAAAAACCCCGAAAAATCCTCGCCCAGGAACTTGTCCCGATCGGGAATCGAACCTGGGCCCGCTGTGTGACAAAACAGCACGCTACCTCGAGAACACAGCGGTGGACACTATATATATTATATGAAGTTGAATAAAAAATAAAATAAACAAATATCCTCCACTCGTGTCCAGCTCAGGGTCGGGTCGAAGGATGAGATGAGACGAATCCCCTATATAGAGGTCTGTGAATGACAAGGCCGACCACGCCTGACGCACCATCACAAGGGCACATGAATGAAATGAAATGGATGGAATGAGTATGGAGAAATGGTGGAATGAAACTGTGGCAGAGGAAAACGGGAGAAAGCCCCGAAATAACCTGCCCAAGCTCCGTTTCGTCCATCACGAAATCCACGTGGAGTGAGTAAGACTCCCCAGTGGTGAGAGGCGATCGTGTAACCGCTTGCGCGCACGGAGCAATAAGTTGAACACTTTTTTAAAAATATATTTAGTTCCTCCTGTGGCATCTTAACCTTTTCGAGGTGGAATGGCTTGCGTATTTAAATGACTCCAAGAGCTGTGCTGACGTTAGCATTCCTTCGAAATGTCACTATGCCGAACATGTCAAAGGCGATAAGGGAGACGAAGAGTATCTTGGTGGAAAGAGTCAATCTGTCACCGTAAAAATACTATTTTCAATAATTGCAGATATTTTCTTAGCAAAGTTATGAGTGAAACTATTTAATTTATTATTTATTTCAAATGAAATAACTAATAAACCAATCTCACACAAAAGGACAGGTTTACTAGAAAGAATTGCCCCAGAAGAGCAATGATATTTTCTAGACGTGAAAAAGTCTATAGACATGAAGTCCATTTTTCTCGATACCTTTGAATCGGAATGCCAAAATATGTGTTGGGATTTTGAACAATGCCCTGATTATTATTGTCATAAGTAATGACACGAGTGATTTCCAAATTTATCTAGAGAATTTGAAAATCAAGAGTGGCATGTGTTAGGGCTATTTAACGCAAGCAGAATCTGGTTACATTCGTGCACTCTATATACAATCTAGGAGCCAGTTGATAAAATGAAAGCGATAAAATCGGGGTGAAAAAGACTGTGATTGGTTGTAAATCAAAATTCATTAAAATGTGATTGGTCATTGACTGCCATTTGGGGCATGAGTTAAATAGTCGTTTTAATACTGCCTCCTCTCTAATTATTATAACTTACCCTAGGAGCCAGTTGATAAAATGAAAGCGATAAAATGAAAGTAATAAAATCGAAGTAAAAAAGACGGTGATTTGTTGTAAATCAATATTCATTGAAATGTGATTGTTCATTGACTGCCATTTCAGGCATGAGTTAAATAATCGTTTTAAAAACTGCCTCCTCTCTAATTATTATAACTTTATTTGAGAACACTCTGTATATTGACAGTTGTTTGCCTGAAAGCCAATAAGTTTAATGATTACCGGATTTAATTACAGTGCCGGTAGTTATATTTTGATCCCAAACAACTGAGATTGGATGTGAATTTCATTTCATCTGTTTTTCCCAGAGGAAATACACAAATGCACATTTGACAGGTGGGTCCAAGATCATTTTACTGACAGTCCAATAGCAAAGTTGTCATATAATCCTAACGAGATTCGATTCCCAGTGTTTTAGGCATGAAATATATCTGCTAAAAGCATTGGTGTATCAATTCTAGCATGACAGAGTGTTCAGTTCGGTGTAAACTTAATCATTGTTACATTATGTTAATGCATAATCTGTTAAGTGAATAGGAATGCGACATTATCATGGCGGATTACATTCTGCTAACAGACTCTATCACACAACTATAATAATAATAATAATAATCTTTATTAGGAATTTCTCTACAATACAATAGTTTTACTACCAGTTTTATTATTATTATTATTATTATTATTATTATTATTATTATTATTATTATTATTGTCCGTCACTGTGGCGTAGTCGGTAGAGTCCCTACCTTCCACTCCAGCGACCCGGGTTCGATTCCCGGCTGGGTAAAGGATTTTTGAAATCTCAACCTTGGGACTGGGTGTGTGTCATGTCCTAGTTGTACCCATTGGGTTTAATTCATCTAAAAATATTATTATTATTATTATTATTATTATTATTATTATTATTATCATTATTATTGAAAAAAACTTATGTCGATGGAAATGGATTTCTTTAGGAAAGCAGCAATATGTTCAAAATTAGAAAAAGTAAGAAATACTGTCATACGAGAAAACATGAATATTAGATATTCAATAGTAGATTATATAAGATATAAGCAATTAAATTGGTAAGGACACGTAGGACAAATGCAAGAAGGAAGGTCACCCAGGAAAACATTGGAATGGTGTCCGCCTGGAAGAAGAAGGAAAGGAAAATCTCGAAACTCGTGGATGCAAGAAATAAGAACTGGAATGAGAACAAGAGGACTGGAGGACATGGAGTGGATGGATAGAGACGATTGGAGAAGGAAAACAAAACTTTAGGCACAGAAAGATGTGTAAACATTAAAAATCTGTATATAACTAATCAACTAACTCACTGGCACTATCGAACCCGCAGGTTCATGGCCGCGCGGTAAAAATCTGTATATAAAAATCATTTTTTATAGAAGTCTGTATATAAATAAAAATATTATTATTATCATTATTATTATTATTATTATTATTATTATTATTATTATTATTATTATACTTACTCACTGGCACTATCGAACCCGTAGGTTCATGGCCGCACGGACATAAGCTCTCCATACATCCCTATCCTGAGCTAATACTTTCCAATCATTCCCTGTATAATCTACTTCCCTCAAATCATAGTTAATGTTATTCTCCCACCTCATTCTTGGTCTACCAACTAGGCATTTTCCCTCTGGCTTTCCTACAAGAAGCTTCCATGCAAGTCTTTCATTCCCCATACGTGCAATATGTCCTGCCCATCGCAGTCTACGAGACTTAACTGTTCTTATTATATCTGGATTATTATTATTATTATTATTATCGTATACGGTCAATCCTTCCTGTATTCTTTCACATTGAGTTCTTTAAGCATAGTTCATATGTTTTCCCATAAGAAGGGCAACAGAAGAAGGGAATATCGGAAGAACAGTAGATTCAAGGAGTGCATATGAGCATGGTGTCGAGAGGTTTAACAGAGAGTGGTGCAAATAATAGGGATTAATGGAGGAGTAAAATCTACAGTGGGTTTTAGAAAAAATACTGTATTGTAGAGAAATTCCTAATATAGAAGAGTTTATTATTATTATTATTATTATTATTATTATTATTATTATTATTATTATTACAATAATATACTAATAACTCTAGAAATTGATTATTTACGCAGAAGTGCCAGAAAGTCAAAATGAGAACATGTCACAAATAAGGAAATTAGAAATATAATGAATGCAGAAGAAAGCATAATTGAAAGAATTGAGGAGAAGGAAATAAAATGGTTAGGACGTGTTTTAAGAATGGAAGATGAGCGATGGCCAAAGCAACTATATCAATGGCATCCGACCAGAAGGAGGAAGAGAGGGAGACCGAAGTTAACATGGAAGAAATACATGAAGACATTAATGCAAGCAAGAGGGCTAAGCATTGAAGATGCCCCAGACCGTAGGCTTTGGAGGTTTGGCACGGGAAGACTGCAGCTGCTGTAAAAACCCGAAGATAGATACATTATTATTATTATTATTATTATTATTATTATTATTATTATTATTATTATTGTTGTTGTTGTTGTTGTTGTTATTGTTGACGCTCCTATACTTGTCTGCAAGTTTGTGTAAAAGTAAGATCCTAGGTAATGCGGCGTCTACTTTAATTTGTGTAGAAGTGTTGAGAAACTTGTTAGTAACACAAGGAAATGCTCTACATTGTGCTGGTCTGTGAATTGTCGTGTGGATGTTTGAGTTTCTCACGACAGGAGAAAGTAAAGTAATAAAATTGACACATTATTACAGTTCGCAGGGAGACTCCGGGGATTTATGAACATATAATGTGCACGCTGGGAATTAGAAGCAGCTTACCTTCACTCCCTCATAACTATCGCCAGTGGCGGCTAGTAACGTGCAACTAAAAATAATATACTTGAATGCCATACAGTGTCTCTGCAACCATTCAACATCGTTTTCATGATTGAAAAATAAGACCATTTCCATCCTCATCTGTAGCAGCCTTTATCTTACAATACTTGATAGATATTTTATATCTCATTTTTCTTCCAATTTTAATTTTAATACTTTTTCGCAGTTATTCCTATCTCAATTATTATTACATGTTATTTCCAGTTATTTTATTTTTTTTTTAAATTCTATTACTAAGGGAAATTATGCAAGTTGGATAAAACATATTAGAAAAAACCGAAGAAAACCGTTTGAAATGGGGTGGATACCTCATAAGAATGGAAGAAAAGAGAATGCCAAAGAAGATCCTTAATTTGAAAACTAATGGAAGAAGTGGAAGAGGCAGACCTAGATAACGTTGGATGGATGGAGTGAAGAAAGTATGGAAGCTAGAGATTTGAGGGAAGAAGATGCCTTAGACAGCAACCTCTGGCGACAAATCACTTTGGGTTGAAGGAAAAAGACTGTATTGTGGAATATTCCTAATAAAAAATATATATTATTAATGCTAAAGATTCTTCTTCTTCTCCTCCTCCATAGCACCACAGAAATCTACGTCAAAAATAAATATTCTTCTTCATCATCATCATAGTACATTCACGAATTCAGGCCATTCGTTGACCCGTTTCGGCCTCAAGAGAAACACCATCCAGAAGTCTTTTGAGTGGACGTCCTGGTCTTCTTCTTCCTGCAGGTTGATATCTTAACATTAGTTTGGGTATTCTGTGATCTTCCATTCGATGAACATGTTGTATCCATCTTGACTTATAATCAGAAATTTTGTTTTCTAAAGATTCCATGTGTAATTCTTCTAAGATGTCTTCATTTTTGTTTTGTGATCTAGTAGTGTGTATCCTGCAGTCCTCCGAAGATATCTCATTTCAGCAGATCTAAGTCTCAATATTCTTCTTTATTAGGAATTTCTCAACAATACGGTAATTTCCAACAACCCAATGTAAATTTTACTCCTCCATAAATCCCTATTCACTCTTTGTTAAACTTCTCGTCAATATACTCCTGTGCACTCCTTGAGCCCACTGTTCTTTTGGTTGTTGCCCTTCGCTTCAAATTTTAATATCATGTTAGGTAATTCTGTCTGTCATCTGACATCCTCTTTACGTGGCCAAAACATTTCATTCTTTTTTTTTTTCAATAACTTCCTTCAATAATTGAAATTAAATAACTATTTATAATCAAAAATAAATATAAATCCCGAAGAGGCCAGGAAAGAAACATGTTAAAACGAGAGCATACTCATTGACCATAACTCTCTCTATAGAATCACGACAACACGAAACCGTACTTGCCACAACGTTGAAGATTGTCAATAGTCCGAAAGGCCTTCGAAGCATACACAATTTGTAATTAAGAAGACTCAGTTACCCACGTATTTATGTATCATTTTAACTTTGACGTATAGTAGTGTATTCTCATTGAAAAAGTATTTGAATTACCGCACCATAAAGTGTATTTCTTATTATTTTTTTATACATCTTCTTCTTCTGTTAATATAATATTTGGTCTTATAATTTTCAATTCAGTGCCAGTTATTTTTTCCTTATTGTTGAAAGTAAAACTATTCTTCTATTTATTTTTATGCCAATACAATATTGAATATTAAGGTCTATTACAATATGACTACAGAATTTTCAACTCAATTGAATGGTTCAGTTTTTTTAGACACTAGTCAAACCAGTCTTTAGGGACGATCCATCCATAGTAATTCTGCCCGAGGGCAGGTCTTTCACTGCAATCATAGCATTTTCATGTTATGCTTTGCAACTTTACTAGGGAATTATAGGTGTGGTAGCTTCCCGTTGCTTTCCACACCGGTGAAGGATGATGATGATGATGATAATGATAAGGATGACTTTCGGGGACTGTTGGGCCCTAAGCTTCCTGACAGTTGTGTTACAAGTGAGGAAAAACCTCACCCAGGAGACTGTCCCGACCGGGAATCGAACCCGGGCCCGCTGCGTGACAAGGCTAGCACGCTACCTCGAGACCACAGCGATGGACTTTAGGGACGATGTGAGATCGCATACAGTTTAGATAATATATCCAGTGGTGCCTGAGAATGTTGTTTGTAGTTTATAGCCAAGAAATTAATTTCCATATGGTTTCGTGTAGGCAAGAAGTAGGCCTATGGTGTTGGTGATTAGAAATTCTTTTTATGCCCAATATGAAGTAATATTTATATTATGTGGATGCGAAACATGGACTCTTATTTTAAGGAAGGAAAGGAGATTAACAGTTTTTGAGAGTAAAGTTTTTAGGAAAATGTTTGGACCAAAGAGAGATGAACAGACAGGTAAGTGGAAGAGACTACATAACATTAAACAGCATAGTCTTAATAGGAAGCCAGATATTATAAGAACAGTTAAGTTTCGTAGACTGCGATAGGCAGTTCATGTGGCACGAATGGGGGAATGAAAGAGGGACATGTATTCTTGTTGGAAAACCAGAGGAAAAACGCCCAATTTGTAGACCAAAAATGAGATGGGAGAATAACATTAACTATGATTTGAGGGAAGTAGATTATACAAGGATAGGGATGTATGGAGAGCTTATGTCCGCGCGGCCATGGACCTACGGGTTCGATAGTGCCAGTGAGTTGGTTAGTTATGAAGTAATCTTAAAGGAAATTGTTGTAAGTTCCGCCACTGGTAGATCTACTACTTATCATCTTGCTCCTCATGTGAGATTAAGAAGACGTGCAAAAGACATTGCAGCTGAAGTACTATAAACACACGCGGTCTCCTCAAACTACTTTTACTACTCAGTTTTAAGGTTAAAGTTTAGTAAAGATGTACTAAAAGTCAACTTCTCGAAGGAACTCATGTTTGTTCAAGCGATGTCTCACTACCATGCTTATTGCTTTTATAACGGCACCTCACTTCCTTCCCCAAGTCCCACTTGTTTAAATTACCGAATATTACACTAGCTTAATTTTCTCCTTGGATAAATATCATTAAGTCCGCCGCTGTGGTCTCGGAGTAACGTACGTTAAGACTCGTGTCGGATCCTTGGTCGGGACAAGTCCCCTGGATGAGCTTTTTCGTAGTGGTTTTACCTCACCTGTAAAACAAATGTCCAAATGCCCAAATGGTTCCCGAACACCATCTGGCCATCGAAGTCATCTATAAAATAATCGCCTTGTTTAGTATAAGTTATAAGTGAATTAGGGGTGTGTCCTGTCGTAAATGTTTGTTTTGTCTCGGAGGTGGCCCTGACATTGAGCTGTTCACTCCTCTGGAAGGCTCTCTCTGTCCTTGTGTGGTCAATAAGTAAGAGTGTAATCCAGAATTTCAAATCCTCTCCCGACAGGCCGTATCCCAGCAAGGCTCTGGTAACGCTGAATAAGTAAAAGTAGAAGTTAAACTAAGTTAGAGTCATAACTATCGTTCAAATAGAACAATTAAGAATACTAATAAGTAACAATATGCAGGGTGTCCCATTCAAACGTCCCACATTTTGAGTAATCATAACTAACAAAGTATGCGGAATTATGAAATGAGGCCGGTATTAAATGAAACAGAAACTCAAAGAATTTTCATTGCTACACACGAAAACACCTCTATATGTGCACCATCCTGCTCTCATTTCTTCAATCTTTTCTTCTGAAACAATTGTACGAGCACCTCCTGACTCTTTTTTAACGCTTCCAGTCGCCAGAAACTTCTCAAGCCATGCCTTAATGGTCTTCACATCAGGTGCATTCCCTCCATATTCTCTCCGGTAATTTCTTTGCACTGTAATTATTGACTTCGTCTCCGCATACCAGAAAACAGTTTGTGCTCGTTGCTGAGGAGTTGCCATATTGTTTTATATCATTATGCCCAACATGCGACAGATGAATTAACTGCAACAATGAAAACAAAAATTTTTTGAGTTTCTCATTCTTTTAATACCAACCTCGTTTCATAATTCCGCATACTTTGAGAGTTATGATCAATTAAATTGGGAGGTTTGAATGGGACACGGTGTACATTTATTTAATTTCAAATATTAATGTAAACACTTTTTTATTGTATTACGGCTGAGTAAGAGCTATTGCTCATTCGGGTATCGCTTGGAAATGTATGTATGTGTTTATGTATTTTTTTTAAATTATTTTATTATTCAACTGCATGCTCCATTACGTGGAGTAATACTACATGCATTGTGGTGTTCTTATTATACAACTATAAAATTAAACCAGTGTTTACAATTAGATTATCTTACTTAAAGCTAGGTGGTTAACTATATACAATACTATTGTTCTATGTTTTACTTAACCTAAAGTGTATCAAATTTAATTGTATTTGAAAATATTGAAAATTCCTTAGTGTAAGTGTCAATGAGTTCATTGTTCTTAATTGGCCAATTCTGGTTTCTTAAAACTATTGATTTGAGTTTATCTCTTTCCTTATCTAATAATTTTATTCCTGTAATATGTGTTTATATCTTGCACTTTGTCACAGCAGGGACAGTTTGGGTTTTCTATTATTTTAAATCTATTTAGATAGGATCTGATGTTCCCATGACCTGTTAACATTATAGTTAATTTATATGTCAGTTTGAGTTTTAATTTTAGCCTGTCGTGTATTGTGGGAAAGAAAGACTTCGTACTTGGCCCTTAGTGGTTTTTTCCCATTCATTTTGCCACTTTTGTACACTTGTTTTGCACAGTTCACTGAACACTACACTTTTCGGAACCTTCTTGTAGCTCTCCTCTAGGTCTCTGCTCGCTGCTGCGGCTTCTTTAGCTAATTGGTCCGCCAACTCATTCCCTTGGATCCCGATGTGGGGCCTTAACCCATTTGAATTTTATTATCCAGTTGTCCCGCTGCATAGATGATACTTGTCGTCTGATTTCTTCAATCAAGTATGAATGAATTTTGCGATTTCTTAGTGAGTCTAATGTGATGTAACTGTCTGTATACACGGTCACTGTTCTCCCTTCCCGCTCCATGTGTTCCAAGGATTGCAGAGCTTTTAGCATTGCTAGCTGTTCGGCTTGGTTGTTGGTGCATTTTTCATTTAGTTTGTATTTACATGTTTTTATTAGAGCTGTATGTATGTATGTATGTATGTATGTATGTATGTATGTATGTATGTATGTATGTATGTATGTATGTATGTATGTATGTATGTATGTATGTATGTATGTATGTATGTATAGATCTATGTGTCCTGCGATGTAGTGAGTGGTTTAAAGCACGATGCCTTAGTGCAGAGCTTGGTTCGAGTCTCCATGGGGAAGACATTTTCTCATGGAATTTTGATAAATATGGGAGCGTTGTTCAGCATAGTGAGAAATGAGAATAGCTACAATAAGTAGTGGTTTCAGAGTGAGAAACCCAACTATAACGGCTGAGGTACGCGACATGCTGACTACTTGTCACCCTATTCTTGTTAGATGATTATCCACCTATGAGATTAACACATGTGGATGTGAAGCCATCAGTCGGTTGTTAGTGCAAAGACCTTCTGGGCCTGTCGCGCTGGACATGTGTATATTTTTATGTATATACATTTTCAACTTTTATAAGATTAATGATGTGTTCCGTTGAGGTGTTATTCAAAATTAAAATATAAAATTATGGAATATTTACCTGAAAGGTCCGTCTCCTCAACTTAATTAATTATTTAACTGTAGCGCTTTCCGGACTTGTCCCATCATCGGCAGGATTCAAAACTGGTGTTTCACTGAAGATCTGGTAGATGGGGTTACATGTATTGGGTTCGTTTTCGTTTATCAGATTGTCGTTGTTGTGAGCTGCTTTCATAATTTCCATCTCTACGAGTACATTTATCTTCGCTGGATTCTCTGTACAGATTCTCCAGCGAAGATACACGTACTCGAAGAGATGGAAATCATGAAAGCAGCTCACAACAACGACAATCTGATAAACGAAAACGAACCCAATACATGTAACCCCCTCTACCAGATCTTCAGTGAAACACCAGTTTTGAATCCTGCCGATGATGGGACAAGTCCCGAAAGCGCTACAGTTAAATAATTAATTAAGTTGAGGAGACGGACCTTTCAGGTGAATATTCCATAATTTTATATTTTAATATACATTTTGTAACACAATGGCGGTTACAGTATATTATCATAATCGCGAATAAAATACATAAATGTTGCGTTCTCATGAACAATCCTGATACTATCGAACCCAAAGGCTCGTGGCAGCACAAACGTAATTCTCTATATTCATCTCTATCCTGAGCTTATTTTCCAATCATTATTTGTATAATTCACCTCCCCATATCACGATATTTCACCTCGAAAAAAAATCTACCCCGAAACAGAGGCCAGCACGAAAGCTATTAGTCCACTGAGACCGAGAAAAAGTACTGTAAAAATCAACATGTTAGTAATATGTAAATACCCTTTCCTGTTAAAAAAACACTTATCTAACATTTAAAATATATTTCTGTATCAGGTAGAACAAATATAAATAAATGAATTTATATATATATATATATATATATATATATATATATATATGACATGACAAGAAAAATAAATGCCTGGACGGGATTTGAACCCGGACCTGTGAATTGATATCTCAGTGCGCTACCACTTACGCCACCAGGCGAATCTAGAACAAACATTTATTTTTCGTCTACATATTCTCTATTATTAACACATGTAGCGGGAGCTCGGTCTCCACTTCCACCTAGTAGCTACTATAACTAGTAAGCAAATTAAAGAGACTATTTAACTCATGCGCCAAATGGGACTCAATGGCCAATCACGTTTCAATGATTTCTGTTTTACAACCAATCAGAGTCGTGTTTCACGAAATATTTATCAGTGTTATAATTACCATATTAAAGAAAGCTCCTCCTTTTTAATATTCTGAACAGGTCTGACCATTATTTTGCAGTGACTGTGCCTGTGAGAAATACGGCTACCAGATTGTATATATAGTGCATGAATGTCAACACAAGTCGCATGTGGGAGTTAATATAAAACATTTGTAGCAATTGATTATACCACCAAAAAAAGAAACCACTGTTTGCACTTTCTTAAATGTATTTTTTCCCAGGTAACAATCCAGAAAAATATAATTGTCATATTTACATCATACGACATCGGAAATGAATTAATATACAGTTTGATGTGTTTCATTTTTTCTCCACTAGAGAGCATTCTTACAATATTGCGTTCCTTTGGCAATAAATAGTATGATCTGGTTGCAGTAATAAACAAAAGAAGCAGATGAAGCGTACCAATCGTTTCTCATTTGTTTTCAAACATCGCCGTTTACATTAAATATATAAATATTTTAAAATAACTATAGTTAAATAATAATTTGTGAGTAAACAGCTTAATTTTATTCGTTAAATAGTCCTAACAAATGCCACTCTTGATTTCCAAATTCTCTAGATAAATTCACTCCTCACTTCGTGAGTCGTGAATTTATCGATAATTTGGAAATCACTCGTGGCATTACTTATGAATATTTTTACTTTATAGCAGTGACGCTTTTTCGATGTTTTATATATATATATTATATATATATTATATTATAAAATATAGTGTTTATAATTTTATTTGGAAAGAAATGCTTAAAGGCACCGAGAAGCTGGCCTATTTTGAATTTCGGTAGTGTCACTATCCTGTACAGTGGAATTGTACGGATTATGTTTGTCTCCGTCAGCTACAAATGGATAAGAGGAGGGATTACAGTGATCCAGATCCCGTTCATATGTGCCAGAGATGACGGCGATGGCGTGGGAACACCAGTTAAAGCCAGTCGTGGTAACATCCATCATAAATAGCTAACCAATACACTACAATTATAAGAGACACTCAGTACGTAAATTGTACCAATATGTACCAATAACAATTCACACAAAGCACTTATGAACACTATTTGAAACTGAAACGACCCGGTACATGTTTACATTTTAAAAAAATTGTAGCAGTTCAAAATATATTGAGAGAACGAGTTTGTGGGCAGGTTGATGAGGGCTGCATTCATGTAGTGATTGGGTGATAAATTTAAAATTATACTATCAAGTTATAAAATGGTTACCTTAAGGGTCCGTCTACTCAACTTTTCAAAACTATTGATTCTATATAGGCCTTTCGGGACTAGTCCCATCTATCAGCAGGAGCAGGCGGATATTAATATGAAATATTATAAGTTGAAAGATCCCCGTACCGGTAATTGCCCTTTAAGGTTGGAAGAGACTGCTGATTTTAAGAAGGATCGCACTTGTTTCAGTTCTGACATTATCTAAGTAGTTTTAGGTGAATTAAAGAATTGTGTCAGACTGTTACCAAGGAACGGTGGTCTTTGTTTCCAATTATGGCTTGGATTGGCATTACGGTACATGAGGCGCGAACTGAAGACAACTGCTACGTAATCCATCAGCTCTGGTTGAGGAGGGAGGGTTGAAGAAACAATACTTAAAATCGATTCTTATGTGAAACTCGATATCTGCTGGCTTGGATTGTATTACAATAATGTCTTTCACCAAATGGAAAATGGAAATTTGCCAGATCCGTTATGAAAGACGTTACTTTGAAAAGCAGTCACCAGATACAGTGAAAAAAGAAGTCCCCCCCACTCAATCTCAAAAATCTAAAATAGTGCATCCACTCGTATATTCGTACTATAATGGACAGTACGTTTTATTAATGTGGTTTGCCTGTGAGTTTTAAAGATACATTAAAAAACACTGTGGTCAATAGTGATTTCGTCTGTAAAAATACAGATTTCAGAAAAGAAACGGGAATAGAATCCGACTTCAAAACTAATGCCGTATGATGATTCAATTAGAGAGTGAAATTGATTTAGGTAGTATCGACAGGGGGGTTCGTAATTACTAAAAAGTTACACTTATTCGACTATGTCTAATTTGCCACCCCGAGTTAGGCGTGCGTGTAGGCAAACATAGTTTATAGATAATTTTGACATTCACAATGGGTTACAAGCAAGGAGGTGCACTATCTCCTACGCTATTCAATTTGTTATTACTAGAGCACCCATCAAATCTTTAAAAGTCTGAAGAAGACCTGGAGCTCCAATTGTATTAATAAACTGTTAGTTGCATACATTTCCGATTTTCCGATTGAGGGTCTTTCCCACTTTTCAAGCGGTTGCCCTTTAACCAGACGGCTGCTGGCCCTTCACATCCACATGTGTCAATCACAGAGGTAGATGATCAACAGCCAGTGTAGGGGTGACATGTGGTTAGCATGTCGAGTCCCCCAGCCGTTATAGCTGGTTCCTCAACCTGGAGCCGCTACTTATTGTAGCTACCCAATTGCCTCACGATGCTGGGTGGGCACCGGTCCCATACTGGCCGAAATACCATGAGAAAATTTCTTCCCCATGGAGACTCGAACCAGCGCAAGTCCCGTAGCTCTGCGCCAAGGCTTCCTACCTTAACCACTCGGCTACGGCGCGGGACAGTTACATACATAAGGACTTTATTAAACTTAAAGTCCTATAGCATACAATGTTATTTACAAATATGGGTCGCGTGGACAGTAAGCCTTACGTGCTGTTGACAGTCCGTTACAATAAGTTAAAAAAGTAAAGTATTCCCACTACAGGCCTCAGGAGGCCCTTGGGGTAGTGGAAGGTTAAGGCTCCCACTTTTTTCTGGACAATCGGCACTTTGTGTCAGCCGGGTTGTCAGCCCTGCGTGACGGCCGCCTTTACCCCAGAACAAGCGTCTGGTACTCATTTCCGTTAGAGGCTGAGTCGACCCCAAGGGCCATAGTGCCGCCAGAAGGTTTGGGTCAGATTAAGTGCCCCCTACAATAAGTTAATGTTTGGTAATAACTAATAATATAACTTAAAACAAAAAGAAAACACAATAATATTACAATTAGATAATACAATTACATTGTACATTAACTTGGTTATGTGGAATTATTAAGAATTAATGGTATTGCAATTAGTTAACATATTTATGTATTCATGAATATTTTCCGCGTTTTATCCAGAAATTTACCCAAGTTTATCCAATTTTCTGGGCTTACCAATAACTCGTAGCATGCCAATCTTTCACGATTTGAATTTAGAAATCTTTTCGGTAATAACTGACGCCTCCAATATTCCAAATCGTTCCGAGTTCGAGTCCACCTTGGTTTCTAAAATAAAAAAAACTGTTAGTTTATGCTGATGATGTAGTATTAGAAGGCGATAGCGTAGAGATACTAAGATACAACATGCACACTCTGAGTAACATTAAGAATTGGGGCTGGAAGTAATTATCAATAAAACTAAATATACGGACATTCAAAAAAATTGTTATACGATAGAAATAAACAGTTGATGACAAACAAGAGAAATTTTGAAGAACTGCCTGATTTTAAATATCTAACTAACTAATTCACTGGCAGTATCGAATCCTTAGATCCATGGCCTCGCGGATATTAGATCTCCATACATCCCTATCCTGAGCTAATGTTTTCCAATCAACCCCTGTATAATACACTTCACTCATGTCGTGGTTAATAATATTCTCTCACCTCGTCTTCGGCTATTTGGCATGAATTTCCTGAAGAGTCCCAGATTGAGAGAACTGGAGACTATTTTACCTCCAGAAAATTACCCAGTTGAACCCATGTCCACGTTTCTTGAAGGGTGTATTTTTAAGGTGAAAGATCGTTAATCTTTCGACCAAGGTACCTCTTTCGTTTGGTTTGTAGCCTTTGACCTGTCCGCATGGACAGCATGCTGACTTTCGGCAGCAATGCTAACGCTGGCATAGCTCTCGAGGTCATTTGAACACAGCCTAATAATCCTAAGTCCAGTAATAAGTTACCGGATACCTAAATTCCTCATATCAAAACATTCAACAACGCCCCTGAACAGCCTGTGAAAGTCGGTAGAATTACGATTCACTATTTGCGAGCATGTGAGTGTACAGTATATTTATGAGATGTTCAGTGTACAAGCGTTGTAGGTCCACTAAGTACAGTTTATGAATGAAAGTAAATTATTTGAAAATGCTTAAAAAATTAATGAATGTATCAAAATTTTTATTTAAATATATAGCGTTTTGTCCCGCTCCGCAGCCGAGTGGTTAAGGCAAGAAACCTTGGCCTGCGCCAAGGGGGAAGACATTTTCTCATGGAATTTCGACCAGTATAGGACCGGTGCCCACCCAGCAAATTGTGATAAATTTGTGTAGCTGCAATTAGTAGCGGCTCCAGATTGAGAAAACCGGCTATAACGGCTGGGTGACCTGACATGCTGACCACATGTCACCCCCTACACTGGCTGAATGATCATCTACCTCTGTGATTAACACATGTGGATGTGAGGCGGCAGCCGGATGATCAGCCAAGAGCCTTCTAGGTATGTCGCGCCATGGAGTAGGAGTATAAGCATATAGCATTTTATGAACTGAAATATATCTAAATGCGTTATAATAATATATTTTATGCAATTGATAGGATAGGAAATACAATAATATTGCAGTGTAATATGAAGTTTATTAGATTTTGCACCGAATAACTTCTACATTACCGGTATAACTCTGCCAGAGTAAATAAAACATTATTATTATTATTATTATTATTATTATTATTATTTCTATTATTATTATTATTATTATTATTATTATTATTATTATTATTATTATTATTATTTCATTTAAGTCATGGAGTTTTCAGTACATGAACAGATCATAGGTATATCGTTTTCATCTTCAGAAATTTGGTCTTGTGAACGCACTGACACATGAGTAAAACATGTTGGCAAGTTTTTTGAAATATGAATGATACAAAGGACAAAGTCCTTTTTGACTGCAGTCATCAAATGCCTGGCCTTGTAGAGAGTCTTCTATTGCTCTTGATGACAGATTTTGTAGAGATCTAACTCTTTGGCTTATAACTAACTTACTGGCACTATCGACCCGTAGGTTCATGGCCGCGTGGACATAAGCCCTCCACACATCTCTATCCGTAATTAATGTTTTTTAATCATTTCCTGTATAATCTATGTTCCTCATATCTTGGTTAATGTTATTCTCTCACCTCATTCTTGATCTACCAATTGGGCGTTTTCCCTCTGGTTTTCCTAAAATATGCCTCCATGTCCCTCTTTCATTCCCCATTCGTGCCACATGTCCTGTCCATCTTAGTCTACGAGACTTAACTGTTATTATATCTGGTTTCCTATAATGAGCATGTAGCCCACTGTTATGTAGTCTTCTTAATTCTCCTCTCTGTTCATCTCTCTTTGGCCAAAAACTGTTCATAAGAACTTTATTCTCAAATACTCCAAACATTTTCTTCTCCCTTAATATAAGAGTCCATGTTTTGCTTCCATACAACATAACTGGGAGAATGATATTTTCAGTATAATATGTTTTGATAGAAGTTTGGACGCCAAGAGTTCCTACAATACATAATAGCACGCTTTTTCAGAATTGAACCTATATCTAATTTCTTTTTGCATCTCATTCCTATTTGTAATTATTGATCCTAGGTGTTGAATTAAGACTTCTTCAAAATTCCCTTCATTTGTCATTATATATTGGCTTTTATAAAAATCAATTTAATAAATTTTGCTATATTTCTCTTTGAACTTCATGATGTTTTTCTTCTGCGATTTTAATTCGTAATGGCCAATAGGGCACGATTCTTGCATGTATCCTTACGTGGTAATTTAATGTTCAGGTTAACCCTTAAATTGGCAAAACAAATTTCTTCTGTTAGTTATTTGAATGTGGCGGACCGCAGTGAAAACGGAATCTTGTATAACTGTAGTTATTAGATATTTGTATAATTAGACACATATTTAAGTGGTTTCTTTTTTGTTCAATAAGCTCGGGAAAGGAGGAGAGCGCGGTCTTTTGGTCTGTGGACTTAGCGCCGACTCTGGAACCGAGTGACCCAAGGACAATCTGTGAGGTCGTCAGGAGTTGAGCGACCTGACGTACTAAATGCTCAGGCTGGACCCACTTCAGCAACCAAACACGTCCCAGCTGGTGTGCACTGGGGGAAAGATCGGTGGATCTGCTAGACAGTCCTCCCGGTTAAGTCCAAGGGACTCGTGAACCATTAGTGGGGTAGGCAAGAGTTGAGCGCCTTGTCGTACTAATTGCTCATCTGTTGGAGCTTGCGAGCTCCGTGCTGGCCCACGACAGCTGCAGAAGGCGTCCCTGGGGGCACACCAGGGCTCGGCTCGGACCAGTCCAGCGGGGAGCTACTGTACTGGTTCCCTGGCTTGCCTACGGGCCCGTCGACAAACTGTGGGGTCGCCAGGAGATGAGCACCTGGATGTACTAAAAGTCTCACACTGTTGGGCTTGTAACCCTAGCCGGTCTCACAACGGCTGCAGAACACGTCCCTGGAGGCAGAACAGGGGAATGGTCGGTGGATCTGCGACAGCAGTCCTCCCGGCTAGGCTCATGGAGCCCGTGAACCAACTGTGGGGTCGTCAGGATTGAGCGACCTGATGTACTATGTAGCTCAGCAATTGCCCAGAACTGCGAACTCCAACATGTCTCCCTGGGGTGGGTTGGTTTAAATACCGAGAACTTGAACGTGGACGCGAAAATAGGATAGGGAGGACTAGAACTAGGACTTGGGAGTATGGTCATGACGACCGAGGTATCCCAAGGGGGGACGGCAGGGCCTAGATGTTCGTTTTCTTCTGATTTATTTAAAATATTAAATTAATTAAACCAACTGTTGTATCTAAAATGATACATGACAAATTTAAGGGTTAAATTTTGTAGTCATGGGTGTGGACTGTCTTTCTTGTACAATGGCTCTGATAATGTGGATATATACAAGTAAATGAATGTGCTCTTGGATATTGCTGTTACCTGTTTTATTTCTATGGTACATTCTTTTCCTCTTGAATCCGTAACTCCAAATCATTCACTAAACATCTATATTATTTTGATTGACTACACTAATAGTACTAAATGAATATCATGAACTAGAATGGATTTGGGGGCACGCCGTAGCGTAGTGGTTAAGGCACTGAGCTACAAGCCGGAGGGTCCAGGGTTCAAGTCCCGTTGGGGTCAGGATTTTTAAACTGACCCAAACCCTCTGGCGGCACTATGGCCCTGGGCGACTCAGCCTCTAACGGAAATGAGTACCAGACGCTTGTTCTGGGGTAAAGGCGGCAGTCACGCAGGGCTGACAACCCGGCTGACATAAAGTGCCGATTGTCTAGAAAAAAAGTGGGAGCCTTAACCTCCTACTACCCCCAAGGGCCTCCGGGTTTGTTTGTGGGATCACTTTTTTTTTTTTAGAATGGATTTGCTGAGTTTCTGCTCTGAACAAAAGAGTATGGCTTCCACCAAAATATAAACAAAGTGCTGTCATTGGTATTTACAATTACTTACAGTTCTGAATTTATAATCTTCCACTTCTCAAAATGTTAACAGTAACTCCAGCTCACGAAAAAGTGGAGTTACATCACTTGTGCTCTGAATTCCTCATATATACAAAGAGAGTGAGAGAGAGAGAGAGAGAGAGAGAGAGAGAGAGAGAGAGAGAAAAAAAATTGTAGTTATCATTCTTATAGCTATTTTAAGAACCACATTTTAATTAAATATAGAAATGAATGAACTAATTTGTTCTTTATTTCCTCTTATCTCTCAAACTTTCCAACTAGCTTTTCCAACATTCCACTCTAATCTGTGTGCTTCATAAACCTCTAACAGTGAATGTAGTTTTAGCGCTAAAACTTGTATCCACATATATATATAATATATATATTATATATATATATATATACACTTACTTCGTGAGTATATTATAGCAATTTACATGGAAAAAGAGAAAGTGGAATTAAAATGTAGACCTTAAGGGAAGTTGTCAGGTTTTGTAAATGTTGAATATCCCGGATGGAGGCTGCAGGGCTTGAGCATCTAATGCGAGATAATAACAAACTAACAAGTTGTTTTTTTAATTGTTATTCTAACAGGTTCTCTGCTGGTTCCCACACTCTGCCAGTTCTCAAATTCCAAACCACTTCCCTTGCCACTAGCTCAATAATTATAATACGTTATATTATTATTATTATTATTATTATTATTATTATTATTATTATCTCTATTTGCAATATGTATCATCATCATCATCTAGTACATTCACGAATTTAGACCATTTGATAACCTGTTTCAGATCAATAGAAACAGGTCATCATGTCCTAAATTGATGAATGGGCTATGATGATCAAACTAATGCGGAAATTTGTATTTAAGGAAATTCTAGATCCATAGATTTATAAAAATTGGAAATTTCGTAGACAAAATTTCTAATGGAAAGTGAGCTTATATTTTGTAGTGATTTTGTAGTTGCACGTTTTTGATTTGATGGGATACAAAATTGTGTAGGAGTAATTAATGATTTTGGTAATAATGATTTAATGTTGTATAATAATTTAAGGAATTAATTATTATTATTATTATTATTATTAATTATTATTATACTTTATCTCAGCTTAGATAACTCATTATTAACTGACAACTGTAGTTGAATTCAGGCTTTCACGGCCGGTAATCTTAGTATTAAAAGATTCTGGGCTATGTGGCCGCGGTCCATGACTGATGTTTCTTTCAGACTTCCTCCCTCGACTGCGGAGGGCATCTTCAGTGATGAATACTTCTAGGTAATTTTGCCTGGTCGGTAGTTTTCCCGCGCGGTTGCCGAGTAGTTTGAGGTATGATTCCTTGATGCAGAGCTACGGGACTTGAGTTGGTTGGAGTCCCCATGGTGGAATTGTATATATTGAAGAACCGTGCGCTAGCCGAGTGGTTTAAGGTTAGATTCCTTGGTGCAGAGCTTTGGGACTTCAGCTGGTTCCCTTGGTGGAATAAAATGTATGGTATTTTGTCCAGTGTGGGACCGGTGCCACTCAACAACGTGTGTGTGTATATGCCTGTTTGTTATTTTCGGTACATGTCTGCATTCCTAAAAATCTCCTGATATCTGATTTATTGATAATATGTGAAAGAACACATTGATAAATAAGTAAATTAAATAATAAAAACATTAAATATCTTTATATATGAAACAATTTTAATGTTATTTTATAAGAGCACAAACACTTTTGAAACGATGGAAATTGTGTGTGTATTGCTAAATAAACATTTCCTTTCTAATTAAAAAGCAGACAAAAGCATGTACCAACCAAATCATGTTTATTGGCATAAAGGGAAACTAATGGTTTGTGGTTGAAATGAGATTCCACAACTACTATGAAATCTGTATTTCAAAATGCTAGTTACGTATTCGTTTCGCAATGATTCATTATAATGTAGTTTCATAGTACATTAAACAATTCGTTGCCCACAATTTGCAACCAAACTGTAGAATCAAACTCAAATCCCTAATGTAATTTCTCATGCAGCAATTCTATATATGATATGGTCTATGATGTATATGCCTATTACCGTGACATATCTAGTTTATAACACAGATATATATCCTGACATTGCATTGAAGTTTAGTACCATTCTTCCTGCCATTGTGCATTCTCAAACACGGTGTATTCATAAAAAGTAACTCCAACAGACACGAAAGGATCTGAATGACCGTCCGGGCTATCAATAGGAAACTACTAATCTCTGGTGGAGAAATCGGCCCCGAGGGTCTAGTGGTTACAATTGTCTCTGCAACCGACATTCGCGTCCCGCGCCGTAGCGAACGGTTTAAGGCATGGTGCCTTGGTGCTGAAGTACGGAACTTGCACTGATTCGAGTCCCCATGGGGGGGAAGACATTTTATTATGAAATTTCATGTACTATGGTACCGGTGCCCACCCATTAGCATCATCAATTTGGGTAGCTACAATAAAATGCGGCTCCAGGTTGAGAAAACCAGATATAACGGCTGGCGGACCTGACATGCCGACCACTTGTCATCCTTACATTTGCTAGACGATCTTTAATATATTTGATTAATATGTATGGATGTGAGGCCATGTATGGTAGCGAGGGCTTTCTAGGCCTGTCGTGCCATGAAGTTTTTTTGGACGTTCGCGGGTTCAAATCCTGCCGGTGTCAATAGACATTTAAGGGCATAAAATCCTTGCCTGTCTTCCTTCGTAAGGTAATTAAACCCGTCAGTCCCGTATCGTTGACTTACGACACGTAAAATACCTCAAGCCTAAAGAAATATATTGTTGAGCAAAATGGAGCAAAACTAATGGAGAGAACTGGATATTTTTTTTAGGTGGAGTTAGAATAACATGGTTCTAAGCAGGCGATATCTCTCTATCTCTTTTTTGGGTTTTCCAAAATCTCTTTTCGTCTTAGTTGATAAACTAAAGTCAGTTTAGAGAGTTTTGTCCATACATTTTTTCTTGAATGAGTTTTCCAGTTTATCCGGAAATATTCTAGTTTATTTTCTACAGACTATACTTATAGATATATTAATTAATTATGGTTTATTAATGACACTCTCTAATAACTCACCTCTACCAATATTTCAAATCTGGGCGTGAAAGGACCGACATATTTTGCTCAGAAACTTGTTGTTTGACGTTTGGGGATTTATATATCATAAATCAACCCAATGGGCCCCACACCTTTGCTACTTCCTAAAGAACACAATTATTGAGCATTTTATACATTTGATAATTCTATCAAACAGGTCAGGGTTTAAATCTGCGAACCTTGAGATCAGAGGCGAGCATTGGTACCCTCCAAACTACGAAGATCGATGTTCAAAAAATATTGTACATAATTCTGGATGTTTAGGTTGTATAAAAATGCATTGAACGATTTAAATTACATTATAATAGAGGCAGAAATATGAATATTTTAATGTATGCAGACGATCTGGCAATCATACAGAAGTCAGAGAAAGATTTACAAAGAGCCATTTACATGTTGAATCAATTAGGACTCTATTATAATCTCAAAGAAAAAGAGGGAAATAGTTTATACATATGGAAAGAATGAATGTAACAAGATTACCAAGAGCAGCCTTCAACTACAAGCCAAGAGGTTCAAGGAATATAGGAAGGCCAGTGAAAAGATGGACAGAACAACTGTGAGGCGGAACAGGCAATTTGCCTAGCCCGTGCAGTGAAGAAGAAGAAGTATCAACTTCAAAAACTAAAATTATGGCTTTTCAGGGCAATGTGCCAGTCAGAGCAAAAATAGTAATCAATAATGAAATGATAGAACAGATAGCACACTTTAACTATCTTGGTTCAAATATAACATAGGCCCTATAGCTACGATTGGGATATACATAATAAATTAAACCGATATCAAATTATGTGTGGCACCATAAGAAGAATCATCCGAAAGACTCGAAGAGAAACTCAGCTCAGGTTTTATAAAATTATGGCTGTTCTTGTTATTTTATATGGATCTTGGGTAGTTACAAAAAAAGATATCTCACACATTCAAGCCACTGAAATAAAATTTTTAAGATCCGTAAAAGGATGTACACGCATGGATAGATTACACAATAAATCAATAAGACATGAACTGGATATATTTTCAATAGCCGATAAACTAGAAGAGCACAAATACCAATGGAAAAAACATTTATACATCATGGCCAATACAAGATAACCCAAAACAATCCAACACCTACAACCCACATGGAAAAAGTTCTTTGGGACAGCCAAGGAAACGGTGGACATGAGACCGGAACAGGTCGCATTGACTTACTCCTGGAAAGGAAGAAGAAGAAGAAGAAGTAAAACATGAGTACACAAAGAAGTATTTACGAGTTTGTAGTTACTAGTAGCCATTGATCGTTGTTTGCACACAGAACATATATTTTTATTTATGCTCCATAAAATAAGTGCCATGTAGTTATACTTAATAACAAATCACTAGGTCAAAAGTTATAGAACATCTCGCTGGAAACACTGTTGTTTTTACACGTTTTATATTAGCTTGACCTGTATCTATCTATCTATGTAACTGAATATTTCAACGCGTTTTTCACCCACTTAAAATAATTGGATCGACTTGAAATTTTGTATACTTGTAAAGGACCCGTGACAATACAATAATTTCATATTTATTTTCTAAAATCCTGGCCAGAATCATCAGAAAAAAAAAGTGTCTTTGTATTTATGTAACGGAATCTTTGAACACGATTTTCACCCACTTAGAAACATAGGATAGACTTGAAACTTTGTATACTTGTATAGGACCCGTGACAATACAATAATTTCATATTCATTTTCTAAAATCCTGGCCAGAATCATCAGAAAATAAAAAAAAAAGTGTCTTTGTATTTATGTAACGGAATCTTTGAACACGATTTTCACCCACTTAGAGACATTGGATCGACTTGAAACTTTGTATACTTGTAAAGGACCCGTGACACTACAATAATGTCATATTTTATTTCTAAATTCCTGGCCAGAATCATCAGAAAATCAAAAAAATTAAAACTGGTATAATAGGTTATGGACTTGTCGACTTTTTAGTCAATCGTTGTAAGAGCTCAATTGGTAGAGCGGTGAACTAGTGGTATACAATTTCAGTAATCCATAGGTCGCTGGGAGGATTTTTTTTAGAAGAGTAATACTTTTAGCTCATACTACAATAGTATGGCATTTAAAGATATTTACATTCTTATCTTATTCTGTAAAATATTAAAACTAAAAAATAAAAAATAAATAATAGTTTTAAAAAACTAAAACAGCACGCTTTATTAGAAAACCGAACTCAAAAATGAAAAATAATTTTAATTTCCAATACGCTTGGGATAAATTTAAAGTGGTCAACAAAAAAATCATCCATATAGAATAAAACTAGAATTATCAACAAAAAGAAAATAATTTTACCATCAAAAGCGTGGGGGTGCTTTTATGATTTTTACTTGTTCTTCTTAGAGACTTTACTTTTACCAATATCTGTTTATTATCAAATATATTAATTGATATAGAGCACCCCAAGCTTTTGATAGTAAAATTATTTTCTTTTTGTTGATAATTCTAGTTTTATTCTACATGTGTTGGAGATGATTTTTTTGTTGACCACTTTAAATTTATCCAAAGCGTGTTGGAAATTAAAATTATTTTTCATTTTTGAGTTCGGTTTTCTAATAAAGCGTGCTGTTTTAATTTTTAAAAACTATTATTTATTATTGAAGTTGTTTCTGTTCAACTGATATTCACAAAGTGAATCTGAACCTTGGCCTCCGAGGTTTCAGATCTTTTAGTCTGTCTTAATTCAATTTTACTTGCTACTAACAAGGAATGTGTCACGTGGTGTACACAGCGAAACGTGTACAATGTGTATATGCGGCGGCTTGTAACCGTATAATTTTAATATGTATCTCGCGCATGATTGATGTATCTTCCGAACCCATAATTACTGAGTTCTTTTTTACTTATTTTATCCTGCATAGTTTCACTTCGTGCACCCAATTTTGATACGCTCTTTGTAATTTTTATTTTAATTTTTCTATAATGTACTACTAGGTTTTTGTAATTTGGTTCTGGTATTTTGGTAATATCACATTCTGTTCGTCCGCCGCTGTGGTCTCGAGATAGCGTGCTGCCTTGTTACGCAGCGGACTCGGGTTCGATTCCCGGTCGGGACAGGCTCCTGGGCGAAGTTTTTTTCGGAGTTTATCCTCACCTGTAAGACAAATGTCAGGAAACTTAGGGCCCAACGGTCCTCGAAAATCATCCGACCATCATAATCATCAGCATTCACTGGTGCGGGAAGATAATAAAGCTGCAAAGCATTGCATGAAAAATGCTATGATTGCAGTGAAAGCCTACCCTCGGGCAGAGCACTATAGATAGATAGACATTCTATTCAAAGTTATACCAGTGTTGTTTATTTTTTATTTCACTCACCTCATACTTCATAACTCCTAGCAAGCATATCCAGGGTTTCGTCACATCTCAAATTAAAAGATACTTGAAATTAAAAGAACTTAGAAAAAAAGAGCTGCAGATATCAAATTTTTGAGAATGTCACAAAGGATGTGACGAAACCCTGGGTATGCTTGCTAGGAGTTATGAAGTATGAGGTGAGTGAAATAAAAAATAAACAATATTAAAAAAACCCATAGTGTTATTTCCTATCTACATAACTTAATTATACAAGTGTATTTGTTACGAAGTACTCATAGCACTTTCTTTTCCAAAATTGTTCATAATTATTATTAGATGTGACATTTGTCATAGTTAATTACTAGTCTAGAATACAGAAATTTACTGACAACTAATATTGATAATTTTTTTTTCAGGTAATACCCACAGCTGTAGATGTCCACTTTTATATTGGAATTAGTACCACTCAAATGGAATAGGTAAAGTGCATAATACAAACATTTTTTTTTTAACTGAGAAATGCAACAGCAGAATCTATTATAACTTTTAATATTTAGAATACAGGCTTTAACTCCACTGTATGTTTCGGACACATTTTAAGTTAGAAATGTGAGTCTTAATTTTACCCATAAAAAATTATGTTATCTTTATAGACTCGTTAGTCCTAGATCAATAATTATATTAACGGTAACGACGAAATATAGTTATAAACGGCAGAATTCCTAGGGGTTATTATTTTGAAATTTAATATTGCTAGAAAAAATATTTTTCTTTCTTAATATCTTAGAGAAAGACAATTCGATCATTTGTGTATTTTTTCTAAATCATGAAACATGCAAAACAATGAGAAGTCGGAGTAAGTTGTAATTTATAATTGCCTTCTTATAAAAATATAAGGGATATTGATTATATTTTTTCTGGGGTTCAGATGATGAAGATATTTAAAATATGTGAGTATTCATAAAGTTCATCATAAAATTTATATGGGTACGGTGATGATCCGTCCATGGTATCTTTACCTTGTCGTGGTGGAGTGGCTTGCGTGCTTAAATGATCCTGAGAGCTATGCCGGCGGTAGCATTGCTGCCGATAAGGTTACCCATGCCGGGCTGGTCGAAGGTGATAAGCCAGACGAAAAACGTACCTTGGTCGAAAGAGTGACGATCTTTCACCGTAAAAATACAACCGTCAAGAAATGCGGACATGGGTTCAACTGGGGTAAAATTTTCCGGAGGTCAAATAGTCCCCCATTCGGTTCTCCGGGTGGGGACTACTTCAGGGAACCCATGCCAAAGGCTCAAACACACGGTGATGATAGGAATGACAGGTTGTATTTTAGTCTATTATAGGAATTGTTCTCAACCGCACTTTATAAATTTGATTTGTTTAGACAAACTGTTGAATTATATATTGAATAATCCTTGTACAATATTTTATGTATATAAACTGGACTAAAAGGATATTGAAACGTGACATAACAAGCAAAGTTAATTAACTTAAAAATTTGTTTTAATGTAAAAAAATATCAAGTTTTACAAGCAGTGCGAGTTCGATTTCCGATCGAGACAAGTTTCCTGGGTATTTTTCAGAGTTTTTTGTTCACTTTTAACACAAATGCCAGGAAATTTAAGGCTCAAATTGCCTTCGAACACTATCCGGGCATCACAATGATTCATATCATATTCGTCTGGTTTAGTTTGAATCGTTGACCGATTAACGCGTCGTGATCGTATTGTCTCGAAGGTGATCTTGCCATTAGCTGATCGCTCATTTAGCGGCATTTTTCATGAAAGAGAAGTATTTTTGCCTTTAACTCTCACAGTTTAATTATTATTATTGTTATTATTATTATTATTATTATTATTATTATTATTATTATTATTAGTATTATTATTATTGTCCACAGCTGTGGTCTCGAGGTAGCGTGCTGCCTTGTCACGCAGCGGGCCCGGGATCGATTCCCGGTCGGGACAGGCTCCTGGGTGAGGTTTTTTCTGGGTTTTTCCTCACCTGTAAGACATGTCAGGAAGTTTAGGGCCCAATGGTCCCCGAAAAGCATCCGGCCATCATGATGATCCTTATCATTATCAACAACATCCTTCACCGGTGTGGAAAGCAACGGGAAGTTACCACACCTATAATTCCCTAGTAAAACTGCAAATCATAGCATGAAAATGCGTAATCAATTGAGTTGGTGTTTACTTGATGAAAATCCATATTTATTAAATAAATGAAAATAAAACGTAGTTTTATTTGATTTTCATATTTAATATATAATTCAGTGACAGCTGTTTCGGTACACTGTACCTTCTTCAGACATGTTAACAAATTATGAATTGTGTTCCAACTGATCTAAGCAACAATAATTAATAATAATAATAATTAATAATGAAAATGTTATGATTGCATTGAAAGACCTGCTCTCGGGCAGAACTACTATGGATGGATTATTATTATTATTATTATTATTATTATTATTATTATTATTATTATTATTATTATTATTATTATTATATTCAAATATAGAATTTTTATTAACTTTGTCCCGTAATGTGGAATCAGGATTAAACTATTTGATTTCCAATGACAAGTTTAATTTCTATAAAATTTCTCTCGTCCAGTGCTGAATTGTTTTGTTACTGTAACTTTATATATTTGTCATTGTCTAATCTAGTTGTAGGTTCGGCTCTTAATTCTAACCGGTAGAAGACACGTAACCCTTTTACGTGACCCAAGCGCATTTCGTAGAGTTTAATAGCCCAGATCTCTTCAGGAGACATTTAAAGAGCCCATCATACAGTCTATGGCTCTGCTACTTTAATCCAGGATTTTCCAGTCCGGAAGTTTATAGGTTATTCTAGTCAGGTTAGAGACTACCATGTACTACCCTTTTGTACGGATGTGATAAATTCTTTGGCCGTTTCGAACTGTCACACGAACGTAACTTGTTTCAAATAAGGCCACATTTCCATTATTAATTATATTAAAATTCGATTTTGAATGTTCTTTTGTTAGATTTAATTTTATTCTTAATTTAACCTCCCACCTATTTTATGTTTAAATATTCGTGAGAGATAAATAGAATATCTGGATAACATTATTTCAAACAAACACTTAGACATAGCCATATGGGGACAAAATTGATTGTAAATGATGAAGAAATAAAATTTATCATTATTCATTGATAAGGCGGTTCCGTGGCGCAAGCAGTTAGACGCTTGCCTATCACCGCTGGGGTCCCGAGATCGAGTTTCGGTCACTCTATGTAGGATTCGCGGTGAACGAAACAGAGCTTGGGCAGGCTTTTTCTCGCGATTTTCTCCCGTTTTCCCCTGCCACAATTTCATTCCACCATTTCTCCATACTCATCTCATCCATTTCGTTTCATTTCAGGAATAGACAGTTTCGCCGGGGATACTAAATAGTACATAAAAGTGATCCCACAACAGGCCTGGAGGCCCTTGGGGTAGTAGGAGGTTAAAGCTCCCACTTTTTTTCTAGACAATCGGCACTTTATGCTAGCCGGGTTGTCAACCCTGCGTGACGGCCCCTTTACCCACAAAAATATATTCCTCTGTCAAAATGAACTCAATTGATATGAATATATTCAAGGTATGACGAGATCGATGAGCTTCTCTTCCTAGTTGAACTATTCAGAATATTAACAGATGTTGTATCAAAGGACAATGGAAAAATGAACAATGTCAATCTATCTCATATAATACAGATACAAAATTGTAACAATATATGACCTAACCAGATTTTAATAATCTATTATCAGAGGAAAACTTGGAGTAACAAGTTAAATGAAGATATACAAAGATACCAACAAGAATGGAAAAATCATCTGAGGAGAATGGCAAGAAATAGACTTCCAAAATTGGCATTCTAATATACCCCAACTGGATATAGGGACCATCGGTGGAAAGATCAAGACCATCTTCGCTAGGTTTACCGTACAGGCCACATGGCCTAAAACGAATTTGTTCATGATGAAGATGATGATGATATATTATTATTTTTATTATTATATTATTATTATTATTATTATTATTATTATTATTATTATATTATTATTATTATTATTATTATTATTATTATTATTATTATTATTATTATTATTATTATTGTTAGCCGGGGTGATCTAGTGGTTATGTTCCTTGTCTCTGGTACCTAGGGGTCGCGGGCTCAAACGCGGCCGATGTAGATGGATTTTTAGGATGGAAAAATCCAAAAGGAGTCCTCCGGGAGGGACTTCAAGCCGTGGGTCCCGAGTCAAAAGATTTTCAGGGTCGTAAAAGAACCTCAAGCCTGAATAGAAAGGCTCTAAGGAAAATTTAACAGATCTTCCTCCATGCAAGCTAGTTTCATACTAGATCTCCTCGAGACGACGTGCTAACAGCATGTCACTAAAATCTTTAGGGAAATAAGCGTTACTATGTTATTCTAATTAAGAAAATTTTCAACTTGGGGGCCACCCATGTCCCGTGCTGAATGAAGGCGATCAATAAAATGTATTATTATTATTATTATTATTATTATTATTATTATTATTATTATTATTATTATTATTATTATTATTATTATTATTATTATTATTATTATTATAGCTTGGTGATTCAAAATGCCAGTAAATATGATTCACTAATTATGCTCAAAGACATTTCAGGCTT
Source organism: Diploptera punctata (assembly GCA_030220185.1). Taxonomy (NCBI): domain Eukaryota; kingdom Metazoa; phylum Arthropoda; class Insecta; order Blattodea; family Blaberidae; genus Diploptera; species Diploptera punctata. The sequence goes on along the minus strand of JASPKZ010009837.1, from coordinate 1,095,975 downwards.
AAGATTTTTTTAAAAATCCTTATCGGCCGCGGTGGACTAGCGGTTATGCTCTTTGCCTCTGGTCCCGAGGGTCGCGGTTCAAACCCGGCTGGGGACGATGGGTTTTTTTAGGATGGAAAAATCCAAGGAGCAAGTCCTCCGGGAGGGACTTTAAGCCGTGAGTCCCGAGTCCGAAGATTTTCAGGCTCGTAAAAGATCCTTAAGCCTGAATAAAAAGGCATCTAAGCAAAATTTACCTTATTTTCCCGTCCTAGTACTACGTTGGTTTCCTAGATGTCAGTATGAGGCGGAACGCTGACCAGGGACCACTCAAATTACATCTATACGAAAACAAGTGTAACTAAATTATTATGGTTCAGATTTTTCCCTGTAGGGGGAGAGCGCCTAAATCTCTGTTAAGGGAAACATTGGCTTACAAGAAGATATCTTAATCTCTCCGTTAAGAGATACATGTATGTGGTCCCACGCCTCTTGTGTCTTAAAGAGACACGGCTGATCATGAGATGTTTTTACACCTGTCGTGGCGAGGTCAAGAAAGTATGTAAATGTATGTGATTTTAAGTGTTTAACATCTCTTGACAGGTCGTGTACCTTTAAGGTCAAAGAGATGTGAGACACGTAAATACACCCACTAGGGGAGAGATTAACATATGAATATAAAATAATCTTAAGTGTAAAAAGAGGTTTCTGGGCAAAATTAGTGAACCATATTTACGGCATATTTTAATCGATGTTATCATCATCATAATCATCTTCTTCTAAACAAGTTTAAGCCTATTACGGTTTCAATGAAGCAGCATTCTCGATCCATCATTTTCTAGGACCCAAAGATCTCTTCCCTTGAGCACGGTATTGAAGCTTAACTTTTGGAAGTTTATTGGAATCATTCGTTGCACATGTGTTTTCCATTGTAACTGGTATTATCGCCTCAGTATGATGGTTGTCCGTTTACATAAAATGCTGACAATGATTAATACGCGGAATTATTATAGTGGCGGTAGTCGGCATCTTTGTATTTAATTATATATAACAGCTGCGGGGAAACAAAACGAGCTGCTGGACAACAATCATAGTGAGGCGATAATATTTATTTATATGCTGCAAGATTGGTTGTAATTGAAGTGTTTGCACGATATCCTCATTTATTTTGCGGTCCATGCGACTATATCCTAGGGTTGCTTACAAATTCCTTGACAAGTAGAATTTATGGTCCATATTACGGAATATTTTTCTTTAATTAATTACATCGCATGCATTCAGTTACTTTACGAGAAAATAAACTTAGCGGCTACTGGAGCGATTTTTAAATTCGACTTTCAGGTAAACACTAACTTCTAATGGTCAGATTTTTTCCGATTTCTGAAAAATATACCTTACTTATTTTATTTCAATACAATATAATGAGTTTCGTTGCGGAAAAAAAAACGAATTTGCTGCCGCTAGAGCGATGTTTAATTTTTTTCTTGAAGTGAAATCTTCTCTAAATGTTTTAATTGGTTGATATATAACCATGCTTAGTTCCGAACGGTTGCTACATGGTTACCCCCCCCCAAACACACTCATATATATATATATATATATATATATATGTCAAAATGATTTTTGATGTTTACTATGGAAAATTGGATTCATGAAGATTTGTCAAAAAAATCTTATCATGAGTACAACCTCAGTAAATTAATTCCTTCAGAATTCGCTAACTTTATCTTTACCTTTTACTATTAAGGAAGATTGTATATATATATATATATATATATATATATATATATATATATTACTTATAAACAAATTTTCAATGTTTACACACCTTTCTGTGCCTAAAGATTTATTTTCTCCACTCGTCCCTATCCATCCACTCCATGTTCTCCAAGTCCTCTTGTCATTCCTGTTCTTAGTTATTGCATTCACGAGTTTCGAGGTCTTTCTTTCTTTCTTCTTCCAGGTGGACACCATCGAAATAGATTTAATATATTTAAATTAAATATACAAGCTAACTAGATTAAAAAGAAGAACACAAAAAAGTAGCTGAATAAAATGTCTGCCTACTTAGCAAAAGTAGCTAATTTTAAATTAATAGAATGGTAGGTCTAGAATAAATTAATGCTATTGTTTATGTTTGTATCTGTTAATTCCATGGATGATAAACGATGTGCAGGCAAATATCCGGATATTTTGATAGGCCACTTGGTCGAAATTGATTTGATAGCTAATTGTAGAGAACGTTATTACAAATAATAAATGTGTCACGTCAGACACAGGGATCGGGGAGGATGTTATTGCGAAATTGCAATTTATTTAGCAACAGCAAAACATTTAGCTGTAGCCATGTATCATTTTTGTATTGATTGGTTTCGGTGGATTGTCTGTGATAAATTGGAGCCCGGGGTTAAACACATAAGCGGTAGCCCAGCCTGACATTTATCACGTAGATTGATGAAACTCTTCGGTTAGTAGGATAAACTCTCTAAGGTGTCCCAGGTCATTTTTAATAGATACGAAATCACCTTCACGACAAGAAAAATATAGTAATAACGTTTTCCTGTTCACTTCCACACAAAATCTTGTTAAAAAAATATCTTCAAGAAGACTGCTGTCACGCAAATTAATGGCTGTGAAAGATATTTTACATGTTTTTCAATGTTCCTGCAATAAGCAAAATCACCGATATTTTTTACCTAATATGAACATCATCATCATAGTATATTCACGATTTTAGGCCATTTGTTGACCTGTTTCGGCCTCAAGAGAAATACCATCCAAAATTCTTTTGAGTGGACGTCCTGGTCTTCTTCTTCCTGCAGGTTGATATTTTAACATTTGTTTGGGTATCCTGTGATCTGCCATTCGATGAACATGTTGCATCCATCTTGACTTATAATCAGAAATATAGTTTTCTAAAGGTCCCATGTGTAATTCTTCTAAGATATGTTCATTTTTTTGTGATCTAGTAGTGTGTATCCTGCAGTCCTCCGAAGGTATCTCATTTCAGCAGATCTATGTCTCTGTATATCCTTCTGTTTCAATGTCCATACTTTGCTACCATACAAAAGAGTTGGAAGAGCTAGTGTTTTTACACTTTTAGTCTTGAATGTTTTTGGACTGTGGCTTGAAGATAGAATTTATTAACCCTAAAATCCTTATTTATTTACGATAAAAATATATGAGCTTAAGGGCCTACCTAATCACACGTTTACGCTTTTTCCTGATGTCAATAAACAGCCTTTATTTGCAATTTCATTACGCGCATAATTTATACTCTATTCTGATTCACATGTAAATTTTGCTGTTATTTTCATCGCATCATCAATGGCTAACGTGGGATATTTTGAATAAACTGTTTGAAAACATTCAAAACAATTTGTTTCTCTCGGCTTTTCAAATGGTTTCTTTTCCTATCTTTTAACAAATTCTACAGAAAACGACCATTTTAAAACAATAGAAAGTCTAATGTATTCTGCATTGCGCGTTATATGAATACATGCTTATTTATTACTTCTTCTTATTATTATTGTTTATTTGTAGGATTTTCATCCTGTTTTTTACCCAAATCACTCCTCGGAGGAAGACATATTGGATGTGCAGCCACTACCTATCTCTTGGCTGGCCTTCCTATTGTTATTCTCCCGTTAATTGGTCTATCTTCTTTAGCTCTTGTTGCATGTATGTTCTCTTCCATTCTTTCTATATGACCTTTCCATTATTTTACTTATTTCATCTATTAATATTGTAATTATAAATTTTTAGGAAAACCAGAGGGAAAACGCCCAGTTGGTAGACCAAGAATGAGGTGGGAGAATAACATTAACCATGATTTGAGGGAAGTAGATAATACATGGAATGATTGAAAAATATTACCTCATGATAGGGATGTATGGCGAGCTTATGTCCGCGCGGCCATGAACATACGGGTTCGGTAGTGCCAGTGAATTAGTTAGATTATCCCATATAACTTATATAGACACGTGCTAGCCAAATACATATTTTTTTACTATTTTTATTCTACTTCTATAAGATTCATGATAAGTTCTGTTGAGGTATTATTCAAAATTAAAGTATAAAATTATGGAATATTTACCTAAAAGGTCCGTCTCATCAACTTTATTAGTTATTTAACTGTAGCGCTTTCGGGGCAGATAAATAACTAATAAAGTTGGGGAGATCGACCTTTTAGGTAAATTTTCCATAATTTTATACTTTAATTTTGAATAATACCTCAACTGTTCTATTTATTTCGATTCTTAGATAGAGATCTACATTTTCTTACATGCTTAAAAGTAAAACCATTTTCGACCAATGAAAATGCAATCCATAATCTGGTTTGTTTACATTACAACTAGAATTTAGCTCCGAAGAGTTAGTAACTCTAAATGAAGGAGAGGCTGAGGACCAACATTGGGATGTTATGTCAATGTATTATAGATGTAGAATGTACAATTAGACAGACAGGATTCACGTGATGTTATTAAACGCACTGGGGATATCCTCGCATGACTCATGTGTAAAAATACACACAACAGCACATTTTATTAGTGAGGGTGCCATGTTAATGGCCGAAAACACATGCTTATCTAGATAAAAAAGCAAAGTTTGTAAATGGGAAAGAATCAAAAGAGTGAAGTTTTAATGACGTTCTTAAACTTCAACCAAATGTTTTCTAAGTCAACACACTTCAAAAGAGGGCTCTCGAAACAGAAATCTTCCACGAGTACTTTTTAAATATTTATTTATGTTTTGACATTAAGTGTCTAATGTTTTTTGCTTTTTTTTTCGAAAAAAATTTAAACACTAAAATCTTGAAATTTTATCTGCATCCTTGTTTATCATTGCACTTGTCACTAAAGGTAAATAAATATCCAGTTCTACATCCTACCGAGCCTATGATAATAATATTTCACTTCAAGAATATTAAGTATGTGATCGTTACTAAGTAACTAACTCACTGGTACGATCGAACCCATAGGTTCATGACTGCACGGACATAAGCTGCTCTCCACAAACATCCCCACCTGAATAATATTTTCCAATCATTCCCCGTATAATCTACTTCCCTCAAATCATGGTTAATGTTATTTTTCCACGTCATTCTTGGTCTACCAACTGGGCGTTTTCCCTCTTGTTTTCTTACAAAAAGCTTTCAAGTCCCTCTTTCAATCCACATTCATGCCACATATCCTGCCCAACGCAGTCTACGAGACTTAAATGTTCGTATTGTGGTTTCCTACAATGATCTTGTAACTCACTGTTATGTTGTTTTCTCCATTCATCTCTCTGTTCATCTCTCTTTGGTCCAAAAAGGTTCCTGAGAACTTTTTTCTCAAATACTCGTAATCGTTTCTCCTCCCTAAAAGTAACAGTTCGTATTTCGCCTCCATATAACTGGGAGAATTATAGTTTTATATATTTTCTGTTTAACTTTTTTTTTAGAGAAATTGGACAGGAATCCTTGTACGCAGTAGTGCATAATAGCATGCATTTCCAGAATGGAACCTATATTTAATTCCTTTGTGCAACTCACACCTACTTGTAATTATTGTTGTTGCTAAAAGAAATAAATTGGTATAATACCCTATCCAAAAGTGGTGTATACAATTTCATTCTATAAAATAAAACTACACTATTACCTCATTATTAAAAAATCTAACTTCAACTGTCAAACTATAACATTGCTGTAGATTGTACTCTGACATCTTAAGCCTGAATAAAGTAAAGTGATCCCACAACAGGCCCGGAGGCCCTTGGGGTAGTAGGAGGTTAAGGCTCCCACTTTTTTCTAAACAATCGGCACTTTATGTCAGCCGGGTTGTCAGACCTGCGTGACGGCCGCCTTTACCCCCAGAACAAGCGTCTGGTACTCATTTTCATTAGAGGCTGAGTCGACCCCAGGGCCATAGTGCCGCCAGAGGGTTTGGGTCAGTTTAAAAATCCTGACCCCAACGGGACTTGAACCCTCGGCCCTCCGACTTGTAGTTCAGTGCCTTAACCACTACGCTACGGCGTGCCCAGGTCTCTAAACAATATTTACCGACATCAACGCCCTAGTAGTAAAGGTAGTCCTCCCTTAAAGTAATCCTCATCAAAACAAAACCATGTGACCTGCTCGCTTTTCATTGGTTATGGACACCGACGTACGTTGTAGAAGCAATAAGTACACGAAAAAGTAGTTCACTTCATTAAATTTAAAATGTGTCCTCTGAATATACTTGTTATTCTTCGTGAAAGAAAATCATATTCAAAACATAGACAATATTCTAAAATATACCTAATCAATAATGAATTATGACTTAAAATAGATTATTATATATCGGTGACGAATTTGAGTCACGCTTCAGTCGATTCTCATGAAACAAAATGGCTGAAAATGTTTAATTTCTGTTGCTGTGTCATCTCCCTGTCAAAAGTGATAGTAATTGTGGCGCGAATGGCGGAAGGATGCAATTGGCATTTGTTGATGTTAGAATCACTCTAAGAGCGGATAATGTATAGCTTAGTTGCCTATTACACGTCTTATTGCGTCTGTATGTTGACCGCATGTCATCTATGGCATCTATGAGCAAATAAGGTAACTAAAAATTAACGTGGTCTAGTAACTCCTTACAAAGGAGAGGCTATGATTCAATAATGGATTACGCCATTATAGATAGGTCGGACTCTGTGTGTGTAGTGGCGCTGGTGAGTTCAATAAACAGAACATGGCGTCTCCGCAGGGGGAAAAAAAATGTGTTCAAATCATTAACATGAGTGCAGCGAAAATTCACAAGTGTACCAACGAGACCCTCCAACATGAAAGAGCAATCTACAAATGGATGAATTAACTTAAAGAAACAGTAAGTGTTTTAAAGAACTAGAGCAGTGGTAGACCTTCCGTTTCAAATGGACTTGTTGAAGAACTGCGCGAGGCATTTGCAAGAAATCACAGGAAATTGTAATGCTATTTTATTTATTTATTTTTTATTCTATAACATTGTTTAATTTTTCATGTAATCTGTATACATCGTTTGTGGACATCCCATAAATCTATAATAAGGAATTTGTAAGTAATATCTCTCTATATTGCAGCTAATGTTCGAGCAAGCATTCAAAATTTACTTACTTGCATATTTATTGGCTTTATGGCCATTTGGGTCTAGCCATACCCACTCCTTTGTTAGTTAGAAGTTTCTAGACTAAGCTAAGTTAGCTACGATTATTTCCATACAGATATCATGAATGGCATGTGGTCAGCCTACCGACCCAATGAAACATCTAGTAGGCAACTAAGGTAATGCTTCGGTGATGAAGATTGGCAAATTTTGCGTAAAAACTTATTTTTCAGGCTTTTGGTTATTTTTGGAGTCTGAAAATCTTTAGACCCGGGACCCACGGTTTAAAGTCCACCCCGAAGGAATTGTTCCCTGGATTTTTTCATCCTAACAGAATCTGAAAGGGTACATTAAAACTAGTTGAATATAACTTTCTAAGGAGTTTTCATTTGTATGTATAAAAATTAATATGAGTCTGTCTCTTCTTTATAGACGCAAAAACTACTCGATGGAGTTGAATGGGTGTTTCACCATCATTTAGATAATTTTTTCTGGGACAATTAACATATTATATAACAAATTATCATAAGTACTATACGGCCGGAACTAAAGAAAGGGTACATCGGTTCACCAAAAATGTAGCTTTTTGGACGCTTTAATGGACTTCGCTGCCTAAATCGTAACAAATACACCACATTAATGTACATACACAGAATTAAATATCTAAAAAAATATAAAGATGTCTGCGACAGTATAATTCTACCATTTACTGATAACTCACAACAACCGTTTTTGACTTTTAGTTCATTGATGCCAAGAAAATCGAGATAAGTAGATTCCCGAGCAACGCTAGGTAATCAGCACGGGGGCATCTAAAAATAATTACGATATAAATTTATAATTAGTTTTCCTTTTACTTATTGAACTGAACATGAACACACAATTTATTTGTATTTAGGCGTAGCAGCGCACATCGGGTATTAGCTAGTTTAAAATATAATCTTGTTACCAATTTTGAGTAGCTAAACAATAAAAACAAATAAATGCATGACTTACTTACTCATTGGCACTATCGAACCCGTAGGTTCATGGCCGCGCGGACATAAGCTCTCTATACATCCCTATCCTGAGCTAATTCTTTCCAATCATTCCCTGTATAATCTACTTTCCTCAAATCATAGTTAATGTTATTCTCCCACCTCATTCTTGGTCTACCAACTGGGCGTTTTCCCTCTGGTTTTCCTACAAGTAGCTTCCATGCATGTCTTTCATTCCCAAACGTGCCACATGTTCTGCCCATCGCAGTCTACGAGACTTAACTGTCCTTATTATATCTGGCTTCCTATCAAGACCATGTAGTTCATTGTTATGTAGTCTTCTCTATTCACCTGTCTGTTAATCTCCCTTTGGTCCAAAAATTTTCCTAAGAACTTTATTCTCAAACACTCGTAATCTCCTTTCCTCCCTTAAAGTAAGAGTCCATGTTTCGCACCCATATAGTATAACGGGTAGAATAATAGTTTTATATATTTTCAGTTTAACATTTTTGAAAGGAGTTGGGACATCAAGAGTCTCTGCAATGCATAATAGCACGCATTTCCTGAATTGATCCTATGTTTAATTTCTTTGTGGATCTCATTCCTATTTGTGATTATTGTTCCTAGGTATTTGAATTTGGCCACTTCCTCAAAATTTCCCTCATTTGTCATTAGCTGTCCATTTCCATTTTTAATGTATTTCTACGTGTGACAAATAAATGCATGACGCACCTTAAATTAAAAATATTCTATATACCACTAATTCAAATCACTGTGGTTAAAGGTTATATGGAACATTTTTATAGTGCGGACGTAAAAGAACTAGCCTTGTCATTAGATGTCGTTGCGGTTTATTAAGTAAGGCTGTGACATTTTCTTCTTTACCTTCATGACAAAAGCAACGTCTCCGCCTCACAGTTGTGTACCAACCTTTAAAAATTTCCATATATATTAAGTATTTTTTTCTCCCTTGAATAGATGCGACTTGTGACACCAGACATAGATGAGTTACTCCAGGTAACAAGAAACCAACTGTATGTTGTGGTATTAAATTCTAGGTTAAAAAAAAAAGCAGAGTTGCGAATAGCAAAGGTGTGTTTATTTAACAATACAATGTCAAGTTTTAGAATTTAATTAAAGTTCTTCTTTCATTTCAATTTATTCTTCCACTTATTTCTAGACACTTAGGCTGGTATTCAGGAACCTAGCTTTACGCAAAGAGCGACTCTTTCCTCCTTTCTACGTCATAGAGAGGGGTAAAGAGTCGCTCTTTGCGTAAAGCTTGGTTCCTGAATATCGGCCTTAAACATCTAATTTATTCAATACTAATCTTCTTCTTCTTCGTCACGGTTTAGGCTTATTTACTAGCCTGTTCCGGCTCCAGATTGCTGCTGTTTCCATATTTTCTTTGATCTTCCCAATCTTCTTCTTCCTCGTGGTGAATAGTTGTATGCTGCTTTTGGTATTCTTCTTCAGTTATCCTTGCTAAGTGTTCTTTCCAGTTTGTCCTATATTTCACTATTGTTGTGTTTAATTCCTCTACTTTTAGTTGTTGTCTTATTTCTGTGTTGTGTTTTTTGTCAGTTCTTTGATACCCGGCTATATATTCAATACTAACAAAATTCATATCAAATTCCGTTGAGGTGAATAGTCATGATAAAAATTAAAATGTACCTGTTGGCAGGTGCTGTCGTCCTCAACTTTGTTAAAATGATGCATGTAAAATATTAACTGGAGGCCTTTCGGAAGTTAACTTCCATCATTGGCAAATGAGTATGCGCCTCTAGTTGTTAAGACACTGTAGATGTTGCAGGTCCTGATACATCTCCAGTTCCTACATATTTGTTTTTTTTCAACGTAACTGGATACATACGATTTATATAACAAAATAATTATACATTATGTAAAGCAGCAACAAGTACGACTTGGTGAGAAATTCGTTTAGTTTAAGCTGTTCCTATGTGATGGCCTTTTGATCAGTAGTCAATAATTATTCCAGATAGGGCCTATTTAAATATGCTTTATTTTTCATAACAATTAATTTCTATAGTTAACCTGTCTTAATGCGTGATATTATGTACAGAGACTCTTGACTTCCCAACTCCTTTCAAAAAACCAAGAATGAGGTGGGAGAATAACATTAACTATGATTTGAGGGAATTAGATTATACAGGGAATGATTGGAAAACATTGGCTCAGGATAGGGATGTATGGAGAGCTTATGTCCGCGCGGCCATGAACCTAGGTGCCAGTGAGTTGAGTTGAGTTGAGTTGAACCTGTCTTAATACGAGGGTTGGGGCATAAGTCATGGCAACTATTTTTTATGAGTATTTGAGCATGGGTGAAAAATCTAAAATATACATATGAAAGAACAAGGGATAAACGAAATTTAAGGAATTTAAAAACACGCCAACATTTTGCTCCTCATGTTTATTAAGGTAATTGTCATATCAATACAGGTTTTATGTTCCAGAATCATTACATCACACATTTTTATTGTTATCACTCTCTTTTTTTTACGTTTTGGGACACGAATGGTCATTACAAATGGTGTTCAACAACAGATGACCACATTCACACATGGTGAAGAAAATGGTGAAGCAGATGGTATTCGACGCCTCCCACATCTTTGGCAGCGTGTTGTGAACGCTGCAGGAGACTACTTTGAGGGCCTGTAGAATGAGAGAGAGAGAGAGAGAGAGAGAGAGAGAGACAGACAGAGAATTAGTGAGTGAGGAAGGGAGTAAAAAAAAGAGTGAAAAAATAAAAAGGTGTGATGTAATGATTCTGGAACATGATAACTGTACTGATATGACAATTACCTTAATAAACATGAGAACCAAAATGTTGGCGGGTTGTTAAATTCCTTAAATGTCGTTTATCCCTTGTTCTTTCATATGCATATTTTAGATTTTTCACCCCCGCTCAAATTCTCATAAAAAAATAGTTGCCATGACTTATACTCCAACCCGCGTATCATACGATAATTACTATTAAAGTCCCGCGCCATAGCCTTAACGGGACTTGTGCTGATAAGAATCCCCACGAGGAAGAAATTTGCTCATGAAATTTTAGCCAGATACTACCGGCATCACCCAACATTGTGAGGAATTTGGATAGTTATAAGAAGTGCGGCTCCAAGTTGAGGAAATCAGGTATAACGGCTGGGGACTCGACATGCTGACTACATGTCATCTAATACTGGCTTGAAAATTGTCCACCTCTGCGATTTACCCATGTAGATGTGAGGCTAGAAGCTGACTGGTAGGCCAAGATAACTTTATGCTTATGCCATGGCACAAACTATATAAATTATTTTTAATTAAAATTACAGTGAGAGGAAATACTATGAGGTATTAACCTTAATGAATGAGTGAAGTTGCGTGTCTTCACGATACCAACTCACTTTGAATTTGACTGAAGATGGAAGTAACACTATACTTTTGAAACCGGTATCGTGAAGACACGCAACTTTATGAGGTGAGATGTTAAAGTATTTTCTCCAACTTATTCATTAATATATAAATTATTATTTTAAAAAAGTAGTATTTTTATGATGTTTCGCCAAAAATAATAATTTCAGACGTACACTAATTTAAAACACGCATATACCTATTCTTTTTTAAATACAAATCTTGTAGTTTGTCTAGCTCCTCCGTAACCATTTCTTCTCTCTCCTCTGCCTTCTTCCTATATCGTCTAATTCTTAAAATATTTACAATCCAGACATATGACTAGGAAACTGTCAACTACTGCATGCCAAAATCTACCGTGAAATTTCTTCCAGAGAAGCATTGTGTGTCCAAAAAAATATATATACCTGCAATTTTAACTGCAAGGCACGAAAATCCAGCGCCAAATCTCTCATTTATACTATACGGAAATAATACATCTGAATTGTAGATTAGGTAACTCGCATTACCTGCAGCCCGCTCCGCGAGTACAATGGGTTCACATTGCTGGATTCTGGCTTCGATTTCTGTGCTTTGCAGTTAAAAACGGCATTTTTGGACATGCTCTTGGTACATCACAACGCTTCTCTGGTAGAAATTAAGATAGGTGTCGGCATGCAATGGTTGATAGCTCCGTTGTCAGTCTAGATCGTCCTCTATTTCTTCTCCCTCCTGATTTACTATCAACAATTATTTTAACGTATTTACCGTCATTCATACTGATTACATGTCCAACCAAATCCTTCAAAAACAAACTAAATAATTATTTAATAACAAACTAACTTATACACCTCACTGATAGTATTCTTTTAACAATTAACAAATTAAATTATTTATAAAAATAATATTAAGAATAACAAATATTTTCATTTGTTTTGTTTTAAATATTGTATAGTCGTAAAATTAGTTTTCTATATCTCATTATTTTTCTTTGTTTTTTATGTGCATTAGACAGGGACAATTTAGTATGTCTTGCTTGTATACATTTTATTATTAGTTTTAGTCTTAATTTTAACTAACATTAACTGGTTGTATTACAGATCCTAATATAATAATAATAATAATAATAATAATAATAATAATAATAATAATAATAATAATAATAATAATAATAATGATTTATTTTAGCTGGCAGAGTTAAGGCCATAAGGCCTTCTCTTCCACTCAACCAGCGTACAAAAATTACGTACATGTTACAACATGTTACAACTTTAAGATATTATTAAAATACAGACTAAACAAAATACAATGATGATGTAATCTAATACTAGCTAATACTAACAAAAACATAGAATATAATAAAATTAAAATGATATAAAATAAAGTAAGTAGCTTCCTAGATGATTATTAATGGAATGCTATATATAGTTGTTATGCAGTTAATGTTTTCATTGTGTCGAACTTAAGATATCAGTTAATTTGGATTTAAATAATGATAGCGATTGACAGTCCCTGACATGACTGGGAAGTGAGTTCCATGCTCTAGCCATGGATATTGTGTAAGATTCAGAGTATAGACAGGTCCTGTGTTGTGGTATCAAAAGTAGATATTATCTTTTTTGATCAAATTTTAATTTAGTATTTAATCATCATCATCATCTGCATTCATGGATTAGGTCTGTTGACCCGTTCCGACTTCAGCCCATCTCTGTCTAGGTCTGCCCACATCTCCGGTGCCTTTAGGTTTGTATTTTGTTATTTGTTTTGGATATCTATCTTCATTCATTCTGTCTATGTGTTGTTTCCATTTTTTGTCTATATGTATCTATTTTATCAGTTATTGCAAATATTTCAAGTTCCTGTCTTATTTCAGTGTTCTTGATTCTGTCTTCCTTAGTGCACCCTTTAACAGATCTCAAAAATTTCATTTGTGCCGCCGTTATCCTACTTAGATCTTGTTTTTTATGTATCCAGGCTTCTGATCCATAGAGCAGTACCGGTACTGCCAGTGTTTTATAAAATTTCAATTGGGTCTCTCTTGTTGTTTTATTATTTAGTGATCGTTTTCTCATACCACATATTCCCTGGAATTTTGCTATTTTATTAGTTATATCATTATCATAATTAAATGAAATGTCACATCCTAGATAATTGAGATGGTTCACCTGTTCTATATGATTTTGTTTCCTATTACTATTTTGGATCTCATTTGATTTTTCCCTTGGAATGACATTACCTTAGTTTTTTCTATGGATATTTTGAGATTATATTGTTCACATATTATTATGCAATTTAAAAATATTAGAGTTAATTGAGATTGTTATATTCTGATGTAATATATGTCTGTACTGGGGAGTGGAAGAGAAGGCCACATGGCCTTAACTCCACCAGGCTAAATAAATTTGGGTTCATTGCGTTCAATCCTTTCAACCTTTATACATATACATAGATTATTATTTAATAGGATGCGGTTTTCCTTTAATTCTGAATGAACATGTTTTGTTGAGGTTCACATTTGCACGATCGCTAATAATTATATTAGCCTTACTTCCCATATCGTTGTAGGTCATGCAACAATCGGGGTCAATTTCCATTGTTTGCGACTTTCTCTCTGTAACCAAGAATTTCTGACCTTCCGACATTTTTTTATCAATGTCGACTGCAGATTTCTTGACTTTACGACCTTTCCTTTGTGTGACTTTCATTTTGTTCCTATGTTAACAAAGAGTAAACTAAACTCACTTACTCACTGGCACTATTGAACCTGGAGGTTCATGGCCGTTCTGTACATCCCTATCCTTAGTTAATGTTTTCAAATCATTCCCTGCATATTATATCTCCATCAAATCACGATTAATGTTATTCTTTCGTTTCTTTCTTGCCCTACCTACTAAGCGCTATTATCTCTTGGTTTTCCTACAAATAAGTTCCCGTACCAATCTTTCTTTCCCAATTCATACCACATATTCTTCGTCAGTCAAGACTTCAATATTGCCAACGAGTTAGTTTATTAATAATAATAATAATAATAATAATAATAATAATAATAATAATAATAATAATAATAATAATATATTTATAAACAGGTTTAACATCTTCCTGTGCGCAAAGCTATTTTCATCTTTTTTCTCCATTCTTCTCTATCTTCCCATTCCAATTCTTCTAGACTAGCTCCCTCATACCTCTTCTTACATCATCCATCCATTTAAATCTAGGTCGACCTCTCTTTCTTTTCCCAGGTGGGATCCATTCCAAAGCTTGTCTGGGTAATCTTTTCTCTGGCATCCTACGTATATGATCATACTATTCTAGCTGTCTGTATCTCACAAAATCTAATATTGAATTTTGGACTTTCATTTGTTGTCTGAGGATTGTATTTCTGATATTATTTATTATTATTATTATTATTATTATTATTATTTTATTAATAAATGAGAACAGTATTAGTATTATTATAATTATTAACATTAATAATAATAATAATAATAATAATAATAATAATAAATAAAACAGAGTTAAATATATATATCCACTGAATGATAAAATCAAAGAATACAGAGATAAATGGTTTAGACATGTAGAAAGAGTGAATGTAACAAGATTACTAAAAGTAGCTTTAATTACAAGCCAAGAGGATCAAGAAATGTAGGAAGGCGGAACGGGCAATTTTCCTACCCGTGAAGTTAATAATAATAATAATACTTACTTACTCACTGGCACTATCGAACCCGTAGGTTCATGGCCGCGCGGACATAAGCTCTCCATACATCCCTATCCTGAGCTAATGCTTTCCAATCATTCCCTGTATAATCTACTTCCCTCAAATCATAGTTAATATTGTTCTCCCACCTCATTCTTGGTCTACCAACTGGGCGTTTTCCTTCTGGCTTTCCTACAAGAAGTTTCCATGCACGTCTTTCATTCCCCATACGCGCAACATGTCCTGCCCATCGCAGTCTACGGGACTTAACTGTTCTTATTATATCTGGCTTCCTATAAAGACCATGTAGTTCATTGTTATGTAGTCTTCTCCATTCACCTGTCTGTTCATCTCTCTTTGGTCCAAAAATTTTCCTAAGAACTTTATTCTCAAATACTCGTAATCTCCTTTCCTCCCTTAAAGTAAGAGTCCATGTTTCGCACCCATATAATATAACTGGTAGAACAATAGTTTTATATATTTTCAGCTTAACGTTTTTTGAAAGGAGTTGGGACATCAAAAGTCTCTGCAATGCATAATAGCATGCATTTCCAGAATTGAGCCTATGTTTAATTTCTTTGTGCATCTCATTCCTATTTGTGATTTTTGTTCCTAGGTATTTGAATTCAGCCAATTCCTCAAAATTTCCCTCATTTGTCATTAGCTGTCCATTTCCATTATATAATGTATTTCTACGTGTGACCATATATTTAGTTTTACTGATATTTACTTCCAGTCCTAATTTCTTAGTGTTACTCAATATGTGTGCGTGTTGGCCTTTAGTATCTCCTCGCTATCGGCCAGTAGTACTACATCATCAGCATAAACTAACAGCTTATTAATACCATTCAGTTGTAAGCCTTCCTCATTCTCTAAAGATTTAATGGCATGCTCTAGTACAAAATTAAATAGTAGAGGAGATAGTGCATCTCCTTGCTTCAACCCATTCTGGATTTCAAAAGTGTCTGAAAACTGTTTGCCTACACGCACCCTACTCGTTGAGCCATTTAGACACATTCGTATAAGTCTAACTAACTTTTTAGGAATTCCGAACTCCAGCAGGATACTATATAACTTCTCCCTCTTAATTGAATCATATGCTTTTTTGAAGTCTACATATAGTTGATGTACACTACCATTATATTCCCATTTCTTTTCTAAAATCTGTCTTATACTAAAAATCTGATCTGTTGTAGACCTGTTTCTTCTAAATGCACATTGATGATCTCCTAGAATGTCATCAATATAGGGAGCAAGTCTGCTTACTAATATATTTGTTAGAATTTTGTACGAAGTTGAAAGTAATGAGATGCCCCTATAGTTGTTGCAATCAGTTTTATCTCCTTTCTTATAAATTGGTACGATAATTGATTCCTTCCATTCATCTGGAAGAGCTTCTTTTTCCCAAATCATACTAAGCAACCAGCGTATCTTGTCCAGCAATTTTTCTCCCCCTGATTTTATCAGTTCTGCTGGGATCTCATCTGAACCTGATGCTTTATACATCTTCAATTTTTCAATTGCCATTTCAACCTCTAATGCACTTGGCTCTGCAATAATAATAATATAATAAATGAATAATGGATACCTTATTTTAGGATTCAGTATGTGTTTGGAATAGGCTATAATGTTTAGTTAATGTACAATTGCCTTAATCTTATTTGAGTGAAATGAAATCAATATTCTGAGAATTTGTAGGTAGCGGATATTGCTAAAAAATGAATGATTCTTTAGTATATAATCAGTCTACAAGCTTCTCCACGATAACAAATTAGTCTGTCTTCTAGGAACTTGAGTTGCTTCACCAACTTTGAAATTGTTAATGCGATATATTTCCAATTAACCGTTTCTTTTTGCCACAAGCTTATATCGTACTCCGATTTATGATTGGTAGTTAATTTTATCGTCTCTGAACGAGCTCTGCATTACATATTTTATTCACAACCATACTTTCTTTCCCATTATTGATTATTCTTCAATTAAGGGAATATTTCATCTTGTCTTAGAAATTTGAACTGAAATTTATGTGAATATTGGCAAGTTTATACTTAATTACCACATAATTAACTCTATTTTATAGAAGTAGATTATTAATACTTTAGTTGTTGTTATTGCAGCTGTCATCGCTATGCTAAGGGTTTACTCACGTAAATATAATTATAAATTGAATGTTTAATCTTTTAGGGTTTATGGAAAGTCCTGTAAATATGGGTATCATTGAATAAATCCAGCCATAATTGCAAATACCGCTCTTATTGAAAGAATGAAGCTTGGGGAAATGTATCAATTAAAATAAACAAGAAATTAAAACAAAATAGTATTTTATTAAATTCTAATACACAAATAATTTCAATTTTCAAGAAATTTCTAAATTCAATAAAATTGTAATAATATTTTGGAAACGACAAAAACCAAACTAAACTCCATGGAGCGACAGGTTTAGAAGGCCCTTGGCCTACCACCCGGCTGCTGGCTTCATATCTACATAAGTTAATCAAAGTGGTAGACAATCATCCTGCCAGTGTAGGGGTGACGTGTGGTCAGCATGTCGGGTCAACTTGAGCCGCTATTTATTGTAGCTATCCAAATTCCTTAAGATTTGGGTGGGTACCGGTCCCATACTGGTCGAAATTCCATGAGATAATTTCTTCCCTCATGTAGACCCGAACCAGCGCAAGTCCCGCAGCTCTGCGTCAAGACTGCTTGCCTTTACCTCTCGACTAAGGCGGGAGACATATTGAAAACACATTTCCAGAAAGAGGGAAGACCGACCATTGGATAGATCTAGACTACTGAATAAGATAATTATTTTGATGAACATTCTATACACAACAATGAAGAAGTAGAAGATAAAGAATTAACACAGCTTTGTGATCCTACTATTATAATATATTACAAAATGCTATATAAAACATGAGTATGAATTATAGGATGGAAACTCAATATAATAATTGCAGAAGATTAAGTCCTGGAGTAATAACTGTACAATCTTCTGGATGTGTGTCCAACTGAATTACAGTAACTCAATTACTTAATGGCTCCTATGTGTCAGTACAGCAGTTGGAACAATTGTATGACGTATCGCTTGTCTTTTTAAAGTTCAGTCTCCATTTGATTCCTTTCCTAGAAAGATATTCTAACGCGTTCCTTGTATAATTTATTTGTAATTTTATGTTCACAGACCATCTGGATGCTTTCCTAAAGTAGGCCTAAGCCAGACATTGCTTCTTAGAAAGGCGCTGTCAACCACTGATGCCGAAACTTAACTTGAAATTTGTCCCAGAGAAGCGTTATGATGTACTAAGGCCGTGACCAACAAAGTATCTGTCTTTTAAAGTGCAAGGCACAGAAATCGAAGCCAGAATCTAGTAATGACAGCCCACTGTACGGAGATGTACATCCCTGCATGAAATAATCACAGAGTGGAGTGAGGCGGGACGCGGCACGGTCGGCGGGTAGTGAGGACTTTCCAGTCTGCCAATACAGGAGTTGTATTGCTTGCCTGTATTTTAAATGAGAGATTTTGCGCTTGATTTTAGCGTCTTGCACTTAAAAACGGCAGATACATTTTTGGACACAACCTTTGTTTATCAAAACGCTTCTCTGGAAGAAATTTCAAGGTAGGTTTCGGCACGTAATTGTTGAGAGTTCCCTTGTTATTATCATCTTCATCATCTTCAAGGTATGGGCCTGTTGGCCCGTTCCGCTCCCCGGTGCACTATATGCTGCAGGTGCAGGTCGTCTTTCCAACGACGTTTTGGTCTTCCTACATTTTTTCGGCCTAGAGGCCTATAATGAAGCAGCTGTTTTGATAAACGATTATTTGGCATTCTTTGTATATGTTCGAACCAATTACGTTTATTTCTGTGCATTCTCTCGTTTATACTCATATTATATGAGTTGATATTCATTATTTGATGAATTTGCTCTTAATCATTATTGAGCCAATTCAGAAAACCATTAACCGAGGATTGTTAAATGTTGAAAGAACTTAAAAATTGTAACATCTTTGAAGACCCATCATGACAAGCTAGTAAATATAATTACGATTAAAAAAATTCTTGCTTGATTATCAATATTATGTATGTCATCAAAAAATCCAGTTCATTGGGAAACGCTGGTAGTAGATGTAATTTTGTTTTAGAAAATTACTGACACAGAATTGATTTCAATATAAGACACACTACTTTCAGATCTAAATGAACGAGATTTTTTTGTAGCAAGCGCTATTAAGCCTGCATATTTGCAACATTCAACATTGAATGTAACATTTCTTGTTGTGTCTTATATTGGATCTGTGTAATGACTTACTGGCATTTATTTTCGTAGTTATGAAGGAGAGGAGATTCACAACCATCATTTTCTTTCGCTCTTAGCTGGAGCATAAGGCCGTAATGAAATTTCTCCATTTAGCTCTATCGTCTGCCAACCTCTTCATCTCCAACCAAGTTTTTTCCATATCATGTTATTCTTCTTCAATAGTCCTTTTCCAAGTTATTTTTGGTTCTTCTCCTCCTTGAATCTTGAGGATTCCAGTCCAGTGCGCAACTTTCTATCGCAGTTTGAGGTTTACGCAGAGTATGTCCAATCTAATGCCATTTTATTTCCTTTATCTGCTGTTCGATAGGTACTTGCGCAGTTTTGCAGCATAGTTCTTGGTTTGGGATTGTATCAGGCCATCTCAGATTTAATATCCGAAGAAATGTCAAGTGTTTATCTTCGTAGGATTCTTAGATATTCTTATTTACATGATACATATCATATGGATGGTCCATTTCTTAGGAGAAATTGCAGTAATCAACTGAAATTGTGCTAAACTTTCTTCTTCTTCTTCTTCCTTTCCGGGATTTGGTCAATGTCCATCGTTTCGTATTCGCACTTGAGACTTCTAAGTAATATATATATATGTTTTTTATATTTAGATGGGTTACTACTCCAACCGCAAAACCCCCAACATGGAGGACCAGAGTTTAAGTTCGGAGTTGTCTTTCTCCTAGGCAGACTTTCTTACAAGGCTACAGAGCTCTATATGCCCCGAGCTCTGGTTTTATGGCGCCAGAAACTTGCCATTCATCCTCCATCTTCAGTAAAAACAGTCCCATCACGTGAAGGTAAATTGAAGGATTTGGTAGAGATAGGCTTATTTTGCGCTATTTGGAACATTTTGTAGAGTCTGATAGCTCATCCTCAGGTCCCCCCCAGTCATTCTCTACCCTTTAGGGACCTACTAAACTTTGATTTGCAATTTATTATGTTAGTGCCGAATCGCACGATTCTGTTATACTTTTTACATACTATAAATTACAGGCTTTAAGAAGGACGAAGAAGTAGGCATTTATAGTATTATATTACTTAAGTTTCTGCGTCTTGAATCCAAATGCGATGTGTTAAACAATTGTTAAATCATTGATATTGGTACAAAAGCAACAATTTCATACGTATTGCTGGGCTCTTCACAGTAGGATGTCAACTCATCATTACACACTAGGGTGGGCCGAAAAAACTATTTTTTTTTATTTGGGAGTTGTAATAGCGCTGAAAAGTTGCGAATTGTATAGCTAAAAAAAAAAGAAAAAATTATCAAAATCGGTTGACATCTTCCGGTCGCGCAAAGGATCTGAAATTTGGAAAATATGGATTTTTTTTTTTAATATCAAGTAGGTATTGCTGATCTTTGCTAAGTACGTTTATGTCTCTCTGTGGGATCTGGAAATCAATATTCTGGAAGTTATATATAAAATACCAAATATAACTTGTTCATTATTCTGGCAAATTTTGGAGCTAATGCGCGACCGGAAGATATAAACTGATATAAACCAAATTAAAACACAATGTTTTTAGGCTCTATTTGAAGGCGTTACAAACTGTTACATTACGAAAACATCTAATTAAGATATTAAAGAAATAATCTCAAAAATGAAGTTTTTTTTTTCATATTTTGTCAAACTTTAGAGCCTTTGCGCGACCGGAAGACTTCAACCGATTTTGTTTTTTTTTTTCTTTTCTTTTGTCTATATAATTCGCAGCTTTTCCGCGCTATTACAATTTCGAAATAAAAAAATGAGTTTTTTTCGGTCCACCCTATTATACACCCAATACGACTACTGGATTTAATGTTGACTAACTAGACTGACAGTTGTCGCGTAGAAATCCATAACTTTATATAGTTGTACCATCCAATCAATAACCAACCAAAATGCTCTAGATTAGAATACTCTATCGCGACGTCTACCATTCAGGCATGATACTAGCAATGTTTAAAATTGATATAATTTGGATTCTGTCTACTATCATGGTGAAATGTCAACTTTTGCATAATTATTAAAACTAAGTGATGTTTCCATAAAACTAACGCTACACAATGTGTTTTATAATAAGCACCATTCTAATTGGCAGTTCAAGGTCATGTACTCCGCTTCGTTTCCTCACTTGTAATCCTGAATGAACGATTAATCCCCATAATTGGTGTTCATGTGACAGTAGGGATATCCAGACTATCAAATGCATGTCTATTCACCCCACTATATACCGGCACTCTACTGTGTGTAGACGGATCGAGCTGGGGGAGCGTGCCTGGCTCAGAAACGTCGGTCATGATCCAAATTGCAGATGTGCTGAGCTTAATTAATCTTGAATTGCCAATTGGAATGATGTTTACTGTAGTCTTAAGATGTAAACAAGCAGGCGTTGCCCTTAATATGCTATAATCTGAATCTCGAATTATCCGCGCACACAACTCAGACCAACTACTATGTGATAGTTGCCAAGAAAAAAAGTGTGCATTAAGATTTATGAGTTTAATTTGTTTTGCAGATTTTGTTAGAAATGGATTTGTAATCTAATATAATTATTTATCCATTTCCATTTATTCAATATTTGCCGACACTAGCCCCTTTTTTTACTAAGAGATCATTGTAAATACAGGCCAGCAACTAGATCGGAGAGTCGTTAGTTCATAGCTACCATAACGTATATGTAAACAGAAATGTTGCCGATGTACAAATCACCTGTTCTATTTATAGGCCTATATAGATGTTTTAAAATTCGTATACGATAAAACAGTCGTCCTCAACTTCTGTTGTAAAACGTCGTCATGCTATTAAAATCTAGGCCTTTCAAAGAGCATGCTTCATCTTCAGGATTTCTCATTGTACTCACCATGAGAAATCCTGAAGATCAAGTATGTTTTTTGAAAGGCCTAGATTTTACAACAGAAGTCAATAGAGTTGAGGACGATTTTATCAGGTGCGAATTTTAAACTTTAACACAATTTTAACTTCAACGGTGTTCTACCATGAATTTTAAAAGTATTATCTACGCATACAGGGTGCTCTGAAATTCCCCTTACAAAATTCTAGGACTTGTAGAGGGGACTGAGTTGATAATATTTAGAATTGGTAACCATGTCCGGAAACTTACCGTTTCCCTTGCTACAACCGTTTGAAAACATTTTTTAACGCGACCACTTTTACAAGTAATTTATTATGAGGCGTGACACAGTACATCACTTGTCTTACAATTCAACCCATTAATAACCAAATAAACAAAATGGAAACTGAATTATGACTTGTATTAATAATCCCGGATGCACCCTCCACAATCAATTTTTATAGTTTTAAAAATTTCGAAAAAATTTGGACATTTTTTAAAAATAAAAAACACCAAGTCTTGGAATACTCGATAGGGAAAATTTCTCTGTAGACGAATCTCGAAGCTATTACTTGTTGAAACACGTGACGTACATTGAGGCAATGCTTGTTTTCAAACGGCTGTAGCACGGAAACGGTAAGTTTTCGACATGGTTTCCAATTCTAAATATTTTCAATTCAGTCTCCTCTACAAGTTTGTAAGGGGAATTTTAGAGCATCCTGTATACTCAGTACGTTCATTTTCTCAGGCTGTTCTTTAAAATGAAGTTACATTTTACTTTCGTCAAATGTACTTTGATATCAAATGATCGTATT
Source organism: Diploptera punctata (assembly GCA_030220185.1). Lineage (NCBI taxonomy): Eukaryota > Metazoa > Arthropoda > Insecta > Blattodea > Blaberidae > Diploptera > Diploptera punctata. The sequence continues at coordinate 1,072,862 of JASPKZ010009837.1, read as the reverse complement.
TGAGTTTTAAGCCATGGGAATTGCTAAGGCTTGTTATCATAGAGCTCCTTTACTTGAAGCCAACTAAAATCACGTTGTGCCCCTGATTGGTTTGGGACACAGTGTTAAGATTAAAGGAAAATGATCTGGCGCGAATCTTTGCGTCCGCGAAAGAGTGAGACAAATACTAAGGGTGGGAGGAAGTAGAACTAAAACTTCATCGGCGCTTCCTCCAACAGAATTTAATTGTACGAAATAATAGCATTAGCTACGAGTGGTTTCAACAGATATAAAGCCGTGTTGGGAACTGGAAGGGTAGATTTGGTTCCCATTAATACTACACTTTAACGCTTTCATCTGTTCCGTACTTAGGCTACATTTCGTTATACTAATGCAAAAGACAAACTCTAAGATACCATTTTCTAAGTGGCTTCTCAAACTTTAAGTTTTGGGAATTTGTGAACAGAGCTTTTTTTAAACAGGAAAAGACAATTATTCGCATTTTCATTAAGAGCAGTGGCGGCTCGTTTGCTATTAAATATTCATAAAAAAGGAATATATTCAAAGAAGTTGAAAATTAATTAATCTTGATCTCTTCATCATCTTCATAATTAAGCAATTAAAAAATTACACATAAATTAATCTGCCATTCCAGTGATTATGTATATTGTACGATTAAATTACTCGGTTCCTCTGGCTCCAAAATGCGTATGTAATTGAATCAGTGATTTCGAAAAGGGATCATCTCCATTTTTTCTGAAATTCAGTTCTTTTATTATTCCATGTTTAGATACCTACTTTTATCGTTTCCTGTGAGAATGGGATCAACTTACCCTATTCCTTTATCACTTTCTGACTTTATTCAGTGGCAATTTCAGATTCAATGTTTTATCCTGATCAAGTTGAATCAGTTTTTCTTCCTCTCCTGTAAAATCTGATCAGCTGCAAATAATTCCTTTTTGAAATGACTGATTCAGTTATATTACAAAGAGTTGACTCTTCCAAATCATTTGTATGGTAGCGAAGTATGGACATTGAGGCAGAAGGATATACAGAGACTTAAAATCTGCTGAAATGAGATTCCTTCGAAGTACTGCAGGATACACATTACTAGATCATAACAAAATAGACATCTTAGAATAATTTCATATGGAAGCTTTAGAAATAAAAATTTCTGATTATAAGTCAAGATGGATGCAACATGTTATCGAATGGAGGATTACAGGATACCCAAGTAAATGTTAAGATATCAACTTGCAGGAAGAAGACCAGGACGTCTACTCAAAAGACGTTTGGATGGCGTTTCTATTGAGGCCGAAGCAGGTCAACAAATGGCCTAAATTCGTGAATGGACAATGATAATGATGGTGATGATGAATTTTCACAATTTGTAGGTAACAAGTTTTATGGGAATTTAAATTCACACACACACACACACACATATATATATATATATATATATGTATATATATATATGGTATGATAAGAAAAATAAATGCCTGGACGGGATTCGAACCCGGATCTCTGAGTCTGTACCTCAACGTGATATCCATTACGCTATCAGGCGAATCCAATTCAAACACTTATTTTTCTTATATATGTATTATATTCTCCATTATTACTAGATGTCGCGAGAACTTGGTCTTCACTGCCATCTAGTAGCTGACTATAACAAGTAAGCAAATTAAAGAGAATATTTTTACCTTATAGCAGTGACGCTTTATATATGTTATAATTAAATGTTTAACATTGAGCAATGCAAGCTTAATATGGTATGATAAGAAAAATAAATGCCTGGACGGGATTCGAACCCGGATCTCTGAGTCTGTATCTCAGCGTGATATCCATTACACTACCAGGCGAATCCAATTCAAACACTTATTTTTCTTATATATGTATTATATTCTCCATTATTACTAGATATTCTCTTTAATTTGCTTACTTGTTATAGTCAGCTAGTAGATGGCAGTGAAGACCAAGTTCTCGCGACATCTAGTAATAATGGAGAATATAATACATATATAAGAAAAATAAGTGTTTGAATTGGATTCGCCTGGTAGTGTAATGGATATCACGCTGAGGTACAGACTCAGAGATCCGGGTTCGAATCCCGTCCAGGCATTTATTTTTCTTATACCATATTAAGCTTGCATTGCTCAATGTTAAACATTTAATTATAACATATATATATATATTTCTATATGTCATATTTTAATATTTCATACTGTAATGTCTTATACTATAATATTAACAGCATTAAGTTAAAAAATTACCGACAATTTGGGTTTGACGCAAGCATTTAAGACTCGTATTCGAGACTAACCTGAGTGAGTTTTTTCCCTAGTTTTTCTTAATCGTCGAGTAAAATCTGGGTAGATATTTAAATTACTGGACTCAATTGTAGGACTATTCGATTCTGTTCAATGAAATGGTAATTAGGCCTGTTAATCTATAGTAACTTATGGGGCACGTCATAGCGTAATGGTTAAAGTACTACGTTACAAGCCGATGGGATACTATGACCCTAGGGTCGACTCAGCCTCTAACGGAAATGAGTACCAGACACTTGTTCTGGGGTAAAGGCGGCCATCACGCAGGGCTGACAACCCAGCTGACATTAAGTGCCAATTATCTAGAAAAATGGAAGCCTTAACCTCCTACTAACCTAAGGACCTCCTAAGGCCTGTAGTGGGACCACTTTACCCTTTAGTTAAATTTATAAACGTAAAGAATTAAGGGAGGTACGCCGTAGAGTAGTGGTTAAGGCACTGCGCTACAAGCCGAAAGATCGAGGTTTCGAGTCCCGGTGGGGCCAGGATTTTTAAACGGACCCAAACCCTCTGGCAGCACCATGGCCCTGGGGTTGACTCAACCTCTAACGTAAATGAGTCCCAGACACTTGTTCTGGGAGTAAAGGCGGCCGTCACGCAGGGCTGACAACCCGGCTGACATCAAATGCCGATTGTCCGGAGAAAGTGTGAGCCTTAACCTCCCACTACTCCAAGGGCCTCTCGAGGCCTGTCGTGGGATCACTTTACTTCAACGAATTAAGGCAATAAAATGAAGCTGACAAATGCTTTAAAAATTGTAAAAGAACAACACAAAACAACTTTGTTATAATAAATACAAATAAGGTAAGACCTAATCTAATATTAAGTGAAATTTCCAAATTACTAAACATTCCAAAGTATTATTAGATTTTCAGTTTACAATTGTTTCCACCTATGTCCTTAATAAATCACTACATTTTTTTCTCAAACTTAAGAATATTAAAGACTCCAAATTTCAAACATACTGCTTATTACCTAACAGCCAGGCATTTTCAGAGCCTCAAATAAAATGTTTATATTGTAAGTCCTGTACAGTTATGTTACGGTATATAGCTAGTTTACTTTCGTAATGATTTGTCAGTATCAGATGTTACTTCGTTTCTTATTGGGCTTACTTGGCGATTTTGTTTTGGAAATCATTGTCTCCATACTGTATCGTATACTGCTTGTATACAGCTATTCCCATAACAGTTATACGGCCTATGTGTAATTATTTTACGCTTTGCATAATGATCATATTGTTGTCTCTGTTGTGTGTTTTGTTATTTTAGTTCATCATATTCTCTGTCACGCTCTGTATTCATATACAAGATTCATAGATTCGAAACGATACATCTGAAACACTTCTGTTTACCTCCTTTTATCACGAAAACATGTATATAAATTTCTTTTTCAGTATGCAAATTTTCAAGATCATATAAAAATCTTCCTACGTCGAATGTTCCCTTATGATTAAAAAAAAACATAGGTTATCGCAGACATAGATATTTAAATAATGCGCTTTGAAATTAAAAGAAATAGCAGAAAAAGAACCTAAATTTGTTGCTCGATTGCATAATAAATACAAATTGGTATGAGAAATATTGAGAATGATTCCATCGTAATTTCCTTAGAGAAAATAATTAAAATTTATCAAGTACGTATTGTACGATTACTTTATACAGTTACTAATATATATATATATATATATATATATATATATCATGTCCACCACTCAGGTCTTGAGGTAGCGTGCTGCCTTGTCACGCAGCGGGCCCGGTCGGGACAGTTTTTCTGGGTGAGGTTTTTATCGGGGTTTTTCATCACCTATAAGACAAATGTCAGGAAAACTTTAAGGCCCAAACGGTCCCCGAAATCACATGGCCATCATCATAATCATACTTCACCGGTGTAGAAAGCAACAGAAAGCTACCACACCTACAATTCCCTAGTAAAGCTGCAAAGTATAACATGAAAATGCTATGATTGCAGTGAAAGACCTGCCCTCGAGCAAAATTACTATGCTATATTACTTCGCAAATTTACGCAGTTCTAGTCTATTCCTTTCACATTAATATCATCCGTTATATTATAGTAACCACTAATTACTGTTTTTTATATATTTGTTTACAAATATTATTAGGTTTAAAAAGTTCATTATTGTGAGTTATCATCTTCATATCGTGGGCTTAAAAGGTAAAGGTATTGAGTCCAAAAGTTAGTTTAAATATATGAACTGTAAAAGTTGAATGTTTATTGAAAAACCAACGCGTCAAGAATTTGTAGAGATTTCATTGTAAGGAACTATTTAGAGATAGAATTTAGTTCATTTTCCCTCTAGACAGAACATACCGTGTTGTTCTTATTACTATCAAAAAGTCACTTTTCTCATTTTTGTACTTAATACCTTTTCATTGTAAGGTATGAGGAACAGCCACTGCTACTGTCTTCCTTCAATTTTAACCATTTATCTACCCTACCTATACATTTTGATAAAATTAAGAAAATTAAATTTTTCTATAAGTCAACCGCTGTGGTCTCGAGGTAGCGTGCTGCCTTGTCACGCAGCGGGCCCGGGTTCGATCCCCGGTCGGAACAAGTTTCCTCGGTGATTTTTTTCGGGGTTTTTCCTCACTTGTAAGATAAATGTCAGGAAACTTTAAGGCCCAAACGGTCCTCGAATATCATCTGGCCATCATTTTCATCATTAACATATTCATTAAGTTTGGGATTAATGTCTCTCCTGACGCATCACTACCATCAACACCTATCATATAGCCTATTATCGGGGCAGCGTAACTCCGCCTTCCAGGCGCCCCAACCTCAGAAGTGGGCTACAGTAACGCCATGTCAGGAGAGAATACCAGAATGTAGAAATGACAACCTGGTGGCATTGAATAAAAAAATCCATTAATCTGCAGCTGAGTGTGATGGAGTATTTAAATACAATAGCTTAGATTAATAGTTGTTCCTCCACCACAAGTTTGCACCAGGAAAAAAAAAAAAAAAAAAAAAAAAGAATATGATATGATGAGAAAAATCCCGTCCAGGCATTTATTTTTCTTCTTCTTGTATCTTGTAAGCCCATGTTTCCCTTAACAGAGATTCCCTACAGGGAAGAATTTGAACCATACGAATTTAGTTACACTTGTTTTAGTATAGATGTCATTTGAGTGATCCGTGGTCAGCGTTCCGCCTCATACTGACATCTAGGAAACCAAGGTAGTACTAGGACGGAAATTTCCGTAAATTTTGTTTAGAGGCCTTTTCATTCAGGCTTAAGGATCTTTTACGAGCCTGAAAATCTTCAGACTCGGGACCCACGGCTTAAAGTCCCTCCCGGAGGACTTGCTCCTTGGATTTTTCCATTTCTTATCATGTTATATTATGCTTGCATTGCTCAATGCCAAAAATTTAATAGCAACATACCTATATATATATATATATATATATATATATATATATATATGAGAATGCTGGAAAACGAATCATTCAGAAAATAGATAATTTAAAATGTAAGTTAAGATTTTTAAATAGAACAGAAGAGAGAGAAAAATCACATCACGTTTATCAGAACTGGAAACCGGAGCATTTGATTGTGTTGACAGTAAGGCAAACAGCCAAGTAAGCTAATCTAACTCTGTTATTGTTGGAAAAATAAGCAAACCTTAAGGCTTGAAAGCGTTTGTGGACCCCATTTCCAAAGGTCAACATTGAATTTTCTCAAGAGTAATGGTGTTCTTACTAAAGAAATTGGAGGAATCTCAATGTAAGATGTGACGCTGTTTTCTCCTTCATTGATTTTATTGCTAAACAGAAATGCTCTTAAATCTAAAATTACCTTTCTTCTTGAGATATACCAATATCTCAGATCCAAGCGCGACAGGTCTAGAAGGCTCCTGGCCTACCATCCGACTGCTGGCCTCACATCCAGATGTGTTAATCACAGAGGTAGACAATCATCTAGCCAGTGTAGGGGTGACATGTAGTTTGCATGTCATATATCATTATCTGGTTATGTATTTTTTTTCTCTCCAGTAGGTACTTTATCTCTGATTATGAAGCCTGCTACAAACATGTGGGGAAAGCCGTAGCGCAGTTAGTTAAGGCAATACTCTACTAGTCGGAATGTAGGGGTTCGAGTACTGGTGAGAACATAAACTAGCCTAAAGCATCTAGTGGCACCATATACTTGGAGTCGAACCAGGCTCTAACTTAAATGTATCTACGCTTGTTCTGAGAGTAAAGGTAGCCGTCATGCTGGTCTGACACCTCGTGCCGATTTTGTAAAAAAAAGTAGAAGCATTAACCTCCTAATACTTCAAGGGCCTCCAAAGGCCGCGACAGGTTGGTTAAGGATTCATCATAACATGTAAGGTCGAATGAGGATGGGGTCAGGATTTTTAAATTAGCGATATACTGAACACCTTGTCGTGGTGGAGGGGCTCAGTATCTAATGACCCAGACGACTAGATTGGGAAGTCTGGTTTTTAACTAGCTTGCTATCTAGTAAGAGGAGAAGGGAAGCGAACTAGCTCCAACGCGGGATACCTCAACGGCTTCAGAAGCGGATGAAGAAAATTGTTCTCAACGGTGAAGAAAGCGGAAGAGGAAACCTGCAAGCCAAGGGGTAGATGGGACTCCAAAGCTTTGGTTAGCAACCCGTCTAGGAGAAGGAAACTCCGAAATAAATCCCCGATCCACTAGAAAGATGGTTGTGCGTCTGGGCTGGTAACCCGACTACGTAAAACATTTTCAAACTCATCTCTCTCACAGTGTTCAGCCGGACGGATTTAATGGACGACGACTTAAGCAGAGCCAAGAGGTCAAGGAATGTAGGAAGGCCAGTGAAAAGATGGACAGAACAACTGCGAGGCGGAACAGGCAATTTGCCTAGCCCGTGAGGTGAAGAAGAAGAAGAAGAAGAAGAAGAAGATATTCTGAACCTGGAGTCAACACAACCTCCAACGGAAATGAGTACCAGGCGTTTGTTCTGGGGGAAAGGTGGCTGTCACGCAGGGCTGAAACCAAGGGATGGGTGATTACTGTTAATAATATAATTGAATAATTATTACAGCTAAGGACATATGTAGATCAAATGAAAGCTGCTAATTTATAGGCCCTAACTTTAGCGGTTTCATTCCGTTTATATTTCTTAAATGTTTATGTAGTTCATAATAAAATATATTTCATTGTAAAACTGTTAATCCTGGCATCTCATGCCGATTGCCAAAAAAGTGGTAGCCTTAACGTCCTACTAATTCAAGGGTCTCCTAAGGTGGGTGGATCCACTTTACATTTTTACCTTTAATATTATCAAAATTGGACAAATTTATGGTTAACTTGAAAAGAGAAATGAGATTTCAGTTTGTTGAATTAAAAATAATATATAGACCATATCATACTGTGGTAAAATAACTTATATTCATTTATTAACAGGTTTAAAATGTAATGAAACATCTTCCTATGCCCAAAGCTTTTTTAATTTTTATCTTCTTTCTCCATTCCCTATCTTCCCATTTCAATTCTTCCACAAATACAGTATCTCCCTCATATCTCTTCTTATATCATCCATCCATTTAAATCTAGGTCGACCTCTTTTTCCTTTCCCAAGTGGAATCCATTCCAAAGGTAGTCTGGGTAATCTTTTCTCTGGCATTCTATGTAGGTTATATGACCATACTATTCTAGTTGTCTCACAAAATCTATACATATTGAATTTTGGACTTTCATTTGTTGTTTGATGTTTGTATTTCTGATTTTTCCCCCTCCAATTTAGAATGTCCATTTCAGTAGACAATTTTTAAACTCAAATTTTAAATTATCCAATTTCACTTATTACATTATTTAACAGGTAAAATAATTCAATCTTAGTTAATAAGTTTTCGTTCTCACTTATTCCATACACACCTATTATTGTTAGTTTCTTTCAAAACATATCTATGTTAATTTTAATTATATTTTCATTAATGCTTTTCGAAATTTATTTTTAATCATTATAGCAACCACTCTTGCAGCTCATTTGTTCTTCGGTACTCGACTATAAAATATAGTATATTGTCATAATTACCATTTCCAGTTCCCTTCTTCTTTATTCCTGTTAATATTATAATATCCTGATTCATTGGAAAATTAACAATTCTCGTAATATACAGTGCAATGTTTATGTAAGAATGGTATTAGGAAATACAGCAGATAATGTAATGCTTGAAACTTTACAGAGGCCTCTGCTATTTCATATAAAAGCTGAAATGAGAAATTACGGTTGAATTTACTTAAGCAAACTTAAGCAAAGAGGAAGTTTAAGAGCAAATATAACATTCCGTCAAGATACAGCGAAGCAAGCCGAATTCACAGGCATATGGAGCATAGTGAATTGTTTAGGACAAGTGGGTGTGTAGACTCTCCACAACAGACCATAAAACACAACTCGCATTACGTAGGCCTATGTAGCACTCCTCCAACCAAGCTGTTGTTGTTATCATTTACAATTCATGGACAAAACAGATGAGTTTCATCCTTCTGTACCGAGGGAGCGGAGTTAAGGAACTCTTCGCAATCAAAGTATTAACATTTACGCGAATGTTAAATATTGAAATAAGTACCTGATAAATCAGTCGTCCTCAACTTAAATGGATTTCTGTTTTTAAAATAGTTACCGCCAAATAGTTAAACCCATGCCTTTCAGAAACATGTTCCATCTTCAGCACGTCTACTGTGCAGTTCTGGCTTCTTTAGCCGCTTTTGAAGAGTCTGTGGTGTATAGTGCGGTATGAGGGGAGGGGGAGTTCCAGATACTGCCAGCAATTACCCTCAGTTTTGAAAATATAATAGTTACTATCACGTTGAATTATTTTATCTATTAGTTCTGTGTTAGTGAATCATTTTGACGTGTTGATTATACATTAGCGTTGTTTTTGTAAAATTTTATTTTATTATGATGATTATTATTATTAAGATTTTTTTTTTTTGCATGGCTACTAGTTCCCTCCCCAACTCGGCAATGTTCCCTCCTTCCACGCGCCTTTGGTTTCAACAAGACGGCTACTATCTACTCACTTTTGACGCTAGCGATTGTCTTAATTAGGCCTATACACCGTGTCCCATTTAAACCTCCCGGATTTTAATTAATCACAACTCTCAAAGTATGCGGAATTATGAAATGAGGTTGGTATTAAAAGAAAGAGAAACTCAAATAATTTTTGTTTTCATTGCTGCAATTAATTCATCTGTCGCATGTTGGATAATAATAACATAAAACAAAATGGCGACTCCTCAGCAATGAGCACAAATAATTACAGAGCAAAGAAATTACCGGAGAGAATATGGAGGAAATGCACCTGATGGGAAGACCATTAAGGCATGAGTTGAGAAGTTTCTGGCGACTGAAAGCGTTAAAAAAGGAATCAGGAGGTGCTCGTACACGTCTTTTAGAAGAAAAGATTGAAGAAATTAGAACAGGATTTCAGAAAAGTCCACAAAAATCAATTCGCCAAGCTTTCCCGGCAGTTCAATGGACATGTTGGACAGAACGTGGCACGAAACCGAATACAAACTTGATATTGTTCGTGCTATTAATGGTGCACATATAGACGTTTTTAGTGTGTGGCGATGTGTGACAATGAAAATTCTTTTAGTTTCTGTTTCGTTTAATACCGGCCTCATTTCATAATTCCGCATGCTTTGTTGGTTATGATTAATTAAAATGAGGGAGGTTCGAATGGGACACCCTGTACATTCTCTTCAAGTTTCATGTTACCAGAACTAGACTGTACCAAATGACAACCAGAAATCTAAGGCTGTGGAAAGGTCGCTTTGAGCACAAACAATTGTAGTCGGGATCCTTCGAAAATAGGTTCTTCTCGAAGCCTAACTATCGACAAGCAACGACTAGACATCTCTGAAAAGTCCCCAGCGAGCATTCCCGACTCATATTTTGTGATTCACGAATCCATTATAACTTATAAAGCGTAACAGTATTTTGACTCTCGGTCAAATAGCCTTCAGTTTCTTTACAGGGACACGACCCGTTGGACGAGATATTTTAACTTTGGATCACACTATATTTTTTGGTCGCATGATGTAGAGAGCCTCTACGTATAACACTGAGCAACAAAAAATAATCTTTTTTTTTGTCTCAGAAAGAAAAATGTGTGATTCTGATAGTCTTTTTTCTCCTGAATTCAAACATGATATCGGTTTTTCTCCATCACGCAAGGTTTCCGATAGACAGGAATTTATAATTTCAAACACTTAAATATTTTCTACATTTGTAACTGCACAATATTCGAACATTCGGACTCATCTAGAAAGTAAGAAATGACAATTTTCTGCTACATTTCGCCTGTGGAGCATCCCTCTTGATGGTCCCTCTTGATTGGCCAGCATATTAGGATTCCATTTGCCTTGATATCTCTTTTCCATAGCTGAAATCTCCTGAGTTAGCTCATTTGGTTTTATTTTACAATGGACAAATGAACCAAAAAAGTTTATTAAAAAATAATTATTTACATCCATTAGGCCTAATTGAAATTGAAATAAAAAACTGTGGGTGATGGAGAAATCCCGAATACATATTTGAAAACAAACAGAAATCCAAACAAAGTTTATTTACAACCAATTTTCATCAATAAATTATACACCCGGATAAAAATGCATTAAGTACAACTATTGGTATTCATAAGACAAAAATCATGTTGACCAGTGTAGTTAGTCATCCCAATGCAGGTACAACCTCTGAGACGAGACACACTTCATACTAAACAAGACGAATAATTAATTTTCATGTTTTTAGGCTATAAAAGTATGCGTATGTGGATCTTTTAGTTATAAAAATCCGTTCCTGATGATTATAATGCCCAGATGATATTCGAGAAATATTTGGGCCTTAACATTTGTTGCTTCCGGACCGCGTAGACGAATGATCTAAAGCATCATCCTTTAGCGCAGAGCTATGTCAAATGCGCTCGTTCGATACCTCATGGAGAAAGATATTTCCTCATGGAATCCGGCCAGCATCGTGAAAAATTCGGGTAGCTACAATAAATAGCAGAATCAGCTATAACTGCTGGGAACTCAACTTGCTGGATACACGTCACCCCTATAGTGGTTATATGATCGTCCGCTTTCTGTAAGTGGCGCCCTGTGGAGAAATAAAAAAGAAAAAGAAAAAAACATTTGAATGTGTTAATGAAACCATCTAGAGATGTGGAGTCAGTAGCCGATTGAAGGTCAAGGAACTTCTAAACCGGTATCTAGTTTAATTTAATGTTTTCTGACTTTTTTCTTATAATTAGATAAGATAAAAAATACTTTTGTCATCCCAACTTCTCTCAAAAAGTTAAACTGAAAATATATAAAACTGTTTTCTCCCTATTGTATTATATAGACGCGAAACATGGACTCTTACTTTAAGGGAGGAGAAAATATTATGAGTATTTGAGAAAAAGTTCTTAGAAAAAAAATTGGACCAAAGAGAGATGAACAGACAGACGAATGGAGATGACTACATAGGCAATACTGGGTCTTCCCTCTCAGCCTCTCTTCTCTCCCTGATCTTAATTACTCAAATTGCTCTTTAGTTTTAGAGTCAGCCGTTGCTATTATTCAAATCATATGTATTTGCAGTTCTTACATGATCTTTATACGAATCAAGATATAATAAGAACAGTTAAGTCTCGTAGACTGAGATGGACAGGACATGTGGCACGAATGAAAAATGAGAGAAGGGCATGAAAACTTCTTGTAGAAAAATCAGAGGTAAAACGCCCAAATATAGACCAATAATGAGATGGGAGAATAACATTAACCACGATTTGAGGGAAGTAAATTACTCAGGGAATGATTGGAAAACATTAGCTTAAGATAGGGATGTGTGAAGAGCTTATGTCCGCGCGGCCATGTTCGATAGTGCCAGTGAGTTAGTTAAAAATGAATAAAAAGCCCTTATCCAGGTGATTTTTTCTCGATAGATGATCGAACCCTAGCTGCGTCACTTGAACTACAGATGGAAATATTGATTATAATTTATTTAATTTAGTGTATTAAATTGAACTAGGCCTATCGTATTGCCATTTTATTGAATAGGAGAAAATTCTCTCGCTGCACTGGAATGTAATTGTTGTGGAGGGGCCGAAATCACAGCCCATGCCATGCATGTATGTTTATAGATGCATTAATAACTTTGTATTGTGTAATTCCATAATACACGTTCAGCCGAGGGCTGTATATTTGCTCATTTAATTGTTAGTTCAGCTATGGTATTGAAAACAAAGTTATTTTGTTCGCAGTATTATTTGCAACATCATTATCCTCTTTTGCAAATATCATTTATCAACAATTACAAAAAAACACTGCCTTTGTGAAATTCTGACGTTTTGAAATTTTTACATATATGTTAGTGGTTTAAAATCACTATACATTAGATATAATGATAATAATAATAATAATAATAATAATAATAATAATAATATTTTTTAAGCCCATGCTTTCCCTTTACAGAGATTTAGGCGCTCTCCCCCTACAGGGAATAATTTGAACCATACTAATTAGTTACGCTTGTTTTCGTATAGATGTCATTCTGAGTGGTCCGCGGTCAGCGTTCCGCCTCATTCTGACATCTAGGAATCCAAGATAGTACTAGGACGGAAACATTCGGTAAATTTTGCTTAGAGGCCTTTTCATTCAGGCTTAAGGATTTTTTACGAGCCTGAAAATCTTCAGACTCGGGACCCACGGCTTAAAATCACTCCCGGAGGACTTGCTCCTTGGATTTTTCCGTCCTAAAAATCCATCGACCCCGGCCGGGTATGAACCCGCGACCCTCGGGTCCAGAGGCAAGGAGCATAACCACTAGTCCACCGCGGCCGACAATAATAATAATAATAATAATAATAATAATAATAATAATAATAATAATAATAAATACCCTCAACTCGTGTCGAACTCAGGGTTGAGTCGAGGGATGAGGTGAGATGAAACCCCTATATTTTTAGAGGTCTGTGAACTACAAGGGTGCCGGCCGACCACTCCTGACGCACCGTCACAGGGGCGGATGAACGAAATGAAACGAAATGGATGAGATGAATATGGAGAAATGGTGGAATGAAATTTGTGGCAGGGGAAAACGGGAGAAATCCCGAGAAAAACCTGCCCGAGCTCCGTTTCGTCCATCACGAAATCCATATGGAGTAAACGAGACTCGATCTCGGGACCGCTTGCGCCATGGAGCCGCCAATAATAATAATAATAATAATAATAATAATAATAATAATAATAATAACTTTCAACGAACTTGGATCACGGCCATTTAGCCCGGAAGACGAACCAAACAGGAATCATAATAATAGTTTCATCAAGCGAGTTAGCTCAAATGATTGCGTTTAAGTTTCGTGTTAGGGAAGCGCCTTGTAAAAACCCCCGGTAATGAGCATCCTAACGATTTTCCCTAGTTTTTTTCATATTTAGACTAATGCTGATTAATTACACTGAGCAACAAAAAATAAACTTTTTTTTTGTCCCAGAAAGAAATATATGTGATTCTGATAGTATTTTTTCTCCTGAATTCAAATATGATATCGGTTTTTCTCTATCACGCAAGGTTCTTGAGAGACTGGCATTTATAATTTCAAACACTTTAATATTTTTTACATTCGTAACAATATTCGAACATTCGGACTCACCTAGAAAGTTGGAAATGACAATTTTCTGCTACATTTCGCCTGTGGAGCATCCCTCTTAATGGTCCAACAATAATCGGCCAGCATATTAGAATTCCATTTGCTTTGATATCTCTTTTCCATAGCTGAAATCTCCTGAGTTAGTTCATTTGGTTTTATTTTACAATGGACAAATGGACGAAAAAACTTTTGTTATAAAAAATTATTAAAACCCATAATTGAAACTGAAATAAAAAAACTGTGGGTGATGGAGAAATTCCGTGTACATAATTGAAAACACGATAAAAAAAACTGCATTAAGTACAACTATTGGTACTCATGAGACAAAAATCACGTTGACCAGTATAAATATACTCCATATTACTAGGGCAGAGTAGGCGGCTCCGTGGCACAAGGGGTTAGACGCTCGCCTCTCATCGCTAGCTCCCGAGATCGGGTCTCGGTCACTCTTGATGTGGGTTTAATGGTGGACGAAACGGAGCTTGGGCATGTTTTTCTCGGGGTTGTCTCCCGTTTTCCCCTGCATAATTTCATTCCACCATTTCTCCATACTTATTTCATCAATTTCGTTCATCTGCCCCTGTGATGGTGCGTCAGGCGTGGTCGGCCGGCACCCTTGTCATTCATAGACCTCTATATAAGGGTATTCATCTCATCTCACCCCTCGACCCGACACGAGTTGAGGATATTATATTACTAGGGACAGAACACATGTTTTATAACACTGCTACATTTTTCCACGCTTCTGTATGTTGAATTTTTAATCTTTCTTGATAAAGTAATTTGTATTTATTGTGTTCAATGACTGTACAACAACAACAATAATAATAATAATAATAAAATAAAAAAAATAATAATAATAGTGCCAGTGATCATTATAATAGACCCTATAGTAATAGTAAAGTTATTAAAAAGATTCGTTGATTAAAAAATACTAATATCTAGGAACGACAATAACAAACAGGAATGAGATGCAGGAAGAAATGAAACGTAGGCTCAACTCTGGAAACACGTGTATTATGCATTACATGGGATCTTATTATTCCAAATTATCTAAAATAATGTTAAACTGAAAATATACAAAACGGCGATTCTTCCAATTATATAATATGAATACGAAACTTGGTTTCTTACTTTAAGGAAGGGCAAAAGATTATGAGCATTTGAAGTTAAAGTGCTTGGGAAAACTTTTGGGCCAAAATGTGATGAACAGACATGTGAATGGGGGAAACTACATATCAATGAGTGTCCTGATTTTTATAGGAAAACACGTAATAAGAACAGTTAAGTGTCGTAAAAAAAAGCGAAAAACTTGACTACTACAGGTCCTACTTATAATTGTATAATTATATTTTTATCTTGTGTAAATGTTTTTTTTTTGTATTTAATATTTTTCGCTGGTTGAGCGGAATAGAAGGCCTTATAGCTTGAATTCTGCTGTCAAGTCCCGAAAGCGCTACAGTTAAATGATTAATTAAGTTGAGGAGACGGACCTTTCAGGTGAATATTCTATAATTTTATATTAATTTTGAATTCTGCTAGTTTAAATAAATGATTGTTATTATTATTATTATTATTCTCAGAATTTATTTTTCTCTACATTACGTCCTCTGGATTAAGTTTTGAAATATTTTGTTATTATAATAAAAAATAATCAAATACCTTTCGGACTAGTTGTAAAAAAACATATTAAGGCAGATATCAGATCTTAATCTCATTTATCCCTGTAAAAAACATTTTATGGGTTCCCCACTTATCTCGTTTGAGTGGAATGAATTATACAGGAAATATTATAAGCTAAACTTTGAGGATGAAGGACGTAATTTCTGGCGTAACGTCGGGGAACTTCAAACCTCAAGACCGTGAACAACAGCCCGAAAATTTTCTATAAGGTCACAATACGAACTCCAGTCTTGAAAACCTAAGTCAATACGAGTATACAGGAAATTATTGGAAAATAATAAATCATGATTCGGTTGTATAGAGAGCTTATGTCGGCACCAGCATTAATCTCCTGGTTCGATAGTGCCAGTGAATTTATTCGATTTTTAAGGCTAAGAGATCAGATATAAGTTAATTCTGAGATAATGTAAAATGGCCAAGGATGTATATCCTAGTCCATCCATAGTAATTCTGCCCGAGGACAGGGCTTTCAGTGCAATCATTAGCATTTTCATGCTATGCTTTGCAGCTTTACAAGGGAATTGTAGGTGTGGTAGCTTTCCGTTGCTTTCCACACCGGTGAGGGACGATGATGATAATGATGATGGCCATATAATTTCGGGGACCGTTTGGATCTTAAAGTTTTCCTGACATTTGTCTTACAGGTGAGGAAAAAACCCGATAAAAACCTCACCCAGGAAAACTGCCCCGAAACGGGATCGAACCCGGGCCCGCTGCGTGACAAGGCAGAACGCTACCTCGAGACCACAGCGGTGGACGTATATCCTAGTATAGGACGGAATCAAAGTGTTATTAATTGAAATGCCGTGGAGTTAAAAAAAAAGTATCATGTAAATAGTTAAGTTCATAACTCAGTGGCTTCAAATATTGTCCGCTCGTGTGTTGAATATTGCGGGAAGAAATATATTTTTGCTGAGGATTTAATTTATGTTGGTAGTTACAATCTGTAAGCGCGTAATTTTATGAGAGACCCAGCACTCAAGTAACTATGATGTTAAGCTACCAGCGTAGTGGGAAGACCGTCATCGCTGAGGCTAGACTTGAAACATGTGCCGGAACTAGGAGCCCCAGAGAATGACGAAGTTTTCAACGTGCCTTTCTCAACCCCACTACTGTCTTATAACTACACAAACTTGCCACCTCCTCCTTATATGATGAGTTCTTATTCCTTCGGGATAAGTCTTAACGTTATCCTATTCTAAAAACATCGAACGTATAATTTCAGCGACGCCGTCTAAGCATTAATTGATGATTAACTTGAAAGTTAGCGCTCTTCATTTTGAAAATCATAAGAATTGACTTATATTGGCAAGACAAGCAGAAACTTTAATACAAGATATAAGGAACACCTAAAATATTTCGTGGGTGAAAAATCGAGCTATGAACACAATAGAAAATTCTCTCACGATAATTCACAGAGAAAACATTCCGGCAAAGATAAATATATTTGAAGACCTCGAAATTATAAAAGAAATAAACAACACCTTACTCCTTAATGAGAACGCACCCCAGTTAACCCATTATACGAGATCGTCAAAAACAAGTCAGTTGCTGTACAGACACTTGGAGTCGATATTGTCGTAAACAACAACTAGTAGCAGAAGCTCATCCTGCTGATGATGGAAGTTAACTTCCTAAACGCTCCAGTTAATATTTTATATACATCATTTTAACAAAGTTGAGGACGACGGCACCTGCCAACAGCTACATTTTAATTTTTAACCTTTATCTTAAGAATTGAATATAGATCATTTACAATAGGTGATTTTATTTTATTGCTAAAAAATCCATTTTGCGACAGGCCTAGATTATCCTTGACCTACCAGCCGACTGCTGGCTTCATATCCATACGTATTAATCACGGAGGTGGACGATCGTCAAGTCAGTAATGGGGTGACATGTACTCAGCGTGTCGGTTCCTAAAGTCGTTATAGCTGGTTTCTCAACCTGGAGCCGCTTCTCAATTTAAACTAAACTAAGAAAACTAAACTCCAACAGACCTAGAAGACTCTTGTCCTACCAGCTAGCCTCACATCCACATGTGTTATTTACAGAGGTAGATGATCATCCAATCAGTGTACGGATAACATGTGGTCAGCATATCGGGTCCCAAGACATTACACCATTTTTTTTTCAACCTGGAGCCGCTACATATTGTAGTTACCCAAATGCCTCACGATAATGGGTGGGCACCGGCCCCATACTGGCCGAAATTCCTTGACAACGTTTCTTCCTCCATTGAGACTCGAACCAGTGTAGCTCTGCGCCCTACTCATTGTAACTACCAAAGTTCTTCACGATGCTGGCTGGGCACCGATCCCAATATGGCCGAAATTCCATGAGAAAATGTGTTCCCCCATTGGAATTCAAACCAGCGCTTGTCCTGTAACTTTCCATCACAGCATCATCCCTTAAACCGCTTGGTTATGGGTCAGGACTTATTTTTATTGATATCCTTTAAATATATTTGTCTATATCACATTAGTACACCTATGTTAACTTTAACTCGAGTTTTATTTAGGCCTAATAATCTTTAGTTCTAGAATATATTATTTTTTCCCGTTCCATAATGGTATTACTATTACTATTTAACTCATGCCCCAAATGGGAATCAAGGACCAATCACATTTCAACGATTTTTTATTTACAACCAATCACAGTCTTTTTCATCTCGATTTTATCAGTTTAATGTTATCACTGTAAAATCAAGCTCTTCCTTCTTAACGTTCAGAATAGTTTATAGCATCATTTTACAGTGATCCCATGTGGCTACCAGATTGTATATATAGTGCACGAATGTGACCTTATTGTGGTTGCGGGAGATAATATAAAATAAACATTTGTAGCAATTGATTATACAACAGAAAAAAGAAACCACTGTTTGCACTTTCTTAAACGTATTTTTTCCCAGTTAATAACTTTCCAGAAAAATATTGACATATTTAGATCATAGGACATCAGAAATTAATTAATATACAGTTTGATTGATGTGTTTCCTTTTTTCTCCACTAGGGTGCATTCTTACAATATTGCGATCCTTTGGCAATAAATAATTTGATCTGGTTGCAGTGATAAATGAAACATAACGTTTCTCATTTGTTTACAAACATCGCCGTTTACATTAAATATATAAACATTTTAAAATAACTATATTTAAATAATGATTTGTGAGTAAACAGCTTAATTTTATTCATTAAATAGTCCTAACAAATGCCACTCTTGATTTCCAAATTCTCTAGATAAATTGGAAACCACTCGTGGCATTACTTATGATAAAATCATACAAATGTGCGATAAATGTATTAAAAACCCATATCCCAATATTTACATGTTATAACCATTATTAATAAAAGTAGAGATTTTGTCTGCTTGGCTTATGTTGTCTGATCATCATATAAAAACCAGAAGCTATAAATTACAGTATTAATAAGTCATTTTTTCACACATTCTGTGTGATAGGTTAGTTGAGTATTGAGGTTATATGTGAGAAGAAAGTGGGTTTTGTGAATTGTCTGTTTTATTTATATTGCCTTGGCATTTTATTCCTTTCACTCAGAAATTCTGTGCATGAGAAATCCTCTATGTAATAAATCGACAAGGGAATACAGCACCATCTGGGTTCCGTTCATAAAACATTATTAGTTTCATCTGCGCTCTAGAAAGATGTTTCACCGTGAATGTCGTTAAGAAAAAGCTATCTCTTTTAATCGTGCCTGCCTGATGTAAATAATAAAACTGCATGACTTTCATTAGGATGCTCATGCATATTTCATGTTTTTTAAGGTTTAACCTTTCATAAAAACTATACAAAAATAGGAATCCAGTTCATAATTTATGTTTATTACTTCTTTATAATAACAATCTGGTAAACTATGTTAATTTCATAGGAAGAAAGTCTTCCTTCAGGGCATAAAGGCTAAAGGAAATTAGTTTGCCTCTTCCTATATGTATTTGTACTTAATATTCTTTCATTGCAATATGTATACATTATGTTTTTATTGATTTATGAATCCAAATCGTTACACTGGCCTATGTTCTTGTCATCAGCATTATATATGATTATGTAATTTTTTGTTTCAGTTGTTCTTTTATTTTCTTTTCTATGCTTTTCAAGGCTTGAAAGTAATTCAGTTTTTTCTAAGATAGGTTACCAACCTTAACGTTAAGTCGTCTAGTAGCTAAATTAGTACAAAAATCCACAAGAATAAAACTAATACTTTGGCATTACCCTCCCTTTTATATGGAAGTGAGAAAAAGAGACGGGAGCAGAATCAAAACAACGGGAATGAAATTTCTCAGGACAGCAGGATACACTCTTTTAAATCGAAAAAAAAATGAAGAAAATTTAGAACAATATTATTAGAAGTAGAATCAGTAGAAGAAAAGCTCAACAGATATAAATTAAATTGGCCAGACCATGTAAAAGAACGAATCCCAAATATGATGATGCAATATAAGCCCAAAGGACATCGTCGACTAGGAAAACCTCTTTAAAGTCGGCTAGGTAGTGTCGAAATAGGTATACAAAGGCCTAATTCGTGACGGATGATGATGATGAAAGACTTCCATCTTTATGTAATAACAATTCGGTAAACCATTATAATTTCATAGGAAGACTTTCTTCCTATGAAGTTATCATGGTTTACCAAGTCTTCATATGAACTGATTATGGTTTACCAGATTGTTATTATAAAGGAGTGATGAATATAAAGTATGATCGGGATTACAATTTTTTGTATCTATAAAAAATCTTGACCAGCAACAGTTAAGTACCACTCCTGAAGCAGAAGATGAAACATATGTTTCGAAAGATCTCCTGCATATTGTCAGCATATGAGGACGTTTGAGATCTCAACCACCAATTTTATATGTTTAATTTTTACATAGGAATATAAAAATTGTGGATTAAATATCAATTTCAGTAAAACAATCTACAATGAAATTGGATGAAAGTTTGGAGATTGAAAATGAGAAAATTAAGACAGTTAACAAATTCAAATATTTGGGATCAATATTGGAGTCCAGAAGGATCAAGCAAATCTGAGATAAACAAAAAGAGTATGTCAAGGAAGCAAAACAATTGGAATGTTAAATTCGATGCTGTGGAGTAGAGACATTCTGAACAAAACTAAAAAAAAAAAACTTATTTATAGTTCACATTGGTTCATTGGTGGATTTCGATTAGATTAGATTTATTTAGCCTGGTGGAGTTAAGGCCACGTGGCCATATTAAATACTAAATAAAAATTTGATCAAAAAGATAATATCTTTATGATCTATAATGCAACCAGTTAATGTTAGTTAAAATTAAGACTAAAACTAATAATAAAATGTATATAAGCAAGACATATTAAATTGCCCCTGTCTAATGTATATAAAAAACAAAGAAAAATGATGAGATATAGAAAACTAATTTTACGATTATACAATATTTAAAACAAAACAAAAGAAAATATTTGTTAATCCTAATATAATCTTCATAAATAATTAAATTTATTAATTGTTAAAAGAATACTATCAGTGAAGTGTATAAGTTGGTTTGTTATTAAATAAATCTTTAGTTTTTGTTTTTGAAGAATGTTATAGTTTGACAGTCTCTGACATAGGGCGGAAGGGAATTCCATGTTTTGGTAAGTGAGACCATAAAAGATAATGAATAATACACACTGTGTTGAGGTGGAATATAAAGGACAATGTGCTGATGGGATCGAGTGTATGATGCGGAAAAGTGGACATTAAGCAGAGAGCAAGCACATGAACTATTGGTGACAAAATTGACTTTTGGAGGAGGGCTTCTAGAAATTCAAGAAGAGAACATTAAGAAAACTAAAATCAGAGAAATAATGGATGTTAAAAAATATGTTTTACAAGTTATTGAAGAGAGAAAACTAAAATATTTTAGCCACGTAAAGAGGTTGTCAGATAACATAATACCTAAGATGATGTTAAATTTTGAAGCGGAGGGCAGCAGAAGAAAGGGGAGACCAAAAGAACAGTGGGTTTAAGGAGTGCAGGGGGAGTATGGTATCGAGAGGATTAACATAGAGTAATGCAGAGAATAAGGTTTTATGAAGGAGTAACATATACAGTGGGTTGTAGGAAAACTACTGTATTGTAGAGAAATTTATAATACAGATATAATAATATATTTTTTACATAGTGACCGCAACGGTATTTCGTAATGAATGTTAAATATATTGAAGACTTTCTTCGTTCATACATTTTTATTTACGAAATGACTTTCATTGTAAGAAAGTGAGCAGTCTACCTCCTTATGAATTTACTTTCTAGACGACTCGGAATCGAAGTTGCGACGGTCAACTCATTAATATTTTGTCATATCCTTTTTATCGCATAAGTAAACATGACAGTGAATATTTCATTCACGAAAACTTTTCCAATTCAATATGTTTCATTTTCGTTTTCCACCATAATAGGAAGGGATGACGACACATGATTTAGATTATAAGCGGTAAGCGTATTTTCAGAGCAAGGAGAAGGGATAAAACCATTTGCATGGCGGCATGTTAAAGAGTATCGTTAAATAAATTTGCTATTACCAAAAACAGGATAAAAATTAATTTTAATTGTTTATGCCTATAACCATGTGATAGCTCATATCCTACATGATATACACTCCAATGTTAACTGAGCTTTTCATTACATTGTGAAAATGTTTCATAATAGTTTTATTAAATCAGCTATTACACTAGCAAAAAAAAAAAGTATCAGAAAGAATAAATATGTGCTTCTGATAGTATTTTTTCTCCTGAATTTAAATATGATATCGGTTTATCTCTACCATGCAAGGTTTCCGAGAGACAGGCATTTGTAATTTCAAACACTTTAATATTTTCTACATTCGTAACTAGGCCTACACAATATTCGAACATTTGGACTTACCTAGAAAGTAATAAATGACGATTTTCTGCTATATTTTCGCCTGTGGAGCGTCCCTCTCGATGGTCCAACAATAATCGGCCAGCATATTAGGATTCCATTTGCCTTGATATCTCTTTTCCATAGCTGAAATCTCCTGATGAAAGTTTTCCCCGTGCACATCACTCAATGGACAAATGGACGAAAAAACGTTTATTAAAAATAATTATTTAAATCCATTAATTGAAATTGAAATAAAAACATCTGTGGGTGATGGAGAAATGAGATGCACAAAGAAATTAAACATAGGCTCAATTCTGGAAATGTG
Organism: Diploptera punctata; assembly: GCA_030220185.1. Taxonomy (NCBI): domain Eukaryota; kingdom Metazoa; phylum Arthropoda; class Insecta; order Blattodea; family Blaberidae; genus Diploptera; species Diploptera punctata. The sequence goes on along the minus strand of JASPKZ010009837.1, from coordinate 1,050,006 downwards.
TGCTATTATGCATTGCAGAGACTTTTGATGTCCCAACTCCTTTCAAAAAACGTTAAACTGAAAATATATAGAACTATTATTCTACCAGTTATATTATATGGGTGCGAACCATGGACTCTTACTTTAAGGGAGGAAATGAGATTACGAGTTTTTGAGAATAAAGTTCTTAGGAAAATGTTTGGACCAAAGAGAGATGAACAGACAGGTGAATGGAGAAGACTACATAACAATGAACTACATGTTCTTTATAGGAAGCCAGATATAATAAGAACAGTTAAGTCTCGTAGACTGCGATGGACAGGACATGTTGCGCGTATGGGGAATGAAAGACTTGCATGGAGGCTTCTTGTAGGAAAGCCAGAGGGAAAACGCCCAGTTGGTAGACCAAGAATGAGGTGGGAGAACAACATTAACTATGTTTTGAGGGAAGTAGATTATACAGGGAATGATTGGAAATCATTAGCTCAGGATAGGGATGGAGAGCTTATGTCCGTGCGGCCATGAACCTACGGGTCCAATAGTGCCAGTGAGTAAGTAAGTGGGCGATGGAGAAATTCCGAATACATATTTGAAAACACGATAAAAAAACTGCATTAAGTACAACTATTGATACTGATGAGACAACAATCATGTTGACCAGTGTAATTAAAACTAATATATTGATTATGACTTTCACGGCTATCATTCTGTATTTTAAAATACAATTAAAACTAATTTAATTCACTAATAGTCTTCTTGATGATAAAATCGTAAAATATACAGTCAATACACCCAATTCACCAATTAAAAATTAAAAGAGTCGACATGTTTCAACAGCGAAGCTGTCATTTTCAAGACTAAACATTAGTTGAAGACAACCGTGGTAATGGATAAACAAAATCCAGTGAGAAACAAACTGCGTCACATGACAGAATCAATTACAAAAGACTCTGTGACATAATAAAACTACTCCTCTTTTATTTCAATTAAACAGAAGAGAGTTCTATGCGGAATAGGGCCTTTGTCCTTATTCATAATCCTTATTTTTATAGATTTCCAAATTTTCAAGGACGTCAAGGAATTTGAAATTAATGACCGAAACATTTCATTGTTTCCTCTTCCATACTTCAATAACCGATTATTATAAACTTTTCAACTTTTATAATGCCTTTTTATGTTTATTATTATTATTATTATCATTATTATTATCATATTATTATTATTATTATTATCATTGACGGTGTTTTAGGGGAATAAGGATTCATTAAAGTGTAACATTACTTTTCTTTCCCTTCCTTACAAATATCTTCTTTTATAAGGAGTCATTATTCTTGTGTCTTCCCACAAACTTGCAAAATTGCTTGAGGTCATTATTACTTGTTCTCTTTGCGCTCCGGCTATATTCAAACTCTTTGTTTCTTGTTTCTATTTTGTGCTTAAAACAGCAATAACCTTATAAAAATTTCTGCTTGCATGCCTTTTATTTGTTCTTAATGTGTCTGTATTTCTTCAGCAAAATCCAATTACATCGACTGTTTCCAGTAATTTTGTTTATGTTTCATTTCGCAAAGAGCAACATCAGAGATAATATAATTTTATGTTTCTTAAATTGATGAATTAGTTTAATCGGAACTTTTGTTATTTTTATAGGACATAATATTCTATTTAAAAAACACTTTCCAGCACATTTATTTAAGTGTTATATACATTCTGTATTGCATTGCAGGTTAAAATTAATGGGATATGGTTATGCATAAAAATGGGCAAAACATAAGAGGTAGACAAGGAAACTAATGAATTATTATATAAAATATATGAGGAAAATTTAACATATTTTGTGTGTTTTAATGCCACGTGCTTCACGTTCCGCGCTGGGCGGATAGATGGTGTTAATGTGACCTATTTTCAATTTACCCACCACTTCGGCAGACCACTTTACGAAGATTATGTATTCTTGAATTGTGTTGTGTTCAGAGAGGAGTGTTGAATGAGTGTATGTTTACGTGTTTGTGTAGTGTAAAGTGTTTTGTATGGGGATGATGATAGACAAGATGTAAGGTAGAACCCGGTGTCGCCACATAGCCTACTCCTGTCGAAAAGCACCAAGGTGGCTACCAGGCTTAACGTACCCATCCGACGGACGAATCACATCAACAATACTACATGCCTCCCCAACATAATTATGAACTGTGGAGAGGTTTGCAATTTAATGCAGGAGTGTGATGTACAATCTAACGATTAAAAATTGTACACCACCACCTTTCCTGGCCCTGAGATTGAAAATGTTGACAATTAATTTAATTTAATTTAATTAACAATCATAATTTCAATCTGAGGCCTGTAAATGAGATCACTTTACTTTTATGTCATTATCATTGATATCAAGATTTAGGCCTTTTGGCCTGACCCCGGCTTAAAATTAGTCACGCCATCACTTCATAGGTCAGCCAACACTTCATTGTCCTGCAGGATTTTAGTTCAGGACGGCTTTTGCTATTCTATACTATATACCAGAGCAATGCAATAAAATAGCCCTTCCTTTCGTTCGACCTTCTTCTAAAATTCTGGCGCCTCATTGGTTGTATTGCACGTGTATGGCGGGGAAACCCACGCTAGCATTTTTCACGATATTAAGGACAAATTCTTGTTTTTTTTTTTTTTCCTCAGAATCAGTCAAATGCTCAAGTATTGATGAAGCGTTTTGTTCAATAAAATTAAATAAATGCCAAGTATAGAGTCTTCGGTGATGAATGAGCTGTATTTAGCAGGCGTATGCAAATGTTTTTAATAAGTGCTGTATCCCTTTTTGAAAAGATGTCCGATAACTCTATGCCAGGTCCTTCCGGAATGTCTCCTGTGAAGAAAGCGAATAAATATAGAACAACAAAATAAAGGTACGTTTAATATAATAATAATAATAATAATAATAATAATAATGCCTTAATTGGTTGTATATTTAGTCCGTTCCTGATGTCTATGCTTGTCCTACGATCTGATAACGTACAACCTGCCACAAATCGAAGTAATCTCATTTCTGAAGACTCATTTTTTTTAACTGGTCTGCAGATGATGTCCAGTTCTCGCTGCCATATAGAAGTAATGGGAATGCAAATACTTTATAGAACTTAAGTAATGTTTGTTTTTGCGCTTTATGTTTCAATGCGGCTTAGGTAAATCGTATATTGAATCCACTTTCATTAAGGTTTTCTATAGTCTCTACGTCAGCCAACTGAATCATTTCATATCTCCAATATCCAGTCTGTAAGACTCATCCGACTAGGCCTCTTACTATCCTACACTTTTTTTTCCCTCAGAATCAGTCAAATGCTCAAGTATTGATGAAGCGTTTTGTTCAATAAAATTAAATAAATGCCAAGTATAGAGTCTTCGGTGGTGAATGAGCTGTATTTAGCAGGCGTATGCAAATGTTTTTAATAAATGCTGTATCCCTTTTTGAAAAGATGTCCGATAACTCTATGCCAGGTCCTTCCGGAATGTCTCCTGTGAAGAAAGCGAATAAATATAGAACAACAAAATAAAGGTACGTTTAATAATAATAATAATAATAATAATAATAATAATAATAATAATAATGCCTTAATTGGTTGTATATTTAGTCCGTTCCTGATGTCTATGCTTGTCCTACGATCTGATAACGTACAACCTGCCACAAATCGAAGTAATCTCATTTCTGAAGACTCATTTTTTTTTAACTGGTCTGCAGATGATGTCCAGTTCTCGCTGCCATATAGAAGTAATGGGAAAGCAAATACTTTATAGAACTTAAGTAATGTTTGTTTTTGCGCTTTATGTTTCAATGTGGCTTAGGTAAATCGTATATTGAATCCACTTTCATTAAGGTTTTCTATAGTCTCTACGTCAGCCAACTGAATCATTTCATATCTCCAATATCCAGTCTGTAAGACTCATCCGACTAGGCCTCTTACTATCCTACACTTTCCTAATGGCCTTTTTCTCCATGGGTTTCCCAATCAGCCATTCAAGCTACATATCTTGCCGATCTGACTAAACTTTAAAACCCTGCCAATATTAGATCAATAATATGCATTTTGGAGTTACTTATTATGAACTTCCTATATGCTCCATTTTTTTAGCCACTATTTATATAATTCATGTTTAAATTGATTTCTTCTTCTTCTTCTTCTTCTTCTTCTTCTTCTTCTTCTTCTTCTTCTTCTTGCAAGGATTGCACTTTTTGGTTCGTTCCGGCTCCAAGTATTATAGCTCCTGTGTCCATATATTTCATGAGTGTCACCGATCTCTTTTTCCTCCTCTTGGTTGATAGTTCAGACTTTTCCTAGGCAAATTAAATCAATAAATTAATTAATTTGTAAATATAAATTTGTGAAAGCTAAATGGACTTGTAATTATTTTTAAAATGCCCCAAAAGAAATGTGAGTTTTAAAATGACTTCTGCGATAGTAAAAGTATAATTGTATGTACAATTAAATAATATTTTATCAACATTTATAACTAAATTTTCAAATAATATGTTTGTCCACTAAAGTGCCTTTAGTAAAAAATAATAATACATGTGCTGGTTATAAAATAAACGTAACATAATCTGGAAAATATTTATTAAGCCTTAAAGTTTATATTTTTTGTCAAATGCCATCAGTTGTCTTTTATGACAGTTCTGGCTTTCTCCCGTGGCATTGACGAAATTGAAATTCATTTCATAGGTTAAGGCACATGGAAGGCGGAAGTATGTTACCCCGATGAGAGGTGATAAATGATAATGAAGCTCTAGAAGAGTCTATAACGTATACTTAACCTAAATTCCAGACAATGGGCAACCACAGGAATAATTTCCTTTACGGAAACATTCATATGGTCTGACCGAGAATTGAACTCGTGTTGTCTTTGTCGAAAACCTAGAGTAAATTGTATCATGTGACTGAATAAAATTATTTGAATCTTCATAAGAGTTAAGCTCCTCGCAGACATTCAAGTATTCACTAATCATGATTGAGTCTTCTTTAGAAGCAGTATATCTTGTAGATATAAATACGTTCAGCTTTTGCAATAGATGTGTACATCTGGCTATAGATTATTTTTTAATATGGTCTGTGTATCTCGTATTCCATTCCAAACATTATATTTTGTAATTTAACTAAACATATTCAAGCTATTATATAGGATTGCACAATAGGCCCTACAGAGAAGAATGTCAATAGAATGGTTAACAACAGAACCCCGAAACAGATTCTTCAGTACAGACCACTAGGACGAAGAACTGTAGGAAGACCCAGTAAATGATGGATAGACCAATTCTAACGTGAGGTCGGAACAGACCTTTAATACCTGATGATGATTTTCATTTCATGAAAGTGTGTTAATAATTTTATTTCTCATTAGTATTTTTTAAATTAATTGATGATTTATTCGGTAATTATATTTTCCCCTTTTGTGGGCAAGCAATCAGCTCTCTCATTTCCCATTATTTTTAGAAGGGATGGTAATCATTGACCAATATTTGTGTCATTATTGATTTTTAAATTTCTTCCAGAAATCCTGATAAGTGTTCGAATATTGTGTTAAATTCTGTAATGTGTTAAAATATTCTCTTCTCTGATCTTCTTAACACTGGAATAAAATTGTTTGTAACATGATGTTCCTTTTTTCTTGTCTTCTTACTGTTTCCATTTCATTATATTAACTGCATGTGTTTTTTACTCATCTCATGTTTCTCTAAACTTTCTTCAATTTATTACTCCTCTGTTCTATAAGAATTTACGTTATATTACGTAAGTTATATTTGTGTAATAGCATGAATTCTTCTCTTTGCATTGATTGTGTTACTGATATATTGTGAACAATTTTCTTCTGAAATATATTCCTTTCTATCAATTTCAAGTCTTCTACTATCAATTGCATCTCAAAAAGTGCAATTTCTTCGATTAATTTTCCTGGATTGTTTCAACTACTAATCAACACAGAGATAGTAACTCAATTTTAAAAGTTCATGGCTCTTGTTTCAGGTTTCGGGAATTGGACGACAGTAACCACACAAAATCCAGGTATTGGACACCATCATTAATTGAATTTGATTAAACTATAAGCCTATACATTATGTAATGTTTAAATAAAGGTTTCAATATATATATATATATATATATATATATATATATATATATATATATATAAAGTGTTTGAATTGGATTCGCCTGGTAGTGTAATGGATATCACGCTGAGGTACAGACTCAGAGATCCGGGTTCGAATCCCGTCCAGGCATTTATTTTTCTTATTATACCATATATATATATATTATAAATACTACATGTATAAGAAAATTGTATGCTTGTATTGGAATTCTTGGGTAGCTCAGTTGGTTAGAGCGCTAAAGGTACAGACTTTAGAGACTCGAGTTCAAATACCGACTCAAGCATTCTTTTTTCTTTTCATATTATATATATATATATAGAAAAAATGTTTGACCAAATTAGAACAAAGTTCTATAACCATGGTTCCTAAACTTAATATCTCCTGAGTTATGATATTATTTTATAAGAGCAACATATCTTTCAATCTTTGGAAAGAAACACATGAGGAAACTTTGTAGCTAAACGTGTGTTATTACAATCTAGCACTTTTTGTTTGTATTTGTACCAAACAATAGTGTAAATAACACAAGAGTAAAATACTTATTACACTGCATATTGTAATATGCATTACTTATTACTATACTACTCTATTAGTCGGGTAATTTATTATCGTATGATATCCAATTCTGTGTATAGGAGAAGAAATGGAAAATGTAAATTTCAACAATGGAGAAAAACTAAAAGCTAGTATTGCATGCTCTTATTTAGGAAAAAAATTAGACCATTCAGGCAATAACACAGTGGAAATTAAAAATAGAATCGCACAAACAAAACAATCAATAAATGCTTTGAATTCTGTTTGGTGGAGCAAAAATATTACAAAAAATGGAAAATTACAAATATATAAAACCATAATTCAGAACATTTTAACATATGGTGCTGAAGTCTGGCAAATTCCTACCAGGGAAATGAAAAGAATTTCAAGTACAGAAATGGATGTTTTAAGATGATCAGCTGGAAAATCTAGAATGGATAGAATACGAAATAAAGAAATAAGGGAAATTATGGGTGTACAAGAGGAGTCAGACATCATAGACATTATAGAAAAGAAAAGATTACAGTGGCATGGCCATGTCAAAAGAATGCCAGCGCAAAGATTGCCTAAAATTGTTATGGAATGAATCCCAATGGAAAGGAGGAAGAGAGGAAGACCGAAGAAAACTTGGATAGAAGGGGTATAAGCAGCTATGAATATCAGAAGATTGGAGGAAGATCAATGGATGGACAGAGAGGAATGGCGTTTGGTTTCCGGAAGGCGGCGGCAGCTGCCATGATACCGGATGATGATGATGTCCAATACTCCGTACATGTCACGCAGTTCATCAAGAACCAGACTTCCAGAGAATTCGCGAATCTATCACGCTTAGGATGGTTGCAGTGGAATGGATGGCGGTCATGACCAACTAATGTTGTGTCGTTAGCATTGGTACAATTTATGGTAAAACAACTTTGACGTATTAATCACAACATTAAAATTATAAAATTCTTACCTTACAGGTTCGTCTCCTTAACTATATAACTAGTATTTCGGAACTAATACCATGATCAGTAGAAGATAATAGGTATATATCTACTGAATTGCTTTCAGGGTCAGTAGATGTAGAACTATCTACTGATACTTCTGCTGATGATGGGACTGGTCGCGAAAGGTTTGCAGAGAATTAATATTTTATATAGGACACGGCCTTATAAGGTAACAATTTTATATTATAATTTTAATTTCATGTTGTGTAGAGGATAGAATTGAGAATAGTGATTTGATAACGGTGTTTATATGAAATAATATATCAATTTAGAACCAAAGTTTATAGGAACTACTACTACTTTTTTTTTCTGCATACTACTTTGTCTGTATGTATTGATTTTTTTTTTTCAGAACACACTATACATATTCATAAGCTAATTCTTTTTTTTTTCTTCACAGTTGGATATTTTGTTATAAATCGGCACCAGAATTTAAAAAATGAAACTATTTATTTACAGTCAATTTTATTAAATTTGGTTTTGCTACTACACCAATTGTAACGATACCATTCTTTAAATCCTTTCTCTTATTGATTCAATTATTAAACTTTTTATCACAAAACAATTACGTGTTAAAGGTCTCAACATGTAAATATTTTATAAAAGACAAACAAGATTAAATTAATGAAATTACATATCACTTGGTTTAGCGTGGTAGAAACAATTTATACTTATCAGATCCTGCATGTTCAGATATTAAAATGCATTTGAGTCAAAAAGTCACATAATATGTACAGAAAATGTCAAATAATTATATGAAAGTATGAAAATCGTTACAGCTAGCCTATCGAATCCTTCATACGTCTATGTCACTCGTTGTGCAATTCTAACTCATAAAAACTGATCTTTTGAGACAAGCTGTTTATAGTAAAGTAGCATAGGTATGTGAACTTTCAATCATGGCTGCCATTGCAATAAGTACGACAGAACACACTATCGCGAAATAAATTATATTGTTTCAAATAAAATTCAGTTCATTAAAAATGCAGTGATTTGTTTCTTATAATGTATATTTTCACTACCTGTTGGATATTTTTTGTGTACACATTGTATTCAGTATACATAGGGGGCAGTGATTTTACTTTCCGCACGCGTGTTTGTAATTTGTAATATTGCAGTATAGTTATTTAGGTTGGCAACCCCGAAATGTAGGAAGTTGTACTTTCAATCATGGTCGCCATTGCTGTAAGTAGAACAAAACACGCTATCGCGAAATAAATTAATTTTCAATTATCTAAGATAACTTTCTTTTTAGCCAACAATCCTCATTTACACACAAAATGGAAGAACGTTACTTCCTTTCTCGTATCAGATGGGTTTTAACTATTCCTCTCTCATTGTAGTCATTTAAATATATTAATTATTTTAATTAATTTATCACTGCACTTAATTAATACTAGTACCATCATCTAAAAAAAAAATAGTATGCAATACGTCATATTTGTGAATATTGTCTTAAACACAATCTGAGAAATAGAAAAAAAAAACTCGACTTCATATCGATTACACCTCTCTACAAAAAAAAAAATTGTTGCCCTGGATATCTCAGCGAATTTCTGTTTTCAAGTGCACAGTTTACGAATATATTCATGAAAGTGCTGAATATGTCCTGTGTTTATGATTTTTGCGTATCTTACATCCTAAACAGTAAACGGCTTGTTACTAATAAAATGTATGTTCCAATCATGATTTGATTGCTGCGCATTTTTTTTCGCGTATACAAACATCACTCTCACACCCCTCACTCCGCACATCGGCCGTGATCTCAGTTATTTGACAAAATTAAAGTACTCACGACGTGTACCTGGATATGATAAAACAATTCGTTAAAGCGTTGGGCAAGGAAGGAAAATGTTTCAAATACATTTGTAGAAAATTTCCTAAGCTCAGTATGTAAAAGTTAAAAGGCGGAATATTTGATGGTCCTCAAATTCGGCAATTGATGAAAGATGCAAATTTTATCAAAGTTACGACTGTTCCGGAAAGTGAAGCTTGGAAGGGGTTTGTATTGGTAGTAGAACATTTTCTAGGTTACTATAAAGCACCAAATTGTAAAGAAATTGTACAAAACATGTTGATAAACTTCAAGATTCTGGGAGCAAATATGAGTATAAAGTTACACTTTCTCCACAGTCACCTGGATAGATTTCCGGATAATTTAGGAAATTATAGCGACGAACAGGGAGTGCGCTTTCACTAGGATCTAAAAGTAATGGATGAAAGGTATCAGGGTAGATGGGACCATCACATGATGACATATTACTGCTGGTCTTTAAAAAGACATTGTCCCCTAAACAATTATAAACGAAAATCTTATAAAAGGCGTTTCACTGAAGTGTAACATGGGTTTTCGACATTTTTCTTTCTATTTATATCAGTGCATACTAATTTTTTAAAAACAATTGACATAAATATATCTTATATTTTTTTTTTCATATTTTCCGATTTTTGTAGTGTAAATTGAAAATAAAGATTAAAAAAAACAGAGCAAATCTTCCAAAATCATTGATAGTTCCATGAATTGTGAGCATAAATATACCCAAAATCTTATATGAAGGGCAACAAAACCACTTTTGACCAGTGTTATTTTAAGACATACTTCCCATACTTATATCGCAATATACTACAGTATATTAATGTAATTATTGTTATAGTTTATAAAATTGATATGATCTGAATGGGAGTCTTAACTAATATAGTTTTAATTTTAATAATGTAAGTAAAGTGATCCCATGACAGGCCTCAGGAGGAAGAAAGAAAATGGAAAACAATTTAACTACAATATTGTTCCCATTGCTACATGCTCTGTTTAAAAACAATTGCACGCATCTGTATCCGGTTATCTGGCTTGGAAACAATCACAGACACAAATAAGGAACAATTTCTCTAGTGCCACTTTATCAGTTTCCTGTGTGGGCCACCTTGACCGCTAAATTACTGTGGCATTGTTATCAATAACGGTTCTGTGACACATCTCAGATGTAATCAGTTCAAGAGGCCGTGAACATTAAGTACAAAGAAAAACCGTTCTTTTATTTTATATTACTCATTTGCAAACAGATTTAACGATTAAGATCTTGTCTGTCCAGACAGTATAATCAGAAACGCAGTTTTGAATTCTTCCTAGTTCATGGATTTGTTTTTCTTGGCATAAAAATATCTGGGTTATGGTTTCCTTTAGAAAATAAGTAAAGTCTTGGGTCTCGTTTCATAGATTTGTATGTAATAAGTAGCCGTAAGCGGGGCCCCTACACGATCAATATTTAAGTCAATATCCATCCATTCATAGTAATTCTGCCCGAAAGCAGGTCCTTCACTGCAATCATAGCATTTTCATGTTATGCTTGCAGCTTTACTAGGGAATTGTAGGTGTGGTAGCTTCCCGTTGCTTTCCACACCGGTGAAGGATGATGATGAGGATAATGATAAGGATGATGATGATGATGATAATGATGACCATATGATTTCGGGGACCGTTTGGGCCTTAAAGTTTTCCTGACATTTGTCTTACAGGTGAGGAAAACCCCCGATGAAAACCTCACCCAGAAAAAACTGCCCCGACTGGGAATCGAACCCGGGTCCGCTGCGTGACAAAGCAGCACGCTACCTCGAGACCACAGCGGTGGACTAAGTCAGTATATTGCACAAAATTTTGTACAATAGTATTACTTGGCCAACCCATACGGTGCATTATTATTGCTCAATAAATTAGTTCGCGGGTGATGCTTGTGCAGTCAACATGTTTATTCCAACACTGTTAACACAGAACTGAACTAGTATTGCGAAATATTGCCAACAGACGACGCAATATTTACTAAATTGCACAATAAAAATCAAACTGTTTTTTGATTGACTCAATATATTGTGCAATATTTCGATGTGATCTACAGACGCCCAATATTATTGTACAATGTCAATTATTGTGCAGTATATTGACATAAATATTGATCGTGTAGGGGCCGCTTAAAAGAATCTCATATCTGAAATAAGATACCTCTGAATAAAATGTGTCCGCTTTTCCACATTAGAATGAAAACTACAAGTCTAAGGACATGGGAGATTAAAAAGACGGAAAAATGAAATTTTGTATACCAATTTAAGATATAAAATAATTATCCTTAGGCTGTTTTGTATGAATCATGAATACAAAATATTCTTTTACATTTTTTTTTTCAAATGCCCCAGGTTTGTATTTCAACATTCCTGGTTTCTCTCCTGGCATGACGTATTTGTAACCCACTTCTGAGGTTGGGGCGCCCGGAAGGCGGGGTTACGTTGCCCCGATGATATGATGGGTGATGATGATAATGGTGCGCCAGGAGATTCCCTAATCCTAAGCTTAACGTAAGATGAATGTGAATGATGATGATTGTAATGGCCATATGATTTCTGGGACCGTTTGGGCCTTAAAGTTTTGCTGACATTTGTCTTACAGGTGAGGAAAAACCCCGATGAAAACCTCACCCAGAAAAACTGTCCCTACCGGGGATCGCACCCGGGCCCGCTGCGTGACAAGGCAGCACGCTACCCCGAGACCACGCGGTGGACATTCTTTGACATATAATCGCTTGTAATTCATTCATTTTGAGAATTTTCCTCATTATTGAAGGTTTTCTCCAACCAACCTTAGTAATTAACATGAATTATAAATACATAAAAATGACTCCGGACATATTATAGACTATCTGTTTACAACAAACATTCACAAATTTCCCTTAATTAAAGTTCTCCATCGTTCTCTGTCCTCTGTGTCTTCATCTGTTACACCAAATTTATGCATTGCATTTTGAATGTTGTTCTTCAAGGTTGTTCTTGGTCTTCCTTTTCTGTTCCTTCTTTCAATTTTCCAAGCATAGACGGCCTTTGGTAGTCTTCCATCCTGCATTTTTCTTACCTGTCCATATCATTTTAGCCTTCTGTGTTCAATCCCATCCATTATATTTCTTTCTGCATTCATCTATTTTCAAATTTCTGTATTTATAATTTTGTCCAGTCGAGATTTTCTGGCAGCTCTTCTCCAAAAATCCATCTCAACTGAAGTTATTCTGTTGACATGTCGTTGTGTCATTGTCCAAACTTTCGATCCATATAACATTATACTTTCTAGGATGGATTTATGAATTAGTTGTTTTATTCTGATAATGATGTTTTACTCCATAGAAGAGTTTAACATTCCTATGGTTTTCTTCCACTACTAATATTTTTTTTCTATTTCTTTGTTTGATGTTTCATCGTTCTCTATAATTGATCACAAATAACAGAAACTATCGCTCTTCTTTATCTTTACCTCATCAATATGTAATTCATCTGGGTCATATATAATATAATACAATCATTGATTATTTATTCGTTTTGTGTTGAATAAAACAATTGAAAATATTATAAGGAGTAGAACACATTAATACCTCATTAATAGGCCAACACGCACACACTATTGAGTAACACTAAGAAATTAGGACTGGAAGTAAATATCAGTAAAACTAAATATATGATCACACGTAGAAATACATTATATAATGGAAATGGACAGCTAATAACAAATGAGGGAAATTTTGAGGAATTGGCTGAATTCAAATACCTAGGAACAATAATCACAAATAGGAATGAGATGCACAAAGAAATTAAACATAGGCTCAATTCTGGAAATGCATGCTATTATGCATTGCAGAGACTTTTGATGTCCCAACTCCTTTCAAAAAACGTTAAGCTGAAAATATATAAAACTATTATTCTACCAGTTATATTATATGGGTGCGAAACATGGACTCTTACTTTAAGGGAGGAAAGGAGATTACGAGTATTTGAGAATAAAGTTGTTAGGAAAATTTTTGGACCAAAGAGAGATGAACAGACAGGTGAATGGAGAAGGCTACATAACAATGAACTACATGGTCTTTATAGGAAGCCAGATATAATAAGAACAGTTAAGTCCCATAGACTGCGATGGGCAGGACATGTTGCGCGTATGGGGAATGAAAGACGTGCATGGAAACTTCTTGTAGGAAGGCCAGAGGGAGGACGCCTAGTTGGTAGACCAAGAATGAGGTGGGAGAACAACATTAACTATGATTTGAGGGAAGTAGATTATACAGGGAATGATTGGAAAGCATTAGCTCAGGATAGGGATGTATGGAGAGCTTATGTCCGTGCGGCCATGAACCTACGGGTTCGATAGTGCCAGTGAGTAAGTAAGTAAGTAAGTAAGAACACATTAATAGACTGGGTACTTTAGATAGCAAGAAGTGAGACTATGGATTGAATGGTGCTAAATTGGCTCCTAGCAGCTGAGAAATTAAAACTATTATTCACTTGTTTGGCGCTGATGGCTTTAAGTTTCATTTAAAATGAAAGCAGGGAATTTTCCGTAGCAGCGGTAATCGAGTGGTCTAAGGAGAGCTACAGGACGCGAACTGATTCTAGTCTCTATGGGGAGATAAATTTGTATAGTTTTATATCTATATCAACTTTTATAAGATTCATGATATGTTCCGTTGAGGTATTATTCAAAATTAAAGTATAAAATTATGAAATATTTACCTTCAGGGTCCGCCTCCTCAACTTTATTAGTTATTTATCTGTAGCGCTTTCGGGACTAGTCCCATCGTCAGCAGAATTCAAGCTATGCAAAACACGTTATCCGTGAAGGACATCGTATGTTAGATATTGAAAACACCCTGACAGTCATCACAGAGAAGACAATCCAGCGAAGATAAACGTACTGGAGGAGATGGAGATTTTGAAGGCAGTCAACAACAACGACCATCTGATAAATTAAAACGAACCCAGTACGTGTAACCCCCTCTACCAGATTTTCAGTGAAACACCATTTTTGAATCCTGCTTATGATAGGACTAGTCCCGAAAGCGTTACAGATAAATAACTAATAAAGTTGAGGAGACGGACCTTGTAGACTTTAATTCATGCCCCAAATGGGAGTCAATGACCAATCACATTTCAATGATTTTTTATTTACAACCAATCACAGTCGTGTTTCGCCTAGAATTTACCAACTAAAGTTTATCATAATAAAGAAAGCGCCTCCTTTTTAACATTCTGAATAGGTCATAGCATTATTTTGCAGTGACTGACTCTCTAAAAAATACAGCTACCGGATTGTATATATATATATATATATATAGTGCATGAATGTCAACACGTAGCGCATGCGGGAGTTAATATAAAAACATTTGTAGCAATTGATTATACCACCAAAAAAAAACCACTACAGTTTGATGTGATTCATTTTTTTCTCCACTAGAGTGCATTCTTACAATATTGCGTTCCTTTGGCAATAAATAATATGATCTGGTTGCAGTGATGAACAAAAGAAGCAAATGAAGCGTACCAATCGTTTCTCATTTGTTTTCAAACATCGCCGCTTACATTAAATATATAAATATTTTAAATAATGATTTGTGAGTAAACAGCTTAATTTTATTCGTTGAATAGTGCTAACAAATGCCACTCTTGATAAATATTTCAGAATTTTATACTTTAATATTTTAAGATAGTTTGTTTTAGAGACGATTTAAATTGTCGGATATTTTAATTTTTATCATCTGACGGCTCACCTAGTTCGTGTTTTGCAAATTGAGAAAAGTTTTACGAGTTATTAAACGGAAGTAAGTGCCTAGAATTGTGAGAGGTCATAATCGTGAGCAGGAGAAATTTATAGTTGCTGAAGTTGGTAGTAATGCTGTATTCAGGTTAGGTTGCCTCGAGCTCAACTCGTGCTAGGGCTCCAATCCAACATTTGAATAATTTATGCCATAAAATAGGATTGTGCTTATTATTGCTCTTAACAAGATCGCGTTTTAACACTTACTTCGTTCTTGTTTATAGTAGAATAAACATGTAAAATTACGGATTGCAAACGTATCTTTCTTTCAAAATCAGCCAGTTGAGATTTGTCATGATTAGTCACAAATCAGGTTTCACTCCTGTAAGTTAACACTGGTTTAATTAGTGTTTTATACAATCTGATTTTTGTTTCACGTGTCGGATATTTTGAATGTAATACTTTATTTATTGAAAAATAATATTTCTTAGCATTTTGTATTCCTTTATGTATTTATTCCTGGATATTATTTTGTTTATTAAGTCCCATTAAACATGTGTTCATAAATTAATCAGTTATGAAGTAATGTCAGTTTTACAGTTTGGGACTTGCTGATAGTGTCAATACTAACAAAACCATCAGTCTTACTCAATTCAGGAGGCGGAGGTGTATCTAAATAAACTTAACCTTAAATTAGCACTGTGAGTTATTGATGTGTGTGTTCTGGTACCGGTCTTTTACGGCCTTGACCCAATCATCGAAGTGCTTGTAAGAAGGTGCGTTTGCAATTTAAGTTTTTGCTGAGAGTGCTGCTCTCTTAGCTTTTTCTGTTGAAAGATATGTCATTTTGGTGCCTTCATTTTTCTGGAGTTTGGCTTAAGCTTAGCGATCTTAAAGTTTCTTCCTTGAAGTTTTTTTCATTGTAGTTTATTTACTTGAAGATACTTGTGAGTTTACATAGGATAATGTGGATTGGAGGATTTGAGGGTTCTGAAGGATGGTGGTCAAGAGCAGAAGGATAGATTGGAGTAAATTCTCAGGCTTAGGATTTTTGGTCAATAATGGAGGAAAGTTATCTTCAGCATTTTCTGGTTTTCTAGTT
Organism: Diploptera punctata; assembly: GCA_030220185.1. Classification (NCBI taxonomy): domain Eukaryota; kingdom Metazoa; phylum Arthropoda; class Insecta; order Blattodea; family Blaberidae; genus Diploptera; species Diploptera punctata. The sequence goes on along the minus strand of JASPKZ010009837.1, from coordinate 1,033,717 downwards.
GCAGTTTCTGTTTTTCTTGATGTTGTAGATTGCTTTGTTTCTCGTCGTGTTTGTTGTCACATCTTCAAATATTTCTGGAAGACGGAGCATTTTCCATGACTTGCAGCATGTTCCTGGTTGCAGTTAGTGCACCTAGTTGTTGTCTGAGTACACTCAGACAATTTATGATCGCCAGAACACCTTACACATTTTGTAGTTCTAAAGCAGAACTCCGCTATGTGGCCGAAGCCCTGACAATTGAAGCATTGAGTGCCTCCTGTTGGTTTCCTGTATGGTTCCAATCTGATGCAAATATTGAATAGTTTTCGAAGATCATTTTCTATTTTTGACTTGAGATCTTCTGTTTTCTGAAAAGTTATAATGTAGATTGGTAGTTCAATCTTCTTCTTTTCGCCATTTATTGTGACTTGCTTTTCAATACTCCTTACTTCTTTTATTGGCAGATTCCTGTGTTGAATTTCTTCAAATATTTCAGATATTTTGATTGAGCTTGGAAGCCCTTTCATTACTATTTTGAAGATAGGAGGTCTGCCATAGCCATGGGTGTAGAATTGAGTCTTGGCTTTCTTAAGTTCCTTGTAGGCACGCCTATAAGCAGTTTTTGTTGAAGTTCTGATAGTAAGTATCCCTTGATTGTATCGCATTGATACTTCTTCTTTGTTTTCTGCAGCGATGCTTTCCAGTTTTAGTGGAGTTATGTCTTTAGTGTAGACCACTATGGGAGGTGGTATTTCTTCCTTGTCTGTGTCTAGTTGGTCAAACATGTTTCTTGTTTCAATTGGTGTGGATTGTTTACTATTGTAGTTCTTTCTGGTGGTGCGACGTGCCGGCGGGTGAAAAAATCCTTCTTCGTCCATGTCGTACTTTTCAGCGAAGTTCTTCATTCAGCAGAGTTCTTCAGCCAGCTTCACAATAGAATGATAGATGATTAAATTAGCGAAACAATAATTCCTCTTGCCAGTTATTTTAATGATCCGGACCGCAAAGAAAACAAGATCATATAAAAACTCGTAAGTTATTATTGTATATTATTATGTAATTTGACACAAATGTAAGTAATTTATATTCATTTGATTTTCTGTTGTTTTTTTAACCCAGCCTCATGGGCTAGTGGTCAGCGTTTCTGACTATTGTTCATGAGGTCCCGGCTTCGATCCCAGGTCAAACCATAGGAATTTTTTCTTAAAGGGAATCATTCTTGTGGTTGTCCATGTCTGAAATTTAGATTAAATTTAGGTTAAGAACTCTCCTGGCGCTTCATTATCATTTATCACCATCATATCATAGGGGTAACATAACTCCGCCTTCCAGTCGCCCCAACTTCAGAAGTGGATTTCAATTACGCCCATGCCAGGAGATAAACCAGATATGTCAAAATGGCAACCTGGGGCATTAAATAAAAAACAATTTTATCTATGTTCGGGGAAGAGATTTATTTATTATTTTAGTAGCAAAGAACAGTAAGTCATATTTTATTTAACAACGTTCTTTAATATCTCGGGTCATTAGCATCCGAATTCAAATATGGCGTAAAAGAGCCTTAATAATTTTCTTAAATGACTCTTTTTGTAAGACTTGAGGTTCTTTTAAATGCTATAAATATACGACATGGGAGGCACATGGCTTATGCGTCTTCCGAAGTAAGTAATACCCATTATTTAAATCTAAATTAAATTATATTTTAAGTTGCACGTAATGAAAATACTATCTGCATAACTATATTTATTTTGTATGTACCTATAAATATTCATCTAATAAGCTTTTCTTACATTATATTATTTTAATATATGTTTTGATAATGTTAATATTAATCTGCATTTCCATTGTGCATTGTTTAATCTAAACTTTAATGTAATGTCTCAAAATTGTAATAATTATATACCATTTTGTTTCATTTTATTTCGTTGGTTGAGTAAAAGAGAATACCTTATAGCCACAACTTTGCCAGCTTAAAAATATTATTATTATTATTATTATTATTATTATTATTATTATTATTAATATTAATAATAATAATAATAATAATAATAATAATAATAATAATAATAATGATTCTCTGGAAAATCCCTCGATCCTGCCGGGGGGGTTTGAACCAGCAAATCTCGGAACCAGAGGCTAGCATGATAATCTCTAATCCACCGGGATCGACTGCTCGATTATTATTAATTGCCTCGCGCCTTCCAAACGGGTTATATTGAACAATCTTCTTCAATTGGATGTTTTTGTCCTTTATGGACACACTGGTTGATTCCATTCATTCAGTCACGTTAAATGCTAGTAGCTCCAACGACAATATTCCTTTTACTATGAAATTCGTAGTAAATAATAAGATATTAATGTATTTTTTTCGGAGTTGATAAAAATAATGGAATCTCAAAAGAGACGCATATATATATAAGAAAAATAAATGCCTGGACGGGATATGAACCCGGACCTCTGAGTTGATATCTCACACACACACACACACACACACACACACACACACACACACACACACACACACATATAATATATATTTCACCGCTGTGGTCTCGAGGTAGCGTGCTGCCTTGTCACGCAGCGGGCCCGGGTTCGATTCCCGGTCGGGATAGGCTCCTGGGTGAGGTTTTTTCGGGGTTTTTCCTCACCTGTAAGACAAATATCGGGAAGCTTAAGGCCTAACGGTCCCCGAAAATCATCCGGCCATCATTATCATCCTTATCATTACATGATCATCCATCACCGGTGTGGAAAGCAACGGGAAGCTACCACACCTATAATTCCCTAGTAAACCTGCAAAGCATAGCATGGAAATGCTATGATTGCAGTGAAAGACCTGCCCTCGGGCAGAATTACTATGGATGGATATATATATATATATATATATTACATACATTACATACATTTTGGGTCATTGTAAGCCAGAAATTGATGGGTTTTATTTGTCCTTTTTCGACTTTTTTTTTACTTATTGGTCTTTTTTAGGTTTAAACAACTTTTTTTTTGCAACTTTAACTTCTTTTGACTATATTTACATAATCTGTATAATTCACGAATCCGCAGAATCTGGTCTCAATTACAACTTTTTAAAAAACACTACCGGTATCCGATTTTACTTTCCCAAGACTTTTCACATTGCAAACACTTTTGTTCCGCAAGAAACAATTGAACCCTAACAAATTATCCTGTTATTTTTAACCAGCCTACTGACCGCCTAATATCTATTGTGGGTTCGGTGAATTCATTATATTTGGGAAAAAATCTTTAATTCTAAATTATCCAAGAACTTTCTGTTAATGAACACAGAATTCCTTTTACAAACTATGTTGAAAAAAAAAATGAAATAAGTATTTTTAGTCTTTTTTTTCGCAATGTTGAACTTTTACTAGAATGTTGAAATTTTTAAACATTTTTATTTTATTCATTAAAATGCAGTTGAAACTAAAATTATTTATTTAATTAAATAAAAATAAAACTTAAAGTTGTATGTGATTTTCATATTTATTAAAATATGATTTAGTTACAGCTGTTTCGGTACTTTGTACCTTCTTCAGACTTGAATTTGTTATCAGGCTTTAAATACGATACTCATGGAGTATGTGGTGATTATAACATAGTTCCCTATGTAACAAGACAAATATACAACTTGTCCACAAATATAGTATCGTCTTTAAACTATTACTACGTCGATTCCCGTCAGGTTAGATATTTTAATTGTAAATTGTGCAAGGAAGGGGGGTGTACAATTTTTAATCGCTAGATTGCACACCAAATACCTGGATTAAATTCCAAAACACTCCGCAGAACATATTTTTAGAGGGCATGTAGTACATTTGTTATTGTCTGTCCAGCCTAAGAAACACACTTTGACATTTAACTTCCGAATGTATTACTCCGCGCAACACGTGTATAAGTACAAGCGACCTGCGTCAGCTGTTTGTTACAAGCCGATAAATTAATACACAACAATCGTTTTAATGTTTATTGTTGCAGGTTATATTAACAAATACAATAGTATGTTGAAAACTAATTAAATTATAAATTTATAATTAAAATAATTATATAACATAATTTTGATCACACATTTTATCACCGAGTTAAGTTACCATAAATTATACGACAGCCGCCATATTATGTAACTGATATTCAACTTCCTTTCAAGATTCGATCTGTTTCAAACAAATGCGAATTTTAGTTGTTCTCCGGCCTTAGAAGAAACATGTAGGTGTATACTGTTTCCTGATCAACTATAGTTAACATAAATAGCTTCAAATACTTAATTATATTAATCGAATACACGATCTATTTTTTCGCTTCCTCTGAACTGTGCTTTGGCCATGCACGTATCGCAGTAACTGCAGTAGTCATGTACTTCGGGAATTTCCCGTCCATTTCTTTTTGTGAAGTGTGTTTCTTAGGCTGGACAGACTATAGCAATTGTCCGTTGAATGGGATGTTAAGCTTGGCGGTCCCATCAGTATCTTTCGACAGGAGTAGGCTATGTGAAGGCTCAGACTTCTCCCTTCTTTTCATCATTCCTCACACAACACGGTTACACCACATACACACCCATCCCACACTACTACTTGTATTCAATATAAGTAGCCTACATATCGCTAATAAAGTTATGAAAGCTACCCAAACTAATTAAAAAATTAATAAAATAATGCCGGCCGTGGTGGACTAGTGGTTATACACCTTGCCTCTGGTCCCGGGGGTCGCGGGTTCAAACCCGGCCGGGGTCGATGGATTTTTCAAGACGGAAAAATCCAAGGACCAAGTCCTGCGGGAGGGACTTTAACCCGTGGGTCCCGAGTCTGAAGATTTTCAGGCTCGTAAAAAATCTTTAAGCATGAATGAAAAGGCCTCTAAGCAAAATTTACCGAATTTTCCCGTCCTAGCACTACCTTGGTTTCCTAGATGTCAGTACGAGGCGGAACGCTGACCACGTACCACTCAAAATGACATCTATACGAAAACAAGTGTAACTAAATTAGTATTGTTCAAATTGTTCCCTGTAGGGGGAGAACGCCTAAATCTCTGTAAAGGGAAAACATGGGCTTACAATACAAAAAAATAAATAAAACTAATAATAAATATTATAAAATAATACCAATACTATGTATATACCCACGTCCCACTTGGAGAATTGGGTGCTCCTTTAGCGGGAGATTCTTGACTAAGCTAAATTAGTTACGCTTATTTCCCTACATATATCAATGAGTGACATTTGTTCAGTACAACGCCTCAATGAGATGTCTAGTAGGTAAAGAAGGTCTTTCGTAGATAGGAAAGGCCGGTTAAATTTTGCTCAGATGAATTATTTTGGATTTGAGGTTCTTTAACGAGCCCGAAAATCTTCAGACTCGGAACCCGCAGCTTAAAGCTCCTCCCGGAGGAATTGTCCCTTTGATTTTTCCATCCTACAAATCCATCGACCCCGCGGGACGAGAGGGGAGTGGTTATTCAATATTTCTTCTTCTTCTTGTTCTTCTTATGTTTCCCTTAACAGAGATTTAGGCGCTCTCCCTCTACAGGGAAGAATTTGAACCATACTAATTTAGTTACACTTGTTTTCGTATAGATGTCATTTGAGTGGTCCGTGATCAGCGTTCCGCCTCATACTGACATCTAGGAAACCAAGGTAGTACTAGAACGGGAAAATTCGATGCCTTTTCATTCAGGCTTAAGGATCTTTTACGAGCCTGAAAATCTTCAGACTCGGGACCCACGGCTTAAAGTCCCTTCCGGAGGACTTGCCCCTTAGATTTTTCCATCCTAAAAAAATCCATCGACCGCGGCCGGGATTGAACCCGCGACCCTCAGGACCAGAGGCAAGGAGCATAACCACTAGTCCACCGCGGCCGATTTTTAATATATAATATTTAATTGATTTCCTATGATTATATCAATCTGCCGAAGTGGTGCGAAAATTTAAAATAGATCTCAGGAATGCTACATACCCGCTTAGCGTGGAACACGAAGCACGAAAAAATGAGGTGGGTGAGATTAGAACATAACACATGTTGAATAAGTGTATAATGTATTCTAGTGTTATCCTGTATAATAACCGGGTGCTGAGGTTAGATAAAGTAAATGTACTGTAGTGAAAAGCATAGTATGGAAATTTATAGATATCGATAGTTATTCCACTCCATTTTTTAGATGTTACGCTTCATTTCAAGAAGACGAGAAATAAGCATCTTTATATGTGACTTCAAGACATCTGAAAACGATGTCACTGAACCACGTAACTTCAGAATTTGTCTGGCGTTCATACATTATTTAAAAGAGCGTGTACGGACTTTAAGCATGATTGTTCAATACTACTTCCTTCACTCCATTTCAAGTTCGAAAAGAAACCAGGGTCTGTACTAATACAAACCAAATAAACTGAAACAGAATATCTCACCTTTACTAATCGATAATGGGGAAAATTACCACAGTATATTCCCTTCCTCTCAGTCAGAATTGAACCCCTCTCACTGTAAGTAAGAAGAGATTTGTTTTCTTTTTACTTTGTTCATTACTCATTCGATCTGTTTACCGAATGAAGTAACACTTTTTTTATTTTTTGTAAATACATGTTACTTACTAAAATATAAACGCTTATATATTTCTATTAACATGTCCACCGCTGTGGTCTCGGGGTAGCGTGCTGCCTTGTCACGCAGTGGGCCCCGGTTCGATCCCCGGTCGGGACAGTTTTTCTGGGTGAGGTTTTTATCGGGGCTTTTCCTCACCTGTAAGACAAATGTCAGCAAAACTTTAAGGCCCAAACGGTCCCCGAAATCATATGGCCATCGCAATCATCATCATTCATATTCATCTAAGGTTAAGCTTAGGATTAGGGACTCTCCTGGCATACCATTATCATCATCATCACCCATCATATCATCAGGGCAACGTAACCCCGCCTTCCAGGCGCCCCAACCTCAGAAGTGGGCTACAAATACGCCATGCCAGGAGAGAAACCAGGAATGTCGAAAGACAAACCTGGGGCATTTGAAAAAAAAAAATCTATTAACATTTATTAGCACCCTATTAACTACGAGGTCAATAATATATCAACACAACTATTACATCCCGTTGCTATTGGATTTCGCCGCTGCACAGCTTTGGCTTCGTCTTGTAAACAATCTAACTCGGAAAAGAAGAAATACGCCTGATCTTGCTGTGGTAGATGTGGAGTGAGTAAGATGTAGATTACGTTCGTTATTAATACAACTATTTTCGCCATCGCTGGCCTATATACATAGTACAAATGTTTAAGGTGTTATGCAGTAGTTGCAGACAAAACATATTGAGGTTATTTGTTCAGATTTGATATTATTAATTAATTAGGAGTTTTAATGGTATGGAATTGTTTTAGACCGTAAGTAGATATTAGAAAATGTCCAAATATTAAGAAACACTAACCTGTTTATTGAAAATTTACGTTTTATATAGACTAATATTTAAAATTACGCACTTGCTATATATCGATATTTTCAGGGGTTTTTTAGGCTAAATTTGAAAAAATATAATAGATTAATTCCTAATAGTTGAACATCAACCGATTTCCAAAGAAGGTGTTAATGTATTTCATATAATTGCATGCTAATATTTTATTTTTGTGTAAACTATTCAAAAAGATTTTATACAAATAACATGTTGGATGAATTAAAAATATTTTGAAAAGGTAACCACCAAGATATAAATCAAAGTCCCAATCATGATAAATTAATGTACCTGGCGTGAAAGAGTTTCATGTCTTTATGTTTAAATTATTTATTATTCTTTGTGGGATTTAAGCTTTATTTTATTTCTCTTATTATTTAGTGAATATATTTAAGTAGTTACATAAATATCATGTGATTCTACAAAACCCGAAATCTTTACTTGTAGAACTTTATGAATGTTGTCAATAAAATGCATATCTCGCCACAAGACCATGATATACAGCAGAGTTAACAACAGTCATGTCTGTTACTGTAGGTTGGACTGAGGGTTTACAATCATATTTCAAATACTGTATTGTATAGTGTGAAACATATTCGTGTAGTACGTTATATAGGTTTAGTTTAATCATGCTTTCGTTAAGGCATTGAAATATATTTTTGTTTTTCTCGAATATCAAGTTTTTTCTTCACTATTTTTAAATAGGCCTACAATATTTTACTGAACATTAAGCTTATTAAACTGAGGGCGATGGCATTAAAAATTTCTGGAGTTCCAAGCAACCTTCCAGCTCTAAATTTATTTGTATATTACGTCATTCTACTCTATGATCAAAATCGATTTTTATATATTCTTCTTAATTTTCATCTTTGTGCAAGCTCGAACATATATACACACATTTAGGTCGATAAAACAAAGCATTCTCCATGCAATTCTCAAACCACAGGAATTGAGCTATTGCATTTATGCTTTTGATGTTTCCTGTATATATTCAATTTTCAGTTGAGTTACTATACTGACAAAGGTTTTCATTGAATAAATTTCAAGATAATTATGTAGGGAGATACAGATATTTTAACATTTACACAATCAAATCATGACTTTAAACAAAACTCGAAAGTTTATGGTACGAGTATATGTATTTTTAAAAAATCCAGGAAATAAAAAAATAGTTAAATGTAGTGAACGAAAGTTTACACAAGGAAAAACAATTGTAAACGCTGTAAATATACTGCAACAAGTAGTCTCATACCCGTGATGTCAAGTAAAACAATAAATACAATATTTCGGAGATTAATGGGCAATTGTAACATGAGTTCATTTAAAAAAGGCCTAACATTTGGTATATCTGAAGATAAATATTGCAAATTAATTTAACCGTCTATTAAACAAGTTATATAGTATCCTGCTGGAATTCGGAATTCCTAGAAAGTTAGTTAGACTTATACGAATGTGTCTAAATGGCTCAAAGAATAGGGTGCGTGTAGGCAAACAGTTTTCAGACACTTTTCAAATCCAGAATGGGTTGAAGCAAGGGGATGCACTATCTCCTCTACTATTTAATTTTGTACTAGAGGATGCCATTAAATCTTTAGAGAATGAGGAAGGCTTACAACTGAATGGTATTAATAAGCTGTTAGTTTATGCTGATGATGTAGTGCTACTGGCCGATAGCGAGGAGATACTAAAGGCCAACACGCCCACACTATTGAGTAACACTAAGAAATTGGGACTGGAAGTAAATATGAGTAAAACTAAATATATGGTCACACGTAGAAATTCAGTATATAATGGAAATGGACAGCTAATGACAAATGAGGGAAATTTTGAGGAAGTGGCTGAATTCAAATACCTAGGAACAATAATCACAAATAGGAATGAGATGCACAAAGAAATTAAACATAGGCTCAATTCTGGAAATGCGTGCTATTATGCATTGCAGAGACGTTTGATGTCCCAACTCCTTTCAAAAAACGTTAAACTGAAAATATATAAAAACTATTATTCTACCAGTTATATTATATGGGTGCGAAACATGGGCTCTTACTTTAAGGGAGAAAAGGAGATTACGGGTATTTGAGAATAAAGTTCTTAGGAAAATTTTTGGACCAAAGAGAGATGAAGAGACAGGTGAATGGAGAAGACTACATAACAATGAACTACATGGTCTTTATAGGAAGCCAGATATAATAAGAACAGTTAAGTCTCGTAGACTGCGATGGGCAGGACATGTTGCACGTATGGGGAATGAAAGACGTGCATGGAAACTTCTTGTAGGAAAGCCAGAAGGAAAACGCCCAGTTGGTAGACTAAGAATGAGGTGGGAGAACAACATTAACTATGATTTGAGGGAAGTAGATTATACAGGGAATGATTGGAAAGCATTAGCTCAGGATAGGAATGTATGGAGAGCTTATGTCCACGCGGCCATGAACCTACGGGTTCGATAGTGCCAGTGAGTAAGTAAGTATTAAACATACCCATACATCTATATTAAAACTGTTTTTGCTCAACCATTGTAATAGATTAAAGAAATATAGATGTTGTTTCAATAACTCCAAGGTTTATTATCCAGTTTTCCTTATTTGCCATGAAAAGTAGAGAAATTCAATTACTAAAACAAATTATATTTTTAAAGTTGAAAAATAAATTGTTTATACATTTCACTTAGGCCTATATAACTCACTTAACTCTGAGGTTCGTATGAATTTCTTATACTTTAACCAAGTAATTCCGTTAGAAATTTATTATTAAAATATATGTTTGAAATATGTCATCATCATCATCATCATAGTACATTCACGAATTTAGGTAATTTGGTGACCTGTTTCGGCCTCAAGAGAAACACCATCCAGAAGTATTTTGAGTGGACGTCCTGGTCTTCTTCTTCCTGCAGGATGATATCTTTAAAATTTGTTTGGGTATCCTGTGATCTTCCATTCGATGAACATGTTGCATCAATCTTGACTTACTCGTATAATCAGAAATTTTGTTTTCTAAAGGTTCCATGTGTAATTCTTCTAGGCTGTCTTCATTTTTTTTTGTGATCGCTAAAATCTTCCACTGGTTCCTATTCTGAGTCCACTGAACCCCGTTTATATCTATGATAACTTCTCTCCGATCCATCAGAATATTACCCTTCCCCACCTACTCTTAGATAATTGTAATGGTCTCTTGTAGAAGACAATTACCAATAAAATTTTTGAAAGCAGATTGTATGATATTTTAGATTTAACATAGAATTAAACATATTATTGATGATTTTAGCATCAAAAACGAAGAGAGCTCAAATTCCTTCGCCTAAAGCAAAATTACTTGTCCATCAATCGCCTGCCTTTAATAACACTGACAATAACGTGCCAACGCTATAAACTATATAATTCTCAGTTTTGAAACTTCTCCCATTTACATCTCTTATGGGGCCGAATAAACACTCTGTTGATGGTTGTCGAATTATTGGAGTAGATGAGTTCTGTTGAGTATTATATGAATAGGCCTACAAAAAGGAGGTCTAAAAGTTATCATTGCAGTAAAAAAGAATGTGGAAATATGATTGACAGACGCGAGAAGACGACGTCAATCATAGAAAATACCAGGCAAAATATGTATATATATAACTTGTAGAATACTAGATGGAACAGAAATGAAATATTTACGATTTGTGGCAGAATATACTTTAATGGATAAAAAACGGAGTGAAGATATCCGTAAAGAACTACAAATATTCAGTTTGACAGATAAAATAGAAGAGTATTTGAGAAAATGGTATGAACATGTTTGCAGAATGGATACCAACAGATTGCCTAGGAAAAGTCTGAACCATCAACCAAGAGGAGGAAAAAGAGATCGGGGACGCTCACGAAATAGATGGACACGGCAACTATAATACTTGGTGCCGGAACGAACCAAAAATATATAATCCTTGCAAGAAGAAGAAGAAGAAGAATACTAGATGGAATTTTGGTTTGTGTTTTAATAGTTACCCCGAATACAGATCTAACCCATAAACTACAAATTGTTGGGAAAACGAAAAAAAAAAACCCATAATGTTCGTTTTGAGGCTATTACCTTTATTATATCATATACATTTTAACCTCTCATCCTATTGCGAACTTTATACAGCCAATGTGAATGCAAAATAACATGATACTAACTGAATATTAATAATTTAATAGAGAATTCTAACTGAAGCAGTGTTCACTATTTATTTTTCATTTAATGTTATTTCGTTACATGCTTTGTGTCTTTCTTATTTTCACTCAATTTCTCTAAGATTCTGATATAATTCACGGAACTGTGGTGGAATGAATTTGAACATGTCCAATGATTGTTTTTCTGCACTGCTACTAATGAGTTGACTAACTGCTTCCGCCATTTTCTTACTGTTAGCCTGAAAACCAACTTTTAAAAATAAGTAAAACAGGTCTGGAAGAAGGGATAGTTTTACATCCACCAGGACGTGATATTCTCTGGTTAGATCACTGATCCACTGAAAACTCGACTTTTGACTTTTTGTTGGCTAGATCTATTTTCGGGGCAACTATTCATTTAAAGAATTTGGTGTGTGAATTTGATGTAATGATAGTTACTTTAGCCATGGTGCCGCCAATATCTTTCTAGTTGGTTGGACTTGCACCGGGACTTGCATTTGTAATGGTGCAAGAAGTGAACAATTCCGCAGTGAACCGTTAAGTACAAGAGCAAAAGAATCTCGAATCTGGGTTGATGCTGAGCGGGAGACTTGCAATTAAACAACTCTGAAGATCACACACACACACACACACACACACACACACACACACACACACACACACACACGCGCGCGCGTCATATACAGTACTCCTTAATTTCATTGTATATATGAAACTGATCATTTATTCAACTTATTCCATTTTTTTATTAAGGATTTTTTCTACATCACTGATTAGCATATTTTGTTATTTATTCACTTTTAACCCTTGCAATTATTCTAATTATACACTCTTTACACGTCTCTTTTATTAACCAAACCTTTTTAATTAACAATAAAAAAAATAAAAATCTTATTATTCCTATCCCTTCTCTCTTTAAGGGGACTACCTAGTTATCGTTCAGCCTCAATGTATTTTGCTCCGCCACAGATTTCTATCCTCAGCATCTTCTTTTTTGGGGTATCTGCTAATCATGTTTCTTCTCACTTGATCCATCCACTGTGCCCTGGGTTTTCCCCTCCTCCTCTCCTGCCTTCGCATTTCGAATTTATATCGTTTAGTTGGTCGTGGTGGACTAGTGGTTGTCATGCTCTCACCTGGTTCCGCGGTTCGCCGGTTCAAGCCCGAACAGTGTCGTTTGTTTTAGAACTGCGCAAAAGTCTTGAGTCAGCTTCATTCGGAAAGGAACTAAACCCGTGGATCTCGTGCCATAGATTTACGGGCCATAGATTTTTCATAATTTTTGAACTTAGAGGTTTCGTCCCATTGACCTGTTCTATCTTCAGGAGAATTGTTCTCTCCGTCCAATTAGAAGCACATCTACTTCGTTGTTCCTCTCGTGCACATAATGTACTTTTTCTGAGATTCTTGTTAGATGTTCTTGTGAGTTCCTTCTCATGTCATAAATTATTTACGTTAAATTAAATATTCGTAATTAATTTCTTATTTATTGCTGTTTTTATCCAAAAATGAGTAATCTATCAACGATTTTCGGAAAAATATATATACCGTATATATTTTTTTTTCTCCCACGCATGAGTTGAATGACGATTGCACTTGAGCTATTAAAGAGCATTGTTAAATAAAAATACTTCATACCTATTTATGGGGCACGCCGTAGCGTAGTGGTTAAGACCGGCGCTACAAGCCGGAAGGTCGAGGGTTCGAGTCCCGGCGGGGTCAGGATTTTTAAATTGACCCAAACCTTCTGGAGGCACTATGGCCCTGGGGTCGACTCAGCCTCTAACGTAAATGAGTACCGAACGCTTGTTCTGAGGGTAAATGCGGCAGTCACGCAGGGCTGACAATCCGGCTGACATCAAGTGCCGATTGTCCAGAAAGAGCGGGAGCCTTAACCTCCTAATAACCCAATGGCCTCCTGAGGCCTGTAGTGGGATCGCTTTACCCCTTTTTTACCTATTTATATCTTCCTTTTTAAAATTCTATCTGCTATTAAAATATAATTATTTATAAAACTTTTTAGATATAAGTTCAAATTATTTCATATCATTTCATACATACATAGTCTGATTGTTAAAATTAAGTAAGTAATTAAAAAGCCGAGCGGTTAAGGTAGGAAGCCTTGGCGCAGAGCTACGGGACTTGCGCTGGTTTGAGTCTCAATGGGGGAAGACATTTTCTCATGGTAGTTCGGCCCACCCAGCATCGTGAGGCAATTGGGTAGCTACAATAAGTAGCGGCTCCAGGTTGAGGAACCAGCTATAACGGCTGGGGGATTCGACATGCTAACCACATGTCACCCCTACACTGGCTGTTGATCATCTACCTCTGTGATTGACACATGTGGATGTGAAGGGCCAGCAGCCGGCTGGTAAAAGGGCAACCGCTGAAAAGTGGAAAGACCCTCAATCGAAATTAAATAAACCATAAATTAAATACAATATATATATATATATATATATATATATATATATATATATTGTCCACCGCTGTGGTCTCGAGGTAGCGTACTGCCTTGTCACGCAGGGGGCCCGGGTTCGATCCCCGGTCGGGGCAGTTTTTCTGGGTGAGGTTTTTATCGGGGTTATTCCTCACCTGTAAGACAAAAGTCAGGAAAACTTTAAGGCCCAAACGGTCCCCGAAACCATATGGTCAGCATCATCATCATCCTTATCATTATTATCATCATCATCCTTCACCGGTGTGGAAAGCAACGAGAAGATACCACACCTACAATTTCCTAGTAAAGCTGCAAGCATAGCATGAAAATGCTATGATTGCAGTGAAGGACCTGCCTTCGGGCAGAATTACTATAGATGGATATATATATATATATATATATATATATATATATATATATATATATATGCTATGATTATCCACCGCTGTGGGTTCGAGGTAGCGCACTGCCTTGTCATGCAGCGGTGCCGGGTTCGATCCCCAGTCGTGACAAGCTTCCTGGGTGAGATTTCTTCAGGGGTTTTTTCCTCACCTGTAAGACAAATTTCAGATAGCTGTAAGGCCCAAAAGGTTCCCGAACATCATCTGGCCATCATAATCATCCTTCACCTGTGTTGAAAGCAACGAGAAACTACCACACCTATAATTCATTAGTAAAGCTGCAAAGCATAGCAGGGACATGCAATGATTGCAGTGAAAGACCTGCCCTTTGGCAGAACACTATAGAAGAGAATATAAATATATGATTAATGGGAACATTGAAAAATGAAATGTGCTATTTAAAAGTGAAGAAAGAAATTATAGGTGCGTAAAGGTAGATATATGTTTTATATCTCATTGGAGATATAAGGCAGAAGTAAGGCACAGTAAATTTTTAATAACCGAAATGTATAAAGTAAAAGGATTCATTGAAGCAGAACAGTTTAATAAGGAAGTAATGTGTCATATGCGAACAGTAAGGAAAACATTTTAATTAGCGAGTTTGACTCCTGCACCATGTACCGAATCGTGAATCAATTTGCCGTTACCTGAACTCGTAACAAGTCACCTTCCTTTAAAATAATGGGAACACTGAGACACAATTTCCTCCTGATTTCTAAATTACATCTTAATCAATTGCAATAATAAATAATTAATTAATTAACAACGATTATATAACAAATAGGAGTGAGTTGCACAAAGAAATTAAACATAGATTCAATTCTGGAAATGCATGCTATTACAGAGACTCTTTTCGTCCTAATTTCTCTCAAAAAACGTCGAACCTGAAAATATATAAAACTGTTATTCTTCCAGTTATTATTGCGAAACATGCACTCTTACTATAAGGGAGGAGAAAATATTTTGTGCATTTGAGGATAAAGTTCTTAGGAAATTTTATTTGGGTCAAAGACATATGAACAGACAGGCGAATGGAGAAAACAATGAGCTGCCATAATCTTTATAGGAATCCAGGTGCAATATGAGCAGTTAAGTTATATACATACATACATACATACATACATACATACATACATACATACATACATACATACATGCATAGTGTTCTGCCCAAAAGCAGGTCTGTCACTGCAAACTCAGCATTCTCCACTCTTTCCTTAACTCAACTTTCCTTTTTTTTATCCGCATACAAACCATTTATTTTAATATTGTCTACCATCTGATGTTTTTTTCTGCCTCTAACTTTCTTTCGTTGACTATTCCTTCTAGGGCATCCGTCAGCAGGCAGTTTCTTCTTAGCCAGTGACCAATCCAATTTCTTTTCCTCTTCTTTATGAGTTCCAGCATTGTTCTTCCTTCACCCACTCTGTCTAGCACATCTTTATTTTTTTTATTTTGTCTGTCCATTTTATACGTTCCACCCTTCTCATATCCACATCTCAAAAGCTTCCAGTCGTTTTTCCTCATTCCCTCGTAATGTCCAAGTCTCTGGGACCATGCAATGCTACACTCCAGACAAAGCATACATATAGTCCACAGACAAAGTGAATGAAAGCAACAGGTATTTTATACTCAGTACATAATATCACGAAGGATTGTACTATAACTTATCTTCATTTAGTCACTAAGCGGGAATTTTAGTTCCGAGTCTGACGGACACACTTCAAAAATTTAATCATCACTCTTACCTCACAGAGGACTACGAAACATTAAGATATAAAGTAACTAAACTGAATAAGAAGATAAATTTTAATTACCGTAAAACACAAAATATAAAATACAAAATTGAATAAAATAAAATAAGTTAAAATATACCTTCTTAGGTAAGATCCGTCGTCCTCGACTTATAAAATATGTATTCTTTATGCCTGTAGGCCTTTCAGAACATCCGTTCCATCTTTAGCAGGTACTTCTCTACAATATATAATATGATGGTTGATGCTGCTGGTCCTAATGTGGTGTTGTGCCTACAGGCATAAATAATACATATTTTTTTAAATTGAGGACGACGGATCTTACCTAAGAAGGTATATTTTAACTTATTTTATTTTATGACTTTCCACCTCAATGGTTTTAACAATGAATTTTATTTGTATTGATAAAATTGAATACGCCTAAAATAAACTACAGATGTGAGTGACATCATGACTGTTCCTATATTCTCAGGTAGTAAGCCATTGAATCGCTTGCAATCCCCGTGCCCCCCCCCACCCTTAGTCCCGTGCTTTCATTCTTATCGTCTGTGGACTATACATATAATTGAACAATCATTTATGTCAAAATTAAAATCCGTATAGATAGTGCTAGCGGAAGGGTAAGGAGAAAAAGATCTGTAATTAAATTAAAGAGAAGTGACATTGGAGTTTGCAGGTTATTATACAGAATAAAGTAATTTGTAAGGAGACATTTGCTACAGCTGATGTTGAATACCACAATTAAGGCACTGCAATGGTATAGAATATGTAGCAAGAAATTCTAATTATTTAGTAGAACGAGGACTTGTGCTCAGACCACTCAAGTCCAAACAGCACTTCACTCCTTCTTTGCAATGTGTGCAAGTAAAAAGCACTCTTCTCAGCTTTCTTCTAAAAACTCACATTCTTTTATCTCGCAAAGACATTTGTAAATATTTGAAGTTTCTTACTTCTTATTCATAGACGCTTTAATATCAAGCTCATACGGGGTCTTAGGGTCGTTAGGCGTAACCATTTGTTGTGCATGTAAAATCTTTTTAAACAAGCCTGTCATTATGTTGGTGATCATGATGCTCAGATGGTGTTAGGGAACTATTTGGTTCTTAAAGTTTCTAGACACTTACTTTACAGGTGAGGGGGAAAAAACTGAAAAAAAAAAAACTTCATCCAGTCTCGATCACATAAACATACTTGCATTTTTAACCACATTGATAACGTGCAGAATCCCATAATGAATGATGGTTTCCCTGAAAACATAAACCATCATTCTTCTATTCATACTCAACAAAGTCGAGATGGTGTTCGGGAACTCTTTGGGCTTTAAAATGTCTTGTCTTACAAGTAAAATAAATAAATAAATAAATACATTTTAGTCTCTATATTTCAAAGTTATGGTATTGATTTTTTAAATTCTTACAGAATGTTACAATGTTAATAGTTGTTTTTTCATTAGTTTTCATCCTTTTATGTTTTAGATTAAATTACTGGGTTATTCCAAGAAAACGTGCCCCAAACAGGAATCGAACCCGGGCCCGCTGCGTCTGAAGCAAGACGTTAACCCTAGGTCGCAGTGATCGACTTTAAATTATTGTATCTAACAAAAATAACTCCAATTATATTTTGTTCAACTTATTTATAGGTGTTTTTAATATCTAAGGTAATATCGCTCTAGAATATTTCGTCGTATCTCGTATTCTGTGAAAAAATTATTGTTTGTATTTCCCATGATTCACCATTTTGATCATAGGGGTAACCACTGTTGTCTCGGACGCAATGTGTCCTGATTCAATTCCTGATCGGGACATGTTTCTTTTGATAAGTTTTTGGGAGTATTCTTCACCTGTGAGACAAATGACAGGACATTTTAAGCCCCAAATAATATCAAAACACATCTGGACTTTATTTAGTTTGAAGGCATGAGTAAATGGTAATATATCTTGTCTTAAATATTAGTGTTTCCTGTGTCAATAACTTCACTCTTACGGTAGTGCAGGATCCTTTTCTTAGGAAATAACAAAATAAAACTAGGTTCGATTACACTGAGCAACAGAAATAAATGTTTTTTGTCTAATAAAGAATAATATGTGATTCTGATAGTATTTTTTCTCCTTAATTCATATATGATATCGGTTTTTCTACATCACTCAAGGTTTCCGAGAGACAAGCATTTATAATTTCAAGCATTTTAATATTTTCTACATTCCTAACAACACACTATTCAAACATTCGGACTCACTTAGAAAGTTAGAAATGACTATTTTCTGCTATATTTCGGCTGTGGAGCATCCCTCTTGATGGTCCAACAATAATCGGCCAGCATATTAGGATTCCATTTGCCTTGATATCTATTTTCCATAGCTGAAACCATTTGAGTTAGCTCATGTGGTTCTATTTTACAATGGATAAATGGACCGAAAAAACGTTTATTAAAAAATAATTATTTAAATTCATTAATTGAAATTGAAATAAAAAACTGTGGGTATTGGAGAAATTCCGAATACATATTTGAAAACACGATAAAAAAAACTGCATTAAGTACAACTATTGATACTCATGAGACAAAAATCATGTTGTCCAGTGTTATTTATTAAATAAAAATTCACTTTTCACTTGTTTTCATTTTTTAATTTGTTATTCCTAACATCAAATTTCATGTTTAATTATGTTGCGATTCAAAATTATCTCCACACTCTTAACTGTATTTTATATAAATAACATATAAAATCCAATTTATATTCCGGTGCATTGTAGAATGCAGGATTCCACGGCTGGTAGTCACGTTATTTGAGGATTCTGAGCTACAGGGCAGTGGTCCATAACCGGTATTTCTCCCAGACGTTTCTCCCTCGGCTACCGAGGTCATCTTCAGTGGCGAGTTCTTCTAGGGGTGTTCCCTGGTCGGAAGCTCAGTCCGACCAAACAACACCACCTAGAAGAACCCGCCACTGAAGGTGACCTCCGTAGCCGAGGGCGAAACGTCTGGGAGAAGCACCAGTTACGGACCACAGTTTATAGTCCGGAATCTTGAATAGTAATTATATTCGGCGTATCAATTTTATATTATAAAGTATTACTTATAGATCAATGAAAGTCTTCATGGCTATATTTCTTTCTTTCACTATGTTATTACTAGGGCACCTAGATTCACTTCAGTATTTAGAACCAGTACAGTTGACAGTGTAGTCGTTCACAAAATATTTTAATAATTAGTCACTTAATATATTTTTGATATTAATAAATTCATATTCTTCCTTTTATTATATATTATGATTATAGATATAACTTTTATTCGCCTATTTAAGTTTCACACTTTTCTTAGTACAAGACTTGTCTCATAACTTCATCAATGACATGTTAACAGTCCGATTTCCAAATAACGACTACTTTAAAGTCATTTCCGGAGAATACACATTACTGAAGCCAACTGACATCTATTTCTATTGTGATTGGCTTATTTAAAAAAAAATTAAAATCCTTCAGCTAAAAGTAAATTACAACCGAATTTTTAAAATACCATAATGCCTTTCAAATAATAAAAATCTAGATTATATAATTAAATGTTTCGTTAAAATTCTGAAACTTCATTTGTTTCTTAAATATTTTTATCTGTGAATTAACACTCGATGACAATAAATAATATTATTTAAACGATTTAAGAATGCAAATTGTTCACTTTTCCCCCCAATAAAGCATTATATTCAACTAGCGAATACCTGGCATGTGTTGTTATTCCTGAATACATTAAATGTGTTATTTTTCACTGAACAAGTCAAAAGAAAATTACAGGTTAATTAAACTGTGTGGTACATATTGCGACGAATCAAACATGGCGGTTGCTGGAGTCAATTTTTAATTTCGTATTTCAGGTAAAACCCCCGCTTCTAATTGCCGGACTTATCTGCTTTTTGGACAATATCTACCTCGGTTTATTTTAATAGCGTACACTGATTTTCATAGTAAAACATCAACAATTGCAACCGCTAGAGGGATTTTTAAATTTTCGTTTCAGCTTAACTCCTACACCTAAGGGTTTTAGAGAATAATATGTACCGACTAAACACTCTCCGTACCTGAAAACATGTCTGTATAAATTTTCATAACAATCGAACTACTACTTTTCGAGATTTACAAGCACAGACATACGCAGACTGAATTTTTATATATAAACTAGCTGGCCCGGCGAACGTAGTATCGCCTTTAAATATTTTTACGTTAATTTTTCCGATGTTTTAATAGTTATCTGCTATTCGGGGCGGAAACAAATCCAACAAATCAAAGATCATAAAAATCGGTCCAGCCGTTCTTAAGTTATAAATAGTGCAAATAATCCGACTTTGTTATATATATACACGCGTTGCTGTGGCTAAGGTATACGTTAAATTATGTTGTAAACTAAGTGAGAAATCTAAATCAGAAAGTTTTTGTTTTACACAATTTTTTAGTTCTGGTACGTTAACTACACCCGGTATAAATATGGGTGGTGGTTTATGTGGAAGTGGTTTTGTTGATTGAGATGAATTAATGTTGTCTGCATTCTCAGTATCATCCATAAGTGTATCAGAAAGATTATACACATTTATTGATGGAATATTTTGAGGAGGCTTGCTGATTTCATTATACTTTCGTTTTTTTCTACGAACTTGTTGGCAGTTTGGATTCTCATCATCATCAAGAAGTCTCTGTATAGTAATATCATCTTGTGATATATTATAGTCATGTTTTTCATTTAATTGAGGCATGGAGATTGTTTCTGTAATATTAGGCATATTATTATAACTTACACACTTACTTACAGTTCTGTTATTCCGTTTCTTAACACCTTCATATGTTTTTAAATTGGCATTCTTCTTAAATGTAAGATTTATGTCACATAGGCCTATACCAATTTGCGGAAATATACTTGATATCTTATCATTCATGGTCTCTAGAACTGATTCGCCATATTGTTCAATGTCCCTTCTCGGTCCAGTTAAATTTAAATTAAGTTGCTGTATTTCAGCCAGAATACTTAAAACTAATATTTACACACGAAATTAATATTATTATCAATTTATTGAAAATAAAATAAACACAAATACACTTAAATTCTGAAATAATCAATATCTGTAATTCAATTGAAATTCGCGATTGCAACAAAAAGCACAGCCACCTGGTTAAATAATAAACCAATTACCTTACACGGACGTCTGTTAGAATCGTATGGAACTCTTTGTTAAATAATAAACAAATAATTTGCAATAAAAAATAATGCGACTGTACATTTAGTTATTAACTTCCCTAAGTCTCAAGTTGGATCAAACTGCACACAGTGTGCAACATTTTATTAAAATCGGTTCAGTAGTTTAGGATTCCATCGCGGACAAACAACGTGACACGTAATTTTTATATATTAAGATATGTAAATAATTATTTCTTAAATAATACGTATGTTTAACAAAATGTAATTTTCTTCTTCTTCACTTCACGGGCTAGGCAAAAATTGCCTGTTCCGCCTCACAAGTTCTTCTGTCCATCTTTTCACTGGCCTTCTTACATTCCTTGAACCTCTTGGTTTGTAGTTGAGTGCTGCTCTTTGTAATCTTGTTACATTCATTCTTTCTAAGTGTAAACCATTTCTCTCCATGTTCTTTGATTTTCTCATTCAATGAATATATATATATATATATATATATATATATATAAAACTATGTTCTTATATATTCATTCTTTATCCGTTCCAATCTTGTGCAGCCTTTTGTTCTACTAACGAAGTTCATTTCTGCGCTTTGTATTCTACTTTGTAATGTTTTGGTCATTATCCAAGTTTCGCTCCCATAAAGTAATTCAGGAACTGCCAATATTTTATAAAACTTCAGTCTAGTATCTCTTCTTGTTTTATTCTTGAATGTTTTATATATAGTTCCGCATATCATTTGCATATTCGACAGTTTCATATTTATATCTCTTTCAGTAATTTTATTAAATTAAATTATTAATTTTATATATAAATATGTAAATAATCATTTCTTAGATAACATGTATATTTAACAAAATGTAATTTTATTAAATTATTAATAACCTAATTATCTTGCTTTTTGTCTCGGAAGTGTTGCTGCTCCCCACGTTCTCATGTGGTCAAAAATATATATGTATGTGATAGAGAGTTAAATTCCTCTTTGGAAGATAGTTTCTGTGTAAAATCGGAACTTATGGGAAATGTAAAATAACCTACAAATGAGAGGTAAAGCTAAGGGAGAGGAAAGGAGAGAGAGAGAGCTAGATTATATATAACATGGATAATTATGTTTTGCCTTAATTACAGATAGTCTGTTAAAAAAATGTTGCATTAATGTGATGCTCCTGTGCAGATTGCTTCTCTTTTAAGCCTAGTAAATCTTGTCAGTAACGTTAGTTTAAGAGTATTATAGTTGGTATATTCTGTTAACTGAAGATATTATGCATATTTAAACAGAATGAAGTAAGCTTAAGTACAAATCCTATTATACCAAGTTTCAAACACTCATGCGAGACTATTTTAGAACAAGAGTGCTTTACGCATGTGAGTTTGTATTTGTTTCAGTTGGTTACTAAAACTCCACTCTATTTTCATTTCAGTGTGTTTTTTATCCTTTCTTTAATATCATTAAACATAAATCCAATTTCATTTAACCCTTACGTGATTGATTTTTATTGAAGGGCCTACTGAAAGAGTTAAAACACTTAGAAATAAAATACAACACATCTGCAGATAAGGATGATATATATATATATAATTCACTGGCACTATCGAACACATAGGTCCAAGGCCACGAGGATATAAGCTCTCCATATACCCCTATCCTGAGCTAATGTTTTCCAATCATTCCCTGTATAAGCTACTTCCCTCAAATCATGATTACTGTTATTCTCCCACCCTCATTCTTGGTCTACCAACTAGGCGTTTTCCCTCTGGTTTTCTTACAAGAAGCTTCCATGCACGTCTTTCATTCCCATTCGTACCACATGTCCTGCCATTGCAGTCTATGAGAATTAACTGTTCTTATTATATCTGGATTTCTATAAAGACCATGTAGTTAACTCTTATGTAAGTCTTCGCCATTCACCTGTCTGTTTATCTCTCTTTGGTCCAAAAATTTTCCTAAGAACTTTATTCTCAAATACTCGTAATCTCCATTCCTCCCTTAATGTAGGAGTCCATGTTTCGCATCCATATAATATAACTAGTAGAATAAAAGTTTTATATATTTTCAGTTTAACGTTTTTTTTAAAGGAGTTGGAACGACAAGAGTCCCTGTATTACATAATAGCTTGCATTTCTAGAATTGAGCCTATGTTTAATTTCTTTGTGCATCTCATTCCTGTTTGTGATTATTGTTCCTAGGTCTTTGAATTCAGCCACTTCTTCAAAATTTCCCTCATTTGCCATTAGCTGTCAATTTCCATTATAATAATGTATTTCTAAAGAGGCCATATATATGCGAGTTTAAATTTAAATTAATTCATATTTATAGAAGCTTAACATGTCACCTGTAGGATCTTAAGATGTATCCGTAAGGTTGTATGCTTCTGTTATTGTGATTGTTAAGTGATTTTTAAATAAATTCGCTGATTTAATTTTAATGATACTTTAAAATGGCGATTATGACTAAATCAATGAAGGTAATGGAATTCCAATTTAGCATTCTCTTAACACTTGGCTTGCGACCGAGGAAATCAAGAGAAAAAATTAGATTGTTCGACACGGGCTATGAATCCAGGACTTCCCGAAACCGAGTTTCAAAGGCTATTTCTGGAACAACTAGGTCGGTTAATGAATATTCAAGGCCTGTTAACGGGATCTTTATAAATTGGTTTAAGAAAATATGCCTCAATATTTGTTTTCAGTCATCTGAAGAGCGCATACTAAAAAATAAAAAGAAGATATATGTAGGTCTATATACTTGTTTCTTATGTCATATTAAGCTTGCATTGCTCAATGTCGAAAATTTAATTGTAACATCGATAAAGCGTCACTGCTATAAAATAAAAATATTCTCTTTAATTTACTTACTTGTTATAGGAGCTACTGGGTGGCAGTGGAGACCGAGTTCCCGCTACATCTTGTAATAATAGAAAAAATATATAGGCTATATAATAAAAAAATGAATGTTTGTACTAGATTTGCACGGTAGCGTAATCGGTAACGCTTTGGGGTATCAATCCAGAGGTCCGGGTTCAAATCCCGTCCGAGCATTTATTTTTCTTATCATGTCATATATATAAATATTGTAGAATTAGAAATTCTTACTATAACAACCTGTTATATTAGAATGAAAGTACGTAAGTCAGATTTTATGTTTTATTTTGTAGATTATTATGTCAGAAATACAGCATTTTTCTTCCCCTCTCTAAGGGTAAAGTTTTTAAATGATAGTTAAAATCTTATTGTCTTGGTCAGAAGTAATGCAAATCTCCGATTTTTAACAAGTTATTGGAATATTAATAAACTCTCGTGAAAAGTTATGATTTCAGACTAATCTATGTTTATCCTGTGGCTACAGTGTATATAAAACTATGAGTGATTCAATAATTTTCTGACCTTTATCCAATTTCCTTGTTCGAAGAACATGGGAATGGTAATTCATGATATAATATAAATCAGTATAAATTATAGCCTGGTTGCAATCTCGTGAGTTTACCTAAATTTATTTTAATTTGACAAATAGTAGATAAATGTCCAACGATATTAGTGGTAATGTCGATGCCTCAGAGGCAGTGGGCCCGGGTTCAATTCCCGTTGGTTCAAGTTTCCAGGGTGAGGCTTCCTTCGGGTTTTTTTCTTCGCTTGTAAGACAATTGTCAGGGTACTTTAGGGCCTCAATACTAATAAAATTCCGTTGAGGTGAATAGTTGTAGGATAAAAATTAAATGTACTGTTGGCGAGGTGCCGTCGTCCTCAACTTTGTTAAAATTATGTATATATTATATTAACTTAGGCCTTTCGGAAGTTAACTTCCATCATCAGCAGGTCGGGAATGCGCTACTAGTACGTACTTAAGGCACTGTAGACGTTGCAGGTCCTGATGCGTCTCCAGTAATTCCTTTAAGGCCTAAGTAGTCCCCGAACTCTTGGCCATGTAATCATTCATGTCACATTTGTCTTTTCAGTATGAATATATGAATCCTGTTTTAAATATTCGCCTTGATCTGGAGATCGCTGTAACATTAAGTTCACTCATCCGAAAAGGTCCTCCATATCCTTGAGTGGTCAAGAAATTATGTATGTGATCCAGAATTACGA
This sequence comes from Diploptera punctata, assembly GCA_030220185.1. Lineage (NCBI taxonomy): Eukaryota > Metazoa > Arthropoda > Insecta > Blattodea > Blaberidae > Diploptera > Diploptera punctata. Next base: position 1,008,293 of record JASPKZ010009837.1, on the reverse strand, counting down.
TTATTCCCGGGTGATGTGTGAGACTCGAAAGTAATCTACCTTCAGACAGAGATAAAAAGAAAGGAAGAGTAACTAACACTAAGATACTGGGACTGGAAGTAAACACCAATAAAAGTAACTAAACGTTCACACGTAGAAATACATTATGCGATAAAAATGGACAGATAATGACAAATGAGGCAAATTTTGAAACAACAAAAAAATATTGCTGAATTCAAATACTTAGGAACAATAATTAAAGTTAGGAATGAGGTGCAGAGTGAAATTAAATATAGACCCAATTTAGGAAATGCATGCTATTATGCATTCTCAAAAAACGTTAAATTGGAAATATATAAAACTGTTATTCTCCCAGTTCTATTATATGGGTGGAAACATGGACGCTTACTTTAAGAGAAGAGAAACAATTACCAGTATTTGAGAATAAAGTTCTTAGGAAAATTTTTGGACCAAAGATAGATGGAATAACAAGCGAATGCAGAATACTACTTAACAGTGAACTAGATCTTCGGTTTACCAGATATAATAAGAACAGTAAGGTCACATAGACTGCCATGGCTAGGACATGTGGCACGAATGGGGAATGGAAGATGTGCATTAAAGCTTATAGGAAGACCAGAGGGAAAACACCCAGTTGGTAGGCCAAGATTGAGCTGGGACAATAACATAAACCATGATTTGACCTAGTCCCGCGCCGTAGCCGAGTGGTTAAGGCAGGAAGCCTTGGCGCAGAGCTACGGGACTTGCGCTGGTTCGAGTCTCCATGGGGGGAACAAATTTTCTCATGGTATTTCGGCCAGTATGGGACCGGTGCCCACCCAGCATCGTGATGTATTTGGGTAGCTACAATAAGTAGCGGCTCCAGGTTGAGAAAACCAGCTATAACGGCTGGGGGACTCGACATGCTGACCACATGTCACTCCTACACTGGCTGATTATCATCTACCTCTGTGATTGACACATGTGGATGTGAGGCCAGCAGCCGACTGGTAGGCTAAGGACCTTGTAGGCCTGTCGCGCCAGGAGTATGATTTGACCGAAGTAGATTATACAGGGGATGATAGGAAAACATTAGCTCAGGATATGGATGTATTTACGCACGGCCATGAACCTACGGGTTCGATAGAGCCAGTGAGTTTTAGATAATAAGTACATAGCATGGAAATATTTTAATGTAATCAACATAGCCTACCTTTATTAAGGCATTATATCTGAATAAACCTAGAGCCTGGAAAGTGAAGTTTTTGCTGTAATTACGACATTTTGTTTGTTAGCTCAACTTAGGAAGTGGATCTAGTGTACATTAATTTCGCACAAGGTAGCAGCAGAGAAAGCGTTAATTAGTGAACCCTAACTATAAAAAGTATCCTGTTCCGAGTTGGTTTTGGTCGTAATAAAGGCTACAGTGTTTCAGACCTAAAATGACGGGTTCATTTACATCCCTTGGCATGCAGATGAGATTCTGACATAGATGGATTATATTTCGTTGTGACCTGCGCAAAGTGGGCAAAACTTCTAACAGGAATGTTGTCTCGCTCCATCCTTTGTATATGTGTTTTACACAAAAAAGCACACACACGCACACAAACATAGAAGCTTTAGTTTACAACGTATTCGACTAAAGGGGGAAATTGAACAAAATAAGCGAGCACACACTATTGAGTAACACTAAGAAATTAGGACTGGAAGTAAACATCAATAAAACTAAATATATGGTCACACGTAGAAATACATTATATTATGGAAATGGACAGCTAATGACAAATGAGGGAAATTTTGAGGAAGTGGCTGAATTCAAATACCTAGGAACAATAATCACAATAGGAATGAGATGCACAAAGAAATTAAACATAGGCCCAATTCTGGAAATGCGTGCTATTATGCATTGCAGAGACTTTTGATGTCCCAACTCCTTTCAAAAAACGTTAAACTGAAAATATATAAAACTATTATTCTACCAGTTATATTATATGGGTGCGAAACATGGAATCTTACTTTAAGGGAGGAAAGGAGATTACAAGTATTTGAGAATAGAGTACTTAGGAAAATTTTTGGACCAAAGAGAGATGAACAGACAGGTGAATGGAGAATTCTACATAACAATGAACTACATGGTCTTTATAGGAAGCCAGATATAATAAGAACAGTTAAGTCTCGTAGACTGCGATGGGCAGGACATGTTGCACGTATGGGAAATGAAAGACTTGCATGGAAGCTTCTTGTAGGGAAAGCCAGAGGGAAAACGCCCAGTTGGTAGACCAAGAATGAGGTGGGAGAATAACATTAACTATGATTTGAGGGAAGTAGATTATACAGGGGATGATTGGAAAGCATTAGCTCAGATAGGGATGTATGGAGACCTTATGTCCGCGCGGCCATGAACCTACGGGTTCGATAGTGCTAGCGAGTAAGTAAGTATAGCTCATATCTTAACTGTGTTATGTAAACACAGGCTACAATTCAAATTTGATCTAATAAAAGTGATCCCACAACAGCCCGGAAGCCCTTGGGGTAGTAGGAGGTTAAGTCTCCTACTTTTTTTCTAGACAATCGGCACTTTATGTCAGCCGGGTTGTCAGCCCTGCGTGACGGCCGCCTTTACCCCCAGAACAAGCGTCTGGTACTCATTTCAGTTAGAGGCTGAGTCGACCCCAGGGCCATGGTGCCGCCAGAGGGTTTGGGTCAGTTTAAAAATCCTGACCCCAACGGGGCTTGAACCCTCGACCCTCCGGCTTGTAGCTCAGTGCCTTAACCACTACGCTACGGCGTGCCCCCATTTGATCTAATGTAAAGTAATATTTTATTTAATAAAGGATAAAATTAATTATGCTGCCATTATATCAATATTATTAGACATTAGTTACTATTATGCATTACAGGGGCTGTTGTTATCCCAACTTCTCTAAAAGATTAAACTAAAAATATATGTAATGATTATCCTTTTATTCTTTTGCTTGTATGGATGCGAAAAATGTCGCTAACTTTTAAGGGAGAAGAAAATAAATAAGATATCCTCAACTTGTGTCCAACTTAGGATCGGGTCGAGGGATGAGACGAGGTATAGCCCCTATATTGTCTGTGAATGACAAGGGTGCCGCCGATCACGCCTAACGCATCATCACGGGGCAGATAAACGAAATGTATGAGATGAGTATGCATAAATGGTGGAATGTAAATGTGGCAGGTGAAAGCGGAAGAAATCCTCGGGAAAAACCTGCCCAAGCTTGTTTTGTCCACCACGAAACGGGAGGAGAAAATATTACGAGTATTTGAATATAAACTTCTTAGAAACATTTTAGACCAAATATAGACGAAATGACAACTGAATAGAGAAGGCTATAGATATACTGTATATTATTTGATATTATGATGTTCAAATAAAATAGAAGGCAGCACCATATACAACGACAAAAGAGTATATAAACTTAAATGCGATAGTTATGAAAAAATTATATATAGGATGTAGACATAAATCCGTTATACAACTTATAATATAACACCATGAGTTCCAGTTAAAACGCAGAAGATGAAACATTGTTTTCGAAAGACCTCCATATTAGAATAACTTGAAGAAGTTTAATAATTTAATTGAGGACGACTTACTTACCAAGTAAAAATTATATAATTAACATCTTAGCACAACCAGAAATTTTAAAATAAGATATAACAAGCATTTCACTGATTTTATAAAAAAAATGGAGGCAAATCAAGTTTCGCTAAGCATGTTACAAACAGAAGTCATCAGTTCAACCCAATAAAAAAACGCCCTCTCAATAAAGCATAGATAAAACGATAACAGAAAAATAAACATCTTAGAAGAAATAGAAATCACGAAGCAAACAAGAAACGATAATTAGCTGAACGAGAACATGCCATACCAGATCAACCCACTATAAGTTGTATTCGTTAAATAAAACCTGTACCCAATGAACAGCTTTGAAAATGGAACCGGTTCCGAAAGGCATAGCTGAATATTTTATACTAATATGATTTGTTGAGGACGACTGCAACAACAGGTACACATTTTTTAAAGTATTTAACAATAACCTTAATGGAACAAAATGTTATTTAAAAGTATATCTTAGCAAGTTTATATAGGCTGCATATTCATAAGGGGCTTTAGATTTTTGTTTTATCTGCTGAGTATTGCAGTGGAGTTCTTCAGATCGTGAGGAGTATTCCGTTTACAGATTTATATTGCATGGCCATGCAATAACTCATAAATGAAACAGAGCCAGTACGTGTTTGCGTTACAAGGATATAAAAGATGAGTCCTGCAAAGTTTTCAGATCAGTGATAAATGAATTGGCACTACCATATTTTTCTTTGCACTTCAGACATAAATATTATTTCTATATCCTTAAATAATTCATTGGCAGGTTTGTGATATAAAGTTAGAAATATATTTTGTAGACTATTATTCAAGGATCATATTTTAATTATTTATTAAATATTATTAATTACTATGCAGTAAGTTTTTTAATAGTTTTACAAAGGCGACTCCATGGCGCAAGCCGTTAGACGCTCGCCTCTCACCGCTGGGGTCTCGAGATCGAGTCTCGGACACTCCATGTGGATTTCGTGGTGGACGGAACGGACCTTGGGCAGGTTTTTCTAGGGGTTTCTCACGTTTTCCCATGCCACAAATTTAATTCCACCATTTCTCCATACTCATTCATTTCGTTCATCCGCCCCTGTGACGGTGCGTCAGAAGTAGTCGGCCGGCACCCTTGCAGTTCACAGACCTCTATACATATAGGGGCTTCATGTCATCTCATCCCTCGACCCAACACTGAGTTGGACACGAGTTGGGGATATTTATTTATTTTATAGTATTACAGCTTCTAGTTAAGGTGTACAATTTCAGGAATAGATTTATTTTATGTCCGCTTGTACAAATAAGATACCCGCTTTGTTAATAATATATGCTTTCACTATATTCTGTTGGCCTAAGGGACTAAAAATATAATAAAAGTATACCTCACAATAGCCAACTTGTTAACTTTCATTTTCAAGGGAAAATAAAGAGCTGCATCTTTTATAGATGATTATATATGAGAGAAAAGCAATTGTTGACATATAAACAATTAATTCAATGATCGTTAACATTTTCTCCCAATTTTCGTTATTTGATTCATGTTCTTATGAAACTAAGTACTTCAAATACAGAGTGTCCCAAATTTATGTACACACTCATTGAAACGTTATTTCTCAGCAACGAAATGAGACAGAAATACAATTTTTGTTGTGTATGATCCACAAGGCACTGGAAAAGCATAGCAACACGTTCATCGATCTTCACGTCTTTACAAACAACAATGGCGGCGAGATTATCATTTGATAACGTAAGTGAATACTGAAGTGTTTATTGGAAGGTAGAGAATGTTGATGAAGTTCAACTACGTTGTATTGTTGAATTTGAGACACCACCACCAACAAGGGTAACAATAACAAGAATCCGAGACAAGTTTGAAGATGGCGGAATGGTGCAAGATGTGTTGAAAGGTCGGTGCGGAAGAAAGAGACGTTCCACTGATAACGAGAGTACTGTTGCAGTCATCCATCGTCTTCAAACTTGTCTCGGATTCTTGTTATTGTTACCCTTGTTGGTGGCGGTGTCCCAAATTCAACCATCCAACGTAGTTGCACTTCATCAACCTTCTCCACTTTCCAATAACACTTCAGTATTCACTTACGTTCATCGAATGACAATCTCGCCGCCATTGTTGTTTGTAAAGACGTGAAGATCGATGAACGTGTTGCTATGCCTTGTGGATCATACACAACAAAAATGTATATCTGTCTCATTTCGTTGCTGAGAAATAACGTTTCAAAGAGTGTATACATCAATTTGGGACACACTATAGTTATTTTACGATCCTAGAAATCTGATCACAGACCACATGCTTAAAACATGTAGGGCCTACTTATCCAACATTAAAATCGTGATTTTCTAATGAGCTCTATGTACTCTCACTTCACATGCGATAAATGTGACAGAAGTCTTTTGTTTTGTAATTTGCTTTATTTGCCCCCATTAAGCGCATTTATAAGATATTAATATATCAACTTTTCAAAACGAAAAATGAATTCCTTTTCATCTTTAGCTTAGTTTAATCCATTGAATTGTACTTTTTTTTAATGCAGCATGCTACCCGGGCCTTATATGGACACTATCTGTCAGCAGAGGATTTAAAATTCTTAATCACACATCTACTTTTTGATCATACAAGGACATAGAAGACCTCTAAGGATTAATTAGCAGCTTAATGATAGGAAAACCTCCTAAACAACACGATCATTTAAGAGAAGTCACACCATTCACTCAAACATTTATAGCTACTAAACAAGCAAATATGATGTGGATGATTGTGATAGCCGGAAGATGATGGTCCTTAAAATTTCCCGATATTTATCTTACAGGTGAAGAAAAACTTCGAAAAAAATCTGAAAACTTTTCCCGATATGGGATCGAGCCCAAGCCCGCTGAGTGCCACACAGCATTACTAATAGACCACAACGGTTGATTAAAAATTAACAAAATTGCATTGGTCATAATTCCACCTTAGGACAGATGAGAATAAATAAGTAAATAAATGCAAATGTTTCAAGAGGCATTTTGTGTTATGATCAAGAAAAGTACCTTGGTTGGTTGGGAAATGAGGCACCGTATACTAGACACATAACCATTGTGTCTGTATTCTGTTCACTCTCGTATGCACCGCAGCTGCGCACTAGGCTGCGTTGCTGTCTTGTGCCGTCACATCGCACGTATGCTCCGGTTTCAGTTAACTTGTGTTCACTATACAGCACTACAATGCCAACCAAGGTACTTTCCCTGATTATGATTATGACCTGAACCAAAGATTTTGAGACATTTTTATTAAAATATATAAATTATATGTTAGCCGTGGTGGACTAGTGGTTATGTTCCTTGCATCTAGTTCCGAGTATCGCAGGTTCAAACCGGCCGGGGTCGATAGATTTTTAGGATGAAAAAATCCAAGGAAGAAGCTCTCCGGGGGACATTAAGCCGTGGTCCCAAATCTGAAGATATTCAGCTTCGTAAAATAACTTTATGCCTGAATAAAGAAGCCTCTAAGCAAAATTTACCGACCTCCTTCGTCGTAGTAATACCTTATTTGCCTGCTAGATGTCTCATAGGGTCGGTATATTGACCACATATCATTCTCGATATTTTTAGGGATAAGTGTAACCGATATTAACTTGGTGTGGTAACTCCTAACAGGCTTCGCGGTTTTGTCACCGGAAATGTATTGGATCATGTACTTTCTCCTAGTACATTAATGACGTCAGTCAAAGATACGAGCAAGTTAAATGAACACTATGGTTTATGAATCTATTACACTGAGCAACAAAAAAATAAACATTTTTTTTGTCTCAGAAAGAAAAATATGTGATTCGGATAGTACTTTTTCTCCTGAATTCAAATATGATATCGGGTTTTCTCCATCACGCAAGGTTTCCGGAGTGACAGGAATTTATAATTTCAAACACTTTAATATTTTTTACATTCGTAATGACACAATATTCGAACATTCGGACTCACCTAGAAAGTAAGAAATTACGATTTTCTGCTATATTTCGCCTGTGGAGCATCCCTCTTGTTGGTCCAACAATAATCGACCAGCATATTAGGATTCCATTTGCCTTGATATCTCTTTTCCACAGCTGAAACCATTTGAGTTAGCTCATTTGGTTTTATTTTACAATGGACAAATGGACGAAACAAGGTTTATTAAAAAATATTTAAATCCATTAATTTAAATTAAAATAAAAAAACTGTGGGTAATGGAGAAATTCCGAATACATATTTGAAAACACGATAAAAATCTGCATTAAGTACAACTATTGGTACTCATGAGACAATAATCATGTTGACCAGTGTTATATATCGTACAGTAAAAATAAATAATGCAAATGATATCTAACTAACTCACTGGCATTATCGTACCCTTAGGTTCATGCCCATTCGTGCCATATGTCCTGACCGTCGCAGTCTACGAGACTTAATTATTCTTATTATACTATCTGGCTTCCTATAAAGATCATGTTGTTTCAGTGTTATGTAGTCTTCTCCATTCACCTGTCTGTTCATCTCTCTTTGGTCCAAAAAATTCGTAAGAACTGTGTTTCTCAAATACTCGTAATTTCCATTCCTCTCTTAAAGTAAGAGTCCATGTTTCGCATCCATATAATATAACTGGTAAAGAAAGTTTTATATATTTTCACTTTAACGTTTTTTGAAAGGAGTTGGGACGTCAAGAGTCTCTGTAATGCATAATAGCACGCATTACCAGAATTGAGCCTATGATTAATTTCTTTGTGCATCTCATTCCTATTTGTGATTATTGTTCCTAGTTATTTGAATTCGACCACTTCCTCAAAATTTCTTTCATTTGTCATTAGTTGTCCATTTCCATTATATAATGCATTTCTATGTGTGACCATATATTTTGTTTTATTGATATTTATTTCAAGTCTCAATTTCTTAGTGTTACTCAGTAGTGCGTACGTGTTGGCCTTTAGAACCAGGCAATATTACTCGATAAATTCAAAATCCGGTTTTGTGACAAATCGCGAAGCCTATTCCAAACAAAGGAGAGACTAATGCCCAATATTGGGCAGTTACTCCATTGTATCTGTTTATCTAAAGCACTGGAACACATAATACACTCACAGTTAACAGACTACCTCACCACACACGACTTACTTGATGAACATCAGTCTGGTTTTAGAATAGGACATCACACAAGTACTGCACTACTTGACATTGTAGAGGACATAAGAGACTCAATGAACAAAAGCAAACTCACCGCAATAGTCCTACTCGACTACAGCAAAGCCTTTGACACAGTAGATATAGACTTAATGCTAGCGAGACTAAAGACACTACATCTGTCGGAAAATTGCCTTGATTGGTTTGCATCTTACCTCACTAATCGTCAGCAATCAGTTTCTGTTAATAATCGCATTTCTTCCTGGCGCTTGATGAGGAAAGGGGTACCTCAAGGCGGCGTCCTCGCTCCTCTTCTCTTCTCGATTTATATTAATGACGTGACCAAGAAACTACAAAACTGCAAGCATCATCTTTACGCCGACGACCTACAGATTTACACACACTTTAGGCCTGACGAAATTAATGAATGTATTGACAAAGTAAACACTGACCTCAGGCATATATCTTTATGGTCCAGACAATATGGGCTGAAACTAAATGTAAACAAAACGCAAGCAATAATTATCGGACATCCAAGGCTATTACACCTCATAAACAATGGCAATATGCCGGCTGTCATATTAGATAATGAACAAATTCCTTATACCGACGTCGTTAAAAACTTGGGATTTTACTTAGATTCTAATTTAAAATGGCATGAGCAAGTAAAATAAACATCTAAAAGGATCTTCTCCATAATGCATTCCCTAAAGCGACTTAAACATTTTCTTCCTACAACTCTTAAAAGAATTTTAATCCAAACTTTAGTGATGCCGCATTTTGAATACTGTGACGTTCTACTAACTGACATAAGTGACGGATTGTCGGACAAACTGCAGCGTGTCCATAATATGTGTATCAGATTCATATTTAATGTTCGAAAATACGATCACATTTCTCCATTATTCCACGAATTGTCATGGCTACATCTAAAAGAGAGAGGAAAATCGCACTGTCTAATTCTCCTATTTAAGATCCTACATACCTCGATTCCCAATTATTTATCATCCCGTTTCCAGTATCTATCCTCAAACCATAACCTAAACACAAGATCACAACATAGTCTCTTACTTAATATACCGCAACATTGGACATCACATCACTCCATGTCATATACCATCTCCACTTCTCGCAACTGGAATTCCCTACCACAAGAAATAAGGGGCTGCCGGACATTGGCATCTTTTAAAAGAAATCTAAATTTATATTTGCTCTAAACTCGACTTCATTATTATCCAGTGTAAGATATATATATTAATTGGTTGGTTTTCCCGTATAATGTATCATATTTATATTATTATTATTATTATTATTATTATTATTATTATTATTATTATTATTATCGTATCATTATTGTTATTACCCTATAAAATGTTGTTTGTACATGACATTTACATTGTTACATTTATTATATCTTTAAGTGTTTATAATTAGTATAGTGTATATCTATATTTGTCGAATATTTATTTGTATTTGTACTGGTTGAGTGGAAGAGAGGACCTTATGGCCTTAACTCTGCCAGAATAAATAAAGTATTATTATTATTATTATTATTATTATTATTATTATTATTATTATTATTATTATTATTATTATTATTATTATATGTATAGAGATATCAATTATATATCGTACAGTAAAAAAAAAAAAAAAACTATGATATATGTAAAATCGTTGAATTAGGAGAATCATATTTGATTGTGTGGTGTGCCAGAATTTTAGAGCGGATAGCATGTGTCGTCGTTGTAATGTAAATAGTAGGCCACTGAATAAACTCTAATTGGCTCATTTAATTGCTTTCGTTTTATAGCGATCCCTGAAATGAAACGTAATCCAAATATAAAACAACCAGTGAAATTAACACCGCTGACAAACATGTTCCTTAATGGAAAAAAATCACATCTGTTTACTTTCACACACTCTTTCACCTCAGCAGAATGTCTCTTCACGATAACAGCAATCAGAAAACGTGAATTCTTTTAAGAAAGTGAAAGTTTGCTTTACACATTTGTAGCAAATCAGATGAACAGTGAATGCGTATAAAAACAGTAAAAATCAGTTTTTGCGCGATAGTGCGTTTTGTCGTACTTTATAGCAATGGCGACGATTATCGAAAGTCCAACTTCTACATTTCGGGGTTGCCAACTTAAATAACTATACTGTAATATTACATATTACAAACCACTGCCCTCTATGTATACTACGTACAAATGTTTATACAAAAACATATCCAAAAGGTAGTGTTAATATACCTACATTATACGAAAAAAAAATTGAATTTTAAATTAACTGAACTTTATTTGAAACAATATAAAACAATAAATACGTAATCAATTGAGTTGGTGATGACTTGATAAAAATCCATATTTATTAATTAAATATGTACTTGGCCGCCATTTTATGACTAGTTTGGTGTCACGACCTCCCGTAATTTCAACTAATAAACATTGCCCACACTGTTAATGTTAGTTCGGTTGTTTATAATGAACGCAAATATATCCAACAAAGATATTATTTTGCTGTTATTTATTATTTTGAAAACACCATCGCGCAAAAAATAATGTACAACACACGTTTGTGAAGTGTTTTACAGAATCTCAGAAATTAAAAACCTCGCTATCTCTCGGTTTTTAAACATTTTCTCACTTCTGTAAAAAATCACTTCCCATCGTCGCATCATAATATACTATTATTATAATTATAAAAAATCATATAATCTTAGTCTCAAGAATGAAGAAAACATCTGAATTTTTTTTTTTTTAAATGTACTGAAACGATCAGATATTGAATCAGGCCTAAACTTATACGAAACTTTGACCGTCCTGGTTTTGTACTGATCGTTCCTTATTATAAAACAAAAGGTCTGGGTTCGATTCTCAGTCTTGAATATTTAGTACTCACTTATTCACACTCTCTAATCTAAAGACTTATGGCGGCGTGGATATAATTGGCTTTACATGTATCCTTTCATATAACATATATTATGTTCAACTCACCTTCCTCAAAATATAGTTAATATTATTTTATGTGGGAAATGAGGGAAATTTTGCGGAAGTGGCCGAATTCAAATACCTAGGAACAATACTTACAAATATAAATGAGATGTACAAAGAAATTAAACATAGGCTCAATTCTGGAAATGCAAGCTATTATGCATTACAGGGACTCTTGTCGCCCCAACTCCTTTCAAAAAACGTGAAACTGAAAGTATATGAAAATAATATTCTCCCAGTTATATTATATGCATACGAAACATGGACTCTTACTTTAAGGGAAGAAAGAAGATTGCGAATATTTGAGATTAAAGTTCTTAGGAAAATTTTGGATCAAAGAGAGATGAAGAGACAGGTAAATGGAGAAAACTACATAACAGTCAGCTACATGGTCTTTATAGGAAGCCAGATATAATAAGAACAGTTAAGTCTCATAGACTGCGATGGGCAGGACATGTGGAACGAATGGGAAATGAAGGAGTTGCATGGAAGCTACTTGTAGGAAAACCAGAGGGAAAACGCCCCGTTGTTAGACCAAGAAAGGAGTGGGGAGAATAACATTAACCATGACTTGAGGGATGTGGATTATAAAAGGGGTGATTGGAAAACTTTAGCTGAGGCTAGGGATGTATGATGGAGAGCTTATGTCCGCGCGGCCATGAACCTACGGGTTCGATAGCGCCAGTGAGTTAGTTATGATAAATTTATCATAAGTAATGCCACGAGTGATTTCCAAATTATCGATAAATTCACGACTTACGAAGTGAGCAGTGAATTTATCTAGAGTATTTGGAAATCAAGAGTGGCATTTGTCCGCGCCATAGCCGAGCGGTTAAGGTAGGAAGCCTTGGCGCAGAGCTACGGGACTTGCGCTGGTTCGAGTCTCCATGGGGGAAGAAATTTTCTCATGGTATTTCGGCCAGTATGGGACTGGTGCCCACCCAGCATCGTGAGGCAATTGGGTAGCTACAATAAGTAGCGGCTCCAGGTTGAGGAACCAGCTATAACGGCTGGGGGACTCGACATGCTAACCACATGTCACCCCTACACTGGCTGTTGATCATCTACCTCTGTGATTGACACATGTGGATGTGAAGGGCCAGCAGCCGGCTGGTAAAAGGGCAACCGCTGAAAAGTGGAAAAGACCCTCAATCGGATCGGAAGAGTGGCATTTGTTAGGACTATTTAACGAATAAAATTAAGCTGTTTACTCACAAATCATTTTTTAAATATAGTTATTTTAAAATACGTATATATTTAATGTAAACATCGATGTTTGAAAACAAATGAGAAACGTTTTGTTATGCTTCATTTGTTCATCACTGCAACCAGATCATGTTATTTATTGCCAAAGGATCACAAAATTGTAAGAATGCACCCTAGTGGAGAAGTGGAGAAAATATGAAAAACATCAAACTGTTTATAAGCAACATTATAGGTTATTAATTAATTTCTGATATCCTATGATGTAAATTATATTTTTCCGGAAGGCAAATTCCTGGAAAATAATACGTTTAAGAAAGTGCAAACAGTGGTTTCTTTTTATTGTGGTATAATCTATTACTATGAATGTTTTTCTATTATATCCCGCAAGCAGTATCTGTTTACATTCTTGCACCATATATACAATCTGATAGCCGTATTTCTTAGAGAGTCAGTCACTCCAAAATAATGCCGTGATCTATTCAGAATGTTAAAAAGAAGGAACTTGATTTTAATACGATAAAATTAAACTGGTAAAGTCGAGGTGAAAACCCACTGTGATTGGTTGTAAATCAAAATTCATTGAAATGTGATTGTCATTGACTCCCATTTGGGGCATATAAAATAAATTGTGCCACAAAGTTATGAAACATTGCAGTTTAAATTGAAATTGTTTATGTATAAATATTTTGCCTGATATTAATCTATGTGGATGTAATTTTTATAATTATGGTTTTAAAGTGGATTGTCCCTTTCTTGTAACTATATAAAAAGAAAATTGAAAATGCGTTTATAGCATCAACACAATAAGTGAATTAGGAAATGTCCATTTACTTAATTACTTCACCGTATGGTAGATACACGGTATTGCGTTGGTGTGTTCTTTTACGTCTAACGAGATTGCCTTTATGCTGTTGTGTAGAGATAGTTGACTTTTATTTTTCCTGCTTGCGTCGAAAACAGGAAGCTTTCAACACCAATACTAATTTTCAGAGTTTCGTTATACAGAATGTCAAAGATATCTAGGGCCATATCATCGTATCGACGCCACACTTTACCTACACTTTTATTTCTTATGCTTTATAAATGATGCATTCGAGATATTTATGAAATTATTCTTTTTATCTGATATTGAGCACCAGTATCCAAATCCAAAGATTTTATATTCTCTGTTGTAGATCATATTTATATAACAAACATCTCTCTACAATGTCGTAACTGCCCAATTTGGAACCTTAACCTCTCCTTTTTTTAAGGATTTACTAGACCAAGTTAATTTCATTATGCTTATTTTCCCTAAAGATGTCATGAATGGTATGCGGTCAACATACAGACCCAATGAGACATCTAGTAGGCAACTAAAATAATACTAGGATGAAGAAAGTTGAAAAATGTTGCTTAGAGGCCTCTTTACTCAGGCTTAAGGATCTTTTACGACTCTGAAAATCTTCATACTGGGGATCCACGGCTTAAAGTCCCTTCCGGAGGACTTGCTCCTTGAATTTTTCCATCCTGAAAAAAATCCATCGACCCCGGCCAGGTTCGAACCCGCAACCCTCGGGACAAGGGACAAGGAACATAATAATCTATACCTATTCATATATATATATATAATAATAATAATAATAATAATAATTATTATTATTATTATTATTATTATTATTATTATTATTATTATTATTATTATTACTAAGATTACGAGTATTTGAGAATAAAGTTCTAAGGAAAATGTTTGGACCAAAAATAGATGGGCAGGTGAATGGAGAAAACTACATAATAGTGAGGACATAATATGTATAGGAAGCCAGATATAATAAGAACAGTTAAGTCTCGTAGATTGCGATGGGCTGGACATGCGGCACGATTGGGGGATGAAAGAGGAGCATGGAAGCTTCTTGTAGGAAAACCAGACGGAAAACGCCCAGTTGGTAGACCAAGACTGAGATGGGAGAATAACATTATTCACGATTTGGGGGAAGTGGATTATACAGGGGATTGGAAAACATTAGCTCAGCATAGGGAGGTATGGATACCTTATTTCCGTCGACAATGAACATGTGGGTTGCATAGAGCCAGAGGGTTAGTTAGAGTTATAATAAATAATACTAATACCTTTTTGTCTGACGTAGTTGAGGCCTGTTACCCTGTCTACAGCTCAATTAGGATAACTAAATTTACAATAATTGGTAAAAGTAGCCTATATTACGATGTAGTCCACCGCTGTGGTCTCGAGGTAGCGTGCTGCCTTGTCACGCAGCGGGCCCGGGTTCGATCCCCGGTCGGGGCAGTCTATCTGGGTGAGGTTATTATCGGGGTTTTTCCTCACCTGTAAAACAAATGTCAAGACAACTTTAAGGCCCAAACGGTCCCCGAAATCATATGGCCATCATCATCATCATCATCCTTCACCGGTGTGGAAAGCAACGGGAAGCTACCACACCTACAATTCCCTAGTAAAGCTGCAAAGCATAGCATGAAAATGCTATGATTGCAGTGAAGGACCTGCCCTCGGGCAGAATTACTATGGATGGAATACGATGTAAGGTTGGGAAGTGGTAGGGTATATTATGTAAAACACTTCACAAACGTGCGTTGTACATTATTTTTTGCGCGATGGTGTTTTCAAAATAATAAATAGTAGTAAAATAATATCTTTGTTAGAAATATGTGCACTCGTTATAAACAATTGAGTAACGTTAACAGTGTGGGCAATGTTTATTAGTTGAAAGTACAGGAGGCCGTGAGACCATTATTATTGATACAATGGCCGCAAGTACGTATTTGTTTTATATTGTTTCAAATAAAGTTCTGTTAATTTAAAATACAGTGATTTGTTTCGTATAATTTATATTAACACTACCTTTTGGATATTTTTTGTATATACATTGTACGTACTATACATAGAGGGCAGTGGTTTTACTTCCCGCACGTGGGTATAAATGTAATATTACAATATAGTTATTTAGGTTTGCAAACCCGAAATGTAGGAAGTTGAACTTTCAATCATGATTGCCATTGCTGTAAGACAAAATGCACTATCGCTCAAAAAATAAGTTACATATCTAAATTATTATATTTTTAACTACAATAAGCGAAGTAATATCTTGGTAATAAAATTAATTTAACATATTCAGTTAAATCGGAGCGATATTCATATTATTATGTGGGTTATTTATGAAAACGATTAAAATGCCACGAGCACAAATTGATAACACGACCTCGCCACGATACCGCGATTATTATGTTAAATTGCCCATAACGCGAGAATGTAGCCTGTGGAATTGCTTCCATTTGTCCAATTACGCTTACACTTCCTATTTCGCTTCTACGCTGTCATTTACACGTAAACAACATAACAAATATCCCGTCGCTAAACATTGATTATCCTTCCCATTTACATATGCAAACTAATGGAATCTGCACAGTTTTAAATCAATTTAAAAACATTTCAGAAATGCCATATAATATTAAACAACGCATAAGGTACCTAAAAATTAACACGATCAAAACATTGTGTAGCTCATCATTGGCACATACCAAAGGCATATATATATATATATATATATATATATATATAAATATATTTTTGACATTTGGCAATGAAGGCAAATATGATATGAAAAGAAAAATGAATGCTTGAGTCGGGATTCGAACTCGAGTCTCTAAAGTCTGTACCTTTAGCGCTCTAACCAACTGAGCTACTCAAGAATTACAATACAAGCATACAATTTTCTTATACATGTAGTATTCTCAATTCACACAAGAGGTAGCTGAAATTGTTCCAACTGCCATCTCGCGGCTAACGTAACAGTTAAGCAAATTTTTAAAGAGAATATTTACTTTATAGCAGTAACGCTTTTATATATAGCGTTACTGCTATAAAGTAAATATTCTCTTTAAAAATTTGCTTAACTGTTACGTTAGCCGCGAGATGGCAGTTGGAACAATTTCAGCTACCTCTTGTGTGAATTGAGAATACTACATGTATAAGAAAATTGTATGCTTGTATTGGAATTCTTGAGTAGCTCAGTTGGTTAGAGCGCTAAAGGTACAGACTTTAGAGACTCGAGTTCGAATCCCGACTCAAGCATTCATTTTTCTTTTCATCATCATATATATATATATATATATATATATATATATATATATATAATCCGTAGTAATTCTGCCCGAGGGCAAGCCTTTCACTGCAATCATAGCATTTACATGGTATGCTTTGAAGCTTTACCAGGAAATTATAGCTGTGGTAGCTTCCCGTTGCTTTCCACACCGGTGAAGGATAATCATGATAATTATAAGGATGATGATAATGATGGCCGGATGATTTTCGGGGACCGTTGGGCACTAAGCTTCCTGATATTTGTCTTACAGGTGAGGAAAAACCCCGAGGAAAAGCTCACCCGGAATAGAGCTATATAAGATTAGAACAGTTGAATTTGATTATTTTAGAAGAAGCCTCCAAAAAACAACAGGATAAAATAAGAAATGAATTCCTTTGGAGAGACATGAATGCCACCACATCTCTTTTTAAGAGGATTGAAAATCAATCCCTTAAATGGTATGGCCATGTACAAAGAATGGAAAATGAAAGATGGCCAAAAAATATATACCAATGGTCACTCCCTGGAAGAAATAAACGTGGCAGAGCAAGATAGAAAAGGAAAACCTACGTCAGAACTATAATGGATGATAGGAATTTGGAAGAGAGGGGTCATATAAGAACATAATTACAGCAATATAATTGATTTCAAATGATTTTGAAATGAACAAATATTTCTTTTAACTTTGATTTATTTAATTATAGCTGCTTGGGTATTTATTTTATTGCGAAGTTTTTTTTTCGAAAGGGATAAGAGGTTTAATTTTTGTATGAATCGTATCAAAATTGTATCTCCAGCTCAGATTAAATAAAAATCCAGATGCGTTCACATTAGCAAAATTCTCTTTCGTTACATACGAGTTAAAAAAGGAGAAAAAAGACAATCAGTGTTAGAAGGGAAGACATCTGGAACGCAACAAATTGCCTTCAGATTGCGTTATAGTCGAACATTCGTCATGTTTTTAACAAGGACAGGTAACAGATTTAATCCAAGTAGCACAGAAGACATTAGTCTCACTTAAAAACGAATGACGCAAAAATAAATTATTCGCAAATAGAAGTGTTTTAAAAACACATGTGTTCTTTTACACACCCGCCTAGAGCTAGAGACATTAATATGAAATGACGTGTCGGATTATAGCCGACGGCACTTGTCGATACCACCAACTTTTTTTTATATTTCTCTCTAAATATTTTACGAATTTCCAGTTCGTTTGCGTATTGATTTTTTTTTTTTCCAGAAGAAGGATTTGATAATATGAACGCGTGATGCTCTACTGTCAATATTATCTTAATTCATATATAAACTTCGAAATGTTAGTATACACCATTAACATGCTTGTGAAAGTGCTAATTTCTACATTATTTTTAAGTACTTATTTCCGTCTTAGTCCCGCGCAGTAGCCGAGCGGTTTAGGTAGGAAGCCTTGGCGCAGAGCTACGGGACTTGCACTGGTTCGGGTCTTCATGGGGGAAGAAATTTTCTCATGGTATTTCGGCCAGCATCGTGAGGCAATTGGGTAGCTACAATAAGTAGCGGCTCCAGGTTGAGGAACCAGCTATAACGGCTGGGGGACTCGACATGCTAACCACATGTCACCCCTACACTGGCTGTTGATCATCTACCTCTGTGATTGACACATGTGGATGTGAAGGGCCAGCAGCCGGCTGGTAAAAGGGCAACCGCTGAAAAGTGGAAAGACCCTCAATCGGAATTTCCGTCTTAATGGTTGATTCTGCTTGGGTAATCGTTACCATGCTCGCTTCTCGTTCCGGGATCGTGGATACAGAACCCAGTAGGGATCGAAGAGATTTTAAGGGTATGAAGTCTTCAAGACTTTCCTTCGAATGAGAAAAGAAGCCATAGGTCACGTGTCTAGATTTATGAACAAGTAAAAGAACTTCCGACCAATATGCACCAGAACAGCTGGACGCCCAAAAAACAGATGGCAGGATGATGTTTTAAAATATATATTAGAAATGAAAATTGCCCAGTCTGTATCCAGAATAGATCTGGGTGGAGAAAAATTGTTGAGGAGGCCAAAACTTCAATGAGGTTGTAGTCGCCTACTAAAGAAGAAGAAAATAACTTTTGAGTCGGCCGCGGTGGACCAAATGTTATGTTCCTTGTCTCTGGTCTCGAGGGTCGCGGATTCAAACCCGGTCGGGGTCGTTGGATTTTTTTGGATGGAAAAAATCCAGGAACAAGTCCTGCGGGAGGGACTCTGAGCCGTGGGTCCCAAGTCTGAAGATATTCAGGCTCGTAAAAGATTCTTACGCCTGAATAAAGAGGACTCTAAGCAAAATATACTGAGCTAACCATGCTAGTAATACCGTAGTTGCCTACTAGATGTCTCATTGGGTCGGTATGTTGACCTCATACCATTCATAACATCTCTAGGCAAATAAGTTTAACTAAATTAACTTGGTTTAGTAACTCGTAACAAACGGAGAGGCTAAGGTCCAATATTGGGCTGTTGCGCCATTGTAGGTATGTAGCAAAGACGCCTCAGAGCAAAATTGTTGGTCCTTTTGCCCAGATTTGAATTTTGACGCTGAAAACCTGAGTTGTTTAAGAGCCCCATTAAATAAATGAGATGGGCAATTACGCTAAAAGGAAATATTATTCATCATGATGATCATCATCATCACCACTGTGGTCTCGAGGTACCGTGCTGCCTTGTCACGCAGCGGGTCCGGGTTCGACTCCCGGTCGGGATAGGTTCCTGTGTGAGGTTTTTTCGGGGTTTTTCCTCACCTGTAAGACAAATCTCAGGAAAATTTTAAGGCCCAAACGGTCCCCGAAATCTATGGCCACCATAATCATCATCATACTTATCATTATCATCATTATCATCCTTCACCGGTGTAGAAATCAACGGAAGCTACCACACCTACAATTCCCTAGTAAAGCTGCAAAGCATAGCATGAGAATGCTATTTTTGCAGTAAAAGACCTGCCCTCGGGCAGAATTACTATGTATGAATGGATCATCATCATTTATATTTCATGGTATAAGCACTAGTGCCTGTTCCATCATCACAGGGTTTCTCCACTTCTTTTTCAGTCTTTCAGGCTCTCTTTTTCCTCTTCGTTGAAAATCCAAAGCCACTTCAGGGTGTCTTTCTTCTTGCATTTTTTTTTAATTTCCAGTTTATCCCGTATTCTTCTAGTTTATGTTCTATAGATCGTAACCTACTTTAATATCTTTTCTAATAGCCTATCTTCATTTATGATTTTATCCAGTCTTTTGTAACGTTTTAATTTCATTTCATTTTGCTCCCTGTAATTGTAGATCAATCTAAATGGATAATAATAATAATAATAATAATAATAATAATAATAATAATAATAATAATAATAATAAGAGATGAATTGCTTGTGTTAGTGTGTTTGTGTTACATTGCCACCCACTGCAATTAACGTGCTTCGGATTCGGCGTTAAGCGGATAGTTGGCGTTATTGTGATATATTTTAAATTTACACACCACTTCGTCAAATCACTTTACGCAGCCTAGATGATCTATCTATAGTGCCCGAGGGCAAGTCTTCCATTGCATTCATAGGATTTTCATACTATGCTTTGCAGCTTTACTAGGGAATTATAGGTGTGGTAGCTTCCCGTTGCTTTCTACTCTGGTGAATGATGATGATAATGATGATGGCCGGATGATTTTTGGGAACCGTTGGGCCCTAAGCTTCCTGACATTTGTCTTACAGGTTAGGGGAAAACCCCGAAAAAAAACCGAACCAGGAAGCCTTTCCCGACCAGGAATCGAACCCGGGCCCGTTGCGTGATAAGGCAGCATGCTACCTCGAGTGCTAAGCGGTGGACGCTTAGATGGTGTTTTTTTTTGTGATGTATGTTGTATAGAGAAGAATTTTGTATAGATGGTTTTATATTAAATTAGTTTTTACCGCTGTGGTCTCGAGGTAGTGTGCTGCCTTGTCACGCAGCGGGCCCGGGTTCGGCTCCCGGTCGGAACAGGCTCCTGGGTGAGGTTTTTTCGGGGTTTTTCCTCGCCTGTAAGACAAATGTCAGGAAGCTTAGGGCCCAACGGTCCCCTAAAATCATACGGCGATAAACATTAGCATTATCATCATTCACTGGTGTGGAAAGCAACGGAAAGCTACCACACCTATAATTCCCTAGTAAAGCTGCAAAGCATAGCATGAAAATGCTATGATTGCAGTGAAAGATCTGCCCTTGGGCAGCATTACTATGGATGGACAGTGCATTGCTAAACTATTTCTCCATCAAGTAGTCTGCACAGGCGGAAAATATGTTAACTAATATGCTGTTCTTCTCTTTCTCTTCCTTACTGTGTTACCACTTCCTGTCCTCTGTATATGTTATTTGTCTGGCAGGTAGAGAGCTGACAAATATTATGGATTTTAATGGCCCGTCCTTCTAGGCGGTCATTGGCAAAATGACTAATTTGACAACCCTGTTACTATTGGGGTTACGTGTAGGAATGGGCTGTCCCTTCTCATTACATGTTGCCACTTGTGATTTATTCTGAGGCTGTTAACGGAGAGATGAGAAATACTGTGATTTTAAATCATCCGACCACTTGAGCGTTCCGCGCTTAAGTGACTAATTTGACAACCATATTAAGATCTTAGGGATTCTCCGCCCATACTTAAATTTGAACCATTTCAGTACGTAATCGTATGTACAGTTTTCTTTTACATCCCTTCCACAGTTCAGTAGTTCGGCGACACTAGCGCTAAAACTCTTCCCCTCCGCCCGTGCGAAGTTAACTTGGTGGTATAATATGTTTTTGAAGTGTGCATTACAACCTTGACTCACAATGCGTTCCACTCAGCCGTATTTCTACTTGAGACTTTCTTCGTCTAGAAGTACAATACTTATTAGGAGTTAAACCACATTTCTTCTCTCCGCATTTAAGATAAACATGATTACAATTATTATCTTATTCCGCTGTCTTGGCGGTTGTATCACTATTTCTAAATACAATTCAATAATCAGAGCAAAAATAGTAATCAATAATGAAATAATAGAACAGGTAGCACACTTTAACTATCTTGGTAACATACAGCTACGATTGGGATATACACAATAAATTAAACCGATATCAAATGATGTGTGGCACCATCAAAAGAACCCTCCGAAAGACTCGAGTCAGGTTTTATAAAATTATGGTTGTTCCTGTTCTTTTATATGGATCTGAATCTTGGGTACTTACCAAAAAAATATATCTCACACATTCAAGCCACTGAAATGAAATTTTTACGATCCGTAAAAGGATGTACACGCATGGATAGATTACACAATGAATCAATAAGAAATGAACTGGAGATATTTTCAATACTCGATAAACTAGACGAGCACTAATACCAATGGAAAGAACATTTAGACAGAATGGACAATACAAGATTACCCAAAAAGATCAACGCCTACAAACCACATGGAAACAGATCTTTGGGACGGCCAAGGAAACGATAGACTTGAGACCGGAACAGGTCGCATTGACCTAATCCTGATAAGGAAGAAGAAGAATTCAATAAGGTTTTATATAGTCTTCTTTTAGTTATTATTGTGTGTTTATATGTTTAGCTTTAAATATTGATAAAAGAGAAATATTTTTTTTTACCAGATCTGGCCTTCTCATAATATATTTAAACATGCTGAGGAAACCAGCTATAACGGCTGGGGGAACTACATCGATGATTAACATATTGGATATGATGCCAGCAGTCGAATGGTAGGCCAATAACCTTCTAGGCCTGTCGCGCCATGTAGTTATTTTTTAAAATAATTACTGGAATCTTTTCTCGAGGCCTGGTGAGAATGAACAACCCCATTCTAGTGGAATTTCACGCTCCTTCCTTAATAAATCACTATCATCAACATACTTTTCTGGCGTTTAACGTTAAATTCCTGAAATCGTTTGTTTTCTACAACTGTTCAAAGTGTTTAGTAGTGTGTAGGATTTTCACGCCTCTAAACGTTTGCTTAACGTCAACAAAAAATGAAGTTAAACGTTCCTTTTCAGTGCTAAAAGCGAAATGGTTCGATGGAAATGGTTGTGACGAAAGGAGCAAAAAGTAACTATAAAACTAAATAACCCCAGCACAAGCTGTGTGTGTATTGATAGCTCCAGCATTCCACCATTGTGTTAAAATACGGTTAAAACATTTACAATTTTTCTATTTCAAGCAACATATTAGATTGTATAAATCACTGCGAAAACAATAACCTTGAAATTATTGCCAGTTCACGTTTACAAAATAATAATAATAAATAAAGTTTAAAACACATCGTTTCATGTAGGAAGTGCTTATGTCCGATATAATGCTACGTCCAGGGATGAGTTGATATGAAGCCCTTTCCACATTAGAGGTTATTTTATGTACCATAAATTCATGACAAGGGACCCACGGCATAAGTTCACTTCCTAACGAACACATATTCAATTTTTTCACTCCATAAAAACCGATCGAGACCGGCCATGTTTAAAAACGCGAACGTTGAAATCATAAGCGAGCATGGTAATTATTAAATCACCAAACAGTATTGGACACTGTCCCGCGACGTAGCCGAACCCTTAAGACAAGATGCCTTGACGCAGAGCCTCAACTCTTGCGCTGGTTCAAGTCTCCATGGGGGAAGACATATTATCATGGAATTGGCCAGTATGGGACCGGTCCCTACCCACCATCGTGAGGCATTTGGATAGGTACAAAGAGTAGCGGCTTAAGATTGAGAAAAACCAACTAAACGACTGGGGGACCGACATGCAGAACCACATGCCAACTTTACACTGGCTGGATGACCGTCTGCCTCATATATATATATATATATATATATATATGTTATAATTAAATGTTTAACATTGAGCAATGCAAGCTTAATATTTATTTTTCTTATCATACCATATATATATATATATATATATATATATATATATGTGTGTGTGTGGTGTGTGTGTGTGTGTGTTATAATTAAATCTTTAACATTGAGCAATGCAAGCTTAATATGGTATGATAAGAAAAATAAATGCCTGGACGGGATTCGAACCCGGATCTCTGAGTCTGTACCTCAGCGTGATATCCATTACACTACCAGGCGAATCCAATTCAAAAAACTTATTTTTCTTATATATGTATTATACTCTCCATTATTACTAGATGTCGCAAGCTTGCATTGCTCAATGTTAAAGATTTAATTATAACATCGATAAAGCGTCACTGCTATAAAGTAAAATAAATATTCTCTTTAATTTGCTTACTTGATATTGTCAGCTACTAGATGGCAGTGAAGACAGTGTTCTCGCGACATCTAGTAATAATGGAGAGTATAATACATATATAAGAAAAATAAGTGTTTGAATTGGATTCGCCTGGTAGTGTAATGGATATCACGCTGAGGTACAGACTCAGAGATCCGGGTTCGAATCCCGTCCAGGCATTTATTTTTCTTATCATACCATATATATATATATATATATATATATATATATATATACATATTCTTCTTCTGCGCATGAAAACTGGCAGCTTGTTGCGTGTTCATTCACTACAGGTCCGGGGTATGGTGACGTCCTTCCATCGTAGTTGTGGTCGTCCTAAAGGCCTTTTCTGCTGAGGTGTCCAGTCGCGTACTTTCTTCACTAATCTACTGTTCTCCATTCTATCTATGTGATCGTTCCAGTTTAGTCTTCTATCATTTATCCAGAGGTTTATAGGTTCAATTTCACATTCTTCTCTAATAACAGAGCTGCGAATTTTCTCTCTCAGCGATTTTCCTACGATTTTCCTTAAAACTTTCATTTCGGTTGTTTCATTGATTTGTTTTGTTTTTTTAGTTTCTGTTTGGCATTCACAACCATATGTTAGAACTGCTCTTATGACAGATTTGTAAATTCTTACTTTTGTATTTATTCTTAAAGTTTTATTTTTCCAAACGGTATTGTTTAAACATCCCGATATTTTGTTTGCATTATTTGCCTGATGGAGGATTTCATCTGTTTTCTGTTGCTGATATTAATTTCTACTTCTAAATATTTGAATTTCATGACCTGTTCTATACTTTTCCCTTCTATGTCTAATTTAACACGTCGTGGGTCCTTGGATATTGCCATTGATTTGCTTTTATTTGTTGAGATTTTCATGTTATATTTTGCTGTAATGATTCTAAATTTGTGCAATAGCATTTGTAAATCATCTTCACTTTGTGCAATTAGAACTGTGTCATCAGCATAGTTAATTATCTTCAGCTCTTTGTTACCTATTTTAATCCCTTTTCTAACTTCAACTTTTAGTTTTTGATGATTTCATCCATTATTAGTGTGAACAATATGGGACTTAATGAGTCATCGCAATCATCAAAGAAATTTATTCAGGAAACAGTACAAGTATCAAATATGGAAACAGTAATATATATATGTCCACCGCTGTGGTCTCGAAGTAGCGTGCTGCCTTGTCACGCAGCGGGCCCGGGTTCGATCCCCGGTCGGGGCAGTTTTTCTGGGTGAGGTTTTTATCGGGTTTTTTCCTCACCTGTAAGACAAATGTCAGGAAAAATTTAAGGCCCAAACGGTCCCCGAAATCATATGGCCATCATCATCATCATCCTTCACCGGTATGGAAAGCAACGGGAAGCTACACACCTACAATTCCCTAGTAAAGCTGCAAGCATAGCATGAAAATGCTATGATTGCAGTGAAGGACCTGCCTTCGGGCAGAAATACTGTGGATGGATATATATATATATATATATATATATATATATATATATATATATATATATATATGAAGCCAGTTAGTAGGTATTCTAGACCTGTCGTGCCGTGCAGTTTGAGTTTTGTATTGGACACCAGTTACACAGAGTGGAACAGTTCTTTACCGACAAACTTTCACAGGTTGTTCAGGATGTTGATATGAGGTTATCCATGGTCTCTGAACAACTGTGAAACTTTGTCAGTAGTTCTGTTCCACACTGTATAGTTCGTGAAAAGGACGTCGTTAGGTGTGAGTGAAGCATTTATGCAAGGATTTCCAGGACACAAGTTTACTGCAACAGTTATTTCCTCCATTTGAGATCAGGTTTAAGTTCGTATAGATTGAATAACGTTTGTAAACGGTTTCCTTTTCAAGATAAAGTTTTCCTTTGTTCTGGGATACTGAACTGTGAGGTGGGTTTTTTGAAACCATATACACGCTCTTCCAGTACAAATAAAATAGTTTTTTTCCGATACGTAGGCTACAACAGAGCATGCTAACACGGGTCAAATGTAATACGTTATTCTAGAGTTTCTGCATTTCCATTTCTCTAATTTAACAGCACAGAAATAAATACTAGTGGTATCACTTCATATTTGAGTGAGCAATGTAGACAGATTTTATTTGATTGGATGGGAGGTTCTATTTCATCTGAATACATGATATCAGCAAGTTTAAAATGACAAAGTGAACTAAATGTCCTTGCGAATTTTTATCTCGATGACAATGAAACTTTATATTTCATCTCGTGCTAATGGTGTTTATTCATCCATTTTAAATAAGTTTTTAATAATATTGCTGGTCTAAGAGGAAACGACACAAGCGAGTCAAAAGGAATATGAATAAAATAAACATAGGGACATGGAATGTAATGATGGCAAGAGACAGATTGGCATGGAGGAGGATTGTTGAGAAGGCCAAAATTTTCACTTTTGAAATTGTCGCGCCTTAGGATGATGATGATAATGAATAATGCTGAATGTTTATAAAGATCTCTCACGACGTTTGAAAGTTGATAAAGGAAGACAAGCGAAAAAGAAAATATGTGCAAAACTAAAATTGACTTAAATGAGTGGTACCTTACCTCATATTTCGTGTTCTTCAATCACGGAAACTGCAGTTTTCAAGATTAATCCCTCCCATCTTCAGCCATCATCACGACTGTCGAATTTTGGTCTATATCTTAATTTTCAAAGTTGCCATCTGGTGTGTGATTTGTTTCTTGTTTTCCTTGTTTATTCCAATAATTAAAGTTCCATAATATTTATTCTTCCCAGATATAATAAGAACAGTTAAGTCTCGTAGCCTCCGATGGGCAGGACATGTAGCACGAATGGGGAATGAAAGACATGCAAGAAGCTTCTTGTAGGAAAACCAGAGGGAAAACCCCCAGTTGGTATACCAAGAACGAGGTGGAAGAATAACATTAACTATGATTTCAGAGAAGTAGATTATACAGGGAATGATTGGAAAACATTAGCTCTGGATAGGGATGTATGGAGAGATTATGTCCGCGCGGCCATGAACCTACGGGTTCGATAGTGCCAGTGAATTAGTTAGTTAATAATTATTCTTCTGCTTCTTAAATATATTTTGGAATCTTCCTAATCATTTTTAGTATATCTTATGAGAAGTATAAGTTGATTAGAAAATCCCACAAGTTTTCTTTTTATCTTCTTTGTTATATGATCGTATTTAAGAGGGAACGAAGTACTCCGTTCTGGAGCGGATAAAATTCAGTCTCGTAAGGGAAGTTAATAATCTAATAGACCTATTGAAATGATAACTAATAAATAATTAATAATAGATCTGAAGTTATTGTGACGCGCTGAATTCGTGTGTCTGTACATTATCATGTTATCCAGTGATACAAACTATTTTGTCTTTTCGGAGCTGTTATGCCACGGACTATTTCCATACCAGTTATCTGCCCATTTTATCTATCTATCTATCTATCTACATGCGCTTGGGGATTAGTTCGCTCCCTAGTGGTGAGTGTTTTAACCAAGGTAATTTAATTTCGCTTAGGGTCGATTTCATCAACAGGGGTAACTCTATTACCTCCAGTTTTCCCTGTATTTTGCATAGGTTAAACTGGCGTGATACAGTTACCTGTGTTGGAGAAACTGACCCTTATTTATCTATAGATGTCATCGAGTGATATGGGGCCGACATATCGCCTCAGTGAGACACCTCGTGGATAAGCAAGGCATTACTCGGAGGGTAACGATCGATAAATTTTGCGCAGAGGCCTCTTTATTCAGGCTTACGGTTCTTTTACGAGCCTAAAAGTGTTCGGACTCGGGACCGACGGCTTAAAGTCCCTCCGGAGAACTTGTTCATTGGATTTTTCATCCTATAAGAATCCATCGATCCCGGCCGGGTTTGAATCAGCGTCCCTCGGAACTGTTGGTAGGGAACATAACACTTCCCACCATCTACCTATTATATCCAAAATAAATTATTATTTTCGGGCTCTGATGATAAGAATGACAAAATAGAATTTATCTTTTCTCAATTATTATTCATTTAACGACAGATTTTTATCAGAAGCGTATTATTTCGGCCTTAAGTTCATTAACGTGCCATAAATCACATAAAAATAAATCTACCCCGATAGGGTTCGAACCTCGTGAACTTCGGAACCAGAGGCGAGTATGATATTCATTAGTCCATCAGGACCAATTTATGATTTCTTGAAAAACTATAAGTATTGTGGTTGGAAGCGCCACAACAAGGTAAAGAAATATAAAATATTAGAACAGAAAGAAAGACAATGGAATTGAAAGAAAAGAGAACAAGAGAAGTGAAATATAAAAGTACATGAGTAGCAGGGATAAAGGTGTTCCTGCAGAGGTCTATAGAAATTTGCCGGAAGGATGAATTTGATTTTTGTCATAGCTCAGAACAGATATTTCCCAAATGACTGCCAGTCTCTGATATTGATATAGAGAGTAGGGAAGGGGGTTATTGTTTTATCAGGATACAAGTCCCTGGTCGTGTTCTGGAGGGGAAGTGAAGAGCATAGCGCGCAGAAGAGAGGTGGTTCTGGAATAATGGCAGTCATACACATGCGGTGTACACACATAAATCACAGCACAACACGTTACACAACTACAAGTGTCGGTTCACCCATGACACCAACACTATGCCCCTTGCTGCATTTTTAATTATGTTTTTCCTCCCCCAACTAGAATTGAGTCTCGGAATTAAATTGCAATTCTCCATCGTATCATTTATCTCAACTACCTTACTGTGGCAAGTTGTTTCCGGAAAAAAAGTACTTTTTAAAATGATTTTTCTTCTTCTTCCTCTACGCATGAAAGTTGGCAGCTTCTTGCGTGTTTATTCACTTGAGATCCGTGGGTATAGTGACGTCCTTCGATCGTAGTTGTGGTCTTTTTTTTTATTTACATATATGTTACAACCCGTGTTTCACCAATGGTATATCACGGGATATTTACAGTTTTACAATTGTTAAATTATTGTTCTAGTTGTTCTTGTAGTTGACGGAAGATCCTCGTAAGAAATTCTGCAACGTTGACTGTGTTAAAGTGGAACTTCAGAATATTTGGCGGAGTAGCAATTTGTAGTATAGCTGGTCGTTCTCTGGAGAACATGTTGCATCCAGTCATCAGATGGTGGGCCGTCTGCAGTGATTTTTCTGGGCAGTTGCAATAAGGTGAAGCAGTTTTGTTCATTTTGTGTAGGTAGGATTTAAATAGTCCATGGTTGGTGAGAAATTGTGAGGTTATATAGTTAGGCCATAGGGATAGGGACAGTATATAGGGTAAAGACCTTTTCTGCTGAGATGTCCAGTCACGTACTTTCTTCACTAATCTACTCTTTTCCATTCTATCTATGTGATCGTTCCAATTTAGTTTTCTATCATTTATCCAGAGGTGCATAGGTTCAATTTTATATTCTTCTCTAATAACAGAGCTGCAAATTTTCTCTCTCTGCGATTTTGCTTAAAACTTTCATTTCAGTTGTTTCATTATTTTGTTTGTTTTTTAAATGTTTTTTTAAGATGATGTTACTTATTCATTAAAACGTTTTCTCGCTAACTGATCAGCCCCACATCGGGGACAACATCAAAATATGTGTGACATATTTTCTTTTAAATAATTAATCTTAGACCTATGTTCTTACAGCAAAGCTGACCCCCAGCATGCAGTATATAATATTTTGCGTAGTAAAATATTAAATTTGTATGTTCTTTAGAAAACGGTGTTTGAGTTTGATATTAATAAAGATGTGCTTGGATATTACCCAGGCTAAAGAAGGAATGGGTAAACATTTGTGTCACCATGGATGTCTTTTCATTATTAATCTTCAATCTTGCTCTTGATTACACTGTTGGGGAGAAAAATATCGAAAACAATCAGAATTTAAAATATATATGTAGTCAATATGCCCATTTCACCAATTAATGTTTTAAAATGGTCAATATCTGGTCTTGAGAATGACAGCTTGGCTGTAGAAACTTGTTGACCATTTTAAAACATTAATTGGTGAAATGGGCATATTGACTACATATATATTTTAATATTATATCACCAAGAAGATCACTTGTGTATTAAAAAAAAAATCAGAATTTAGCTTTGATTGGCGTTTACCAGGTTTTTGACAAGCTTATTCCGATGAATGTAGGACCTACTGCTAGAGTATTTTATATTCACAATTTAATATTTTTGTTAGGTATTTAGAAGTAATTAATAATAATTCCATGGCGCGACAGGCCTAGAAGGTCCTTAACCTACCATCCGGCTGCTGGTCTCACATCCACATGTGTCAATCATAGAGGTAGATGATCATCTAGCCAGTGTAGGGGTGACATGTGGTCAGCATGTCGAGTCCCCTAGCTGGTTTTATCAGCCTGGATCCGCTACTTATTGTAGATACCCAAATACCTCACGATGCTGGGTATACTGGCCGAAATACCATGAGAAAATTTCTTCCCCCATGGAGACTCGAACCAGCGCAAGTCCCGTAGCTCTGCGCCAAGGCTTCCTGCCTTCACTACGGCGCGGGACTCTTTAGAAGTAAACAAAATGATACATGGTTCTATTGTTATATCCGTCATGTATTTTCTGAAGAAATTGACTGGTGCTATGAAATGGTGATTTCAATAAATTGAGATGTAGCAATTAAATTCCAATTTTCCATTTCCCTTACTGATTGAAAAATAAATCTGAAATAATCGCAATCCAAGTTGGTCTGTTTCGTGGTTTCAACTAGGAATTATTCAAATGCGAGTCTCAAACTTCATCGCCTGAAATCAGATGTACAAAACAAATCTCATAATTTGTCCAAATCTGTGAAATAAATTGTAGCGATGAAGTTTTTTGGAATATTGTAATAACAGTAATAACTAACTTTTGCCTATTTGAAACTAAAGAACGCAGCTGATTGATTCCTTCAGTGTTGTGTAGAAGGTCATGACGAGACTAATACGATTTAATGTAAGTGAATGCTAGGACTAGAATGACAATGACGAATCGAAAAAACAACTGCACGCCGCTCATTGGTACTCCGGTAAACAAAAGGATGTTTCAGCAATGTAAAATTAGGTTGGCAAGTGCGGCAGACGGGGGAGGGAAGACTAAGGGGAGAGAGGCCATTTGCCGACAGAATAAATTAACCACTGTGCAAGTATAAAATTCCGAATTAATTCTTTGTCCCTCCCTTCATTCCTACAATAGAGTTAAAAATAACATAGGAATGGATTGGAGGGATTCTGCGACTAAAATATAAGGGAGGGAAACTTCAGGCCTTATGTTCCTGACAGCTAAACTAGGGGAATGTTTTAATTATCGGACAATCTGATCCTATTGAACGGCGCAAGTGTACAGGTCTAATATTAGAATAGGAATTGTCAAGCATTTTAAGAATCTGAAGGTACAGGCAGAAAGAAAACTTTGTTAATCTATAACTCAACATTAGGATAATGCAAATGTGATTTTCCATATGATAAAAATATTATGGGTGTTTACCTAATAACACTGATCAACAAAAAAGAAACTTTTTTTTGTCACAGAAAAAAAATGATTCTGATAGTATTTTTTCTCCTGAATTCCAAGTATGATATCAGTTTTTCTCCATCACGCAAGGTTTCCTAGAGACAAGCATTTATAATTTCAAACACTTTAATATTTTCTACATTCGTAACTACACAATATTCGAACATTCGGACTCACCTAGAAAGTAAAAAATGACGATTTTCTGCTATATTTCACATGTGGAGCATCCCTCTTGATGGTCCAACAATAATCGGCCAACATATTAGGATTCAATTTGCCTTGATATATCTTTTCCATAGCTGAAATCTCCTGAGTGAAAGTGTTCCCCGTGCTCATCGCTCACTGCGCCAAGATTTTCCGGGAAGAAATCTAGGTTTATTAAAAAAATAATTATTTAAATCCATTAATTGAAATTGATATAAAAAAACTGTGGATGGTGGAGAAATTCCGAATACATATTTGAAAACACAATAAAACGGCATTAAGTACAACTATTGGTACTCATGAGACAAATATCATGTTGACCAGTGTAATAGTACAGTAGAGACATTGAAACTTCCTAAGGATATAAACAAAAACTGGCGATTTGTAAATCCACAACAGTGGCGTACACATTTTATGCTTTCTGGTAATTCTGAACTATTCTCCGCTATAGTAGATGAACTGTATTTATATTGAGCTCTTGATGAACAACAATGTGGAAAGTGCCGACCAATTTTGTATAAACGTAAATGGATAAATAAATTGACTATTCTCTGTATGACAACGGCATCCATGTTGGATAGATACTGCTGTTGTGTTACTTCATTCGCAGCTTATATTGTACTAAATAATATAGTTTAGATGATACAAAAAATCACAAGACCTAACTGTTCTTATTACATCTTTATAGACCTATATAAAATTCAGTCTGCCTATGTTTGTGACTTATTGACTTCTAAACCCCTCATCTGATCTTCACCAAAATTTGTACATACATGTTTTTTTAGGTACGCTGAGTGTTTAGCCGCTATGTATTAAGCTCTAACACCTTTAGGTGTAGGAGTTCACCTGAAACGAAAATGTAAAAGTCGCTCCAAGGGTCGCAATTTTCGATGTTTTATAACGAAACTCAGAATATAGTATTAAAATAAACCGAGGTAGGTATTCCCCAAAATTCAGCGAAATCCGACTATTATAAGTGAGAGTTTACCTGAAATCCGAAAATAAGAATTGTTTCTAGCATAAAAAAATCCTAAACATTTTATTTCCTTCTCTCTTAATGCAACAAACAGTGCTTCGCATCCATATAACTGGAAGAATCGTCATTCCATTTATTTTTAATGGAGTAGGAACTGTACGCCTACTTTTTAATTTATCTTTTTTACTCCATCGGTGCCGATTTTATGATGCTATATATTTAATACATCACATCGCATTACTTTGTAATGAGTTACGGGAGATTACGGATTTCTTCTATCAAAACGACACTCGTATATCTCTGGACAAGCTGAGAAAATATGTCGTTAGTTTTCTGTTCCTCTGTGTGCGAGCAAATTAATGTCTGTTTAGAGAAGTAAAATGAGACATTAACTAATGTAACAATCACATTTGAATTCTTCTTATTCACTAAATAGTTACTTAGATGACTAGTTATAAAAACAGACGTTTAGAAATGAAAGCAGCGAGTTACTAAACCTAATCATGTAACGTGTTATCTACAATATTTTATCTACGTTCGGAGTATTGTATATGTTGTATATTTAGTATAATTAATCACATTTATTTATTGCCGAAACAATATGTTTAGAGAAGTAATAATGTGGGCTTTGGAAAGGGGGAAAAAAATCAACAGTGTTGTTATATTCTGCAATTATTTTGGGTGCTAGTTTCATATGTGAATTTAAAGTAAAATTGAGCTGAGAAGGTGATTTTCACAATTCATCAGGGAAAATTTTAAAAGCAGTCCAAGATGTAACTAATAATATGCTTCGAGAAAAGTCAAGGAAAGTTTATTTATGTAGATATACGAAATTCAAGGACTGGTGGGTTTTACGTTTTGTTGAACCTGTATTTTATGTTTTGATAGCGTGTTTTGTTAGAATATAAAGGGTATAGGTTTTGTTGCCTACTAACTATGGACTAAAGCGTCGCTGATTGTTAAATTAGTAGATGAAATATATTTATACCATTATTTTTAAGTTTTCGAAGAAGACAATGCATCGACAATTGTTGCGTTGATATACCGGCACTTCACTTCTGTTTTATCTAAATAGATTGTACTATATATATATATATATATATATATATATATATATATATGGGCCTATAGATAAAGTCTACCGTGGTGGTCCCGAGTTAGCGTGCTGCCTTGACCTGAAGCGGGCCCGGGTTCGATATCCGATCAGAACAAGTTTCCTGAGTGAGTTTTTTTCCTTCACCCGTAAGACAAATGCCAGGAAACTTTAAAGTCCTAATGGTCCCTCAACCATCATTATCATATTAGCCATCATTATCATATTAGTTTCATTAGATTGAGTTAAGTTTAAGGCCTCTCCTGGCGCATCATTACCAACATCATCATCATCACCTACCATACATCATCGGAGCAGCGTAACTCCTCTTCAAGGCTCCCCAACCTCATAAGTGAAGAGTGTTACAATAACGTCAATGTAAGGATGAGAATACCAGAATATCGAAATGATAATGTGGTGGCATTGAGTTAAAAAAACACACATAATATACTATTTTTGTCCTGATATTTTTTGATGTGTTAGGATCAGTGATTTGTCTTTTATATTTTCATGAGGTACATTTGTTGATGTCATAGGCCAATTCCTTCAATTCAAACTTACAGTAATGAGTTATATACTATATTGCATATAATGTCTACTCTTCATCTCCTATATTATACATGAGATGATTGTGTCCCAGTGGACTAGTGATTACCATGTTCGCCTCTGATACCAAAGTTCCCTGGTTGAAACCAGACTAGATGAATTTTTGATGACATAAAAATTGTGAGCGTATGTTCCTTCGGAAGGAAAGTAAAGCTGTGAGTGCCATGTTGTAGATATATGGTATCAAAAGGAACCTCAAGACTTAAATAAATGACCTCTGAACAAAATTTGTTTGCCCTTTTAACACCAGATTTGAATTACGTCACTATTGATTTAACTGTTTTGAGACTCAAAGTGGCCAATCTGAGGAAGTTGAATCTGAAAAGAATGTCATATATGAGCCAACAGTTGACTTTACAAAGATAAATACCAATTAGATGGTATAACTGTCGCAGGATTGATGATCGAGGCAAGAGGTACTATACCAGGATTCTTAGCTAAATTTTGGAATTTCTTAGATTTGGACAGAGTGTATATTTCTAAAATTGCCATCGCTGCCGTTAGAGGATCAATTTCAATTTTAAGAAACCATCTTTATAAAATTCCTACTTTATAGAATATACTTATATTAAAATTTTAATGTATTTACAAAATGTATTTAATCAATTTCGAAAATTGTCTGTATCACTTTGTCCTTGTAGCAGTCCTCAAATGAGGAAAGTTTTATATAATTAAAAAAACCTACTATGTAACTAACGATGAGTCAACAAACATGACGATTTCAGTATAATATTAATTAAATAAATATAAATAAGTAGTGAAAAAGGGGAGGAAGTAGAAGCAACTGTAAAGTTAGTATAATTATTCAAGTTCATGAGAGTGTTCATGGAGATCATAAAACTGTGCTTACGTACACACGTTTCGAAATTTTAATGATTTCACTTCATTTGAGAATGATGATTTTATGAACATGGGAAGTAGGTTAATTGCTATAGTGAAAATAACGGGACATTCCTGTGAACGACTCGAGCATTATCTCACATCAGATTAATGAATTCTATGTTTGTTTGCTTTATGGACAATGAAATTTGAATTTAAATTAGTATTCTAAATATATCCAGTATTTTATGTCCTTTTTTAAAACCATTAATGTAGTTTCAATGTCGAGCCATTACTAAAATTCGTTATTTGCTTTATAACAATGAGCATTAATTACAACCTAAAATACGCCATATTTCAGGAATCAATGTAATGGACAAGGCGATCACTTGAAGTTATCTTCCAGTCACGAACTGGGAGTATTTGAACCGGTGATCATGAATCCAATCCTCTCTCTCTCTCTCCCTCTCTCTCTCTCTCTCTCTCTCTCTCTCTCTCTCTCTCTCTTCTCTCTCTTTCTGTTAAACATGCAGGTATTAGCACTGTATAGAGATTTTCATGTTCAGAAAATAGTATTGTTCTTATGCAAACGATGTTGCCACTTGATGCCCCAGATTGAGTGACAGAGATGGAAATATAATTATCATAAGTAATGCCACGAGTGATTTCCAAATTATCGATAAATTCACGACTCACACGAAGTGAGGAGTGAATTTATCTAGAGAATTTGGAAATCAAGAGTGGCATTTGTTAGGACTATTTAACGAATAAAATAAAGCTGTTTACTCACAAATCATTATTTAACTACAGTTATTTAAAAATATTTTTATATTTAAAGTAAACGGTGATGTTTGAAAACTAATGAGAAACGATAGGTAGCCTACGCTTCTACTGCTTCTTTTGTTTATCACTGCAACCAGATCATACTATTTATTGCCAAAGGAACGCAATATTGTAAGAATGCTCTCTAGTGGAGAAAAAATGAAACCACATCAATCTGTATATTAATTCATTTTTGATGTCGTATACATTTAAGAAAGTGCAAACAGTGGTTTCTTTTTTTGGTGGTATAATCAATTGCTACAAAATGTTGACATGTAAGCACTATTATATACAATCTGGTAGCCGTATTTGTTATAGGCTCAGTCACTGCAAAATAACGGTCAGACCTGTTCAGAATATTAAAAAGGAGGAGCTTTGCTTAATATATGATAATCCTAACGTTGATAATTATTTCGTGAAACACGTCTCTGATTGGTTGTAATACAGAAATCATTGAAACGTGATTGGTCATTGACTCCCATTTGGGGCATGAGTTAAATAGTCTCCAATATCTTTGAAAGAGGATAATTCAACGACATCCCCGCTAGCCGCTGTTCCGGTAATTGAGTTCACTCCCTAACTTTATTAAATAAATGGGTGATCTGTATATTGGTACGTGAACGAAAAAACTTTGTACCCCCTTTTTATGCAGATTGCGCGCACGGAGGAGTGTGATATTTGCCATAAATAAACTTCTTATAGAGAAGAAGTGCAGAAAAATAAAATTTACGTATAATATGTGTTACAAATAAATTAAATTAAACAAAATAAAACAATCTGTCTCTAAGGAATTTATATGTATTACTCATTCATTTGTTTATTTTCATACTGAAAGTGCATTGTTGTAAAAAGAAAATTATGCAGCAGCAATTTGATTGACATACTCTCGCGTATTTATTATTAGTGATTTAAAAAAGTGAATATATTTTATTATTTAAATTTCTATCATTCGTATTTTAAAAATAAATCGAAAATTAATGCACAATGACGTATTTCTGACATACTTAAAAAAATAATGAATTGTGGTCGAATTTCGACCGCTGGGCCGACCACTAGTAATTATAAAAATGTTAAACTGAGTTTTGTGGGATAAAAACATAAGAATAGATACAAAATTACAAATTTATAAATCCATTATTAGAAGCACGCTAACATAAGGTGCAGAAAGTTGGCAGTTGAATAATAATTAGAGTTTAAAACCTATGTGTACTAAAATGGATGGTTTTAGACGCTCAACTATACATTATAATGAGAAAAAAATCAGAAATAAAACCATCAGACAACAAATAAAAGCCAAAAATTCAATGTTTGATTTTATGAGATACAGACAGCCAGAATGGTATGGTCATATACGTAGAATGTCAGAGACAAGATTGCCCAGAAAAGCTTTGAGATGGAATTCACCTGGGAAAGGAAAGATAGGTCGACCTAGATTTAAATAGATGGATGATATAAGAAGAGGTATGAGGGAGAGTTGGAATGGGAAGATAGAGAAGAATGAATAAAGAATATAAAGATTTAAAACGCTTTGGGCACAGAAAGATGATTTATTACATTGTAAACATGTTGATAAATAAAATAAATAATTATATGTTCCATAATGATATTTTTTTTCATAAATCGGCACTCACCTTCTTGGAAAATGTATGGTGAAACTATTTAACTAAATTATTTATTTAAAATTAATTAACTATAAATCAACCTCACATAAAAAGACACGTTTACTACCAACATTGCTCCATAACGACGTCTAGAAAATAGACGTGAAAATCCCTACAGAGTGAGTTGTTTACTAAGCATACACACACCAATATATATATGTTCGCTATGGAACCCATAGGGTTAAGACCTAATAGACATACGCTCGCCATGCATTCACATCCTGATCTAATGTTTTCCAATATCCCCTATATAATCTACTTCCTTCAAAGCATGGTTAATGCTATTCTCCAACCTCATTCTTGATCTACCAACTGGTCGTTTCCCTTCCCTCTGCTTTTCTTACAAGAAGCTTTCATTCCCTGTTCGTGCCACATATCCTGCCCATCCCAACCTAAGAGACTTAACTGTTTTTATTATATCTGGTTCGCTTAGTTTACGCATCTCTTACGTGATGTAGGCCTACTTTTTCTTTCTTATATTTATTATTGAGCAGTAAGGAATGCAAATTAAAGCGTGTGCACAAGCTGATTGTAAAGTGGAAGTCGAACTACTGGGTAGTCAAAGCCTGAGACAAGTGTGTTTTCTCTCTTGGTTTTCTAATGTATGAGGCTACAGGCCTAGAAGGCCTTGGGACTACCAGCCGGTTGCTGGTCCCGTTAATCTAGTCAGTATAGGAGTGACATGTGGTCAGTATGTCGAGTCTCCCAGCTGTTAAACTGCTTGGTTATGGTACAGGACTAAATCTTGGTTTATGCAAGTATTTAAGCTTATATATATATAAGTTATATATATCCATCCATAGTAATTCTGCCCGAGGGCAGGTCTTTCACTGCAATCATAGCATTTTCATGCTATGCTTTGCAGCTTTACTAGGAAATTATATATGTCGTAGCTTCACGTTGATTTCCACGTATATATATATATATATATATATATATATATGTGTGTGTGTGTGTGTGTGTGTTATAATTAAATTTTTGACATTGAACAATACAAGCTTAATATGACATGATAAGAAAAATAAATGTCTGGACGGGATTTGAACCTGGAACTCTGGGTTGGTACCCCAGCATGCTATCCATTACACCACCGGGCACATCCAATACAAATATATATATATATATATATATATATATATATATATATATATATACTAGCTGGCCCGGCGAACGTCGTATCGCCTTTAAATATTTTTACGTTAATTTTTCCGATGTTTTAATAGGTATCTGCTATTCGGGGTGGAAACAAATCCAACAAATCAAAGATCATAAAAATCGGTCCAGCCGTTCTTGAGTTATAAATAGTGTAACTAATCCGACTTTGTTGTATATATATATATATATACATATAGAAAGTCCCGGCCACGCGTTGCTGTGGCTAAGGTATACGTTAAATTATGTTGTAGTAAACTAAGTGAGAAATCTAAATCGGAAAGTTTTTGTTTTACACAATTTTTTAGTTCTGGTACGTTTAACTACACCCGGTATAAATATGGGTGGTGGTTTATGTGGAAGTGGTTTTGTTGACTGTGATGAATTTATGTTGTCTGCATTCTCAGTATCATCCATAAGTGCATCATAAGGATTATATACATTTATTGATGGAATATTTTGAGGAGGCTTGCTGATTTCATTATACTTTCGTTTTTTTCTACGAACTTGTTGGCAGTTTGGATTCTTATCATCATCAAGAAGTCTCTGTATAGTAATATCATCTTGTGATATATTGTAGTCATCTTGTTTTTCATTTGATTGAGGCATGGAGATTGTTTCTGTAATATTAGGCATATTATTATAACTAATAGACTTACTTACAATTCTGTTACTCCGTTCCTTAGGACCTTCATATGTTTTAAAATTTA
Source organism: Diploptera punctata (assembly GCA_030220185.1). Taxonomy (NCBI): domain Eukaryota; kingdom Metazoa; phylum Arthropoda; class Insecta; order Blattodea; family Blaberidae; genus Diploptera; species Diploptera punctata. The sequence goes on along the minus strand of JASPKZ010009837.1, from coordinate 968,444 downwards.
TATTTTTCTTAAATGTAAGATTTATATCACATAAGCCTATACCAATTTGCGGAAATTCACTTGATATCTTATCATTCATGGTCTCTAGAACTGATTCGCCATATTGTTCAATGTTCGCTTCTCGGTTCAGTTAAATTTAAAATTAAGTTGCTGTCTTTCAGACAGATTACTTAAAACTAATACTTACACACCAAATTAATATTATTATCAATAAATTGAAAATAAAATAAACACTGAACATACTTAAATTATGAAATAATCAATATTTGTAATTCAATTGAAATTCGCGGTTGCAACAAAAAGCACAGCCACCTGGTTAAATAATAAACCAATTACCTTACACGGCCATCTGTTAGAATCGTATGGAACTCACAGATAATTATAACTCTTTGTTAAATAATAAACAAATTATTTGCAATAAAAAATAATGCAACTATAAATTTAGTTATAAACAACCGTAGGTCTCAAGTTGGATCAAACAACAGACAGTGTGCAAAATTTTATTAAAATCGGTTCAGTAGTTTAATAGTAGATAAATGTTTGTATTGGATTTGCCCGGTGGTGCAATGGATAGCACGCTGGGGTACCTACCCAGAGGTTCGGGTTCAAATCCCGTCCAGGCATTTCTTTTTCTTATCATGTCATATATATATATATATATATATATATATATATATATATATATGTAATGATTCTTTATTCCGATGTTATAATTAAATGTTGACATTTAGCAATGAAAGCAAAATATGACTTGAAAATAGAAATAAATGATTTTAATCCGAGATCTCTAACAATATATTATGGGCATAGTTCGGTATGTACTAGATAGAACCAGTTAATGAGTAATATTTTTTTATATGTTCACGAGAACTACCTCAATGGCTTCATTCATTCGGAATTCGCAAAAATTAATTGACATTCCTGATAAATCACAGATATAATAATTCCACTGTTTGATGTCACGGTAAATCTCACTAAAGAAATTGCCAACATTAAATGCATGAAACAAACTAATAATGAACGAAATTGAATCATCGTCAGAATTGCTTGTCGTTTCACAAGAAATTAAATCAGCTTTGCAAAGTCTTACATATACGAAATGCCACGTACATGATTTAATGCTGACACTAGTTTCTGTATGAAACATCGTGATGAAGACGACATCAGTAAAGGCGTCATTGAATTACATGCAGATCACATTAGTGTCCAAGAATTGCGTACAGACTGTATAACTATAAACAACAGGACTACGCACTTTTTTATTTTACTCTCTTCCAAAAACTTTGTCTTCTTTTTACTCTGCAATGAATTATGGATTTGCCTTCCCAACGCGACAGTTGAAGGAAGTAATCGCAGACGTTGTGAAATTGGTGAAATTTTTAAGACCTCTCGTGATGATTTATGTGTCACTTTCAGCATTCTGTTGTCGCTTCGTAAATTGTTTGCGTGAATCACACAAGCGGTGAATTTAAGAGCGGTATTTTAGGTTACATTCAACGTTAATTATTTTTAAAATGCGATTTTGAAACGCATTTATAATATACGTTTATGTTATTTAATTTTAGACAATTCCCAAAACCTGATCTCCGTTTTTAAATCAAACTCTTATTTCAGGCTTATTATTATAATACTAATGATTATATTATTATTAGTCCACCGCTGTGGTCTCGAGGTAGCGTGCTGCCTTGTCACGCAGCGGGCCCGGTTTCAATTCCCGGTCGGGGCAGGCTCCTGCATAGCATGATAATGCTATGATTGCAGTGAAAGACTTGATCTCCGGCAGATTTACTATGGGTGGATATTATATAGTCCCGCGCCGTAGCCGAGCGGTTAAGGTAGGAAGCCTTGGCGCAGAGCTACGGGACTTGCGCTGGTTCGAGTCTCCTTGGGGGAAGAAATTTTCTCATGGTATTTCGGCCAGTATGGTGCCCACCCAGCATCGTGAGGCAACTGGGTAGCTACAATAAGTAGCGGCTCCAGGTTGAGGAACCAGCTATAACGGCTGGGGGACTCGACATGTTAACCACATGTCACCCCTACACTGGCTGTTGATCATCTACCTCTGTGATTGACACATGTAGATGTGAAGGGCCAGAAGCCGGCTGGTAAAAGGGCAACCGCTGAAAAGTGGAGACCCTCAATCGGATCGGATATTATTATTATGATACCTAAGATGATATTAAATTTTGACGCAGATGTCAACAGAAGAAAGGGGAGACCGAGAGAATAATGGAATCAAGGAGTACATAGCAATATGCTGTCGAGAGGATTAATAGAAGGTGATGTAGAGAATAGGGATTTATGGTGGATAACATTTGCAATGGGTTGTAGGAAAACTATTGTATTGTATAGAAATTCCCAATAAAGATTAATAATAATAATAACAATAACAATAATTTTAATAAATGTGGGAGTGCATTAATTTATAATAATTACTCAATAGGTTATTATTGCTAACCGAACTTCGATAACTCATAATCGACGAGAGCTTTCATTATAAGCGCTGCTGTTTAATTTACACATTCATCGACTTAGTCATCAAATCAATGGCTACATTGTGCAAAAAATATAAAACTGATATAACAATTGTCTTATTTACAGATGAACAAATATAGTAGTATGATCAGATTCAGAAGGAGAGTCTCCGGAAATTAGTAGGCCTATATGATCTAAAAGTCCGGCGCCGTAGCCGAGTGGTTAAGGCAGGAAACCTTGTCGCAGAACTACGGGACTTGCGCTGGTTCGAGTCCCTATGGGGGAAACAAATTCTCATGGAATTTCGGCCAGTATGGGACCAGTGCCCACCCAGCATCGTGAATCATTTGGGTAGCTACAATAAGTGCGACTCCAGGTTGAGAGGACCAGCTATATCGGCTCGGGTACCCGGAATTCTGACCACATGTCACCCCTACACTGGCTAGTTGATCGTCTACCTCTGTGATTAGCACATGTGGATGTGAGGCCAGCAGCCGGATGGTAACCCAAGGGCTTCTAGGCCTGTCGCGCTAGGAATATGAGTTAAAAAGCATAGGTCTGGCTTAAATTATAACAACGATAACAAAAACCTTAGCTCTCCAGGGGAACATATAAGAGCATAATTAATCTGACTATTATAAAGAACAAGTTAAAACTTTAATAAATGTTAGGCTGTAAAATTGGTGACACATGAGATTTAGACAAGATAAGTGGAGAATTTTAATCAAACATATGGACATATGGAACAATTACGGAGTAGAAGGGCCCTATTGATTAAAACACGGATGTTTTAAAATATTAGAAAGTACTAGCCTTTCAAACTCTTCTATGTGGTTCGGAGTGCTGGGCTTTTGAAAACCTTTTTGGGATACAGAAGAAGAGACGAACTTTATAATGAAATAACAAGAGAAGAATTAAACAAAAAGTATTCAATTAAAATAGCAAAATAAACAGAGATTTTATGATTATATTTTTACTATTGTTATAATCCCGAATTCCCTAGAAAAGCCTAGATGCAAATCTAAAGGTAAGAATAGAAAAAGGAAGATCCATGAACAGTTATATCAATTTCGCTGAAGGTCGGAACTGATTAAAAGATCGAATCCTTAACACTTATAATAATAATAATAATAATAATAATAATAATAATAATAATAATAATAATAATAATAATAATAATAATAATAATAATAATAATAATAATAATAATAATAATATAATAATAATAATAATAATAATAATAATAATAATTAATTATTATTATTATTATCATTATTATTATTATGATTATTATTATTATTTATTTTATTTCAGGATTGTTTCTGTTATTTACACAGGTATCCTCAACCAAAATATACAATTGTTTTCTTCCACACTTCCCGATCTTGCGTGTCTGCTTCTGTCATATTTCTCTTCTTCATGTTGTCTTGAATTTCTTTTAACCACGTTGCCTTTGGTCTACCAGTTTCCCTTTTCCAGAAGGTATCCATTTCAATACTTCATTGTTTATATATAATTGTAGGCTTTCACGGCCGGCGTCTTGATCCATATTTGGTTGGTCTTCCGGGCTTATAGGCCGTGGTCTGGTTGTCTTCTTACTCTACGTTTCGTCTACTGCTGCGGTAGACATCATCAGGAGATACTGCGTGCTTTCTGTGAACTCCTCAACAGTCGGCTGCAGACTGGATGGTCGTTGGAAACTGTCTCTCTGTTTATAGCTAAACCCCTGGTTGAACGAGCCAAAAGGATTTCGGAACCACAGTATTCTAATAATAAAAATAAAAAAATCATTGCAACTTTTTTTTATTATTAGAATACTGTGGTTCCGAAATCCTTTTGGCTCGTTCAACCAGGGGTTTAGCTATAAACAGAGAGACAGTTTCCAACGACCATCCAGTCTGCAGCCGACTGTTGAGGAGTTCACAGAAAGCACGCAGTATCTCCTGATGATGTCTACCGCAGCAGTAGACGAAACGTCGAGTAAGAAGACAACCAGACCACGGCCTATAAGCCCGGAAGACCAACCAAATATGGATCACTTCATTGTTTGTTTCTGTGTCTCTTCTTCTCATTATATGTCCATACCATCTTAGTTGGATTTCTTCAATCTCTTGTACAATATCCTTTTCTACATTCATTATTCTCTTATTGTATTATTTTTTATTTTATCTAATTTTGATATTATTGCCAATCATCTTAAAAAGTCAATTTCTGTGACTAACAATTTATTTCTGTGTCTTTGCTCCAACGACCATGTTTCCACACCATATATTAAAATACTCTTCACAATTGTGTTTTATTATTATTATTATTATTATTATTATTATTATTATTATTATTATTATTATTATTATTATTCCCTTATATTATATTGGCCTTTCATTTTTAAACTATCCTACCTAATAGTCCCCAAACATCCACATATCATTCGCCTAATTATACATGAATGTTTGAGTGAAGGGTGTATTCAGGGAGGCCCTCCATGTCCTTGTGTGGTAAAAAAAAAGTATGTGCATGACCAAGAGTTCAAAATCCTCTCCCAAAAGTTCGTGTCTCTATAAGGCCCGGATGATGTGGGGCATGTAAAGTAACTGCGAAGAAAGAAGTTAAAGAAAGAAGAAGAAGAGGAGGAAAAATTATTACTACTTAATGCAGTAACGCATAATGAATCATGCTCCGATTTTGTATTTGACCCTGTTTATATTTCTCCAGTAACTCACATTATGTTAAGGGACAACTGCAGCGCGCTCTGGTATGTAGGTAAAATGCGGAAGTTCGATTTGTCGAATTATACCTAATTCCAGGAGAAAGTACCAGAAATGTCATAAAGAAAAGCCTGGTGACATTAATAAAAAACATTTTATTCAGCCGATGTCGTTAATTAATTATTTCTAAGTTATCAACGTTTATTTTATGTATAAATTCTTGAAAACATTTCAAAATTTTTATTCTTAACTTCTGTACCGAAATGGACATTTCGATACAGGAATTACGTCTTACTGCGCAAACTATACGTCATCGCGTCTCCATCTCGAGTGTCATCTTTATGAACAGTGCCAAATGCTTTCCTATCTATCTCTTCCCTTCCTAGTGCGCACCCTGTGCTATCGCGCATTCCCCCCTCTCCCTGTGAACTCTCATAAATAGCTGTGTTTTGTAACATCGGATCATCATCTACTTAGTCACCATTGGAGTCTGGTCAGAGCAGCTCAGGAGAACTGGTTTTCTTTGTTTAGTCCAGTAAGCCAGGGTGGGGACGCTAGGACAGTATTTCCCCCAACCCGAGGCTGGACTAGAGTGAGTGATAATGTATGTATGTATATATGTTGATTTATATCATATTTTCTTTTTGTATAGATGATCTATTATGATTTCTTTTCTTTGTAAATTGAATATTTATTTATTTATCTTTATATTATATCTGACTAAATTTTGACTCGCATTAAAAGCTTTAGTTGTGATTTTTACTTACCTATGCCTATTCATTCAGTAGTTAGCATAAGTCAGATATCAAAGTCAAATTCCAAAAGCTTGCTCAAGCGTGTGTTAGTTCCGTTATCCCAAAGCTTCCACGATTGTATTTTATAACTCCGTAAACATTACATATTGGGAGAATTGAGTAGAAAGTTGAATTCCTCTTTGCCTCTATGGGCCCGGGCAAAGATGTCACAAATTTGAACAATCTATGCTTTCCAATCGAAATAGTGATCAACAATATAACCCTGCGTGGGTGCAAAATGGTAGTAGAACGAGGTTAAATAATAATAATAAAAAGACGCCACACTTCCATCTAATGCAGAGGTGAGGAGCTACCTGATTTTGATACTTCTACTAAATTCTTTTCTTTCACAATTTAATATCTCGCATTCCAAGAGGACATGGCCGACTCTTTGAGACATTTTATTATGGGATTATCTGCAATTTTTAAAGGAAACAAGAATTCACTGAAGTTCCCATGGTCTGTGACCCTAATATTATATTTTAATTAAAAATCTACGATATTCTGAAGACAATAAAGCCTCCAGCAGTAGTTTTTTTTTTTACTTTATTTTCATGAATGTGTACTTTTCTTTTTTCTTCCCTTGTGATCCGATTTCCAATAAGAGTTAGCAGTTTACACCGAAGTTGTGTAAAGGAAAGTATCTGATTTTTGTGAACACAACAACGGGTGGTCTGATTCCCACACTCGATCGTTGGCCAACACGCGGCATCCATTTACACAGAACTCACTGGCTTCATCACTTTAATGTACTACAAGGCTTATGTAAATTGGTGTCGATAATTTTTAGGGTATGTGTTTTATTATGATGCATATGCTGCCTGTCCCTATTTCGTGGTCAATGGAGTTCCTAACTTCCATTCCGGCAAGCCGGGTTCCGTCCCAGGCTCGATAGAGAATTATAAATCTCCTTAATTGATTTAGGTGTGGTGTCTTGTGGTTACATTTATTTGTAATAAAAAGAAAAAAATAATAACCCTTCAATTCGTAAAGTATCCATTTGAATACATCAGTTGGTTTAATTAATTTAATCTTTTAAATAAATTAGAAGAAAACAAACAAAAAGAAACCACTTAAATGTGTATCAAATTATACAATATACCGAATAATAACAGTTACACAAGATTACGTTTTCACTGCGGTCCGACACATTCAAATAAACAGAATAAATGTATGTTTTGCCAATTTAGGGGTTAAAAGGAGAGCGGACATCTAGAAAGAATGCCAACTACAAGATTAATTAAACAAATATTGAGCTATAAAGTTAGTGGAAACAGACCAGTGGATAGACCTGATTGCTGAAGATAGCTGAAGTGCATTTGAAGAAGGAACAGGCAATTCAATGCCTGTACCTTGAAGTGATATTGAAGATGAATGATGATGATAAAAAATAATTGAGAGAAAAAAGTGAAACGAGAAAAAAATTAAAGTCGTATTCTTCTTCTTCATCATCACGGTTTAGGCTTATTTACTAGCCTGTACCGGCTCCAAATTGCTGCTGTTTCCATCTTTTCCTTGTTCTTCTCAAACTTCTTCCTCCTCGTGGTGAATAGCTGTATGCTGCTTTTGGTATTCTATTCTTAGTCATCCTTGCAAAGTGTTCTTTCCAGTTTGTTCTGTATTTCACTATTGTTGTGTTTAATTCCTCTAGGCCTACTTTTAGTTATCTTATTTTCGTGTTATGTTTTTTTGTCTGTCCTTAAAGTCGTATTAAAAAAATAGTAAATGGTAGTAGAAACAGTAAGTTTCAAAACAAATGCACCGATTTAATTTTTTTCTATATATTTTATTTCCCTTGACACAAACACAAGTATAGAACAAACACCTAACATTGAGATTTTAAATCCTGTACCAACCGGGAATCGAATCGGAGCCACTGGGATGGATGGTAGGGACTCTATCGACCACACTACGGCGACGAACATTGTTCGTCATGAAATGAATTGAATGACCATTATCAAAACATCAGCATGTATGAAAATCATTCTTTTAGTAGTGCAAACGACGAAATAAAAAACTCCTGAAGGAATTACAGTGATTATCGGGAACAACAAGAGGATTTGTTTAATAAAGATAGACCTGTATTGCAATTTTTTATATTTTTTATTGCTTGTCATAGACTACTAATTATTAATTTCTTATAGCCATGATGAATGAAGAATTTTTTAGACGAACAAGCTTAAAAATTGCATATGTGTTCGGCTTTTAAAATTCCTATATGATTCCTGTTTGGCTGAAGGTAATGGTGTTAGTTTTGAATTTTCTAGGAGAAAATCACAAATTACAAAGACAGAGGAGGCAGATTGAAACGAATGTAGAATTTAAAAGAGCACTTGTCCAATTGCACAAAAAATAAATAAAATATTTTCAAGTTACATACCCTTGGCCTATAAGTCGGCTGTTTGTCTCGCATCCATATGTGTTAATCACATAGGTGAAAGATCATTCAACCAATATAAGGGTGATATTTGGTAAGCATGCCGGATTCCTCAGCTAGTTTTCTCAACCTAAAGTCTCTACGTGTCTTATTGCACCTATCCAAATTCCTCATGATGCTGGGTAGGAACCGGCCACCTACTGACCGAAATTCCACGAGAAAATGTCTGGAAATAATTTAGAAAATTCATCGATTGTAGCCTATATAGAGGGTAACGAAAATAAGGACAAAACTGCAGTTCCTCATAATTAGACAGTATAAAACTGTATCAACAATGGTTCAGAAATGTTTGATTTATTCGTAAACATTCAGAGGACAGTTTAGAACGGAAAAGTTACAAAAAAATACATTTATTAAAAATTACCGATTTTTATAACACACTTGATAGTTATTCGTTATCGTATTATATATTTGAAAAATGTTAATTCCCGGAAACAAAATTTCTGGAGTTAATTTGATATTATAAAAAATCAAATAAATTGATATTAACTTAATAATCTAGGATAATTATTGTAGACTAACTCTTAATGACCAAGCAATTCCGCTCATTTTTTAAAATTAAGTGTGATCATTGATAGTACCCTATTCTATTTAATTTTTTTTCTAAATTTCCAATATTTTCCAGTATTTAGAATAATTGTAACAATTACACAACGGAATACATAAATGTAATATTGTCCTCCTCCGACGAGTTTAACGCTGGGAGGTTTATTCTTACCATTCAATTCACTACTCTTGCAAGTAGTTTCTTTTGTTCCTACAGCCGGGTCGAACGGAAGTATTATTCATTCACAAATATGCCGTTTTCAGTTTGCGGTTTTGAATAGATCTAAAGCATACTGGTTTCGTAAATAGGGCGAATGTTTTCAATATGATTGTACTTCCTTCCTGATTGGTGTTGTCATCCAGTATCCATCCCACACCATATTCCTTTGAACGCTAAACTCGTCGGAGGAGGACAGTACATACAAAATAATATAGCGCTAAGTAAATGAAAAAAAAAATGAGTTAGAGTGTAAAGTTTATGTAAATAAGCATGAAGTAAAAAAAAAATTGAGATTATGAATTGAGTTAGATTGTAACGTTTAATGTAGTTTGCTGTTTGTGTGATAACTGCTAAATAGGTACCGGATTTGTATATAATTTTCTCAGTACTTAGACATATATGCTTATGCATTTTATCTATATGAAACATAATTTGTTGAGTTTTAAACATGATTTTCAGTTTTGCATATGACTGCAGCACACATTTCATACATAAATCCGCTTTCTTTATTATTTTTCGCCTAATGTTATCAGTCCTTTGTCGAGTAAGAAGGATTTTCCCAATGTAAGTTACCAGCCTACAGCTAGTCTAGTGATGGTAATTTCGCCTCTATACCTCTTTGACCTGCATGCTTTCCTGTCGGGGTGTGCTCTCTTTAGCCTTTGAAGATTCCCCTTTACCATAAGGCAGTGGTTATCTCTTTTCCGTACAGATAGGGTTGCGTTTTCTTTCGTCTATGTCATACCAAAGGTTCCCTATTCCGCTATGTCCCTATCTTTACTGGCTAGAGACCTTCACAGGGTACTATTAGTCGGTTTCATCTGAACCTAGGATTTTTTTAAAATATGTGTTACTTCTCTATCACTCCTACTTGATCCTGGTTTGTGACAGTTTCCCAAAACATGGGGCTCAGGTTGGCAGCAACAATCGAGGAAGCATTTCTAAGATGTCAGCCTGCCGTTTACCTTTTAATACTCTCAACTATAATGCACGTGAATGCAGCAGATATATAGGTAGACCATACATTATATCAACGGATCAGTACCAAATGTAGTCACAGATCGGGATTTAAAACCAAATTACAATCAAGAAGAAGGATAATAAAAATAAGAAAGTTGCATCTATATATTTAAGAAATTATGTAGCACATAAATTCGGCCCTTATTGATACATCAAATATTCTGAAAGTAAGCATTAATGACAGCATGCGCAATGATCTATTTTTGAAAATTTCCTATACGGTACCGCATTGTTCATAGACCTACATGGACAATTGACAAAATTATCCTTAATTACAAACCAAAAGGAGACAATGTTGGTAGACCGAAAAGAGATGGATTAAACTTTTTGAATGAGAATCTATGAGACGGAACAAGCCGCATGGGCTTAATCCATGATTGTTGATGATAATAATGATGATGAAAAAATATAGAAGTGCGTAATTTTTGGGATGTATCTTGTACAGTAGGTGAAGACAAATGACTCAATTTCTCGGCTGGCTTGAAACGTCTTCACTGTCTTCTTGTGAATGACGTAAATGTTGCAAGTATTGTAATTTTATTGTTGGCGCAGTGTCGTTTGGACATACGTACGGAATGGTCCTACTTATCGAGCATCCAATAAAAAAAAGCGAATTGGTTGTCGTTTGGAATTTACAGTTCCTCATATTGGGTTTTGTGCAGATAAAATAAATCCGTGCCGTAATATGAAAGCAAGTTTATGGTGTCACATTTAACGGCACGAGCTCTTTATGGCGCTAGGTCCCAATTTTCTGTTTAAATATAAGCAGGCTATTTTGTTCTTTACCATACATGCTCAATAACTGGAGAGTCAGATAAAACGTTTTCTCGTAAAGTTACTAAATCCAACAACCGATGAGTCGAAATGTCAAACTTCTCTGTATACAAGTTTGTAATGACAACAGAAAATATCATTAACCATCATCCTCTTTCCAGGGGTAAGGCCAAAATAATCTGATCCGACTCTAGTACTAAAGTTGTATCCATCTCCTACTAGTCATTTTTTGAGATATTCGCTTCTTTATTACATTCCAGTATCTATTTTGGTGACCTATCTTGATCCATTCTGCAAACATGTTCACACCATATCCTGCCATATTATTATAGTTATTTAGTTATTTATTTAGCCTGGGGAGTTAAGACCATGTGGCCTTCTCTTCCAGTCACCAGGATAAACATATGTTACATTCAAGCATAAAAATCACAATAATATTAAATACTAAACAATTAACTGAACAAAATAAAGATAAGATCTAATAATAAAATGAAGTTAAAAACTATTACAATTAATTTAATACACAAGTGATCTTCTTGGTGATAAAATATTAAAATATATATGCAGTCAATATGCCCATTTCACCAATTAATGTTTTAAAATGGTCAACAAGTTTCTACAGCCAAGCTGTCATTCTCAAGACCAGATATTGACTGAATATTGAGTCAATATCTGGTCTTGAGAATGACAGCTTGGCTGTAGAAACTTGTTGACCATTTTAAAACATTAATTGGTGAAATGGGCATATTGACTGCATATATATTTTAATATTACAATTAAAACTAATAAAATAACATATGAAGGACTTAGGGCAATAACTGGTAAGCCACATATTATTCATTCTGAGATATAAGGATTTTATGTTCCAAAAAATTAATAAATACGGAATTGGGCAGTATTGTTGTTAATACATTGTATGTATATATGTTTTAACTCATCACTGGCACACTTACAAATTATTTTATGGTTATTTCTATTCATCTATTTGCTATCATTGTAATAAATAACATTTCTTAACAGAATGTGGATTATCATCTTACTGCCCTAAACCCTTCATATATACAATGTAAGAACAGCTCGAATCTACTATTCATAAAAAATATAAAAAAATACAATGAAACTAGCATACTGTAATGAGTTAATATATCGTGGCACTGATATAAAACTATTATCATTATTGTTATTATTATCATTATCATCATAATTATCCACTTCAAAGTTTAGGCCTTTTAACCTGTTCCATCTCCAAGAGAATTGTTCTCTCAATCCCATCAGAAGTTGCATCTACTTCGTAATCCTGTTAGTGTGTATGGATCTATTCTTTTGAATAAACGATTTTCTTGCATTCTTGTAAGATGTCCTTACCATTTGCTTTTCATTTTTTTTATTGCATTTAATATTCCTATTCGTTTCATATTGCTGTGTTTTTTTTTTCTAGTAGGACCTATAGAGAGACCTGTCAAAGCAATGGTCGAAGAAACTTCATTTCGTCAACTTCGATTCTCTGTCTAAAACTAATATTAGGCTAATAGCATTATATATTGCAATATGTTATAGTCTACCTCATCCCATCGGCTATATCAAAGTTCCATTTGTATCAGTCCGCCAATTCCAACATTATGTTCGGCAATTGTTATATCAGCCTTCTCCTCCATTCCCGGTGGACTAGAGGTTGTCATGCTCGCCTCTAGTTTTAAGTTTAAACTCTGCCGGAGTATATGATTTTTTTTTCAAGCCATAAACTCCCTTAGAATGCCTTCTTTCCGAAGGGGATGAAGCCATGGATCGTACTTTTTTATTTTTACTAATCCAATAATGGTTTCTGGAGATAATAAATAAATAATAGAGTAAAGTGCTTTGATATTGGGGAATATTATTTAATTCCTAAATTTACGGCACTCAAAATAATCTCAAGCCTTAAACGAGAGTCCTCTGTGCAAAATGTGTCGGCCCTTTCGCGCCCAGATTTAAATTGCGACGCTATGCCCTGAGATGTTAAAGAGCGTTGTTAAATAAAACACTAACAACTCAGCCTTCTCCATTGCAAATTAATATTTATGACTATTTAACTCATGCCCAAATGGCAGTCAATGACCAATCACGTTTCAATGAATTTTGTTTTACAATGACAGTCGTGTTTCACCTCGCTCTTTATCGATTTCTCTTTATTAGCTCCTGATTTTGTGATAAACAAAGCTCCTCCTTTTTCTCTTTATTAGCTCCTGATTTTACGATAAACAAAGCTCCTCCTTTTTAATATTCTGAACGCTCGGGACATTATATTTCTCCAATAAACACATTGAATATAGCAATAGTGAACAGATTCCCCGATTTACTGAGTTGTTTACTAAAAGAATAAATATAATAATAATAACAATAACCTATAATGTTGATTATACTTGTAATATACAGTTTGATATGTTTCATTATTTCTCTACTAGGGTGCATTCTTACATTATTGCCATCCCTATTTGGCAGTAAATAATATGATCAAGTTGCAGTGAATACATATAACCTCATATTTCTGATTTGTTTTCAAACATCGCCTTTTACATTAAATATATAAATATTTTAAAATACCGGTAACTATGTTTGTTTAAATAATGACTTATGAGTAAACAACTTAATTTTAATCGTTAAATAGACCTAACAAATGACACTCTTGATTTCCAAATCCTGTAGATAAATTGTAAATCACTCGTAGCATTACTTATGATAAAAACGTTTCAAGGATATTTTATTTTTTGACACAATTGTATTGTTATATATCATCGTCATCCAGGGATTAAGCCTGTTGGCTCGTTCCGGTTTCATGAAAGCTAGAATTGTTAAAATTGTTCAGACCATCTTCTATGTGGGCGTCCAACATTTCTCCTTCCGTGTGGTTTATAATTTAGCAATAATTTTGGAAATCTTCCTTCTAGCATTCTATCAATATGTTCTTTCCAGTCGTTCCTATATTTAATTATTCGTCTGTAAGTTTGAAAATATTTAGTTCCTTTCTTATATCTTAATTTCTTTTCTTATCCAGCAGAGTATATCCTGCTATATTTCTTAAAATCTCACCTCAGCTGCTTCCAATCTTTGTTCTTTTCTTTTAGTGATCGTCCAACATTCTGATCCATACATCAATACAGAAAGAACCATTACTTTATCAATTTAATTTATGTTTCTTTTCTTGTGTTTTTAAGGGTTCTTTTAATAGTGTCACACATTAGATTTAATTTATTTATTATTGTTATATATATATATATATATATATATATGTCCACCGCTATGGTCTCGAGGTAGCGTGCTGCCTTATCACGCAGCGGGCCCGGGTTCGATCCCCGGTCGGGGCAGTTTTTCTGGGTGAGATTTTTATCTGGGTTTTTCCTCACCTGTAAGACAAATGTCAGGAAAACTTTTAAGGCCCAAACGGTCCCCGAAATCATATGGCCATCATCCTTATCATTATCATCCTTACCATTATCATTATCATCATCATCCTTCACCGGTGTGGAAAGCAACGGGAAGCTACGACACCTACACAATTCCCTAGTAAAGCTGCAAGCATAGCATGAAAATGCTATGATTGCAGTGAAGGACCTGCCTTCGGGCAGAATTACTATGGATGGATATATATATATATATATATATATAAACTTTTGTGTGTGCTGTCCACGCTCTCTAAATGTTAAACTATTTTCAGTATACCTTGCATGTAGCTTATGAAACGTAAATTAACTGTGCTTAACTTTTAGAGGCTGATGCATGGGGTTTGTAGCGAGTTACGATTCGGATAAAAGAAGTTTTTGTGGGCAAGCTTAGGAATGTAAATATTGTTTCGTAGAGTTGAGGAAAATGGCTTACACACGCCCGCAGGATTAAAGGAATTAGTTTGAGTTTGGTTTGCCTGGATTTGGTGGCCTATTGCAAAGCAATGTAAATGGTGGCGAGAAGAATATTAAATTTTCTGCTGATGAAACAACCGACTTGTTTGTTTGTGTTCATATGACATACATAAATTGAAACAATCATGAAATGCCATATTTATATAAATAACTCCTTTGTAATGATTCATATTCGTAATTAAGTTTGAAATTCATTATTCATGTGTTACCCTAGCTATGATAATTGCTTCAGTTGCTATATAAATCTCTGATACTATATTTTTATAAAAGTCCACCGCTGTGGTCTTGAGGTGCTGCATTGTCACGCAATGGGCCCGAGTTCAAGTATCTGTCGGGACAAGTTTCCTGGATGAGGTTTTCGGGTTTTTTCCTCACCTGTAAGACAACTATCAGGAAACTTTAAGGCCCAAACGGTCCCCGAACTTCATATGACCAACATAACCATCATCATTCATATGCGCCTTAGATTAAGTTTAGAATTAAGGACTTTCCTAGCGCAACACTATCATCGTCTTCAGCCATCATATCATCGAGGTAACATAAGTCAGCCTTCCAGGCGCCCCAACCTTAGAAGTGAGTTACAATTACGCCAATGCCAGGAGAGAACACCAGAAATGTTAAAATGACAATCTGGGCATTGCATAAAAAATATCTATAAATGCTAAGATGGACTGAATGAGAAATATATACAGAGTAGAACATAACTCTATTCAGATATATTGGATAAATTGTTTGATATAAGGTACCGTAGTCCCAGATGACGTATTACATAGTAATATGTTGTTGATTTATCAGACAAGTACCATGTCCTTAGTTAGGCCTTGGTAAAATGGGTGCGGGATAACTGAAAGCTTGATTCACGGTTAGACTCTTAAGCATTTCACCTTCAAAATCTTAAGCATCCACAAAATAATAACATACATTTCTCGTAAACCGTTTTTAATTGAAAACCGCATGATAATATCCGACGTATTCTCTGTGTGATGACCTTAGTGATAATAAAGTCCCAAGTACTAATAGAATTCTTGACGTCAGAGAAAAATCCAGTCAGGTTGGTCAGGATCGGGATTAGAACCTGAAACCTAAACTCAATTGCTACCATATGAGCCAACACGTTCCGTTCAAATAGTTATGTTGAAGTTAAAATAAATAAATAAAATGAAAATATAAAATAGGTACCAGAGATGTTAGTCGTCCTCAACTTTGTAATGTTTTAAAATATCAAGAAGGCCTTTCGGAACATATGTTTCATCTTTTGCAACTTTATAATGTTGTAAAATGTCAAGAAGGCCTTTCGGAACATATGTTTCATTTTCTGCAACTTCATAATGTTGTAAAATGTCAAGAAGGCCTTTCGGAACATATGTTTCATCTTCTGCAACTTCATAATGTTGTAAAATGTCAAGAGGGCCAGTCGGAACATATGTTCCATCTTCTGTATTTTTTCATAATGTTGTAAAATGTCAAGAAGGCCAGTCGGAACATATGTTCCATCTTCTGTAATTTCATAATGTTGCAAAATGTAAAGAAGGCCTTTTGGAATATATGTTCAATCTTCTTCTTGCTATTTTATATTTTAATTTTACTTAGTGACCTCCACAGTATTTTGTAATGGATTTTAAAAGTAATTTTAAAAAAAAGTAAAATGATCCCATTACTGACCTTAGGAGGCCCTTGGAAGAGTAGGAGGTTAAGAGTACCATACTTTTAGACAAATGGTAATAGATGTCAGTAGAGTTATCAAACCGTAATGACTGCCTTTACCACCAAAACATACGTCAGTTAGAAGCTGAATCGATCCCAGGAACACCCTTACCACCAAAAGATTCAGATCAGTTTAAAAGTCCTACCCCCTCCCCCGCCCATTGCCAATAGAACCTTCTGGGGCTTGTAACGTATTGCCCACTATGCTATATTAATAAAAACAACATATATAGGCCTCTCTTAAACTTTGTTATAAAAGCCCGCACATGTGGATTAAAGCTGCGATTTTTATATTGTTTAAGAGTTGAGTAGTAAAAGTTGTGAGCTCTGAATTGAGCAATGGGTTCCTTGACTTTGCGGTGAATTGAGGAAGATAGAAGTTGTTGAGGAGGAATGTTTCTGGAAAAGGGGGGAAACATTTATAGATGTCGTAAAGTGGGAAAGCTCTGCTTTACAAGCTTTGGCGTGTCAAACCTATTTCATATAGGGTACTATGAACGTGAAGAATCGACAAAATAAATATATGTATTGTGATGGAAAATAATACTGAAGAAAAAGAAAACAACCGGGAAAAATATAGCTTATTTCTTGATTGAATCTTAAGTTTTCTAGAATAACACTGGCCAGCATGATTTTTGTCTCATGAGTGCCAATAATTCTACTTATTGCAGTTTTTTTATCGTAGCTATGGTCAAATATGTATTCGGAATTTCTCCATCACCCACAGTTTTTTTTTATTTCAATTTCAATTAATGGATTTAAATAATTATTTTTTTAATAAACGTTTTTTCTTCCATTTCTCCATTGTAAAATAAAACCAAATGAGCTAACTCAAATGGTTTCAGCTATGGAAAAGAGATATCAAGGCAAATGGAATCCTAATATGCTGGCCGATTATTGTTGGACCATCAAGAGGGATACTCCTCAGGCGAAATTTAGCAGAAAATCGTCATTTCTTACTTTCTAGGTGAGTCCGAATGCTCGAATATTGTGTAGTTACGAATGTAGAAAACATTAAAATGTTTGAAATTATAAATGCCTATCTCTCGGAAACCTTGCGTGATGGAAAAAACCGATATCATATTTGAATTCAGGAGAAAAAAAATACTATCATAATCACATTTTTTTTTATCTGAGACAAAAAAAAATATTTTTTGTTGCTCGGTGTAATTGGACGATGTTTTGCATCAACCGGCTAAGCGCCATTTTTTAAAATTGAGATTTTGATGTCATCTGTTACACTGGCTCATCAGCTAAGTGTACACACACTTGTAGTATCAAATCTTTAAACATAGCCTTATTATTTAAGAAAAACGTAATCACCATTAGTCCTATCAGAAGTTCTATTTGCAATAAACGGATATGAAAACAGATCTTCATAAATGCTAATGTACATTTTGCATCATGCGACTACGCGCCAAATATTCCCGCTCTTAGATTGTTAATGCATAACTGTCAAACAATGTAAATAACTTGCAATATCCAGTATTGTTAGATTTGCGCTGCTGTAAATAGTGAAGGTTGATTTAAACTTTAAACGTATTTTTCTCGAAACTTATATAATTACGCATAGCCGGTTGATGCATAATGTCTTCCAATTTTGAATATTTAGCCATTATAGCTTAAAATTTCATCGAAAATATTTTTATTTTCATGTATTATTTTAAATATCTAACTATTCTTTAAAGTGTATAGTAGGCCTATATTCTATGTTTGTTCTTACCTGTGGTTTCAACTTCAAAATAATTTTTGCATCTCGTCCTTTCTCAACTGAAGACCACAGGGGAAAAAACAAAGGAAGTCACAAAAACAAGAATTGAGAAAACTAAATTTAAATGTTTGAACAATCCTTGTTTTCCCACAGCATAGAAAATCATGAACCGCTGATTTTACTGGAAGATTCCACTTTTTTTTTTGTCACTGCAAATGAAATGTTCAAACAATTTACACTAAATGTCTATTATTGCAATTTTCGTAATTTTCTTACATTCCTTGTTTTTCTCTGTGGTGTTCAATAATTTTTAAAATACCTTGTTTTAAATGTTTTATTAAACTTTGTAGTAGTGAGCACTTGTGTGCTTCAAAGAGACTTAGGCGTTCTCCCCCTACAGAGGAAAAATTGAACCATACTAATTTAGTTCTTGCTTTCGTATATATTTGACTGTTATAATTGGATCGTTCCTATAAGTCGATGAGGCGTATGGCTCATAAAATAACTTACAGAAAGAGATTAAACTAAGCAGATAAATATTATTAGTATCAAATATTTTAAATTCATAATTATACCATTTTTATTTTTTCCGTTCTTGAATAACCCGCAGGTTTCTCAATTTTTTTTCTGTCCAAATTTTGGTGCCATAGGTGAAGGTGTACATTGCTTTGACTTTATTAGCTTTTATGTTTGTTTTGCGTTTATTCGCAAATAATTTGGTAGAAAGATGCAACTCACAATGGAAAATGTAAGAATAATATAATAATAATAATAATAATAATAATAATAATAATAAATAATAATAATAATATCTCACTGGCACTATCGAATCCGTAGGTTCACGGCCGCGCGGACATTAGCTCTCCATACATCCCTATCCTGAGCTAATGTTTTCCAATCATCCCCTGTATAATCTACATCCCTCAAATTATAGTTAATGTTATTCTCCTATCTCATTCTTGGTCTACCAACTGGGCGTTTTCCCTCTGGTTTTCCTACAAGAAGCTTCCATGCACGTCTTTCATTCCCCATTCGTGCTACATGTCCTACCCATCGCAGTCTACGAGACTTAACTGTTCTTATTATATCTGGCTTCCTATAAAGACCATGTAGTTCACAATAATAATAATAATAAGTAGTATTAATAATAATAATAATAATAATAATAATAATAATAAGTTCTTATTATTACTATTATTTAAATTAGCGTAGTTAAGGCCATAAGGTCTTATCTTCAATTCAACCAGCGAAACATTTGTAGACATAGAAATGATTACATAATAGCTATAACATCAATAACACAACTAACTCACTCGCAATATCGAACCCGTAGGTTCATGACCGGGCGGTCATCCCCATACTGAACCAGTATTATCCTATCTCCTCTGCATAATCTACTTCCCTCTGAACATCGTTAATGTTGTTCACCCACCTCATTCTTGAACCACCTATTGGTCGCTTTTCTTCTAGTTTTCCTACAAGCAGTTTCCAAGAATATCTTTCATTCCCTAGTCACACTACACGTTCTGCCTATCGCAGTCTACGAGACTTAACATAGACAAGTTAACATATAAGTAAATTTAATTAGGTTTACATAAATTAAACTGAAATTTAAATCAATAAATTGAATATTATTAGACGAACCAAAGGAATAATCATAAATCTTCTGAGTGGCCAGTTACAAAGGAAAGATATTTTAATTTATCTTAAAAGAATGTAATATCTGGCAAACCCTATGAGGATGCACAACCGAGCTCTAAACCACGACCCCGGCTTTCAATTTTCTTTATGTTTCCATAACAACCATAAAAAGTGAAAATATACGACTGTTAATTGCAAAAACACATGTCAGAGTCATTACTAGGGCTAGGATTTTTATGTAATAAAAGATAATATTGTAATGCAGATAGTATATATTATTCAACTGTTTGTATGTGAAACCAAAACAAAAGAGGGTCAGAAGTCTAACTTCTCATTATATTATTCAACTGTTTGTATGTAAAAAAGAAAACAAAAACAAAATATAGTCATAAGTCTAACTTCTCATTATACTACGTTGCAATCTTAACTTTTAGTACATAAAAATCCTAGCCGTAGTCATTTCCAAGGTTTCATAACAATTTCTGAGAATTTTCAGTTATTTTTATACACAATTGTTATGGAAATAACATCAAATTGGTAAATAGGGATCGTGGTTTAGACTTCGGTTGTGCAATCCACCCAAATGTCTCGTGGTAAAGTGTTCTTGAGCCTAGCAATGGGTAGGCCTACAACATACAATAGTCCGAGGTCAAGAAGCAGTCATCTAATATATAAAAATGAATGTATGTTGTTTGTTCGTACTTTATGCGCAGCCATGCCGTTGATCCGATTGTGATGGGGCTTTTTGCAAAAAGTTCAGGAGATTCCCGGGATGAACATAGGCTATAAGAGAGTTGTGACTCTCAACTCCTACACCCTTAAAAATCGCCCTTTGTAGTGGAAAACGTGAAAAAAGTAGTTCTTTGGACGCTTAAATGACTTGCGCTGCCTAAACCATAACAAATAGCCTACACAAAATTAATGTACACAGAATTGAATATCATTTTATATCATTTTAATTTATTATATTCCATGTTTTTGTTAGTATTAGCTAGTATTAGATCACATCATCATTGTGTTTTGTTTGGTCTGTATTTTAATAATAACTTATAATTGTAATATGTAGGCCTATGTATTTTTTGTATAATTCTACTATTCGCTGGTTGAGTGGAAGAGAAGGCATTATGACCTTAATTCTGCCAGCTAAAATAAAACATTATTATTATTATTATTATTATTATTATTATTATTATTATTATTATTATTATTATTATTATTTATCCGGAATGTCTAAATCTGGGTTGTAAGAGATAGTGACGTGTGTATAACCTCTCCTACCCAATTCTCATCCTCACCTCCTCGTGATACAACCCATTTTCACAAACGAGGCTCTGAGGACCGAGTCACGGTGGTATAACCGTTCCATCCATCGGGTACTGAGTAAATGCGGTATCCTAATGTCTGTCCAGAGACTAAAAGGTAGCAGCCCTACCACTGGACTGCTTAGCGTCGGGCCAGTAACCCGTCCTAAGGAACTTCAAAACTACTTTCAAGTCTCAACACGAAAAAATCCAGAACCTTCGGAGGACTGCAGGATACACACTACTAGATCACAAAAAAAAAATGAAGACATCTTAGAAGAATTACACATGGAATCTTTAGAAAACAAAATTTCTGATTATAAGTCAAGATGGATGCAACATATTCATCGAATGGAAGATCACAGAATACCCAAACAAATGTTAGGATATCAACCTGCAGGAAGAAGAAGACCAGGACGTCCACTCAAAAGACTTTTGGATGGTGTTTCTCTTGAGGCCGAAACAGGTCAACAAATGACCTAAATTCGTGAATGTTCTATCATAATGATGATGAATGTCTAAATCTGTGAAAAATTACGGTTTATAGCCCATGTAATTAAATTTATTAACTCTGAATAAGGAAGTATTTATTTTTTTATATTACGGAGTTGGAACCTGCAAAGTTTACGATTAACTACAGTCACAACAACGTATATATATGGGTATCTGAATCACATATTATGAATATATTGTTATTTATGTTCTAGTCCATCCTTAAGTGCTGTCAATAAGATATCACAATAATAAAAAATGCGGTCTGGGAACGTAAATGTTAACACTTATACTGTACTTGCGTAATTTTATAAGAACTGAACAGTAAAACAATAGAAACGAAGCCGCAAACTTTATAAAACCACAACTCACACTCTCTCCGGAAATTATTCTTTTTCTCCCTACTCCATTCGTGACAAGGGACATTTCTTCTCCTTCTTAACACACGAATTGTCTCCGTTTTTATTACGGCATAACTTCTCATTTCCGACATAGAGCTTCTTTGATAAATTACCTTAAAAAGAGGGAATAAAATATAGCACCATTCCATTGCTTCAGGATATAGGAAATTGATTTCACGTGCTGGGTGCTAGGCTATAAAATCTCTCACAACTTAGTTGTCATTTTTTCCCTTTTTTATTTTGATCTTTTATTTTGCAGAAAAAACAAGATATATCATTATCGCAGTGGTATTAATAGGCTGTTAGTTTATGCTGATGATGTACTATAGGCCGATAGCGAGGAGATGGTAAAGGACAACACGCACACACTTTTAAGTAACACTAAGAAATTAGGACTGGAAGTAAATATCAATAAAACTAAATATATGGTCACACGTAGAAATACATTATATAATGGAAATGGAAAACTAATGACAAATGAGAGAAATTTTGAGGGAGTGGCTGAATTCAAATACCTAGGAACAATAATCACAAATAAGAATGAGATGCACAAAGAAATTAAACATAGGCTCAATTCTGGAAATGCGTGCTATTATGCATTACAGAGACTTTTGATGTCCCAACTCCTTTCAAAAAACGTTAAACTGACTATTTAACTCATGCCCCAAATGGGAGTCAATGACCAATCACGTTTCAATGATTTCTGTTTTACAACCAATCAGAGTTGTGTTTCACCAAATATTTATCAGTGTTATAATTACCATATTAAAGGAAGCTCCTCCTTACAATATTGCGTTCCTTTGGCAATAAATAGTATGATCTGGTTGCAGTGATAAACAAAAGAAGCAGTAGAAGCGTACCTATCGTTTCTCATTTGTTTTCAAACATCGCCGTTTACATTAAATATATAAATATTTTAAAATAACTATAGTTAAATAATGATTTGTGAGTAAACAGCTTAATTTTATTCGTTAAATAGTCCTAACAAATGCCACTCTTGATTTCCAAATTCTCTAGATAAATTGGAAATCACTCGTGGCATTACTTATGAAAATATATAACACTATTATTCTACCAGTTATATTATATGGATGCGAAACATGGACTCTTACTTTAAGGGAGAAAAGAAGATTACGAGTATTTGAGAATAAAGTTCTTAAGAAAATGTTTGGACCAAAGAAAGATGAACAGACAGTTAAATGGAGAATACTATAAAAAAGTGAACTACATAGTATTTATAGGAAGCCAGATGTAATAATAACAGTTAAGTCTCGTAGACTGCGATGGGCAGGACATGAGGCACGAATGGGAAATGAAAGACGTGCATGGAAGCTTTGTGTAGGAAAACCAGAGGGAATATACCCTGTTAGTAGACCAAAAGTAAGTATCATTATAAAGTATGCGCATAAATTTGTGTTTTTTATTTAAAAAGTTGTCTTCTTTAACAGTTGTGTCTAGGCTAGTAAACTGATCGATTCCAAATGAGGATCTCGAGTAACATAAGCCATGAGTCAAACATAGTCAGTCAATTGGAAAAACAAAATCTGAACTACGACCACGGATTTACAATTTCTCTTGTTTCCATGACAGCTATAAAACTGAAAATTTACGCCAAAGGTTATAAAACCATATTCGTGCATCAGATTTTGTTTTTTGCAATCGACTGAATGTTTTCTGACACGGAAACATTGTTTTTCTAGCATAAATCCTTTATTCAAACAGTTAAAAAAATTCGCCGAATACTTCACACAATATGACGTGATATGCGAGGCGGAAGCACAAAATATAATGCCATAATAAGCTACTGGGATTACATTGATGACATTTTTTTGTCTATATAACTAATTCCGTGTATTTTAAAAATAATTTAATACGATGACCTACGGTGCAGAAACGTGGGAATTAAAATCTAGATCAATAAGTACATTAAATTCTGCAGGAATGGATTTTTGAAGGCGTTCAGCTGGAATTTTTAGGAGAGACAAAATAATTATAATATTATCAAAAATAAATTTAAAAATTAAATATTAAAATAATGTAATTAAACAAAATATGAATGGTCAAACTTCAGTTTAGGATTTCATAAAACAAACAAACAAACAAATGGTATTGTCATAAGTAATGCCATGAGTGATTTCCAAATTATCGATAAATTCATGAGTCACGAAGTGAGGAGTGAATTTATCTAGAGAATTTGGAAATCAAAAGTGGCATTTGTTAGGACTATTTAACGAATAAAATTAAGCTCTTTACTCACAAATTATATTTAAATATAATTATTTTAAAATATTTATATATTTAATGTAAACGGCGATGTTTGAAAACAAATGAGAAACGTTTGTTATGCTTCATTTGTCCATCACTGCAACCAGATCATATTATTTATTGCCAAAGGATCGCAATATTGTAAGAATGCACCCAAGTGGAGAAAAAATGAAACACATCAAACTGTTTATTACCAACATTATAGGTTATTAATTAATTTCTGATGTCCTCTGATGTAAATTATATTTTTCTGGAACGTAAATTCCTGGGAAATAATACGTTTAAGAAAGCGCAAGCAGTGGTTTCTTTTTATTATTAAGTTACTATGAATGTTTTTCTATTATATCCCGCAAGCAGTATCATTCGTGCGCTATATATACAATCTGGTAGCCGTATTTCTTAGAGAGTCAGTCACAGCAAAATAATGCTCTGACCAATTCAGAATGTTAAAAAGGAGGAGCTTGATTTTAAAGTGATAAAATTCAACTGATAAAATCGAGGTGAAAAAGACTATGATTGGTTGTAAAACAAAATTCATTGAAATGTGATTGGTCATTGATTCCCATTTGAGGCATGAGATAAATAGTCATGTAAAAAGAATGACAGAAGTTAGATTTTCAAGAAGAATACTAGAATGCATGCATTTGGTAGAAGAAGATGAGGACGGCCAAAAATAATGTGGATTGAAAGTGTTGTAATCAGCATGAGGGTTGGACGATAGAGATTGGAATGACAGAGATATGTGGAGGAGAATGACAGTACATTGATTTTATTGGCCCAGTAAGTTATTCACCATCATCATCATCATCATCGTCCTTTCAAGTATTAGGCCCAGTGGCCCGTTACGGTCTCCCGCCATCTTCGAAAAGGTCGACCCACAGATCTTCTGCCTCGAGGAATGTAGTGAAGAATTTGTTTTGGTATTCTGTGACGATCCATGCGCTGAATATAGGCTAGCCAATTGTTTCTATATTCTTGGAGGTATTCAGATATAGGTACGATGTATAACTCTCTGGCTATTGTTGAATTTCTTTGGTGGTCTAGAAGGCTATAACCTGCAGTTCGTCGCAGAAATTTCATCTCCGTGGCTGTAATATGACGATCATCCTGAGTTCTGATGGTCCAAGCTTCACTGCCATAACAAATTATGGGTCTAGCAAGAATTTTATAGATTTTCATTCTTGTGTGTCTCTGCACTTTTGATGGTTTAAAAACTTGGTTGATAATTCTTAAAGCTTTATTATAGTTTTGTATTTTAAAGGATATATCACATTCCTCATTATAAGTTAGATTATATCCTAAGTATTTAAATGAATTAACTTGCTCTAATATTGAATTATGAATACAAATTTTACTTCTTACTGGGAATTTCCCTTGAAAGGCCATAACTTTAGATTTTGTTGTTGATATTTCCAGTAAGTTATTATAAAACATTATGAAACGTGCTAAATAAAATAAATTTTAATATTTAATTAATTTTTCATTTGATAATTAATATAGAAAAAATTAAGATCCTGGTAATAACAAAATACACTTGAGAAAGTTTTGTAACGCTAGAGTGAATAAACACAGCGAAGAACTCCACACCACACCAGCAACAAAAATATAAAAGTGGATCTAACATGAAGTTGGTGTCAATTAAAATGTTAAAGAAAAAGTAAAAAAAAAAAAAAAGAAAGTCTCTTCACTGAATGATACTAACTACTGTTTGTACAATGCTAATTTTTACTCCTTTTTTATGGGATGTTAATTAAATTTACGTTTTGTCAGTTGCAATTATTTCATTAAACTGGTCTCTACTTCATGTCAGATTTATGTCCCACCAAAGGTTTAAGTATAGGAAAAAGGAAATAATTTATGGAATCTTAATTTGGGAGCGCAGTTTTAACCCAATAAAAGTTGGGTTATGACAAATTATTGACTGAAAGAGATTGTTGACATTGAAAATGTGACTATGTAAAAGAATGATAAAGATTAAGTGTACTGAAAATAACAAATTTTAAGATAATTAATCAAATATAGATAATATAGCATTAATTTGCAAAATCGAAGGTAGAATAAATATTTTTGACACAAATTACGAGCCAATCATTTTATCAACCATTTCGGAAATAAAATTTTAAGGAGAAGATTGGTGCAAAATCTCAACATATTATTTTAGTAAATTAGGCATACATAGAAATGTCCAGGTGTCGAGGTAGCATGGGCTTCTCACGCAGCTGGACCGGGTTCGATTCCCGGTCGGGACGGGCTCTTGGGTGAGGTTTTGTTCGGGGTTTTTCCTCATCTTTAAGACAAATATCAGGAAGCTTAAGGCCCAACGGTCCCCGAAAATCATCCGGCCATTATTATCACCCTTATCATTATCATCATCATCCTTCACCGGTGTGGAAAGCAACAGGAAGCTACCACATCTATCCATCCATAGTAATTCTGCCCGAGGGCAGGTCTTTCAATGCAATCATAGCATTTACATGCTATGCTTGCAGCTTTACTAGGGAATTGTAGGTGTGTAGCTTCCCGTTGCTTTCTACTCGGTGAAGGATGATGATGATAATGCTAAGGATGATGATGATGATGATGGTCATATGATTTCGGGGACCGTTTGAGTCTTAAAGTTTATCTGACATTTGTCTTACAGGCGAGGTAAACCCCGTTAAAACATCACCCAGAAAAACTGCCCCGACCGGGGATCGAACCCGGGCCTGCTGCGTGACAAGGCAGCACGCTAACTCGAGACCACACCTATAATTCTCTAGTAAAGCTGCAAAACATAGCATGAAAATGTTATGATTGCAGTGAAAGACCTGCCTTCGGGCAGAATTACGATGGATGGATATAGAAATAATAGGATGTCACGATTATCAAGAACTTTAAAGAGAAGATGAAAGAATAAAATAGTGTTTTCACAGATAAGACAGTCACTTTAGATTATTACTAGCATGTATCGTAATTTGTTCGAATGTGACGTAAAAAAATAAGAATTGGGAAAACATGAACTCATAAAACAGGCTCGTATTTTAAATATTTTAGTAATGTTATTCGTTAATATTAGGAAAAAGAATATTAAATAAGGAATAAAAAATACAAACCCTACATACGAATGATATTCGATCAAATAATAAAAGTACCGCTACTATTCCTAATTCATCTCATCCAATCAATTTTTGATTACATTTGTTCAGATAGTTAAAATATTGTTGGCCGCCATCATAATCATCATATCCAAGATGGTTTGGACCAATTCTGTTCTGTTCCGATATCTATAGTTGTTGTATCATCTTTTAGCTGGTCGTCCTCGACTTCTGTACGGATTATAATTCAACATTTTATGAGGCAGCCTTTTTTTATTTATTCTAACGACATGTTCAAAGCAATTATTGTATATTTTTATATTTTAATTAGTGTTTACTCAGTGTATACATGAAATTCTTTATGTGCATCTTCATTTTTCAATTACATTATTTCATATATAATCTTAATTTATATAATTGCTAATACATGTGGCACATATGGGGTATGAAAGAGGTGCATGGAAGCTTCTTGTAGGAAAAACCAGAGGGAAAACGGCCAGTTGGCATACCAAGAATGAGGTGGGAGAATAACATTAACTATGATTTGAGGGAAGTAGATTACACAGGGAATGATTGGAAAGTATTAGCTCAGGATGGGATGTATGGAGAGCTTATGTCCGCGCGGCCATGAACCTACGTGTTCGATAGTGCCAGTGAGTAAGTAAGTATAATTGCTAATACAAATAATCTTCTTGTATCTTGTAAGCCCATGTTTTCCTTAACAGAGATTTAGGCGCTCTTCGCCTGGGAAGAATTTGAACCATACTAATTTAGTTACACTTGTTTTCGTATAGATGCCATTAAAGTGGTCCGTGGTCAGCGTTCCGCCTCATACTGACATATAGGAGACCAAGGTAGTACTAGGACGGGAAAATTCGGTAAATATTTGCTTAGAGGCCTTTTCATTCAGGCTTAAGGATATTTTACGAGCCTGAAAATCTTCGGACTCGGGGCTTAAAGTCCCTCCCTGAGGACTTGCTCGTTGGATTTTTCCATCCTAAAAAATCCATCGACCCCGGCCGGGTTTGAACCCGCGACCCTCGGGACCAGAGGCAAGGAGCATAACCACTAGCCCACCGCGGCCGATGAAAATGTAATTATATAAATAATAAAATAAAATAAAAGTATAAAGATAGGGTATGAACTTATAATTTATAATTGTGTGCCTCGAACCAAAAGAGTTTGACAACCGCTCTATATAGTCTGCTGTTTCTGCATAAATATCATATCACTAAATGGACAGAGGTTTTTATAAAATTCATGTCATTTTATATTTAAAAGTGAAGTTGCCCAATGGAAATGCGTGTATGTGTCCGCAACAATAATGTGATCAATAATTTTCAGTTGAATGCGACAGGGCGTATTATGAATTGGTTCAAAGCTCTGTTATTAATGTGGGGAAAATTCATTAGTTTCCTGAAAGGGTGAAATGGACAGATCACAATTGGGAACATCATCAGCAGAGATCCGGAAAACATACCGACACTACATTATCATAAACATTGTTGAAAATTGGTCCAATGATGGCTAATGTCACTTTTAATGTTATTACTTTACTGATTATACTATAATGCGTGATCTACAATGTTTTATTTGAAGAAACAAAGTCTCAACTACAGCGATAGTTTTATAATTTTATTTATTTATTTAGCAGGTTTCACAACATCTTCTTGCGCCCAATTAAACTACTGTCATTCTGCGCCACATCTATGTCATTCCAATCTCCATCGTTCAATCATTTTTCCCTTATGTTGCTCAAAATACAATCAATAATCATTATTTTTGGTCATGATCTTCTTCCCATTCTGGTGTTCTTCTCAGGGATCTGTCTTCTTTTATTCTTTTTACATTTGTCTTCTTTTATTCTTTTTACATAACCATTCCACTTTTTTTTATGAAATTCGCAATTGAAGTTTGAACATTCATATTTTGTTTAATTACACTTTTTTTCTCAAACTGGAGCCGCTACTTACTGTAGCTACCCAAATTCCTCACTATGCTTGTGGACACTGGTCCCATACTAGCCGAATCTTATGTTATATCTTCTAGAAATTCCATCTGAACGCCCCCAAAAAATCCATTTCTGCCGAATTTAATTTACTTATTGTTCCTGATGGTCTTTATAGGAAGCCAGATATAATAAGAACAGTTAAGCCTCGTAGACTGCGATGGGCAGGATATGTGGCACGAATGGGGAATGAAAGACGTGCATCGAAGCTTCTTGTAGGAAAACCAGAGTGAAAACGCCTAGTCGGTAGACCAAGAATGAGGTGGGAGAATAACATTAACTATGATTTGAGGGAAGTAGATTATACAAGGAATGATTGGAAAAAATTAGCTCAGGATAGGGATGTATGGAGAGATTATGTCCGCGCAGCCATGATCCTACGGGTTCGATAGTGCCAGTAAGTTAGTTAACATCTTCCTGCGCCTAATTAAACTATTGTCATTCTCCTCCACATATCTGTCATTCCAATCTCCATCGTTCAAACATTTTTCCCTCATGCTGTTCAAAACACCATCAATCCACATTATGTTTGGTCGTTTTCTTCTTCCCATTCTAGTGTTCTTCTTGGGGATTTGTCTTCTTTTACTCTTTTTACATGACCATACCACTATGTTTTTTTTTAAATGAAATTCACAATTGAAGTTTTAACATTAATATTTTGTTTAATTATACTGTTTTTCTCAAACTGGAGCAGCTACTTACTGTAACAACCCAAATTCCTCACTATGCTTGTGGACACTGGTCCCATACTAGGCGAATCTTATTTTATATCTTCTAGAAATTCCATCTGAACGCCTCTAAAAATCCATTTCTGCATAATTTAATTTACTTATTGTTCCTGATTTTAATTTCCACATGTCTGTGTCATTATATTTTCTAATTCTTATTGATAGATGCTTTCACATCTAAGGTCATATCGCGCCTACTTTTATAAATGGCTGCTATGGGAAAATTGGTTTGTCAAATCGGGAGTTTAACCCGGGATCTCCCGATACGTGTCTCAAAATCTACGATTGGATCAACTCTGTCCGTATTTTTTTATTGTTTGCGTGGGAGCTATAAAAATAACTAGAAATCCACGGGCATCAAGTGAGAAAAAACAAAACAGCACCACATATTTAAAGAAATGTGTGCCATTTCCCCTAGAAATGCAGATACATGCTCGTAATGTCCACTGACCTAGCATGGATCTAGCGACGGCTGAAGCGGAAGTTAAAAATTTCTCCTGTCTTTTATTTTCGTTGAAACACTTATTATTGACTTCCCTAGCTTTTTTTTATTGTTTATCTTCATAGTTTTTTTATCTTGTTCAGATAAGCAAAGAATACACGCCCAGATCCATCGTGATTATTTAAATCACCTGCGCTACTGGGAATCAAATCCGGATCTCGGGATTTGATGAATATAAAATAAGCATAAAATAAGCTCAAGACGTGAAGAAAAAAGCCCCAAGAATTTTTTTAACGATAGACATTGAATCGTGATGGAAATGAGTTGAGTTGTTGAATAGTATTAAATGCAATCATACCAAAACTTATTGTAAGAGCAGCTGTATTTTATTCAGTTTAACAGTGGGAAAATATTTAGGTGCAGAATTTGGTTTTGTGATCACAGGTTATATTCCCGAGTGACACATTCAAATGCATGATCTATAGAATTGAATGTAGCAATTGAAACATTCTGGAAAAGAGAATTTCCATGCAGAAGGGAAAAGGTTTTAGTCTTTAAATGAGATAGGCGGACGATAAGTTTGACGCTGAAAAAGCTTACTAGGATAGAACTAGCCCCTAAGGCGAATCTTTAGATTAAAATCGTTTTTACTCCTTTAGAATTGTTAAGGAAAAAGGGATCGATTTAATACAGGCAGTCATTAAGCAGAGGGAATGGTAACCATCTAGCTTCATCCATCTCTGCCTTCCATTGTCATTAAGGTTTGTGGCTTTGCTGGTTAAAAGTCTCTATTTCCGGATCCTTTCCATGGCACCATTGCAAAACGGATTTCTCTCTTCTTGATATCACGCAAAAATATACCCAACACTTTTACGGGGAAGCTTCCTTAAATTTCACGCGTTATTAAGATGGTGGTGCATGCTGGCAGAGACACTTGACTGTAGATTGCGTAGCTTTAAGGGGAAGGAGAAGAGTTTTGTATAATGCCAGGTCGTTCCTGGAACTAGCTCTTTATTGCCCGGCGAACTTATTTACACTTTAAGAAATGAGTGCCACTTATGTTGATGCATATTTAAGATAAAATAAAAACAGGAATTCGTTTTCAATGTTCCAAGAAGAAACTCGATTCTGAAAGGAAGTGCGGCATGGAATTAATGAAGGATTGTAATCAGTGAATGACGTGCGCCGTCATTTTATTTTCAAGAAAATTAATTCATGATTAGAATTCGAAATGGAAATAGTAGATAATGGTGTTTAAAATCGAATGGCATTGAGCATGAATGCAGGACTGAGATATAAGCACACTCAACAAAATTCAGTAATTATCGAAGACTCTTTATTTTGTTATGTAAATTGTGTTTTTATGTCATTGGCAAGCAACATAGCTTGTACGAGTATTAGATAAAAAAATAGTTCTTGTCGTCCCAACTTCTTTAAAAAAACGTTAAACTGAAAATACAGGGTGTGGCATAAGTTAGTTAACCACTGCACATGGTTGCATGTTCAGAACTTATTATCAGTGCTGACATGATGACTTGCAAAAACACATTCTGTATAAAGAAAGTTGTGACAATAATAAACCGATGGAATAAGTTTTTTTTGTATAGACGTAGTGAGCTGCAGAAAATAATACAGAGTTATTCAGAAAGAAGAAACAGACTACAAACATTTATTTCTTCCAAACTATAAAAAATGGAGACACAATTCCAACGTTTCTGGAAAGAGAAAAGTTTGAAGTTTCGATCACGGCCGTATTGGCGCTGTTGCTTGTGATGTTGATTGTTTGTATCAAAATGGCAACACAATAGGACGTTGGATTGGAAGAGGAGGAGTAGAAAATCAACTTCATCACCGGTGGCCTCCCGGGTCACCAGACTTAATCCCGTGTGATTTTTATCTGTGGGAATACGTAAAAGACCGTGTTTTTATCCCCCCTATGCATGACATTCTTGAAAATCTACTACATCGAATTGTTGAAGCTGTGAATTCGATAACTAGAGACCAGCTGATTCGTGTGTGGCAAGAAATGAGCCACTATTTTTATATTTGTCGTGCAACACATGGTGCTCAAATTTATTGCATAAAATAATGTAATCTAAACTTTTCTCTTTCCAGAAACGTTAGAACTGTGATTATATTTTTTGTAGTTTGGAAGAAATAAATGTTTGAAGTATGTTCTGAATAGCCCTGTATATTTGCATTTTCGGTTAACTGACTTATGCTGCACCTGTAGGTATAAAACTTTAATTATACCAGTTATATTATATGGATGCGAAACGTTGTCTCTTACTTTAACGGAGGAGAAAAGATTACGAGAATTTGAAAAGAAAGTTCTTAGGAACAATTTTGGACCAAAGAGAGATGAACAGAGAGGCGAATAGAGAAGACAATTTAATAGTGCGCTACATGATCTTTATAGGAAACCTGATATAAAAAGAACGGACAAGCCTCGAAGACTGCGATGGGCAACACATGTGGCACGAATGGGGAATGAAAGAGGGACATGAAAATTTCTTGTACAAAAACCAGAGGGAAAACGCTCAATTGGTAGACCACGGATGAGGTGGGAGTGTAACATTAACCATAATATGAGGAAAGTAGATTATACAGGTGATGATTGGAAAACATTAGTTCAGGATAGGGATATATGGAGAGCTTATGTCCGCGCGGTCATGAACCTATGGGTTCGATAGTGCCAGTGAGTTAGTTAGTTAGAATTTCCAAAGCGTAAATGGATCCTTCAGAACACGAAAATTTGAATTAGGTTGCATTTAATTATAGCTTATAATTTTATACACTTCTAGCGGAGAATGAAGATGATTTGCAGAGATCAGTGTTTAAATTGCAGAATACCCTGGAAAAATACAACATGAAAATATCTGAAAATAAAACCAAATCCATGGCAATCACTGGAAAGGGACTTTCGAGAGTAAAAATAATAATAAATAATAAACCAATAGAACAAGTAACACACTTTAATTATTTAGGTAATAATATATCACAGTTTCATAATCAAAAAGATGTGGAAACAAATTTAGAGAAATATAACACATTAAATGGTATAATTAGGAGAAATTTTGGAAGACAAATGAGGAAAGAAATCCAATTGAGATTTCATAATGCCATAGCCAAACCTGCTCTACTATACGGAAGTGAATGCTGGACACTTCGAGCAAAAGATAAATCCCGCATTAATAGTTCACAAATGAGATTCCTCCGATCACTAACTGGAGTAACATTAAGGGATAGAATGAAAAGTGATTAGATAAGGATGCAGTGGAATAGTAGGGAAATGGTTGAACATATACAAAATTATCAGATTAAATGGTTCCAACACGTCCAGAGAATGTCAAATTCCCGTTTACCAAAGATGATTTACCACCTCAACCCTAAAGGCAAAAGAGACCTCGGAAGACCCTTCAACCGATGGAAAGATCAGTTTTTGTAGTCGCAGAACGGGCATCATCACCCAATACTGCATTCGGAAGAAGAAGAAGAAGAATTTTATATACATTTCAGATCTTGGTTTGTCTCGAATTAATATATTACGATACAAGGTAGGGAAGTGGTTGTTAGAGAAGCGAAGAAATGTTTAAAAACTGAGCGAT
Source organism: Diploptera punctata (assembly GCA_030220185.1). Lineage (NCBI taxonomy): Eukaryota > Metazoa > Arthropoda > Insecta > Blattodea > Blaberidae > Diploptera > Diploptera punctata. The sequence goes on along the minus strand of JASPKZ010009837.1, from coordinate 934,205 downwards.
AAAGGTTTTTAATTTCCGAGAAACGTGCGTTGTACATTAATTTTTTGCGCGATGGTGTTTTCGAAATAATAAATAATAGTAAAACAATGACATCTTTGTTGGGAACATTTACGTTAATTATAAACAACTGACTAACGTTAACAATGTGGTCAATATTATTAGTTGAGACTACAGCAGGCCGTATCACCAACCAGTCATAAAATGGCGGCAAGTACGTAATTATTGTTTTGTATAAAACAAATAAAGTTCAGTTCGTTTAAAATGCAGTGATTTCTTTCGTATAATGTATAGTAACACTAACTTTTGGATATATTTTTGTATATACATTGTACGTTGTATACATAAAGGGCAGTAGTTTTTCTTCCCGCACGAGGTTTGTAATATGTAATATTACAGTATAATTATTTAGGTTGGCAACCCCGAAATGTAGGAAGTTGAACTTTCAATCATGGTCGCCATTGCCGTAAGTACAACAAAACGCACTATCGCGCAAAAATGTACTTTTACTATAGAGCCCTCTACAGTAGGTACAATTTTGACCCGGGTTAGAAATACCCTGTATTTCATAGGAGCCCACTGCATTTGGATGAAAAGATGCTTGTACGAAACGTAAACAAAACTAATGGAATGTGTACGTCAGGTAGTGAAGAATGATTGTTTGATAGAAGACGATACAGTAAAGTGAAGTTTGATTAGAAAAGTTTTGCCAGTATAGTGGAGAGGGGATGAGAGAAACTGTACACGGAACGAAACTGATAACTGCGTTTCGGAGGAAATGGGAATTGCTTGTTAGCTACACTACAGTCGAGTGGGCACACAAACTCTGCGGCAGAATATTCTTACCATCTTCAAATTTAAATCGTCGAATCTCATTTAATGAAGTAGTACTTTTACATTGTTCTTCTCTTCTTGGACTTACAATTGTAATTTTAAGAATCTCTTCCCTTGTTCTACCAAACACATTATTTTTCTCATGATATTTTCCATTTCAAATATTGGAGCTTCCTTTACTTCAGCGTTTTTATTTCCTTGACAAAGATTTTTTTTTTTCAAACACTGCTAGGGCAAGATATATGGGATGCGCTGGTTCAGGTCGCCATGGGGGAAGATATTTTCTCATGGAATTTCGGCTAACATGAGACCGGTGTCCACCCAGCATCGTGAGGAATTTGGGTAGCTACAGTAAGTAGCGGCTGCAGGTTGAGAAAACCAGCTAAGACGACTGCGAAACCTAAATGTTGACTGCATATCACTCCTATACTGGCAGGTTATTTAATAATAATAATAATAATAATAATAATAATAATAATAATAATAATAATAATAATAATAATAAGTTTTAGGTCCACAAGTCATAGGTGAAGCATTCAGACTCAGAAGTAAAAAGGAAATAAAAATATATACAGACATTCATCGTGATATTAGAAAACGAAGGTTAAAACTTTATGGCCATATTAAACGAATGGACTCAAATATGCTTACAAAACAGATAATTGAATTCTACGAAAACAGAAGTAAAGCTCCAGTGGATAGTACAAAGTGGATTGTGTATATAGTATAGTTCATGAATGTCAACACATAGCGCATGCGGGAGTTAATATATAACCATTTGTGGCAATTGATTATACCACAAAAAAAAACACTGTTTGCACTTTCTTAAATGTATTTTTTCCCAGGTAATAACATTCCAGAAAAATATAATTATCATATTTACATCATAGGACATCAGAAATGAATTCATATTCAGTTTGAAGTGTTTAATTTTTTCTCCACTAGAGTGCATTCTTACAATATTGCGTTCCTTTGGCAATAAATAATATGATCTGGTTGCAGTGATGAAGAAAAGAAGCAGATGAAGCGTCCCAATCGTTTCTCATTTGTTTTCAAACATCGCCATTTACATTAAATATACAAATATTTTAATCAAATATTAAATTTAGGATGTTTGCACGTAATCTTAGCTCGATGCGCTCTAGTATGATTTTGGAGAATAGTTTGAACATTGTGTTCTCCAAAACGATTCCCCTGTAACTGTTTGGGTCGTCTTTCCTGCCTTTGCCTTTGTGGAGTACCACTATTATTGTCTTTCTCCATTGCTGTGGGATTGTGCTGTTCGTGAGGCATTCGTTGTATAGGAGGGCTAGCGGTACTGCCAGATCTTGAGACAAGGCATTCAGGTGTTCCGCGAATATCCCATCCGGACCGGCAGCCTTGTTGTTTTTAGTATTGCTTATGGCCCGGGCTACATCGTCAGGAGTGATTGGGTCGTCGAGTTGCGTTCTTGTATTATGCATTTATCTTTTTCAGACACGGTAACAAATATATATTTAATATTTATATTTTAAAAAATATGAAAATCACATAAAACTTTAAGTTTTATTTTCATTTAATTAAATTAATTTATTTAATTTGAATTGCCTTTTTTAAGTCCTTTTCTTCTAGTTTTAGGTCTTTTTTGAGGATATTTTTAGGTCTTTTAAAGGTCTTTCATAGGCATTTTATAGGTCCTCAACTTCCGAGCCCTTGCTAATAATGTAATATTTATCTAGGTTTTAATTTTAATGTGGTTATTGTCTAATCAATTATCATAAGAAATGCCACAAGTGATTTCCAAATTATCGATTCACGACTCACGAAGTGAGGAGTTAATTTATCTAGAGAATTTGGAAATCAAGAGTGGCATTTGTTAGGACTATTTAACGAATCAAAATAAGCTGTTTACTCACAAATAATTATTTAACTACAGTTATTTTAAAATATTTATATATTTAATGTAAATGGCGATGTTTGGAAACAAATGAGAAACGATAGGTACGCTTCATCAAATGAAACACATCAAACTGTACATTAATTAATTTCTGATGTCGTATAATGTAAATATGACAATTATATTTTTCTCGATTATTACCTGGGAAAAAATACGTTTAAGAAAGTGCAAACAGTGGTTTCTTTTTTTTGGTGGTATAATAAATTGCTAAAAATGTTTTTATATTAACTCCTGCAAGCGCTATGTGTTGACATCTATGCACTATATATACAATCTGGTAGCCGTATTTCTCATAGGCTGTCACTGCAAAATAATGGTCAGACCTGTTCAGAATATTAAAAAGGAGGAGCTTTCTTTAATATGGTAAATATAACACTGATAAATATTTCGTGAAACACGACTATGATTGGTTGTAAAACAGAAATCATTGAAACGTGATTGGTCATTGACTCCGATTTGGGACATGAGTTAAATAATGATTTGTGAGTAAACAACTTAATTTTATTCGTTAAATAGTCCTAACAAATGCCACTCTTGATTTCCAAATTCTCTAGATAAATTCACTCCTCATTTAGTGAGTCGTGAATTTATCGATAATTTGGAAATCACTCGTGGCATTCCTTATGATTATTTAACTCATGTCCCAAATCGGAGTCAGTGACCAATCACGTTTCAATGATTTCTGTTTTACAACCAATCATAGTCGTGTTTCACGAAATATTTATCAGTGTTATATTTACCATATTAAAGAAAGCTCCTCCTTTTTAATATTCTGAACAGGTCTGACCATTATTTTGCAGTGACTGAGCCTATAAGAAATACGGCTACCAGATTGTATATATAGTGCATAGGTGTCAACACATAGCGCTTGCAGGAGTTAATATAAAAACATTTGTAGCAATTTATTATACCACCAAAAAAAAAAACCACTGTTTGCACTTTCTTAAATATATTTTTTCCCAGGTAATATTCGAGAAAAATATAATTGTCATATTTACATTATACGACATCAGAAATTAATTAATGTACAGTTTGATGTGTTTCATTTGATGAAGGTACCTATCGTTTCTCATTTGTTTCCAAACATCGCCGTTTACATTAAATATATAAATATTTTAAAATAACTGTAGTTAAATAATTATTTGTGAGTAAACAGCTTAATTTTATTCGTTAAATAGTCCTAACAAATGCCACTCTTGATTTCCAAATTCTCTAGATAAATTAACTCCTCACTTCGTGAGTCGTGAATCGATAATTTAGAAATCACTTGTGGCATTTCTTATGATAATTGATTAGACAATAACCACATTAAAATTAAAACCTAGATAAATATTACATTATTAGCAAGGGCTCGGAAGTTGAGGACCTATAAAATGCCTATGAAAGACCTTTAAAAGACCTAAAAATATCCTCAAAAAAGACCTAAAACTAGAAGAAAAGGACTTAAAAAAGGCAATTCAAATTAAATAAATTAATTTAATTAAATGAAAATAAAACTTAAAGTTTTATGTGATTTTCATATTTTTTAAAATATAAATATTAAATATATATTTGTTACCGTGTCTGAAAAAGATAAATGCATAATACAAGAACGCAACTCGACGACCCAATCACTCCTGACGATGTAGCCCGGGCCATAAGCAATACTAAAAACAACAAGGCTGCCGGTCCGGATGGGATATTCGCGGAACACATGAATGCCTTGTCTCAAGATCTGGCAGTACCGCTAGCCCTCCTATACAACGAATGCCTCACGAACAGCACAATCCCACAGCAATGGAAAAAGACAATAATAGTGGTACTCCACAAAGGCAAAGGCAGGAAAGACGAGCCAAACAGTTACAGGGGAATCGTTTTGGAGAACACAATGTTCAAACTATTCTCCAAAATCATACTAGAGCGCATCGAGCTAAGATTACGAGCAAACATCCCCACGAATCAATTCGGATTCACTACAGGCAGATCGACTTTACATGCAGTGCAAGAAATCCTAGTTGAGATAGAAAATAGCATGGCACAACCAAACACCCCCCCTGTATGCAATATTTATAGATTATTCAAAAGCATTTGACAGCATTAACAGAAAGCTACTTTGCCACAAGCTGGAGAACGCACTGGGCAGGTCAAGTCGTGAACTGAAGACAATAAAATCGATTCTCAGCACCAACTATGTAGCAATCTACGATGGCATATCAATGTCAAAAGAAATTGCTCAAACACGAGGAGTCCTACAAGGAGACCCATTGAGTCCAGTCCTCTTTAACATTATGACGGCCGATATTGGGCAAGCTATAAACGCAAGAAATATAAAGCTGTTAATGTATGCCGATGGCATGGCCATCCTTTCCAAGAGTCCTGAAGATCTGCAGGAGGCCATGAAGAATATCAGAAAATGGGCGTCAGAAAATTCAATGGAAATAAATAGCTCCAAAACAAAAGCAATGAAGTTCAGAAGAGGAGGGAGATTATCAAAAAATGACCACTTTATGTGCGGCGACTCAGCCCTAGAAATAGTCCCCAACTTTAAGTATCTGGGAGTGACGCTGCAGACCACTGGAACCACGTTCACCATGCATATACAAGACAGGACTACAGCGGCAATAAATTCGATGTTCGACATCCCCAAGCTTGAGAGACTGTCCCTGCCAACGGCGATGGCACTGTTCCAACTCAAGGTAGCACCAGCGGCCACATACGGTATTCAGATAATTTGGATTCACCTAACAACGAAAAACCTCAAGAAATTGGAGAATGTCAAAGCCAGATGTCTCAAGAGGGCCTTGTCACTCTCAAAGTACACAAGAAACAGCTACGCCTACAGAATAGCACATGAATCCTACTTCATTGAGGACATCAAGCTTCGCTTCAATCTACCAGAAACCCAGGCATATAAAGACGCCATCAAAGAGAGACAAAACTAAGCCAATGCAATACCGATGGAAATAATGGACACAGAAACGATGAAAACTGATGTGTGGAAAGGACCGAACTTCCAACTTCACCACCTATACACACGCTTCGCCGCGCATGGTTTGCACGGGAAAATATGTCAGAATCCGTCATACCACGACCCCAAGGAGGACTGCAGATGTAAGCTTTGCGACGAGCCATGCTCCAAGTACCACCTAATGAAATGCTAAAGCAGAACTCAGCCTTTCACCAAAATTACAAAAGACTGGTGAAAACTCTAAATGTACACATTGTGTTTAATAAAATCAATTAAAAAGATACAAAGTACCGAAACAGCTGTAACTAATTTATATTTTAATAAATATGAAAATCCACAAAAACTTTAAGTTTTATTTTTATTTCATTAAATAAATTATGGATTTTCATCAAGTAAACGCCAATTCAATTGATTGCTTAAATAATTTAAGTTTCAACTGATTTTTAATGAATATAATAAAAATGTTTAAAAAGTTCTACATTCTAGTGAAAGTTCAACATTGCGAAAAAAAAACTGATGACTGAAAATACTTATTTCATTTTTTTTCAACATAGTTTGTAAAAGGAATTCTGTGTTCATTAAAAGAAAGTTCTTGGATAATTTAGAATGTAAGATTTTTTTCCAAATATAATTAATTCGCCGAACCCACAATAGATATCGGGCGGTCAGTAGGCTGGTTAAAAATAACAGGATAATTTGTTAGGGTTCAATAGTTTCTTGCGGAACAAAAGTGTTTGCAATGTGAAAAGTCTTTGGAAAGTAAAATCAGATAGTGTTTTTTTTAAAAAGTTGGAATTGAGACCAGACTATGCGGATTCTTGAATTATACAAATTATTTAAATATAGAAAAAGAAGTTAAAATTGCAAAAAAAAAGTCGTTTAAACCTAAAAAATGGCTAAAAAAAAGACCAATAAACCAAAAAAGTCGAATAAGGACAAAATCCATCAATTTCTGGCCTACAATGACCAAAAAAAAAAATATATATATATATATATCCATCCATAGTAATTCTGCCCGAGGGCAGGTCTTTCACTGTAATCATAGCATTTTCATATACTATGCTTGCAGCTTCACTACGCAATTGTAGGTGTGGTAGCTTCCCGTTGCTTTCCACACCAATGAAGGATGATGATAAGGATGATGATGATGGCCATATGATTTCGGGGACCGTTTGGGCCTTAGGGTTTTCCTGACATTTGTCTTACAGGTGAGGAAAAACCCCGATAAAAACCTCACCCAGAAAAACTATCCCGACCGGAGATCGAACCCGGGCCCGCTGCGTGACAAGGCAGCACGCTACCTCGAAACCACAGCGGTGGAGTGTGTGTATATATATAAAGTTGGGCTTAGTCTTCAGACAAGAATGAAAAAATGATTTTTCCTCAACTTTTGAGACCTAATTATTTATTAGCGTCTAGTAGCTAATTAATAGTCTGTAGATTTTATTGTGAATGCTTATCGTACTACTTTTGTCATTATCAAAAGTTGGAGATTTCCAGTTAGTTTAGTTGTAAAACTTTTTTATGCACTTATTGTACATTCTGAAGTTTCTCCTGCCGAATGCAACTTATCGATTTGGTTTTAAAAAAATAACTGCCTGAATTATCGGTGTAAGGGTTAAAATTGACAGGTTGGAAAATACATTGTTATATTTTGTGAAACTTGGGTCTTAAAAGAGAAAATAAAACAGAATTTATTTATTTTTGAAAGAAAAATTTTGAGAAGAATATTTGGACCAAATAGAGAAACTGATAACAGTTGGAAAATCAAAACAAATAACGAACTAAACAAATTAATAAAAGATCAGAATATAAGATCTCTCAGAATTGGTTGGCTTGGACATTTGATAAGAATGGATGATCAGAGACTGGTCAAGAATCTCTACAAATGAAAACATATAGGAGGCAGAGCTGTTGGAAGACCGAAGATCAGATGGGAGGATGACACAATGAACGATCTAAAGAAAATTAAAGTTACTAATTTGAATATGGCATGAGACAGATTGGCATGGAGGAGGACTGTTGAGAAGGTCAAAACTTTCACTTTTGAAGTTGTGCCTTAAGATGATAATGATGATGATGTTTAAAAATGACGTACCGAAAATGGAACATGTTTCTGAAAAGCCTACATGGTTTCACTTACTTAAAAGATGTTTTTTTAAAACAGAAATTCATTTTAGTCTGAAATTTCAGGAACTTTCTTTTTAATATTTTAACATTTTATTAAAAATAATTAGAAATAAATAGGTAATTGATTACAAAGACAAATGTTATAATGTCATAATACGCACATTTTTTATTCAGATTTTTGTGCCAATTGAATAATTTTTTAGAAGGTTTTTAAAGACCTGCCAGTTTTCCCCATTTTACAATGTTCTCTTTTCTAAAGGTAAGTTGAGGACTGTGGAATATAAAAAGTTTTTTTAAAAATTAAAATTTTCTTCTCCTTATTCTTAAGAGCTCTTATATATATTTTCTTAAGAAACTCTATTTCCATTTTGAAGATGTTTCAGAATAAACTACTTGTGTTTTTATACCGTAGTATTATATTTAACTCCACTTCTGAAGTTTATAATGTAAGTAAAATGTAAATTAATGACGCAAGATACTTCACTGTGAAAAGTTTACCAAGCACTGGATATACAGCAAGTAACTGTTAAAACTAAAAACAAAATGTTTAGAAAGCACATTACATTATTATGAACGTTTATGTACGTTTGATATTATATAAGATATTCTTGATTTTTTCCCTTCAATTTAGAGTAATTTCTAAGATGTAGAAAATACGAAAAAGTTTATTCAAAATGATTTTTAATAATTTAATACAGCTTGCTATCTATGTATACAATTGTAATATTAAATATGTCTTACTCTTCCGTGGCTATAGACTGGTCTTTGACCTGGTTAATAATCCGTTGTACTATTCGTTCCTAATATCTGACTATTTTCATTCTACGTAAATCTTCCTCCTCACTTTGAAACCATCTCTTCGTCGGGATTTATTTACTTCTAGGTCCTAGTAGCCTGTATAATTCGAGAGTTCTAGGCTACTATGAATTTCATAGTTGTAACATTAGAATATACAGCGGATGATTGGAAAATGTTAGATCATGATAGGAATATATGGAGAGTTTATGTCCGCGCGGTCATGAACCTACGGGTTCGATAGTGCCAGTGACTTAGCTATTTCGATCTTCTCAACGTCTACTAAATATTTAAAATATTCTTATCAGTTTTTTATTTTAGAATTTGGTTTATCTCTGAATTTTATCTCAAATTCACATATTATATGACCATGTAGATAAATTATTTTAATTATGTTTCTCTCCAATATTATTATCCTATATTTTAATGTTACAATTATGAAATTTATAGTGTATCAGTACAACAGCTTTATAACTAGATAGGAAGAATTTACAGTAATATATTTTAAGGCTTGAAGAATTCGTAGGCTGATTATCCTGAACCTGTTATTTTTACTCTGTGGATATTAATCCTAATATAAGGTAAAGTGATCCCGCTACAGGCCTCAGGAGGCCCTTGGGGTAGTAGGAGGTTAAGGCTCCCACTTTCTTCTTGACAATCGGCACTTGATGTCAGCCGGGTTGTCAGCCCTGCGTGACGGCCGCCTTTACCCCAGAACAAGCGTCTGGTACTCATTTCAGTTAGAGGCTGAGTCGACCCCAGGGCCATAGTGCCGCCAGAAGGTTTGGGTCAGTTTAAAAATCCTGACCCCACCGGGACTCGAACCCTCGACCTTCCGGCTTGTAGCGCAGTGCCTTAACCACTACGCTACGGCGTGCCCCTTAATCCTAATATAGCTTTTCTAAAACTCTGTTACCATTTACAGTTTTGTCCGGAAATTGTTACTTCCTTGTATCAAATTACTTGTTTAGATACTCTGTATCGACTGCTTTGCAGTTTACTAAGATCCTGCAAATGCAAATAAGAAATTGAATAAAATCTACAAGATGACTTTATTCTAATGTTGATTTTTGTTCGCAGGTAAGAATGCTGACACACTTACAGAACAAATAAGCTACAGTTGGTAAGTTGTATTAAATATTACCCCTAAAAATAAAACTTGTATCCCGGGCGGGATTTAAAGCCATGGTTGCCAATCTTCGTCAGTTCATCACCTGCTATTATGTATACCTGCGCAATATTCCAGTCGTATGATGACCCGTTGGCAACCGCTCCGTCTCATAGGTGTGTATATAATGTTTAATGCAATTCCTGAAGCAAACAGCCATCCCGCTATAGTCCATTTGGCGAGTAAAGAGAATATTCCCACGTTTATTTTCAATCGATCGGCTCATGACCGGCAGATTGTAATAGCAAGTAACCGAGATTTCAAAAATATGTTAATGCTATACCGTCTAGGAACAATAATCACAAATAGGAATGAGATGCACAAAGAAATTAAACATAGGCTCAATTCTGGAAATGCGTGCTATTATGCATTGCAGGGACTCTTGATGTCCCAACTCCTTTCAAAAAACGTTAAACTGAAAATATATAAAACTATTATTCTACCAGTTATATTATATGGGTGCGAAACATGGACTCTTACTTTAAGGGAGGAAAGGAGATTACAAGTATTTGAGAATAAAGTACTTAGGAAATTTTTTGGACCAAAGAGAGATGAACAGACAGGTGAATGGAGAAGACTACATACAATGAACTACATGGTCTTTATAGGAAGCCAGATATAATAAGAACAGTTAAGTCTCGTAGATTGCGATGGGCAGGACATGTTGCACGTATGGGGAATGAAAGACTTGCATGGAAGCTTCTTGTAGGAAAGCCAGAGGGAAAACGCCCAGTTGGTAGACCAAGAATGATGTGGGAGAATAACATTAACTATGATTTGAGGGAAGTACTTTACCTCGTTATCGGTATGATAAGTTAATATATTTGGCGTGAAAGAGCTTTTTACCTTTATCTTTAAATTATTTATTATTTTTTATGGGTTTTAAGCTTTTTTTTTATTTCCCTTATTATTTAGAGAACATATTTAAGTAGTCACAAAGTTAGGGATTATACAGGGAATGATTGGAAAGCATTAGATCAGGATAGGGATGTATGAAGTGCTTATGTCCGCGCGGCCATGAACCTACGGGTTCGATAGTGCCAGTGAGTAAGTAAGTAAGTATACTGTATAGCAAATAAGAGAAAAAATAAATAACTCACTACTTTATCATTATAGTAATATTTTATATTTACAGTAGGCCTATTTATATTTTATTTTAGATTGAGCCTTAGTAAGCCACAGATGAATAGATAACATAGGTATATTTACCAAAAATGCTATAGCAAAAAAGAAAAAAAAATCTTATTATTCAGTTTTGACTGCTAGGCCTATATAATTTGACTATATAAAAGTGAACTACATGGTCTTTATAGGAAGCCAGATATAATAAGAACAGTTAAGTCTCATAGACTGCGATGGGCAGGACATGTTGCACGTATGGGGAATTAAAGACTTGCATGGAAGCTTCTTGTAGGAAAGCCAGAGTGAAAACGCCCAGTTGGTGGACCAAGAATGAGATGGGAGAATAACATTAACTATGTTTTCAGGGAAGTAGATTATACAGGGAATTATTGGAAATCATTAGCTCAGGATAGGGATGTATGAAGAGCTTATGTCCGTGCGGCCATGAACCTATGGGTTGGATAGTGCCAGTAAGTAAGTAAGTTTTAACGAACAAAATTAAATGCAGATAGCTAAAACTTTAGCTGAAATCATTGTGCAAGTGATCGTTTTATCATATTTTAACGCAAACATAAATCTGTGGTATGTCGTGTTCCTGTGTAACTGTTTACAGGTGAAAGTGTTGTAAATGCGGGTACCGGTACATGAATTCCATTCCTTAAGTGTCATGTCATATCATCACGCCAACCAACGGTAAATTCTGCTTAAGATTACAAATTGCATTATCTAAGTTCTCTAAAATTATAGCATTAAGTTTACAGGTAATGAAAACTAGAAATAAATATCTTTTAAATTAATTTATAATTATATTTTAAATTTTGTTCCCAACATTAACATTTTTGTTATGGTGTATTTCGTAATGACTTTTTTTAATTTCCTCTTTTTTTTTTTTTGCAATTATAAAGTAGGTATGTAACTTCTGGCTGGGAATATGCTAACATTGCAGTCGGAGGAATGTTTTTAAAATAAGCTCAAATTATACCACAAAACAAACGTTTATGATGTTACCAAATTATAGCCTATCCTATACATCATTGTTCCTTATTTATTTTTTTAAGAATAGAAAATTCTTGGCATCTCATAATCTGTAAATATTTATTTTTAATTTGCAGCACTTTCTATCGATTTAGAAATTACAGTGGCTATTTAACTCATAGGCCGATAATCGTGCTTCTTCCTGTTCGTATTGAGAGATATATCCGCAAATTAACTTATTCCACAAGGATATCGATTCAACAATGTACGATCGATATGGTACAGCAAGAAATGCCAAAAGAAAACAACTTCAAAAATTACAAAAAAATATAAGTTAGTTTCGTTGCTCTAATTTTTTTTTCAAATGCCCTAGGTTTGTCTTTCGACATTCCTGGTTTCTCTCCTAGCATTGCATACTTGTAACCCACTTCTGAGGTTGGGGCGCCAGGAAGGCGGGGTTACCTTGCCCCATAATATGATGGGCGATGATGATGATGATGATAATGACGCTCGAGGAGAGTCCCTAATTCTAAGCTTAACCTAAGATGAATATGAAGGATGATTGCGATGGCCATATGATTTCGGGGACCGTTGGGCCTTAGAGTTTTCCTGACATTTGTCTTACAGGTGAGGAAAAACCCCGATAAAAGCCTCACCCAGAAAAACTGTCCCGACCGGGGATCGAACCCGGGCTCGCTGCGTGACAAGGCAGCACGCTACCCCGAGACCATAGCGGTTGACCTAAAAAAAATATTAAATGTTGTGTAATAAATCTGCATTATTGTTAATAGTTATTTTTCATATAATCATCTGTTATTGGTTTTTCAAAGCCCAAAAGATATTTAACAATAATGATACGCTATTTATAACTATACAGCCGGCTTAGAAATCGCCCGGAAGTAAGATCGGAATACATAACCTCACATTTGGTAAATATTAAACATTATAATTATTTTTAGGTTCTGATGTTGTATTATTCGCTAAATAATCACTCCAAATCCAACGCGACTTTGTCAAAATCATTCGCGACTTTGTCGCTCGTGAATTTTTCGTAAGTAATGCCACGAGCGATTTCCAAATTATCGATAAATTCACGACTCACGAAGTGAGGAGTGAATTTATCTAGAGAATTTGGAAATCAAGAGTGGCATTTGTTAGGACTATTTAACGAATAAAATTATGCTGTTTACTCACAAATCATTATTTAACTATAGTTATTTTAAAATATGTATATATTTAATGTAAACGGCGATGTTTGAAAACAAATGAGAAGCAATAGGTACGCTTCATCTGCTTCTTTTGTTTATCACTGCAACTAGATCATACTATTTATTGCCAAAGGAACGCAATATTGTAAGAATGCTCTCTAGTGGAGAAAAAATGAAACACATCAAACTGTATATTAATTCATTTCTGATGTCGTATGATGTAAATATGACAATTATATTTTTCTGGATTGTTACCTGGGAAAACATATATTTAAGAAAGTGCAAACAGTGGTTTCTTTTTTTGGTGGTGTAATCAATTGCTACAAATGTTTTTATATTGACATCTATGCACTATATATACAATCTGGTAGCCGTATTTCTCACAGGCTCAGTCACTGCAAAATAATGGTCAGACCTGTTCAGAATATTAAAAAGGAGGAGCTTTCTTTAATATAGTAATTATAACACTGATAAATATTTCGTGAAACACGACTCTGATTGGTTGTAAAACAGAAATCATTGAAACGTGATTGGCCATTGAGTCCCATTTGGGGCATGAGTTAAATGGTCAGAATAACACAACTTGTTGTTAGATTATTGTTGATAAATTTATGTAAAATATCAGGAAATAGTGTGGAATTCTAACTCTGCAAATACTGATAAAATAAAATAGTGTTATAACATATCGCTCATTTGCTGCAACAACGTCATAACTCAAAAATAGTCGATTTGAGTTATTGGTACTACATGAAAAACAAAACTCAGTTCTATACTCAAGAAGAACGACATAAGCTATTGTATACAATGAGTTTGTATACCAAAGTGAGTCACGACAACACCACATTAGGACCAGCAGCATTAACCATCATACTAGATATTGTAGCGAAGAAGGATTTGCTGAAGATGGCACGGATGTTCTGAAAGGCCGACAGGCATAAAGAATACATATTTTACAAGTTGAGGACGACGGATCTTACCTAAGAAGGTATCTTTTAACTTATTTTATTTTATGACTCTCCACCTCAACGGTTTTAACACTGAATTTTGTTAGTATTATTATTCCACATTTACACAATTATTATAGTCCACTCTTATGAAAGTAACTCTTGAGCAAATCGAATTTGAATCTGATTTATTTATTCAGACAGCGTCCATACTGCAATAACGTATTTTACAATGAAGAGCCTTTCTATATAATTTGAAGTTATTGTTTTGCTTCAAAAATAAAAACACGATTGTCAAGAACAAATGACAGATAACCCTTGTTCGCAGCTGCAGAAATTTTGGTAGCTCAGTACACTATATATTCCGCGGAGAAAATATATCTACGTCGTACCATGCTTCGCGGCCTGAATTTTAAATCTCACACTCCATATATCCATATCAATATATCACACTTCATTGTATTTATTACGCTACTCCTTTTATGCTGAGGTCATTAATATTCGGGCTTAAAGTAAAATTGATTATCAACACTCGATATTGATTCGTTTAAATGAGATAGATCCATGCCCAGTAAAATCCCATGTTGCAAAATATTAGAATGTTTCACAGACAAACATTCAAATCCTGACATGTCCACAGTGTTTATCTACTTTAGTATTTGTTTTATTAAACTTGATCGTTGTATGTTAAGTGATATTTCCCATAAGAATGTATAGCTATAACTAACTAACTCACTCAATGGCACTATCGAACCCATAGGTTCATGGCCGCATGGATATAAGCTCTCCATATATTCCTATGTCCCGCGGATAAAACTTTTATAGAAATTCTAGAGCAACCGGAACCTTTATGAATATTATAATAATTATGTATATATTCTAGGAACATTTTAAGTTACGTAGCCGAGTGGTTAAGGCAAGAAGCCTTGGCGCAGAGCTATGGGACTTGCGCTGGTTCGAGTCTCCATGGGGAAAGAAGTGTTCTTATGGAATTTCGGCCAGTATGGAACCGGTGCCCACCCAGCATCGTGATGCATTTGGGTAGCTACAATAAGGAGCGGCTCCAGGTTGAGAAAACCAGCTATAACGGCTGGGGGACTCGACATGCTGACCACATGTCACCCCTACACTGGCTGATTATCATGTACCTCTGTGATTGACACATGTGGATATGGGGCCAGCAGCCGGCTGGTAGGCTAAGGGCCTTGTAGGCCTGTCGCGCCAGGAGTTTTTTTTATATATTCCTATCCTGAGCTAATGTTTTCCAATCATTCCCTGTATAATCTACTTCCCTCAAATAATGGTTAATGTTATTCTCCCACCTCATTCTTGGTCTGCTAACTGGGCGTTTTCCATCTAATTTTCCTACACAAAGCTTCTATGCACGTCTTTCATTCTCCATTCGTGCCTCATGTCCTGCCCATCGCAGTTTACGAGACTTAACTGTTCTTATTACATCTGGCTTCCTATAAATACCGTAGTTCACTGTTTTGTAGTATTCTCCATTTACCTGTCTGTTCATCTCTCTTTGAACCAAACATTTTCTTAAGAACTGTATTCTCGTAATCTTCTTTCCTCTCTTAAAGTAAGAGTCCATGTTTCGCATCCATATAATATAACTGGTAGAATAACACTTTTATATATTTTCAGATTAACTTTTTTGAAAGGAGTTGGGACGTCAAGAATCCCTGTAATGTATAATAGCACGCACTTCCAGAATTGAGCCTATTTTAAATTTCTTTGTGTATCTTATTCCGATTTGTGATTATTTATTTATTTATTTTACCTGATGGAGTTAAGACCGTAAGGTCTTCTCTTCCACTTCACCAGGATTAAATTATAGATACAATAAGAATTATGGTTGATGCATAATAGATATAAACTACACAATATAAATTTGACAAAGGTAAGAAAGAAAAATAATAATAATAATAATAATAATAATAATAATAATAATAATAATAATAATAATAAAACCTATAATTAGATTAAGTAAATGGCTTGGTAAAGAAAGTTTAAAAAAATATATAAAGAAACAGTAAAATTATACATGGAACAGGGTTATATGTTATATTGTCTAAGGAAATATGAAGTGAGTTTCTTTTTAAACTGTTTTTGAGTCGGGCAGCTCTTGATATTCGAGGGGAGGGAATTCCAGAGTCGTGTGGATGAAACAAGGAAGGATGAGGAATTGTGAGATGAACGTAGCTAGAGTTAAATTTTCTCTCGATAGTGTGTTTAAGTTATGGTGGGAGGATAGCGAATGAATGCGAGTAGAAATATAAAGGGGTGATGAGGTGGACAAAGTGTTGTATAAAAAGCAGAGGGAATGTTGTATCTTTCGCATGTCTTCCAATCGGAGCCAAGACTCCTAGAAAAATGTATATGCTCAAGTTTACAAGCACTTACCCTTGATTTTTCTGTTTATTGTTGTGAATTATAACTCCTCTTCTGTATTTAGTAACATTTTAAAATATTTAAAACAATTTTTATAACTTTGTTTTACAATTTTTAAGCATTTATTCAAATACATATATTGTGTTGGTGACTTGCTATTTTCTCCAAAGAGTATATTACATAGTTGGAACCAGTGGGTTAACGATGGTTGCAATTAAGGAGTAAAAAAAAGGCGTTTCATGGGATCCACCCTAGGTTATAGTAATTGAATTAGGTTAAGTATGAGTTACTTTGTTAGCTTTTAGGTTCAATACGTTTTAAAAGTGTCTAAATACATAAAAAAAAATAATAATCGATATGTCGTTCGATAATGGATTATCGCTGGCTGTATAAACTCTGGCGCATGCGCACTGTTGTTCTATAGGACTTCATCAGGTAAGTTAAAGTAAACTTTTTCCAATGTATAGCTATAGCAATAGTAATTATTCATTTATTTATACCGGATCAAACAACCCTCCTGGAATGAACATAAACATTGGTAATATTCTATTGCATCCCATATTTTCAATTAAACACATTTTCCGATATATTATCTTAATTAAATAGATCATATTTGCTAATATTTAAATAACCTTTCAAGATTTAAGGCACTTGAGCTAAATAATGTCATGCAATCTTATAAGGCAAATGCTCACTCTCCAAAATTGGAGGCAGATAAAGACAGATAACATAATGTATTCATGTAGACTTTCACGGCCGGAGTTGCTATGATGATCTTGATAAAGGTTTTCAGGCTGTAGGCCGTGGTCATGAGGCTTATAGTTCCCCTTGAGGATGCCAGACGCAGTCTTTGGCGAAACGTCGGGGAATTACAAGCCTCACGACCACGGCATACCGCCCTACAACCTTCATCAAGATCATCCTATACAACATAAAATCTATTGCAACACCTGCCATCTGATTTGTTCTTCTATAAAACTCAGTTATGAACATTCTTCTTGAGTATTTCAATAATAATATTTTGTTGTACCTTATATAACAGTCTTCCTCAACTATAATAATTTCTGTTAAATTTTCGTCATCATCATCATCAACAACAAGGATTAAGCCCAATGACCTGTTCCGATCTCATTGTACGTCGAATTGGTCCTTCCATCTCTTCAATGGTCTTCCCAACGTTCTTCTCCCTTTTGGTTTATAATCATACATTCGTCTTGGTATGCGCTGTTCATATGGTTCAGTGTCGTAATACGTTTGCTGAAGATAATCATTGTGATACTAATTTTCTATCTTTCACAGAGATTAAATATATTAAGTTCTGTTCTTATATCTTCGTTTTTCTTTTTATCGGTCCTTTGGTATCCTGCTATTGCTTTCAACATCTTCATTTCAGCAGCCTCTATTTGTTTACTATCTGCCTTCGTTAATGTCCAGGTTTCAAATCCATAGATAAGAGCTGGAACTGCCAATACTTTGTAAAACTTCAAAATAGTTTCTTTTCTAGTCTTATTCAATAAAGTGCGTTTAATTGTGCCACATATATAAATTGGATCGTTGTATTTTAGTGTGTTTTTCTAAATTTCTGTCACTGCCTAAATGACATCCCAAATAATTAAAATTCTGAACTTGGCAATTTTCGTTATATTATTAAAATTCAAAACTTTTCGAAGACATGCTTCATCTTCAGGAACCTTCTTGATATTGAAATTATTTATATATTTTATACAGCGTTGCTAGAGGTATTTTCATTGAATAAATTCATATTCTCTGCTTTTTTGACGATTTCAATTTCTTCTAAAATATTAATCTTTTGTCTACTGTTTTCTTTGTGTATTATTGCCAATGTTTCGTCTATTTTGCCAAATTGATGGCCAGTTTCTAAAATGTGTTCAGCGAAACTTGATTTTCCTTATTTTTTAATAAAATCTGAGAAATGTTCACTAAATCTTATTTTAAAACTTCTTGATGTTCTGCCTATATACAATTTTTCACAGTCGTTACATTTGAGTTTATGTATGCCTTTATTTTCATATATAATTTATATATATATATATATATATATATATTATTTTCTTCTATTTTATTATAGTTGAGGCAGACTATGTTATATAAGGTAAAGAAGAAAAAAAAATATATAATTGAAATAATTTTAACCTCAACGATGTTAAAACATGGCTATTAAAAGTATAGATTCTTCAAGCAAAATAATTGTACACAATGACTATAAAAGCTAAAGAGAATGTATTAAATAAATTATCTGGTGGAACAGATTCTGCATTCTGCAAGCTTACGCTTTGAATAAAAGCCTATATATTACATATGAAAACATTAATTAAATATGTACTTACTACTGTAAAGAAAATGTATTCCGACAGCACTAAACATGTATTTAGAATTTACATATATCTATTTCAATTCGAAAATGTTAAGAGAATTATAAATCATGATGTTTCCTTTCATTTACTAATAATTAAAAATATCAAACAATAATTGGTCAGCACGCAATAGCACATGTTATTATTTATATGAAATGGTTGAATTGGTTTATTGTAAATGTATTTAATTTACGCCGTTTAGAAAAATGAAAATATTAACGTACTGATTTTCAAGTGACGTTGGACAAAATTACATATATTGACTAACTTTTAAACTTCAGGGAATAGTTACACTATGAGAAATTTATTTCAAACTAATGGCTTCTTTTAAAAATACAATAAATTGATTGATCGATTATTCTTTAATTACAGTATATCAAACTGAAACCTAAGATTCAGATTAGGTATTTAGTACATCATAAAGTATCATTATACAAATTTTAAACTTTTGAAGATGCCAGTTCAGTTTTTATTTTATTTTTGTCAATTTAATATGGAATTACCTTTTAAATGATATCTAGATTTTTATATTTCAGAAATAATAATAATAATAATATAATAATAATAATAATATAATAATAATAATAATAATAATAATAATAATAATAATAATAATAATAACACTGAGAGCAACGAAAAATAAACTTTTTTTCTCAGAAGGAAAAGTATGTGATTCTGATAGTATATTTTTCTCCTGAATTCAAATATGATATCGGTTCCCTCCATCACGCAAGGTTTCCGAGAGACAGGGATTTATAATTTCAAACACTTTAATATTTTCTACATTCGTAACTACACAATATTCGAACATTAGGACTCATCTAGAAAATAAGAAATTACGATTTTCTGCTATATAACGCCTGTGAAGCATCCCTCTTGATGGTCCAACAATAATCGGCCAGCATATTAGCATTCCATTTACCTTGATATCTCTTTTCCATAGCTGAAATCTCCTGAGTTAGCTCATTTGGTTTTATTTTACAATGGACAAATGGACAAAAAAAGTTTATTAAAAATTATTATTTAAATCCATTAATTGAAATTGAAATAAAAAAAACTGTGGGTGATGGAGAAATTCCGAATACATATTTGAAAACACGATAAAAAATTGCATTAAGACATTATATTAGTATTTACAAATTTCTTATTCTACTTGTATCATTCTAGGAAGAGACGTAAGTTAAACCTTTAGCCATGAATAAAAAGAGGGCACAACTATTGGTACTCATGAGACAAAAATCATATTGACCAGTGTAATAATAATAATAATAATAATAATAATAATAATAATAATAATAATAATAATAATAATTAATAATAATAATAATAATGTTTTATTAAGGATTTTCTCTACAGTATCAATAGTTATCCTTCAGCCCAAATTTAATTCATTAGGCCTTTTAGCTTTGCCTGATTTTTATGTAAGACGGAGAACTAGCGCATCGCTACAACCCCCAACCTGGAGGACCAGGTTATTTGTTTTCGAGGTTTTCTTCCCCTAGCCTTTGACAAGCCAACGTCTACCTACAAGGCAGAAGTGTCTTTTCCCTAGACGGGGCCCTTACTGGGTACTATCAGCCGGGCGAGCTGAACCCAGGTTTTTAACGAGGTTGTTACTCCCCAACCCTTTTTTAACCTGGCTTGGGACAGACTTCGGCGAGTTTATAATAATAATAATAATAATAATAATAATAATGATAATAATAATAATAATAATAATAAATGTTTATACGTAAAAGAAGGAATTCCTTTGGCTATTGAGAAACGTACGGCTTCATACATGCAGTAAACATTATTAATGTGGCACGAACACTACATGAAAACCAACGGGGATATATACCCATCGATAGGAATCTCAAACTCAATGCTATTCTTTTTGCAGACGATTTAGCGCTTCTGGCACTTTCCGAAAATTATTTGCAACGATCAATTTATAATTTACAAAAAATAGGTGCCAAAATTAATATGGGAATATCAATTAACAAAACTAGAATTATGACATTTCATGGGAAGGACCCCATACAATGTAAAATCTGTCTCCAGAATAAAATTTTAGAGAGATCTAATCAATTTAAATAGCTTGGATATTATATTTCTATCTGGGATGAAAAGGATATCCCTGAAAATATTACTAGTTATAATAAAAGTTTGGGAATTATTAATCAAATTATGAAACCATACCTTGTACAAAAAACACCAGATTACGTTTATATAACACTTTGGCTAGACCAGTGTTGACCTATGGTAGTGAAGCATGGACACTAAAAAGACAACATGAAATGAGAATAACGGCTTGTGAAATGAGATTTATGCGCAGAACAGCAGGTTACACCAGATGGGATCGGAAAAGGAACACCGATATCTTAAAAGAATTGAAGACTACGCCAATTTTGGAATATATTAAACAGTACCAACTAAATTAGAAACTAAATTAGAATGAGTTCAAATCGGATCCCCAAAGCTGTTTATAATTATATACCAAGAGGACGAAAATCTCTGGGCCGTCCTATGAAAACGCTGGAGGGAAACATTTCTATAGGATCGTAACAGGCCTTGGCCTAATACTTAGAAGGAAGAAGAAGAACACTACATGACATCATCCTTCGTACTCACTGCGAGAATGCCCGTACTTGTTATTCTCGAGCTCTTGTTACCGGTGCATGAGACTCCCGTGGCCGCAGCCCGTCTCGCTTACAATAGGGAGCAGAAGAAGGAGTTTGACCGCCTGTACTGCTCTATGTATAGTCGGTTCAGTCATTTAGTTTACAGGCGGCATCAAAGGTAACTATTTCCCTCTGGTTTAAATAATAACATTTTTACTGCAAGGTGGAACCGGGGAGTTGTGGTTAGATGCTTCGTAGACGCCGCTGCAATTACCAAAAACTGAAAACAGTTCTCTGCCAATAATGTCTTCCCATTTTTAAATGACGTTTCCATGTCTACTCCACGTGGATACAATTATTGTAATAGCTTTGCAACTTTTGTCCTTTACAGTTTCTTTAGTTGGCAAAAAAAAATAAATGTATTCTAGTGAATGAAACGTGACAACGCCGCTTGATATGCAAAATCCTTATGCGTGCAAAATATACCTATCTAACCACAAAGCAAAGCGCCTCTAAACTAAATGACTCAGGCAACTTTATATAAACTGCAATGCTTTAATATTTTTGTTTATTATTTTGTTTTCTTTGATATTGTTTTTATTTATATATTGTTTCAATACGAAATAAAGAAATAAGGGAAATTATGGTTGTACAAGAGGAGCCGGACATCGTAGACATTATAGAAAAGAAAATATTACAGTGGTATGGCCATGTCAAAAGAATGTCAGAGCAAAGTTTGCCTAAAATAGTTATGGAATGGATTCCAATGGAAATGAAGAAGAGAGGAAGACCGAAGAAAATTTGGATAGAAGGGGTACAAGCAGCTATGAATATCGGAGGATTGGAGGAAGATCAATAGATGGACAGAGAGGAATGGTGTTTGGTTTCCGGAAGACGGCGGCAGCTGCCATGATACCGGATGATGATGATATTGTTTCAATCATAATATATAATGTTAAGACACCTTTCAACGTATTAAAATTACGCTTTACGTTTACTACGCTGCAAGAAAGAAAAGTGTACGTGTTTCAGAAACAATGAAACATTCTACTTGTAGTTTTGTTCCACCACTCTTTGTATATTTCCCTGCCTTTCTTTCAGTACTAGATCCCCAATTATAGAAGTCGAAATATTCTGTGAGCGAACTAAGAAGTTTATGTAGAAAAGTATGAGAAGTAACAGTAATGGAGAAGATAAAAGAATAACGATGTGCCGTGTGAAAGTACGTTGAGTCTGTAATATTTTAGTGTTACAATTCCTAACTTTGAACATTCAAAACATCTGAATGCTGGCATTGCGTTCTAGAGGAAAAAAACGTACCAACAATTTTTTGAAACTTATTGGTATGTAAAAAATAATATTTTTTCTTGTTTAGAACATTGTAAAGTAGAGTACTATAAGTATCATAGAGAAAGAAAGAAGGAAAGAAAATGTACGCTTTGGTATTTTATGAACGTGCGTGTCATATCGACTACAGAAAAGAAATAGCTGTAAAAAATTTGGTTGTGTAAACATTGCATGTCTTACTAAGAAAGAAAGAAAGAAAGAAGGAAATCTGCCAATAGAATAAGACTTCTCACCAGTTTCTTCTCTTTTTGTGAAACGTGCGTGGAGTGAAAAATTGTTGTATTATATATTCCAGTAATTTAAAAACTTCGAAATTCCAAATAGAGCTCCTGTTGAATCCAGATGTTTAGAATTTCTAGGAAGGAAGTAAATATTCAAACCACTAACTTTTAATGCAAATTGGTGCATTATAATTCACATTTGATCTTAGTTATATTTAAATAATATATCATCATCATCATCATCATAGTACATTCACGAATTTAGGCCATTTGTTGACCTGTTTCGGCCTGAAGAGAAACACCATACAGAAGTCTTTTGAGTGAATGTCCTGGTCTTCTTCTTCCTGCAGGTTGATATCTTAACAATTGTTTGGGTATTCTGTGATCTTCCATTCGATGAACATGTTGCATCCAACTTGACTTATAATCAGAAATTTTGTTTTCTAAAGATTCCATGTGTAATTCTTCTAAGATGTCATTTTTTTTTTGTGATCTAGTAGTGTGTATCCTGCAGTCCTCCGAAGATATCTCATTTCAGCAGATCTAAGTCTCTGTATATTCTTCTGTTTCGGTGTCGACAGGAAAACCCATGGACAAGCTGTAGTAATGATTTGGATTAATAAAACCATAAGAAATAATATAATATTAAACTTTAAATTATCTAGAGTTAAGAAATACTGTATTAAATTTAATAGAGATTTTATATTTACTTATCAAATGCGATGGCTATAAAAATCGGTCCCCAAAAATCATCCGGCCATCATCATCAACCTTTTCATTATCATCACGATCCTTCACCGGTGTAAAAAGCAACGGGAAGCTACCACACCTATAATCCCCTAGTAAAGCTGAAAAGCGTAGCATGAAAATGCTATGATTGCAGTGAAAGACCTGATAGAGATAGATAGAGATCCGTGAACGTGGTTTTATTTTTAGGGAAGATTCGTTTTAAAACTTCAATATCTCAATGTTATTGGGAATTTGCCGGGTTATTCTAAAAAAAATGTAAATTTGAGTCTATTTAATCTTAGTGTAGTATATTAAACCCAATAAGAATAATAAATCCAGTAATTTAAGGTCAACTTTAAGCTTGTACAATTGACATAGATTTTAATACACTAAAATGCATACAATTTTAATCCTAGTCACTAATTTGTTAGCAAAATTTACCTTTTAAGAAAAATCAACCACGATGAGTATATCTGCATGACCATTGTTGTTCAAACTGTCAGTATTTGTTTTGTTACATTTTGTTAAAAATCCATGTTATAGATATGTAATTCAATAGAAAAAATTCGTTTATGTAATTCAAATCTGTTTTAATTAAATTCGGAATATCAGTATTTATCAATATGATATTATTAATCATGGTCCATTGTTGGCTTATTCAAATTTGACAATGCTTGCATTATTGCCAGGTTACTGCTTGTACTGAAAGGAATACTTTCTTCAGATTTGAACATATCATTACTTAATAATGATTGATATACTTACTTACTTACTCACTGGCACTATGGAACCCGTAGGTTCATGGCCGCGCGGACATAAGCTCTCCATACATCCCTATCTAGAGCTAATGCTTTCCAATCATTCCCTGTATAATCTACTTCCCTCAAATCATAGTTAATGTTGTTCTCCCACCTCATTCTTGGTCTACCAACTGGGCGTTTTCCCTCTGGCTTTCCTACAAGAAGCTTCCATGCACGTCTTTCATTCTCCATACGCGCAACATGTCCTGCCCATCGCAGTCTACGAGACTTAACTGTTCTTATTATATCTGGCTTCCTATAAAGACCATGTAGTTCATTGTATGTAGTCTTCTCCATTCACCTGTCTGTTCATCTCTCTTTGGTCCAAAAATTTTCCTAAGAACTTTATTCTCAAATACTCGCAATCTCCTTGCCTCCCTTAAAGTAAGAGTCCATGTTTCGCACCCATATAATATCTTTGGCATGGGTTCCCTGAAGTAGTCCCCGCCCGGAGAACCGAATGGGGGACTATTTGACCTCCGGAAAATTTTACCCCAGATGAACCCATGTCCGCATTTCTTGACGGTTGTATTTTTACGGTGAAAGATCGTCACTCTTTCGCCCAAGGTACTTTTTTCGTCTGGCTTATCACCTTCGACCAGTCCGGCATGGGTAACCCTATCGGCAGCAATGCTACCGCCGGCATAGCTCTCAGGATCATTTAAGCACGCAAGCCACTCCACCACGACAAGGTAAAGATACCATGGAGGGATTCTGTTTTATTATAATGTATCTGTAATCCCCATTTTTTTTTTATTCTATCACTAATTTCCGTAACATGAAAGATGCATCATCTGGATCCTGAGTAATCACCACCTGATCGTCTGCGAATAAAGCTCAGTGGTAGAGCATTGGCCTAGAAAGCCAAAGGTCCTGTGTTCAAACCCCAGTCTGACTGTATGATTTTCCTCTTCAAATATAATTCATCCTTCAGAGAGAAGTTGTACCGAAAGTACTATTTCGGTATGTTACATCTATGTACTGGTATCCTCCCTCTTCAACGAGATTTATAAAACTGATAATTATGTCCGCAAAAATGTAGGGGGGAAAACTTATCTTGCACGTTGACATAATTCGCATTTCTTGGAACTCTTATTGGCCATAGAACTTAAAATCCATGAAGAGACCATATTTGAGCATGAGAAGGACACAAAATATTACCTCTATGTTGTGAACTGTGTTGCAACAATTTCCCTTTGCAAGAGTGCATGAGGGAAGCAGATTTAGCGCCATCAGATATGGCAGTTTAAAAGAAGATGGAATCCGTAAACAGTGTTTAAAAACGCATTATGAAAATTTCGCGAATAGAACAAAAAAAATCTCCGGAATTCGTTGAAAAATTTAAATTTCGGTGTTATTTCGCGATTCATAATTTGTTTTTTGAGGTTATGGGAAGTGGAGTTAAAACACTGTACAAAAAAATGACAAAATTACAGCATTTCGCGTTATCGTGACTCGCGAATTTCACGGATCTCTACTTATAGATCCATCTCCTCAACTTCTTATTAATATACTGTAGGCCTTTCGGGACTAATCCTATCATCAGCAGAAGGGAACAGATCTGCTGTCACTGACCCTCGGTATTTTTAGTATTTTTAATATTTAATTAAACGAAAACGATTATCATTAATATGCAGATACGTATCAAAATACTGTATATATATTTGACATTTGGCAATGAAGGCAAATATGATATGAAAAGAAAAATGAATGCTTGAGTCGGGATTTGAACTCGAGTCTCTAAAGTCTGTACCTTTAGCGCTCTAACCAACTGAGCTACCCAAGAATTCCAACACAAACATCGAGTCTCTAAAGTCTGTACCTTTAGCGCTCTAACCAACTGAGCTACCCAAGAATTCCAACACAAACATACATATCTATATATACAAGCATTACTGCTATAAAGTAAATATTCTCTTTAAAAATTTGCTTAACTGTTATGTTAGCCACCAGATGTCAGTTGGAACAAATTTCCGCTACCTCTTGTGTGAATTGAGAATACTACATGTATAAGAAAATTGTTTGTTTGTGTTGGAATTCTTGGGTAGCTCAGTTGGTTAGAGCGCTAAAGGTACAGACTTTAGAGACTCGAGTTCAAATCCCGACTCAAGCATTCATTTTTCTTTTCATATCATATTATATATATATACAAAGTGTATAGGAGATATTTTTTAGGAAAGTTAATTAATTAATTAATTTGAAGTTAAAATGGTTGTTTTGACGATTCTAGCAATTATATCAACTTTTTTAAGTCAATTTTATATATGGGGCCTATTTTTTATTTACTATAGGAATCAGTAGTTAAATTTATAGAATGTTGTTTAATTGCATAAGTTTTCCCAAGGCTGTAACTGAATAGAGTATATGAGAAAGTTTTTCAATTTTGGTATGCAGTTTGTTTACGTGTATGTCATAAAAATTGCATCTATATTCTTACTTTAGGGATTATATGCAACAGGTGTGGTGGCTTGGATAACTTGAATATGAAGCAGCTCTTCTTAACACTAAGAACATAAAGACTTACTAAGAGAGATTACAAGACTTAAGAATTCTTGTTCATTCACCTGCGACCACCAGAAAATAAATAATGCACTGCAATCTTGGATTTAATACAACAGCTTAATCATCCGAGGTTTGAAACTAATTATAATGAAAATCTAATCCTGCTTGTAAATCATTTTTACCTCTTAAAATAAGATACCTCTAGTCATATGTTTTGTAAAACACACACACATAGTATTCTCAATTTACACGAGAGGTAGCAGGAAATCGTTCCAACTGGCATCTTGTGGCCACTATAACAAGTAAGCGTATTTAAAGAGAACATTTACTTCGTAGCAGTAACGGTTGTATAGTTAGATGTTTAGAAATTAGAATAAATAAATTTTATATATATATATATATATATTTAGATGTTATAACTTCTAAATATCTAAACATCTAACTATACAACCGTTACTGCTACGAAGTAAATGTTCTCTTTAAATACGCTTACTTGTTATAGTGGCTACAAGATGGCAGTTGGAACGATTTCCCGCTAACTCTCGTGTAAATTGAGAATACTAACATAATTGTATAAGAAAAATAAATGTTTCCTTTAGGATTCCTGAGTAGATATATATATATATATATATATATATATAGGGTGTCCCGAAAAAAGATTCCAATATTTACAGAGGATGTAGTATGCAACAAATGAAGAGAAAGTTTTTATTAACATTGGTCATAAACTTCATATCTTTTGTGTTGCGATCTACTATCACTACTATCAATGCTCGCCATATCTCTGATCTATTCTTCACAACATGTGCTCTATGTGACTGTCATCCATTCCAATGTAGCCTTCCACCCTATGTCTCATGGAATAACACATACTTTGGAACAATCCTGGTTGTTGCCGTATTGTGTCACATTCATTGAACATGCGTCCTCGTGGTGTCTCCACATCATTGATGGAGACTGCATACACCAAGGTATTTAAATGTCCCCCCCCCCAGCCAAAAATCTAGCGAGGTTTAGGTCAAGAGATCGGGCAGGCCAAGGTATTTGTCCTCCCCGACTAATCCATCGCCCTTGAAAGTCTTGTGTCATTTGTCGCCTAACCAGAAGATGAAAATATGCCGGTGCGTTATCATGCTGTACCACATTTGCATTCGTATGGGCATATTCTCGAGCAACACTGGTAATTGGTTCCGAAGGAAGTTGAGGTACCTAGCACCATTCAATCTGTTTTTTTAACACATAGGGACCTAGCAATCTGTCCCCGAGAATGCTTGCCCGAAAGTTTATACAAAATTTAAACTGGTGACTTCTCTCAAGTGAATGCGGGTTTGCGTCGGCCCATACGTGCGTATTATGAAAATTTACGATACAGTCCGACGTGAAACTCGCCTCATCCATAATAAACAGAACCTTCGTTGTAAAATTCAGATCCTGAGTACACGTTCTATACTCATTGTACGAGTACAAACTAAAGCCATAACGCCGAAAATATTACGTTTACGATCAATCTTTATGGGAACGTTTGTCTTCCTTTGTTGCATACCACATCCTCTGTCAATATTGGAATTTTTCGGGACACTCTGTATATATATATATATATATACATTTAATAATAATAATAATAGGCCTAATAATAATAATAATAATAATATAATAAATTATATAATAGTTATTATTATCACTATTGCGACTATTAAACATAAAAAATAAAGTCATTCGAAAAAAAATGATATTAAATATTCAATAGTAGATTATATACGATATAAGCGGTTAAATGTACGACGAATACAAGAAGAAAGGTTACTCAGAAAAAACATTGAAATGGTGTCCAGCTGTAAGAAGAAATATAGGAAGACCGAAACTCATGGATGCAAGAAATAAGAACTGGAATTAGAGAAAACAAAATTTATGGCATTTCAAGGTGTAGATCCTGTCAGAAGTAAAATTGTACTTGACAAAATTTTGGACCAGGTGATTAAATTTACATATCTAGGATGCAATATCTCACATGAAGAAGAAAAGGATGTAAATGCAAAAACATCAACATTATAAAGAATTTTATGTTTAATAAATTCTGTATTCAAGTTAGTCCAAAAACAACTCTTTTGTATGATAGCGAAGTATGGATGTTGAAACAGAAAGATATAGGAGGACTGCAGGATACCCACTACTAGATCACAAAAAATGAAGACATCGTAGAAGAATTACTCATGGAACCTTTAGAAAACAACATTTCTGATTATAAGTCAAGACAGATGCAACATGTTCATCGAATGGAAGATAACAGGATACGCAAACAAATGTTAAGATATCAACCTGCAGGAAGAAGACCAGGACGTCCACTCAAAAGACTTCTGGATGGAGTTTCTCTTGAGGCCGAAACAGGTCAACAAATGACCTAAATTCTTGAATGTACTATGATGATGATGATGATGATGAATTAGAACAAGATGACTGGAGGACATGGAGTGGATGGCTAGGTACGAGAGGAGAAAGAAAATAAAACTTTAGGCACAGAAAGATATGTAAACATTAAAATTCTGTGTATAAAAATAAATATATATCCCCTCGTTTAGTTTTGAAACGAGACTCCTGGCGTTAAATACACGCGAATCGAATTAACTATGTTTTAACTCGATAATCGCGGACTGATACATTGTGATATAACTGTGGGAATTATACTAAGCCACTAATTATGCTTTAAATGGTATGTTTTACAATGCAGTGAAAAATATTTGTTCATCGAGCACAGACTATTATTTGTTCTACCCCAAGGGATGAGGGACATAATAAAGGGAGCTCTTCATTCCACAATCGCTAGTTATGTTTGTTGATAACCATGCTGAATACGTGAGAACATTTTATATTAGTGATAACTCTGCGACCAATACTGTACTTGAATGAGTAATGCTGGGAATGTACTGATTGCCCCAGGCTTGCACTGGCCTCTAGTCATCATAAATATTACGATAGCCATTTGTCCATAATTCCCGAGCTAATTAATCACTAATCATTGACAAAGCACATATCTCTCTTGCAACATTCAGAGGAAAAAGTTGACTAAAGATACCACGGTTGGCGTTATCATCATAAAATGTTTTCAGGCTAAGAATGCTCTATATCACAACTGTTAAAAAATATTGTTTCTTCTTCTTCTTCCTTCCAAGTATTAGGCCAAGGCCTGTTACGATCCTATAGAAAATTTTCCCTCCAGCGTTTCATAGGACGGCCCAGTGATCTTCGTCCTCTTGGTATATAATTATAAACAGCTTTGGGGATCCGATTTGAACTCATTCTTTCAAGATGGTGTTTCCAATTTAGTTGGTACTGTTTAATATATTCCAAAATTGGCCCTCAGGGGTCCTCATCTAGGGAATATGTGGATGGCGACCACAAGGTGCCCAAACTGAGCAAAACATTTCTTCCACTTACTTGTGTTTTGCACTCTTTTAACTTTACTATCTAACCTCTCTTGGTTAACTCTTGTTTTTTTCGACCCCGACGCTATTAGGGCATCCGAGGGCTAGGGAGTCTTTCCTTTCTTCCATTTCTTCTTTCCTTTATTTTCTTTTCTTCTCCAGAAAAGCCTGACCAGAGGCTATAAGATGGCAGCCCCATCACTGGTCTTGCCTTCCTTTGGCCAGCAA
This sequence comes from Diploptera punctata, assembly GCA_030220185.1. Taxonomy (NCBI): domain Eukaryota; kingdom Metazoa; phylum Arthropoda; class Insecta; order Blattodea; family Blaberidae; genus Diploptera; species Diploptera punctata. The sequence continues at coordinate 903,528 of JASPKZ010009837.1, read as the reverse complement.
CCAATCGAAGGGACTATTATTATGCTTTCAAGTCTTATACGAAATATTGTTTTACTTATCTATTAATCGGCCTCGGTGGTCTGAGGGGTAGGCACGTCCTAGCATCTGTCGCCGAGGATCGCGGGTCCAAACCCGGCTTGTGTCGATGTATTTTTAGGTTGGTAAAATACAAGCAACAAGCTATGCGCGAGATACTTTAATCAGTGCGGGAGATGCTCAAAATCTGAAGCTTCAATTAGAATATCTTGAGTAAAATTTAGTCCTTTTCCATCCAAGTAATACTGTCCTCCTCCGACGGGTTTAGCGCTGGGAGGTAGGGTATTCTTGCCATTCGGTTTACTGCTCTTGCAGGTAGTTTCTTTTGTTTCCACAGCCGAGTCGAAAAGAAGTATTATTCATTCACAAATATGCAGTTTTCAGGTTGTGATTTTCTGTGACTGTGTCTTTCGTAAATAGGGCGAATGTTTTCAATATGATTTATTAATACTTCCTTCCAGACTGGTGTTGTCATCCAGTATCCATCCCCATATCACATTCCTTTGAGCGCTAAACTCGTCGGAGGACGACAATATCGTGGGCATATATATATATATATGGTATGATAAGAAAAATAAATGCCTGGACGGGATTCGAACCCGGATCTCTGAGTCTGCACCTCAGCGTGATATCCATTACAGGCAGCTTAAGCCACTTAAGCGTCCAAAGAGCTACTTTTTTTTTACATTTTCCACTACAAAGAGCGATTTTTAAGGGTGTAGGAGTTGAATATCACAACTCTCTTATAGCCTATGTTCATCCCGGGAATCTCCTGAACATTTTGCAAAAAGTCTCATCACAATCGGATCAACGGTATGGCTGCGCATAAAGTACGAACAAACAAACAAACAAACATTAATTTTTATATATTAGATCTCAACTCAGTCTACGACTTAAGAGACCAATCTATTAAAAATGCTTCATTCACTTACCTTCAACCAACTGAATTCTATTTACATCTTCACTATCCATTTTCCATATTATATATGATATCAGTTGAGATATACCTACCTACCTAATACAGGCTTTCCACTTTACAGTATTTCGCCCTTGATTCCTGCTTTCCAGAGGTTTTTATCTTCCGATTGTCCCTCTTCCATACTCCTCTTCATCATGGCATCATATATTCCCTCATACCATGTTCTACTTCTACCCGTCTTCCTTCTGCCTGGTACCATCCAATCTAACACATGTTTAGACCACTAGTCTTCCGACATCCGTTGTACATGTCCATGCCACTGTAAATCTCTCTTTGTTATCCTTTCGATAACAGTTTCTTGTGCATCCATTTTATTGTCTGACATATGTATTTCGAATATGTTGTAGCCTGTGAGGCTACAGTTGAGATATAATATATAATATCTTGGGTGTTTCTTTGGACGATGAGTTAATTACTTGTCAACCCCTAACATATGTAGGGAAATAAGCGTAAGTAGATTAGCTTGGTTAAGTAACTCTCATAAGCGAGCAATCTTGTCCAATGTGAGTACAGACAGATTTATGAATTAACTTCATCTGTTTGAAATTTTCTGTATATTTACACAACTTAACCGACTTTTTTGTAGCGTAGTTGGTTAAGGGAATACGCTACAAGCCGGAAGGTGAGGGTTCGAGTCCCAGTGGGATCAGAATTTTTAAACTGACTCAAACTTTCTGGCAGCACTATGCCCTTGGGTTCGGCCCAGCTTCTAACCAAAATGAATACCAGACGTTTGTTCTGAGGGTAAAGGCGGCCGTCACACAGAGCTGACAACCCAGCGAACATAAAGTGCCGATCGTCCAGAAAGAATAGTAGCCTTAACTACCTCCAACTATCCCAAGGGTCTCCTAAGGTCTGTAGAGGGATCACTTTACATTTACCTTTACCTTTATCTGATTACATGGGAAGTATATTAAATTCATTAATTGGACCTTTATTGTATTTATCATCTGGCTAAGTCAATATAAAATATACATAAACTAAAAAAATTATAAAACAATATAATTTAATTTTAATTACACACACACACACACACACACACACACATATATATATATATATATATATATATATATATGATATGAAAAATGAATTATATATATGTGTGTGAATGAGTTGATAGCAAAAGTAAACAGAATGGAACAGAACTCTACCGACAAACTTTCATATGTTGTTCAGACATGTTGTGTGGGTATTTTTTTATATAAAGGAGCTCAGGAGTTTACGAGTAATGGTGAAATACATCATAATTAAAACTCAGTCGAACATTAGTGTAGGCAATTATAACGTTAAGAGTTGGATGGCGTTAATGCCATGACTTACCAAGTATAGTTCTAATTAGGCAAGATTGTCATTAGAAGGCTCTATGCTTCAGCTTTGTCCAAGAATTTAAAGATTAAAATATAAAAGAGTAGTCTTGTTAGTGGTAGATTACAACTTGAAATAGGGCCACCATATTTGAGGAGATAAAGAAGGTAAAACAATTCCAAAACAGTAGAAAATGAGCACATGTGATGGAGAATGGAGGACGCTTCGCAACAAGTATAATATCATCGTGGAAAATGCCATCTCCTGTATGAAATACGACTTCAAGATTCTTGTATGCAGCAATTGGGATAGTCTGTTTGGACTTCACAAAATTACAGAAGACTATGGATTGAAGATATAGAAAAAATATAGGATTTCAAGGTGTAGAATTGTTCTTGACAATAAAATGTTGGAGCAAGTTAATAATTTTACATGTCTAGGTTGCAATATCTCATATGAAGATGAAAATGTTGTAAATGCAAATATATTAATTGAATAATAAAGCCCATGAACAAACAAAATAAAATAATTATAAAACAATGGTAGTCCCTGTCCTTTTGTATGGGAGTGAATCTTGAAAATAAAATCCAAGCAGCCGAGATGAAATTTTTAAGAAGAGTAACAGGATGCACTAGAATGGACCAGATAAGAAACGAAGATATCCGTGAAGAACTGCAGATCTACTCCATAGAAGAAAATATATTTAACAACAAGAATCAGTGGAAAGAACATGTAGAAAGAATGGAAGAAAGTAGATTACCAAATAAAATCTTACATTATTTTGCGAGAGGAAGAAGAGATGTCGGACATCCTCGGAAGAGGTGGTCTTAGATCTATTAGTGAAGACGGAACAGGCAACTAATGCCTAAACCAGGAAGTGAAGAAGAAGAAGACAAATATATTAATATTTTTATGGATTTTAAGGTTCAAGCCACAGTTGGTCCAAAACTATTTAAGACTAGAAGTGTATGAAGCACTGGCTCTTCTAACTCTATTGCATTGTAGAGAAGTGCGAATATTGAAACATATATACAGAGACTTAGATCTGCTGAAATGGGATATCTTCGGAGGACTGCAGAATACACACTACTAGATCATAAACATATGAAGTCATCTTATAAGAATCACACAAGGAACTTTTAGAAAACAAAATATCTGAATATAAGTCAAATGGATGCAACATGTTCATCGAATGGAGAATCACAGAATATCCAAGCAAATGTTAAGTTGTCAACCTGCAGGAAGAAGAAAATCAGGGCGTCCGCTCAAAAAACGTTTGGATGTTGTTTCTAATGAGGTCGAAACAAATCAACAAATGACCAAATTTCGTGAATGGACTATGATGATGAAGTAATTGGGATATCATTGCAGATATACGTAAGCCTGCTTATATTTAATTTAATAAAAGTTACATGCAGCTAAAAATAAAGTGATATCTCGTGTCATATTAATTTGGGTCACCCAGTTAGTATAAATGCATATCTTTGAATCACAAAATATACCACCATTACTCTTTATAATGATGTTGCTTTGGAACGGTCAGAATGTACTTTATCACAGATGTCAGCTAGTAATGTGTTTTCAAATCGCACACACAAACACGGTGGCATGTGGAATTGTACATAAAGCGAGGGTAATTTCCTCCAGTTGGGCGGCTTCGCTCAATACAGGCCAGGATTGTTTTCCATATATCTCGATCAGATAGGAGATTGCGTCCCTGGCGAACTTCCTCTATCTTCGTAGTTGTGCACCACACATGGTACATCAGACTTCAAATGTTATTTTCTTCCTTCGTTGCAGACAGTATGGCTTCTTAGATAAAATATCCTCTCTTTAAAGTAATGCAGATTCTTAGTAACACCCAGAATGCCGAAGATTATTATTATTATTATTATTATTATTATTATTATTATTATTATTATTATTATTATTGTGCAGAAATATGAATTAAAATCAAGAACAATAAGTGAATTAAATTGTGCAAGAATTAATTTTAAGAGGAGTTCATCCAGGATTTCCAGAAGAGAAAAAATAAGAGACAGCGTAATTGACAAAACGTTAATGTTCGAGCTTCAATTGTCGACTTTATAAAAGACAAACAATTATAATTATTGTATGGTATGTAGAAAGAATGACCAAAGACTGATTCCGAAGAAAATACTAGAATGGGTGGACGGCCCAATGGTAATAGGATTTTTAAAATGACTCAAACTTTCTGGTGGCACCTGGTCCTAGGGTCGGCTCAATGTCTAAACGAAATGAGTACCAGACGTATGTTTTGCAGGTAAAAGCGGCCGACAGGCAGGGCTGACAACCCAGCTAAAATTTCAAGCCGATTGATAATAAAGGTGAACCTTAACCATCTGTTATTTCAAGGGCCTCCTAAGGCATGTAGTGGGATCACTTTTCCTTTTATTATATGTACATTATCAAGTAAAAAAAACAGATTCCTGAAGAGGATAATTTGAATTAAAACAAATACACTGTACCATGCCTTGAACATTACATAAAAAATGTAATTGAAATGGAAAACAGCGAGAGTCAAGAAAAATATTATTGAAAGAATAAGAGAGATTGGAACCGGTTCTAAAATTATTTTTAAAAGTTGCATAAATTTACATATAACATAAATTTACCATTTTTGCAAAATTAAAAGTGATTAATAAAGATATGGTTGTGATAATACTTATTATTAATTCATTTTGTGCATATTAAAACAACTTTTGTTTATATATATATATATATATATATATATATCCACCGTTGTGGTCTCGAGGTAGCGTGCTGCCTTGTCACGCAGCGGGCCCGGGTTCGATCCCCGGTCGGGGAAGTTTTTCTGGGTGAGGTTTTTATCGGAGTTTTTCCTCACCTGTAAGACAAATGTCAGGAAACTTTAAGGCCCAAATGGTCCCCGAAATCATATGGCCATCATCCTTATCATTATCATCCTTACCATTATCATTATCATCATCATCCTTCACCGGTGTGGAAAGCAACGGGAAGCTACCACACCTACACAATTCCCTAGTAAAGCTGCAAGTATAGCATGAAAATGCTATGATTGCAGTGAAGGACCTGCCTTCGGGCAGAATTACTATGGATGGATATATATACATTTGTGGTCCTGCGCCGCAGCCGAATAATTAAGGCAAAATTCCTTGGCACAGAGCTACGGGTCGAATCTGTGCGGAGCAAGACAATTTATCGTGACATTTCGGCCAATGAGGGACCGGTGGCCACCCAGCATCATGAGGATTTTGGGTTGCTACAATAATTAGCGACTTCAGATTGAGAAAAACCAGCTATAATGGCTGGGGACCCGGCATGCTAATCACATGTCACCCCTACACTGGCTGGATGAATGTCTACATCTGTGATTAACATGTGGATGTGAGACCAGCAGCTGGCTAATAGGCCAAGTGTCTTCTAGGCCTGTCGCGCCATGGAACATTAACAGTAGAGGAGATGGAATATTATCAAGTAAATTTTATAATTTTACATTATTATTTTTTCTTGTAAGATAAATTGTTTATGTGATTAAAATAAATTATATAATAGTAAAGATAATGATTTTAGGTTGTTGGTGAAAAATAACTAAAATTATTAGATTGTGTGAAGGTGTTTAGATACTCAGTGTGAGCGCCTCTTTTCGTGTACAGTTTTCAATCTCTTACTTACAAACATAAATGACAGGAAGTCTAATCAGTGGGATATAATGCATTTTACGTCACCAGTACATTTCTACTACAGGACACGCACTTTGAAAGACACAGCACTGTACTATTTTGTATTTACTCTTATCTGTAGTCAGTGCAGCAATGTTTGTGTGAGCGCACCGGCGCTCTGAGAGTACATAACCCCCACTCCTGCATTAAATATAAAAAAATAAACTTTTTCAATGGATTGCGAGATACAGAGGAATGGAGCTTTCGATGCTATTATTAGTGAAGACCTACAAAATCAAGTTATGACTTGTTGTACAGTTGGCATATTTCAATTACTGTGCCTGAAAATGCGTTTCATTGTGGCGAAGTGATACGCACTAAACCGTTTAATTTGTGAATATTTAATAGGCTTCTGTTCATTTACAACGATAACATTGTAATGTTATCTGGTTTCATTAACAAGTTGTTCTTTATTAAAACCATGCTGCAAGCTTCAAGGTTAATTTGATTAAATTACCGAGTAGTTCCATGTAACGTACACAGGGTGTTACGAATCTATTCGTTCAAATTAATACAAGACGTAGAGAACACCGAACGGGGGACTATTGTACCAAAGTATTTGAGAATAAAGTTCTTAGGAATGTTTTTGGGCCAAAAAGAGATGAACATACAGGCGAATGGAGAAAAGTACATAATGATCTACATGGTATGCATAGGAAGCCAGATATAATAACAGTGAAATCTCGTAAACTGCGATCGGCAGGACATGTGGCACTGATGGGAAATGAAAGAAGTGCATGGAACTTCTTGTAGGAAAATCAGAGGGAAAACGCCCAGTTGCTAGACCACGAATGAGGTAGGAGAATAACATTATACGTGGTTTAAGGAAAGTAGATTATACAGGGGATGATTGGAAAACGTTGTCTCAGGGTAAGGATGTATGGAGGGTTTATGTCCACGCGGCCATAAACCTACGGGTTCAATAGAGCCAGTGAGTTAGTTAGTTAGGTAGATAGGTAGGTAGGTAGGTAGAGAACAGCAAAACAAATATATTTCGATAAGGAACATATGGTCTCAGAAGTCAACTTGTAATGTTAGAGAACATTTGGTTAATGGTCCTGAGATAAGCTGTTGTGTCGGTCGAGCTAGCCCTGTGAACTGGCCACCCAGATCACCTGACCTCACGTCTCTGGATTTCTTCCTTTGGGGGCATATGAAGCAGCTGGTGTATGAAACCGTTGTGAAAACAGAAGAAACCCTAGTCGCTAGAATTGCCGTCGCTGCTGGGATCATAGAGAACATGCCAGGAATCTTCGAACGAATACTACAACCAGTTGGCAGATGATGTACTGCATGCATACAGACCAATGGAAGTGCATTCGAGCAATTCCTGTGATGCTACTGCTGCAATTAGCATGTTAAACTACCTTCTGTATAAATCGTCTCTAACATTACCAGTTGATTTCAGATACCGTAAGTTCCTTATTGAAATATATTTGTTTTGATGTTTTCTACCACCTGTATTAATTTGAACGAATAGTTTCGGAACACTCTGTGTGACATATGTCGACCTTCGTTTAAATACGGTTTTATTTATTGTCTTACATGTTCATGTACGATTTTTCGCGTCTACAAAATAGTATTGCTCTTATGGGGCAATTCTTGATAGTAAACCTGTCCTTTTATGCGACATTGATTTATTAGTTAATTAATTTGAAATAAATACTTAGTTTAATAGTTTCACCTACAATTTTGCCAAGAAGGTGAATGCCCGATTTATAAAAAAAAACATTATGGAACGTATAATTATCACCTACATATTTAATAAAATTATGGATGAGTTCAATTACCGGAACAGCGACTAGCGGAGCTGCCATTGAACCATCCTCTTTCACGGAACTTGGGGATAATTGAATAGCCTAAGTCATTTCGAAGAGGGATCATCTACTATTTTTCTGAAATTCACTTCTTTCGTTTTTCCATACCTACTTCCATCGTTTTCACATGAAAACGGATCAACTACACTATTCCTCTACAACTTTCTGACTTTATTCGGTAACAATTTCAGATCCAATGCCTCATCTTGAACAAGTTGACACAGTTTATTTCCCTTTCCTGTAAAATTTTATCAGCTGTGGATGATCCCTTTTCGAAATGACTCATTCAATTATATTCCAATCTCTTTCACTCAGTCTGCGACATCAAGTGGCAACATCGTTTCCATAAGAACAATACTATTTTCTAAATATGGAAAACCCTGTAGATTCTTAGATATTCATGTATTTTATATCTATCTATTTTCAGGTTTTTACAGCTACTGCCATCTTCCCGTGCCAAACCTCCAAAGCCTACGATCTTGAGCATCTTCAATGCTTAGCCCTCTTGCTTGAATTACTGACTTCATGTTTTCCTTACATGTTAACTTTGGTCGGCATATTTCTTCTTTCTGGTCGGTTGCTATTGATATAGTTGCTTCGGCCATCGCTCATCTTCCATTCTTAAAATATGTCCTAACCACTTTAATTCCTTGTCCTCAATTCTTTCAATTATGCTTTCTTCTGCTTCCATTATGTTTCTAATTTCCTAATTTGCGACATGTTCTAATTTTGACTTTCTAGCACTTCTGCGTAAATAATCCACAACAATATCTATAATAATAATAATAATAATAATAATAATAATAATAATAATAATAATAATAATAATAATATTATACATATACTAGTAAAATGCATATCGAATTCCGTTGAGGTGAAGTCATATGATGTAAGTTAAAACAAATTAATTGTACCTGTTGGTAGGTGCCGTCGTCCTCAACTTTGTTAAAATGTTGAATATAAAATAAACTGGATCGCATTCGGAAGTTATCTTCCATCTTCGGCAGGTTGAGCTTCCGCTACTCGTTGTTGTGTACGGTGATGTATACTCCAACTGTTTGTAGCAGCAACTGACTTGTAGCAGCAACAAGTCAGTTGTTGCTACAAACAGTTGGAGTATACATCACCGTACACAACAACAACGAGTAGCGGAAGCTCAACCTGCCGAAGATGGAAGATAACTTCCGAAAGCGCTCCAGTTAATTTTATATACAATATTTTAACAAAGTTGACGACGACGGCACCTACCAACAGGTACATTTAAAAATGTTTAAGATCCATCATATATATATATATATATATGTCTAATATTCTATTTCAGAAACACCATGGCGCGACAAACCTAGAAGGCCCTTGTGTGTTGATACTTAAGTTGATATTCCGGGCTGATTGACCGTGGTCCAGTTTTATTTAAACTCGAAGTTTCATCTACTGCTGCGGTAAACATCTTCAGGAGATTCTGTGTACCCCGTGTGAACTCCTAAACTGTCGTCTGCAGACTGTTGAGAAGTTCACAGTAAACATGTAGAATCTCCTGAAGATGTTTACCGCAGCAGTAGATCAAACTTCGAGTTTAAATAAACTGGACCTCAGCCTATCAGCCAGTCGGAAGACCAACTTAGGAATCATAATATTAATTGCTAATAAAACTATTAAATATTTATTTTGGTCAGTCTATAGCTCATAATTTTGACATATTTTCACCCTCTTTTGGGGATATGAATATACAGGATGTGTCAGAAAGGATGGCGCAAACTTACATGGTTGAAAGTACACGATAATAGAAGCAACAATGTCCCAGTAAACATGGGTCCGCAAACGAGCCGTTTGCGAGATAATTACGAATTTTTTGTTACAATCAGCCACTGACTTAATTGTAAACATCGTCCTAGTTAGTACAAATTAATTTGAATTTAGACTTTACTATTAATTTTTCATCTCATTTAGTTCACATTTCACAGTTCACTTCACTTATGAGTTACCTGTTAAAGGAGGTGTTCCAAGTGTCTTCCTTGCATCTGGATGCAATACTGTGCTCATCTCTGCAATTAATGTCGAATTTTTTCGAAAACCCCTGGATCATTTCTGAATTCTTGACAATCATGTACAACTCTCTGCTCCAGTTCTTCAACCGTGTTAACGGGTGTGCTGTACACTTCGCTTTTGAGGTGACCCAGACTCGAAAACCCAAAGGATTTAGATCAGGTGATCTTGGAGGCCAAGGTACAGATCCGCCTTGACCTATCCATCGTTGACCGTATCTGCGCGTTAGATGCCGTCTCACAGCAGCAGCAAAATGTGCCGGAGCTCCATCATGCATGTACCACAAACTCCGACGTTGCTGAAGGGGAACACCCTCAAGCAATCCTGGAACATGACGCCGCAGAAGCCTAAGGTACCTCCGTCCATTAAGTTTTCGTGGAAGAATGTGTGGCCCAATGAGATGATTACCTAGTAGCCCTAACCACACATTCAGTGAGAAACGGTGCTGATGTGGTGACTCATGAACAGCATGTGGGTTTATTTCACACCAAAAATGTGTATTATGATAATTGAAAACACCATCGCGTGTGAATCCTGCTTCGTCTGTAAATGAAATGTTACATGCGGAACGAGGGTTGACTACAGTCTGTAGTTGCATCCACTGAAAACATCACTCTAGGAACAAAGTCCGCATCGTTGAGACATTGAACTCGTTGGAGGTGATAAGGGTACAGTAAATTGCGTTGTAAAATTCTCCATACACTACTGTGGCTCAGTACAGGCATTTGTGTGGCAATTCTTCTCGTCGAGGTTCCTGGAGAGAGCTGTACTGCTTCCAACACCATATCCACAACCTCAGGCGTAACAAGAGCAAGCCTACCTACTGCTCTGCCATGTGTAAAACCCCATTTTCTCGCAGGCGCTGATGGACCCATGTAAATGTACGACTTTTGGGGTGTATTCGATCAGGATATGTTTCTTGGTACAAGCGTGCAGCCTCCCGTGCATTGGCATTAGCCCTACCGTACATGGAATGCATATCCGCATACTCTTCGTTACTGTAAGGTTCCATTGTAACTACAACACAGCACAAGTGGCACTCAGACGAGACTGTGTACTGTATCCGTCCTGTACGTTCTGCGTGTATGGTTTGATTACAAGTCCACCTCTCGGCAATGTTCAGTTTTGTAAACAAAGAACATAGGACAGCTTCAACTGTGCAAGGAGTAAACCGTACGATGTTACAAACAATTACGTCAGTGGCGACTTGTAACTATACATTCATAATTATCTCGCAAACGGCTCGTTTGCGGACCCATGTTTACTGGGACATTGTTGCTTATATTATCGTGTACTTTCAACCATGTAAGTTTGCGCTATCCTTTTTTATACACCCTTCATAGTGTATAAATTAATATACATGTATTTATTTTGTTAGACCGTAAAGTTGTAATCAATATAGGCTTAAGTACAGAGAGCAAGTTAAAAATTCAAGAGTGAATTCGATGCTAATATTAACGTTAGAATAGTAATTCATTCTTTCAACTAAATTTCTTCCTGATATCACGACATGTGCAATATGGCATTTACCTATATTTATTTGTATAATTAATTACAGTTCCCAGAAAGTATTTGATTAATCCTCTGACTATTATACCTTCCGCTACGTACTGATGTATAGCACGTTGTATACTAGTTACTAGGATGCTCAAGCTTCCAATCACTACAAAGCATGACTGACGTTCCTCTATGAGGTATGATGAATAGGCATAATTGCTGGTATGCCATATTGACGAAGGTGTGCTTCAAGCTCTTTGTAACTGTGCGGCTCATTTTAATAATTCATTTGAACAAATACCGAAGCTCTTTTTTCTAATTTGTTTCGTAGCATTTTTTAAATTATTGATATACAGAAAGAGACATTTTATATCTATACACATGGTCTTTCCATGGATGAGTGTAGATGTGCATTATTATGTATATAGTGTAGACATAGATTGTATTTATATATTCATTGTTTTGATACACGTGTGTAGCCATGTAGGTATTTGTTTATATTATTATTATTTTTGTTTCTTTTTTAATTCATGAAAAAATAATGCACGTACGGCCAAGCATGCCTGAGCGCAATGTAAATGCATATTATTCTTTTGAAAAAAAGGCAATAAATTCCATTCATTCACTTATTTCAAACAGTCTGTCTTTATTGTTGCTTACAAGTAACTGCAAATATGTCCAAGAATTGTATTGTATTTAAATAGTTCCTATACTTAAATTATTATAAAAGAAGATTTTTATCAAAGAATGTGGTATAGAGTGCGTACAACAGAATAGCATTAATTTTTTTTATATACGCTGATGATGTATTATTAGGCGATAGTGAGAAAAAACAGTTAAGTCTCGTAGACTGGGATAGACAGGACATGTGGGACGAATGGGGAATGAAAGTGGGGCATGGATAATTTTGTAGAAAAACCAGAGGGAAAGCGCCCAAGATTGAAGTGGGAGGATAACATTAACCATGATTTGAGGTAAGTAGATTATACAGGGGATTGGAAAACATTAGCGCAGGATAGGGATGTATGGAGAGCTTATGACAATGCGGCCATGAACCTGCGGGTTCGATAGTGCCGGTGAGTTAGTTAATTAGTCAGGAAATGCTGAAAGCCAATATGCGTTCTATTATATAACATGAAGAAACCTGATCTGAAAGGAAATACGCGTATCAATAAAATTAGAAAATATACCACTTGTTAAATGTCCACCGCTGTGGTCTCGAGGTAGCGTGCTGCCTTGTCACTTATCGGGCCCGGGTCCGATTCCCGGTCGGGACAGACTGCTGGGTGAGTTTTTTTTTTTGGGTTTTCCTCTCTCCTGTAAGACAAATGTCAAGAAGCTTAGGGCCCAACGGTCCCCAAAAATCATCCGGCCATCATTAACATCAACATCCTTCACCGGTGCGGGAAGCTACCACACCTATAATTCCCTAGTAAAGCTGCAAAACGTAGCATGCAATATGCTATGATTGCAGTGAAAGACCCGTCCTCGGACAGAACACTATGGAATTGAACCACTTATAGAAACTATTTTTTAGCGGGAATTATCATTTAACAACAAAGGAGGAAAGCTTTGAAGTGTCAGGATTTAAGAACGGAGGAGCGATGATTAATTAATAACAAACTGGACTGAGATGTAAAAAAAAAAAAATCAAACTCAGGCTGAACCCCGGAAACGCATACTATTATGGATTAATAATTATTTGTCATTCCTGGGTTATGTATAGTATGGTTATAAAGATGTTAGGCCTACAAGTAACTTATTTATTTATTTTACCTGGTGCAGTTAAGGCCGTAAGGTCTTCTCTTCCACTTCACCAGGGTTAAATTATACATGTAATAAAAATTATGATTGATACATAATAGATATAGACTACACAATATAAATATGACAAGGGTAAGAAGGAAAAATAATATTAATAATAATAATAATAATAATAATAATAATAATTGGCACTAACGAAATCATAGGTTAACGGCCGCGCAGAATATTCTCTCCATACATCCCTATTCTGAATTTTTTTTTTCAATCATGTCCTGTATAATTTACTTTCCTCAAATTATGATTGTTATTCTCCCTCCTCATTCTTGGCCTACTTACTTGGGCGCTTTCCCTCTAGTTTTCCTGAAAAGTTTTCATTTCCTGTTTCATTCCCCCAATCGTGCCACATGTCCTGCCCATCGCATCTACGAGACTTAACTGTTCTTATTGCATCTGGTTTCTCATAACGATCACGTAGTTCACTGTTATCATGTAGATGTTATGGAATCCATAACTATTTGTTCTCTAAAAATGTTAAACTAGAAATGTATAACACTGTTATTCTATACGTATTATTAAACGAATGCCAAACATGATCTCTTACTTTAAGAGCGGAGAAAAGAGTACAAATATTTGAGAATCCATCCATAGTAATTCTGCCCGAAGGCAGGTCCTTCACTGTAATCATAGCATTTTCATGCTATGCTTGCAGCTTTACTAGGGAATTGTGTAGGTGTGGTAGCTTCCCGTTGCTTTCCACACCGGTGAAGGATGATGGTGATGATGATAATGATAAGGATGATGGCCATATGATTTCGGGGACCGTTTGGACCTTAAAGTTTTCCTGACATTTGTCTTACAGGTGAGGAAAAACCCCGATAAAAAACCTCACCCAGAAAAACTGCCCCGACCGGGGATCGAACCCGGGCCCGCTGCGTGACAAGGCAGCACGCTACCTCGAGACCACAGCGGTGGACTATTTGAGAATAAGTTATTGTTTTCACCAAGGAGAGGCTAAGAGACGTGCAATTAAACAAGTAAATAGAAGGAGAATCGATTTTTTTTTTCTATTTTCATTTTTTAATTTACTTGATTCTCATCCCTTACACTAGCATCCTTGCACCTGTCCTCCACATAAAATCTCGGCAGCATCTGCATTCAAGAAAGATGGAATCGTTTTGTGTTGAAGAAAGAGCGAATCGTCATTTCATCGTTACACTGTTTCGTCTTTCACGTTTTATAAATTCGGAAATTGAAGCAATTATGACGTTTAAGAAACTAAGAATAATAAGCATCAATAAAAGAAATGATAAAAAAAGCATATGTTTTATGTTGTGTAATATAAAATGTTCGATTATTTTATTTTGTGATAGGTCATACTCATTAATTTGATGTCATTCTCTCGTATAATTAAATAATTTCCACCAGGCAGACGGATTGAAATAAATTAAAAGTTTGAGCCTTATACTGCCAGCATATTGTAGAAAACTGTCATATACCTATATGAGAACAAGTAATACTGGATAAAATATGTCTGAATATCCGCTTATCCTTTAAGTTAATCTATTTCTCGCCTCAAGCGAAGTCTGTGCCATCAAGTGAGATTATCATGAATCACAAGTATATGCAAAATTTATAATGAGAGTTTATTATTCGTCCATGAGAACCAAGGAGAAGGTTACAGTAAATCAGAAAGTAATGAATCACGTAGCACAGTATATCAGCTTGATGCACGTCTTCAGATAGAAACCACTGTGCAACGAGAACTGTAGTACTTAATGAGAACTGTTTGGCCTTAATATTCAATGATTTGAGTGTTTTATATACTTTGCTCATTTCTGGAAGATGTAGTAATTCATTGCACACCGAAACCTACCTTGAAATTTCTTTCAGCGAAACGTTGTGATGTACCAAAAAAAAAAAAAACAATTACAAGACACTAAAATCCAGCGCCAAGCATCTCATTTTAACTGTAGAGAAGTAATACAACAACTGGATTTGTAGATTTTGTAGATTGGATAACCCACACTGACTGCCGTCCGCTCTGCGTCCGGGTAAAGTTTCCTGGACTATTTAACTCATGCCGCAAATGGGAGTCATTGACCAATCACATTTCAATGAATTTTCTTTTACAACCAATCACAGTCGTGTTTGACCTCGATACTTATCGAATTTTGATTACCTTTTTAATACTCTGAACAAGTCAAATCATTATTTTGCTGTAACTGATTCTCTAACAAACACGTTGAATACAGCAAATAATGAACAGATTCCTTCGAACTACACATTTGATAATTGTGTGTTCAATAATTGTTTTTAAATACTGATTTTACTGAGCTGTTTCAGAAAAAATGAATTAATAATCTATAGTGTTGGTTATAATATACAGTTTGACGTGTTTCATTTGTTTCTCCACTAGGGTGCATTCTTAACAATATTGCGATCCTACTTGGCAATAAATAGTAAGATCAAGTTTCAGTGATGAACAAATGAAACATAATCAAACATTTCTCATTTATTTTCAAACATAGCCGTTCACATTAAATATATAAATATTTTAAAATGACTACATTTAAATAATGATTTATAAGTAAACAGCTTAATTTTATTCTTTAAACAGTCCTAACAAATACCACTCTTGATTTCAGAATCCTGTAGATAAGTTAGAAATCACTTGTGGCATTAGTTATACTTATTTTTTTCTAACCTATAGGACAAATAGGCTTATCAGAAAACTTTAAAGTCAAAATAGTTCGCTAGCACCATTTGGTCATTATCGTCCATACCATTTAGATTTGTTTGTATGAATATGTGAGTGAATGTCTATATTTTCTGAAATGTTTATTTATTTATTTTATTTCTTTATTTTACCTGATGGAGTTAAGGCCGTAAGGTCTTCTCTTCCATTTCACCAGGGTTAAATTATATATACAATAAGAATTATGATTGATACTTAATAGATATAGACTACACAATATAAATTTGACAAGGGTAAGAAAGAAAAATAGTAATAATAATAATAATAATAATAATGTTGGTGTTCTCTCGGACGTAATCTCGACATTGAACTAATGACTAATCCGGAGAGGCCATTCATGTTCTTGTGTGCCCAAAAAAAGTACACGTGTGATCCAAAATTAAAAATGCTCCCTCGACAGGTCGCTCTTCGGTGAGGACAAGCATGCGCTGGACACGTAAAAGTACCTACAATGGGAAATGTGAATGTATGGAAGAGAGAGAGTACATTTGTACCGAAATAGAATGAATAACAATTAATAATCACACATTTGAGTAACTTAACTAAGCAGAATATTACTTTACAAACTTGCTTTGAATTCCCTAGAGAGCAACCTACAGATATGCTACAAATCAGTGTACAAAGAGACTCTGTACAGTAATTCAAATCCTTTGTGGATGTTTATCCTTTGTCCTTCACATGGTCAGCTTTGTTACAAGTTGCTTTTGAGCATATTTGAAACTTAACTAGATAAATACTAGCGAGTCTAGACTATAATCCGCCAATTAGTTACCTTCAAACCACAAATAAACAGACGCTAGGGTATCTACCTATTCATTATATAATATGTGAATAACAATAGTTTACCGAGTTCAAAATATGCTATTCCTCGTATATTTCCACCGCGGTGGTCTCGTGTAATGTCGTTACGCGGCGGGCCAGGGTTCGATGTAAATGGTTCCCGAACATCATCTGACCATCACAATCATCCATATCTTATTCGCCTTGTTTAGCATACTCGTACATGTATGAGTGAATGTTTTGCCATGTCTTGAATGTTCGTGATGTCTCGGAGGTGGTCCTAGCATTAAGTTGATGATTCAGCCAAAGAAGAGCCTCCAGAGTTGAATAACTTTATTGATGTATTGTGTGTTAGGTTATTAATTTTACTTTTTTAAATTATTTCGTTTGGAGCGATGGAAGGATAAAAGTAATTTTTTTAACATTATTTTTTATTAATTGGTCCAATTATTTTGATTAAAGGATTAAATTACTCTAGGGATAACAGAGTAATTTTAATAGGTCCTTCCGTGGTCAAAAAATTATGTATTATCCAAAGTTACATGCTATAAGAATTTAAAAAAATCATTCCCATATCTTCGAATTATAGAAACTAAAATTGATAGCCCAACTCTTTTCCGATAGGTCGTGACTCTATAGTTTCGGGTGCCGTGAGACAAGTAGAAGAATTTATAATGTAGAGGTTAAATTAAGGTAAAAAGAGAGAAATTATATTTCATGGTCACAATGACAACAGTACATTTTTACACGCTTTATATTAGCTTGACCTGTATCTATCTATGTAATGGAATTTTTCAACACGATTTTCACCCACTTAAAAACATTGGATCGACTTGAAACTTTGTGTACTTGTAGAGGACCAATGACAATACAATAATTTCATAAATAATATATAATATATAACAGGTTGCGGACTTATCGACTTTTTAGTCCATCATTGTAAGAAATTAATATTATATCCTCTGGTAGCTCAGTTGGTAGAGTGGTGGACTATAGTATACCACTACAGTATTCCATAGGTCGCTGGTTCAAATCTGGCCCGGAGGATTTTTTTAGAAGAGTATTACGTCTAGCTCATACTACAGTAAGTATCGATTTTAAAGGTATTTACATTTTTATCTTAGTGTGTAAAATATTAATGACAATTTAGTAAACTTACCACATTGTAATTTATCCAAAAAAATTATGAGAAGGATACGATTAACTGTAACTATTTACCTATATTAAAATATACAAAAATATTATAATAATGTTAGATAATAATCATTTAAAAATATATAATTATATTCGTGCTTAGACACTACAAATATCGTAAGCATTTAAATTTTCATGGGATTCCGGTTTATGACAATTAAACTAAAAATTAAAAAAATAAATAATAGCTTAAAAAACTAAAACAACACGCTTTATTAGAAAACGGAACTAAAAAAATGAAAAATAATTTTAATTTCCAACACGCTTGGGGTAAAATTAAAATGGTCAACAAAAAAACCATCTCCAAGATATCTACAATAAAACTAGAGTTATCTACAAAAAAAATAGTTTTATCATCAAAAGCGGGGGTGCTTTTATGGCTTTTACGTTTTCTTCTTAGATACTTTACTTTTACCAATATCTGTTTATTATAAAATATATTGATTGATATAGAGCACCCCACGCTTTTGATGGTAAAATTATTTTTTTTGTAGATAATTCTAGTTTTATTCTAGATGTATTGGAGTTAATTTTTTTGTTGACCACTTCAATTTTATCCCAAGCGTGTTGGAAATTAAAATTATTTTTCATTTTTTAGTTCGGTTTTCTAATAAAGCGTGTTGTTTTAGTTTTTTAAAACTATTATTTATTAATATTCAACATCAAATTATACAGAAATATTGTAGGCCTACCAGATATCATGTTTTCTGAAAGCAGCTTATTTGTAGAGTTCTCAATTTGCCTTTTAAATACTTTAAGACATCAACTTTCATTGATAGCTTAAAAACAGGTTTTTTTTAAATACTTAATCTTTGATTTCATACCACTTTAATATTTGAATTACATTCATTTTAACGGCAGTCTGCAAGTTAACCATTTTTTGTTGTTTTTGTTTTGTATCCAGTACAATTTCATTAAAATCTTTTTTCTTTTGTTAGTGATTGTCAACAATAAAAATCCAGGCAGGGTAATATTCTGGTATTCAGTTTTAAAACATTCAACATAATTACGGAAAGCTCAAGCAAATACTCACTATTTTTACTATCACAGTTATACGTCTAAATATTACGTAATTGCATAGATGTTAGCATGTTTGCTAATGTAACTTTCTTTCATTAAAACAGTGAGGTACCAGTCCATACCAATTCCTTTCTCCGCCATCCTGCTGTTTCTCAAGTAATGGGTTTGGATCTCTAATCAAAGGAGTTTTCCGAATTAAGTTTAAAAAAGTATTATTATTATTATTATTATTATTATTATTATTATTATTATTATTATTATTATTATTATTATTATTATTATTATTATTGTTACTTTGGGGATTGAAAATGAGAAAATTAAGTCAGTTAACAAATTCAAAGATTTGGGAACAATATACAGTCAGAACAAACAAGCAGTTCTGAGAAATACGAAATATTAAGTCAAGGAAGGAAAATAATTGGAACGTGAAATTCTGTGCTATAGATTAGAAACATTCTGAACAAAATTTAAAAAAAAAAAAAACTTAATTTATAGTTCGTTGGAGGAGTATACTATTGAATGGTGCGAAAACATGGTAAATAAGTAGACAGCAAGCACATTAACTATTGGTGACAGAGAAGGACTTCTGGAGGAGGGCTTCTAGATATTCAAGAAGAGACAAAATTAGGAATACTAAAATCAGAGAAATAATGGATTTCAGAAATATATTCTACAAGTTATTGAAGAAGGAAGACTGAAATGGTTTGGCCACGTAAAGAGGATGTCAGATGACAGGATACCTAAGATGATAGTAAAATTTGAAGCGGAGACCAAAATAATAGTGGGTTTAAGGAGTGCATAGGAGTATGATGTGGAGAGGATTAACAGAGAGTGGTGCAGAGAATAGGGATTTATGGAGGAGTAAAATTTACAGTGGATTATAGGAAAACTACTGTATTGTAGAGAAATTCCTAATAAAATATTATTATTATTATTATTATTATTATTATTATTATTATTATTATTTTATGATTATGTATTATTATTGTCATTATGAATTATTTTTTTTTTTGCAAATGCCCCAGGTTGTCTTTCGATATTCCTTGTGTTCTCTCCTGACATGGCGTACTTGTAACCCACTTCTGAAGCTGGGGCGCCTGGAAGGTGGGGTTACGTTGCCCCGATGATATGATCGGTGATGATAGTGGTGCGCCAGGAGAGTCCCTAATCCTAAGCTTAATCTAAGATGAATATGAATGATGATTGCGATGGCCATATGATTTCGGGGACCGTTTGGGCCTAAAAGTTTTCCTGACATTTGTCTTACAGGTGAGGAAAAACCCCGATTTATTATTATTATTATTATTATTATTATTATTATTATTATTATTATTATTATATAGTGTTACTGTCCATACAGTAACCTTGGCTCTCTTATGACGACATTCCTTTCCAAAGCCGTAAAAGCTGTTAATATTAATTCTTCTAGTCTAAGTCGTCCTCTACCTCATCTAGATATCTTTGAGCTCTTATATCCCTTTTACTATTTGGTTTCCTATTGAAAAACTTCCATCCTGACTACAAATGCCAAGCAGGAGATTTTTTTGTTTTGTTTTATATTCTGCTATGGTATTTGGTTTGCTGTACTTTAGCTTCTTTATTTCTTATTTATAATTATTTTAAATAGCTGGGCCAAACATTCTTTTACGAACGTTTTCCCATTTCACAATCATAATTTAATAATTTTTCTTTACATGATTATACGTGGAATTATTGTTCTAAAATTGAAAAAGTATGTATTATAAATAATGGGTGAGAAATGAGTGAAAGATTTGCTAAAAGGGAAAGGAGTTCTACAAGATCCCACAAATGTTTGTTCGACGTCTGTGGAAAGAGGTTAGAATATAATCTAGAACAACATAATGAGTAATTAAAAATACAAAACTTAAGATATTCGTAGGCTGAAAGACAAATATCAGAATGATGAAAGTGAGTGCAATCTGATTAGTATGTATAGCTTCATCTAATATATAAAAATCAATGTTTGTTTGTTTGTTGGTTTGTTTGTTCGTATTCTATGCGCGGCCATACCGTTGATGCGATTTTGATGTTTTTTTTTTGCAAAATGTTCAGCAAATTCCCGGGATGAACGTAGGCTATAAGAGAGTTGTGATATTCAAGCCCTTCACCCCTAAAAATCACCCTTTATAGTGACAAACGTGAAATAAAGTCCCTATTTTGACACTTAATTGGCTTATGCTGCCTAAACCATAACAAATACACAATTAATGTACACAGAATTGAATATCTCATAAAACTCTACAAAAAAGTCCGCGAGAGCATATGTTTATCTTCTACGGATAACTCACAATAATCATTTTTGTCTTTCATTGATGCCAAGAAGATCGGGATAAGCTGATTCCCGGGCAAGTATAACAGCGCACGGCTGGTGGTATTTATTTAGGAGTAGCAGCGCACGCCGGGTATTAGCTAGTTATTAATAAATAACTTGAAATTTGGATAAAGAATAACGTAGAGGGCGAACTAATTTACTGTTAAATAGTTTATCCTCATTAAAACCTAAGTCTTAATGGAATTTCCTAGTCCTGTCTATAGTTCCGGCAAAGTGATTGACTTAATTGATTCGGAGTGAAAGTCTGCAACGGTAAGTCAATTATTCTGCACATAGGATTCCTTTTTATACTCTGAACTGATCCATTATTAATGAATAAGCTTCCTCTATTCAAGCGAATTAAATTAATTAGTAAGGTTTAATGTCTAAGGCCGTGGTCTCAGAGTAGCGTCGCTTCCTCGTACGCAAGGGTCCCAGGTTTGATCCCGGCCGGGACAAGTTTCCACCAAGTTGTCTAGCTTTCTCCCCTGGTATTGGAGTACGGAATTGTAATGTATTTCTTAGGTTGAGTGTTCTGGAAAGCTAAGTTTGTTTTAAATAATAATAATGATAATCATAATAATAATAATAATAATAATAATAATAATAATAATAATAATCCATCCATAATAATTCTGCCCGAGGGCAGGTCCTTCACTGCAATCATAGCATTTTCATGCTATGCTTGCAGCTTTACTAGGGAATTGTAGGTGTGGCAGCTTCCCGTTGCTTTCCACACCGGCGAAGGATGAGGATGATGATGATGATAAGGATGGTGATGATGGCCATATGATTTCGGGGACCGTTTGGGCCTTAACGTTTTCCTGACATTTGTCTTATAGGTGAGGAAAAACCCCAATAAAAACCTCACCCAGAAAAACTGCCCCGACCGGAGATCGAACCCGGGCCCGCTGTGTGACAAGGCAGCACGCTACCTCGAGACCACAGCGGTGGACTAATAATAATAATAATAATAATAATAATAATAATAATAATAATAATAATAATAATAATAATATCCGGTTGAATGAATTTGTATTTACTTTTAATATTAATTTGTGATTAAGAAAATATTAATATATTTTGATGTTGCGATTTAAAGGTCATTAATGTTATAATCATGTTTCTCAAACAATTTCTGCAACAATTCCAATTATGCCACTCTTGACAACGTGAAAAATAACATCCGGTACAATAAATATGGGAATTACATACACCATTTCCCAATATTTTTTTTTATTTCAAAGGTTCACTGAAATACAAAAAAAAAATGTAGACCTACATAACACAATTGTAAATATAAATTTCAGATAAAAATTATAAACTTTTACGAGGTTTAAAGGGCGGAAGAAGCACTTTTCCTGCAGGGGATTAACTATGGAGCCCATCTCCGGGAGAAAGACCCAAACGGTTTTGGGCGGACGGGACAGCCCTCCTGTTAGGGATTAGTACAATAGGAAGTAGGCTTGGAGACTTTGAAATGACAGTATCATTGTCAAGGTTTCCCTGCGTCGGGTTGGTAGCCCGACCAGGGGAGATAAATATTATCGTTTCACTCAAAGCAATAAACTTATGTTGTTTATTTTTATGCTCAAAATAAACAATCGTTTGTGTGTTATTAGAGTTGAGGAGACAATTAAGATGATAAAAGTAAGATGATTACTCATCATCATCATCATCATCATCCGGTATCATGGCAGCTGCCACCGTCTTCCAGAAACCAAACGTAATTCCTTTGTGTCCATCCATTGATCTTTCTCCAATCTTCTGATATTCATAGCTGCTTGTACCCCTTCTATCCAAGTTTTCTTCGGTCTTCCTCTCTTTCTCTTTTCCATTGGGATCCATTCCATAACAATTTTAGACAATCTTTGCTCTGGCATTCTTTTGACATGGCCATGCCACTGTAAACTTTTCTTTTCTATAATGTCCATGATGTTCGGTTCCTTAAAAAAAAGATCAACAAAATGAAAGTAAATTGCTTATACAATTATAATTGAAAAAATAAAATAATGTAGCTAATATTATTCAGTCCTGCAAAATATTTGTAGGCTAATATAATTCTCTTTAGTGTAGATTTTTTATGGATTTGTATATGTATTATTTTGGATCAAATAATGATGGTGGGAATGAAAGACGTGCATGGAAGCTTCTTGTAGGAAAACCAGAGGGAAAACGCCCAGTTGATAGACCAATAATAAGGTGGGAGAATAATATTAACTGTGATTCGAGGGAAGTAGATTATACAGGGATGATTGATAAACATTACCCGAGGATAGGGATGTATGGAGAACTTATGTCCGCGCGGCCATGAACCTACGGATTCGATAGTGCCAGTGAGTTGGTTAGTTAGTTAGTAATAATAATAATATCCTATTATCTCGTTTGATTCCGGTATTCTCTCTTGCATCTTATGAATATAGCATACGTTTATTTAATTTTGCTTAACCCGCGATGCTCTGTTCAAGACTTATTTGAAATATAATAAATGGTATGTTTCCTTGTGAAGTTAAATATTGGTTTCATTTTTACACATCTACAACTCTACAATATTAACTTCAAGTATACTGAAACTTGAAACCTAATAATTAACATCGAATGTATTACATTAATTAAAATAGTATAGCAGTGGAAAAGGATTAAAATCCTTTGATGATAAAATGACTACAACTGAAGAGGAAAACGTTACCGTTTTACATTTCAAAACGAGTTTGCTATATTGAGACATCGTTGAAAGGAAATACTCAGCCACAATAAACTACTAGGTCTACAGTTTCTTGATATTATCATTAAGGTTACATTTTTAAGTGTATTTGAATACTTGCACACAATGGTGGTTTGAAAGTTTTAAAATTTAAAGAACCATTGCCTTCCAGGTCTGAGGAATAATATAAAGTATGAAAGAACTCGCTATAGTATACACGTGTTTATTATAAATACTAGTATGAAAGGAAGTCAAATACAAAGAAAACTAAGATAAATTATATTTAATCTGACACTGAGCTACAAAAAAGAAACTTTTTTTTTCTCAGAAAGAAAAATATGTGATTCAGATAGTACGTTTTCTCCTGAATTCGAATATATCGGTTTTTCTCCATCACGCAAGGTTTCCGAGAAACAGAAATTTATAATTTCAAACACTTTAATATTTTCTACATTCGTAACTACACAATATTTGAACGTTCGAACTCACCTAAAAAGTAAGAAATGACGATTTTCTGCTATATTTCGCCTGTGGAGCATCCCTCTTGATGGTCCAACAATAACCAGCCAGCATATTAGGATCCCATTTGCCTTTATATCTCTTTTCCATAGCTGAAATCTCCTGAGTTAGCTTATTTGGTTTTATTTTACAATGGACAAATGGACGAAAAAACGTTTATTAAAAAAAATAAGTATTTACATCCATTAATTGAAATTGAAATAAAAAACTGTGGGTGATGGAGAAATTATGAATACATATTTGAAAACACGATAAAAAAATTTCATTAAGTACAACTATTGGTACTCATGAGACAAAAATCATGTTGACCAGTGTAATAGGTGACAAGAAAATTTCTCTCCAGGGGGCGATAAGTGTTGAAATTCTTTGGTCTTCCAAGCGGAAGTTGGCCTCACATCTACGGTCATAGATCATGTGAATTACAGAGGTAGAGGATCATCCAACCAGCGGAGTTCGACAAATCGTAATTTCAGTTACAATTGCCTATCAAGTAATCAATTGATTCGGTGTTTACTTGATGAAAACCCATTATATATTTAATAAAAAACTCGTAAAGTTTTATGTGATTTTCATACCATTAACTGTAATTTGAAATTTCAGAAATAAAATTACAATTACGCGATTGGTTGTGCCAAAGTAATTACAATTATCAATTATATAATTACAAGTAATTATAATTTTATTTCTGCAATTAAAATAATTGTAATTGGTGATAATTTCTTAATACCGAAATGGCAGAAAGAGAAGGGGTTCATTCACCGTCATAACAATTAATAAACGAGGTGGGGTAAAATTTGCATTGTGACGTCATCTCTTAAGATAAGAGTTTGAACTTAACTGGTTTACAAGTAGAATTATGCCTTTGGAATCAGCTGTTTTTTACTTAGGGTCGGTTTCACCATCAGAGGTAACTGTATTACGTCAGTTTAAGCTATGTGGGCACGCCGTAGCGTAGTGGTTAAGGCACTGCGCTACAAGCCGTAAGGTCGAGGATTCAAGTCCCGGTGGGTCAGGATTTTTAAACTGGCCCAAACCTTCTGGCGGCGCTATGGTCCTGGGGTCGACTCAGCTTCTAACGAAAATGAATACCAGACTCTTGTTCTCGGGGTAAAAGCGACCGTCACGCAGGGCTGACAACCCGGCTGACATCAGGTGCCGATTATCTAGAAAAATGTAATGTTGGTGAAACTGAGCCTTAGATCAAACATGAAACTTGTTTTGACTTTCAGACGGGCAGTGAAGGAATTATTATAATGCAATGATTATTTTTTCTGTTACTCAATTTTCTTTAGATATTTATAATGAAATTACTGCTATTACAATTACGGTTAAATGTAATTGTAATTGTTATGACTTAAATTACAGGTAATTAATTGTATTTGTAATTACTTAGCGTCAAAAAGTAATTATAATTGCGCATTCCAATTACAGTCACAGTAATTGAAAATAGTAATTACAATTGATGTTGAGTGATTCCGGGTTCTGTGGCCGTGGTCCATAGTTGGTGTTGATACCAGACGTTTCGCCCTCAACTGCGGAGGGCATCTTCAGTGGCGAGTGCTTCTAGGCGTGTTTCCTGGTCGGAAGCTCTACGTAGAGCTCTACGTAGAGCTTCCGACCAGGAAACACGCCTAGAAGCACTCGCCACTGAAGATGCCCTCCGCAGTTGAGGGCGAAACGTCTGGTATCAACACCAACTATGGACCACGGCCACAGAACCCGGAATCACTCAACATCATGATTACCGGCCGTGAAAGCCTGCATTCAACTAGTAATTACAATTGCTTAACACAATTGCAGTAATTGTAATTGAGTATGTTATTAAATACTCATGCAATTAATTACTGCCTAATTCTGCCATCAGTATAAGAAAATAAAATAAAGTTAAATTAACGTTTAAATTTCACTTAAACATTTTCATCTGAACCCTTTAACTCTGACATGTGATCAGCATGTTATAGCTTACTTTATCAACATGAACCCGCTATGTAATGTAGCTATAAAATACCTTATTGATGCTGGGTAAGCACCGATCTTATACTGATAAAAATTCAATGAGAAAATTTCTTCCCCTCGAACAAACGCATGTCCCTTACTCTGTCCCAAGGCATTATGCCTTAGATCACTCTATAAGTTAGTGCGAGACCAACTTCGCAACTCGGAAAAGAAAGATCAGGGATTGCTTGGTTTATGTTGGGGGCATGGAAATTTCTAAAAATTACCGACCATCACGATATGAGAGTATGTCTAATGCCCGGGCACTTTGAAGACGAAATACGTATAGGCCTATTAGGAAAATGTAACGATTTACAATATTTGTAGGCTCAGTTGTTACTGGAAAGATTCCTAAATTGAAATCGTGAAAGATTGTCATGCTACGAGTTAATGGTAAACCCAGAAAATTGGATAAAACTTGGGTAAATTTCTGGACAAAACGCGCAAAAAAAGAACGACACTCATTCGTGAATAAATAAATACGTAAGCAAAGTGTAATATAATTAATAGTTGGATTTAGAAGATCATCCGGCAATTGTTATTGTATAAACCCCTAATCTAGTACAACTAAAAAAAATAAAAATCCAAATTCAAATGAATAAAATCCTTTTAAGTAAGGAAAGACTATTTATTCAACTTTAATCATTTTAGGTAACCTAATTAACGTATAATGTAATTGTATTGCTATCTGTTGTGTTTATTAATTTATTATTATTATTATTATTATTATTATTATTATTATTATTATTATTATTATTATTATTATTATTATTATTATTGTTTAGTTATATTATTATATACAACTTTCCTCATTAGAGGATTGCCTCAAGGACAAAGTGATACAATTAATTTTTGGAATTGATGAAATACATTTTGTAAATACATTTAAAAAAATTCAAATTGTAGGTCTAATTGAAGTATACATACTATAAAGCAGAAATTTTGTAAATATGGTTTCTTAAAGTTGAAATTGTTTCTCTAATGGCAGCGATGGCAATTTTAGAAAGATACACCTTGTCCAAATTTAAGGAATTCCAAAATTTGGCTAAGAATCCTGATATAGTACCTCTTGCCCCGTTCATCAATCCTGTGACAGTTATACTATCTAATTGGTATTTATCATAAGTAATGCCACGAGTGATTTCCAATTTATCTAGAGAATTTGGAAATCAAGTGGCATTTGTTAGGACTATTTAACGAATAAAATTAAGCTGTTTAGTCACAAATCATTATTTAACTATAGTTATTTTAAAATATTTATATATTTAATGTAAACGGCGATGTTTGAAAACAAATGAGAAACGATAGGTACACTTCTACTGCTTCATTTGTTTATCACTGCAACCAGATCATACTATTTATTGCCAAAGGAACGCAATATTGTAAGGAGGAGCTTCCTTTAATATGGTAATTATAACACTGATAAATATTTGGTGAAACACGACTCTGATTGGTTGTAAAACAGAAATCATTGAAATGTGATTGGTCATTGACTCCCATTTGGGGCATGAGTTAAATAGTCTTTGTAATAGTCAATTGTTGACTCATATATTGCTTTCTTTTCAGAGTCAATTTCCTCAGGTTGGCCACTATGAGTCTCAAAACGAATTGTGGGATCTAATATCATACCAATATGCAATAATATCTATTCGCCTGTTACTTCCATTTTCTGTTCTATCTACTCTATATCATTACCATACATAATTTTATTGATACGGACTGCCGACAGCACGTACGGCTTACTGCCCGTGCGATCCATATTTGTAAACAACATTGTATGTATCTTACTTTTAGTTTAATAAAGTCCTACTTCTACTACTACTAGATCACTCGGCTACGGCACGAGACAAAAAGATAGATATAACTAAACATCTGGGAAACTACAGATAATCAGCTAGGTTCATACAAATATTGTTGAAAGTTCACAATTAATTGTTATAGGGAGTTCACTTTCACCATAACTGAAAACAATAATAAAATATGGAATACACTAGTGAATATGAAGCCAAACTGGCCAGATTATAATGCAGTACTCCATGTCCGGATTCTGCTTTTGGTAATATTGTATGAATTGAAATGTAACAACATACCGAACATTTTCTCATTTCCGGTAGAATTACGTAGACTGCAAACCTGCAAAGTTAAACACAGGCGAAATATTTCCAGGCGAGATAGTGAATACATGAATATGTCATCATGTATTATTCTAACGTAACCTATCTTCGCCTCTTCAACTGAACACAATGGAATGTTTAGTCAAACATATATATATATATTTTTTTCTTTTTTAAATTATAAATTATTCATTCATATTTTACCACTGAATTATTTCATAAATATGTTCACGCAGTTTTATATAAAAAAGTATACGCAGTGTAACAGAACTTTATCAACATTTCACAGCGTGATCAGGGATGTTGGCTGAGTGTTTTGATATAAGAAAACAGTGAACAACTTGGTATTTATAAAAAGCGAGTTATAATAAGAACAGTTAGTTATGAACACTTTAAAAATTAATATTAAAGCACCGTTGAGGTTATGTAATCCACCCATAGTAATTCTGCCCGACGGCAGGTCTTTCACTACAATCATAGCATTTTCATGCTATGCTTTGCAGTTTTACTAGTGAATTGCAGGTGTGGTAGCTTCCCGTTGCTTTCCACACCGGTGAAAGGTGATCATGATATTAATAAGGATGATGATGATGATGGCCGTACGATTTTCGGGGACCGTTGGGGGCCCTAAGCTTCCTGACATTTGTCTTACAGGTGAGGAAAACCCCCGAAAAAACCTCACCCAGGAGCCCGGGCCCGCTGCATGACAAGGCAGCACGTTACCTCGAGACCACAGCAGTGGACATAGATTATGTAATAAGATATTATATAAAAATTGGTACCTGATAGATCAGCCGTCCTCTACTAAATTACTATTGGAACTACTTAATGAAGTTTATTAATTGATTTGAGGACGACTGACCTACCAGGTACCAATTTTAAATATAATATCTTACCAGTTAAGTATCTTAGTCTGCGATGGGCAGGACGTGTGGCACGAATGGGGAATGAAAGATGTGCATAGAAGCTTCTTGTAGGAAAACCAGAGGGAAAACGCCCAGTTGGTAGACCAAAAATGAGGTAGAAGAATAACATTAACTATGATTTGAGGGAAGTAGATTATACAGGGAATGATTGTAAAACATTAGCTCAGGATATGGATGTATGGAGAGCTTATGTCCACGTGGCCATGAACCTACAGGTTCGATAGTGCCAGTGGGTTATTTAGTTAAGTCATGATCTCCAGTGACTTATAACCGAATAATTTGCTGTGTTGATAAGCGAGATTCTAATAGAATAAGTAAATTTAATAAATATCGTCAACTCGCGTCCAACCCAAGGTCGGGTCGAGGAATGAGTTGAGATGAAGCCCCTAAATTTATAGAGGACTGTTAACTGCATGGGAGCCGGTCGACCATCCCTGACGCACCGTTACAGGAGCGGATGAACGAAATGAAACGAAATGGATGAGGTGAGTATGGAGAAATGGTGGAATGAAATTTGTGGCAGGGGAAAACGGAAGTAACCCTGAGAAAAATCTGTCCAAACTTCGTTTTGTCCACCACGAAATCCACTTGGAGTGACCGAGACTCGATCTCGAAATACCAGCGGTGAAAGACGAGCGTCTAACTGCTTGCGCCACGGAGCCGCATCTAATAGATTACAAAGAAAAATTAAAAACTTATCAATTAATCGTCGCCTGAAGAGATGCGTCAATCTTCTGGAATGTTAGACAATATGCGACAATCCGTGGCGATTCGTTGTATAGGCTACAGTCTCTCGTGATCATGACGGTCGACATTCCGAACACCTGCTTTGAACTAAGAAACAGTAAGTACAATATTGAAGAGTTCTCAGTACATTGCATAGTATAGTTTTTAACAAACTTTTTTTTTCTACATACTTGTTTTATTTGACCTATCAATCGGCTGCCATCCTCAATCACATATTGTGTCAATGACAGGGGAGGACAATGGTCCAGTTAGTATAGATGTGACCGTTATAGCTGGTTTTCTTAAGATGAAGCCGGTACTTTTCGTAGCTATCCTAATTCCTCACGATATTTGTGGACACCACTTCCATAGATTTAAGAATATTTCATGTATTTGAGGATTATTTATGACCAATCTTTTTGACTATTGCTTCATCTCTTGTATTGTTTACCTCTTGTTTAGCTGAAACTAACCGAATTCATCTTAATAAAAATCATCATAAAGATATACTTGGTATAACATTCAATAAACCCTTACGGTTAATCTGCATATTCCTACTTGAATGCAGGCTTTGTGGCCGCGGTCCATTACTGATGTTCCTACCAGATGTTTCTCCCTCAACTGCGGAGGGCATTTTCAATGGCGAGTACTTCTAGGGTCAAATTTATAAACGCATTAGACCGTCAAAGGCGTTCTCTGCTGAGAAAGTTTTATCCTAATACATTTTGCTTACTCAGAAATCCATTTATGCGATAATAATTGTAAGCTACCTGACGAGGTAACTTAAGATCATAGCTCAAGATAGAAACTTATCGTGAGAATCCCGAAGGGAACCGATGATAACCGATGTAGTTTGAAACCTTGCAGCTTTATCCAAGATGTCGGACCTTGAAGACTTCGATCATGTTTTCGGTATACGCGGAGAAGAGGAATATGATAGAGTCTACCAAAGAATTCAACTGGAAGAACAGGAGAATCGGCGTAATATTGCGCGATGCAGACGTCGTTGTATACGGTATTATTTGTGGGACGCAAGCGTAAATGCGTTCCTCTATAGCAGACGAAAATAACGGAAGTGGTTTTATCGCTGAGAATTCTGGGTAATTCATTGCCAATATTACGAAAACGTCGACTTTCATGCATGACAGGTAAGTCGGCCGTTAATCCGATCTCAGCAATTGCTCACGGTGAGTCAGCTCACCAGTGATTGGAAGTAATTTGAGTAGAGACTAATGTATTTGCATGCGGCCCTAAGTGTTGTTTCCTGGTCGGAGGCTTGGCTAGTCGCAGTTGAGGGAGAAACGTCTGGTAGGAACACCAGTAATGGACCACGACCACATAGCCCGGAATCACTCAACACTTCATCTTCTTAGTCGTTCATACTGGCCGAAATTCCATTAGATTTTCCATTTTTATTTATTTTTTATCACAAGGGGCCCCGAACCGGGAAGAAAGCAGTAAGAAATCATTGGGAAAAAAATTCGGCCCTTTCACGACCAGATTTGAACTCCAACGCTAATTACATGAGCTGTTAAACAAAGTCGTTAGATAATACTACCAACCTAGTCGTAATATTTCACGTATAGTTTATACAACAAAGAAACATGCATGCGTATAATAAATAGTACTCGTTCTCTGCCCTGTTTAATACAGAGCCTTGAACAATTCATGAATAACTGCTCGTATAGAGAGAACATGCTATTATCATAAGTAATGCCACGAGTGATTTCCAAATTATCGATAAATTCACGACTCACGAAGTGAGGAGTGAATTTATCTAGAGAATTTGGAAATCAAGAGTGGCATTTATTAGGACTATTTAACGAATAAAATTAAGCTGTTTACTCACAAATCATTATTTAACTGTAGTTATTTCAAAATATTTCTATATTTAATGGAAACGGCGATATTTGAAAACAAATGAGAAACGATAGGTACGCTTCTACTGCTTCTTTTGTTTATCACTGCAACCAGATCATACTATTTATTGCCAAAGGAACGCAATATTGTAAGAATGCTCTCTAGTGGAGAAAAAATGAAACACATCAATCTGTATATTAATTCATTTCTGATGTCGTATGATGTAAATATGACAATTATATTTTTCTGGATTGTTACCTGGGAAAAATACATTTAAGAAAGTGCAAACAGTGGTTTCTTTTTTTGGTGGTATAATCAATTGCTACAAATGTTGACATGTATGCACTATTATATACAATTTGGTAGCCGTATTTCTTATAGGCTCAGTCACTGCAAAATAACGGTCAGACCTGTTCAGAATATTAAAAAGGAGGAGCTTTGTTTACTATGGTAATTATAACACTGATAAATATTTCGTGAAACACGACTCTGATTGGTTGTAAAACAGAAATCATTGAAACGTGATTGGTCATTGACTCCCATTTGGGGCATGAGTTAAATAGTCAAAGGAAGCTATTTTTAAAAGAAAGTTAACATTGTTGTTTCATGTAGACCTATATGGCGAAAGAGACTGGTATTTGAAAATAAAGATATATACACATACTAATGAATAATAATAATAATAATAATAATAATTTATTTATTTATTTTGGCAGAGTTAAGGTCATAAGGCCTTCTCATCCACCCGACCAGCACAAATTACAAGTACATATTTAGCAATACAGATTACATATACACTATACTAATTGAATCATCCCTAACACTGGTCAACAGTGGTTTTGTTGCCCTTGATATAAAGGTTAATTTGGGACATATTTATATTCACAATTCATGAAACTATCAATGATTTTGGAAGATTTGCTGTGTTTTTTTATTCTTTATTTTCATTTTACACTACAAAAATCGGAAAATACGAAAAAAATAACAGGTATATTTATAATGTCATTAAAAAAAAATAGTATACACGGACGTAAATAGAAAGAAAAATGCCGAAAACCCATGTTATATTTCAGTGAAACGCCTTTTATAACATTTTCTTCTATAAATTTTAGAGCACATTCATCACTTCCATGAATATATTCATAAACTGTGCACTTGAAAACACAGAAATTCGCAGAAATATCCTGGACAACAACATTTTTTTTTGTAGAGCTGTGTAATCTAACGTTAGTTTTCTCGTTATTCATTCAAAGTTTGTGGGTTCAAACCTAATCGGTGATTCAGTTTAAGACATATAAATTCCCTAACTTTGGAAAATTTGTTGGTATTTTTATTTAACGGCATTCTTTTACGGCTAAGGTGATTAACGCCGCTATTTGGCCCTGAGGGTGAAAATGCCGACAAAAATTTAATTAAGCATATTATTTCAGAATTGATGTTCTATAACGTGCCCTAAATAAACATCATGGGACGTACTATTTTACTAACCTTCCGAAATAAGTCGTAAACAGGAGTTTTATTTAAAAATGTATCGACTCCGGTCGACTTTGAACTCGCGAACCTCGGAACCATAAACGAGTATGGTAAGTATTAATCCATCCTGACCGACTAAATGTGGGAAAATAAATAATATCGGACTGTATCACATCTGTCATTTGAATGTTCCACATTTGATTACCAAAGATAAGAATATTTTACTAATTATATTAGTTTTGGTCTGGACATCTTACCTCAATATTAATGTTGATTTGTTCTTGGACATGTTTCAAAACAATTCTGTTTTATCGTCAGCTTTTCCAGACTGGTATGATTTATGTTGCACACCCTGGATGTCGATGTCAACTGCAGTTGACATCGACATCCAGGGTGTGCAACATAAATCAAACCAGTCTGGAAAAGCTGACGATAAAACAGAATTGTTTTGAAACATGTCCAAGAACAAATCAACATTAATATTGAGGTAAGATGTCCAGACCAAAAATAATATAATTAAAATAACCTCAAAATGTAACTTCCTAAAATTAAATATATTTTACTAAATTAGATTATTGCTATTTTTTTTTTTGACAAATACTTTACATAAGAAATGCTGCTATAGGAAGCTATGTTACTATATCTATTACATTTTTAAGAGACTTTGAATTAGTTTTTATTGTTCATTAAATAATTTAGTTATTTATATTAACAATAGAAGGGTAGACCAACTATTACGTGGATTCAGGGAATCAGTGAAGCTAAGAGGGAATGGGAAATAGAAGAAATATATGGATGAACAGACAGGAATGGAAAAATGTGTTGAAACAAATGTGTAGTTAACTGTGAACATGAGTACCGGAAAAATGTATATCCATTGTAAAAGCCGGAATAATAAAAAAATATATATTAACAATAGTAAAATATGAATAAAATTGTAAAATAGTCACCTTATAGGTCAGTCTCAATTTCAATGTTTGAACACTCTGTAGGCCTTTCGGGAATAGTCCTATCATCAGCAGAATGAAGCAGGTCTGTATTTGTTGACCTTCGTTGAAGCACTGACTTGGTTGTGATTATTTTGTGTAGAGGATTGTGTAAACTGGGTACGTTCTCATTAAAAATCAGGTTGTTATCGATTTCTCTTAAAATCGCAATTTCCTCCAGTATATTTATCCTCGTTGGTATGTTTTCTTTGTGTAATATTGTGAGGGCGTTATCGATGTTGTGCTTATGGTGTCCTGCTTCAATTAGGTATTTTGCGTAACTCGACTTTCTTCCATCGTAAACAAAATCTCTAAAATGTTCCTTAAATCTAACGTGAAAGCTTCTGCTAGAATTTTATTAGTATTTTTATTGAATTACAATAGTATTGATATGTAACCATAAAAATTAAGCATAATTTGAATGAGCGTACATAATTTTATTATAACTGAAACCCTAGCATACCGGTAAATGAAGTAGGGTTTGCACTATTTGGAGATTCAA
The DNA here is from genome assembly GCA_030220185.1 of Diploptera punctata. Classification (NCBI taxonomy): domain Eukaryota; kingdom Metazoa; phylum Arthropoda; class Insecta; order Blattodea; family Blaberidae; genus Diploptera; species Diploptera punctata. The sequence goes on along the minus strand of JASPKZ010009837.1, from coordinate 868,473 downwards.
TAATAATAATAATAATAATAATAATAATAATAATAATAATAATAATAATAATAATATATTTGGTCCCGAGTGATAGATTTACCTCAAACTTGAAATAAGATACCTATCATTCAAATTTGTTGTTCCTTTGATGCCTAACTCTGAATCGCGACGCAATTACTTGAAATGTTAAGGATAGTCGTTAAATACAATACAACGTAGATACATGTGTTGGTAATGCCCTTCAGTAGAAATCTTCTAGTTCAGGTGTAAATGTGACTTAACGACAGCTAAAAGACGATTAATTTTGCTGCAGTAACTAGCATATTACTTTTATTTATATATATATATATATATATATATATATATATATATATATATATATATATTAAGATACGTGTCTCGTGTAGGTTCAGGAATCATGACTTTTTTTTATAAAGTGTTGGACATTGTCTGAATCTCGTTGTGTGTTTCCATAGCAACCGCCAGCAGGAAAACAAGAGGGGCGATTTCGCCACATGTGGCTTCGGTTTTTTTAGTGGTACAAATAGTCTCGACCTAAGCATCAGCATAAAATACAGTTGCAAATATACGAACATTTATTTGAAAATAATGGTTAATTGGTTTACATATTAATTTGGAATTTACTTTATCACCAATTAGTTTAACCGATTACAAATAATCACTTAGCATTATCAGAGAGTAGAATACTATATGCCCACTAAGCATAAGTAATGCCACGAATGATTTCCAAATTATCGATAAATTCACGACTCACGAAGTGAGGCATACAAAATAACTCCAAGCTCTTTCACTCCCAGTTTTTAATTGCAGTGCTAATAACCTGTTGAAGAGCGTCGTTAAATAATACATACTGCTTCTTTTTCTTCTTTTTTCTTCATTCGATCAAGGAATTTTATGTCCTTACTGAAAGTGTAGATTGAAACATAATCATTCAACTGTTTGTTTGTGGCACGAAGGCAAAAGACATAAGTTTTCCTTCTCATTATACCATCCTGCAACCATGACCTATAGCATATAAAAATCCGTGGTATATTCATCATTCTCATCAGCATGATCTTCTCGTTCTTCCTCTTTTTTTCCCCTGTTATGACTATGAGGTCAAAGAACTGTTTTTTTAAGGTTAATACTTGAACAAAATTTTCGATTTTTTAAGCCATTTTTCGAAAATTTTGTGCATTTTTCCAAAATTCGAGTGCATATATAATATATTGACTTAGGCTTTCACGGCCGGAGTTATTATGTTGCTCTTGAAGAAAATTTTGCGGCTGTTGGCCGTGGTCTTGAGACTTATAGTTCCCCGACGTTTCGCCAGAGACTGCGTCCGGCATCCTGAAGGCTTGTCTCAAGAAGCCCGGAAATCTTCAAGATCATCATAATTTATGTATATTTATTTAATTTCTTTACTTGATTTTTATCTGTATTATTGATTTTATGAAATGATGAATATGTTGAAATTAGACCTGGTAATGAAATTCCAATACAGCATTTACTTTGACACCTGAGGGAAATCAGGAACAAACCTTAGTCACATTGGTAGGCACCTATAATATAATTAGTGATAGAGAAAATATAATTAAGTCAATGTAACAATCGTCATTGCCTTCTTTAGAAACACAATTGGTATTACGATAATTATGTCATCTAATGATAATTTTATTAAAGTCAACAAAGAAGCCAATGACGATTGTGGCACTGATTTACGTCACTTTTGTCTTTAGCTAAATATACTTAGCCAGCGAGTTATCTCAAGCGATAGGGTTTGGGACTCATATTCGGGAGGTCCCGAGTTTTAATTCCGGTACGGACCAATCTGACTGAGATTTTGCCCTGCTTTCCCTGAATAATAATAATAATAATAATAATAATAATAATAATAATAATAATAATAATAATAATAATAATAATAATAATTTATTTTAGCTGGCAGAGTTAAGGCCATAAGGCCTTCTCTTCCACTCAATCAGCGAATAGTAGAATTATACAAACATTACATACATATTACAATTTTAAGATATTATTAAAATACAGACTAAACAAAATACAATGATGATGTGATCTAATACTAGCTAATACTAACAAAAACATAGAATTTAATAAAATTATATAAAATAAAGTAAGTAGCTTCCTAAATGATTATTTAAGGAATGCTCTATATAGCTGTTATGTGCAGTTAATGTTTTCATTGTGTCGAACTTAAGATATCAGTTAATTTGGATTTGAATAATGAAAGCGATTGACAGTCCCTAACATGACTGGGAAGTGAGTTCCATGCTCTAGTCGTAGATATTGTGTAAGATTCAGAGTATAGACATGTCCTGTGCTGTGGTATCAAAAGAAGAGTCTTGTGATCTTGTCAAGGCAATACCGGGTAGAAATTTCATTACTAGACTCACTACAACATATTTACTCTTTCGCTATATCATGTCAATATAAATAAAAATACAAACAAAATGAATAGTCCCTGTATGGTTTTGATGTTAAACGGGTCTCTAAAAATCTAAGTTGACTCTAGCGTATTCTTATATTATTGAACATTTAAGCACATCAAATGGAACCTGATCAATATCGCAATAAACTATAGTAATGAGTTTCTATTTTATTTAAGTTTCATTTAATGTTTTAATAAATAGTATTCCCTGAGAGTATTTTATAATACTAACAACAATAATCAGTCAAAAATTAATTTATTCAAGTCAACGTTTCAATCTCCTTCTGTGTAATCATTTTCAAGACATTTGACATGGTTGTTTATAATACATAGTTACTATCACCAAGACTTTTTTTAATCATACACTGGAATTTTGAATTTGTAAAAACTATGTATTATAAACAATCATGTCTTGAAAATTATTCCACATAAGGAGATTGAATCGGCGACTTGAATAAATTATTTTTGACTGAAATAACGATTAATTATCGTTGTTAGTATTTATTTTTTAATTTCCGATTCCGATTGAGGGTCTTTCCACTTTTCAGCGGTTGCCCTTTTACCAGCCGGCTGCTGGCCCTTCACATCCACATGTGTCAATCACAGAGGTAGATGATCAACAGCCAGTGTAGGGGTGACATGTGGGTCCCCCAGCCGTTATAGCTGGTTCCTCAACCTGGAGCCGCTACTTATTGTAGCTACCCAATTGCCTCACGATGCTGGGTGGGCACCGGTCCCATACTGGCCGAAATACCATGAGAAAATTTCTTCCCCCATGGAGACTCGAACCAGCGCAAGTCCCGTAGCTCTGCGCCAAGCCTTCCTACCTTAACCGCTCGGCTAAATTAAAAAATAGTCCCGCGCCGTAGCCGAGCGGTTAAGGTAGGAAGCCTTGGCGCAGAGCTACGGGACTTGCGCTGGTTCGAGTCTCCATGGGGGAAGAAATTTTCTCATGGTATTTCGGCCAGTATGGGACCGGTGCCCACCCAGCATCGTGAGGGAATTGGGTAGCTACAATAAGTAGCGGCTCCAGGTTGAGGAACCAGCTATAACGGCTGGGGGACTCGACATGCTAACCACATGTCACCCCTACACTGGCTGTTGATCATCTACCTCTGTGATTGACACATGTGGATGTGAAGGGCCAGCAGCCGGCTGGTAAAAGGGCAACCGCTGAAAAGTGGAAAGACCCTCAATCGGAATATATTTTTTAATTTAATTTGCGAAATATGACCATAAGACGAATATTCGGTGCGATAAAGGATGAAATCGGATAATAATGGAAGCTTAAAATGATAAATGTCATAATTTGTATCGCTGTCCTAACACTGTTAACTTCACAATGTGTCTTATAAGATACATTGATTTAATTTATTTATCATTGCTTATAAAACAATAAAAACAAATTATTTAATGATTTAAATGATATGTTTGTGTAAATTACGTAATAATGTATAATAATAACTGAAGAGCTTTACATGATCTTGTTTTCTTTGCGGTCCGAAACATTTGAATAACTGGCACAATGAATTATTGAGGATGCTTCCAGGAAACTGGATGTTTCCTTGACGGGCTAGGGAAGGGGATGTATGTTGGAGAGGAAATTCAGCTTCCAACACATAGTAAGTAAGTAAGTGAGGTTATTTACATTCCGGTATTGAAAGGGATAAATAAATGTTTTATTTTTTTAAAAACCCTGTTGGAAAAAACACATTAGGGATACCTTGACATATATGAGAGGATAATTTTAGATGGATCTAAGGGAACTGAATATCAGAGACATAGGTTGATTTATTGACTGATGATGGTGACTCAGTGCGAAGTCTTGATAAATGCGGCATTGAACCTTCGGCTTCCATTAGCCATATACTAAGCTAATTAGTTAATTTAATCTACATATTACATGGAACAGTATTTAGTTAACATTAAACACTTACGAATTTATATTTTTACGATATTTGGCTTTTAATATAATTCAATTAATGCGAAAAATGGGATTCTTTCTAAGAAGGCTTTTCCATGCAGTACCCTCCCTGAGAACGAAACTCTATATTAACTAACTCACTGGCTTATCGAACCCGTAGATTAATATATATATATACACTTCTTTACAAGCGGGATTATTAAAATTCCCTGTCTTTGTTATTCTAAAATTTAATATAAAATACGTTTCTAATTAAAAAATCTAATCTGTAACAATATTCTGAATTGACATTTTAATTGCTTTATTGATTATGAATCTTTGTTAATTAAATATATGTTATTTGAAATTTATAATAATAACGTTATCAAAAATGTAATAAATTTTCAATTATTGAAGATAAAAAAATATAACATAATTTTGATATTCAGCCGAAATTACAAAGCAAATAAAAATACAAGGTAAAACCCATTCCATATACTTATAGCAATGGCAGTCGTAAACTCTCTTATATGGGTAGATTCTTGGACATGAAGAAAACCTCAAGAAAAAAATATATTCTTACTAAATGAAATTCCTTGAGGCAGTAGCAGGTTATAGTTCGTTAGATAAAGAATAAACGAAATTTAAACATCATGGAAAGAAAACGAAATTATGGACGTTGAAAAATATTAAATGTAAACGTCCATCCATCCATAGTAATTCTGCCCGAAGGCAGGTCCTTCACTGCCATCATAGCATTTTCATGCTATGCTTGCAGCTTTACTAGGGAATTGTAGGTGTGGCAGCTTCCCGTTGCTTTCCACACCGGTGAAGGATGATGATGATAATGATAAGGATGATGATGATAGTGATAAGGATGATGATGGCCATATGATTTCGGGGACCATTTGGGCCTTAAAGTTTTCCTGACATTTGTGAGGAAAAACCCCGATAACAAACCTCACCCAGAAAAACTGCCCCGACCGGGGATCGAACCCGGGCCCGCTGCGTGACAAGACAGCACGCTACCTCGAAACCACAGCGGTGGACAAATGTAAACATATTCAGAGTAAAACATAATTATTTGAATAATTACACGTGTTTTATTCATAAATGAAGATTATATCATAGATCTAGCGACAGGAAATTGTAACACTAAAATCAAACAATCTTCAGGACAGAAACATTTTTCACAATAAGGATATAAGCATGCCAGTGTAGAACATTATTCATGTTAATGTATTTCGGGGATATGATATTCGAAACTACTGTAAGCGTGTATCGAATGAAGCAGCCCACTCTGACAAAGAACCACTTTTCTAGAATGAATACAGAATGAGGTTTGTGATTGATGGTGCCGAAAACTGAAGCTGAACAAACGATTGTAAGCGCCGTAAACAATATTTGTTCCAAAAGGTGATTTTCGAACTAAACAAAGCTGCGTTTAATATGGAGTAAACATATTTTTTTAAGGAACACGATCTCTCCAAAATATGCGAATACGAATTAAATTATACATTGGCATTTATAAAATATGCTTACTGTGAGAAATGCTTATGTCTTGAACATTTTTGATTTTAGAGTAACATGTTTTCTGTAGATATACTACCACTATAGCCTATAATCTATATTTACTAAAACATGTATAATTAAAAAAATATATATATTTCCCTCTCTGAAAATGTTCAAGTTTCTTCATGTTTCGATGCCAATAATTTGCTTGCTTTCCATGTAGGCAGTAGTCAGTTTTTGTTCATAATCTAGGATAATTATTTTATATCTCTTGACATCACAAATTATAATTTTGATTTTAAACTACCTAAATACAGTCATAATGTTATTATATCCCCCTTTATAAATCTTTAAATTTAAGGATATCAATGCAAAAATAATAAGTATTCACATAGATATAACCCTTGTGTTTTTTTTTGGATGGTCATGGTTTCATTTTATTTTCTTTGTCAACAAACCTTGACATTTCTTGTTAGTAGGAAATTGGAAATTTTACTGGTAATTTATTAAGGAGTTGACTAATTTAACATAGTGGAATTTATATAGTAGTCTCATTACTATAATGTGAATAAATTTTACTTTGCATACTACTAACAGAAACAACTCACTAATATTACTTTAAAGATTAATAATGTGCTCTTTCATTATTAATAAAAAATAGATTTAAGATTCATTAATATATTTACCTAATGCCTTGTATAAAAAGCATAGATTAATTCATTGTAGTTTATTACTTCCTTTGTATTTTTTCTTTCTTTTCTTTTTATGTATTGTAGATTCGAGCTGTTATTCTTTCTGTATTGATTCTATCATTAATTTAATTTTAATTGCATTTAATTTCATTGTATTATTAGACATTATTTTCATTATTATTCAATTTGACAGATAATTAATTGTTTAGTATGACTATTATTGTAATTTTTTGTATTTATATGTAACATATGTTTGTCCTGGTGAGTGGAAGAGAAGGCCACATGGCCTTAACTCCACTAGACTAAATAAATCTATTCTATTCTATCTATTCTATATTTTGTATTGTTTTAATGATTTTACATACAAATTCAATAACATTCACTTAGAATTAAGTTATGTTACATATATTCAAAATAATTTTTAAATGTGGAGTAAATCCGTTCAAGAATTGTCAGAAAACAGTGTTTATACCTTTGCATTGTAAATTACTTAAACCAAGTATATGGAAGTAAGATTAAATATCAAATACAATGTTTAATTTAACGTAAATATTTCTTTTGTTACAGGTGAGTCCGAATTACAAATACATATGAACAACGCTTCTTTAAAAGTTGTAAGTACAATAAATTGTAGACATATGTCTAATTATTAATACATACACATAGGGTGGTACAAAATATCGTTTAAACATTAAAAGAATGGAAGAGGGTGTCAAAAGGAACTACTTTTTTGTGTTTATCTAATTTAGATTACCGTACAGGCCACATGGCCTAAAACGAATTTTTTCATGATGATGATGATGATCTAATTTAGAATACACACACATTGTGATGCATAATATCCCGTTAAAACATATGCAGATCCCATCTTTGTGTTAAAGTCAATGGAGAATGTATATGTTAGTTACAGGTTTGATATGTAGCCTAGCGGGTAAACAGTCTCTTGTATATAATGTACATTCATTTTGGTATATTCAAAGTTACATCTTGGCATCCTTTTTCATCCTTCAAATATTGCACACGATTGTGTATATGATATATACATGTCATATATATATATATAGATCATCGGTTGATTAATGTCTTTGACATCGTCCGATTCCTAATAGCCAATTTTGTCGGTCCATCCAATCTCCTGGTTGTAGATGTTTCTCCTTCATATGTAACCATATTCCCTGACTCCAGGAGGTTTTAAGGAAAATAAATGCCTGGACGGGGATTTGAACCCGGACCTCTGAATGTATATTTCAGTACACTACCGATTACGCTACCCAAGCAAATCTAGTACAATATTTTCTTTATATATATATATATTCTCTATAACAAGAGGTAGCGAGAACTGCCCTCTAGTAGCTCCTATAACAAGTAAGCAAATTAAAGACAATTTTTACTTTATAGCAGTAACGCTTCTTTATTGGGGCACGCCGTAGCGTAGTGGTTAAGGCACTGAGCTACAAGCCGGAGGGTCGAGGGTTCAAGTCCCATTGGGGTCAGGATTTTTAAACTGACCCAAACCCTCTGGCGGCACTATGGCCCTGGGGTTGACTCAGCCTCTAACGGAAATGAGTACCAGACACTTGTTCTGGGGTAAAGGCGGCCGTCACGCAGGGCTGACAACCCGGCTGACATAAAGTGGCGATTGTCTAGAAAAAAGTGGGAGCCTTAATCTCCTACTACCCCAAGGGCTTCCGGGCCTGTTGTGGGATCACTTTACTTTACTTTACTTTAATTTACTTAACGCTTCTTTATTTCGATGTTCCATCCATAGTAATTCTGCCTGAGGGCATGTCTTTCACTGCAATCATAGCATTTTCATGATATGCTTTGCAGCTTTACTAGGGAATTATAGGTGTGGTAGCTTCCCGTTGCTTTCCACCCCGGTGGGTGATGATGATAATGATAATGGTAAGGATGATGTTGATAATGATAAGGATGGCCGGATGATTTTCGGGGACCGTTGGGCCCTAAGCTTCCTGACAATTGTCTTACAGGTGAGGAAAAACCCCGAAAAAAAAACCTCAGCAAGGAGCCTGTCCCAACCGTGAATCGAATCCGGGCCCACTGCGTGACAAGGCAGCCCGCTACCTCGAGACCACAGGTGGCTGGACACCCTACGACTCAATGTACACCAACAGTGGCACAGATGTAAACATAACCTGTTTGTGACCATTCAGTGCTCAGTACCTCGATCGATATTGAGAATCATATTGAGTCGTGACACATTGATTACCTATCTGTAGTTTACTGCATTATATAGAAAAATTCATTCTGTGTTTTAATGCTAAAGCGATTGATTCTCTGCACTATGCCTTATTTAGTAATAAACCAACTTTTAATTGCAATATTATTTTCTTAATGCAGGTAATTAAAACACTGGATATTTAGGAGTCGATCTTTTTCTCTCTTTTATGCTGAGATATGAAATACAGTACTAATGACCTGGACTATTAGGACACTAATGTCAAATTTATCTGTTTATCATAATTTATTTATTTATATTTTTTGTTAGAGGTTCTTTGCTACTTAAAAAATGAATTCATTAAATTGAATTTTAGACAATCGTAAGAACTGAATGGAAATAGCCTGGAACCATATTGGGGAAATAAGTAATAGAGTCCGGATTTTTTATATACTAAAAGGTAAGATTGCAACATAGTATAATGAGAAGTTAGACTTATGACTGTCTTTTGTTTTGGTTTCACATACAAACAGTTGAATAGTATAATGAGAAGTTAGACTTACGACTGTCTTTTGTTTTGGTTTCACATACAAACAGTTGAATAGTATAATGAGAAATTAGACTTATGACTGTCTTTTGTTTTGGTTTCACATACAAACAATTTGATAGTACTCGTATAATGAGAAGTAAGTCTTCTGACTGTCTTTTATCTTGGCTTCACACACAAACAAATAATATATACTATCTGCATTGAAATATTATCTTTTATTACATAAAAATCCTGACTTTAGTCATAATACAGGATGCGGCATAAGTTAATTAACCACTGCACATGGTTGCAAGGAGAAAAAAACAGATTGGTTGAAACTGGGGTTTGAATACGGTACCTTCAGAATATCAGTTTTATCTCCTTTCTTATAAATTGGTACGATAATTGATTCCTTCCATTCATCTGGAAGAGCTTCTTTTTCCCAAATCATACTAAGCAACCACCGTATCTTCTCCATCAATTTTTCTCCCCCTGATTTTATCAGTTCTGCTGGGATCTCATCTGAACCTGTTGCTTTATACATCTTCAATGTTTCAATCGCCATTTCAACCTCTAATGCATTTGGTTCTGCGACTAGCATTTCTACTGTCTGTAAATTATCTTCCTCAATGTCCTGTTCTGTATGTACATTTAATAGCTGATTAAAGTAACTTTTCCACCTATTTAATATACTCCTGGAATCTGCAATCATATCCCCATTTTCATTCCGAATTATGTTTGTTCTAGCCTGTAACCCTTTCTTCTCTATACTAATTCCCTGATATAATTCTCTAATGTTCCTATTTTTTGCGTTCATTTCAAGATCCGTAATCTTCTCTCTCAAATATTCCCTCTTTTTACTCTTTAGTAACTTGGTGGTTTCCCGTCTAATACTACCCAATTGCTCTAAATTTACCTCATTTGGCTCGTGTAACCATTTCATTTTTGCTACCTTTTCTTTACAATGTCGGCACATTCCGAGAATATAATCTCAAACACTACTGCTTAACAGTGGTTAACGGACTTATACCCCACCCTGGATAACGTGATAGCAATATTGTGTTTTAGCGCTGAACGATCTTCAGCCAGTTCATCTCTTTGTGCCTATGATCTGAACTACCAACATAACCGTGGGTTTTGTGTTTCTCAAAAAGTAGTTGCTATGAAAACAATAAAAAAATTCATAAAATCGAATCTTGGTTCAGACTTTGTTTTTTTATAAAATAAAAAATAAATCAATGGCTTGACAGCTTCGAAGAGCCTAGGTCGACTGAACTGCTTGCTGTCACTGGTTAGTCAAATACAGTGCAGAGACTCATGTGGTTAGCGTGATCCTCAACCATAGTTTTCTTAACCGGATTTCGCCAATTCTCATATAAAGTAAATTCTCAGTTTTCCTCAGGAGACTGAGTGGACCCCGATTCAGATCGTATACCTAAAGAGAAATTTCAATGGTATAGCGGTAACTGGGAATCGAACGTAAGCCCTAAAATGCTAGTCTGACATGTAGATTTTCTCAAGAGACTGAGCGGAACCCGTTTTAGACCATAGCCTATACCAAAAAAAAAAAAAAAAACTTCAATGGTGGTGATTTAAGATCCTACATACCTCGACTCCCAATTATTTATCCTCTCGTTTCCAGTATCTATCCTCCAACCATAACTTAAACATACGATCACAACATAGTCTCTTGCTTAATATACCGCAACATAGGACATCGCATCACTCCACGTCATATACTATCTTCACTTCTCACAACCGGAATTCCCTACAGCAAGAAATCTGGGGCTGCCGGAGATTCGCATCTTTCAAAATAAATCTAAATTAATATTTGCTCTAACCTTGGCTTCAACATTACCCAGTGTAGCATACGTTGATTGGTGTTTCTCGTATAATTTATCACAGTTATATTATTATTATTATTATTATTATTATTATTATTATTATTATTATTATTATTATTATGATTATTATTATTATTATTATTATTATTATTATCATCGTAAAAATGTTGTTTGTACATCAAATTTACATTGCAACATTTAATATATTTTAACTCTTTATAATACATTTAGTGTATATATAATTTATAATGTTAAATATGTATTTGTGATTTGTGCTGGTTGAGTGGAAGAGAAGGCCTTATGGCCTTAATTCTGGCAGAATAATTAAAACAGTATGATTTAAATATTAATTGATTTATTTTTCTTGTTCTCTTATACGTAATATCAATATTTATAATAATTATAACACTAGCTGGGAATCGAACCGTGAGTTCTGAAATGTTAGTCTGGCTTGCAATTCGATAGACCATTGGAGACGTATGTTCTTGTTTCATTCTAGTTATTATTGAAATTAATCTGCATTTCGAAATGAATACAATTCTGGGAAGTGCAATAGTTAATTAATTCTGCAAATAATGAATGTAAACTATGAATCAGAATTCTATCTTTCGTGGAAAGCCTTGAGGGTTTAGAGAAAATTGGGATGGTCCATGGGTTGACCCAGCGGTGCCCAGGCAATTTACACTCTTCAATCCCCCGGTGGCGGTCACAAGTCAACCGCGCTCCTTCCTAGAGATTTCCTCCTTTCAGTAACGTTACAGAGACACTTAAAAAGTCTCCCAATCTTCGTATAATTAGGCTATCTTCAACAGAAATAGCAAAAACTCTACATTTTAAAAATTGCAACAAAAATATTTGTTGTGATATCTAAGACTATTTTGTTCATATGCTAGACATTGAAAATTTAAAGAAATAACAGTCAACTGTCACTGAAATAATTTCGAAATTGAATTATCAAACCTTATGAGCAATAGTTTGGAAATTGTCGAAGTTGACTCGCAAATGTCTCTGGTTAGTAAACAACGGAGCACAAAATATTGTTCTACCAAAACATTGTTACACAATAAATTAAATTAAATGACATTATAACAAAGACTAGCCTCGTGGACTAGTAGTCAGATCCCCGGTTCGATTCCCAGTCAGACCGCAGGGAATTGTTCCTGTGGTCGTCCATTGTTTGGATTTAAGTTGTGTTTAGGTTCAAGGGTCCCGCGCCATAGCTAAGTGGTTACGGCAAGATGCCTTGGCGCAGCGCTGTTGGACTTGCGCTGGTTCAGGTCTGCATGGGGGAAATTTTTTTCTCATGGAATTTCGGTCAGTATGGGACCGGTGCCCACCCAGCATCGTGAAGAATTTCGGTAGCTGCAATAATTAACAGCTCCAGATTGAGGGAACTAGCTGGGGGATCCGACATGCTGATTACATGTCACCCAACACTGGCTGTATGATCGTCTACCTCTCTGATCAACACATGTCTATGTGAGGTCAGCAGTCGGCTGGTTGGTCAAGGTTCATCTAGGCCTGTTGCGCCATTGAGTTAGTTAGGTTAAGGTAACGTAACTCTGCCTTCCAGTAGCCCCAACTTCAGAAGTTGGTAACAATTCCGCAAATGCCTGGAGATAATCTCAGAAATGTCATAGACAACCTGGTTGCATTGGTAAAAAAAATATATAAAAATACATAACCTATTTCAATTTTTAAATACCAAAATGGATTCGTCATTCATGCCCATTATTTTTTAATATCGTAATTACCATTTCTATTTAAGGACTATTTTACATCTAACGTCATATTGCACCAATATATTTATTTATTTAAGTTTGATCATACTGTAATATGTAATGATGAATATTATGAAATGAATTCTGGTAATGAATTTTAGGGTTAGTAAATTCTATCTTCAAGCCACAGTTAGTCCAAAAGCATTCAAGACTGAAAGTGTATAAAACACTGGCTCTTCCAACTCTTTTGTATGGTAGCGAAGTATGGACGTTGAAACAGAAGGATATACAGAGACTTAGATCTGCTGAAATGAGATATCTTCGGAGGACTGCAGGATACACACTACTAGATCACAAAAAAAATGAAGACATCTTAGAAGAATTACACATGGAATCTTTAGAAAACAAAATTTCTGATTATAAGTCAAGATGGATGCTACATGTTCATCGAATGGAAGATCACAGAATACCCAAACAAATGTTAAGATATCAACCTGCAGGAAGAAGAAGACCAGGACGTCCACTCAAAAGACTTCTGGATGGTGTTTCTCTTGAGGCCGAAACAGGTCAACAAATGGCCTAACTTCGTGAATGTACTATGATGATGATGATGATGATGAATTTCCAATTCACTGTTTGCCTTTGACGATTGAGAAAATCAACTGAAACCAAGTAAAAGCCTCAGCCAGATGGTCGGCATCGAGTTTTGAACTCATGACCTCCCAAATACGAGTTTCAAATGCTACTGCTTGAGACAACTTGCGTTCTGAATTTTACATTCCTCTCGTAGGTTTTCCTGTGCAATCTGGCCATGTTTGCCTGCACACACACACACACACACACACACACACAAAAACCACAAACACACACACACACACACACACACACACACATATATATATGAGAAAGAGAAAATGAGAATGGTTGGAATGTGAATGAGTGTGCTAAAGGAGGAGTGCGGCACAAAGTTGAAATACGCCGAAGAAAACGATAGCTTGTACTAACTTTCCATTTCATTCTAGATGAAAGATGGGGGGGGGGAGGATGGTTTGCACATATCGCGCGATGAAAGTGATAAGGGGATGCTACCACTCCCACGCCGTTTCACCAGACTACGTGCATAAACGCATTGTTAGTCAGGGGGAGACAGGAAATGTAGAATATTCTATCTTTTATGGACTTGAATTTTGATACAAGTTTTTCCCAACTTTCCACCCTTCTGAAAACCACAGTAAAAGAAGAATACTCTCTGCGGTGTATGTATCTATATAATATTGTGGTTGGAAAAGGGCCAGAGGTTTGTTGTATGAGGGGGAATGCTAGAGAAGTTAAGAATTGAATTAGTTCGAAGAGCAAACACGAGGCGTTCCACTCCATTCTTTCTTCTACAGAAGTGTTACGAAAAAAAAATCCCCACTTTTTCCCTCCTTACCTCCATTCTCTTTGAATTGCAAAAGCATCAGTGTTTTGAATGGTATCATAGAATAGAACAGTTGAATTAATATCCTAAGTGGCTTACAATGGAATTGGGAAATAAATTGCATTCTTTATGGGTAAATGTATGTTGGTTCAGATTTTCTTGGTGAGTTGCAAATGCTTTGAGCGGGATGGGCAGTAAAGGCCACTGAATGATGGAAACTATGTGCCTGAGTTCCAAAACAATAAAAGCAAAAGGGATTTAGTGCTTGAGTTGGTCGGTTTTATGCTTTACCATCTCCCACCGAATGATTTCAAATACCATTTATTCACCAAAGGATTAATTCAAAGAACTATATCCTAGGCTTTAAACCATTTGAGATATGTTTTAAATTCTTGGATTATTTCCGGAATTGAATTCCTCTTTCCATTCTAGATTGGACACAAAATACATAATGTGTTAAATTTAATTTGAGCTTATAAACCCTCTATCTATTTGTTCATGGTCATTTCCACATTGAAGAATAAACGTAACAATACATCAGCTTATCAAAACTTCTTAAATTCATTGAAAAACGCCGTTGAGGTTATGTAATAAAATGCTAAAATATTAAAATAAGTACCTGATATGTCAGCGATATTCAACTATATTAAATTTATGTGTAACCACTTAACGAAGTTTGTTAAACAGAAATTTAATTTAGATGAGGATGACTAATATATCAGGTACTTATTTTAATATTTTTACACCAACTCGTCATAAATTGTTTTCATACCTTATTTTTCTTTTTCGACGCAATAGACCTATACAGCGTATGTCCAGATGATAATTCTAATCAATTGAAAACAATCTATTAAAAAGTAAAGTAAAGTGATCCCACATCAGGCCCGGAGGCCCCTGGGGTAGTAGGAGGTTAAGGCTCCTACTTTTTCTAGACAATCGGCACTTTATGCCAGCCGGGTTGTCAGCCCTGCGTGACGGCCGCCTTTGCCCCCAGAACAAGCGTCTGGTACTCATTTCCGTTAGAGGCTGAGTCGACCCCAGGCCATGGTGCCGCCAGAAGGTTTGGGTCAGTTTAAAAATCCTGACCCCCAACGGGACTTGAACCCTCGATCCTCCGGCTTGTAGCTCAGTACCTTTACCACTACGCTACGGCGTGCCCCCACAATCTATTAAAATAAGTAATAATAATAATAATAATAATATAATAATGTTTTATTTGAACTGACCGAGTTAAGGCCATATGATCTTATATCTACTAATCAACCAGTAAAGTGAAATACATACAATATTCATTTACAACTATATTAAAATTCGAAATAATATTAAATAATTAATAAGTTACTGATACAATGCATAATAAAGTTCCGTTGAGGTATTAGCCACAATATAAAATAATAAAATATTTTAACCAAGTTGAGGACGACGGCATCGTATTAATTCTATTATTTTATATTGTAATATTATATACTTTAGTGTCCACCGCTGTGGTCTCGGAGTAGCGTGCTGCTTTGTCACGCAGCGGGCCCGGTCGGGATAGGCTCCTGGGTGACTTTTTTTCGGGGTTTTTCCTCACCTGTAAGACATATCAGGGTGCTCAGAGCCCAACGGTCCCCGAAAATCATCCGACTATTATCATCACCCTTGTCATTATCATCATCATCATCATCATCCTTCACCGGTGTGGAAAGCAACGGGAAGATACGACACCTAAAATTCCCTAATAAATCTGCAAAGCATAGTATGAAAATGCTATGATTGCAGTGAAAGACCTGCCCTCGGGCAGAATTACTGTATATGGGTGGATATACTACAGTGGATAATGGAAAAAATTAATCGGTAGATATTATTTAAATAGGTGTCAAATTATACAATATGTAAATATGTAATAACTTAGGTTATACACTTTGTTTTCAGTGCAGTCTGACGCTTTTAAATAGGCTGGCATTTCTTTAATTTAACAAAAGAAATATATATTTCGTAAACCAGCAAAATGGGACCATAGATTCGACTTGCTGAGGAATTCACTTAGTTTACGCAGTACCTGAGTCATGGACATTTTCTGATTATGTAACGCGTAAAAATCCAAATTAAAAATGGGCCAAATCTTGTACAGCCTGGGACACGGAGTTCGATCAATCTCTTTAGAAGGTAACTATCATGAGAACGCCTGATTCACAGGAGCAGGACAGAGAGAATATTCGCCGAAGCAAATATGTCGAAAATATTCACTAGATACCAAATCTGTCCACGGTGTATTCTGCTCCTTGAAATCAGTAGAAAGAGGGACTTTCCTGTCTAACTTTATATTTTGGATATGTAAAACTGAAGCTCGGAGTACTCTCTTGTACACGAATTTCAGTTGAAGGACTTGCTTTAATGTTAGTTACAAATTCTTATTTCACTCTTCAGAGGCTCTGATGTAGCTATCTAGAATGAATCCTGCATTCAATTTTATTACACATCTGAGACTCTTAAATGAAATCGATCACATTTAAAATGGCTTAATTTATGTTACGCAGAGAACTAGATTTTTCAGGCAATGTTCTTTTTTCTGGAACTTAGAATTTATCGCTGGCTCATTTACTTTCAACCTTGTTATATATTAAGATACATTAAAATGTATTGATCTGTCATCACTGTAGACTTATAAAAAAGGAATAGAGACGGATGCGTTTATACAGGTAGGAAACCTGTCCACTTTTCATCCAGACAATCTTATTAGTTTAAACAAAAGTTACGATTGAAGTAACATAAAAGGCATAGTACTAATCAAATGACGTTGGCATACAGCGAATATTTATCTATTCTCAGTTTTACAGTGTCTTTATCATATTCTTTGGTCCCATTGGGGCAGTTTTTCTGGGTGAGGTTTTTATCGGGCTTTTTCCTCACCTGTAAGACAAATGCCAGGAAAAATTTAAGGTCCAAACAGTCCCCGAAATCATATGGCCATCATCATCATAATCATCCTTATCATTATCATCATCATCATTATCATCGTTCACCGGTGTGGAAAGCAACGGGAAGCTACCACACCTACAATTCCCTAGTAAAGCTGCGTGCTTAGCATGAAAATGCTATGATTGCAGTGAAGGACCTGCCTTCGGGCAGAATTACTATGGATGGATAGATAGCCAATTTTATTCATCTCTTTTCACGCCACTTCCTCCAAGCCTCTTTGTTACATTTTTCTGATTACTCATTGTGTCCATGTTAGTTTAGTACTTCCTCCCTTCCTTCTTCCTGTTAAATTAATGACATTTGTTCGGTAATGTTTCTTCAATCACCCTTTTCATATGTCCAAACCATATTAATTTTCATGGTTTATGCTAGGATTCATATTCTCTCTCTTACTGAATATTTAATTTATGTTTCCATTCATATTTATTCCATATTGCTAAACACTTGTCCGTTTTTTCACGGTAACTACAGGCTAGAACTAGATGGAAAAATATTTGGTTTCGAGCAATCAGCAAGAATATAATTATGAAGGGGTTTGTGGCATAGTGGTGTGAGTTTTACAAAAATGGGTAAAGTACACGGTTGTATAGAAGAAACTGCATACTGTATTTCAAATACATCAATAATTAATACCTTCACTTAGGACAATAAATATTTCCATGATTATCAATATTAATCTAACTTTATGTTTTGCACACTGGATAATAAAACTCTCTTTTTCTCAATATGAAGAAAAAAAAAAGGCTTACAACACTATGCCGTATAACCCTTCATATATAAACAGCAATGTTACAAATGTACAGTTTCTCTGAATGTGCATCGTATTAGCAGCATCCAGTTAAACCATCTTGTGATTAAAAGAAAGGATAACTTTGTATCCAGCTTTTTAGTGGTTTTCCTGTTTTTCCATTTTCATCCATAGTGTTTTTGTTTTCTTGGTTATCTATCTTTCATCATTGTATTACACTGATATTTCTGCTGTTTCTTTCCATCCTCAGTAAATTCTTGCTATTAAAACTATATACATAATGTTAAACATTTAATTATAACATATATATATGACATAATAAGAAAATGTCATAACGAGATTCGAACCCGGATCTCTGGGTTGGTACTCCAGCGTGTTATCCATTACACTATCAGGGAATCCCATTCAAACACTTTATATATATATATATATATATATATATATATATATATATTCTCCATTATTAATAGATGTAGCGAGAACTCGGTCTTCACTGCCACCTAGTAGCTGACTGTAACAAGTAAGCAAATTAAAGATAATATGTTTACTTTATAGCAGTGACGCTTTATCGATGTTATAATTAAATTTTTGACATTGAGCAATGCAAGCTTAACATGACATGATAAGAGAAATAAATGCCTGAACGGGATTCGAACCCGGATCTCTGGGTTGGTACCCCAGCGTGTTATCCAGATATATATGCCCTGGTGCAGTAGTTCGAGTCCCCTGGAGGAAGAAATTGTTGTCTTGGAATTTCGGGCAATGTAGGACGGGTATACACCCAGCAACATGAGGAAATTGAGTAGCTACAATATGTAGCGGCTCCCAGTAGAGAAATCAACTAAAACGGCGAGAAGAACCGATATATTGACCACATGTCATCCCTACACTGGTTGGATGCTCGTCCACCTTTGCGATCTACACATGTGGATGTGATACAAGCAGCCGGTTTGTAGGCTAAGGTCATTCTAAGCCTGTTGCGTCATGGAGTTTCACACAAATGCTAATCTTGTTTACGTAATAATGAAACCAGAATCTAGATTTACAAATTTAGAGTTATTACCTAAAAGCTTCTAGATGTTTAACTTTGCGAGAGAGGCGAATGCTGAGATTACTGATGTTTTGTGCATAATTCAGCGAAAATGTATTACTTTCCTGTGTAATTGGTGAGGATTGTAGAAACCTGAGAGACTTAAGAGATGAAATGACAGTGGGATATAAACATTTTGTAGCCGCATTAAGAGAGTAGATTGTGCAGTAAAAGTAGAGGCAGGTAGACCAGCAGTACCTCGTGATAATTAAGTTGCCAGTAACAATAATGGCCATCGTAAAACTTGGTTATAGAAAACTTTGAGCAGCTGAGTTGAAAATTAAGATAAAGTTTGTGTGTATTCCATCCGACCCCCTTCAGGGATATCAAATTTGCTTCTTGCTTTAAAAGTCCACTTTTCCATCATTTTATGTGTAGTTAAAAGTCATAGGCTGATTCTAATCTTGTACGTTCAGAGACATTAAGACTTCTTGAAAATATATCATAAACTGGTGATTTATATTAGCCAATGAAGCTCGGGCTAGAACAGTGAGAAGGTCTTGCTGTTACCAGC
Source organism: Diploptera punctata (assembly GCA_030220185.1). Lineage (NCBI taxonomy): Eukaryota > Metazoa > Arthropoda > Insecta > Blattodea > Blaberidae > Diploptera > Diploptera punctata. The sequence goes on along the minus strand of JASPKZ010009837.1, from coordinate 848,929 downwards.
AAAGTAATGCGCTAGTTATATTTCTCGCTGTTCCTTTTTCCGACCGTTGGTAATACATCGACAACATACTATTTTCATGTATGATTTCTGGCAGTCTGAACTGACTACTCTCCGATCTAGTTCCTGACCTTTACTTACATCAAGATATTGTTGAAGATATCCTATCCTACAAGTGCTGACCGATTTTCTGGAAACGTAAATGGATAAATAAATTGTTCGCTGTATGACATCATTCGTATTTGATGAAAGTCGTTTTTGTGTTACTCATTCATAATTTATTTATGTTAAATAAAATGCCATAGACAATATAATACATAGTACTGCTTGTCCTCTATATGGTCGCTACCCCAACGGATTACTTATAAAGTTATGGAGTAATATTTATTGTCATCCTTTCGAGCTATATGATCTGCCCATCAAATCTTCTTCTTCTTCTTCCTTTCCAGGATTATGTCAATGCGACCTGTTCCGGTCTCAAGTCCATCGTTTCCTTGGCCGTCCCAAAGATATTTTTCCATGTGGTTTGTAGGTGTTGATCTTTTTGGGTAATCTTGTATTGTCCATTCTGTCTAAATGTTCTTTCCATTGGTATTTGTGCTCTTCTAGTTTATCAACTATTGAAAATATCTTCAGTTTATTTCTTATTGATTCATTGTGTAATCTATCCATGCGTATACATCCTTTTACGGATCTTAAAAATTTCATTTCGGTGGCTTGAATGTGTGAGGTATCTTTTTTTTTTGTAAGTACCAAGTTTCAGATCCATATAAAATAACAGGAACAGCCATAATTTTATAAAACCTGAGCTGAGTTTCTCTTCGAGTCTTTCGGAGGGCTCTTCTTATGGTGCCCATCAAATCTCCTAGACAATATTAGGAGAACGATTTAAATTTTGGAGTTCCTCATTACAAAGCTTCTTCCATTCTCATATTTTATAGGTAAAGTGATCCCACTACAGGCCTTAGGAAGCCTTTGAGATAGTAGGACGTTATATTGTCTGTCCAACGGATCTGTGCCTTCGTAATATATGCGACCCTAAGCCTACTTCGCTTTCTGCCTCGGCAAATCATTTCCCTCTCTGCATTCCTATCGCTCTCTCTTTTCTATATCTCTGTTGCACTTGCACTCCAGTGTTGTCAACTCAATTCCAACCTTGCATTTTTCAATATTCAAGAGCCATGACACTGGGTGAAGTTTGGCAACATCCGTACTCGAAAAGTTATATGTGACTGTCATTTGACGTAGAGGGAGGGGTGTGCGGTGAAATGGTGTGAGTATAGATGTGTACTCTTCTAAGAACGATGTCAGCGCTATATGAGCACAGATCCGTTGGTCCGAGTATAGTTTCTACCCTCCTAGACAATCGGCATTAGATGTCAACCTTGAGCGAACGGAGTCACCTTTACCTTTAGAATAAATATCTGGTACCTGTTTCCATTGATCCTAAGGTGATGGTGTCGCCAGAAGGTTTATACCAAATTTAAAAATCCTGACCTCACCGTGACTAGAACCCCCGTGACTAGAACCCCAGACCTACACTATAGTGTAGGTCTGTTGCCTTAAGTAATTACGCAACAGTGTGTTTCTTGTCTTTTATGGAAACAATTGTTTGCCTTAGAATCTTATTTTAAAATACTTTTAGCTTATACTTACATTAGTAGACATAACACGTGACAATTGGATGATCCGTCGCCGTGGCGTAGTCGGTAGAGTCCCTACCTTCCACTCCGGCGACCCGGGTTCGATTCCCGGCGGGGTAGGGGATTTTAAATCTCCACTTTGAGTCTGGGTGTGTGTCCTGTCTTGTGTTTGTATGTGTGAATAAGATAAAAAGGTTAACAAAGGTAAAACAACAAGGAAGAATAGCGTAAACGAAAGAAAACGAGAAAGGGGGGAAAAAAGTATGTTTACAAAATGTCCTTTGCCGTGGCATAGTCAATAGAGTCCCTACCTTCCACTCCGGCGACCCGGGTTCGATTTCCGGCTGGTTAGGGGATTTTAAATCTCCACCTTGGGTCTGGGTGTGTGTCCTGTCCTTGTGTCTACATCCGAGGATGAAAGAAAGTTAACAAAAAGGTAAAACTGAAAAGGAAAGGGCAAAACAAGAAGCAAAAACAGTATAAACGAAAAAAAAAAGATATATTGAAATGAATGAAATTAATAATCCCACGTAATATAATACAACGCAGAAACATTTAATATCTTCTTTAAATTATACGCTTCGTCTAGAAGCTTCCAGTGTAAAATTGTTTCAATTTTTTTTAAAGCAAGTTGTAAAGTTTTGCTGCTTAACTGTATAATTATAATCTCCTTAGAACGTCTTAACGTGGTATTTTGTTTTATGCCTGGCACATTTGTATTGCGAATGCTATCAAATTAGTAAATGACTCTTTTCTTCGAATGTAACAAGGGAAGACGTTTAAAATTACACCAAACAGAGTAAGAGTTTATGTTCTCCCTTCAGGGTGTAAAACGTGCCAGTCATTTTACAACAAAATGCTACATTTCAAGTTTGTCTAGATTAAAACCTTTATTTTCCATTCACTTATCTTCATTTCATTTGGGATATTTTCTTCTTACAATTTTAAGGAGAGATGGTTTGTATATTTGTGTTATCATACAGTCATGTCATAAGACTGTTGAAGTACAATTGCTCCTATTCATATTCGGTCCATTAGATTTTAACAGTTTTACGATATTTTTATAATATGGATCCGATATAAGAATAACTAAACCAACTAACTCAATGACACTATAGAACCCATAGGTTCATGGCCGCGCGAACATAGCTCTCCATACATCCTTATCTTGAGCTACTGTTTTTCAATCATCCCCTGTGTAATCTACTTCCACAATTCATGCTTAATGTTATTCTCCCACCTCATTCTTGGTCTAGCAACTGAGCGATTTCCCTCTGGTTTTCCTACAAGAATCTTCCATGCACCTCTTTCATTCCCCATTTGTGCCACATGTCCTGCCCATCGCAGTGTATAGTATATAGGGACAGAGGGAATCTCGTTAATCCAGACTTAACTGTTCCTATTATATCTGGCTTCCTATAAAGACCATGTAGCTCACTGTTATATCAGACATAAGAATACAAATTAATACCAAATTAATATCATTATAAACATATGTATAATGAAACGAATTTTTCATTTGTATATTTTAAATAAAAGTCAAGAAAATGTAAGTACTCAGTCGTGTATTCCTTTAATATATTGCAAGTGTTCTTAGTGGTTGAAATTAAACTTTTGTAGGAGGGCTGCAAAGAAATCCATATTGGATACAATTAAAAAAACTACAATTAGAGAAATAATAGACATTGAAAAAGTATGAATGATATGATTGAAGAAGAGTTTGAAATGGTTTGGTCATATACGAATGATGATGACATACAAAATAGTGAAATTGTTGCTGGGGTGGACGACGGAGAGCAGAAAAAACAATGGGCGGACAGAGTGAGAATTGACATGTACAACAGAGGAACGAATGAAAATGAACCGAAGGATAGATATTTGTGGTGGATCTTATCCACGTTATAAGTAAATCACAGAATTGTGGAAAACTCCTAATAAAAAGGAATTCAAGGAAATTCTATAATAGTTCTGAAAAATTGGAAAGATTGAGGTTTGTGCTATTTTTTTATATGTGAGATCGGCAGCTGGCATGTTAGGACAATGGAGTGGAGTATATGTCTCCAAGAATGTGCTGAAAAGTATTTTTGACACTCCTGAAAAAAAATAGTTATTTTCTACTAATTCTAATTAATTGATAACTCTTTCCTACATCCTCTTTATGTATGTTTTGTGGATGAAATCATTGCAACGAAATTTCCTACTTTTTAGTAAAAAGAATGGCTAGAAAAAATGTTAAGAGTTGCCATTTTTAAGTCTCCTCTTTCTGATTAAAAATAAGAAGCTTAGACCACGTTCTCTTCTTTTTCTCATTTACCCTTTCATATTATTTGTATATCAAGAGATCGTAATTTCTTTCTCTCATTGCTGACGTAAGGTATCTCTTGAATTTCAAATTAAGCAGCTTTTATAAGCATTCGCGTCTAGAATTAAAATTATAGAATTTAAGAGGAAATATAAGCTTAAGTTGAAGGTAACAAAAGTAAGAGGATAAAGATTGGAATGAGTAACTCTTGAATTACCTTTAATGTCTTTTTCGCTTGTGTTTCAAGTCTTAGGCTGTAGTTGATATTAAAGCATCGCCTTCTCAACATAGGGCAAGTGGATTCACGTTCTTCGTGAATTAATGTTAAAAATTCAATAATCCTTCATGACAAGTCTGTCATCTAAGAATTATATTTCTCTCGCGCGCTGAAAGCTGGTTTGCCATGTATCTTCTTCTGCTTTTAATATATTTGAAAGTATTGTCTTATATGCACTTTAAAATAAACAGCTTAATAATGTTATATTACAATTTATTTTAGTAATGTATAGAATAAACTTATTGATTTATTATTATTATTATTATTATTATTATTATTATTATTATTTCAATAAGTAAAACAAAAGTAATGGCATTTTGTGGAAGAAATACTCTGCGTGCAAAAATAGTAATTAGAGACGAAATTATTGAACAAGTATCCCACTTTAAATATTTAGGATGTGACATTAGTGGGTATGATAAAGATATTGAACACAAAACACATCAGTTTCAAGCTATTTGTGGTACAATAAATAGAACATTGAATAATAAAGCCCATAAACAAACAAAATTAAAATTTTATAAAACAATGGCTGTCCCTGTCCTTTTGTATGGGAGTGAATCTTGGATTACCACTATCAAACAAGAAAGTAAAATCCAAGCAGCCGAGATGAAATTTTTAAGAAGAGTAAAAGGCTGCACTAGAATGGACCAGATAAGAAACGAGGATATCCGTGAAGAACTGCAGATCTACTCCATAAAAGAAAATATATTTAACAACAAGATACAGTGGAAAGAACATGTAGAAAGAATGGAAGAAAGAAGATTACCAAATAAAATCTTCCATTATTTTCCAAGAGGAAGAAGAGATGTCGGACGTCCTCGGAAGAGATGGTCTTAGATCTATTAGTGAAGACGGAACAGGCAACTCTTGCCTAAACCAGGAAGTGAAGATTATTATTATTATTATTATTATTATTATTATTATTATTATTATTATTGTTATTATTATTGTTACTATTATCTTCATCATTACTATTATTCTTTTTATAATTAATTTTTTGTATTAATTACATCGCTTTCATTTCATAAATAATAAAATACACATAGTTGTTCCCATTAATAATTGATCCTTAGTTTGTAAAATTTTATACTAGCAGTTTGGGATATAATACAAATATTAATTAATTAATTATATTTAAAATATTCAGACATAGGTTTTACTATTAGGAATATTCCACAATACAGTGTCTGTCCTTCAACCCAAAATAATTTGTCGCCAGAGGTTCCGTCTAAAGCACCTCCAACCCTCAAATGCCTAGCTTCCATACTTTTCCTCACTCCATCTATTCAACGTTCCCTAGGTTTGTTTTTTCCATTAGCTTTCCAATCAAGGATCCTTTTTGCTATTCTATCTTCTTTCATTCCTATGACGTGTACATACTATTTCAAACTTTTTCTTCAATTTTTTTCTAATATATTTTTTTAACTTGCGTAATTTCCCTTATTGTGCTGTTTATGACTTTATCCCTTCTTGAAATTCTTGTCGATCGCCTCTAAAAATCAATTTCTACTGCTAAGAGCTTATTTGCTTGTTTTCTACTTATTGTCCAGGTTTCGGACCCATATAATAAAATTCTTTGTAACAAAACTTGAGATATAGTTATTTTTTTTGTTCTGTATATTATATTTCTGTTCCAAAGCACTGAGTTCAACATACCAATGGTTTTTTTACATTATTATTATTACTATTATTATTATTATTCATTTTATTATTAATTTTTATTATTCATTACATCGCTTTCAGTTTGTAAATAAGAAAATACAAATTGTTCCCATTAATACTGGGTCCTTAGTTTGTAACATTTTTATACCTACAGTCTGGGACCGTAATAAAAATACTAATTAATTAAAAATTATATTTAAGATATTCTGAAATAGGTAATGGTTTATTTTTCCTGGCAGTAGGTCACCAAAAATACAGATTAAATTGATACATAGAAATAATATTGAAGTATAGAAATGGAACAAAATAAGACGATATACTCGTAACATACGAGCACATATAGACTCAATCTTTTTAATACGATAAACACAGAATTAATAATAATAATTACATTCCATTCACTAATTTAATCGCTCACCTTATAGGTAGCTAGTTTTTTGAATGCCTCATGCCACCCAGGTCTTGCAGTGGCAATACCAGTCGGGAGAGGGATTTTAAAATATGGATCAAACATGTTTTTTTTTACCACACAAGGAAATGAAGGGCCACCCCGAATGAGTGATCAGTTCAATGTCAAGGCCTCATCCGAGACAACACAACATTAAGACGAAACAACATTCATACTAACATGACGAATATGATAATGGTGATTATAATTATCAGATGATATTTGGGGAATGTTTAGGCCTTAACGTTTCCTAACATGTCTAACAGGTGAGGAAAAACCCGAAATCCCTTAAAAAGGAAACTTCTCCCGACTGGCAATCGAACCCGAGGCCTGCTGTATCTGATGCAATTTCGTTACTATATTAGCAGACATTATTTAGTCTACTCATTTAATGCTAGATGGAACAGAACTAATGCCAAGCTATCACAGGTTGCTCAGGGATATGTTGCCTTAAAGCAGAGGTCCCCAAACTTTTTTTTTTTCTCGTAGACCACGTGCCAATTTTTCTACTTTTGGTAGATCAACCTGCATTTCTAATATTTAATTTTTACAAATTCATAAACGTCAGATGAGTTTTTGACAGCTGACGCAGCGCGACTCAGTTTGATATGGACCTCTTGCAGGTTAGAGTCGATCCCTGAGGGTCGATATAGACAACTTTGGGAATGACTTGCTTAAAGTTTTGATGTAAGGAATCCATGGTCTCCGCTGACTTATTAGAGAATATCGGTGTTAATAAGTATTAGATGTGTGGCATGTGCTATGGATTCGTGGTAGGTTGGGTTCTGATATATTATAAAGAAAATAACATAACAGGCAGGGGAAATCTATGTAAGGGGTGTTTATATACTAACAAGGGGAGATGACGTAAAAAAATTAACATGAGTAAATACAACACAATGTAAGCATTCAGTAAAAAGTGATTAATAGAATATATTTTTTTTAAAACTAATTAAAACGCCAAAATAAATTAAATGGGGCTTTTATGTTTAGTTGAATAAGTAGAAAAAATATATAAAATGTCGTGATTATTTTTAGATATCCCGTGCTAATTACCCGGCGTTGCCCGCGAATTTACTTATCCCAATCTTTTGGGATAAATGAGTTGAAAGATAAAAATGGTTATTATGAGTTATCCGTGAATGAATATCCGTTGTGCGCTGCTACGCTTGCCTAGGAATCTGCTCATCCCGATCTTCTTGGTATAAATGAGCTGAAAGACAAAAGTGATTATTATGAGTTATCCGTAGAAGTTACACATATGCTGTCGCGGACTTTTTCGTAGATTTTAAAAATATATTCAATTATGTGCATGTTAATTTTGGTGTATTTGTTATGGTTTAAGCAGCGTAAGCTATTTAAGCTTCCAAAAAGCTACTTTTTTAGTGCACCAATGCCCTTTTTTTAACTCCGGTCCTATAGTACTTAGGGCAAAATGTTATATCCGTTAATTATCCCAGAAAAATCCTCTAAATGATGGAAAAAACCCATTCAAATCGGTCAAGTTGTTTTGGAGTCCATAAAGGACAAACAGGCAGACACTCATTTTTATATATAAAGATGGAATTTCTCATAAGTAATGCCATGAATGATTTCCAAATTATCGATAAATTCACGACTCACGAAGTGAGGAGTGAATTTATCTAGAGAATTTGGAAATCAAGAGTGACATTTGTTAGGACTACTTAACGAATAAAATTAAGCTGTTTACTCACAAATCATTGTTTAACTATAGTTATTTTAAAATATTTATATATTTAATGTAAACGGCGATGTTTGAAAACAAATCAGAAATGTGAGGTTATGTTCATTCACTGCTGCTTGATCATATTATTTATTGCCAAATAAGATCGCAATATTGTAAGAGTGCACCCAAGTGGAGAAATAATGAAACACATCAAACTATATATCATAATCAACATTACGGGTTATTCATTTATTTTTTTAGTTAACAACCCAGTAAAATCAAGGAATCTTTTCATTATTTGCTATATTCAATGTATTTGTTGGAGAAAAATAATGCTTTTACCTGTTCAGAACATTAAAAAGGAGGAGATTTCTTTATCACAAAAGCAGGAGCTGATAAAGAGAGAGGTGAAACACGACTGTCATTGGTTGTAAAACAACATTCATTGAAACGTGATTGGTCATTGACTAGCATTTGTGGCATGAGTTAAATAGTCATTGTAATCTATCACGGTCCTGCACAAAAATAGTAGATGACAGTATGCTAACCCTCTTACTAATAATCCATATATAACTTTTATACAAGGTTTATACACATCTCAGTTGAAAATTCTTACTAATAAACATTGTATTAGCTGTTCAGTGTAGAATCGTTATACATGCCTCCAGCCTTGTTTAAGGATTCTATAACTAGACAAAACGTCGGATATCAAGATCAATTTATTGTTTTCTTATGATATTGATGAAAGTTTCCTTAAATTTATCCCAAAATGCAACACTTTAACGACTGTTTGATGGATGCACAGGGCATAAATAATATTAATAAAGCTCTGGGTAGGAAAATAAAGGCATCATAAAATGCCTTTCGTTACACTCATTCTCGATTAGGCCTAACAATGTTTTAAAATTGAACATTGAATCACAAAAGGATATGTTCTACAATAATTGCTGTAGACAAGATTTAACCTGAATGTAGTTTAAATGCTTGATAATATTATTTTAAGAAAACTTTTTTGCATCTTTAATACATAATACACACACCGATATAAAACGTACTTAAGTATAGAGGTACTATTATTGAAAGAAGCTGCATGTTAACTTGGTAGTCTTGTAGTTAGAGCTTCTGACTACGATGCGTGAGGTCGTAGGTTCAATACCCGGCCAAACTATAGTGATTTTTTTTTTGCTTGAAATTATATTTTGTTGTCGGTAACATTTCCTACTATTTTGAACGTTTTCTAACGCATTTTAAAACACTGCATATAATTCATAAGTAATGGGGAAAGCTTTTATTAGTTTCCAAGAATTGGTCGAAATTCTTGACGTTAGATGGCAGCGCATTATCTGTGAAACCAATTCTACGTTTTATTTGACATAGCGTAAAGGGAAATGTGTATAAATTAAAACACACTTATTTTTTCCGTACCTCCTCAATTAGGGAATCTCTATTAATTCTTATCCATATTCATTTCTTACACAATTAATCACTAGTTGATGTTGTTTTATTTCTGTTACAAACTGCGAGTAATATTGTTCTGACGTCATTATGATGACGAATATGTGACGTATTGTGTATAACTGGTATTTTGTTATATAGCTCCGGCACAACGTTTATTAGTGAGGAAATTATACGTGATCTACATCAGGCTTATATATTGTATAATTAAACAACTGATGAAAGCCTGTATTAGAGATTTTTATTAGTAAGACCGTAAATGTCTAACCTATCAACACATTACTCTGTAATAAGCCACCGGAGACCATGGGTTCGTTACATTAAAACACTCAGTCAATATTTCTGAACATATGAAAGTTTTTAAGTAGAGTTTTATTCTGCATTGTATATTTATAGGTTTACAATTATATGTTATTTAACGTAAAACGTGGATGATGATTGTACGATCGGTTCAGTGGAGAAACGCTTTGGTGATATTGAGGGGAGAATGAAATGTACGCTTATGGAAAAGAGCTCGGGCTGGACAATGCACTAGAGTACATTGGACTTAATTACGTGAAGGGCTTTGCACATAATGAAACTGCCATCATGTGTTGACGTAATACTTGAAGAACCGAATGCCGGAATAGACACGTTCTACAAATATTGACCAAATTTACTGCTGGATTGATAAGTTCTCTCGACATACAAACAAGGTCACATGCACTTGATGATACTCCAGGGTTAATTAGAGCTTCTTCTGCCGGGTTATATTGTTAACTTTGATATTGTTGTAACTTGTGTACACAATACAGCGTGTGCTAGATCTCTGATCCTCTTCAGTCCTCAAGTGGAATCATGACTAAAAAAATATTTTGTGATTCATACATTTTTTGAGCGCAAAGCAATACTAATTTAAAAGAAAAAATCTGGGATTCTAATTTGGGGTCCTTATATGAGCCGAAAACTGATTTTAAGAATTATAATTTTGTAATCATAATACAGAAAAATGAAGACGACTTACAGAAATCAATGCATGCATTAAATGAAATATGTAAATTATACGATCTAAAGATTTCTGTAAGGAAAACGAAGACCATGGCTTTTAGAGGAAGAGATCCAGTGAGATCCAAAATTATTTTAGAAAATCAAAGTATAGAACAGGTGTCTAGTTTCAAATATTTGGGGTGTGATGTTGGCTACAATGTGGAAAGAGATATTGACTCCAAAATAAATCAATTTCAGACGGTGTGTGGAACAATACAGAGAACATTCAAAAATAAAATTAGAAAAGAAACCAAGATAAAAATGTGTAATGTTATGGCGGTTCCCACAGTATTGTATGGATGTGAAACTTCGGCTCCAGTGAAAAAACAGAAGGATAGAATACAGACGGCGGAGATGAGGTTCCTAAGACAAGTTAAAGGATGCACAAGACTTGATAGAATAAGAAATGAGGATATAAGAGAAGAATTGAAAGTACAGCCTTTATTGGATAAGGTCACGAATTAGACAGAAATGGATTGATCATATGGATGGAATGAGTAAGGAGAGATATCCATTGTTAGCAAGAAGTTATCAAACACGAGGAAGACGTGATGTTGGAAGACCTAGAAGACGTTGGGCTGATGCATTATGAAGTCGGAACGGGCAATTGCCTAATCCCTGGAGTGATGATGATGACATAAGTGGTCTGTGATTGTAATTAATATATCTTATTAAAACATAATATTGTAATCCGCCTGCTCCAGTACTCATCATTTTTTTCATTTTTGGATGCTTTCTTTGTAATTAATTGCGTAAGTTGAGACCGATTTTCAAAAAACACACACACACAAACACACACATGCTTATATGCAAGAGGAAGACGTGATGTTGGAAGACCTAGAAGACGTTGGGCTGATGCATTATGAAGTCGGAACGGGCAATTGCCTAATCCCTGGAGTGATGATGATGATGATAATTTTGTTTTTAATAATGATGATGATAATAATAATAATAATAATCATCGTCATCATCATCCATCCGGTATCATGGCAGCTGCAGTCGTCTTCCGGAAACCAAACGCCATTCCTCTCTGTCCATCCATTGATCTTCCATCAATCCTCTGATATTCATAGCTGCTTGTACCCCTTCTATCCAAGTACTATTCCTTATCCAACACTGAGGTCGCAATCTTTCACACGCCACTTCAGCACTGTATCGTCAACTAGTCAGTTGAAAACCTTCGTTTCATAGGAGCGCGAGAAAATGTATGTAGGCTATGTATACAAGCCTGTGCAGGCGCAGGCCTGCAATTCCAGGCGCGCTCCCTCACGCTCCCGGTATCTCGGAGGCCAGTATTCACACTCTCAGATTTGTACTGAGCTCAGGAGCATACATTCCCAAACTGGCGGGAAAACTGTATATGCAAATACTGGCCTAATGTATAGATTTCCTTCCGGCTCTTTCCTATCTCTTCTGACATTTGCCTATTCTTCTGGTTAATCCTTGGGCTATGTTCCAGAAACAAAATATCTATGGCAATCCCAAGAATCTAACCCGGGTCCGAGGATTGAAAGTAGTCAAATATGTACTATATTGTTAAAAAATACTTTTGAATGAGACCTAAAAATCTAATCATAAAACATTTTAAATACTAGGTTTTATGAAGCTATATATATAGCGGGATACAGTTATGTGACGTTAAGGCAATAATTACCAATTTTTGTAGCAGCAGCATTATTGAAGCATTAATGCTCCCGTTTTGAAAGCCGTAAGCATGGCTATTACGCCTCATTTGCATTTTAAATAATCCTCATTTCCATGTCACAACTTTAAAAGCTTCAAGAACGCAAAATCTGTCGATATTTGAGCCCTGTGTTGTCCTGGGAATCAACTGTTTCAAGCATCTTCAGACTTCGGTGATGCAGGAAGATGCTGCATTCGATAAAAATCGATGCTACAAGGAAAAATCATATTCAGAACCAACAAAATATAAAGACATAGCGAGAGAATATTTTACTTGTATCTACATATATATTGAAAGATTTTTATAGTTTTATATACCAATTAGTTGAGTGAAGAAATTAATAGGGGAATAAATAATGCAAATATATGTTATTTTGGTCTATCGTACAAGCATTTCAAATGCAAATACCTAACTCGAGATACTAAGTACCGTTTATACAAAATGTTCGTTAAACATATATTGATGTTCAGTTGTGAAACGAGGACGTTGTCACAACTAGCTATATAACATTGGCCAACAAGTTTTCTTCACAAGAAATCTGATTAGTGAATCTAGTGTATTTTTTCATACTGAATTCAGACATGTAGTCAGAATTTTTCCATCAGGCACAGTTTTTTTTTGTGACAGCTACTTTTTTTAAAATAGATTTTAGCATTTTCTTTGACCTGTCATATGAACCTCTACCTATACCTCTTCATATTATGGAGAGTTCCCTGTACCAGTATATGCAGATATGACTTTAACTCATAACTCTGATTCTGACCTGCTCAAACTGGATATGATTCAGATGGAAATAAAAATGATCTTACATAAAATTTGCCCAAAAATCACTATCTACCACTTTCTAGGTAAGTCAGAATAAGTCAGAGTTAGATGGATTTTATTAAAAATTATAAAAAAAATGTAAGTGAATATCACAGAAAACTCTTGTTTGATAGGAAAAAACAGAAATGATATTTAAATTCAGGATGAAAAATACTTATAAAATCTCATATTTTTATTCTTATGAATGAAAGAAAGAAGTTCATTTTTGTCGACCAGTGTAATGGAAGTTGCAACTCTTGAAAGAAATATACTATTACATAAAATATATGGCTCAATAATTCAGAATGCGAACGGTTGGAAAAATAATTATAATTCGAATATTTGCTCAGGTTAGAGATGCATGGAGAGCTTATGTACGCACTACCATGAACCTACGCGTTCGATAGTGCCTGTGAATTAGATACTTAGTTTATATCAAAGAGCCGAAAATGTATTCTGATGTCCTACCACAATACGAAGTAAGTAGTCTTTCCCGGTGTACGATGGTTACCAATACTCGCTTCTGTTCGCCTGTTCAAACCTGGACGGTGTAGATGGGGTTTTCAGAGCTTAAAAGTCCTGAGTAAGACTTCTTTTGGAAGAGAACTAAAACCTCGGGTCTCGTGTCGTAGATTATTTCTCCAGATTTAAGAGAATCTCAAGCTTGAAATAAATAATAGTTTTTAAAAAACTAAAACAACACGCTTTATTAGAAAACCGAACTAAAAAAATGAAAAATAATTTTAATTTTCAACATGCTTGGGATAAAATTAAAGTGGTCAACAAAAAAATCATCTCCAACACATCTAGAATAAAACTAGAGTTATCCACAAAAAATAATAATTTTACCATCATAAGCGTGGGGCGTTTTTTTTATGGTTTTTGCGTTTGCAATATCGCGCAAAAAAATGTTATCAAATAAAATAACTACCTACGGGACGGAGGGAATGCTAAAATGTTCCTATAGTGTAGATTATAAGATTATAAAATTTATTAAAGCTCCAGTTGTTTTCATTAGGCCTATCCATGTATAGTTTTATTTTTAAGGGGGCTGGGGTAGAATTTAAGTTGGACTATATCTAATTTGCAATTATCAAACTACATAGTAAATAGCTCATATTAATACGTTTGGGGAAATAAATAGCCTACTGTAGCTAAATTTATTTCTCTCTGTGTGCAGTAATGTTGATAGTATATTTGCACCTGATTTTTTTAAACACGAAATTATTATGGTAAATATAGCCGTTCACCTCATCTAATTAAAGAGACTTATAATTAAGCGCCCGTGGTTATACATATTAAAACGCTCGTTTGTTCCACGTGCTCGTTAGGTCTGTAATATCTACGATGAATTTTTAAAATCACATATTATGGAAGGCTAATAAATCTTCGAGCTCTTTCCCTGATGAGTTTCGAGAAAATTATTTCAAAATATAAACCCTTTAAAGTGTTAAATTTTAAACCTCACAGATCGTTGAGTTTTTCTTTTTTTTTTTTTCTCCAAAACTCTCGTTACTAAATATTTTACACAGAATATCTCTAATATACAGACGACGGAGATGAGATTCCTCAGACAGGTTTAAGAATATACAAAACTTGATAGAATCATAAATGAAGATCCATCCATCCACCCATAGTAATTCTGCCCTAGGGCAGGTCTTTCACTGCAATTATAACATTTTCATGCTATTCTTTGCAGCTTTAGTAGGGAATTGTAGGTGTGGTAGCTTCCCGTTGCTTTCCACACCGGTGAAGGATGATGATGATGATAAGGATAAGGATGATGATGGCCGGATAATTTTCGGGGACCGTTGGGCCCTAAGCTTCCTGAAATTTGTCTTACAGGTGATGAAAACCCCCGAAAAAACCTCATCCAGGAGCCTGTCCCGACCGGAATCGAACCCAGGCCCGCTGCGTGACAAGGCAGCACGCTTCCTCGAGACCACAGCGGTGGACAAGTGAAGATATAAGAGAAGAATTAAAAGTGCAGCCTTTATTGGGTAAAGTTACGAATTATAGAGAAAAGTGGATTGATCATATGAATTGAATGGGTGAGGAGATATATCCATTGCTAACAAGAAATTATCAAGCAAGAGGAAAACTCGATGTCGGAAGACCTAGAAAACGTTGGGGTGATGCATTATGAAGACCGAACGGGCAATCCTTGGAGTGATGATCATATCTCTAATCTTTGAATGTAAAAGTCTACAGTTGCTAGAGGATTGGGAGATTGTAGTGCAGTCGGGTACCTGTTGTATTTTCAACAACATATAAACCTATTACCGCTGCAAAATATGATTAGAGACCTGAGGAATATGTATATGGATTATTTTTGGTCCTAAAATATACGATAATTAGGGGAATTAATTAGAAGTGTGTATATAAATAACGCGGTATTAACAGTATGAAAGAGGTACGGAACGTGCAGATATCGCCTACTTAAAACCAGGTAATTGTAACTCCATTTTTTTTTTTCAGATATCTCAATTAAGTTTTGGATTCTACCCAATTCACAATTACAGCACTGTTTTGAGGAAAGAGTTTAAAACTTTCAATCACAAAACGTATAATTTTAAGTGTTAAACGATGTAGAAGAGAAGTTAAAATATAATGTATAAAAATATATTTAAAAAATCTGGAGTTAGAACAATCTGGTTCGAAACAGGTGGTGTATATATATATATATATATATATAATACAAAATTATAGAATTGTACATTATATAAGTCTCCTCAACTGTTAAAATGAATAAAACAATGTAGGCCTTTCGGGACAAGTTCCATCCTCAGCATAAGTTAGTTGTTTTCTGTCCAGCTAAACCTTACCTACAAGACCATCACAAACCAGTCTGTAGATGTATGATAGCTGGACACAAACCATCTACCTTCTGCTGAATGGAACTGGTCTTTAAAAGTTCTACATTGTTTTTATTAATTTTAACAGTTGAAAAATCTAACATAAGGTACAATTTTATAATTTTGTATTATAATTTTATATTCTCTGAATAACTCATTCATTATTATTATTATTAATAATATTATTGTCCACCGCTGTGGTCTCGAGGTAGCGTACTGCCTTTTCACGCAGCGGGCCGGGTTCGATTCCCGGTCGGGATAGGCTCCTGGGTGAGGTTTTTCCTCACCTGTAAGACAAATGTCAGGAAGCTTAGGGCCCAACGGTCCCCGAAAATCATCCGGCCATCATCATCGTCCCTATCATTATCGTATTATTATTATTATTATTATTATTATTATTATTATTATTTTATTGCGGATGAGCCCATGTAGGACTACGCAAAGTACTTAGAGGCGTTTCCTTTGAGCCCAAATTTCTTTCATTCTTTTGCTATGAGCTTGTTTTCTATCATCTGTCCAAGTTGTTCCAGTTTTTTTCTTCGGTTTGTCCTCTTGGTCAACTTGTCACTTATTCACCTTAATTCTAAATATATCTCTGTTTGGGATATCTTTTTTAGTAATTCCTGCCAATTTTAAGTCCTTTTTGACTTCATCAATCCACGTCATAGTATCCACTGGAGCTTTACTTCTGTTTTGGTAGAATTCCATTATCTGTTTTGTAAGCCTATTTGAGTTCACTCGTTTAATATGGCCATAACATTATAACCTTCGTTTTCTAATATCACTATGAATGTCTGTATATATTTTTATTTCCTTTTTACTTACTTACTCACTGGCACTATCGAACCCGAAGGTTCATGGCCGCGCGGACATAAGCTCTCCATACATCCCTATCCTGAGCTAATGCTTTCCAATCATTCCCTGTATAATCTACTTCCCTCAAATCATAGTTAATGTTGTTCTCCCATCTCATTCTTGGTCTACCAACTGGGCGTTTTCCCTCTGGCTTTCCTACAAGAAGCTTCCATGCACGTCTTTCATTCCCCATACGAGCAACATGTCCTGCCCATCGCAGTCTACGAGACTTAACTGTTCTTATTATATCTGGCTTCCTATAAAGACCATGTAGTTCATTGTTATGTAGTCTTCTCCATTCACCTGTCTGTTCATCTCTCTTTGGTCCAAAAATTTTCCTAAGAAACTTTATTCTCAAATACTCGTAATCTCCTTTCCTCCCTTAAAGTAAGAGTCCATGTTTCGCACCCATACAATATAACTGGTAGAATAATAGTTTTATATATTTTCAGCTTAACGTTTTTTGAAAGGAGTTGGGACATCAAAAGTCTCTGCACTGCATAATAGCATGCATTTCCAGAATTGAGCCTATGTTTAATTTCTTTGTGCATCTCATTCCTATTTGTGATTATTGTTCCTAGGTATTTGAATTCAGCCACTTCCTCAAAATTTCCCTCATTTGTCATTAGCTGTCCATTTCCATTATATACTGAATTTTTACGTGTGACCATATATTTAGTTTTACTGATATTTACTTCCAGTTCTAATTTCTATTTCCTTTTTACTCCTGAGTCTAAATGCTCCACGTATGACTTGTGGAACTAAAACGTTTCTTATAATAATAATAATAATAATAATAATAATAATAATAATATAATAATAATAATAATGATGATGATAATGATGATGATATAATAATGATGATGGTGATGATGATGATATAATAATGATAATGGTGATGATGATGATGATATAATAATAATAATGGTGATGATGATGTAATAATAATAATGATGATGATGATATAATAATAATGATGATGATGATATAATAATAATAATGATGATGATATAATAATAATAATGATATAATAATAATATACATATAATAAAATAATAATCATCATCATCATCATAATCATCATCATACTCATCATCATCATAGTCATCATCATCATCATACTCATCATCATCATCATTATTATTATTATTATTATTATTATTATTATTATTATTATTATTATATATTGCCAACGTTCTGTATTACATTTTGTGAGATACAGACAGGTAGAATGGTATGGTCGTATACGTAGAATGCCAGAGACAAGATTTCCCAGAAAAACTTTGGAATGGATTCCACCTGGGAAAGGAAAGAGAGGTCGACCTGGATTTAAATGGGTGAATTATATGAGAAAAGATATGAGGGAGATACGTCTGAAAGAATTGGAATGATAAGATAGAGAAGCAAGGAGAAAGAAAATAAAAATTTAAAACGTTTTCGGCACAGAAAGATGTTTTATTACATTGTAAACCTGTTTATAAATAATAATAATAATAATTATAATATAATATTATTACTATTATAATATTATACTATTACTATTATTATATTATTACTATTATGATTATTATTATAGTAGTATTAAAGCGTTTTACACGCGGCCAATGCCACTGTATTACCTGCGGACGTTACATTGTCGCTTAATAAGGGTTGATATTTTTTATAACTTGGTAACAGAGCAATTTTCAGCATTAATTCCCTTTGGACCAATAACATAGCAACATTTTGATTACTTTTGAGTTTCTGTATAACTTGTTTCTTCTTTAATGAACAAATACAAACTAAGGATATAAGCCAACAGTAACTTGGATTATATACGTAAAAATAGCAGCAAGAGAAGTCTTTGTTTTTGTAAAAAACAGTTTCTTAAATTAATTATCCCTCTCTTCCGTACCCTTGTTTGTCTCGGTTCGTGGCCTTCATTCATTGATTGTGTTTTGTCGTGATCTTTTTTCATCTTCTTGTCCTCGGGATTATACAAGTTTCTTTTTTTATATTTTTTCTTCGAAACGAAGTTGCAGAAAGGTTAATTAAACCCAACACTATCATTACTTTTACTTTGTGGAGACAAGAGTCTCTCTGTCTCCTCTTCTCTCCTCTCATTCCTCTCTCACTGCTGCTGCGAAAATGTCCGCTACAGATGCAAAGTATCATCTACTTTGCTGTTTTATTAGCTCACTTGGAAATTATTGCTTTGCTTGTACTTCCATTTCTCCTTTTTATTGTAATTTTATTATAAAAAAGAAATAAAGTCTAGAATGTTATTTGAAAATAACATCATGCTTGTGGAGAATTAAAGATAATGCCTATAAAAATTAAAATTTCTCCCTTTTCCATTTTTATTTTTCTATTTCTTTCTTAGCTTGCTTTTTTATTTGTTTTGTACTCCAAGAATATCACGATCCGCCTACTTTAAAGAATTCAAGCACTTAAATTTAATTCAAGAAATGCTCATAGTTGGTAGAAAGGAAGTCCTAATCCTGGATTTGTCTCACACTTTGCAGACGATTTTAATTCTATGTAAGCAAATAAAATGCTTCTTCAGTAAAAATAGATATTTAAACAACTACGTAGTTACACTGGTCGTATTCTAATTTGTTCTTCGTGTATCTAAAGCTAGTTTTGGGATTGTATTGCAGATAAATTTCTAATTAAATTTAAAAAAAATAACAAAATGGACGAATCACTGTTATATAATGTGATTAACTACCTAAGTATATATATATATATATATATATATATGTGTGTGTGTGTGTGTGTACGGTCTGACGAAAGTACGAAAAATAGCGGGGGGGAAAAAACTAATTAGAAGTGGAGATATAAATGACGAATAAGATGCGATATTAACATTACGGTTTGTGCTATCATAGCCATGAATTATGGATAGAGCAGGATTCCAAACTAACGATAATACGAAGTTCCATGAAAACACTTTTAAAATTTGTAAATTTATTAGAATTGTTTTTATCTATTTTTCATCTGTATTAGAAATTATAATAAAAATTCCATTACGCAGGAACTGCAGGAACTAATTGAATTCCCCAGCAAGAAGTCGAATTTATGGTCCGAATTTTTCTGGTTTACGGAATATAGGCTATATTTATTTCGTTAACTTTTTATTGCGAATAGAGTTCTTAGGAAAAAAATTATTTGGACCAAAGAGAGGTGAACAGACAGGTGAATGGAGAAAACTTCATAGTAGTGAGCTACATGGTAAAATAAAATCATAGTTCATAGGATAAATTCCGTGAGGGAATTAATCAAAATGTAAAGGAATTCTTTATAGGAATATAATAAGAGCAATTAAGTCTCGTAGACTGCAATGGGCAGGATATATGGTACGAATGGGGAATGAAAGAGGTGCATGGAAGGAAAACGCCAGTTGGTAGACAAAGAATGAAGTGAGAGATTAACATTAACCATGATTTGAGGGAAATATATTATACAGGGGGTGATTGGAAAACATTAGCTCTGGATAGCGCTGTATGGAGAGCATATGTTCGCGCGGCAATGAACCTACGGGTCCGATAGAACCAATGAGTTGGTTAGTTACCCTTTAAATAGGTTAAACACTAATTTGTCGTGTCAATTATTTGAATGTCTGACCGCAGTTAATACAAAGAGTGATTTTTAAAAATTTCGTATTAAAAAAATATGTGTTTCTATTGAGGCCGAAACAGATAAAAAAAATGGCGTAAATTCATGAATGGACTATGATGATGGTGATTTCATTGTAAAATTCCACTTCTAATTATTGGATTTCGCTGAGTTTTTGATAATTTCTTCGTTTTATTTTAATAACTCAGTATACCAAAGAGAGATGAACAGACAGGTGAATGGAGAAGACTTACATAACAGTGAACTACGTGGTCTTTATAGGAAAAGTTAAGTCTCTTAGACTCCGATGGGCAGGACATGTGGCACGAATGGGGAATGAAAGATGTGCATGGAAGCTTCTTGTAGGAAAACCAGTGGGCACGTCCAGTTGGTAGACCAAGAATGAGGTGGGATAACATTAACTATGATTTGAGGGATGTAGATTATACAGGGGATGATTGGAAAACATTGACTCAGGATAGGGATGTATGAAGAGGTTATGTCCGAGCGGCCATGAACCTACGGGTTCGATAGTGCCAGTGAGTTAGTTAGTTAGCATAAATTATACTGAGTTTTGTTGCGAAAAATCCAAAAGTTATGACAGATAGAGTGACGTTTTAATCTGTTAAGTAGAATCAATGAAGATATACATTTTTTTAAATCTTCTCATGAGAGCAATCTCAAAAGCTTCATTTTTTTCAAAATTTACAAAAATGCAAAAAATATGCATTACTATAAGTTATTACTTAATTTGATTTAGTAAAGAGTTTTAATGTTTACAAGGTCAAGAAATCATTTAGTCTATATTTTGTAGAAAATTAAAGATCCCACTAAAGTGTTTAAATGACCAGACCTCCTATTGCGAGGTGAATCATGAAATGAAAATATATAAATTACAGAAAATTGTAGATTTGCCAGCCGCAGATTGTGATCAGACCGCTTTTCAACAAAATCGATAGGCAAAGACACCATTTTGCTTTTCGTTCATAATTTAGCCTTTTCCTTAAATCAGATTAGATTAGTAGAGGGGACACGCCGTAGCGTAGTGGTTAAAGCACTGCGCTACAACCCGGAAGTTCGAGGACTCGAGTCCCGGTGGGGTCAAGATTTTTAAATTGACCCAAACATTCTGGCGGCACTATGGCCCTGGGGGTCGACTCAGCCTCTAACGGAAATGAGTACCAGACGTTTGTTCTGGGGTAAAGGCGGCCATCACACAGGGCTGACAACCCGGCTGACATCAAGTGCCGATTTTCCAGAAAAAGTGGGAGCGTAAACCTCCTATTACCCCAAGGGTCTACTGAGACCTGTAGTGGGATCACTTTACTTAGTGGAGATAGGTTCGGGTTTGAAGACCTTCACGGCAACTTATTTTAGCATATGTCCATTGTATTAGGCCTACGTAATTTTATAGAATAAGTGAGATGAAATCTGCTCTACGACTATATTTAGTTTGTTAAAACGGTACAACACACATAAAGCATTCACAC
The DNA here is from genome assembly GCA_030220185.1 of Diploptera punctata. Lineage (NCBI taxonomy): Eukaryota > Metazoa > Arthropoda > Insecta > Blattodea > Blaberidae > Diploptera > Diploptera punctata. The sequence goes on along the minus strand of JASPKZ010009837.1, from coordinate 827,144 downwards.
CTACGTGATCGCACTTATTTGGGCTAGGGCCAAGGCCAGGAGGAAGGGCTATAACTCTCCCTTTGACTCTATTCTGCCGCAAGTTGACCCACAGGTTCGGAGTTAGGAGGAAATACATGAATGTATCCCTATTAGATCATCACAAGTACATAACATGAGGTTTGCTAAATAGACCAGTGTTGACCTATGGTAGTGAAGCATGGACACTAAAAAGACAACATGAAAGCAGAATAACGGCTTGAGAAATGAGATTCATGCGCAGAACAGCGGGTTACACCAGATGGGATCGGAAAAGGAACACCGATATCTTAAAAGAATTGAAGACTACGCCAATTTTGGAATATATTAAACAGTACCAACTAAATTGGAAACACCATCTTGAAAGAATGAGTTGAAATAGGATCCCCAAAGCTGTTTATAATTATATACCAAGAGGACGAAGATCGCTGGGCCGTCCTATGAAACGCTGCAGGGAAAATTTTCTATAGGATCGTAACAGGCCTTGGCTTAATACTTTGGAAGGAAGAAGAAGAGGTTTGCTAAATCGAAGTATTTTTTACCTAACGTGAGATGAAGTGAAACGTAAAATGAAATGAATTAATGAATGAATGGAGGTGAAATTATATGACAAGGGACGGGAGATTAGTTGAGGGTTGGTGGGTTCGTGAAAGGAGAATCCTTCTCCTACTGGAAGGAGACGATGTATCAGGAGAGGATTTTTAACTACGGATCACATACAGTGCACTTTTTCAATCACACAAGGTCATGGAAGACCGTCCCATATGAATGAAAAATTCAGCGCTAGGGCCACCTCAGAGACAACACAAACATTTACGATACCTTTCACTCATGTATTCATACTAAACAAGACGAATATGGGCTATGATCGCATAGAATCTACATGATTGCTTTCCTTTCTTGACTTTAGTGCGTTGATGGTGCCTGATGCAATAAGTGCCTAAGCATTAGGCCTTCGATCATACTTATCTCTCTTAGCATCATACACACCAAGAAAGATAGAGTATATTTAGGCCCAATCCAAGATAATTTACCCCCGAGGGTGTTTGCCATTCGCCCTTAGGAAAATGTTAGTAGAAACACTTGCAATGCCCCATTTTGATTATTGTGACACTCTTTTTACAGACTTAAATATTATTTCCACTCAAAGACTTCAACGTGTTCATAATTCTTGCGCACGTTTGATTTGTGGTATTCGCAAATTTGACCATGTTACACCGTCCCTGGAACAATTATCGTGGCTTCGTCTGAGAGATCGTAGAACTGTCCACTCCTTATCCCTTCTCTATAAAATACTTCACGCATCATCGCCTAATTATTTATCACGCCGCTTCATCAGACTATCCGACACACATAATATTGACACTCGATCCCATCAGCACATGGTCCTTTATATCCCGCCTCATCACACTGTATATTATTCATTATCTTTTACGGTCTCACTTACCAAAACATGGAATTCCCTTCCGTCCTATGTCAGAGACTGTCAAACTATAACATCCTTCAAAAACAAACTAAAGAATTATTTAATAACAAACTAACTTATACACCTCACTGATAATATTCTTTTAGCAATATTAATACATTTAATTATTTATGAAAATAATATTAAGAATAACAAATATTTTTATTTGTTTTGTTTTAAATATTGTATAATCGTAAAATTAGTTTTCTATATCTCATTACTTTCCTTTGTTTTTTTATATACACTAGACAGGGACAATTTAATATGCCTTGCTTGTATACATTTTATTATTAGTTTTAGTCTTAATTTTAACTAACATTAACTGGTTGTATTATAGGCCTAGATCGTAATATATTAGATATTATCTTTTGATCAAATTTTTACTTAGTGTTTAATATTAGAGTTAATTAAGATTGTTATATTCTGATGTAATATATGTTTGTCCTGCTGAGTGGAAGAGAAGGCCACATGGCCTTAACTCCACCAGGCTAAATAAATCTAATCTAATCTAATCTAAAAAAAACTACATAACAAGTAAGGCATATACTAGGGCATTCGATAAGTAATGGAAACACTGTTGTAAATCAGCGATACTGGTGGTGACCATTGTAATCTTGTAGTATGTTGTTGATCAGTCTTTGTTGTATGTATCTATATTGATAGTCTCGAAATAGCAATATTTTGTGAATACATTCACGGTTTCTCACATTTAGTAAGTAATACCACCCTAAAAAGATGTTCAGTAGAATTAGTTTTAAGGTGGAATTGGGAAGTACTCGAGCATCCATCAAAATACCAGACACGAACACTTGTTACTATTCTCAAAGATCAAAGAAGCAAGAGTTGATATCCAGAAAATTCTAGATCGATCAGATGAGAGAGAATCTATAAATGGTGCTGCAGATGGACTGAGTCTATTCCAAGAATTTTGCAACGTGTAGTTGACTTGACTGGACACTACAAATTAAGTTCATAATGTCAAAAGTAACATAAATATTTTTTGTTGTGTTAAAGCAGCGTTGCGATTATTGCGATTACTTATCGAGTGCCCTAGTAGGCCTATATATAGACCTACCAATATTATAATTTTCCGTTTCACACTATACGTAATAGAAATTCCATTTTCTACCCTACGTTAATAAAACACATTTTTAAAAACAAATTACTTTGATTTACATGTGTTTTGCCTAATGTTAGTGGGCAGGTTTGAATATCCTTTTGTTTCTATGACTTTTTATTGTTTTCCTACAAGAAAATAATACACCTTATACCGAACGAATTGAATTAAGCGGTAAGATTTGCGATTAATATTTGGGAGGACCGCACAGAGTAGTAAATACCTTAAAAAACCGGTCAAAAGTCTAAAACATGAAGTTAGTTATTAACCTGCAAGGGCCCTTGAATTTTCAACCTTAATAATCGATACATCTATCAGCAATCACCAAGGTCATCCACGTGCATGCTTCACCCCCAGTGCTTAGTCGAAACTCAGTCATTGTCGGAACCTCACGTCTGAGTTCTGCGCTTGTATTAGTTTACTGGATTACAGTTGAAATTGTGTTTTCGGGTGTTGGTGTGTGGAGAAAAAGTATTATAAATCTGGAAGTAGAAGGTAAGTAGATTATTTCAATCTAGTAGTTTAATGCTTTGCAGTTTAAATAGTGTATATATGAGATGAATAAATATGAACTGTAAATTGGGATTTATTTGTATGAAATGCTTAAACAATCGTGTCTTTGTTTAGTTGTCAAAGCTTGTCAAGCCTCTCTTTTCTAATAAGCTTGTACTTAAGGATAACTTTTACCAAATAAAACAAAAATATTATGCGCTTTCGTGTGCCATTCGAATTTGTGATGCGTTGAAGTCAATAGATTTTTATATATTTTTAGATACTGCAAAAGCAGCTATAACTTTTACGAGGAGAGCTTTGTACGATATTATGGGAGAATATAAAGGAAAGAAAATTAATGAAAATGTAACTTTTTTTGTAAAACACTTGTTGAATTTATTAATTGTCCTAAGTATGAATATAATATTTTAAATCGTGCAGGATTCGGGAACATCAATGATGGTAACACATCACGAAGATTTTTTGCAGAGCCGGATACATCTTCCTGAATTACTGGCTCTAATGTCAACCTAATCAAACGATTTCGGGCAATCCTCGAAGTTTATTTTTTATAGTGGACAAAACATAGATGCTGATAAATTTGCTACATACGCACACGGATCGGCAAAATTGTATGTTGAATTGTATAATTGGCATCCTATGTCGCCTACAGTTCATAAAGTTTTGATTCATGGAGCCAAAGTAATAAGTCAAGCAATTTTGCCTCTTGGCCAATTATTTGAGAAAGTCGCTGAAGCCCGGAATAAAAATTTTCGAGAATATTGGCAGTATTACTCCAGAACATTTTCACGACAGGATTGTAACAGGGATATCCTGAACAGATTATTGTTGAGTTCTAATTCAAGTTCCATTAGACCTAAGCCGAAGTTGACGAAAAAGGCGTTTTCCAAAGATTATTGAATCTAATAATAGCAATAATACCGCCTCCATTATTTTCATCATCTTACGGTGACTATTTAACTCATACCCCAAATGGGAGTCAATGACCAATCACGTTACAATGATTTTTTATTTACAACCAATCACAGTCGTGTTTCGCCTAGAATTTACCAACTAAAGTTCATCATAATAAAGAAAGCACCTCCTTTTTAACATTCTGAATAGGTCATAGCATTATTTTGCAGTGACTGACTCACTAATAAATACGGCTACCAGATTGTATATATGTCATATTTACATCATAGGACATCAGAAATGAATTAATATACAGTTTGATGTGTTCCATTTTTTCTCCACTAGAGTGCATTCATACAATATTGCGTTCCTTTGGCAATAAATAATATGATCTGGTTGCAGTGACGAACAAAAGAAGCAAATGAAGCGTACCAATCGTTTATCATTTATTTTCAAACATCGCCGTTTACATTAAATATATAAATATTTTAAAATAACTATAGCTAAATAATTATTTGTGAGTAAACAGCTTAATTTTATTCGTTAAATAGTCCTAACAAATGCCACTCTTGATTTCCAAATTCTCTAGATAAATTGGAAATCACTCGTGGCATTACTTATGAAAATGAAGGTGACGATGATGATGAAGAAAATGAGTAACTTTTCTACAATCATTTTCTCAAAACAGTGTTTTTGGAGCTATTATTGCACTTTTTGATTACTAAACACTACAATATTTTAAAAATTGTTTTTATTTCAAAAGACCCTTTAAATAATTTTGACCGGATATTTTATGACAATACTCCTATGTGGACCGGTTCAAATTCCGGAGCCGACCAAACTGACTGAGGTTTTTTCTTGTTTTTTTCCTAAGTTATCAAGACAAATGCTGGGTTTGAGTTTCGTTATCAGGACCCATTCCATCACATTCCCCATTTCATAGTTAAAATTACTTCTTCTTCTTCACGGTTTAGGCTTATTAACTAGCCTGTTCCGGCTCCAAATTGCTGCTCTTTCCATCTTTTCCTTGGTCTTCCCAAGCTTCTTCTTCCTCGTGGTGAATAGTTGTATGCTGCTTTTGGTATTCTATTCTCAGTCATCCTTGCCAAGTGTTCTTTCCAGTTTGTTCTGCATTTCTCTATTGTTGAGTTTAATTCTTCTATTGTTAGTTGTCTTATTTCTGTATTATATTTTTTGTCTGTTCTTTGATATCCTGCTATTGGTCTGAGGAATCTCATTTCAGCAGCTTGTATCCTGGCAGATTGTTTTGTTGTCACTGTCCATGTTTCGGATCCATAAGTTAAAATTAATAAAAAAAATAATAAATACGCTAGTGACGATTCATGATAAATGTAATAACAGTATATTTACTACAGTGTGAATAGGAAATTGAACTTTACGTTATTTAAAATAGATTCCCTGTTTATCAATATGCCCTATAATTAGTTAATCATGCATGCACAACATTATTGCTTTCCCAATATGTGTAAATATACTGTGGCTACTATTATTATTGCTCCATTAATATCTAGAACAAGTGCACATCGCAAAATGACCTGAGGGTTGCCTCAAGGCCCCTGATGACTTGCCTGGCGGACGATACATATATAAACGATCAATAAGGCTCTATTACTGAGTTTGACGGTATAACATTAATTACGGGCATGAACGGTAATGTATGTTTTAGATATTAGCAGAGGGGAAGAATGAAATGCTGCGATTGGTCATCAAAGCATAACGCAAATTTATGATTAGGTAACCGCAGGGGAACCAATCAAAGTAAGCCATGAAATTATAATTGTAATTAGGGTAATATAAATTATGTTAGTGGTTACTGTAGAGACCAAATTCACTTCAATACAATCGAAAAAATCCCAATCCCAATTCTAAAGGGAAATCTGTAGCATTGCTAAAAGCAGCCTCTTCTGAAGTTTCGCTAATTCCGACGAATTTATATTTTATTTTTCATAAGTAATGCCACGAGTGATTTCCAAATTATCGATAAATTCACGACTCACATTTCCAAAAGGTCAACTTTTCGAACACTTTCAAATTGTTTTTGAGAACCCTACGGTGTATCTTATGATCCATTTTTTATTTATTTGAAAGAAAAAGATTCGAAAGTCCATTAGCTGAGACAGAATCCCAAAAGTTTATACCACCATCCCTATACTTCACAATGGATCTCAAATGGGAAGGATTCATTTCTGTATTACGTATTCTCCACACATTAACTCACCCATTTGATCAAAGTACGAGTATATTATATTTGCTCTCATCGGCAAATATCCAGTTTTCAGACGCTGAAATACCTTATTTGATATTTGTATTATAATATTCCCATTAGGCCTGCTAATATTGATGGGTAATATTTCCTACAAAATATTGATGCATTTACTTAATCATAGGATAATCTAATCTCAAAACATATAAAACATCTTCAAATTTTGTATTAAAAAATGACATGGAACTTCAAATATTGTATTAAAAATGGCATGGAACTCAAAATATTCTATTAAATATGGCACAAAACTTCAAATATTGTATTAAAAATGCCATAAAACTTCAAAATTTGGCTTCATAAACCTCAACGCCTTAACTCTGATTGTTCGTAGCGTTCTTTTGGATAATACTCGTATTAAGGTCTGCCGGTAGAATTCATTCTACACCGTGTCCCATTCAAACCTCCCACATTTTAATTAATCATAACTCTCAAAGTATGCGGAATTATGAAATGAGGTTGGTATTAAAAGAAAGAGAAACTCAAAGAATTTTTGTTTTCATTGCTGCAGTTAATTCATATGTCGCATGTTGGACAATAATGACATAAAACAAAATGGCGACTCCTCAGCAACGAGCACAAACTGTTTTCTGGTATGTAAAAGACCGTGTGTTTGCGACTCCAGTACAAGATCTTCATGATATACGAACCCGTATCCTTGACACAATTGCAACAGTACCAATGGATGTGTTGGAGAGAATGTGGCACGAAATCAAATACAGACTTTATATTGATCGTGCTACTAATGATGCACATATAGAGGTGTTTTAATGTGTGGTAGTGTGTGGCAATGAAAATTCTTTAAGTTTCTCTTTCGTTTAATACCGGCCTCATTTCATAATTCCGCATACTTTGTTAGTTATGATTAATTAAAAAGTGAGGTTTGGATGGGGACTCTGTATAATTGACTAATAAAATGTGACTTATGCAATCCGTATGTTTATTGTTTCTTTCAATGTAGCCCTCCACTGGTACCATCTTACGCCATTTGAATCCAGTGCATATCTGTGATATCCACGTCCCTAATATTATCCCAATAAAATTTTTGAAAGCAAATCTATTGTCACCTACTCGAGCTATATGACGTACTCATTTAAATCTTCTAGACATAGCCTAATATTCCTGATACTATTAAAAAACTATATAGGCCTAAATTATTATGAAGTTCCTCATTGTGAAACTTGCTCTATTTTCATTCCTTATGGATCCTACTTTCGAATTCTTTTAGCTATTGAATTCATTACGATAACATTAATATGAACAGACAGGTGAATGGAGAAGACTGCTTAACAGTGAACTACATGGTCTTTATAGGAAGCCAGATATAATAAGAACAGTTAAGTCTCGTAGACTGCGATGGGCAGGATATGTTGCGCGTATGGGGAATGAAAGACGTGCATGGAAGCTTCTTGTAGGAAAGCCAGAGGGAAAACGCCCAGCTGATAGACCAAGAATGAGGTGGGAGAATAACATTAACTATGATTTGAGGGAAGTAGATTATACAGGATATGATTGGAAAATTTAGCTCCGGATAGGAATGTATGGAGAGCCTATGTCCGTGCGGCCATGAACCCACGGGTTCGATAGTGTCAGTGAGTAAGTATAGAGTTGAAACCTAATCGGGATGATAGATTTTTTAAGACAGTAAAAATCCCGAATATAACTTCCTTCGGAAGAGAGGAAAGCCGTAGATCCCTTTTATATCATCATCATCTTGAACAAATTCGTTTTAGGCCACGTGGCCTGTACGGTAAACCTAGCGAAGATGGTCTTGATCTTTCCACCGATGTTTTGGTCTTCCTTGGTCCCTATGTCCAGTTGGGGTATATTGGAATGCCAATTTTGGAAGTCTATTTCTTGCCATTCTTCTCAGATGATTTTTCCATTCTTGTTGGTATCTTTGTATATCTTCATTTAAACTTGTTACTCCAAGTTTTCCTCTGATAATAGTGCTCCTTTGGTGATCCAGTCTATTAACTCCTAACAATGATTGTAAGAAGCGCATTTGGCTTACTTGAAGTTTATGAGAGTTTCTTTTATTTAAAATCCAAATTTCAGTACCGTATTTTAGAGCAGCTTTCGATGTGATGTTATGTAATCTTAGTTTTGTTTCTTTTATAGACCTAATTAAATAGCATAGAATAACCTTAGCCTGAAATTAGAGGTCTCTGATTTAAATTAATCGGTCCTTTCATTCAGATGGGTTTGTTTTTTTTAAGCTAGGTACCTGAGATACTATAGAACATAGTTAAATAGGCCTATTACGACCACCACCACCACTACTACTACTACCGGTGTCGCTACTTGAACTAATTACAATCGCTCTTATCATTACTACTTTTCTTACAGAATGTTGTATGTTCTGGTATATTTGTTTCCAGTGCTGTCGACTGGTGGTGAGATCGTTACTCGTATGCAGCGAGCCAGGATCCTCGGTCGTGACAAATTTCTTGGTAAAAGGTTTTTTCTAGCTATAAGACAAATGTTAGGAAACCTTAAAGCCAGAGCAGTCCCTAATATCATCTGGCCACAGTAATCATCAATAACATATATAGCCTTCTGCAGTCAGCTAATAATTCCTCTTCATAGCACTTCCTCCTATTCTACTTCCTTCACAGTAGCCTCTGCCCGCTCCTGGAATCTCCTTCCTCAAGATATCAGGGGTTGCCGCACACTTGGTACCTTTAAGTCACGCTTATACAGTTACCTGTTGTCTAATAATTAATTTTCCTCTATTTATTTAATTTTATACTATGTCATTAATCTTTTCCTCTTTTTTTATATCATGTACATAGGCCTATTATATATTTAATTCGTTAAATTTAGAGTAAATCAAAATACATTATAAATATTAATTTATTGTATTCATAACTTGTAATCGTTTATATACTCGTATACATATATTGTAATTTAGATGTAAGACTATTTTTTTGTATTTTTTAACCTGGTTGAGTGGTAGACAAGGCCTTAAGGCCTTAACTCTGCCAGGTAAAATAAAGCTATTATTATTATTATTATTATTATTATTATTATTATTATTATTATTATTATTATTATTATTATTATTATTATTAACATATTCGCGTTGTTTAGTATGAATGTGTGAGTGAATATTAACTCTGCCAGGTAAAATAAAGCTATTATTATTATTATTATTATTATTATTATTATTATTATTATTATTATTATTATTATTATTATTAGTATTGTGTTCGTGTTGTGTCTGAGATGGCCCTGCCATTGAGGTCATGACTTATCCTGGGAGATCCTCCATGTCCTTGCGTGGTTAACAAAGTATGTGTGTAATCAAAAGTTTCGAATCATCTCCCGACAAGTCGTGTCTCTGTAAGGTCCATGTGACGTGGGGAAAGTAAAAGTACCTATAGAGGGGAGGGTTTAATCTAACAAGGGAAGTACTTATGTTGGACCAGTTGGATTGTAACAACAAGTAGAGGATATGTTAATTGATTGACATTAAATATGATGACGTTAGTCATTTTGCTGCAAATTTAATAAAACTGTCATTAAAATTGTCATTAAATTTAAATCGTGTCATTGGCCGGTTCGTAACGGCACGGTTGCTCATTGCAGCTGGTTTCAAGAACAAGTGTAGCTAGCGGGGCGAAGAACGTAAATATTAGTTTCCCTCCTTGTTAACATCAATAATAATAATAATAATAATAATAATAATAATAATAATAATAATAATAATAATAATACTTTATTTATTCTGGCAGAGTTAAGGCCATAAGGCCCTCTCTTCCACTCAACCAGCACAAATACAAATAAATATTTGACAAATATAGATGTACACTATACTAATTATAAACAGTTAAAGATACAATAAATGTAGCAATATAAATGTCATGTACAAACAACATTTTATAGGGTAATAACAATAATGATACGATAATATTAGTATTAATAATAATAATAATAATATAAATATGATACATTATACGGGAAACACCAATTAATATATATATATATATATATATATATATATATATATATATATCTTACACTGGATAATAATGAAGTCGAGTTTAGAGCAAATATAAATTTAGATTTCTTTTAAAAGATGCCAATGTCCGGCAGCCCCTTATTTCTTGTGGTAGGGAATTCCAGTTGCGAGAAGTGGAGATGGTATATGACATGGAGTGATGTGATGTCCTATGTTGCGGTATATTAAGTAGGAGACTATGTTGTGATCTTGTGTTTAGGTTATGGTTTGAGGATAGATACTGGAAACGGGATGATAAATAATTGGGAATCGAGGTATGTAGGATCTTAAATAGGAGAATAATTATTTAGGCCAAATTTTCCTGACATCCTATATTCATAAATGTTTTCCAAAGTTTCTTCAAAATAGGCAGATAATACGTTAGGACGTTTAGGTTTTTTTTAACAGGAGACGGCTCAAAGCTACTTGAACTGTCACGTTCCTCACAGGATTCATTGGCAATTTCAAAGTCTTCAGAACATTCGGCCTGTGTGAGCTTCTGACTGCAAGTAGAATAGTCTTCGGAATCTAAAGAAATTTCACTAACGTCGTCTACCCCATTCCAATATTTTTGTTGTATAATTTCTGCCAGAAAAAAACGCAAATGGTCATCCTCCATCCTGTGTTTTTAAAATGTTCCCTGAACTATAGATTCTAACGTAGTTAAGACGTAAAATGGATTTATTATGCCCATTTTATTCTTTTGATGAAATATTTCAAGGACTCACAAAACTATTACCTGTAAATGTACACATTTACGTGTAAATATACTGTAATGTCCTAAAAAAAGTTATTTTACACCATAAATATGCTAATCAGTAAAGAATGAAACAAATATTCTACAGTATCTACAATTTATTGCGTTTTATAATGTTTAAATAGAAAACAATTCGTGTATACTGTACGAATACTCGACTGCGGGAGTGGAGACTACGATGCGCTGCCCTTCAAAAACCGTGCCACTCCGTTGCAATATTTATTTCGTTAGTTTATATCTCTCTCCCAGGCCCTTATTGTTCTTCCCTCGTTCACCATACTATAATTTTCTATTTTGATTTGTTTATTTTATTTTATTTTTTCCGATCTTAAGCATTTATTTATTTTTTCTTGTTCTTATTTCGTATTAAATATTATGCATACTATTGAATTTGCAGTGAAATGACTAATATCACGGTGTTCAGTATCCTTCATTCAACATATCCTCCAATTTTTGTTACAATCCAACTGGTCTGACATAAGTACTGTCCTTGTAAAGTAAATGGAGAAAGAGGTATATTAGTTTACTATAAGCCTATATATAGTCTATTTAAAATGAAGAGTTAGGGCATAAATAAGACTATTATTATTGCATCAAATTGTGATTTATGTTGTGTTAGTTTACAACTCTGATATGGAATGAATAATAGGATTAATATCGCAAGACTATATGTTACTTTTGTTATAAACATATTGCGGTAGTTTATTATTCGTGTTTAGTCATTCGTACAGTACATCTTGCAAGTCTTTCAATTGTATTTCTTTCTTCAACTTGCATTTTGCTCTCAGACGACACCATTATGATATTCCATTATATTCTCTCTTGGTTTTGTAGCTGGACTTGTTCCAAGATATTCAACATGAAAGAAAACCAAGCTACTCAAATATCCCAGCTCGGTGGCTTTAATATTGTCAGAGGTCACAAAAAAACATGTTTATGGAATAGTAGAATATCATCAGCTGAAGTTTATTTTCTTTACGTTTTTCTGACGAATAAATTCTTGAGTAAAAATAAATTAGCCGCCTCGGTATACGGATGGCTAGCATGAGCGACTGCTCCGACTAGGATCCCAGGTTCGAAACCTGGCAGTTCCAGAGGGGTATTGGTGTTGGGCCTTACCAGGATTTTCGGGTTTTCTCGGAGTTCTCCCGTTTCCCGAATTTTGTCCCACCAACACTCTCCTTTCTCACTTCTCTCCCTTCCATGTAATTTCATTCACTTATTTTATATCACTCTTCTTCTCATTTCATGTTAGGAAAAACAGTTCGGTTTGCACACATCACCATCTTTTTCATCATCATCATATATAGCATGACAGCCAATTTTGGGCCCTAGCCTTCCTCAGAATGTCTTTCTAGACTTCTCTATTTGCTGTTAAATTCTTCCAATTTCTAATTTTACTAAATATAATATGCTGCAAAACATCATCCTCCCACCTTAATTTTGGTTTCATTTTTTTATAATTGTGTCATATAAATCTTTTAACAGTTTTATTATTTTCAAAAGTATAAAATGTCCAGTCCAGGCCAATCTATTAATTTTTATATACTCCACTAAATCGAGTCCCTTATATAATTCATAAATTGACAATTTCTCATTCTTCTCCAAATATCACCTTCTTTCACAACCCCAAAAAATAGCTCCCTTAATATATTTCTTTCAAAAATAGCCAGATATTTTTCATCTGACTTAAAAGGGTCCAAGTTACTGATGCATATATAATTACTGGAGGTTGGCAACACATATGTTGAAAATATGTGATTGCGGAGATTTAGTGGTGATCCATGACTCATGATTCCTAGCCTGAGGAATAAAAAAAAAAGGGTAGAAATGATCAAAGGGGTTGTAGTTCTACACCCAAAAATAGTGGTATGTGTCATGTGAGAAGAGCCTGTTGCGATGGACCCGGAAGATGACCTACAACTCACATAACACGGTAGACTATAGTTAATTCAATTCATCCATATTACACTAAGAGCAATAGATATTTCAGGTCGCGGGGCAGCGTGCCCACCCAGTATGAATAAAGTAATAAATAATAATTTAAATAAAAATCCATGTAGCAGAAACAACTTTATCTTCATTTTGGTATAAATCATTTTATTTCAGGACTGAGGTGAAATTAATCTTGCATTGATGTTATACAACACAACCCCGACTAGTCTCGGTTCAGTACTTTTGATCGGTATTGATCTCCAGACAGACATGTTTATAAAATTGGACTTAAATAAAATAAATGCAGTTTACAGTACCCATAACATCTTTCCCGTTAATAACACTGGTCAACATGATTTTTGTCTCATGAGTACCAACAGTTGTACTTAATGCAATTTTTTTATCGTGTTTTCAAATATGTGTTCGGAATTTCTCCATCACCCACAGTTTTATTTCAATTTCAATTAATGGATTTAAATACTTATTTTTTTAATAAACGTTTTGTCGTCCATTTGTCCATTGTAAAATAAAACGGGGAACAGTTTTATCAGGAGATTTCAGCTATGGGAAAGAGATATCAAGGCAAATGGAATCCTAATATGCTGGCCGATTATTGTTGGATCATCAAGAGGGATGATTCGCAGGCGAAATATAGCAGAAAATCGTCATTTCTTACTTTCTAGGTGAGTCCGAATGTTCGAATATTGTGTAGTTACGAATGTAGAAAATATTGAAGTGTTTGAAATTATAAATTCCTGTCTCTCGGAAACCTTGCGTGATGGAGAAAAACCGATATCATATTTGAATTCAGGAGAAAAAATATTATCAGAATCACATATTTTTCTTTCTGAGATAAAAAATAAATTATATTTTGTTGGTCAGTGTAATGTAGCTGTTAGGCCTAAAATAATATATATATATATGACCAGTCTCATTGGATAGTGGTCAGAGTTTCTGACTACTGGTCATGAGGTCCCAGATTCGATTCTCGGTCAGACCATAAGAATTTTTCCTTAAAGGGAAAATGGTCTGGAATTTAGGTTAAATTTAGGTTAAGGTCTCTCCTGGCGTTTCATTATCATATATCACCCATCATATAATCGTGGTAACGTAACTCCGCCTTCCAGGTGCCCCAACCGAAGAAATGGATTACAATTCCGCCAATGTCAGGAGAGAAATCTACAAATCTCATAAAAGAAAACCTGATAGCATAAGGGAAAGAAATAAGATACGCCTAATATTGCAGCATTATGTTTTTAGTCTACAAGAATAGTTTGTCTTATTTCCTTATGTTTTGCAAGACTATTTATAGCACATTCTAATACTTATATGATCCCTGAATATTAAAATGGGTCATGTCCATTTTGTCACATTTCGAGGAAACAAATCTTCTTATATATATACTGTATACATAAAATAAATATTTTCTTTATTTCAATAGACACTGGTAACACTAGAAAAATACAGTTATAAACAATAATATACTCTTGACCAGCCTCATGGGCTAGTGGTCAGCGTTCCTGACTACTGTTCATGAGGTCGCGGGTTCGATTCCCAGTCAAACCATAGGAATTTTTCCTTAAAGGGAATCATTCCTGTGGTTGCCCATGGCCTGGAATTTAGGTTAAGTTTAGGTTAAGAACTCTCCTGGCGCTTCATTATCATTTATCACCCTCATATCATCGGGGTACGTAACTCCGCCTTCCAGGCGCCCCAACTTCAGAAGTTGGTTACAGTCAAGCCAGTGCCAGGAGAGAACACCAGAAATGTCGAAATGACAACCTGGGGCATTGGAGAAAAAAAAAACTCTTGAGCTGTCAGTAGATGGGCTCATCTGTAAATGTATCAAAAGTGGACATGGCCCGTTTTAATAGGCCTACTCAAGGGCCTATATTACAGTTGTATTTATGTGAAATAATTGTATGGAATTTTATGTGTGTGTTTGCGTGTGTTCAAATGCCACCCACTGCACCTTGACATTTCCCGTACTAGTAGAACAGATGGCGTTAATGTGGTATATTTTCATTTTACGCACTGCTTGGGCAGACCACTTTACCTAGGTTATGTGTAGGCCTAATTTAGCCCTATTGTATATAGAGGCGAGTGTAGAATTATTGCAAGTTTAAATATTTTTGTGCAGTATGTGTTTTATGATGATTGACGATGAAGAGGAGGGAAAAGTTAAAATCCGATTCCGGCACGTAGTGTACAAATAGGAATGAGATGCACAAAGAAATTAAACATGGGCTAAATTCTGGAAATGCGTGCTATTATGCATTGCAGAGACTCTTGATGTCCCAACTCCTTTCAAAAAACGTTAAACTGAAAATATATAAAACTATTATTCTACCAGTTATATTATATGGGTGCGAAACATGGACTCTTACTTTAAGGGAGGAAAGGAGATTGCAAGTATTTGAGAATAAAGTACTTAGGAAGATTTTTGGACCAAAGAGAGATGAACAAACATGTGAATGGAGAAGACTACAAACAATGAACTACATGGTCTTTATAGGAAGCCAGATATAATAAGAACAGTTAAGTCTCGGAGACTGCGATGGACAGGACATGTTGCACGTATGGGGAATGAAAGACTTGCATGGAAGCTTCTTGTAGGAAAGCCAGAGGGAAAACGTCCAGTTGGTAGACCAAGAATGAGGTGGGAGCATAACATTAACTATGATTTGAGGGAAGTAGATTATACAGGGAATGATTGGAAAGCATTACCTGAGGATAGGGATGTATGGAGAGCTTATGTCCGCGCGGCCATGAACCTACGGGTTCGATAGTGCCAGTGAGTAAGTAAGTAAGTAAGTGTACAGAAGTTCGACAGCACCAATGGGACCGCCAACCTTAACGTCACAGTTGACAATAATATAATTCATTTTCTTTAAAATATAATGACTTACGTTAAGCTGGAGGAGCTTTTAACTGTTGAGCTAAATTCGATTCCAGCAAAGATAGGGCTACCGTTTTCATTTTTATTCATAGACGCTTTAATGTCTTTGTTCCATCTTGTGACAATATTATGAATATCTATTTGGGCCTCTCTGTATTCTGTTGCCATCTGGCGAGATTATTCTAAGGTAACCTTTAGGCCTATATCTATGGAACTAATAAATATATATATATATATATATAAATAATTTTTTTTTCAATGTTGGTTGCACTGTGATGTGACGTAACTCATGGGTGACTACGGTAATGTTATCCAATCGGTTTATTGGAATTTAAGTTTGAAACAAAATGCTTTCTTTTTCACGTATTTAAGTTATATAATAAGAGGAATAATCCTATTTATTATTTCAGAAGTATTTTTCTTTCTCTCATTTTTGAGCCTTTTTCCACTATTTATCCTTCCTTTCTTTAATTCCAACTTCCGAGGATTCAATTTTACCTGGAGCTATTCAATTAATTAATTTATTATTTTAAAAATATTAATAATAGTTTAAATCTTACTTACTCTTACTTACTCACTGGCACTATCGAACCCGTAAGTTCATGGCCGCGCGGACATAAGCTCTCCATACATCCCTATCCTCAGCTAATGCTTTCCAATCATTCCCTGTATAATCTACTTCCCTCAAATCATAGTTAATGTTAGTCTCCCACCTCACTCTTGGTCTACCTGGGCGTTTTCCCTCTGGCTTTTGTACAAGAAACTACCATGCAAGCCTTTCATTCCCCATACGTGCAACATGCCCTGCCCATCGCAGTCTACGAGACTTAACTGTTATTATTATATCTGGCTTCCTGTAAAGACCATGTAGTTCATTGTTATGTAGTCTTCTCCATTCACCTGTCTGTTCATCTCTCTTTGGTCCAAAAATTTTTCTAAGTACTTTATTCTCAAATACTTGTACTCTCCTTTCCTCCCTTAAAGTAAGAGTCCATGTTTCGCACCCATATAATATAACTGGTAGAATAATAGTTTTATATATTTTCAGTTTAACGTTTTTTGATAGGAGTTCGGACATCATGAGTCTCTGCAATCCATAGTAGCACGCATTTCCAGAATTGAGCCTATGTTTAATTTCTTTGTACATCTCATTCCTATTTGTGATTATTGTTCTTAGGTATTTGAATTCATCCACTTCCTCAAAATTTCCCTCATTTTTCATTAGCTGTCCATTCCCATTATATAACGTATTTCTACGTGTGACCATATATTTAGTTTTATTGATATTTACTTCCAGTCCTAATTTCTTAGTGTTACTCAATAGTATTTTTAAAAAATTCAAAATTATCAAAATAAGCAAAATAAGGGTCGCATCTCAAACCCAAATTTTATAACTCTATCACCTACTCTATAGGAACATTTTTGCATTCCTACCTTGTTATAAATAAAATGGTTAAGACTTGCAAACTTCTCGAAAGAAATTACGTCATCCATCATGCCGCCATATTTCTGAATTTCTGATTGGTTGGCATAGCTTAGCCATATTGTATTGTATAATTTTAATTTATTCGGCCATGTTAAGAACGTACAGTATTGTAGCAGTATGGAACTGCTTGGACATTATCCTTCACAGAGGAAGTTTTATAATTTTTAAACCGAAAGAATTATTCTTCGTGGTCACGTTTTCATTACTCTACAGTAATAAAAGCATGCATCAGATATATTATATATTCCACTTAGGGAGCAGTTTGATATTTAGAAGAAAATATAAAGTACATATGAACAAGCGTGTGTCCCTACACAACAGATGTTTGTTCTAATATATTTATGACAAGAAAGTTTATCTTTAAATGTAATAAAGAAAAATGTCTATGCCTTTTATGTAAGGGAACAAAAGTGTTTTTCACAGTGAATAAATGCCGTTAAAAGGTTTACTTTTGTAATGTAGTAACGTATTAGATTTTTAATACTTTCAACAAACTAGGAAGACGTCTTCCTCCGAGTAGTGATTTTGGAAATAAACAGAATGAAAATCCTACAAATTATAATAATAATAATAATAATAATAATAATAATAATAATAATAATAATAATAATAATAATAATGCTTTATTTTAGCTGGCAGAGTTAAGGCCGTAACGCCTTCTCTTCCACTCAACCAGCACAAATACAAATAAATATTTGACAAATATAGATATACCGATTCCGATTGAGGGTCCCGTTCACTTTTCAGCGGTTGCCCTTTTACCATCCGGCTGCTGGCCCTTCACATCCACAGGTGGCCATCACAGCGGTCGATGATCAACAGCCAGTGTAGGGGTGACATGTGGTTAGCATGTCGAGTCCCCAGCCGTTATAGCTGGTTCCTCAACCTGGAGCCGCTACTTATTGTAGCTACCCAATTGCCTCACGATGCTGGGTGGGCACCGGTCCCATACTGGCCAAAATACCATGAGAAAATGTCTTCCCCCATGGAGACTCGAACCAGCGCAAGTCCCGTAGCTCTGCGCCAAGGCTTCCTACCTTAACCGCTCGGCTACGGCGCGGGACTAGATATACACTATACTAATTATAAACAGTTAAAGATACATTAAATGTAGCAATGTAAATTTTATGTACAAACAACATTTATAGGATAATAACAATAATAATACTTACGATAATAAAAATAAAAAAATAATAATAATAATATAAATTATACGAGAAACACCAATTAATATATATATATATATATATATATATATATATATATATATATATATATACCTTACACTGGATAATAATGAAGTCGAGGTTAGAGTAAATATAAATTTAGATTTCTTTTAAAAGATGCCAATGTCCGGCAGCCCCTTATTTCTTGTGGTAGGGAATTCCAGTTGCGAGAAGTGAAGATGGTATATGACATGGAGTGATGTTATGTCCTATGTTGCGGTATATTAAGCACGAGACTATGTCGTGATCTTGTGTTTAAGTTATGGTTTGAGGATAGATACTGGAAACGGGATGATGAATAATTGGGAATCGAGGTATTAGGATCTTAAATTATATTTAAGAAGAAGAAGAAGAAACTAGGACTTTAAAGCCATAAGAGGAACCATTTGAAGCTTGTGATTGAGAAATGGTGAAATTCAGTACAGATAAATAATTTAATTAGATGAAGATAGCCGAGCCGCCATGTTTTCCCTTGTGGAGCCAATCCTTGTACAAGGAGGGAACATTCTCTGGTGAGCAGTGAGCCAAAAGAATAGTTTTTGCACGATAGTGTGTCCTGTCGTACTTACAGGAATGGCGACCACGATTGAAAGTTGAATTTTCTAAATTTCGGGGTTGTCAACTTATAAGTAACTATACTATTAGGGCGGGAAGTAAATACCGTACAATGTACACACAAAAATATATCCAAACGGTAGTGTTAATATACATTATACGAAACAAATCACTGCATTTTTAAATGAATTGAACTTTATTTGAAACATCATAAAACAATAAATTCGTACATGCCGCCATTTTATACCTGTTTGGTGTCACGTCCTGCTGTAGTCTCAACTAACTTATTTTAGGCATTTAGCGTATATACTTTGGCTAGACTGTTAACGTCATTCAGTTGTTTATAATGAACGTAAATATTTCCAACACAGATGTTATTATTTTACTCTTTACTATACATTATTTTGAAAGCACCATCGTACAAAAAATAATGTACATACAACACACGTTTGTGAAATGTTTTAAAGAATCTCGGAAATTAAAAATCTTGTTATGGCTCGGTTTTTATTCATTCCCTCATTTCTGTAAAAACCACTTCCCAATCTCGTATTGTAATATACTATTTCTGGACCTCAGGAAAATGACCAGTATATACAGGAAATATAGGCCTACATTATGTTCCCTGATAAAATAGTGGTCCTCTAGTAATATCTATCGTTCTTGAAATTTGTAGATTAATTCCTTCAACACCTAATAAACACAACCAAAAGATTAGATATTCGATTTGGTCGTATATGTTGGAGTGTTTATAGATTAGTATGCAGTAAAAAATAAATAAAATATTCGCTACAGATCCTTGCATGTCGTTCCATATAAATGTAATCATGCTTTAAAGTATGATTTACAAAGAGCCATTTACATGTTGAATCAATTAGGACTCTAATATATTCTCAAAGTCTCAACTTCAAAAACTAAAATTATGGCTTTTCAGGGCAAAGTGCCAGTCAGAGCAAAAATAGTAATCAATAATGAAATAATAGAACACATAGCACACTTTAACTATCTTGGTTCAGATATAACATATAGCTACGATTGGGATATACATAATAAATTAAACCGACATCAAATGATGTGTGGCACCATAAGAAGAATCCTCCGAAAGACTCGAAGAGAAACTCAGCTTAGGTTTATAAAACTATGGATGTTCCTGTTCTTTTATATGGATCTGAATCTTGGGTACTTACAAAAAATATATCTCACACATTTAAGTCGCTGAAATGAAATATTTAAGATCCGCAAAAGGATGTACAGGCATGGATAGATTACACAATGAATCAATAAGAAATGAACTGGAGATATTTTCAATAGTCGATAAACTAGAAGAGCACAAATACCAATGGAAATAACATTTAGACAGAATGGACAATACAAGATTACCCAAAAAGATCAACACCTACAAACCGCATGGAAAAAAATCTTTGGGACGGCTAAGGAAACTATGGATTTGAGACCGGAACAGGTCGCATTGACCTAATCCTGGAAAGGAAGAAGAAGAAGTAGTATGCTACTTGGTCTATTTAGGCCTATAGAGAGAGACAATGGCAAATTCAGAAGCCTTTTGTGACAAACCCCTGACTAATCACCCCCGTGCAAATAAACCGAGTAGCCACATTTTCTATGTTTTATTCGTATAGATAATGAGTGTCCAATGTTCTGTTATCTGAAAGAGCTTTAAATTTTAATATGAACGCCACTGGATGTTATCAGCACGCCGCTGGCTGTGAAATCCTATTTGTGCGACCATGCAGCCCCGTACTACCGGCGTTCAATGATATTACACATGACAGCACACTATACCTACCACAGATCTCCCTATTCTTTGCAATAAAGTGATCCATTTTGCTGCCTGTACTAGGACGAGATATTAAACGAAAAATACGTTTTTATCCATTTGTTTCGTGGGATTGAATTACACGCTGTGCGCCACAAAGAAAAACGGTTTACACCAGTAGACATAATCTCCTGTAAGTAATTAATGAACTATTGGCACTGTTTACCCGACAAGAACAAATTTTTACAATTTTTAAAATACGATAAGATAATTAAAATAAAGATGAAGTAAATGATCTTAGAGTTTTGAATTGCCTTAGATTATTTTTTTAATGACCCGCCTTAATAGCTAAGATCATTAGTATAGCAAATAAATTCTAAGAGAAAAAAGGCCGACCAATTTTGTTCAGGTCCTTTTATATTATGCTAAGGCCCTCTAGTCTGTGATGTTACTCGTCAAAACAGTATGAAGTTGTGTGTGTAGTGGTCCAGATTCTTCTCTCTGATAAATGCAGTGTTGTTTATGAGAAAGCGCATACGGAAAACGTTGCCCCTTGTAATTTGTCTTTTCAGCGCTCATGCAATATTTATCTTTATAGTCTGCCTCGTATAATGTGCCCATTCATTTTATTCCATCATCTCCTACGTTGTGAAATATGTATTATAATGTTGCAAAAATTCCTATTTTAAATTCTTCACAATTTCTACTTACATATGCGCATAGATTTATAGTATGTCACTGAAGTATAACCGACAATGTTATTCCCAAATGATTAATTGATTAATAAGATTTTTTCGAATAGGTATTTGATTTCCACCAACAATTACATCTATTATTGCTGATAAATTATCATTAACCTGTCTTAGCCGGAATCTCTATAAGAAGGAAACCTGTAGAGACGGAAAAAACCTCCAGAACGGTACGATTTTATATGTAAAATCGTCCTGTGTAAGCCGGGAACCTACATAACGCGAAAACGGAATGGTTTATAAAGTACCAATAGCTAATTTTTACCTCAGTAAGACGGAAAAGTTTTCTTTAAGCACGTTCTAATTACAGTATTAATGACCACACGTGAAAATTCTGCATATGACGCCTCTGCATTATATCGTTTTGCCTTCTTGTGTAGCTATTGTATTGCGGGATACCCTTGCTTAAGTGACTGTCCTTATGTGCTGTGACTAAAACTGGCAGCCTACCGCACAACAGCTATTGAGGAAGTGAAATTAACTAAAAATGTGAGTATGTCTTTTTACCTTTTATTCACTATATTTGTGGTGCAGATACTGCAGTACTCTAAATAATTTGCTTGTAATTTGGGAACCCTTTATAAGGAGGGAAACTGCCAAGACAGAAATATATTTAAGGAACCGTCATGTTCCTTCATAGACAGGTTTTACTGTATATATATTAATTGCGTTATAAGAACAGAACTTAATATATTTAAACTCTGTGAAAGAATAAAATATCAAAATGCTTATCTTCAGCACGTATTACGAATGAATGAACAGCGCATACCAAGAAGACTGTATAATTATAAACCAAAAGGGAGAAGAATGTTGGAAAGACCATTGAAGAGTTGGAAGAACCAATTCGACCTATAATGAGATCGGAACAGGCCATTGGGCTTAATCCTTGTTGTTGTTAATGATGATGATGATTTTAATTGCGTGGATAGACAGAGAGGAGAATGGCGTTTGGTTTCTGGAAGACGGCGGCAGCTGTCATGATACATAATAACATTATGATTATATTTACGAAATGACTAAGTATTAAAAATAATTTTTAGTTTTTGTATTTTTAGTTTTTTTATATTATTAACTATTGAGGAACCAGCTATAACGGCTGGGGGACTCGACATGCTAACCACATGTCACCCCTGCACTGGCTGTTGATCATCTACTTCTGTGATTGACACATGTGGATGTGAAGGGCCAGCAGCCGGCTGGTAAAAGGGCAACCGCTGAAAAGTGGAAAGACCCTCAATCGGAAATTAACTATTTAACTTTTTATAGGCTTTGTACAAAAAACCAAGGATCTTTTAAGTATTTCTTCTTCTTCGGCTTTCCCCCATTTATAGGTTTGCCATCTTCAGTTTCCATTTTTCTCTATCATTCCAATCTCCCTCTTCAAAATTCCTATCATCCATTATGGTTCTGACGTAGGTTTTCCATTTCCATCTTGGTCTGCCACGTTTATTTCTTCCAGGGGTGATCATTGGTATATATTTTTTGGCCATCATTCATTTTCCATTCTTTGTACATGGCTATACCATTTAAGCGTTTGATTTTCAATCCTCTTAACAACCGATGTGGTGACATTCATTTCTCTCCAAAGGAATTCATTTCTTATTTTATCCTGTCTTGTTTTTTGGAGGCTTCTTCTAAAATAATCAAATTCAACTGTTCTAATTTTTTTTTGTACTTCCGTCAAAGACCAAGTTTCACTTACACATGACAAAATATTTTGTATTATGCTCTTATAAATTTTCATTTTAGTTTCCTTTGTGATATTTTTGTTCCAAATTATTCCATGTTAATGTTTTAGTTGTATTTTTTGCCATTGCAATTTTAGTCTGTACATCTCTCTCACAGGTACCTAAACTTGTAATTATTGACCTAAGATATATAAAAAATTCACATTTTTTTATTTTCCCTGTTTCGATTTTGAGGTCATTCACATCCTTTCCCAAACACGTATATTCTGTTCTCTGTAATTTATATTCAGTCCCCAATTTTTATATTCTTCCATTAGTTTATTTATCATATATTTCATATCATCTTCATCCCCTGCAAAAATTATTTGATCATCTACAAACAACAATGAATGCAGTACTTTTCCTCCTATAGGAATACCCATTTCAGAACATTTTTTATACCACAAGTTAAGAGCCTGGTCGAAATAAATGTTAAAAAGAATTGGTGACAAACTGCATCCCTGCTTAAGGCCTTTATTCACTGTGAATTCCTCTGTTAAATTATTCTGTATTTTTACTTTAGCGTTTGTACAGTATTACTATAGATCCTCCTAACAATATTAATCCATTTATCACTTATATTCATATTTTTCATTGCCGTCCATAACAACTTTTAAGTATTTAATATATAAAATTACTTTGATGTTGGGTAATAGGACTCTACATCTTCATTCATTTTGGACATTGATAAAGAGGTTTATATTAAGGATAGGGTAGACATAAATTAATGGGTTAACAGCTATGTGAAGATTGAAATACGGTACTTCGAATTTCACATAGTTGTAACGACGTTAACAACATTTAAATTTGGAAAGCGGTGATATTTAGCTCAAATATTTCTGCTTTGTAATGATATTTTTATATTTTGACCGAAGTCCATCGCTGTGTCCTATGGAGTGTACCCGGGCATCGATCCCCGATCGGGACAAGTTTCTTGGGTGATGGTTTTTTACAGCTTTTTCCTCACCTGTAAGACAAATTTCAGGACATTTCAAGGTCTAAACAGTTAACGAACATCAGCTGGCCATCATAATCATCATTATCATACTCGCCATATTTAGTATGAATATGTAAGTGAATGGTGTGTTTCGTCTTGTGTTGTCTCGGAGGAAGCCCTGACATTGAGCTGATCACTCATTCAGGGAGTCCCGTCATGTCATTTTGATGTCTAAAAAGTATGTGTGTGAATAATAGATTAAAATACTTCTCCCGACAGCTCGTGCCACTGTAAGGCCTGCGTGGTGTGTATAGCATGTAAATTGTACCTATAAAGTGAGAGGTTAAACCAAGTTAATGGCATGGCATATTTTGACCGAATACTTCACACATAATAAAAATTTAGATTTTAATGACTTTATGAGTAAGAATGAGATTTCTAACAGACGTACAGGAAAACTAGGGGCGATAATAACAAATATTAATTATTCACAAAGATCAAATAACCCCTATGGGGTATTCGATTTCAATCAAGAGTTTATATCCAGAAAGCTCTGGATCGATCAGATTAAAGCTTATTCAGAAATGGTGCTGCAGATGGATTGCTCCGTCTTCCAAGGATTTGGCAACGTATAGGCTACTTGACTTGCAAGAGAATATAAATTAAGTTCATTATGTCAAAAGTAATCTAAATATGTTGTATGAAGTTATAATAGTGTTGCCATTACTTATCGAGTGCCTAATATTTGAGAAAAAATTCGGGATTATCAAAATGGACATAATTCCTTAAAAATAGCATGGATGCAGAGGAAACAATCATGGAACGAAATAAATAAAGATTATTAAGATGTTTAGGACATATGTCGAGAATGAGTACAATTGTCAGTATGATGTCAAAGCAAAGAGAGGAATACCAAGATCTAAATGTAAGGAAAATATGCTGAGAGGGATGAGAACTAGAAGACTGAACATTAAAAATATATTGAATAGAAATAAGTGGTGAATAGGAGTGGGGAAGGGGTCACAATCGTTGAAATCCCACACCTATCAACTTATAAATTACATTTTTTAAACAGATCTTTAAAAAGAGTTAATTAATTTCCATAAACGTAGTAATTACTTGTATGCATATGTGAAATATACTGGTAACAGTTTATCTTTTATAGAGTTACTTTTTTGTTTGTTTATTGTTGTGTCCAAACGTAACAATCCGTGGATTAATTCGTGCAATTTGCAATGAATATAGTGGGTCGCAAATCTTCTTAATGTACTGTGTCTGTAATGGCTAGTAAGTGCTTTAATGACCGCAGCGGGATGAAAGCAGCAAAAAAATAATTAAAAACGATAAAAGTAATAAAAATATTTTAATAAAATGTTCTTCAATGATATACAGTTTTTCCTTTAAATATATAGCAGCCTTTAAAATCACTTCAATTTACTTTTTATAGGTGATAGGAACTCTTATCATTTGACGACACCCTTTATTGCAGATCGTCACAATTCAAACTGCCTACAAATGTTGCTCAGAGTCTTTAATTTAGGCTTGACTTTCTTTCAGGTGTCGTAAATGACCCCTGACTTTACGTCCCTTCCGGCAAAAAAAAAACAAGATACTTACAAGGGAACTGTCAAACTATGCACTTTTTTATTTAACATTTTCCAATACTGTTATTTTAACACAGTTCCAATAATGGATCATATTATTAAAATTATAATGATATTGTGAAAAGAAAAATTAATGTGTGAACCAGGAATCGAACCGTGGACCTCTAGTTCTCCAGACTAGTGTGCAGCCCACTACACCATTCTAGACCTGGCACAAACGTTAACAATTCTTTCCACATATACAAATCTATAATTCTCGTTTCGTCCGCTGTCAGGTGACACCACTATCGCCAACGCCAGGCTTCGTTTAGAAGTATCTATATTTGAGAATTTTACACCACCACTTTTATAAGCAGTAAACGATGTTATTTAACATTTTCCAATACTGTTATTTTAACACCTATCTTGAAATTTCTTCAAGAGAAGCGTTGTGATATATCAAGGCCGTGTCTAAAAAAAACATCTGCCGTATTTAACTGCAAGGCACTAAAATCCAGCGCCAAAGCTCTCGTTTATATTACGGGGGAGTAATACCATTCCAGAATTTATTGAATAGTTGCTCCGAAAAGAGATCTAACCCTCAATAATTCAAGAGATAATTTTTTCAGTGGATTAGTGATCTATGGCGTTTACATGGTGCATGCAAAACTATCCCTGCTCTCTTCCAGAACTGTTGGCATTCAAGCGAATAATAGTGATTTATATGTAACAAGTCCACCACTGTGGTCTCGAGGTAGCGTGCTGCCTTGTCACGCAGCGGGACCGGGTTCGATTCCCGGCCGGGACAGGCTCCTTGGGTGAGGTTTTTTCGGTGTTTTCCCTCACCTGTAAGACAAATGTCAGGAAGCTTATGACCCAATGATCCCCGAAAATCATCCGGCCATCATCATCATCATCATCGCCATTCACCGGTGTGGAAAGCAACGGGAAGCTACTACACCTATAATTCCCTAGTAAAACTGCAAAGCATAGCATTGAAATACTCTGATTGCAGTGAAAGACCTGCCCCGGGCAGAATTACTATGGATGGATCTGTGACAAAATGGTGGAAGAAGTGAGTTGAGTCATGAGTAGCAGTTTATGAGTTAGATCTGTTTTTGGGGCAACTATATTTAATTGGTTAAATGGATAATCCTGACAACTTGCCCGCGCGTCATATCTTGCCACACTGCATTGCGCTATCCTCACGCAGGGAGTCCGTCTTCTTAGCACAGTGGGTTGCCATTACTAGATTCTGGCATCAATTTCTGTGCTTTGCAGTTAAGATGACAGATATTTTAGGACACGGCCTTGGTACATCACAACACTTCTTTGAGAAATTTCAAGGTAGGTTTTGGCATGCAATGGTTGACAGTTCCATTGTTAGAATTTTTACACTATGCAATATATATATATATATATATATATATGCTAATAAGAACAGTTAAGTCTCGTAGGTAGACTGCGATGGGCGATGTATGTGGCACGTATGTGGGATGAAAGAGGTTCATAGGAGCTTCTTGTAAGTAAACCAGAGGGAAAACGCCCAGTTGGTAGACCAAGAATGTGGTGGGAGAATAACACTATGATTTGGGGGAAGTAGATTATACAGGGAATGATTGGAAAGCGTTAGCTCGGAATAGGGATGTATGGAGAGCTTATGTCCG
Organism: Diploptera punctata; assembly: GCA_030220185.1. Lineage (NCBI taxonomy): Eukaryota > Metazoa > Arthropoda > Insecta > Blattodea > Blaberidae > Diploptera > Diploptera punctata. The sequence goes on along the minus strand of JASPKZ010009837.1, from coordinate 799,561 downwards.
CGTGGCCATGAACCTACGGGTTCGATAGTGCCAGAGAGTATTACTCGATAACCTTAAGTTTCAATGCGGGAAAAACTGGTAACTAAAAGAGTGTGGTAAGGGTGAGTAGGGGTTGGAGGTAGTAAACCCTTGTCTCAGGTTGCAGTGACAGTTTTTATTATCCGTCAGTCGTGTATATTCAGTTGTTAGTGACAATGTCAAGTGCGAAAGTTAGACCCTATATTCACAGTATATACACATTTAAGTCTGCCAGACAATTGTTTGAAGTCAGTGCTGATTTAATTTCTCTGTACGTCACATTATCCAGAAACCCGTAGGCATACAATCTCCGATGATCTTTCATTAACTTCATCTCCTGTTTTAAGTAGGTATACCACTATATTTAGCCACTGATTATACTATTTGCCCAGTCATTCGTTTGTGCCAGCGGTGGAAGAAGACACTTTTCCCCTCTTCAACACTAGCGCCATTGCTTCCCTTCACCGGCTAAAACGGTCGAGTAATAAGAAGTAAGTAAGTGAGTTTGCAAAAATATATAGTCTTCCGTAGGTTTTGAACCCATGACCAATGTTCTAATGGGGCTGAGTGTAGTAGGAGAATAAATTCCACGAATATTTGTAGGGTACTGTCAAAAAATCAGATAAAATTAAACATAATAAAAATCTCTCTGTTTATTCAGTTATAATTGGATTTGTCATTTATAGTTTGTGACGCACCAAAAGAACAAATATATAATCAACCTGCATTTTCCAAGAAACTGATACGACTGTACTTTTCTGACAAAAGTAAAACAGATGAAAGGTATATCATTCAGATTAAACCATAATCCTGGAAACTGCTATTTTCAACAATATTAAATGGATTTCCAGGAAAAACGTATTAGTTATTGGTAGAGGAAATATGGGAGCGGTATTGTTACAATAGAAACAGGGCACAGTATTTGCCGTTTCTCTATTTATCTGATTTCTATGTGGTGATTGTGGTTGCAAATATATCATCCATTTAATAGGATCATACAACTATTTTATTATTTAGACCTCCGATTTTTAGATTCTAAATTATATAGATCAAATCAACTAAAATAAGCTTTGAAAATGCAAAACAGATTCTAAAAATACTATTATAAAGGAGGATTTAAAATGTGTAATGTGTAATACCACATTATCAGAAAATGTTCAGTACCTGATTTTTTCACTGATTAAATGGAATAGAACGCCTTATAGCATTAACTCTGGCAGTTTGTCAGGACACAATACCAGAAATGTTGTAATGACAACCTTGTTGCATTGAATAAAAAAATAAATAATAGTAATAATAATAATAATATTATATTATTATTATTATTATTATTATTATTATTATTATTAACAGCCAAGTAGAATATGAATTATGAAATTATAAAGTTACTTAAAATTTTAAAATATTAAAATAGGTACCTAATATATCAGTCGTCCTCAACTAAAATGGATTTCTGTTTAAAAAAAAGTAATGCCAAATGACATGCCGAAGATGAAACATGTTTTGAAAGGCCTACATGGTTTTAACGAAATGACGAAATTTTTAAAACATAAATCAATTTTAGTTGATGTCTGATATATATATATATATATATATATATATATATATATATATATATATATTTTAATATTTAAACATTTTACTACATAACCGCAATTCAATTCCAAACTCATCTCTCTCACAGTGTTCAGCCAGACAGATTTAATGGACGACGACATAAGTAGAAAAAGATAAGGTTCAAGGAATATAGGAAGGCCAGTGAAAAGATGGACAGAATAACTCTGAGGAGGAACAGGCAATTTGCCTAGCCCGTGAAGTGAAGAAGAAGAACAAGAAGAACCTCAATTGTAATTTGCAATGAAGTTTACAAGCATTGAAAGTTAATTAACTATAGCATTTTTTGTTTTCAAATGTCCCAGGTTGTCATTTTGACATTTCTGGTGTTCTCTCCTGGCATGGCGCACTTATAACCCACTTCTGAGGTTGAGGCGCCTGGAAGGTGGGGTTACGCTGCCCTCGTGATATGAGAGTTGGTGATGATGGTAATAATGCGCCAGGAGAGGCCTTAAACTATACGTAAGCTAATTAGGCGAATATGATATTGATGATAATGATGGCCAGATGGTGTTCGGGGACCGTATGGGCCTTAAAGTTTCCTTACATTTATCTTACAGGTGAGGAAAAACCTCACCTAGGAAACTTGTCCCGAACGAGGATCAAACCCGGGCCCGCTGCGTGACAAAGCAGCACGCTACCTCGGGACCACAGCGGTGGACATAGTAAATCTAATATTGGCTAGATTTTGATTTTTTTAGATTAGGTGTATTCCACAATGCAGTGTTTCTCCTTCAACACAAAGTGATTTGTCGCCAGAGGTTCCTGTCTAGAGCATCCTTTTCCCTCAGATCTCTAGCTTCCATATTTCTCCTCACTCCATCCATCCAACGTACTCTAGGTCTGCCTCTTCCACTTCTTCCATCAGCTTTCCAATTAAGGTTATTCTTTGGTATTCTCTCTTCTCCCATTCTTATGAGGTGCCCATACCATTTCAAACGTTTTTCTTCATATTTTTTCCAATATGTTTTTTCAACTTGCATAATTTCCCTTATTGTGCTGTTTCTGATTTTATCCCTTCTTGAAATTCTTGTCCATCACCTCCAAAAATCCATTTCTACTCCTAAGAGCTTATTGGCTTGTTTTCTACTTACTGTCCAGGTTTCGGACCCATGTAATAAAATGCTTTGTAACAGAACTGTCGAGGTTTCGGACCCATGTAATAAAATACTTTGTAACAGAACTGTCGAGGTTTCGGACCCATGTAATAAAATGCTTTGTAACAGAACTGTCGAGGTTTCGGACCCATGTAATAAAATACTTTGTAACAGAACTGTCCAGGTTTCGGACCCATGTAATAAAATGCTTTGTAACAGAACTGTCGAGGTTTCGGACCCATGTAATAAAATACTTTGTAACAGAACTGTCGAGGTTTCGGACCCATGTAATAAAATGCTTTGTAACAGAACTGTCGAGTTTTCGGACCCATGTAATAAAATACTTTGTAACAGAACTGTCGAGGTTTCGGACCCATGTAATAAAATGCTTTGTAACAGAACTGTCGAGGTTTCGGACCCATGTAATAAATACTTTGTAACAGAACTGTCGAGGTTTCGGACCCATGTAATAAAATGCTTTGTAACAGAACTGTCGAGGTTTCGGACCCATGTAATAAAATGCTTTGTAACAGAACTGTCGAGGTTTCGGACCCATGTAATAAAATACTTTGTAACAGAACTGTCGAGGTTTCGGACCCATGTAATAAAATGCTTGTAACAGAACTGTCGAGGTTTCGGACCCATGTAATAAAATACTTTGTAACAGAACTGTCGAGGTTTCGGACCCATGTAATAAAATGATTTGTAACAGAACTGTCGAGGTTTCGGACCCATGTAATAAAATACTTTGTAACAGAACTGTCGAGGTTTCGGACCCATGTAATAAAATGCTTTGTAACAGAACTGTCGAGGTTTCGGACCCATGTAATAAAATGCTTTGTAACAGAACTGTCGAGGTTTCGGAACCATGTAATAAAATACTTTGTAACAGAACTGTCGAGGTTTCGGACCCATGTAATAAAATACTTTGTAACAGAACTGTCGAGGTTTCGGACCCATGTAATAAAATGCTTTGTAACAGAACTGTCGAGGTTTCGGACCCATGTAATAAAATACTTTGTAACAGAACTGTCGAGGTTTCGGACCCATGTAATAAAATACTTTGTAACAGAACTGTCGAGGTTTCGGACCCATGTAATAAAATGCTTTGTAACAGAACTGTCGAGGTTTCGGACCCATGTAATAAAATACTTTGTAACAGAACTGGCGAGGTTTCGGACCCATGTAATAAAATGCTTTGTAACAGAACTGTCGAGGTTTCGGACCCATGTAATAAAATGCTTTGTAACAGAACTGTCGAGGTTTCGGACCCATGTAATAAAATGCTTTGTAACAGAACTGTCGAGGTTTCGGACCCATGTAATAAAATGCTTTGTAACAGAACTGTCGAGGTTTCGGACCCATGTAATAAAATGCTTTGTAACAGAACTGTCCAGGTTTCGGACCCTTGTAATAAAATGCTTTGTAACAGAACTGTCGAGGTTTCGGATCCATGTAATAAAATGCTTTGTAACAGAACTGTCGAGGTTTCGGACCCATGTAATAAAATACTTTGTAACAGAACTGTCGAGGTTTCGGACCCATGTAATAAAATGCTTTGTAACAGAACTGTCGAGGTTTCGGACCCATGTAATAAAATGGTTTGTAACAGAACTGTCGAGGTTTCGGACCCATGTAATAAAATGCTTTGTAACAGAACTGTCGAGGTTTCGGACCCATGTAATAAAATGCTTTGTAACAGAACTGTCGAGGTTTCGGACCCATGTAATAAAATGGTTTGTAACAGAACTGTCGAGGTTTCGGACCCATGTAATAAAATGATTTGTAACAGAACTGTCGAGGTTTCGGACCCATGTAATAAAATGCTTTGTAACAGAACTGTCGAGGTTTCGGACCCGTGTAATAAAATGCTTTGTAACAGAACTTGAAATACAGTTTTCTTCGTTTTATTGTGCTCTGAGAAAAATCCTAAGACGTTCGAAAATTTCTGGAGGCCTACTAAATAAACGGGAATGAATTATGTAATACAAAAAGAGACAATTTGGTACAAAATAGAATGCAGAAGATGAAACATGATTTAGAAAGGCCTTGGATTGTTTTAACTACTTGACGAAGTTACCTAAAAATAAGTTTAATTTATTTGAGGACGACTGCTATATCAGGTAAAAGTAAAAAGTAAAGTGATCCCACGACAGGCCTCAGGAGACCCTTGGGGTAGTAGGAGGTTAAGGCTCCCACTTTTTCTAGACAATCGGCACTTGATGTCAGCCGGGTTGTCAGCCCTGCGTGACGGCCGCCTTTACCCCCAGAACAGGCGTCTGGTACTCATTTACGTTAGAGGCTGAGTCGACCCCAGGGCCATAGTGCCGCCAGAGGGTTTGGGTCAGTTTAAAAATCCTGACCCCAATGGGACTTGAACCCTCGACCCTCCGGCTTGTAGCTCAGTGCCTTAACCACTACGCTACGGCGTGCCCCCGCTATATCAGGTACTTATTTTAATATTTTAACATTACAGCTATTACATAATTATATAACCTAAACACACGTTCGAGAGAAAATTTAACTCTAGCTGTTCCTCTACATCCAACATCTCACTATTCCTCATCCTTCCTTGTTTCAGCCACACGACTCTGAAATTCCCTCCCCTCGTATATCAAGGACTGCCCGACTCAAAAACAGCTTAAAAAGAAACTCACTTCATATTTCCTTAGACAATATAATACATAACCCTGTTCCATGTATATATTTATTGTTCCTTTATATTTTAAACTTTCTTTGCCAAGCTATTTACTTAATCTAATTATAAGTTATTATTTTCGTTATTATTATTATTATTATTATTTATTATTATTATTATTATTATTATTATTATTATTATTACACCATGATGAAGATCTGTTACAATTGGCTGCTTACAAACTAAATGCAATATGTAGCGATTATAATTTTAAAATTTCAATAAGTAAAACAAAAGTAATGGCATTTTGTGGAAGAAATACTCTGCGTGCAAAAATAGTAATTAGAGACGAAATTATTGAACAAGTATCCCACTTTAAATATTTAGGATGTGACATCAGCTATGGGTATAATAAAGATATTGAACACAAAACACATCAGTTTCAAGCTATTTGTGGTACAATAAATAGAACATTGAATAATAAAGGCCACAAACAAACAAAATTAAAATTTTATAAAACAATGGCTGTCCCTGTCCTTTTGTATGGGAGTGAATCTTGGATTATCACTACCAAACAAGAAAGTAAAATCCAAGCAGCCGAGATGAAATTTTTAAGAAGAGTAAAAGGCTGCACTAGAATGGACCAGATAAGAACGAGGATATCCGTGAAGAACTGCAGATCTACTCCATAAAATAAAAGATATTTAACAACAAGATACAGTGGAAAGAACATGTAGAAAGAATGGAAGAAGGTAGATTACCAAATAAAATCTTGCATTATTTTCCAAGAGGGAGAAGAGATGTCGGACGTCCTCAGAAGAGATGGTCTTAGATCTATTAGTGAAGAGGGAACAGGCAACTCTTGCCTAAACCCGGAAGTGAAGAAGATTATTATTATTATTATTATTATTATTATTATTATTATTATTATTATTATTATTATTATTATTATTATTATTACTACTATTTTTCTTTCTTACCCTTGTCAAATTTATATGTGTAGTCTATATCTATTATGTATCAATCATAATTCTTACTGTATGTAGGCCTATAATTTAAGCCTGATGAAGTGGAAGAGAAGACCTTACGCTCTTAACTCCATCAGGTAAAATAAATAAATAACTTCAACGGTTTATTATAATGAATTTTAGAAGTATTGATACCTTTACTAATTACCTGAAATGTTAAAGAGAATAGTTAAATAAAATACAGTCTACCTGCCACGTACATGAGAATATAAAAATGTTATTATCAGCAGATATAATACTATGTATTATAATAATATATATATATATATATATATATATATATATATATATATATATATCGGAAGACGTGCGCTTTTGAGCAACATATACAGGTGGCTGCACATTTTTCATGCACACGGAATATCTATGAGAGGATGAATGCCGTTGTGCAAACTTGCTTTCCATTCCAGCTTTGTGCTCGGAGCTGACATGTGCAATTCTTTTTTTCCATTCTCTCTATATTGCAGTGTGATTAAAATACTGTGTCTGCTCTCCAACATTCGACAAACTGCCTGCCAGTTCTTCCGTACAAATGGAACACTATTTCTGACATGAAAAAATGTCCCAGATGTGCGAGCAAGTTATGAGGAGACTTTTAAAATTATTTCAAGACTCACCATTGCAATATTTATGTACGTCATAAGGATTGAAAATCTGGCTTTACTTATGAGTTGAGATGGCTGAGGCACGAATTACGAAATAAATTCGTAAATATTTTAAAATCTTACAATGTACATAATTTTATTTCATATCATGTCAAATTTATTATTTTAATGAATAAATATTAAAGTTATACAAGAAGAGAATAAAATAAGAACTGTACAAGCATAATATGCCACTCTCCCACTCTTAAAGAATAAATTAATTTCCAAAAACGCAAAACTAAAATTATATTATTATAGAACAATATCGGCCGCGGTGGACTAGTGGTTATGCTCCTTGCCTCTGGTCCCGAGGTTCGCGGGTTCAAACCCGACCGGGGTCGATGGAAAAATCCAAGGAGCAAGTCCTCCGGGAGGGACTTTAAGCTGTGGGTCCCGAGTCTGAAGATTTTTCAGGCTCGTAAAAGATCCTTAAGCCTGAATGAAAAGGCCCCTTAGCAAAATTTACCGAATTTTCTCGTCCTAGTACTATCTTGGTTTCCTAGATGTCAGTATGAGGCGGAACGCTGACCATGGACCACTCAAAATTACATCTATACAAAAACAAGTGTAACTAAATCAGTATGGTTCAAATTCTGCCATGTAGGGGGAGAGCGCCTAAATCTCTGTTAAGGGAAAACATGGGCTTACAAGAAGAATAGAACAATAATAATACCAATAGTGATGTGTGCACGTGAGTCAGGAATACTGAAATATTCCATACAAAAAAGTTATTAGTATTCGAAACGAAAATTTTGAGATGAACCTCTGATGTTCCTGGAGAATTAAAAATAATTAGGAACTAACTAGTCTAATTAAAATGAAATCAATAATTGTATTACAATTGAGAGAATAGCGTGGTTTTGACATATTAACAAAATGCCAAAAGAAAGATCTGTTAAAAGAATATTTAAATGGCAACAAATCTCCATAATATTACGTAGTAGACCTAATAATAGATGGGAATGTGATATAATAAACTATTTCAAACGAATCGACATCCAGAATTGGGTAATCAACTTTTATAAGATTCATCATTTGTTCCGGTGAGGTATTATTCCCCACTACTTCAAGGAATGCTTTAGAAATAGCTTTGTCCACATACCCTACTTCCTTGCAGGTAGCCCATTTCAATGCTCAGAGTATTACTGCACATATAGATGAGATCAGAACTATTTTCTTCTCTTTAAATATTCATGCTCTTCTCATATCCGAAACGTGGCTAAATCCCACCATTACCTCTTCTTTAATTGACATGGATGGTTATACTTTTCTTAGACACGATCGTGTTTACAGTCGCGGGGGCGGTATTGGAGCCTTCGTTAGAACAGACCTTACTCCTAAAATTGTGTATCTATCTAATAACGAACCATCTGCCGAAATTATGTTCACAGAAATATTTGTCAGTTTCAAAAAATGTCTTCTCTGTGTAGTATACCAACCTCCTAAAATAAAAGCCATCGCTGAAATTGAGTCCACTTTACAAAACGCGCGAATACAATATGAACACGTTATCGTTATGGGCGACTTTAATATAAATATACTAGACACTGATAACAGACATACACAACAACTGATGGCTACGTTCCAGGCTTGTGATATGACACTCCTACCCCTACGACCTACACATCACACTCATCACTCTGAGACGTTACTTGACTTAATTGCAACTAATAATCCAGACAGAGTACTTACTCACGGGCAACTGCCAGCCCCGGGAATATCAGCACATGATATTATATTCTTAGCATATTCACTGCAGTGCCCTAAACCGACTCGAAAGACTATTACGTATAGAGACTTAAAACATATAGACAATGCAACCCTAATTGAAGAAGCTATGCAGATGCCGTGGCATTCAATATGGACGCTGCATTCTGTAGATGAAAAAGTTGAGACACTAAATGACTTTATACTACAATTATACAACAGACATGCCCCACCAAAACTAAACTCGTGAAACGACGCCCTGCACCCTGGATGACTCTTTCAATTCGTAACTTGATGACTGATAGAGACGCAGCACATAAGAAATATAGACTCAACAAAACAGACACAAGTCTCACTCAATATAAACAGTTACGTAACAAGACAAATCAGCTATAAGAAACGCCAAACTTAGACATTTATACAACCTAACAAATACCAATACTTCAGAAATCTGGAAAAACTTGAATAGAATGGGAATTGGGAGAAAAGACACACAGGTAGACAAATTACCTGTTTCCCTGGACACACTCAATAATCACTTCACAGGTATAACTACTACTCCAAAGGATAAAGAACAAACAATAAATGAATTATCACTGACAAATCAACCCGACAGAGAACATTTCCACTTCTCATATGTTACAGACTACGACGTAAAGAAAGCCATAATGCGAATAAAAACCAAAGCAGAAGGAACTGACCGTATAAATATTACTTTACTGAATAAAATAATCGAAGCTATACTACCTACTATAACTCATATTTTTAACTCCTCACTACAAACTTCTACATATCCCTCATTGTGGAAACAAGCCCTCGTACGTCCACTGCCTAAAGTTAAAACGCCCTCAACCCCGAACGACTTTCGACCCATTAGCATTTTACCTACTCTTTCAAAAGCTCTGGAACGATTAGTCCATAAACAACTGACTGAATACCTAAATGATTACAACCTTCTAGATCAATTTCAGTCAGGCTTCAGGACAGGACACAATACAAATACTGCTCTACTAAATATTTGCGAAGACATACGCGAAGCTGCTGATAATCGAAAACTTACCATTCTTACATTACTGGACTTTAGTAAAGCATTCGACACGGTAGACTTGGACTTATTGTTGCATAAACTTAAAAACCTCTTACTCTCTGAGAGTGCCACGAAATGGTTCAATTCCTACCTTCATGAGCGCCAGCAATCTGTTATAGGAAATCATACATTATGTTCTTCTTGGTCCTTCCGTAAAGCTGGGGTTCCACAGGGTTCGGTACTTGGACCTTTGCTTTTTTCAATCTACATAAATGACATATCTAACTCCCTAAAGCATTGCAAACATAATTTATTTGCAGACGACATGCAAATCTACATCCACACAGACAAATATTCACTAAATGACGCTGTTGCCAAAATTAACGAGGATCTTGACTCACTAATGACTTGGACAGTTAAATATGGACTGCAATTAAATCCTACAAAGTCACAATCAATCATTATGGGTCATCAGAGACTATTATCTACAATTAACCTAAACACAGTTTCGCATGTGTCACTAAACGGAGTTCAAATCCCTTATAGTGAGACAGTAAAATTCTAGGAGTATTTATTGACAAAAACTTAAATTGGAATACACAAATAAACCATACATGCAAAACAGTCTTCTCAATAATACATTCATTAAATCGTGTACGAAATTGTTTGCCATTCGCCCTTAGGAAAATGTTAGTAGAAACACTTGCAATGCCCCATTTTGATTATTGTGACACTCTTTTTACAGACTTAAATATTATTTCCACTCAAAGACTTCAACGTGTTCATAATTCTTGCGCACGTTTTATTTGTGGTATTCGCAAATTTGACCATGTTACACCGTCCCTGGAACAATTATCGTGGTTTCGTCTAAGAGATCGTAGAACTGTCCATTCCCTATCCCTTCTCTATAAAATACTTCACACATCATCGCCTAATTATTTATCACGCCGCTTCATCAGACTATCCGACACACATAATCTTGACACTCGATCCCATCAGCACATTGTCCTTTATATCCCGCCTCATCACACTGTATATTATTCATTATCTTTTACGGTGTCACTTACCAAAACATGGAATTCCCTTCCACCCTATGTCAGAGACTGTCAAACTATAACATCCTTCAAAAACAAACTAAAAATTATTTAATAACAAACTGACTTATACACCTCACTGATAGTATTCTTTTAGCAATATTAATATATTTAATTATTTATGTAAATAATATTAAGAATAACAAATATTTTTATTTGTTTTGTTTTAAATATTGTATAATCGTAAAATTAGTTTTCTATATCTCATTATTTTCCTGTTTTTTATATACACTAGACAGGGACAATTTAATATGTCTTGCTTGTATACATTTTATTATTAGTTTTAGTCTTAATTTTAACTAATATTAACTGGTTGTATTATAGATCGTAATATGTATATTAGATATTATCTTTTGATCAAATTTTACTTAGTGTTTAATATTAGAGTTAATTAAGATTGTTATATTCTTATGTAATATATGTTTGTCCTGGTGAGTGGAAGAGAAGGCCACATGGCCTTAACTCCACCAGGCTAAATAAATCTTAAATCTTAAATCTTATTCAAAATTAAAATATAACATTATGGAATATTCACCTGAAAGATCCGTCTCATCAACTTACTTATTTAACTGTTGCGCTTTCGGGACTTGTCCCATTATCGGCAGGATTCAAAACTCTCAAAAGCGCTACAGTTAAATAACTAATTAACTTGAGGAGACGGCGGCCTTTAATTGAAATAATTTGTTGATATTGAAATGACTGTTTTGTTAGGCCTGTGAATGTACTATGTGTGATTTCTGAGGCTACCACACGCTGAAGTTGTGAAAGACCGCGGTTACAACTCAGCCTCTAACTATGCGATGCTTTCAATTCAACTACAAAGCACAAGAAGTTTGCGGTGGAGATCCGATGGGAGAAGCTAAGCACAAATCATGCGAAGCATTCAGTTTGCACCTCTATTCCCCGCTTCCATAATCATCTAGAACGCCTCTTCTTGTATCCTATACACTTTAACTTGTTATTCCTTAACTTGCTGCGTTTTATTCTCGGTGACAGATCATCTCCGATATCAATACTGATGCTCATTATCTAGTTCTAGGCGAAACATTCATGCGCTGAGAATAGTTCAGTTAAAAAATGTATGGGATCTACTGAAATTTAACTTACCAGTTTGGTACATACATTATCAACAGTAATCTAATAAGAGGTTGTGTTTTTTTTTGAGAAAAAAAACTTGAGCAACAAAGTCGTGAGTGGTTTTGTTTAATGAAAAACTCAACCTCGCGTTGGATTTGGAGTGACTATGTACCGAACAATACATCAGAAGCTAAAAATAATTATAATGTTTAATATTTACTAAATGTGAGGTTATGTATTCTGATCGATATCTAAGCCTGCTCTGTAATTACAGTCCCGCGCCGTAACCGAGCGGTTAAGGCAAGAAACCTTGGCGCAGAGCTACGGGACTTGCGCTGATTCGAGTCTCCACGGGGTAAATTTTTGCTCATGGAATTTCGTCCAGTATGGGACCGGTAACCATCCAGCATCGTGAGGCATTTGGTTAGCTACAATAAGTAGCGACTCCAAGTTGAGAATACCAGCTGTAACGGCTGGGGGATCCGACATGCTGACCACATGTCACCCCTACACTGGCTAGATGATCGTCTACCTATGCGATTAACACATGTGGATGTGAGGCCAGCAGCCGGATGGTCAACCAAGGGCCTTCTAGGCCTGTCGCGCTTGGATTTTTCTGTATAGTTATAAATAGCATATATTTACTGTTAAATATCTTTAGGATTGGGAAAAATCAATAATAGATAATTGTATGAGTAACTATTAACAATAATGCAGATTCATTAGAACAACAGAACTAACTTTTTTTTATATTTAAGTTGTTTTCTTTTGGAACCATATCGTTCGTACATTGTTGAATCGATATCCTTGTCAAAGAAGTTAATTTGCGGAGATATCTCTCATTACGAATAGGAAGAGGCAAAATTATCGGTCTATGAGATAAATAGACTTAGTCATTGTAATCCCAAATATCGAACAAAAAAAAAACGTCAACGAGTTTCAACAGCAAGTTCAGATTTAAAAAGTTGATGAATGATTCTACGACCTTCAATTCTTCCATTAAAAAAGTCTCTTTCGTAACAATCCCTTATGCTCCCTCCTTGACAAGTGGTTTGTGCAGGATATTTGAAGGATTAGATCTAAAATTGGTTTATACCACCGGTCCTGCAACAGCGTTTTTGGTAATCCTAAAGATAAAGTTGATTAAAGAAACGGTATTTGTGAGATCGGGCGTCAGAACACTGATGAGGATCTCACTGCTGGAGATAAAAATATCACAATGATATTATACCTTCTGTGCATGCTCGTAGACTGGGGCATTTAAAAAAAAATAGCTGTGAATTAAGCAGTCCGGCAACGTAGCCAGCATAGCAAACATGGCGTACACTATTCTTGTGTTGCCAGTCAGATTTCCAATAAAGGAAGCTATTTTATCTCCACGTAGGGAACATAGCATACGTAGCAGTCTGTGTGGCCACAACTTAATTCAGTTGAGGATATGTTGGAAATTGTGTGAAAACAGTGTGTCTCTCCAGTAGCATCTGATTCTCTTATGGTAGCCAAAAGCCTCGTCATCTAATTAGTGACGCACATGAGATTCCCTCTGTCCTTATCTACTATCATCGTGTGAAGTTTAGAGTAAATGTGCAAAAGCAAAGAAATTGACTATAGTTAACGCATTTACCACCACACATTACTCGACGCTACTACAATTATTATTACTAAAATATAAATAAATATAAATATCCTCAACTAGTTTCCAACTCAGGGTCGTGTCGAGGGATGAGGTGAGATGAAGCCCCTGTATTTATAGAGGTCTGTGAACTACAAGGGAGCCGGCTGACCACTCTTGATGCACCATCACATGGGCGGTTGAACGAAATAAAATTAAATGGATTAGATGAATATGGAGAAATGGTGGAATGAAATTTGTGGCAAGGGGAAACGGGAGAAACCCCGAGAAAATCCTGCCCAAGCTCCGTTTCGTTCCCCACGAAACCCAGATGGAGTGACCGAGACTCGATCTCGGAATCCCAGCGGTGAGAGGCGAGTAACTAACCGCTTGCGCCACGGAGCCACCTTACTACTACTACTACTACTACTACTACTAAAACTAAACACCATGGCGCGACAGGTCTAGAAGGCCCTTGGCCTCCCAGCCGGCTGTTTACCTCACATACACATTTGTTAATCAAAGATGTAGATGATCATCCAACCAGTTTTGAAGCATGTTGTCAGCATGTCGGGTCCACCAGTCGTTATAGCTGGTTTTCTCAACCTGGAGCTGCTACTTATTGTAGCTACACAATTTTCTCACGATGCTGGCTGGGCGCCGGTCCCATACTGGCCGAAATTCCATGAGAAAGTTTCTTCCCCAGTAAAAATTAGTAATATTTTTAAGGGGCCTCTCCGCCAAATAACATATGAATAAACCATTACGAGTGGAGACTCGAACCAGCGCAAGCCCCGTAGCTTTGAGCCAAAACATTTTGTCTTAACTACTCGACTACTGCGCGGGACCCACTACTACTGGTACTACTACTAATATTATTACTACTACTTTCTAATACTAATCTGGCGTTACACCATCCATGCATGACTGACTCTAGCTTCTCTTATAATGACAATCCATTCTTCCCTCTCCAAAGACTCCTGACTTCATTCTTCTCAAGTCATCATTCGCATCATCCAATCATCTCCCTTTTACCACCTGGTGTGTCAGTGGTTTGCCAGTTCATGAAAATAATGTTGGAGAATATGAATAAATAAAGAAGTCAAAGAATGTATGATAAATTAACTAATATAGCTGAAATTAAAAGTAAATAATTTCCTGCTTGGAACAAGTTGTTAGAATCGAGGATAATGGGATAATCAGGAAGCTTCAGGCTAAGAAAAAATCGAGAAAACTCACCCAGGAAACTAATCCTGACCGATGTTCAAACCCGGGTCCGCTGCGACCAAGGCTACGTAATTATCTCTAGATCACAGTGGTATAGGCCTGAATTAAATGTATAATCTAATATAGAGTGTTTAAGCTATTTGTGGCACAATAAATATAACATTGAATAATAAAGCCCTTAAACAAAATTAATTTTTTTAAACAATTGCAGTCCCTGTCGTTTTGTATGGGAGTGAATCTTGGATTATCACTACCAAACAAGAAAGTAAAATCCAAGCAGCCGAGATGAAATTTTTAAGAAGAGTAAAAGGATGCACTAGACTGGGCCAGATAAGAAACGAGGATATCCGTGAAGAACTTGCAGATCCACTCCATAAAAGAAAATATATTTAACAACAAGATTCAGTGGAAAGAACATGTAGAAAGAGTGGAAGAAATTAGATTACCAAATAAAATCTTACATTATTTTCCGAGAGGAAGAAGAGATGTCGGACGTCCTCGGAAGAGATGGTCTTAGATCTATTAGTAAAGACAGAACTGGCAATTAATGCCTAAACCATGAATGAAGAAGAAGTAGAAGAAGAATATATATATATATATATATATATATATACACACACATAGGACTATTCAGAAAGAAGGAACAGATTTCAAACAATAAAAACAATAAAAAATAAAAACACAATTCCAACGTTCCTGGAAAGAGAAAAGTTTGAAGTTCTGATCATGGCCGCATTGGTGCTGTTGCATGTCATGCTGATTGTATTAAAATGGCGACACAGCAGGACATTGGATTGGAAGAGGTGGGGCAGACGATCAACTTCATTACCGGTGGCCTCCCAGGCCACCCGACCTAACCCCGTTTGATTTTTGTCTGTGGGGTTACGTACAAGACCGTGTTTTTAACCCCCCCCCCAATGCCTGACGCTCTTGAAAATCTATGACATGGAATTGTTGAAGCTGTGATTTCGATAACTAGAGACCAGCTGATTCGTGTGTGGCAAGGAATGAGCCACCGTTTTGATATTTGTTGTGTAACACATGGTGCTCATATTGAATGCATAAAATAGTGAAATTTGAACTTTTCTCTTTCCAGGAATGTTGGAATTGTGTTTATACTTTTTGTAGTCTGTTCCTTCTTTCTGAATACCCCTGTATATAACGAATGTGTGTCTGTCTGTCTATTTATCCTTTATGCATTACTATACCATTCATCAGATTGTGATGGGGCTATAAGAGAGTTGTAATACTCAACCCCTTCACCCTTAAAAATTTCCCTTTCTAGTGAAAAACGTGTTTTTCGGAACTTTTTGGACGCTTAAGTGGCTTGCGCTGCCTAAACCATAACATACGAATATACACCAAATTAATGTACAGAATTTAATACCGAGAAAAAAATTACAAAAATGTCCGCGACAACTTATGTCTATCTTTTATGGATAACTCATAACCATTTTTATCTTTCAGCTCATTGATGCCAAGAAGATTGGGATGACTAGATTCCGGGCAAGCGTAGCAGCGCACAGCGGGTATTCTTTTACGGACTATTTAACCTCATGCCCCAAATGGGAGTCAATGACCAATCACATTTCAATGATTTTTTATTTACAACCAATCACAGTCATTTTCACCTCGATTGTATCAGTTTAATTTCATCACATTAAAATCATGATCCTCTAACATTCTGAATAGGTCATAGCATTATTTTGCAGTGACCGCGTGTGGCTACAGATTGTATATATAGTGCACGAATGTAAACACATAGTGCTTACAGGAGATAATATAAAAACATTTTTAGTAATTGATTATACTACAAAAAAAAAAAAAAGGAACCACTGTTTACACTTTCTTAAACCAATTATTTCCTAGGAAATAACGTTGCAGAGAAATATAATTCACATATTTACATCATAGGACATCAGAAATTAATGAATACCTATAATTTTGGTTATAAATTTCTCCATTAGAGTGCATTCTTACAATATTGCGATCCTTTGACAATAAATAATATGATCTGGTTGCAGTGATGATCGTTTTTCATTTGTTTTCAAACATCGCCGTTTACATTAAATATATAAATATTTAAAATTAACTATTTAAATAATGATTTGTGAGTAAACAGCTTAATTTTATTCGTTAAATAATTCTAACAAATGCCACTCTTGATTTCCAATTTTCTAGATAAATTCACTCCTCACTTCGTGAGTCGTGAGTTTATCGATAATTTGCAAATCACTAATGGCATTACTTATAATAACTTTCAATAATAATTTTTGTCTTTCACCTCATTTATGCGATGGAGATCGGGATAAGTAGATTCCCGAGCAACGCCGGGTAATCAGCACGGAGTATCTAAATAATTTCGATATAAATTTATAATTATTTTTCTTTTTACCTACTCAACCAAACATTAAAACACATTAAATTTATTTTGGCGTAGCAGCGCACGCCGGTTATTAACTAGTTGAATATAAAAGTTGTCTTTCTTTAAACGTTATTAAATGTTATTAGTAAATTCAGACACAATATATATTTTTTCCCTGATTATGTAGCCGATTTTATAAGGAAATATTTTTTCATTGATGTTGTGTTGTTAGAGTATATTTTAATATTTTTATTTGGAGAAATTGTAAGAGAAAGCAGGAAGAAGATAATTTCCTTCTACTTGTCAGTTATCATTATTATAATGAATAAGGAGAGTTTCTTGTGCGGTGGTTTTCTTTTGTTGTCTTGTCATCTCTGCTGGCCTCCTGAAGAGATATGAAGCTTGGCACTGCAATTCTTTCTTCTACATTATGTGCAAAACAGATTGTGTTTCAGTGACTGTTTTCTTACAAAGTTTTCCAGTTTGTGTAAGAGCTTGTATCATCTCGCGTTATTTAACCTAAAACATTTTCTAAAAATAGAAACCGTGATCTAAAAACAAACCACTCCACTCAGATTATTTCGACTAACATTGTTTATTTTAAAAGTCTTCTTCTTCTTTGTATAGTTATATTCAAAATTTCTTTCCGGGTTTATTCGGTTTTCCATCCGCAAGTAGATTCTCTTTTGATACAAGATCAATCCTATTTGATGTTAGATAACTAACTAACTCACTGGCTCTATCGAACCCGTAGGTTAATAGCCGTGCGGACATAAGCTCTCCATACATCTCTATCCTGAGCTAATGTTTTCCAATCATCTCATGTATAATTTACTTCCTTCAAATCATGGATAATGGTATTCTCCCACCTCATTCTTGGTCTACCAACTGTGCGTTTTCTCTCTGGTTTTCCTATAAGAAGCTTCCATGCAATTCTTTTATCCCCCATTCGTACCACATGTCCTGCCCATCGCAGTTTACGAGACTTAATTGACCCTTATTATATCTGGCTTCCTATACACATCACGTAGCTCACTATTATGTAGTTTTCTCCATTCATCTGTCTTCATCTCTTTTTGGCCCAAACATTATCCTAAGAATTTTATTCTCAAATACTCGTAATCTTCTTTTCCTCCCTTAAAATAAGAGTCCATATTTCGCATCCATATAACTGGGATAATAACAGTTTATTTCATATTAGATTTTAAAATAATTAATCACTTGAGTTGGTGTTTACTTGATGAAAATCCATTACTTACCCGGGTTCAAGTCCCGGTCTGAGCGTATAATTTTTCTCTTCAAATATGATTTATCCATCATTGAGATGTACGAAATCTATAATAAAAACATGAAAAAAGCCGTACTGGCTGTAATGTATAATTCTCAAATATGTCTTCTTAATAAAGGAGCCGCCATTTGCAAAAATAGAAGCATGGCTTCAGAGCATTTGGTGGACGGGAATTACAATGTATATAGAGAAAGATTTGCGTTTAGATCGGTACTTGCTCAGATAGCTCAGTTGGTAGAGCACTTGGTCTAGAGAACCAAGGGTCCCGGGTTCAAGTCCCGGTCTGAGCGTATAATTTTTCTCTTCAAATATGATTTATCCATCATTGAGATGTACGAAATCTATAATAAAAACATTACTTATTTAATTAAATAATTTATAAAATTACTTTATCCATCATCATGCACTTTCAGGTATGAGAGAAACATAATTTCTTACATCTCCAATTTTTAAAATAGTTGTATATGTTTCTTAAATGGCCTTTCTTCTGATCACCTCCATATTGGAATATGTTTTGGTAATGTGTATTGATCTACTTGCAAACATGTTCATAACATTTCCTGGACATTCTTTAGTTGTTTTTATTCAGGCTGTATAAAATCAATTAAGCCTACTTTCGGATACCTTATTTTCATATCTACACGGTTATATCTTACAATACCTCTTAAAAGTCTCATCTCTGCCACTGCGTTGCGTTTTAATATTTTTTCCTAATGCTATTATATTATTTAATGACACTCTTCAACATCCAAGATCATTAGCGACATAATTCAAACCTGGATGTAAAAGTACTGACAATTTTTGCTCACACTCCTCTTTTCAGGCTTGGGGTTCTTTTATGTGCCGCATTAAATCTACGGTTCTACTTTACTTCGAAATTAACTGATATTCATGATTTTTTACCCTAAAATATATCTATCGATACCAGCCCGGTTTGAACCCGCGAGCATGGTAACACTCGACCAACTATTTTTTGTTAACAAAGTAAGATCATCGCGTCCACGTTTTTGAAATTATGCCTGGAATGGGAAATGTGATATCTCTAATTCTGGTAATAAAATTCCAATCCAGGGTTTGTCTTGGAGACTAAGAAAAACCAGGAAAAATCTCAGTCAGGTTGGTCAATACTGATGTTTGAACTCGGGACCTCCAGAATGAGTCTCAAACTCTAACCCTTGAGCCAATTAGCTCGATAACAAAATTATTTTCTCAACAAGTATAATACAGGGTGGACCGCTCGAATGGACCTAATTTCAATTGCTTGTTACTGGCAAACGGTTGAAGATAGAAACTTAAAACAACGTTCATATTACAGAAAAAACTCACCAAGTTTTGATATCCAGATCACCACATCTCTATATGAGCCCCAGCAGTCACTGTGACGATATCAAAGCGATGAACAATTTCTTGCCAAGTACGTTGGAGTATGTCTTCTGGAATGTTCTCAATAGCCTCTATGATGCGCTCACGAAGATCACGAAGGTCTTTGACTGGGGTGGTGTAAACTTTATCTTTGACATAGCCCCAGAGAAAGAAATCCAGTGGTGTTAAATCGGGAGATCTCGGGGGCCACGCGATTGGTCCTCCCCTACCAATCCAACGGCCAGGGAAAATGTTGTCCAAAGTCGTACGAACTTCATTGGACCAGTGGGGAGGAGCACCATCTTGCTGGAAAACGATGTTAGGCTGCAGTTGTTCAATTTGTGGAAAGAAGAACTGCTCCAGCATGTCAAGATATGTGGGGTACCACGAACAGTTTTCTCGGCGAAGAAAAACGGTCCAATGACCTTATTATGTGACAAACTGCACCAAACATTCATCTTCGGACTATCACGAACATGCTCTTGAATAGCGTGAGGATTCTCCGATCCCCAGATCCGCACATTATGCCGGTTTACCTTGCCTGACAAATGGAAAGTGGCTTCGTCCGAGAAGAAAATCTTGGTCATGAAGTCAGGATCAGCGCCGAGACGGTCCAGCATCGTATTGGCGAATTCCACTCGTTTCGGCATGTCATTCGGCTCCAGACGTTGCACTAACTGCACTTTATATGCGTGCAGTTTGAGGCGTTTGTGGACAATCCGTTGTAATGTCGATTTTGGTATTTGAAGTTCCCGCGAAGCTCTTCTTAATGACTTCCGGGGGCTTCGCTCAAATGCGGCTTGAACATTTGCTACCATTTCATCGGATGCTCTGCGACCACCACCATGCTTCTTCAACACAGATCCTGTAGCTAATAATGTATCACGCCACTTCTTTATGCTTCTAGCAGTTGGAGCATCACGGTTAAACACACGCCGGAACTCCCTTTGAACTCTAATGATTGATTTAAACTCCGCATACCACAAAACAGCTTGCGCTTTCATCTGCGGAGTCGCCATTTTCACAAACAATTAAATCTAAGAACGAGAAACGTATCTTTGTGCCATCTACCGACAGGATTCGAAACTTGGTGAGTTTTTCTGTACTATGAACGTTGTTTTAAGTTTCTATCTTCAACCGTTTGCCAGTAACAAGCAATTGAAATTAGGTCCATTCGAGCGGTCCACCCTTACTCCTTTAAAATTGGATTTTCTTATAGGTCAATTGCATTTTTAATAAAATGTTCCGCAATGAGATAGTTGGTGACTAGCGGAGAAATTCTAGTTTATAGCAGTTGACAAAATTCGAGACAAACATTTGATAGCTATGTGAGATATCTTGAAAGTTGCCAGCACTTGGTCTTGTTTCTGAGGACACTAATGCAAATCCCAAAAGCATTGTCAATCTAAAGGACTAGTGTACTTGTTCCGCAATGGGGTGTTTATGGAAATTTGGGTTGTTTTGGTTTGATACAAGGATCAGCCGTGTTGTGTACTACAAGGCGCTCTGGATTAAAATTAGCATTCAAACTAGCGTGTTTTGTTTCCCCTCTCTTATTCCCAAGATTCTTAACGCTAACTTGCATCTCAGCATCCTAAACGGATTTAACAATCCACCCAAGAAATACTATGTAAGCCCAATTTCATCGATACATATAGGCCTACTATTTATTTCATTCTTATTTATGGATGCTTTAACATCTGAAGTCATCGTGTTTAGGATATGTGTATCAATAGGCTGATTTACTGTTATTTTCATTAATATTTAAAGGAAGTGACACTATCAGGTTTATTTTAATATCCATCCATCCTCAGTAATTCTGCCCGAAGGCAGGTCTTTCACTGCAATCATAGCATTTGCATGCTATGCTTTGCAGCTTCACTAGGGAATTATAGGTGTGGTAGCTTCCCGTTGCTTTCCACACCGATGAAGGATGATGATGATAAGATGAATATGAATGATGATGATTGCGATGGCCATATGATTTCGGGGACCGTTTGGGCCTTAAAGTTTTCCTGACATTTGTCTTACAGGTGAGAAAAACCCCGATAAAAACCTCACCCAGAAAAACTGTCCCGAGCGGGGATCGAACCCGGGTCCGCTGCGTGAGAAGGCAGCACGCTACCTCGAGACCACAGCGGTGGACTATTTTAATATAATGAATTGAATTAGATTTCACAACTTACTTCATAATTGTAGATTTCTTGAAGATTAGTGTCGATACGCATACGCATCATCTTTAATTTCTTCTAACTGTTGAATTGTCGGTTGGCGATCCTGTAGGCTACTTCCTGCTTCAACAGTTAGATGTAATTGAAAATGGCGTGTAGTGTATCGAAACTAGTCTTCAAGAAATCTACAATTATGAGGTGAGTTTTCAAATCTAACTCAATTTATTTATTACTATTGTTATGTTTGTCATGTTTGTTGAACAAATTATTTTTTAACCTTAATTATATTACTAAGTGGTGATTTTGATGAAATGAATCCTGTAATTAAATTCAAATCCAGATAACTGCGGAATACCAGGAAAGAACCTTCAGTCAGGTTGGTAGGTACGGGATTACAAAAAGAAAGGGAAATACTCAGAAAATGTGAGGTCGAATTACCGATCAAGGAAATTGGAGACTCGGAAGAAATGAATTGAGTCAACTATGTAGTGAATCACAAATCTAAGAAATTATAACTCCAATAAGCTGGTCAGATGTTAAAAATAGATGAACAACGAGGTCTAAGAAAAGTCTTACGGACGCATTTTGGAGGAAGGAGGACTGTGGGATGACCGAGAAGACGATGGGAGGAGAACACAGTACGTAGTCCTACATTTGTTAGTATTACATCTCTGAGACTAAGCAATGGAAGACGGTGGCTAGTAACAAGAAAAGAAGAGGGGGCTGTAGAATCATAATATGAATGGATGGATAAGTTCCAACGGGAATATTTTAGTATGAGTCCTAAAGTCTCCGCTTGACCCAACTCTCTCTCGTTCGAAATCGGTATCCATCAAATTATCTTTCATTTTCATTGAACATTGTTATGCTATAAATATACGTCATTTCTACAAATTTGTTTTTATGTTATTTTATTTCATTAATTTATTTAGGACTTTTTACATATCTGTAGTTTTCCCCAACCAAAACCATTAAAAAATAATACATAAAATATCCATTATTTTTATCTTCGTTATTAATTCTTTATTCCAATCCAACACGTGTCGTTTCGTAGGACTTTCAATTCCATGTATTTTCTTGCTTTCTTTATCCAGTTTCCATTTTGTCTTCTTTTCGTGATCCTTCCATTTGGTGTTATCGCATCGCTTCCTATGACAGTCTTCCATCATCGATTCCAACCAATTACATAACCAAACATTGCCATCTTTTTTCGTGTATTATTTCTACTGCACGTTTTCTATATTCAATAAAGGAATTTTCTACTTTCTGTAGTTTTTCTTTCCTTCTTCTTTTTTTTCTATCATCTAAAGAAGTCTAATTCAACGGCTCTCAAATTTTCTTTCTTTCTTTAGTCTATTTATTATCCAAGTTTCCGTGCCATTAAGCATCTCACACACTCTTATCTTTTTATTATTTTCTGTGATTTATCTAAATAGGTTACTATTTCAAAGTAATGAATTTAGCCTTCCAATTGGTCGTCTTCTTTGGCATATCTGTATATCTATTTCTAATTTTGATTATCGTACTTCATGTAGGCCTAGGTCTAATATTGAAACCAAATATTCGAAGTTTTCAACTTTCTTAATTTTGCCACCTTCGATTTAAATGTTATCATTACTCTTAGACATCTATACTGTTTTATTTAAATTAATTTTAATCCTCACTTCCTGTATTATTCTTGTAGTTTCCTACACATATAATCCTCATCTTCATTGTCCTGTGCAACTATCAGTTGGTCATCCGCAAATACAAATATATTGTCTCTTATTTGAGAACCCAATCTGCCACACATATTGGTACAATCTCTTACACTCATTTACATGAAAATTTTAAACAAAATTGGTGACAAGGAGTCTCCTTGAAGAAGACCTTTATTTGTGTCAAATGACTGTGATAACTTTGATCCATTTTTATTTGGTAAGTGTTGTTATACATTTATTTTAATATACAATTTTATATTCTATTAAAATAGCCCACCGTTGTGGTCTCGAGGTAGCGTGCTGCCTTGTCACAGAGCGGGCCCGGGTTCGATCCCCGGTCGGGACAGTTTTTCTGGGTAATGTTTTTATCGGGGGTTTTCCTCACCTGTAAGACAAATGTCAGGAAAAGTTTAAGGGCCCAAACGCTTCCCAAAATCATAGGGCCATCGCAATCATCTTCATTCATATTCATCTTAGATAAAGCCTAGGATTAGGGATTCTCCTGGCGCACCACTATCCTCACCCATCATATCATCGGGGTAACGTAACCCCGCCTTCCAGGCGCCACAACCTCAGAAGTGGGTTACAAATACGTCAGTGCCAGGAGAGAACACCAGGAATGTCGAAAGACAGCCTGGGGAATTTGCAAATATATATATATATCCATAGTAATTCTGCCCGAAGGCAGTGCCTTCACTGCAATCATAGTATTTTCATGCTATGCTTGCAGCTTTACTAGAGGATTGTAGGTGTGGTAGCTTCCCGTTGCTTTCCACACCGTGAAGGATGATGTGTTGATGATGGCCATATGATTTCGGGGACCTTTTGGGCCTTAAAGTTTTCCTGACATTTGTCTTACAGGTGAGGAAAAACCCCGATAAAAACGTCACCCAGAAAAACTGCCCCGACCGGGGATCGAACCTGCGCCCGCTGCGTGACAAGGCAGCACGCTACCTCGAGACCACAGCGGTGGATATATATATATATATATATATATATATATATATATATATATTCTATTAAAATATGATATAGTCCACCGTTGTGGTCTCGAGGTAACGTGCTGCCTTGTCACGCAGCGGGCCCGAGTTCGATCCCCGGTCGGGGCAGTTTTTCTGGGTGAGGTTTTTATCGGGTTTTTCCTCACCTGTAAGACAAATGTCAGGAAAACTTTAAGGCCCAAAAGGTCCCCGAAATCATATGGCCATCATCATCATCCTTATCATTACCATTATCATCATCATCCTTCACAGGTGTGGAAAGCAACGGGAAGCTACCACACCTACACAATTCCCTAGTAAAGCTGCAAGCATAGCATGAAAATGCTATGAAGGACACATGGCAAAATATAATTTTACGCTTTCAGGAACAAATTGTATTTTATTAAGTAAATGTGTTTATAGGTATTACATATTTTTGCAGTGGAACTTACACACCCAGTATAATCGCCCACATAAAAAAAAACGCTTTTACGCCTCAATATTTATTGAAAATGAAATCAAATTATAGTTTTATTGAAGCATTTCACTTCATTTTTGTGTATAGAATACAAGTTGTAAAAATTCCAGGTATTACATCCATCATGGATAAATAAAAGCTGGAAAATTATTTCCTGGTATTTGGAATATTTAACATGGCGATGAATGTCCAGTATCAATAATTTGAAACCTTTGAAAATGAAATTAAACACACACGTTAGTTAGATTATCGACGCATGCCACAAGACTCGTGATACTGTGGACACATGTGTATCAATAACAATGTTGACACAAACTCAATCCGATATTGCAAAATAATCTGGTACATTGGGAGATGTGTTTCTCATTCCCGCTTACAGATGTTCCCAGTGAGTTATTAGTCCATATAATTGCAAGCGATTTTAAGCCCAGGGAGAACAATTCACTTATTACTACAATATTGTGTAACAACATTCAATGTAGCTATTTTAAATCACCATTTATCATCAACAACAAGGATTAGGCCCAATGGCCTGTTCCGATCTCATTATAGGTCGAATTGGTCCTTCCATCTCTTCAATGGTCTTCCCAACGTTCTTCTCCCTTTTGGTTTATAATTATACATCATCATCATCACTCCAGGGATTAGGCAATTGCCCGTTCCGACTTCATAATGCATCAGCCCAACGTCTTCTAGGTTCCATGAAGCTTCTCAGTAAGATAAATGTCTCCTGGAAGCGTTACGAGCGCTTCGCAGGACAAG
The DNA here is from genome assembly GCA_030220185.1 of Diploptera punctata. NCBI lineage: Eukaryota > Metazoa > Arthropoda > Insecta > Blattodea > Blaberidae > Diploptera > Diploptera punctata. Next base: position 773,672 of record JASPKZ010009837.1, on the reverse strand, counting down.
GATGGTGGAAGGGCTGCTTCCTCTGAGCCTCCAAACATGCTCCTCTGGGTATCCACCCCCCAAGAGAGGGCTCCTTCTTCCGCTCTTCAAGCCCTACAAGTTTAGCTGTGCTATTCCTTGTCGTCCTGTTGACCGTTGAAGACTTGACGAAGATGTGGCCGCCCAATATAGATACAGACGCCATTCCTTCGTTGTGAGCTATACTTAGTTCCCCTCGCCTCTTACCCACCAGCAAGATTAACCTAAGTCAATCTTCCACAGTAGGGTCGTCTGGTTCATCGGGTACTAAGCCCCCCCACCACGTCAAGGTGATAGCTCCTGGGGGGGAAAATTATACATTCTTCTTGTTATGCGCTGTTCATTCATGCGTAATACGTGCTGAAGATAAGCATTTTGGTAATATGTTATTCTTTCATAGAGATTAAATATATTAAGTTCTGTTCTTGTATCTTCGTTTTTCTTTTTATCGGTCCTTTGGTATCCTGCTATTGCTCTCAACATCTTCATTTCAGCAGCCTCTATTTATTACTATTATATTGTTATGTAATTCTATTTTTTAAGTCGCCAGAGAAGGATTTTCTGCGAAAAAGCGCAATACCAAAACTTTATAAAAAAGAATAAAAGAACTCCATGACGTGACAGGCCGATTGCTGGCCTCCCATCCACATGTGTTAATCACAAAGGTAGACGATTATTCAGCCAGCGTAGGAAAGATGTGGTCAGCGTGTCGGGTCCCTAGCCGTTATAGCTGGTTTTCTCAACCTGGAGCCGCTGCTTATTGCAGCTACCCAAATACCTCACAATGGTGGGTGGGCATCGGTCCCATACTAGCCGAAATTCCAAGAGAAATTTCTTCTCCCATGGAACCTCGAACCAGCGCAACTGAAGTCCCGTAAGCTCTGCGCCAAGGCATCTTGCATCAACCACTCGAGTACTGCAAAATAAATAAATAAATAAATTTAGTTAACTATATGATGTATACCCTATATATAGTTATTGGTGAGAAAAAGTACTACAAATAGGGAAGAAATTAATTAGAGTTTAACGTTAATCTAACCTAAAAAGCATAAAAATAAAGCAACAGAAATTATGTCAGAATGGTCAATCGAAAGGATTCGTCATATCGACCGATAATGTTGCCTCACTCTGTAGAAAAAACAACAATGAACAAAAGAAACATAGGAATTCACATCATGAACTAAATGTACCTAACCTACCCAAATCGCAATCTAACCAACCCAAATCTACTGTAACGTATTTTTTTTCGTCACGAATTTTAGGTTAGATTTATGTGAAATTATATATAATAGGCCTATATGTCCACCGCTGTGGTCTCGGGGTAGCGTGCTGCCTTGTTACGCAGCGGGCCCGGGTTCGATCCCCGGTCGGGACAGTTTTTCTGGGTGAGGTTTTTATCGGGGTTTTTCCTCACCTGTAGGCCTAAGACAAATGTCAGGAAAACTTTAAGGCCCAAACGGTCCCCGAAATCATATGGGCATCGCAATCATCATCATTCATATTCATCTTAGGTTAGGATTAGGAACTCTCCTGGCGCACCACTATCATCATCCATCATATCATCGGGGCAACGTAACCCCGCCTTCCAGGCGCCCCAACCTCAGAAGTGGGTTACAAATACGCAATGCCAGGAGAGAAACCAGGAATGTCGAAAAGACAAACCTGGGGCATTTGAATATATATATATATATATATATATATATATATATGTGTGTGTGTGTGTGTGTGTGTGTTTGTGTGTGTGTATGTGTGACATGATAAGAAAAATAAATGCCTTGACGGGATTTGAACCCGGACCTCTGGGTTGGTATCCAAGCATGCAATCCATTACACCACCGGACAAATCCAACACAAACACTTATCTTTGTTATATATTAGCGAGAACTCGGTCTTTACTGCCATCTGGTAGCTAACTATAACAAGTAAGCAAATTAAAGAGAATATATATATATATATATATATATATATATATATATATTTCTAAATCTCGTAAGTTTTCTTTCCAACAATTTTATTTATTTATTTAACAGATTTCATAATGTTTCACATCTTTCAGCGCCAAATTAATATACTGTCATTCTCCTCCACATCTCTCTGTCATTTCAGTCTCCATCGTCCAATCGCTTTTCTTTCATACTGCTCATAGCACCTTGAATCCGTCCTCTTCTTCTTCTTCTACCAAGTGTCACCCATACTAGTAATTATTATTGGGAATGTTTTCATAATGTTTCACATCTTTCAGCGCCAAATTAATATACTGTCATTCTCCTCCACATCTCTCTGTCATTTCAGTCTCCATCGTCCAATCGCTTTTCTTTCATACTGCTCATAGCACCTTGAATCCGTCCTCTTCTTCTTCTTCTACCAAGTGTCACCCATACTAGTAATTATTATTGGGAATGTTTTCATAATGTTTCACATCTTTCAGCGCCAAATTAATATACTGTCATTCTCCTCCACATCTCTCTGTCATTTCAGTCTCCATCGTCCAATCGCTTTTCTTTCATACTGCTCATAGCACCTTGAATCCGTCCTCTTCTTCTTCTTCTACCAAGTGTCACCCATACTAGTAATTATTATTGGGAATGTTTTCATAATGTTTCACATCTTTCAGCGCCAAATTAATATACTGTCATTCTCCTCCACATCTCTCTGTCATTTCAGTCTCCATCGTCCAATCGCTTTTCTTTCATACTGCTCATAGCACCTTGAATCCGTCCTCTTCTTCTTCTTCTACCAAGTGTCACCCATACTAGTAATTATTATTGGGAATGTTTTCATAATGTTTCACATCTTTCAGCGCCAAATTAATATACTGTCATTCTCCTCCACATCTCTCTGTCATTTCAGTCTCCATCGTCCAATCGCTTTTCTTTCATACTGCTCATAGCACCTTGAATCCGTCCTCTTCTTCTTCTTCTACCAAGTGTCACCCATACTAGTAATTATTATTGGGAATGTTTTCATAATGTTTCACATCTTTCAGCGCCAAATTAATATACTGTCATTCTCCTCCACATCTCTCTGTCATTTCAGTCTCCATCGTCCAATCGCTTTTCTTTCATACTGCTCATAGCACCTTGAATCCGTCCTCTTCTTCTTCTTCTACCAAGTGTCACCCATACTAGTAATTATTATTGGGAATGTTTTCATAATGTTTCACATCTTTCAGCGCCAAATTATATACTGTCATTCTCCTCCACATCTCTCTGTCATTTCAGTCTCCATCGTCCAATCGCTTTTCTTTCATACTGCTCATAGCACCTTGAATCCGTCCTCTTCTTCTTCTTCTACCAAGTGTCACCCATACTAGTAATTATTATTGGGAATGTTTTCATAATGTTTCACATCTTTCAGCGCCAAATTAATATACTGTCATTCTCCTCCACATCTCTCTGTCATTTCAGTCTCCATCGTCCAATCGCTTTTCTTTCATACTGCTCATAGCACCTTGAATCCGTCCTCTTCTTCTTCTTCTACCAAGTGTCACCCATACTAGTAATTATTATTGGGAATGTTTTCATAGTTTTCACATCTTTCAGCGCCAAATTAATATCTGTCATTCTCCTCCACATCTCTCTGTCATTTCAGTCTCCATCGTCCAATCGCTTTTCTTTCATACTGCTCATAGCACCTTGAATCCGTCCTCTTCTTCTTCTTCTACCAAGTGTCACCCATACTAGTAATTATTATTGGGAATGTTTTCATATGTTTCACACATCTTTCAGCGCCAATTAATATACTGTCATTCTCCTCCACATCTCTCTGTCATTTCAGTCTCCATCGTCCAATCGCTTTTCTTTCATACTGCTCATAGCACCTTGAATCCGTCCTCTTCTTCTTCTTCTACCAAGTGTCACCCATACTAGTAATTATTATTGGGAATGTTTTCATAATGTTTCACATCTTTCAGCGCCAAATTAATATACTGTCATTCTCCTCCACATCTCTCTGTCATTTCAGTCTCCATCGTCCAATCGCTTTTCTTTCATACTGCTCATAGCACCTTGAATCCGTCCTCTTCTTCTTCTTCTACCAAGTGTCACCCATACTAGTAATTATTATTGGGAATGTTTTCATAATGTTTCACATCTTTCAGCGCCAAATTAATATACTGTCATTCTCCTCCACATCTCTCTGTCATTTCAGTCTCCATCGTCCAATCGCTTTTCTTTCATACTGCTCATAGCACCTTGAATCCGTCCTCTTCTTCTTCTTCTACCAAGTGGTCACCCATACTAGTAATTATTATTGGGAATGTTTTCATAATGTTTCACATCTTTCAGCGCCAAATTAATATACTGTCATTCTCCTCCCACATCTCTCTGTCATTTCAGTCTCCATCGTCCAATCGCTTTTCTTTCATACTGCTCATAGCACCTTGAATCCGTCCTCTTCTTCTTCTTCTACCAAGTGTCACCCATACTAGTAATTATTATTGGGAATGTTTTCATAATGTTTCACATCTTTCAGCGCCAAATTAATATACTGTCATTCTCCTCCACATCTCTCTGTCATTTCAGTCTCCATCGTCCAATCGCTTTTTCTTTCATACTGCTCATAGCACCTTGAATCCGTCCTCCTTCTTCTTCTCTTCTTCTAACAAGTGTCACCCATACTAGTAATTATTATTGGGAATGTTTTCATAATGTTTCACATCTTCAGCGCCAAATTAATATACTGTCATTCTCCTCCACATCTCTCTGTCATTTCAGTCTCCATCGTCCAATCGCTTTTCTTTCATACTGCTCATAGCACCTTGAATCCGTCCTCTTCTTCTTCTTCTACCAAGTGTCACCCATACTAGTAATTATTATTGGGAATGTTTTCATAATGTTTCACATCTTTCAGCGCCAAATTAATATACTGTCATTCTCCTCCACATCTCTCTGTCATTTCAGTCTCCATCGTCCAATCGCTTTTCTTTCATACTGCTCATAGCACCTTGAATCCGTCCTCTTCTTCTTCTCTACCAAGTGTCACCCATACTAGTAATTATTATTGGGAATGTTTTTCATAATGTTTCACATCTTTCAGCGCCAAATTAATATACTGTCATTCTCCTCCACATCTCTCTGTCATTTCAGTCTCCATCGTCCAATCGCTTTCTTTCATACTGCTCATAGCACCTTGAATCCGTCCTCTTCTTCTTCTTCTACCAAGTGTCACCCATACTAGTAATTATTATTGGGAATGTTTTCATAATGTTTCACATCTTTCAGCGCCAAATTAATATACTGTCATTCTCCTCCACATCTCTCTGTCATTTCAGTCTCCATCGTCCAATCGCTTTTCTTTCATACTGCTCATAGCACCTTGAATCCGTCCTCTTCTTCTTCTTCTACCAAGTGTCACCCATACTAGTAATTATTATTGGGAATGTTTTCATAATGTTTCACATCTTTCAGCGCCAAATTAATATACTGTCATTCTCCTCCACATCTCTCTGTCATTTCAGTCTCCATCGTCCAATCGCTTTTCTTTCATACTGCTCATAGCACCTTGAATCCGTCCTCTTCTTCTTCTTCTACCAAGTGTCACCCATACTAGTAATTATTATTGGGAATGTTTTCATAATGTTTCACATCTTTCAGCGCCAAAATAATATACTGTCATTCTCCTCCACATCTCTCTGTCATTTCAGTCTCCATCGTCCAATCGCTTTTCTTTCATACTGCTCATAGCACCTTGAATCCGTCCTCTTCTTCTTCTCTCTACCAAGTGTCACCCATACTAGTAATTATTATTGGGAATGTTTCATAATGTTTCACATCTTCAGCGCCAAATTAATATACTGTCATTCTCCTCCACATCTCTCTGTCATTTCAGTCTCCATCGTCCAATCGCTTTTCTTTCATACTGCTCATAGCACCTTGAATCCGTCCTCTTCTTCTTCTTCTACCAAGTGTCACCCATACTAGTAATTATTATTGGGAATGTTTTCATAATGTTTCACATCTTTCAGCGCCAAATTAATATACTGTCATTCTCCTCCACATCTCTCTGTCATTTCAGTCTCCATCGTCCAATCGCTTTTCTTTCATACTGCTCATAGCACCTTGAATCCGTCCTCTTCTTCTTCTCTACCAAGTGTCACCCATACTAGTAATTATTATTGGGAATGTTTTCATAATGTTTCACATCTTTCAGCGCCAAATTAATATACTGTCATTCTCCTCCACATCTCTCTGTCATTTCAGTCTCCATCGTCCAATCGCTTTTCTTTCATACTGCTCATAGCACCTTGAATCCGTCCTCTTCTTCTTCTTCTACCAAGTGTCACCCATACTAGTAATTATTATTGGAATGTTTTCATAATGTTTCACATCTTTCAGCGCCAAATTAATATACTGTCATTCTCCTCCACATCTCTCTGTCATTTCAGTCTCATCGTCCAATCGCTTTTCTTTCATACTGCTCATAGCACCTTGAATCCGTCCTCTTCTTCTTCTTCTACCAAGTGTCACCCATACTAGTAATTATTATTGGGAATGTTTTCATAATGTTTCACATCTTTCAGCGCCAAATTAATATACTGTCATTCTCCTCCACATCTCCCTGTCATTTCAGTCTCCATCGTCCAATCGCTTTTCTTTCATACTGCTCATAGCACCTTGAATCCGTCCTCTTCTTCTTCTTCTACCAAGTGTCACCCATACTAGTAATTATTATTGGGAATGTTTTCATAATGTTTCACATCTTTCAGCGCCAAATTAATATACTGTCATTCTCCTCCCATCTCTCTGTCATTTCAGTCTCCATCGTCCAATCGCTTTTCTTTCATACTGCTCATAGCACCTTGAATCCGTCCTCTTCTTCTTCTTCTACCAAGTGTCACCCATACTAGTAATTATTATTGGGAATGTTTTCATAATGTTTCACATCTTTCAGCGCCAAATTAATATACTGTCATTCTCCTCCACATCTCTCTGTCATTTCAGTCTCCATCGTCCAATCGCTTTTCTTTCATACTGCTCATAGCACCTTGAATCCGTCCTCTTCTTCTTCTTCTACCAAGTGTCACCCATACTAGTAATTATTATTGGGAATGTTTTCATAATGTTTCACATCTTTCAGCGCCAAATTAATATACTGTCATTCTCCTCCACATCTCTCTGTCATTTCAGTCTCCATCGTCCAATCGCTTTTCTTTCATACTGCTCATAGCACCTTGAATCCGTCCTCTTCTTCTTCTTCTACCAAGTGTCACCCATACTAGTAATATTATTGGGAATGTTTTCATAATGTTTCACATCTTTCAGCGCCAAATTAATATACTGTCATTCTCCTCCACATCTCTCTGTCATTTCAGTCTCCATCGTCCAATCGCTTTTCTTTCATACTGCTCATAGCACCTGAATCCGTCCTCTTCTTCTTCTTCTACCAAGTGTAACCCATACTAGTAATTATTATTGGGAATGTTTTCATAATGTTTCACATCTTTCAGCGCCAAATTAATATACTGTCATTCTCCTCCACATCTCTCTGTCATTTCAGTCTCCATCGTCCAATCGCTTTTCTTTCATACTGCTCATAGCACCTTGAATCCGTCTCTTCTTCTTCTTCTACCAAGTGTCACCCATACTAGTAATTATTATTGGGAATGTTTTCTATCATTCTTTTTACATGACCATACCATTTTAATTCTTTGTTCTTTTATAACATCCACAACTGAAGTTTGAACATTCATCTTTTGTTTAATTACACTGTTTCTTATTTTATATATTCTAGAAATTCAGCTGAACACCACCAAAAATCAATTTCTGCAGATTTTAATGTATTTATTGTTATAGATTTTAATTCCCAATTAACTACATTTTTAATGCAAACATATTTAATTCAGTAATAAGGAGTATAATGACATACGGTGCAGGAACATGGGAATTAAATCCTAACTTTTAAGAACTAATATACCACATGTCCTATATTTATATTTTACAGAACGTGTAAAATTACCGGTAGATAATGAGTATAAAATCCAAATTTTCAAAATACGGTTGGGTTGACAATTCTGAGCTAATTACTGTTGCTTTATTTTTATGCTTTTTTTAGGTTAGATTAATATTAAATTCTAATTAATTTCTTAATAGATTCGTTTCACCTAATCACGATTTATGGTCTAAATTTAATTTTTGTGATAGATTGTGAGCATCAAATAGCAAATGTGCGCAGCTTTAATTCGGATTTTTTATTATAACTGATAACATATGTTTGTCCATGAACCCTGGGTTCCCTATCTCAAATTATGCCTACAACTACTCTATAATCAAAAATATTATTTCTTTCCAATTCCCATGGACTATATAACATGTAGTCCTGCGCCCTAGCGAGCGGAGTAAGTCATATTTTGGTGAAGAGCTACGGGACATGCGTTGGATCGAGACCCTATGGGAGAAGACATTTTGTCATGGAATTTCGCTCAGTATGAGATTGGAGTCCACCCTACATTATGAGAAATTTGGGTAACTAAGAGTAAGAGACGCCAGTAACGTCTCCAGGAGATATTAATATAAAATAAAATAAGTTAAAATATACCTTCTTAGGTAAGATCCGTCGTCCTCAACTTATAAAATATGTATTATTTATGCCTGTAGGCCATTCAGAACATCCGTTCCATCTTCAGAAAGTCCCTCTTCGCTACAACATCCAGTATGATGGTTGATGCTGCTAGTGAGTCACGACAACACCACATTAGGACCAGTAGCATCAACCATCATACTGGATGTTGTATCGAAGAGGGACCTTCTGAAGATGGAACGGATGTTCTGAAAGGTATCCAGGCATAAAGAATACATATTTTATAAGTTGAGGACGACGGATCTTACCTAAGAAGGTATATTTTAACTTATTTTATTTTATGACTCTCCACCTCAACGGTTTTAACAATGAACTTTATTAGTATTGGTATTAATATATTCTTTCAAATCTCACGGTAGAAAATGCCGGCAATACAACTTGAAAATATCTACTCCAAAAACAAAAGTTTTAGCTTTTCGAGGATATGTAGCACTTAGAGCGACAATGTCTTTGGAGAATAAAACAGTAGAAGAGATGAGCTCTTCTAATTATTATCTGTGATACAATGTGCCCCAGTTGGTAGACCAAGAATGAGATAGGAGATAACATTAACTATGATTTGAGGGAAGTAGATTATACAGGGAATGATTGGAAAACATTAGCTTAGGATAGGGATGGATGGAGAGCTTATGTCCGCGCGGCCATGAAACTATGGGTTCGATAGTTCCAGTGAGTAAGTAAGTACAATGTGTCATATAGAAAAAGTGAAGACGTTGCAAACAAAAATAAATATATTTAATTAAGGCCTATATGTGTGACACCATAAAATGAAGTTTCAAGGTAACTAGAAAAGATATACTTTTAAAATTTTATAAAAACAATGGCTATTCCAACGCTACTATATGGATTGGAACACTAAATCTTAACTGAAAACCAGGAACGAAAAATATAAACTTCAGAAATGAGGTTTTTGAGGGGTTTGGCTGGCTATATAAATAGCAGATCGAAGACGAAATGAAGATATACGAACAGAACTAAATATATTTAAGCTATTACATATGATTGCACAATACAGAGACGAATTGATGGACCACATCAATAGAATGGATAACAACAGAAACCCGAAACAGATTCTTCACTACTGACCACTAGGACGAAGAAATGTAGGAATACCAATAAACGATGGACAGACAAATTCTAACTTGAGATCAGAACATAACTTAGGATCTAATCCTTGATGCTGATGATAATGATGAAGAATAAGTAGTGGCTCCAGATTGAGAAAACTAGATAATACTTCTGGAGGGGTCGATATGCTTATGATTCTGACTGGATTGTCCACATCTGTAAATGGCACAAGATGATGTGAGATCAACAGCCGGCTGGTAGACCAAGGGTCTTAGTCCCTTCGCGTCATACAGTGTAGTTTGTGTAATCTCTGATGAATTAAGAGACAAGGGGTCGATATGCTTATGATTCTGACTGGATGATTGTTCACATCTGTAAATGGCACAAGAAGATGTGAGATCTGCAGCCGCATGGTAAGGCCAAGGGTCTTAGTCCTTTCGCGCCATAAAGTGTAGTTTGTGTAATCTGTGATGAATTAAGAGACAATGGATAATGTTTGTTTGAGAGAAAGAGAGAGAGAGAGAGAGAGAGAGAGAGAGAGAGAGAGAGAGAGAGCAGAATGGCAACCCTGATGAACCTGCTTGTTTTAATCAAGCCGTTAAGAGACGTGACTTCCGTTAAACTTGCCACTAGTGTTTAAACTGCGCATTAAATTCGCAATTCCGTGTTCTTCAAGGTTCTCCAAGATAACCTAAATAAAGGTCAACGCTCTTTGCTACTTCTATTTCTTAAAAATGACCAGGATATTTCTCGATATCCCTTTATTATTGTCAATTAAAAAAATATTTATGAATAGCTTTGCTACTGGCTATCACTCCAGTTTAGAGGATAAAATAATATTAAAAATTATTTTAAAAAATACAAAAGAACAGATTAATTATAATTCTTCTTCTTCTTCTTCTTCACTTCCTGGTTTAGGCAAGAGTTGCCTGTTCCGTTTTCACTAATAGATCTAAGACCATCTCTTCCGAGGACATCCGACATCTCTTCTTCCTCTTGGAAAATAATGGAAGATTTTATTTGGTAATCTACTTTCTTCCATTCTTCTACATGTTCTTTCCACTGTATCTTGTTGTTATATATAGCCTATTTTCTTTTATGGAGTAGATTAATTATAATTATAAAACCTTTATACTTTTTTATATATACCGTCGTCCTCAAATTCAATTGAAGTTGACGACGGTATAAAAAAACTTATAAAAATGTTATCATCATCATCATCATCAACAATCACGGATTAAGCCCATGTGGCTTGTTCCGGTCTCATAGATTCTCATTCAAAAAGTTGAATCCATCTCTTTCTCTGTCTACCAATATTCCTCTCTCCTCTTGGTTTGTAATTAAGTATACTTTATTGGAATCCGATCATCTTTCATTCTTTAACATGTTATTTCCAGTTTTTTCTACATTATTTTATTTTATCTAAAAGTTTAAAAATATCTAGCTCATTTCTAATATCTTCACTTCTTCTTTTATCTAGAAGTTTGCAACCAGCCACACTTCTCAGAAATCTAATTTCAGCTGCTTCTATGATCATCTCTTCTCTTTTAGTTAAAACACAACATTCACTACCATACAATAGTAAGGGGACTGCCACTGCTTTATAAAATTTTAGTTTTGTTTCCATTCGTGTCTTTTTAAATATTCTTTTAATTGTGCCACATATATAATTAAATTTATTAAGTTTGTTAAACAGATCTTCATTTTTAAAATAGGAGATTTCATAACCCAGGTATTTAAAATGGTTCACTTGTTCAATAAAAATTGTATAATTATTAATAATTATAACCTCAACGGTGTGAATAAAACAAGTGATGGATATAAAAAGTATAGATACTTTAGCCAGTCAGGCAAAATTATATTTTAAATATTTCAACCTTAAATTAACTCTGTATAAAACTACGGTAAATATAGTTCTTAACAAGGAACGTATCTTATTGAAGTTGAGGACGACGGTATATAAAAAAATGTATACAAGTTTTATAATTTTAATAATTATAACCTCAACGGTGTGATTAAATAAAATTATTAATATAAAAAGTATAGATTAATTACAGTCAGTATAGGCTATTTACTCTTGTATGGCCTGCAATGAGAATTAAAAGAAGTATCTATGATAATACATGGATATTTTTCTTTAAGAATATTTTTTTTTTGGATACCATTAACTATTGACCGTGTTCTAACTCAATACATTAATGAAATATTAAAAAAGCGAAATAAAATATATGGTTTTTGACTCCAAAGTTTTTTATATTAGTATATTCTTAAGTTTATGTAAATAATGAAATTTGAATTATTTTGGTGGACTAGTATCCGCTGTGGTCTCGAGGTAGCGTGCTGCCTTGTCACGCAGCTGGCCCGGGTTCGATTCCCGGTCGGGACAGGCTCCTGGGTTAGGTTTTTTCGGGGTTTTTCCTCACCTGTAAGACAAATGTTCAGGAAGCTTAGGGCCCAACGGTCCCCGAAAATCATCCGGCCATCGTCATCATCCTTATCATTATCATCCTTCACCGCTGTGGAAAGCAACGGGAAGCCACCACACCTATAAATCCCTAGTAAAGCTGCAAAGCATAGCATGAAAATGCTATGATTGCAGTGAAAGACTTGCCCTCGGGCAGAATTACTATGGATGGATGGTGGACTAGTGATTATGCTCCTTGCCTGTGGTCCCGAGGGTCGCGGGTTCAAACCCGGCCGTGGTCGATGGATTTTTTAGGACGGAAAAATCCAAGGAGCAAGTCCTCCGGGAGGGGCTTTAAGCCGTGGGTTCCGAGTCTGAAGATTTTTAGGCTCGTAAAAGATCCTTAAGCCTGAATGAAAAGGCCTCTAACCAAAATTTACCTTGGTTTCCTAGATGTCAGTATAAGGCGAAACGCTGACCACGGACCACTCAAATGACATCTGTACGAAAACAAATGTAACTAAATTAGTATGGTTCAAATTCTTCCCTGTAGGGAGAGAGCGTCTAAATCTCTGTTAAGGGAAACATGGGCTTACAACATACAAGAAGAAGATGTAAATATTGAAATAAGAATTCAATTTAAACCAAAAATAATGAATGGGACAGTTTTTGAGTCGCCGATATTTATCATAACGCTGTTACTCGGATATATTTAATACCACTGCTTCATAATGTAAGAAAATATAATAATAACATGGAAATTTGAGAATGTTCTGTGAGAAAACTTGAGATTATATCTTAATTTTCTTCATCTTCGCACAAAAACACAAAGAATGACACTTCTTAAAACCATTTCCCACGACTATTATTTAAAATTATTTTTAATTTAACTCATAATAAGTTAAATTGAAACCAATTTTAAATGTTTTCTGGGTGAAGTTAATTAGACCTCAAAGAAGGAGTAAAATGGTACAAACTTCAACTACCATTATACAAATGAAAATCACGGCACGCAAGAAACTATATTTAGCGCAGATCGTGGCCGTGTTTCAACGATTGGTAGAGATAATTTGTTTCTTCATAATACAATGTAGGTCATTTTATTTTATTGTAAACAATTTCTCACTCATTTTAGCACTTAATTTTACAAAAAAAGTGAAGATGAACATTAAAAGATCGTGTAAATATGAAGCCCGCTGCTGGTTGGCATGCGAAGATCTTCTAGGCCTCTCGCTCTGAAGAGTTTTGTTTACAACTAAACAAACAAGGTTAAACAATAAAAAGTATAAGGAAAAAACATTAAATTCGTATCAAGTACTTATTTCATCTACGATTTTCCGATTGAGGGTCTGTCCACTTTTCAGTAGTTGCCCTGTTACCAGCAGGCTGCTGGCCCTTCACATCCACATGTGTCAATCACAGAGGTAGTTGATCAACAGTCAGTGTAGGGGTGACATGTGGTTAGCATGTCGAGTCCCCCAGCCGTTATAGCTGGTTCCTCAACCTGGTGCCGCTACTTATTGTAGCTACCCAATTGCCTCACGATGCTGGGTGGGCACCGGTCCCATACTGGCCGAAATACCATGAGAAAATTTCTCCCCCCATGGAGACTCGAACCAGCGCAAGTCCCGTAGCTCTGCGCCAAGGCTTCCTACCTTAACCGCTCGGCTACGGTGCGGGATCTTATTTCATCTACAAGTTGCTCTCAATTTCCCTTATAGACTTCTAGGACTTGAAGAGGGGACTGAGTTGATAATATTTATAATTGGAAACCATGTCCGGAAACTTACCGTTTTTTGTGCTACAGCCGTATGAAAACATGTTTTTAACGAGACAGCTTTCACAAGTAATTTATTATGAGGCGTGACACAGTACATCACTTGTTTTACAATTCAACTCATTAATAACCAAAGAAACAAAATGGAAACTGAATCATGACTTGTATTAATAATCCCGGAAAACCCGGATCAATTTTTGCAGTTTTCAAAATTTCGAAAAATTTTGACTTTTTTTGAAGAAAAAAACACGAACACTTGGAACACTCGATAGGGAAATTTTCGATTTAGACGAATCGCGAAGGTATTACTTGTTGAGACACGTGCCGTACGTTCAGGCAATGCTTGTTTTCCGGACATGGTTACCAATTCTAAATATTATTAACTCACTCCACTCTACAAGTCCTAGAAGTTTGTAAAGGGAATTTTAGAGCACCCTGTATATCTATAAAGCTCTACTTCTCGATGTAGGGATTAGGGTGTTCCCTAGTGTTCCTAATTCAACCAAGCCAATTCAGTTGCGCCTATTTGTTCACATATGTCAACGAGTGGTTTGGGGTCGGCATATCGCCTCAGTGAGAAACATAGCGGCAACTAAAGTATTATTTGGATGGACAATGGTCATTAAATTTTGCACTGAGGTATCTTTATACAGGCTTTTGGTTCCTAAATGAGCCTGAAAATCTTCAGACCCGGGTCCCACCGCTAACCCTTAACTTCACAATGCCTATTATAAAATACATTGGTTTGATTTATTTATTATTTTTTATAAAACAAAAACAAATGATTATAAATTACTTAAGTTTGTGTTAAATTACGTAATAATGTACAAAATGTTTTCTTTGCGGTCCGAAACATTTCAATAACTGGCACGAGAAATTGTTTCGCCAATTTATGGGTTTGTAGGACTTGTCCCTTGGATTTTCCATCCTTAAAATCCAGCGACCCCGGCCGGGTTTGAACCCATCAAGTTAAATAAAAATTAATTATTTCACGTGACAAATAGTATATTATGATGCGAGGTTTTTTGCACGATAGTGCGTTTTGTCGTACTTACAGCAATGGCGACCATCATAAAGTTCAGCTTCCTATATTTCGGGGTTGCCAACCTAAATAAATATAATATAATAAATATACTGTAATATTAAATATTACAAACACGCGTGTGGGAAGTAAAACCACTGCCCTCTATGTATACATACTACGTACTATGTACTGTATATACAAAAAATACCCAAAAGGTAATGTTAATATACATTATACGAAACAAATCACTGCATTTTAAATGAACTGAACTTTATTTGAAACAATTTTTTTAATGCCCCAGGTTGTCATTTTGACATTTCTAGTGTTCTCTCCTGGCATTGGATTAATTGTAA
The DNA here is from genome assembly GCA_030220185.1 of Diploptera punctata. NCBI lineage: Eukaryota > Metazoa > Arthropoda > Insecta > Blattodea > Blaberidae > Diploptera > Diploptera punctata. The sequence goes on along the minus strand of JASPKZ010009837.1, from coordinate 758,451 downwards.
CCCACTTCTGAAGTTGGGGTGCCTAGAAGGCGGAGTTACGTTACCCCGGTGATATGATGTGTGATAAATGATAATGAAGCGCCAGGAGAGTTCTTAACGTAAATTGAACCTAAATTGCAGACCATGGGCAATCACAGGAATGATTCCCATGAAGGAAAAATTCCTATGGTTTGACCGGGAATCGGACCCGGGACCTCATGAACAGTAGTCAAAAACGCTGACCACTAGTCCATGAGGCTGGTCATTTGAAACAATATAAAACAACAAATACGTACTTGCTGCCAGCCATTTTATCTTTAAATTGGTATCATGACCTCCTGTTGTTTCAACTATTAAACATTGCCCACACTGTTAACGTTAGTCAATTGTTTATAATGAACGCAAATATTTCCAACAAAGATGTTATTATTTTACTATTATCTATTATTTTGAAAACACTATCGTGCAAAAAAATAATGCACAACTCACGTTTGTGAAGTGCTGTACAGAATCTCGGAAATTAAAAACCTCGTAAAAACCACTTCCCAATCTTCGCATCGTAATATACTATTATGCGTCTTTACTTTGGTTTATCTCTAACTAATTCACTCTATTGTTGTTACAGGTAAGAATTGAATCCATCTCCTGCTTCCGTTTTAATGTGTTAAAAAAGTAAGTACTTTCAAATGTCCTTGTTCAATTTAATTTTTCAATTTTTAAGAAAAAAAACATTGATTAGAGTAACTATACATAAAATACATGTTTGCATTAAATAAATCTGTATTATATGCTATTGAAATTTTACAATATGTTGTACTGTAAAATAACTTTTTATTATCGAGCGACTTCTAGACGATATCGTTTAAAACAAAATTCGGGAGGTCCCGGATAAGAGACCCGCTAGAGAGAAAACTGACTGAAGTACCTTCCTAGTTTCCTTAGTTGTCAAATCAAATGCTGGGTCGGAATTTCATTAACAGAATTATTCATCAGAATAACCATTTCAAATTATCGTTAAATTTTCATAGGAACCCAAGATGACTGCACACATCAGAATAACCAATTCAAATTATCGTTAAATTTTCATAGGAACCCAAGATGACTGCACACATCAGAATAACCAATTCAAATTATCGTTAAATTTTCATAGGAACCCAAGATGACTGCACACATCAGAATAACCAATTCAAATTATCGTTAAATTTTCATAGGATCCCAAGATGACTGCACACATCAGAATAACCATTTCAAATTATCGTTAAATTTTCATAGGAACCCAAGATGACAGCACACATCAGAATAACCAATTCAAATTATCGTCAAATTTTCATAGGAACCCAAGATGACTGCACACATCAGAATAACCAATTCAAATTATCGTTAAATTTTCATAGGAACCCAAGATGACTGCACCACATCAGAATAAACCAATTCAAATTATCGTTAAATTTTCATAGGAACCCAAGATAAGTGCACACATCAGAATAACCAATTCAAATTATCGTTAAATTTTCATAGGAACCCAAGATGACTGCACACATCAGAATAACCAATTCAAATTATCGTTAAATTTTCATAGGAACCCAAGATGACTGCACACATCAGAATAACCAATTCAAATTATCGTTAAATTTTCATAGGAACCCAAGATGACTGCACACATCAGAATAACCAATTCAAATTATCGTTAAATTTTCATAGGAATCCAAGATAACTGCACACATCAGAATAACCAATTCAAATTATCGTTAAATTTTCATAGGAACCCAAGATGACTGCACACATCAGAATAACCAATTCAAATTATCGTTAAATTTTCATAGGAACCCAAGATGACTGCACACGTCAGAATAACCAATTCAAATTATCGTTAAATTTTCATAGGAACCCAAGATGACTGCACACATCAGAATAACCAATTCAAATTATCGTTAAATTTTCATAGGAACCCAAGATGACTGCACACATCAGAATAACCAATTCAAATTATCGTTAAATTTTCATAGGAACCCAAGATGACTGCACACATCAGAATAACCAATTCAAATTATCGTTAAATTTTCATAGGAACCCAAGATGACTGCACACATCAGAATAACCAATTCAAATTATCGTTAAATTTTCATAGGATCCCAAGATGACTGCACACATCAGAATAACCATTTCAAATTATCGTTAAATTTTCATAGGAACCCAAGATGACAGCACACATCAGAATAACCAATTCAAATTATCGTTAAATTTTCATAGGAACCCAAGATGACTGCACACATCAGAATAACCAATTCAAATTATCGTTAAATTTTCATAGGAACCCAAGATGACTGCACACATCAGAATAACCAATTCAAATTATCGTTAAATTTTCATAGGAACCCAAGATAAGTGCACACATCAGAATAACCAATTCAAATTATCGTTAAATTTTCATAGGAACCCAAGATGACTGCACACATCAGAATAACCAATTCAAATTATCGTTAAATTTTCATAGGAACCCAAGATGACTGCACACATCAGAATAACCAATTCAAATTATCGTTAAATTTTCATAGGAACCCAAGATGACTGCACACATCAGAATAACCAATTCAAATTATCGTTAAATTTTCATAGGAATCCAAGATAACTGCACACATCAGAATAACCAATTCAAATTATCGTTAAATTTTCATAGGAACCCAAGATGACTGCACACATCAGAATAACCAATTCAAATTATCGTTAAATTTTCATAGGAACCCAAGATGACTGCACACGTCAGAATAACCAATTCAAATTATCGTTAAATTTTCATAGGAACCCAAGATGACTGCACACATCAGAATAACCAATTCAAATTATCGTTAAATTTTCATAGGAACCCAAGATGACTGCACACATCAGAATAACCAATTCAAATTATCGTTAAATTTTCATAGGAACCCAAGATGACTGCACACATCAGAATAACCAATTCAAATTATCGTTAAATTTTCATAGGAACCCAAGATGACTGCTCACATCAGAATAACCAATTCAAATTATCGTTAAATTTTCATAGGAACCCAAGATGACTGCACACATCAGAATAACCAATTCAATTATCGTTAAATTTTCATAGGAACCCAAGATGACTGCACACATCAGAATAACCAATTCAAATTATCGTTAAATTTTCATAGGAACCCAAGATGACTGCACACATCAGAATAACCAATTCAAATTATCGTTAAATTTTCATAGGATCCCAGATGACTGCACACATCAGAATAACCATTTCAAATTATCGTTAAATTTTCATAGGAACCCAAGATGACAGCACACATCAGAATAACCAATTCAAATTTCGTTAAATTTTCATAGGAACCCAAGATGACTGCACACATCAGAATAACCAATTCAAATTATCGTTAAATTTTAACATATGCAAGACCCAAGATGACTCACACATCAGAATAACCAATTCAAATTATCGTTAAATTTTCATAGGAACCCAAGATAAGTGCACACATCAGAATAACCAATTCAAATTATCGTTAAATTTTCATAGGACCCAAGATGACTGCACACATCAGAATAACCAATTCAAATTATCGTTAAATTTTCATAGGAACCCAAGATGACTGCACACATCAGAATAACCAATTCAAATTATCGTTAAATTTTCATAGGAACCCAAGATGACTGCACACATCAGAATAACCAATTCAAATTATCGTTAAATTTTCATAGGAACCCAAGATAACTGCACACATCAGAATAACCAATTCAAATTATCGTTAAATTTTCATAGGAACCCAAGATGACTGCACACATCAGAATAACCAATTCAAATTATCGTTAAATTTTCATAGGAACCCAAGATGACTGCACACATCAGAATAACCAATTCAAATTATCGTTAAATTTTCATAGGAACCCAAGATGACTGCACACATCAGAATAACCAATTCAAATTATCGTTAAATTTTCATAGGAACCCAAGATGACTGCACACATCAGAATAAACCAATTCAAATTATCGTTAAATTTTCATAGGAACCCAAGATGACTGCACACATCAGAATAACCAATTCAAATTATCGTTAAATTTTCATAGGAACCCAAGATGACTGCACACATCAGAATAACCAATTCAAATTATCGTTAAATTTTCATAGGAACCCAAGATGACTGCACACATCAGAATAACCAATTCAAATTATCGTTAAATTTTCATAGGAACCCAAGATGACTGCACACATCAGAATAACCAATTCAAATTATCGTTAATTTTCATAGGAACCCAAGATGACTGCACACATCAGAATAAACCAATTCAAATTATCGTTAAATTTTCATAGGAACCCAAGATGACTGCACACATCAGAATAACCAATTCAAATTATCGTTAAATTTTCATAGGAACCCAAGATGACTGCACACATCACAATAACCAATTCAAATTATCGTTAAATTTTCATAGGAACCCAAGATGACTGCACACAATAAATATAGACATATATATACAGGGTGATTACAAATGATTGGAGCGATTTCATGATTTTATGGTAGCTGTAGTATTCGACATATTTTCACGAACTTTTACAGATACATAGAGCAACTTCCCAGGTTTTTTTTTAGATGTTACAGGTGCTCCATATGCTCCCCCTTGGTGATTCTGCAGATATCAAGTCTGTAATCAAGTTCGTCCCATACTCGACGTAACATGTCCCTATTAATTTGTTCAAAAAGGCATTGATTATGCGAGCTCGCAGTTCTGGTAAGTCTACTGGTAAAGGAGGCACAAACACTGAATCTTTCACATACCCCCAAAACAAAAAAATCGCACGGCGTCAAATCGGGGGAGTGTGGAGGCCATGACAACAATTTCTGATCATTCTCTCCACTGCGCGACCGATCCATCGGTTTGGCAATCTCATGTTTAAAAATTCACGAACATCGTGATGGAAGTGTGGTGGAGCACCATCCTGCTGGTAGATGAAGGTCTCACTGTCGGTCGTCAGCTGCGGCATGAGCCAATTTTCCAGCATGTCCAGGTACACGTGTCCTGTAACGTTCTGCTCGCAGAAGAAAAAAGGGCCATAAACTTTGAACTGAGAAACCGCACACAGAACACACTAACTTTTGGGGAGTCGCGAATGTGCTGCACAATAACGCGGGGATTTTCTGTGCCCCAGATTCGCACATTGTGTTTGTTCACTTTGCCATTCACAAAGAATGTTGCTTCGTCACTGAAGACAAGTTTCTCACAAAAACCATCCTCATCCATAAACTGCTGCATTTGTGTACAAAATTCAAACCGACTCACTTTGTCAATGGGCGTAAGGGCTTGTAGAAATTGCAAGTGGTAAGGTTTATGCTTCAATCTTTTCCGCAAGATCTTCCAAACGGTCGGTTGTGGAATGTTCAGCTCTCTGCCTCGCTTTTCGTGTTGATTTTCTGTGGGCTACGTGTGAAACTCATCCGCACACTCTCAACCTTTTCTTCACTCACTGAAGGACGACCCGTTGATTTCCTTTTACAGAGGCATCCTGTAGCTTTAAATTGCGCATACCATCGCCGAATGGAGTTGGCACTCGGGTGCATCTTTCTCGAACTTCGTTCTGAAGTGTCGTTGCACAGTTATCACAGATTGAGTTGAATGAAATTCAAGCACAGCATATGCTTTCCCCTCGCCTGTCGCCATCTTTGATAACTGCTGCGCTCTCTCGGTTTAAAGCTGAAACACGGCTGCGAGAGAAAACAAAAAAAAAACCTTATGAGTTTTTATACATAACTTTAAAGTTCTGTGAAGATATGTCAAATAAGATCGCTACAATAAAATCATGAAATCGCTCCAATCATTTGTAATCACCGTGTATATTTAGTTATATTTATTTATATTATATATCTATATATATATATATATCCACCGCTGTGGTCTCGAGGTAGCGTGCTGCCTTGTCACGCAGCGGGCCCGGGTTCGATCCCCGGTCGGGGCAGTTTTTTTGGTAAGGTTTCTATCGGGGTTTTTCCTCACCTGTAAGACAAATGTCAGGAAAACTTTAAGGTCCAAACGGTCCCGAAATCATATGGCCATTATCATCATCCTTATCATTATCATCATCATCCTTCACCGGTGTGGAAAGCAACGGGAAGCTACCATACCTACAATTCCCTAGTAAAGCTGCAAAGCATAGCATGGAAATGCTATGATTGCAGTGAAAGACCTGCCTTCGGGCAGAATTACTATCGACAATATATATATATATATATATTTATGGTGTGATAAGAAAAATAAATGCCTGGACGGGATTCGAACCCGGATCTCTGAGTCTGTACCTCAGCGTGATATCCATTACACTACCAGGCGAATCCAATTCAAACACTTATTTTTCTTATATATGTATTATATTCTCCATTATTACTAGATGTCGCGAGAACTCATATTAAGCTTGCATTGCTCAATGTTAAACATTTAATTATAACATCTATAAAGCGTCACTGCTATAAAGTAAAATAAATATTCTCTTTAATTTGCTTACTTGTTATAGTCAGCTACTAGATGGTAGTGAAGACCGAGTTCTCGCGACATCTAGTAATAATGGAGAATATAATACATATATAAGAAAAATAAGTGTTTGAATTGGATTCGCCTGGTAGTGTAATGGATATCACGCTGAGGTACAGACTCAGAGATCCGGGTTCGAATCCCTTCCAGGAATTTATTTTTTCTTATCATACCATATTAAGCTTGCATTGCTCAATGTTAAACATTTAATTATAACAAATATATACGAACCTTAACGGATAGAGTTAAGATTACAAACTCGATATGATCTTAGATATTAAAGCGTCTATAAATAATAATGAAATAGCAATAGCACTAATAAAATGTATCCTTTATGAATGAGGAATGTGAGATTTGGAAAAATAAACACTTCACTGTAGGTCGTGTTGAGACGAATGGGTCCCTGTGGACTTTATTTATGCCTTGGGTCGTCATAATTCTGTAAACTCTTATATATATATGCGCTACCTTTTGCTCACTTCTCTCATGAATTTACAGCTAGAAAAACTTTTCTTGAATTGGGAATCGCTTCATAAATCTACTCATGCAATAAATTTATTTATATGACAGGTATAGATACCTTATGGTATTATATACTTTAAAATACTACTTTATGATCTTGTGCACAAACTTTCTTTTTGTGTGCGTTACTTTATAAATAAAAATATGTTTCAAGAAACTATAAAATATCCAGAGACTTGCGTAGCCTACATATAAACTGAACTTTTTTTACAATGAATTACGGTGGCAGTCTTCACTAACCGTAAGAACAAAGCATCTTAAAACATTTTTTTGTTTTCACTTTGTTATAAATTGAGAACATCTTTATCTTCTAATATACTCGTATAAAAATGAATGTTTATTTGTTTATATGTTCGTACTTTATGCGCGGCCAAACCGTTGATCCGATTATGATGGGCTTTTTGCAAAATGTTCAGGAGATGAACACAGGCTATAAGAGAGTAGTGATACTTAACTCCTACACCCTTCAAAATCGCCCTTCGTAGTGGAAAACGTGAAAAAAATAGCTCTTTGGATGCTTAAATGGTTTACGCTGCTTAAACCATAACAAAGAAACAAAATTAATATATTTACAGAATTGAATATCTCAAAAAGCTCTGCAAAAAGTTCACGACAGCATATGTTTATTTCTTACGAATAACTCAGAATAAGCATTTTTGTCTTTTTTTGATACTAAGAAGATTGAGACAAGTACGTAGATTCCTGTTCAAGCATAGCAGCACATGGCGGGTATTCTTTTACGGATAACTCACAATAACGAATTTTGTCTTTTAGCTCATTTATGTCAAGAAGATCGAGATAAGTAGATTCCCGGGCAACAAGGGAATCTTAAAATAATTACGATATACATTTATAATTATTATTCATTTTACTTATTCAACTAATCATAAGAAGTACATTAATTTTCGTCTTTTAGCTCATTTATGCCAAGAAGATCGGGATGAGTAGATTCTCGGACAACGCCGGGTAATCAGCACGGGGTATCTAAAAATAATTACGATATAACTTTTTCCTGTTATTTATTTAACTAAACATAAAACAATTAATTTTCGTATTTCAGCTCATGTATGTCAAGAAGATCGAGATAAGTTGATTCCCGGGCAACGCCGGATAATCAGCACTGGATATAAAAAAAATAAATTTATAATTATTTTTCCTCAAACTTATTCAACTAAACATAAAAGCACATTAATTTTCATTTATTTAGGCGCACGCCGGGTATTAACTAGTTACATTGCATGTAACATTTCAGCCACGATTTCAGTAAATATCTCGATACTAAGTGGCCCTCCCTCTTGAATAAATTTGCAGAATTTATTTATAAATAGGCCTATATTTTTTTCAAATATAAGTAGCCTATATCCATCTTTATTAATTTTGTCTTGTCCCAAGTCTGAAGATTTTCAGGCTCGTAAAAGATCCTTAAGCCTGATTGAAAAGGCCTCTAAGCAAAATTTACCGAATTTTCCCGTCCTAGTGCTACCTTGGTTTCCTAGATGTCAGTATGAGGCGGAGCGCTGACCACGGGCCACTCAAATGACATCTATACGAAAACAAGTGTAACTAAATTAGGATGGTTCAAATTCTTCTCTGTAGGGGGAGAGCGCCTAAATCTCTGTTAAGGGATACATGGGCTTACAAGATACAAGGAAGATGAAATTAATTTATAAAATTATTTTAAAAATCTAGAAATTTGTAAAAGTTACTCTGAAAACGTTAAAAATACAGTAGATGTTGAAATGTTGTTTTTACTTCAACTTCAGATCAAAGCGTTTTAATCTAATTTGTTCTAAAACGACACAAAATGTGAATTATGTTATATTTTGTACCACTTCTGTCTGTCCCATTTTAGGTCATTTGAATAATTTTTGCAAAGAATACGCTTACTTATTTTTATAGAAACTCGGTCACTTTTATATCTCCAATTCCTCTTGTTTTTTTATAGATTTTTTAAAATTTGTAATATAGGCCTATGTGCCAGTGTTCCGCTCTTTTTTCAAATCTTAGTGGTCAGTTAAAAAAAAGAGTTAGGCCTATATAAAAATCGAAAGGAATTGCAGTTATCCAAACTACAAAAAATCTTCTTGTCTTGTAAGCCATTGTTTCCCTCAACGAGATTTAGGTGCCCTTCCCCTACAGGGAAGACATTGAACCATACTAATTTAGTTACACTTGTTTTCGTATAGATGTCATTGGTGTGGCCCTGGTCAGCGTTCCGCCTCATACTGACATCTAGGACACCAAGGTAGTACTAGGACGGGAAAATTCGGTAAATTTTGCTTATATGCCTTTTTATTCAGGCTTAAGGATCTTCAGGCTCGGGACCTACGGCTTAAAGTCCCTCCCGGAGGACTTGCTCCTTGGATTTTTACTTAATACAGGCTTTCCACTTTACAGCAGTTTGTCTTTGATTCCTGCTTTCCAGAGATTCCTATCTTCCCATTGTCCATCTTCCATACCCCCTCTTCATCATGGCATCATATATTCCCTCATACCATGCTCTTCTACTTCTTCCCCTTCTCCTTCTGCCTGGTACCATCCGATCCAACACCTGTTTAGGCCACTGGTCTTCCGGCATCCGTTGTACATGTCCATACCATTGTAGAGCTCTCTTTGTTATCCTATCGATAACAGTTTCTTGTGCATCCATTTCTTGTCTGATATATGTATTTCGAATATGTTGTAGCCTGGATATTCTCATACTTCTCCGTAATCCATCCATTTCTGTCGCCAAGATTCTTTTCCTAAAAAAATCCATCGACCCCGGCCTGGTTTGAACCCGCGACCCTCAAGACCAGGGGCAAGGAGCATAACCGCTAGTCCATCTCGGTCGATCACTACAAAAAATAAAAACACAATTCCAACGCTGCTGGAAAGACAAAAGTTTGAAGTTCTGATCATGGCCGCATTGGCGCTGTAGCTTGTCATGTTAATTGTTTGTATTAAAATGGCGACACAACAGGACGTTGGATTGAAAGAGGAGGAGCTGAAGATCAACTTAATTGTCGGTAGCCTAGCAGGTCACCCGACCTACACCGTGTGATTTTTATATGTTGGGTTACGTAAAAGACCGTGTTTTAACCCCTTTATTCCTGACACTGTTGAAAATATGCGACATCGTATTGTTGAGGCTGTGAATTCGATAACTAGAGTCCAACCGATTCATGTGTGGCACGAAATGAGCCACCGTTTTGATATTTGTCGTGTAACACATGGTACTCGTATGGAATGCATAGAATAGTAAAATTGATCTTTTCTCTTTCCAGGAACGTTGGAATTGTTTTTTTATATTTTTTGTAGTTTGAAATAAATAAATATTTGAAATATGTTCCTTCTTTCTGAAAAGCCCTTAATAGTAATTCCACTAAAAGAATCAGCAAACAATCTGGGATGCAAATATGACCAATTAAATCCACAGATACCTGTAAGAGTGATAAAACAAGGTAATAAACATGCTGAGATTGATCCCAATACGTGTTTTGCCATAGAATATGGTATCATCAGCATGTCATATTAAAGTAAAACACTTTTTTTTAGTGTTTTTTTACTATGATGCGATCACACTGATGACACCTTGTTCTAGTGCAAAACACATGTCTGGATCAATTTGGGCATTCCATAAAACAGAAAGAAGATCGAGATAGCAACAGAGAAAAACAATATTCTAAACATATATAGATGTGAACGCCACACGAGAACTTCACCCCTACTTATATATAAACAATATTTCTTTCTTTTGCCTGCTCCTTCGCCCCACCCCAAAATTAGAGCCCTAAAACCGACTGCAGAATGGGTCTGCCTGGGAGCATAGAGCACAAGTTCATGATTATTTCAACGCGCCATGAACAAAAATATGTGGGCACTCATTTGAATGCTTACATAATGTCAGCGACACTTAAAATGTTTTTTTATTAAATTATATAATTAATGGAGTCCGGCGTAACTTTCGAAAATAAATTAGGTTATTAAATAAAAAAAATAAATCATAGTTTTAAAAAACTAAAACAACACGCTTTATTAGAAAACCGAACTAAAAAAATGAACAATAATTTTAATTTCCAACACGCTTGGGATAAATAATTTTACCATCAAGAGCGTGGGGTGCTATTTATCAATTAATATATTTGATAATAAACAGATATTGGTAAAAGTAAAGTCTCTAAGAAGAAAATGTAAAAATCATAAAAAGCACCCCACGCTTTTGATGGTAAAATTATTTATCCCAAGCATGTTGGATAAAATTATTTTTCATTTTTTTAGTTCGGTGTTCTAATTAAGCGTGTTGTTTTTGTTTTTTTTAAACTATTATTTATTTTTTATTTTTTAGTTTTAATATTTTACAGAATGAGATAAAAATGTAAATATCTTTAAATTCGATTCTATTGTAATATGAGCTGAAAGTAATACTCTTCTAAAAAAACTCCCAGCCGGAATTGATCCAGCGACCTATGGATTACAAAAATTGTATACCACTAGAGTGTTCCGCTCTACCAAACGAGCTCTTACAACGATTGACTAAAAAGTCGACAAGTCCACAACCTATTATACCAGTTTACACTGTTTTTATTTTCTGATGATTCTGGCCAGGATTTTAGAAAACAAATATGAACCTATTATATTGTTACGGGTCCTTTACACGTATACAACGTTTCAAGTCGATCCAATGTTTCTAAGTGGGTGAAAATCGTGTTCAAAAATTCTGTTACATAGATACAAAGACACTTTTTTGATTTTCTGATGATTCTGGCCATGATTTTAGAAACAAAATATGAAATTACTATATTGTCACGGGTATTTTACAAGTATGCAAAGTTTCAAGTCGATCCAATGATTTTAAGTGGGTGAAAATCGCGTTAAAAGATTAATTTACATAGATACAGGTCAAGCTAATATAAAGCGTGTAAAAAATTGCCTTAATAGTAATTCCGCTAAAAGAATTAGCAATCAATCTGGGATGCAAATCTGTTCAATTGATACCACATACACCTGTAAAAGTGATAAAACTAGACAATAAATATGCCCAAATTGATCCCGACATGTGTTTTGCCCTAGAACAACATTCATCGCATCTCATCCCTCGACCCGACATGAGTCGGACACGAGTTGATATTTATTACTGGACTATCGCTTGAAATACCACAACCATTAATTCCAATTCATAAATGAGTAAAAAGGAATCTTCTGGATATTCATGATTGCTGAAAATTTTCAACTAATCTGAAATTTCTAATTTAAATCCAAATACGTTAGAATGAAAATAATTATTTTGAATAAAATTATGATAAAATATCAATGAGTCTTTTGAGCTTTATTTCCTTCCAAAAAAAACTCTAAAACTAAATTAAATTGAAGAAATAAATCGAAAATACCTCTGTTTATCCGAAGAGAGTTGATGCGAGACTTCAGTTGGGTTTGGACAAAGTTTCGGCTCTTTTTCTGACTATACACCAGGCATTTTCAAAAGCAACAACAAACCTTAATTCCAAATCAAAATCACTTAAAATCCAATAAGTATGAGTGTATCAAATAAGACCATCATCAACCGGGTATCCGGAAGGAATCTAAAATTAAGTCTGCCTGAGCTTTATTTAGAATATTTGATTCTTACATGCTCATTTTATGCCAACCTTTTCTTTCTACTACTAATAACATAAAAACAAACTAAAACATTATAACTTTTCGAATTGTGTTTGACGAAACACAATTTTCATTTTCTGAAACACAACTGGAAAAATGCATGCTTTTCTTTTTTTTTGCTTTTTTGTCTGTGGACGACGGCTCTGACCTAAGAAGGTACATTTTAACTTTATTTTATGACTATCTACCTCAACGGTTTTAAAACAATGAATTTTATTAGTATGCAAAATTTGATATTGTATAGACAAATGAATATGTGATAAAAACTACATTATCATTAGTTGAAATATTTGACAATATACAGTATCCTAATGGTCTTGTAATATATAAAATTGATAAAAATGAAAAAAAAAACGGAAAATTCCATTTCAGATGAAAATTGAATTTGACTTAAAAAAAACTAGGACGATAGATATGTGGAAGTGTAATACTTTCGTTACACCACTTCCTTTATATTCCTAGTTTCTTTACTCTTGGGATTTTGTCTTTTTAAGGAAATTTCAATCTCCTTCACTCTGGAGTCATGACTGCATAATAAAGAGAGCACACACCTGGATATTGGACGCATTTCCCAAAATCTGAATTTGTACTTCTGGATCTCTCTTCCAATAACATTGAAGCTGTTATTCTCTCTGTCTCTATTTTTATGATTTCATTTAACCGTATAACATTGAAAATATCGTGCAAAAATGGTGCTGATGGTGACGAAGAGTAGCGGAAACCAATGAATAAGAAATCACCAGCAGCAAGCTATTCAGTCAACCGGACTATGTGTATATAGCCTGCCTCAAAACAAACTTCACAGTATAACAACCTGGCTGTCGGATTTCGTTTAAAATATTTAGTCAATTAATCAAACAACGATTGTAGATTAATATAATATGAATTATTCAATACCACTGTAGTATGTAGCCTCAAACACATTTTATCGACTTTATTTATTATTTCATTAATATTTTTTTCTAATTGTTTTTTTATTTACTTCCTAGACCTCTAACGTTCCAAGTAACAATATTTATTCTATCGCAAATCCCTAATCATAATAGAGAACAAACCTCTGGAATACGTAACACATTTTAATTATTTAGATTGTAATTTTACTATAAACACAAAAACTGAAAGAGACGTAAATGTGAAACTGCTAAGATTTCAAATGATATGCGGAACTATACATAAAACATTAAAGAACAAAACAAGAAGAGATGCTAGATTGAAGTTTTATAAAACGTTGGCAGTTCCTGCATTACTTTATGGGAGTGAAACTTGGGTAATGACCAAAAAATTACAAAGTAGAATACGAAGTGTAGAAATGAACTTCCTTAGAAGAACAAAAGGCTGCACAAGAATGTATAGGTTAAAGAATGAAGATATAAGAACAGAGTTAAATGTATATCCATTAAATGATAAAATCAAAGGATATAGAGAAAAATGGTTTATACATGTAGAAAGAATGAACGTAACAAGATTACCAAAAGCAGCATTTAACTACAAGCCAAGAAGTTCAAGGAATGTAGGAAGGCCAGTGAAAAGATGGACAGAACAACTGTGAGGCGGAATAGGCATTTTGTCTAGCCCGTGAAGTGAAGGAGAAGAAGAAGAAGATTATTTTTTCTTCTTCTTTTTCTTCTCCATTTAGGTTTCATTGCTTCACTTAAGATTTTATTCATATAATTAAAAATATCTTCCGATTAAGGATGTAACCGGCTAAACTGCGTGACATTATTTTAAATTAAACATAACCAAGCTCAATCGCGTGATAAATTATTTCACATATTTACCAGTATGTCAACTATTTACTAAGTTGAGGAAGATTATATAAATCCATCCATAGTAATTCTGCCCGAGGGCAGGTCTTTCACTGCAATCATAGCATTTTCATGCTATACTTTGCAGTTTTACTAGGGAATTATAGGTGTGGCAGCTTCCAGTTGCTTTCCACACCGGTGAAGGATGATGATGATGATAATGATGACCGGATGATTATCGGGGACTGTTGGGCCCTAAGCTTCCTGACATTTGTCTTACAGGTGAGGAAAAACCCAGAAAAAACCTCACCCAGGAGCCTGTCCCGACCGGGAATCGAATCCGGGCCCGCTGCGTGACAAGACAGCACGCTATCTCGAAACCACAGCGGTGAAACAGTAAATATTGCATTTATTTTAACATATTAAGATCATCTTCATAAGTAATGCCACGAATGAATGTCTCTAGAGAATTTGGAAGTCAAGAGTGGCATTTGTTAGGACTATTTAACGAATACAATTAAGCTGTTTACTCACAAATCATTATTTAAATAGAGTAATTTTAAAATATTTATATACTTAATGTAAACGGCGATGTTTGAAAACAAATGAGAAACGATTGGTACGCTTCATTTGTTTCTTTTGTTCATCACTACAACCATATCATATTAGGGCCTATTTATTGCCAAAGGAACGCAATATTGTAAGAATGCACTCTAGTGGAGAAGAAATGAAATACTGTATATTAATTCATTTTTGATATCCTATGATGTAAATATGACAATTATATTTTTCTGGAATGTTATTACCTGGGAAAAAAATACATTTAAGAAAGTGCAAACAGTGGTTCCTTTTTTTTTTGTGGTATAATCAATTGCTACAAATGTTTTTATATTAACTGCTGCATGCGCTACGTGTTGACATTCATGCACTGTATATACAATCTGGTAGCCATATTTCTTTGAGAGCCAGTCACTGCAAAATAATGCTACGACCTATTCAGAATGTTAAAAAGGAAGTGCTTTTTTTATTATGATAGACTTCAGTTGGTAAATTCTAGGCGAAACACGACTGTGATTGGTTGTAAATAAAAAAAAATCATTGAAATATGATTGGCCATTGACTCCCATTTTGGGCATGAGTTAAATAGTCCCTGAAATTGATAATTAAATATTTTTTCGAGTTGCTGTTCAATTATACTCGTCTGTCAAGAATTGACTCATTAATCTCTATTTTACACGCTGCTAGCGTCTTTACCATTATTGGTTGGAATTATGTATCTTTATGATACTAATAATTTGACTTTTTTCTCATTAAATCAACATTATTAAGTAGTATAGGCAATTTTTAACGGGCTAAAATGAGGGTTTCAGAGCAAAATTGGACCAAGTCTATAGTTTACTTTTTTGAGAAGAGCTGATATAAAGTTAAAGTAATTTAATTAATTGCATATAAAGAATTAAACATTAATTTATTTTACAGCGAAAAAGAACAAATACATTATGGTTAATTCTTATTTTACTTCATTTTGTATATTTCTATTTTTAAGGGTTTTATATAATTTATATCCCTCCGCGCTCAACTTTCCCGCCTGATTAATTTCCTTTGTGTGTAGAAGCGTCTGGAATCTTGGATCTGCATGCGTATAATGCCTTGCATCAGCCTCAAGCCCTCAGATGCAGTTGAGATTTCGTGAAGGTATCACGTGTCCGATATCTCCGCAAAAACGCGTAAAATAAATAATAACTAAGTTCGCAGTGAATTTATTATATTTAAAGTGCAATGAAGCGATATGTGTGTTCGTTAATTAATAAATTATTTAAGTTAATCTTTGACTAGAATATTCTCTTATGATTCCTAGTCATAAATCATACAGTCCACTTTAGCTCGTGGCCTTTGAAAGGAGTTTGTGAACTCAAACTGCCACACGAAACACATTACTTGATTTAAACCAGTTCTGCCGAATTATTGTTATTTGGACCCAAATTCACGTATAACTAGGATTTTCAATTTTTGGACTTGGTCTACTTTTGCTCTTACTTACTTACTGGCACTATCGAACCCATAGGTTCACGACCGCGCGGACATAAGCTCTCCATACATCCCTATCCTGAGCTAATGCTTTCCAATCAGTCCCTGTATAATCTACTTCCCTCAAATCATAGTTAATATTATTTTCCCACCTCATTCTTGGTCTACCAACTGGACATTTTCCCTCTGGCTTTCCTACAAGAAGCTTCCATGCAAGTCTTTCATTCCCCATACGTGCAACATGTCCTGCCCATCGCAGTCTACGAGACTTAACTGATCTTATTATATCTGGCTTCCTATAAAGACCATGTAGTTCATTGTTATGCAGTCTTCTCCATTCACCTGTCTGTTCATCTCTCTTTGGTCCAAAAATTGTCCTAAGTACTTTATTCTCAAATAGGCTACTTGTAATCTCCTTTCCTCCCTTAAAGTAAGAGTCCATGTTTCGCACCCATATAACTGGTAGAATAATAGTTTCATATGTTTTCAGTTTAACGTTTTTTGAAAGGAGTTGGGACATCAAGAGTCTCTGCAATGCATAATAGCACGCATTTACAGAATTAAGCGTATGTTTAATTTCTTTGTGCTTCTCATTCCTATTTGTGATTATTGTTCCTAGGTATTTAAATTCAGCCACTTCCTCAAAATGTCCCTCATTTGTCATTAGCTGTCCATTTCCATAATATAGCGTATTTCTACGTGTGACCGTATATTTAGTTTTATTGATATTTACTTCCAGTCCTAATTTCTTAGTCTTACACAACTTTTGCTCTGAACCTTTCAATTATCTCTTGCTTTAAATGTATCATATTCGCCATTTTTAGAATATGGGTTCCACTTAGAAAGTTTTGTGATAAAAATAGCAGAGCGAATATTAAGTGCTAGGTGCGCTTAGCTCGAACAAATTGGGCACGACTGTTGTAAATCTTTACAATGCTGATTAGTTGGTGGAGTAGAAGTTCCACCAGTGGACCATGATCTTTGTCTTGCCCATCCCAAAAATCAGTGAATGTGAAAGTACGGTATTTTTCTGCGCATGACTTTGACCTGCGATTTGTATTGTAAAAACAGGTTTCGTTATCCACGCTCTCATTACATTGTTGCTTACGTAACGTTAAGAAATGGTAAAGGTAAAGCATATCACACTACGAAAAGGAAGTAAAATCTCTCCTAACAGCAACTATTACATCTACGCATCATGGCTGCAAACAAATGCTTTTTTGGACTCAGGAAAATGTTTAGATCTCAGTTTATATCTAGAAAGACAAAAATACTCATGTATAAAGTTCTCCTTAGACCAGTGTTAACTTATGCATCAGAAACTTTGACCATGTTGAAATCTGATGAGGAATTATTAGGGCGTTTTGAAAGGAAGATACTGAGATCCATTTGTGGTGCCGTGAAAGAAAATAATGCATGGAGAAAGAGATACAATAATGAATTGTATAAACTGTACAATCAGCCAGATATTCTGAATTTTGTTAAAGTTAATAGACTGGCATGGGCTGGACACATTATTCGCATGGACAACAAAAGGATTACAAAAAGAATTTACAATGAACAACCACTATTGGCCAGAAAAGTTGGAAGACCTAAATTAAGATGGGATGATAGTATAATTCAAGACATTAAGATTTTAAAAATAAAAAACTGGAAGAACGAAGCGCAGAACAGGGAAGTCTGGCATAAGCTTTTGAAAGCGGCCAAGGCCCACATGGGGCTGTCGAGCCAATTATGATGATGATGATGATAACAGCAACTATGGTAGAAATAAATAATTAATTACTTTCCCAACCATTCTCATATCTTATGTCTGTTACTTAATAAAACAGCAGCTTCTAGAGCAGGGGTCACCAATTAGATATCATGGAGTCCCATTTTCAAAGTAGTAGGGCCTAAATTAAGTGGAGGTCCGGAACCACTATTGATTAAACATACCAAGATTTTATTAAGTAACTAGCTAATACCCGGCGTGCGCTGTTACGCCTAAATACATGATAATTAATGCCCTTTTATGTCTAGTTGAATTAGTAAAAGGAAAAATAATTATAAATTTATATTATTTTTAGATACCCCGTGCTGATTACCCGGCGTTGCCTGGGAATCAACTTAACCCGATCTTCTTGACATAAATGAGCTTAAATACGAAAATGAATGTGTTTTATGTTTAGTTAATTAAATAGGAGGACCAATTTATATCGTAATTATTTTTAGTAACCCCGTGCTGTTTACCCGGCGTTGTCCGGGAATCTACTCATCCCGATCTTCTTGGCATAAATGAGCTGAAAGACAAAAACTATTGTACTTCTTATGATTAGTTGAAAAAGTAAAAAGAAAAATAATTATAAATGTATATCGTAATCATTTGAAGATTCCCCATATTGATTACCCGGTGTTACCCGGGAATCTACCTACCTCTCCGTCTTCTTGGCATAAATGAGCTAAAAGACAAAATTCGTTATTGTGAGTTATCCGTAAAAGAATACCCGTCATGTGCTGTTATGCTTGCACAGGAATCTACGTATTTGTCTCGATCTTCTTGGCATCAATGAAAGACAGAAATAGTTATTGTGAGTTATGCGTAAGAGATAAACATATGCTGTCGCGGACTTTTTTGTTGAGCTTTTTGAGATATTCAATTCTGTAAATACATTAATTTTGTGTATTTGTTATGGTTTAGGCAGCGTATGGCATTTAAGCGTCCAAAAAGCAACTTTTTCACGTTTTTCACTACAAAGGGCGATTTTAAACGGTGTAGGAATTGAGTATCAAAACTCTCTTATAGCCTATGTTCATCCCGGGAACCTCTTGAACATTTTGCAAAAAGCCCCATTACAATCGGATCAACGGTGTGGCTGCGCATAATAATAATGATATCTTACTTTAAGGGAGAAAAGAAGTTCACGAGTATTTGAGAATAAAGTTCTTGGGAAATTGTTTGGACCAAAGAAAGATGAACACACAGGCGAATGGAGAAAACTACATAACAGTGAGCTATATGGTATTTATAGGAAGTCAGATTTAATAAGAACCGTTAAGTCTCGTATATTGCAATGGGCAGGACATATGGTACGAATGGGAATGAAAGAGGTGCATGGAAGCTTCTTGTAAGTAAACCAGAGGGAAAACGCCCAGTTGGTAGACCAAGAATGAGATGGGAGAATAACATTAAGCATGATTTGAGGCAAGTAGATTATACAGGGAATGGTTGGAAAACAGTAGCTCAGGATAGGGATATATGGAGATCTTATCTCCGCACTGTCATGAATATATGGGTCCAATATAGTGTCAGTGAGTTAGTTACTGTGATATTGTTCACTCCTCTGAGGATAAGAGAGGTGTGGAATGGAGTAACCAATCATGCATTTCCTTCCCTGGGATGCAGAAAAGAATCTTGTCGACAGAAATGGATGGATTACGGAGAAGTATGAAAATATTCAGGCTACAACATATTCGAAATACATATATTAGACAAGAAGTGGCTGCACAAGAAACTGTTATCGAAAGGATAACAAAGAGAGCTTTACGGTGGTATGGACATGTACAACGGATGTCGGAAGACCAGTGTTCTAAACAGGTGTTAGATTGGATGGTACCAGGCAGAAGGAAGAGGGGAAGAAGTAGAAGAACATGGTATGAGGAAATATATGATGACATGATGAAAAGGAGTAAGGAGGAGGGACAATGGGAAGATAAGAATCTCTGGTAAGCAGGAATCAAGGGCAAACTGCTGTAAAGCGGAAAGCCTGTATGAGGTATAGGTAGGTAGGGAAACGCAACTCGAAAGTTACAGGTGTATTCACTGATAGATAGGCTAATCGTATTATAGCTACTGTTTTAACACGCGGTAGGAGTTGAGCAATGCGAATTTTCCAGAAGATCGTGCTGTGAATGCGAACTGGACCACAGGAATTTCTAGTTTGAGCGATTAGTTATTAAGCACAAGATTCTCATCATTAACCTTTGACCGATGGAATTAATTAACTTTGAGAATGCCGCGCATCCAGTTCAGATTCCAATGTGAAGGATATTAGGAGAAGCCAGCGTTTCACTGACCCGTGGTTCGGGCTGGGCACCTTAAACTAATCTCCACCCTGCAAGGCGTTTCCCACGCAACATTCTTATCACACCTTTGTACACTCACTTCCAGTGTCCGTAGGGCTCTTCAAATATATAACATACAAAACAACTTTCTTTAAATTCATTGCTCCTCAACATAAATCGTCATTTCCTTCTTTTTTTTTTTTTTTGCTATATTTCTCTCCTGTTTCTATCACGCCAATTTGTTCTACTGAATTCAAATACCTAGGAACAATAATCACAAACAGGAATGAGATGCACAAAGAAATTAAATATAGGCTCAATTCTGGAAATGCGTGCTATTATGCATTATAGAGACTTTTGATGTCCCAACTCTTTTCAAAAAATGTGAAACTGAAAATATATAAAACTATTATTCTACCAGTTATATTAGGCCTATATGGTTACGAAACATGGACTCTTACTTTAAGGGAGGAAAGGAGATTACGAGCACTTGAGAATAAAGTTCTTAGGAACATTCTTGGACCAAAAAGAGATGAAGAGACACGTGAATGGAGAAGACCATTTAACAATGAACTACGTGTCTTTATAGGAAGTCATAATAAGAACAGTTAAGTCTCGTAGCCTGCGATGGGCAGGACATGTGACACGAGTGGGGAATGAAAGGCGTGCATGGAAGCTTCTTTTAGGAAAACCAGAGGGAAAACGCACAGTTGGGAGACCAAGAATGAGGTGGAAGAATAACATTAACCATAATTTGAGGGAAGTAGATTATGCAGGGAATGATTGGAAAGCATTAGCTCAAGATAGGGATGTATGGAGAGCTTATGTCCGCGCGGCCATGAACCTACGGGTTCGATAGTGCCAGTGAGTTAGTTAATTAGATACATAGTGGAAAACCATTCAGAATCTGTGTGTAGCACGATGTCAGGAACACCACAGAAAGAATTCCGGTTTATCATACGATAGTGTACGCCTCCAAACCAATGGTGATTATTTAAATTTAAAAAGTCCATCCAGCATAAATCACACCCGAGAAGGCAGGGAATCTACCAATCTCGAATTGTCATAGATATTAATTTAATCTAATTGTTGGTCGCGGTAGACTAGTGGTTATATTCCTTGCCTCTGGTCCCGAGACTCGCGGTTTGAAACCCGCTGGGATCGATGGATTTTTTACGATGGAAAAATCCAAGAAACAAATCCTCTGAGAGAGACTTGGGTCCCGAATCTTACGATTTTCTGGCTAGTGAAAGATACTTAAGCCTGAATAAAGATACCTCTAAGCAAAATTTGCCGATCTTTACGTCCTAGTAATACATTAGTTGTTTACTACATCTAGATGTCTCATTGGATCAGTATGTTGACCGCATACCATTCATGACATCTTTGGGAAATAAGCGTAACTCATTTAACTTCGTCGACAACTTAGGATTTAACGTATATTACTGCTAAAAGTATGACATGAACTTAAAATTAAACACATTTTATAATATGTGTGGAACAATAAGAAGAACTCTAAAAAATAAAACATTAAACATTACACAATTAAAATTCTATAAAACTATGGCAGTACCTATGTTAACATCCATCCATCCATCCATCCATAGTAATTCTGCCCGACGGCAGGTCTTTCACTGCAATCATAGCATTTTCATGCTATGCTTTGCAGCTTTACTAGGGAATTGTAGGTGTGGTAGCTTCCCGTTGCTTTCCACACCGGTGAAGGATGATGATGATGATGATGACCATATGATTTCGGGGACCGTTTGGGCCTTAAAGTTTTCCTGACATTTGTCTAACAGGTGAGGAAAAATCCCGATAAAAACCTCACCCAGAAAAACTGTCCCGACCGGGGATCGAACCTGGGCCTGCTGCATGACAAGGCAGCACGCTACCCCGAGACCACAGTGGTGGACATATGTTAATATATACTTATGAAAATTGGACACTTAATAGATCAGATAAAAGGAAAGTAGAAGTAGTTGAAATGAAATTCTTATGCTCAGTTGTAAGCTATACATTGTTTTTATTATATACAACTTTCCTCATTAGAGGATTTCCTCAACGACAAAGTGATACAGACAATTTACTTTTGGAATTTATGAAATACATTTTGTAAATACATTGAAAAAAAATTCAAATTGTAGGCCTAATTGAAGTATACATACTATAAAGTAGAAGTTTTGTAAATATTGTTTCTTAAAATTGAAATTGATCCTCTAATGGCAGAAAGATACACCCTGTCCAAATCTAAGGAATTCCAAAATTTGGCTAAGAGTCCTGGTATAGTACGCCTACCTCTTGCCCCGATCATCAATCCTGTGACAGTTGTACTATCTAGTTGGTATTTATCTTTGTAATAGTCAATAAGTAAAATAACGAAGAAATATGAACCGAATTAAAAATTTACAGTGTTATAGATAAAATTCGAGATTGAAGACATAACTGGCTCCAACATATAGAAAGAATGACACCCAATAGACTCCCACAAATTTTGCTGCACTACCAACCCAATCGGGAGAAAATTTAACTCTAGCTGTTCCTCTACATCAAACATCTCACTACTCTTCATCCTTCCTTGTTTCAGCCACCCAACTCTGGAATTCCCTCCCCTCGTATATGAAGGACTGCCTGACTCAGAAACAGTTGAAAACAAAACTAACTTCATATTTCCTTAGACAATATAATATATAACCATGTATTCTGTTGTTATTCCTTTATATTTTAAACTTTTCTTACCAAGCCAATTACTTAAACAAATTATAGGTTATTATTGTTATTATTATTGTTGTTATTATTATTATTATTATTATTATTATTATTATTATTATTATTATTATTATTATTATTATTATTATTATTATTATTATTATTATTACTTCATATTCGCACTTGAGACTTTTGAGTGATATATTTTTTTTTTACTTGGGTGGATATCAAATGATGTGTGGCACCATAAGAAGAACCCTCCGAAAATCTCGAAGAGAAACTCAGCTCAGGTTTTATAAAATTATGGCTGTTCCTGTTCTTTTATATGGATCTGATTCTTGGGTACTTACAAAAAAGATATCTCACAAATTTAAGCCACTAAAATGAAATTTTTAAGATCCGCAAAAGGATGTGCCCGCATGGATAGATTACACAATGAATCAATAAGAAATGAACTGGATATATTTTCAATACTCGATAAACTAGAAGAGCACAAATACCAATGGAAAGAACATTTAGGCAGAATGGACAATACAAGATTACCCAAAAAGATCAACACCTACAAACCACATGGAAAAATATTTTTGGGACGGCCAAAGAAACGATGGACTTGAGACCGGAACAGGTCGCATTGACCTAATCCTGGAAAGGAATAAGAAGAAGAAGATTATTACTATTTGTCTTTCTTTCCCTTGTTAGCTTTATATTGTGTAGCCTATATCTATTATGTATCAATAATCAACATGTAGATAATTCATAATTGTTATTATATGTATAATTTAACCCTGGTGAAGTGGAAGAGAAGACCTTAAGATCTTAACTCCTTTAGGTAAAAAATAAATAAAATAAAATAATTTATTTTTAAATAAACCCAAAGGAAGAAGAAATGTTGGACGCCCCATAACTAGATGGATGGATACAGTCTCTTGATGTGGAAATAGGTTAATGGCCTATTTCCAAGACGTAGAAGAAGAATAATAAGAAGAATACATTAACTTGGTCTAGTAACTCTTAATAAAGGAGAGGCTAAGGCCCAATATTGGATTGTTACGTCATTACAGATAGATTAATGTAATTGAAACCCTTGTCTCATGTTTTAATTCAGCTGTTTTTATTCTGGTCCATGTTATTGACACTTTACTTATTAATATTTTTGACATGGGGTGGTTTTTAAAACGTTACAAGTTTATCGTGTATAAAGCAGATGGTGTAGTGCATTGGACATGCCTTGTATATTATTGAATTTCTAGTTTTGCCTGATGAGTTTGTTTGTTAGCTTGTAGCAATCAAGTCATCAATTAAACAGTTCGTACAAGCTTGACAGTAGACCGAACAGTAGACAGTGCTGTTGCTATTATAAATGGTCCTTGCCTCTACAATGTTACAATGCAGCTTCTGAAAATAGGAGGCTGTTGCCAGAAAACTAAATTCATTTAATTAAGATATGTTACAAAGACACCTAACTTGGCAACTGATCGTGAGTTAAAAATATTTTATTATTCTTTTTTTTTCTTTCTCTTTCTTTCGTTATTTTTTCACAACTTCGAGCTTTCTCTTCCCGCTAGATCATGTCATTCTAACACTTCACATTATTCACTGTAAAATAATCGCATTAATTTAATTTGATGCAATAAAAATTCAAATACCTAGGAACAATACTTACAAATAGGAATAAGATGCACAAAGAAATTAAACATAGGCTCAATTCTGGAAATGCATGCTGTTATACATTACAGGGACTCATGTCGTACCAACTCGTTTCAAAAAACGTTTTTGCGCGATAGTGCGTTTTGTCGTACTTACCAGCAATGACGACCGTTATTGAAAGTTCAACTTCCTACATTTCGGGTTCCCAACCTAAATAACTATACTGTAATATTACATTTACTCCCACGTGCGGGAAGTAAAACCACTGCCCTCTATGTATACTACGTACAATGCATATGCAGAAAATATCCAAAAGGTAGTTTTAATATAGGCCTACATTATACGAAAAAAAAATCACTGCATTTTAAATGAACTGAACTTTATTTGAAAAAATATAAAACAATTAATACGTAATTGCGGCCATGTCATCAATAATTGTTCTCAAGGCCTCCTGTAGTTTCAACTAATAAACATTGCCCACACTGTTAACGTTAGTCAGTTGTTTATAATAAACGCAAATATATCCAACAAATATATTATTTTAATATTATTTATTATTTTGAAAACACCATCGCGCAAAAAATAATGTACAACGCATGTTTGTAAAGTGTTTTACAGAATCTAAATTTTCCTCGATTCTGTAAAAAACACTTCCCAACCTTGCATCGTAACATATTATAAACTGAAGATTTATAAGACTGTTATTCTTCCAGTTATAAGGATGCGAAACACGGACTCTTACTTTAAGGGAGGAAAGGAAATTAGAGTATTTGAGAATAAAGTTCTTAGGATTTCCAAGAAGCTTCTCAGTAAGATAAAGAATTGAAAGTACAGCCTTTATTGGATAAAGTCACGAATTACAGACAGAAATGGATTGATCACATGGATGGAATGAGTAAGGAGAGATATCCATTGTTAGCAAGAAATTATCAAGCAAGAGGAAGACGTGATGTTGGAAGACCTAGAAGACGTTGGGCTGATGCATTATGAAGTCGGAACGGGCAATTGCCTAATCCCTGGAGTGATGATGATGATGAAGTTCTTAGGAACATTTTTGAACCAAAGAGAGATGAACAGATGGTGAATGGCGAAAACTACATAACAGTGAACTATGTAGCCTTTATTGGAAGCCAGATATGTGTAATAAGAACAGTTAGGTCTCATAGACTGCGATAAGCAGGACATGTGGCACGAATGGGGAATGAAAGAGGTGCATGGAAGCTTCTTGTAGGAAAACCAGAAGGAAAGCGCCCAGTTGGTAGATCAAGAATGATTTGAGGAAAGTAGATTATACAGGGGATGATTGGAAAACATTAGCTAAGGATAGGGATTTATGGAGAGCTTATGTCCGTGCGATAATGGACCTATGGGTTGGAAAATTCCAATGAGTTAGTTAAGAAGCAAAGTAAAATAAATCACATTTATTCTGAAAACGTAACATTTTATATAATACTGTACATGTTTTACTGGACATAGAGTTTGAGAGAGTTATAATAAGGAATTAAATTTGATGTTGCTAAACAGTGTGTTTGTAATTGATTCCTCTGACTTGAATACATGTAATATTTCTACGACGTGGTTTACAATAACTCAACAAACTATAAGTTGGTCTGGTAAGCAAAACATCATCATGCAAATTAATACTAATATATTCCCACAAACAAGGAAATCCATATTACATCATTGTTATCCCTTTAATGCACATCGATAAGCAGTACACTTTGCTCTTCTATATAAACAAATGCTGTAATTCTGTACAAAATTAACGGAACGGAATAGATTTGATAAAGCACATCTAATCTACAGAGTAAAGCTAAAGCTTAAGGAAAATTTATATTTTAACAAAATTTGACCTCGAATGGGCCGAGGAGCAATCTTTTAATGAAAATACTAAAGCATTATGAATTTAGTTTTAAAAAGCAATGTATT
Organism: Diploptera punctata; assembly: GCA_030220185.1. Classification (NCBI taxonomy): domain Eukaryota; kingdom Metazoa; phylum Arthropoda; class Insecta; order Blattodea; family Blaberidae; genus Diploptera; species Diploptera punctata. The sequence continues at coordinate 731,676 of JASPKZ010009837.1, read as the reverse complement.
TTATTTTATAGATTGAGTAATTGAAGATCTCAAGAAATGTTCTGTTGTTATATTAATTTTCATTCGATCAAAGACAACTAGGCCTATATCATATTTTAACTTAATAGAGGAGCAATATTAAAGTTAGGAATAGGTAAGATGCTGGTATATAATAATAAACAGATAATATATTTTTTTCAAATGCCCCAGGTTTGTCTTTTCGACATTCCTGGTTTCTCTCCTGGCATGGCGTACTTGTAACCCACTTCTGAGGTTGGGGCGCCTGGAAGGCGGAGTTACGTTGCCCCGACGATATGATGGGTGATGATGATGATGATGATAATGGTGCGCCAGGAGAGTCCCTAATCCTAAGCTTAACCTAAGATGAATATGAATGATGATGATTGCGATGGCCATATGATTTCGGGGACCGTTTGGGCCTTAAAGTTTTCCTGACATTTGTCTTACAGGTGAGGAAAAACCCCGATAAAAACCTCACTCAGAAAAACTGTCCCGACCGGGGATCGAATCCGGGTCCGCTGCGTGACAAGGCAGCACGCTACCCCGAGACCACAGCGGTGGACAAACTGATAATATAATAGGATAATAAATTATTTGATGATAATTTAAACTGATAATATAGTAGGATAATAAATTATTTGATCATGATTGAACCCCGTTCATCTCGCGCCGGGACATGGATGCTTCCCTAGTGGGAAGTTTTTTACCAGACAAATTTACTTACACTTATTTCCCTACAGATGTCAGTGAGTGACATTTGGTTAATACGTAACCCTCGAGGAGATATGTAATGGAAATTATGGTATCACTCGAATGGAAGAAGAGAGGTAAATTTTGCTTAGATGAATTTTTATTCAAACTTGAGGTTCTTTTACGAGCCTGAAAATCATCAGACTCGGGACGGCTTGAAGTCTAATTATTTATCACGCCGCTTCATCAGACTATCCGACACACATAATCTTGACACTCGATCCCATCAGCACATTGTCCTTTATATCCCTCCTCATCACACTGTACATTATTCATTATCTTTTACGGTCTCACTTACCAAATCATGGAATTCCCTTCCGCCCTATGTCAGAGACTGTCAAACTATAACATCCTTCATAAAACAAACTAAACAATTATTTAATAACAAACTAACTTATACACCTCACTGATAATATTCTTTTAAAAATTAATACATTTAATTATTTATGAAAATAATATTAAGAATAACAAATATTTTCATTTGTTTTGTTTTAAATATTGTATAATCGTAAAATTAGTTTTCTATATCTCATTATTTTCCTTTGTGTTTTATATACACTAGACAGGGACAATTTAATATGCCTTGCTTGTATACATTTTATTATTAGTTTTAGTCTTAATTTTAACTAACATTAACTGGTTGTATTATAGATCGTAATATATTAGATATTACCTTTTTGATCAAATTTTTACTTAGTATTTAATATTAGAGTTAATTGAGATTGTTATATTCTGATGTAATATATGTTTGTCCTGGTGAGTGGAAGAGAAGGCCACATGGCCTTAACTCCACCAGGCTAAATTAAATCTAATCTAATCTAATCTAAGTCCCTCCCAGAGGACTCATCTCTTAGATTTTTCCCATCCTAAAAGTCCATCGAGCAATGACCGGTTTTAAACCTGCGACCCTCGGGACCAGAGACAAGGAACATACCATCAGACCACCACGGCCGACAGGATAATAAATTATGATAATTAACTATCAGTAATGTACATAATTATGTCCTACATGTCAGTATGACAATTTTTAGTGAAGTTTAGTAATAAAAATGATAATATATTTAAATTGGCAGAGTAAAAAAAAGTTAGATGAAGAACATAGATAACATATAAACAAATACTTCTTTATGAAATTAGAAAATTAATTATAAATAGCATATCTAGGATGCAATATCTCATATGAAGAAGAAAAGGATGTAAATGCAAAAATATCTAAGTTTTTTAAGAATTTTAGGGTTAATAAATTCTATCTTCAAGCCACAGTTAGCCCAAAAGCATTCAAGACTGAAAGTGTATAAACACTGGCTCTTCCAACTCTTTTGTATGGTAGCGAAGTATGGACGTTGAAACAGAAGGATATACAGAGACTTAGATCTGCTGAAATGAGATATCTTCGGAGGACTGCAGGATACACACTACTAGATCACAAAAAAAATGAAGACATCTTAGAAGAATTACACATGGAATCTTTAGAAAACAAAATTTCTGATTATAAGTCAAGATGGATATAACATGTTCATCGAATGGAAGATCACAGAATACCCAAACTAATGTTAAGATATCAACCTGCAGGAAGAAGAAGACCAGGACGTCCACTCAAAAGACTTCTGGATGGTGTTTCTCTTGAGGCCGAAACAGGTCAACAAATGGCCTAAATTCGTGAATGTACTATGATGATGATGATGAATTATAAATAGATTTAAAACATTAAACTAAAGTTAAAATTACTTATAATAATGTTACAAGGGAACGAAAAGAATAGAATCCACCAATAACTGTTTTGAAATCATTGCAAGAGAAAGAAATTTAAATTTATTTTGAAAGAAGCTAGTGTCCGGCAGCTCTTTTTTTTTTTTTTTTAATATTTCTTGAAACAAGTTGTTATACACGGAGACGCACTGTAATCGACTGAGCTTGGTTATTATTTTTTTTTTTTTAGTTTTTACTTCAGTTGTCGTGTTTTGTTCTTAAAAATTAGTTGTTTTTTTTCTCCTCTTGTTCTTCCTTCTTGTTTTACCTATTTGTTAACTTAATTTTTTTCTCACATATTTACATAAGGACAGGACACACACCCAGACTCAAGGAGGAGATTTAAAATCTCCTTCCCCGCCGGGAATCGAACCCGGGTCGCCGGAGTGGAAGGTAGGGACTCTACCGACTACGTCACGGCGACGGACAGCTCTTAATCTCTTGTGATAAGAATCCAAGCAGTTTATATAAAGAACAATTAATGTTATCATTTGTTTAGTACTACTTACATATTACATAACGGATTTTTCGTTATAGTTTAATAGAACATATATTCATAGGGCCATGTAATTCACTGTTATGTAGTTTTCTCCATTCACCTGTCCATCTTTCTTTGGTCCAAAAATGTTCTTAAGAACTTTATTCTCAAATACTCGCAATCTTCTTTTCTCCCTTAAAGTAAGAGTCCATGTTTCGCATCCATATAGGCTAATACAACTGGGAAATAACTGTTTTATAAATTTTCAATTTTACATTTTTTGAAAGGAGCTGGGAAGACAAGAGTCCATGTAATGCATAATAGCACGCATTTCCAGAATGAGATTATGTTTAATTTCCTTGTGCATCTCATTCTTATTTGTAATTATTGTTCCTAGATACTTGAAATAATTTTTATATATAAGGTGAATATATTATTATCACCGATAATTTCTAAAAAGAATGCGTTTATTCTATTATATCTGTAGACTGTACTTAAATACACACACACACGTAGTGTTAAGTTTCCCTGGTCTGTACTTACTCCGTTATAAACATTGAAGCATAGAATGTCTGAATGCTGATACAACTACTCCAATGACTCAACTCTAGTTATAATAGAACTGTAGTTTACATGAAACATCATTGAAAGAGAGCTATAACAAAGTATTCCGTTGTTTATCATTCTTATCATTAGGTATTGTTATGCTTTATATTCAGTAATGCTAAATACGAAACAGACTGAATACAGCGGAATTTCTAAGATGCAGATCAATCAAACATCTGTCAAATATGGTCGGAAATCTGACGCCGATTTCAATATGAAGGAAATACTCCTTAATAATCTAGACGTATCTTAAATTATTTCTTTGAATACACTTTTTTTAGAAAGGCTTCCAAGAACATAGGCGCCGACTTCAGGGGGGCGTAGCATGAACTTAAGAAGTCAGAAGCGTAGCCTCACCAATTGAATTAGTGAGGGGTCTCAGCCCTCAATAATATTCGAATGCAGATTCGTTATATTAAAAGCTGAAAGCGCTTAGAAGATTATTATTACATAAGACATAAGCCACAAGTGATTACAGCACTTTATATTCACAGTGACTATTTAACTCATGCCCTAAATGGGAGTCAATGACCAATCACCTTTCAATGACTTCTGTTTTACAACCAATCAGAGTCGTGTTTCACCAAATATTTATCAGTGTTATAATTACCATATTAAAGAAAACTCCTTCTTACAATATTGCGTTCCTTTGGCAATAAATAGTATGATCTGGTTGCAGTGATAAACAAAGGAAGCAGTAGAAGCGTACCTATCGTTTCTCATTTGTTTTCAAACATCGCCGTTTACATTAAATATATAAATATTTTAAAATAACTATAGTTAAATAATGATTTGTGAGTAAACAGCTTAATTTTATTCGTTAAATAGTCCTAACAAATGCCACTCTTGATTTCCAAATTCTCTAGATAAATTCACTCCTCACTTCGTGAGTCGTGAATTTATCGATAATTTGGAAATCACTCGTGGCATTACTTATGATTAGATGTTAAAAAGATGAATATTGCTACCTCCCTTCTCCCCCTCTTGCGCTGCATTTATATATATTGTCCACCGCTGTGGTCTCGAGGTAGCGTGCTGCCTTGTCACGTAGCGGGCCCGGTTCGATTCCCGGTCGGGACAGACTCCCGGGTGAGATTTCTTTCAGGGTATTCATCACCTGTGAGACAAATGTCAGGAAGCTTAGGGCCCATCGGTCCCCGAAAATCATCCAGCCATCATCCTTATCATCATCATTCCTCACGTGTCGAATGAAACGGGAAGCTACTACACCTATAATTTCTTAATAAAGCTGCAAAGCACAGCATGAAAATGCTATGAATGCAGTGAAAGTCCTACCCTCGGGCAGAATTACTATGGATGGATATACATATATATATATATATATATATATAGTGTCCACCGCTGTGGTCTCGAAGTAGCGTGCTGCCTTGTCACGCAGCGGGCCCGGGTTCGATCCCCGGTCGGGGCAGTTTTTCTGGGTAAGGTTTCCTCACCTGTAAGACAAATGTCAGGAAAACTTTCAGGCCCAAACGGTCCCCGAAATCATATGGCCATCATTATCATCATCATCATCCTTATCACCATCATCCTTCACCGGTGTGGAAAGCTACGGGAAGCTACCACACCTACAATTCCCTAGTAAAGCTGCAAGCATAATATGAAAATGCTATGATTGCAGTGAAGGACCTGCCTTCGGGCAGAATTACTATGGATGGATATATATATATATATATATATATTAATCAATGCCACCAGGTTGCCAATACGATATTTCTGGTATTCTCTCATGGCATCATGACACGGCGTACTGGTAATCCACTTCTGTGTTTGGGACGCCTGAAGGCGGGGTTAAGCTGCCCCGATGATATGAAAGATGATGATACGCCAGGAGAGGCCTTAAAATAAACTTAATCTAATGGGACTAATATGTTAATGATGGCCGTATGATGTTCGGAGACCATTTAGGCCTTAAAATTTCCTTACATTTATCTTACAGGTGAGGAAAAACTCCGAAAAACCTCACACAGAAAACTTGTCCCGATCTGGGATCGAACTCGGACCCGCTCCATCCGATCCGTGACAAGGCAGCACACTACCTTGATACCACAGATTACTTAATGGGTCTCAATACCCTTGTTAATCGTCCCATGCAGTAGCCGAGTGGTTTAAGGCATGATACCTTGATACAGAACTAAGGGACTTGCGCTGGTTCCAGTTCCCACGGACGAAGAAATATCTCCATGGAATTTCGGCCAGTATGGGACTGGTGCTCACCCAGCATCGTAAGGAATTTGGGTAGCTGGAATAAGTAGCGGTTCCAGGTTGAGAAAACCAGCTATAACGGTTGGGATACCCGATATGCTGACCACGTATCAACCCTCTATTGACTGGATGATCGTTCACCTCTATGGTTAACATGTGTGAAAGTGAGACCAGCAGCCGGCTGCGACTGGTAGGTAAGGATCTTCCATGCCTGTCGCTCTATGGAGTAATTCTTGTTAATCGCCAGCAGCTTTTCATTTCGCGACAATGGAAATGTATTTTGCCGTTACAGCGTAATATGTGATTTTACTGAATTACGGATTCTAAAACACCATACTAAAAAAAAAGTAATTCAACATTCCATTTACAAACATGCACAGTCTACGCTTTAATAAGAGATTACGGAGGGTTGTTTCCGATCTCTTAAAACGATTTGCCAAGTAGATTGTGACGTTGGAGCGTGAGTCATCAGGACAGGAGTGTGCGAGGTGATCAAACCAGTCAGTGTGCTGCTTCTGTTACACTCGCACGCGTGTTGCTCTCATAATGCCTAAGAAGATAGACCCGTTTTGGGAAGGGTACATTACTGCCCCTTCCGACGCTAATTATAGTTATTCCGCGATTATTGAGGCTTGCAAAAACGTAATTTTATGGTGTCAAAGTGTGGAATAACTCAGTGCTTAATAAAAAGGGAAAGGGTCGCTTGGGACTAATTCCAAAAGGAAAAAAAAAACGGGCAAATCCACGACCTGCTACTACCCGCACCCCAGATGTAATCTGAAAGGTCAAGGTCCTTATCTCTGGTGGTAACCCTGCCACACAAAGGGTGATTGCGAACAGATTGTAAATATCCCTTAAAACTGTAAACACCATAATAAACAAAGATTTAAACATGGGGAAGCGCCACAAAAGCAGGGTTTATAAATTGTTGCCACGTCACATTGCCGAATGCCGCACCAAAAGCAGGAAACTATGAAAAGCACCTGGCAGGAGAAAATTGATAAATTTTGGTCACACTTGATGAAGCATATGTTTATCTAGGAGACTGCAACAAACCCCGGGCAATTTACTATAGAGAAAGGGGTGAAAAAAAAATTCAAAAGTGGTATGCCGAATACAGAGAAAGTTTCTCCAATGGATTTATAGCCATCGCGGGATATTGCTACAATGAAAAACCGACCGTTCGTAGAGTAGTTAAAAAGGCCAAAATCAACTCCCAGTACTACCAGGAAAAGAAGTTCGCACCCCAATTTACCGGACTGAAATCCCAGCTCTCTATGGTACAGACAAAAACCAAGTTTGGGTGCACCAAGACAAGGCCTCCAGTCACACTTCGGGTTTAACCCTGACATTCCTGGAGAAATGGAGCAGGGAACTGGAATACATGCTATTCCATTCAGCAACGTCCCAGTGAAGTCTCCTGATGCATCGCCGCTGGACTTTGTGTCTTTGGACTCTTCAAAAGGGCACTGGAAAACAGGCGTCCTCGAACAATAGACGGTCTCTGGAAAGCATATAAATAGGAGTGGGAACTTCTAGACATGGCTGTGCTGCGTAAGAGTCTTCTGGAGTGGAAACTCCGATGCCGAACCATAGCTCGGGTGAAGAGCCATCAATTAGAACATGCTCGATGGTGGAGACACGGCTTTTCTTAAGGTAAAACATAAAAATAATTTATCAGAGATCAGAAACAACCCTCCGCATTAGGTATGGACGTCACGTGTCGAAGGTGAGAGGCCTTGGCGCAGATCTACGAAACATGCTGGTTCAAGTCCCATGGGGGGGGGGGAAATGGAATTTCTGCCAGATCTCATCGATCATCGTGAGGGTTTTGAGTAGCTACAGCAAGTAATAATTTCAAGATCAGAAACCTGACTATAACGGTTGGGGAACTGAATATCCTGATCACCTCACCCCTATATTTGGACATCTGGCGCATATATAACTGAGGGCAGCAACCGATAGTAAGTCAAAACATTCTAGGCGTGTCGAACCATATAGGTATTTTTCAGTTATGATCACAATTATCATCGAAAGCTGAAAAAGACAAAAAGAGATACTAGATTGAAATTTTTCTAAAAGATTGGCAGTTCATGCATTACTTTATGGGAGCAAAACTTGGATAATGACCAAAATATTACAAAGGAGAATACAAAGCGTAGAAATGAACTTGTTTAGAAGAGCAAAAGGCTGCACAAGATTGGATCGGGTAAGGAATAAAGATATAAGAAGAGAGTTAAATGTATATTCACTGAATGAAAAAATCTAAGAATGCAGAGATAAATGGTTTAGGCATGTAGAAAAAATATATGTAACAAGATTTCCAAAAGCATCATTTGACTACAACCCGGGAGGATCAAGGAATATAGGAAGGTCAGTGTAAATATGGACAAAACAATTGTGAGGCGGAACTGGCAGTTTGCCTAGCCCGTGAGGTGAACAAGAAGAGGAAGAAGTTAAAAAAAGGAATCTGATTCCATTACCAATTGTGTAAAATTTTTTGAGAGTGTTTTGAAGGATCCTAACTTGTGGATTTAGTGAATTGTCAGCACAAGGAAAGTATATCATCAAGTTATTATTGAGATCCTGAATATGATTAAAATTGGTTAATTTTTTGCGTTCATGATAGTGATATAGTCAGATTCAACCCAGGAAGTTACTGTGTGTTTGGAATAGGGAACTGGGTTGCCATTTTAACCGTATTTTCTTGAGAGAAATCCTTAAATAAAACTGAAGTATGCAACACAGAAGGTAGAGAGTTGTAAGTTGTAGCCGTCCAAGCCACCCCCTCTTAAAGAAAAAAAAAACACTTGTCACTGAGCTCGTGCGGACCTGTACTTCCCTGTGTGAAAGTGTTGTCTCTCATATTTCTAAAACTAGTTTGCATGCCGTAATATAAAAACTATGTTTTTTAAATATATAGTAAATAGATTTGGAAAAAGCACTGCTAATCTTCCCCCTCCTCCCTCCCTAAACAAACCAATACCGTTATCATGAGTTTGGCAACATCTGTACGTAGGGGACACTGGCGTAGCCCGTAAGGTCTGTAGTAACTTCCTCGGTTGAATTAGAGTGTAGTGATAATGGAAAGAAGTAATTCTCTTCATGCCCGATGTTGCTGTAACATATTGAAGAAGGATTTGTGTCCCGAAAAAGAAATACTGGTTCAGGTTGTCTCGTGAAATACTGGTTCAGGTCTCTTCTTAGGGTCAGAAGTTGCTACACTGGATAGGAAAACACTTCCGAATTACTAAAAAAATGTTTCTTGTAGAAATAATTGCAAATTTATTCACTTCTTAATTTCCCAGCAGATTAAGTAGATGTAGGTGGTATTATTCTTCACCGTCAACTAAATTAAATTATTTTCTTTTCTTGAATAAATTATTCTTCTTGCATTAAATATTACATTTTATCACGAGAGCTCTATTTGCATCTATCTTTGTTGAAAGTTGTATGCAGAATGACTAGTGTAAAATTCTTTTATAATTTTAAGACCATTATTACATCACATGATTTTAATTTTTAAATTCTATTGGTTAATAGTTATTTAGGTATAAGGTTTAATTTGATTCGTTAAATAAGAAAGTTAATTGTTTTAACATCCAATCAGAGTTTAGTATACTTTCATTTAAGAATATGAAGTTATGCAGTTGTTCTTATTACAGTTATAATAGAAGGCTTTATAATTTTGACAACAATGACTTAAAACAGTTTTTAAAAGCATTCTTTACAAAAACCGTTATGTAGTACAATTTCTTTAATTGTTACTGATACATTTTTATTCAACAATAATAAATTATTTAGATATTTTTTATTTATTTAAGTTATATTAAAATATTAAAAGAATTTAAAAATACAAAATTATTAACTTTAACTTGTATATATTCATTGCAATATTAAAATCCTGCTATAGCCCGTAAGGTCTGTAGTAACTTCCTGGGTTGAATTAGAGTGTAGTGATAATGGAATATGGATTTTCCAGATATGTTAACATGGAAAAGCTGATTATTGTATTTAATACCAAGAATATAAAAACCTAGCAGTCCTAGCTCTAAGAAATGTAAGACGTGACAATGTTGCTTTCTGATAAATTTAAATCTTGAAACAGCTGCCATTGTCGGCTTTTCTTTGATGTGCTGGTCATTAACGAAGATATGCGGTACTATAGTAAATTATCGGTAACTAAAAATAAATTATTGACCATTTCGTTTTCAAACCACATGTCTGTCTTTTCTTTTAATTTTGACTCTACTAGTATAGCCCTATTGTGTGAACATAATTTGACTTCCACAAATGATCTGTTTTCCAAAATGTGTAACTTATGTTGTAAGAATCTCATATTCGTTAAATTTTCCATTTAATGGATATAAAAAGTTTGTTAGATCCCAGTATCGTTTCCTAGCGTTTGGTAACAATACCGCAATAAGAACATTCATTTTACTGGCGGGAAAGTACATAAGTAAAAATTGTGATTTTGTTTGTTTCGTTTTCTGTTCAAAATTAATCTGCAAGTTTCATCTACATTTTATTCTCTAAGCTCTAAGAACATTAAGTGAAATATAAAATTTACCACTCTGATTGACAATTAATAATTATTGTACGGCCATTACGCAATATAGGACATATGTTATAGCATATTCATCTAACCGGATGGATCCTGACATATGATACGAGTGAAGTGCCACACTTGGAGTAGTGTGGCTCATTCCGCGCCATCGGCTTTCAAACTCTCTTCTTGCCCGACGGTGTGGTTTACGATGCCTTGCTTTAGGACACTTCATCTCATATCCAACTCACTTTGTCCTATGACTTAATATCTACGCATACAAAAGCTCTGACTTGAGGAAAACACCCGATAACGATAACCACTAGGAAATTTGACTGTCAAAGAGCCTCAACTAGTTCCAGCAAGCAGCACCCTGGGCGGTGCTTAGTTACTGCCATCACTCAGCAGCAGCATTATATTTTCATTATCTCGATGATGATTAAAAATATAAAGTTCTAATGAAAAGTCACTATCTTGACTTTCCGTATGTGCTTTTCTCGCTGATCAAAGATAAGTTCATTGTTCATATGAAGTGGCTATAGTAGAGGACAGATAGCGTTTTGTGTTCTTCATTTTCATCTAAAGAAATCGATTGTTGGTAATAATAATAATAATAATAATAATGATAATATTGGGCATTACCGAACAACGTTTGGTGCAGATCCACCCAATGGGTCAACAATTAGTAAATGGTACAGTGATTTTAAGGCAATTGGATACAACAGCAAACAAGTTGATTGGGCGTGCTGGACATGAAGACAGTAAAGCTCTTCCTTGCCCTTCACGTTCAATATAGAGCTGACATCCATTGATTTTTAGTTGATCAAGCAAGCTAATGACCATGTTTACTTGCCACACCCATGCTATACTTCATGTCACCTTTACCACAGACTTTCCATAACCTGCGAACCTCGGAATCAGTTACGAGCATAGTAACTACTAATTTACCTGGAGCGACAATATTAAAATGTCGGCCGCGGCGAACTAGTGGTTATGCTCCTTGCCTCTGGTCCCGAGGGTCACGGTTTCAAACCCGGCCGGGTTCGATGGATTTTTAGGATGGAAAAATCCGAGGCTCACCTCCGGGAAGGACCTCAAGCCATGGGTCCCGAGTCTGAAGATTTTTATGATTGTAAAATATCCTTAAGCCTGAATAGAAAAAAATTATAAGCAAAATTTACCGACGTCATCATCCTAGTAATATCTTAGTTGCCTGCTAGATGTCTTATTGGGTCGGTATGTTGATCGCTTACCATTTATGGCATCTATGGGCAAAAACTAAATTAACTTAACCTAGTAACTCCTAACAAAGGAGATGCTAAGGCAACATTGGGCAACACCATTGTAGATAGATAGACAATATGAATGATATGAATGTTCGTGTTGTCTCGTAGGTGACACCAACATTAACCTGATCACACCTAGGAGGCCATCCAGTTTGTTGTGTGTCAAAAGACTTGTATGTGATCCAGATTTAAGATCATTCGACTCGTAAAGTCGGCATCGGCCACTTAAAAGTAGGTGCAATCAGATACGTTAAATTAAGGGGAGAGAGAGAGAGAGAGAGAGAGAGAGAGAGAGAGAGAGAGAGAGAGAGAGAGAGACGGAGGGGAGAGAGAGAGAGAGAGAGAGAGAGAGAGAGAGAGAGAGAGAGAGAGAATGTAACTTAAAATGTAGAATGTTTAAAATTAATTACGTAAGTGTGGTTGGGTAGTTGAGAAGAGTAATTTAGATGGGATATGTAAACACGACGCCTGGATCTTTGCTCTAGTTAGCTTGTACAAACATATTTTACTGGCTTGAATATTGTGTGCACTTTGTTTGGGTGGTCAGTTTGGACAACTCATTAATATCCGCATTAATTACTCTTAGTGACCAGAGCGGTTACAACGTATTCGTTCTGCCGGACAGGTAATCTGTCGGTCTGTCAAGTTGATGCACTCTCTCAGTCAACTGTCGTTTGTTTGTCTGACATGAACATACTAGTAAATCTCAAGCATCTAGTCAAACCTTGATCTAGACATCGAACATTGTTTTGAGGTAAACCACAGTGCAATCACAAAAATTCCTGTTTTAACTCATTTTTAAAAGTAACTTAATTCGATTAGCTGAAGGGAAATTACCACTTACCGTCAAATATTTACTCATCCAATTCCTAACTGCTTGCTGATCAAGTTTTTCTACAGAAATTTTGCTTTTATAAAGTCTCCACTGTATCATTTATAAATCGACACCAAATTCCCAACAGGTTTTCGGAATAGCGAAATAAGGCTCTCCCTTTTCATTACTATAAACATTATTTGGTCCAAACGGTCCCCGAAAATGATCTGGCCATCGTTATCATATTCACCTCATTAGATTAAGTTCAGATCATTTGTGGAAGTCAAATTATGTTCACACAATAGGGCTAGACTAGTAGAGTCAAAATTAAAAGAAAAGACAGACATGTGGTTTGAAAACGAAATGGTCAATAATTTATTTTTAGTTACCGATAATTTACTATAGTACCGCATATCTTCGTTAATGACCGGCACATCAAAGAAAAGCCGACAATGGCAGCTGTTTCAAGATTTAAATTTATCAGAAAGCGCATCATTACCAACATCATCGCTTATCATATATCATCGGGGCAGCGTAACTCCATGTTCCAGGCGTTCCAGTCTCAGAATTGGATTACAATAACAGCAATGCCAGGAGAGAATACCAGAATGTCGAAATGACAACTTGGTAGCATTGAATATATGTTTATTACGCTGGCATGCCACGGCATAGAAATTGTCCACAAATGGTGCTTGTGAGAATGGTCGGTGGATTCTATATATATATATATATATATATATATATATATATATATATATATATACATCCTCCCGGCAAGGTCCGATGGACCCATTTACGAACGGCATGTGTGGCCCTCCAGTCATGCTGGGGGTTTATGTGAGTGGGCGATGTTAACCACCATTATAAATAAAAAATTGATGCTCACCTAAAAAACGGTTACATTTATGCTGAAGTAATGGCAAATCCTTCAGATAAGTTTCCGGAGGTATAGTACCCTTTTCGGATCTCCGGGTGGGGACATCTGCAGGACGTCATATGCAGAACATCCTTGAAATTCTCCAATGGAACAAAGATGAAGAAATGAACGAAGAGCATGTACAAACCTGTGAAGAATTACCTGTTGGGTTCACCATAGAGAAATGTTGGAGAGCAAGAACGCTAATGGCTTCGTTGCCAAGGCCCAGCATTTGAAAACAACAACATATATGTTTATATATATCTATAAAATCTAATTTAATTTCCTTCTTCTTCCTTCCAAGTATTAGGCCATGGCCTGTTACGATCCTATAGAAAAATTCCCCTCCAGCGTTTCATAGGACGGCCCAGAGATATTCGTCCTCTTGGTATATAATTATAAACAGCTTTGGGGATCCGATTTGAACTCATTCTTTCAAGATGGTGTTTCCAATTCAGTTGGTACTGTTTAATATATTCCAAAATTGGCGTAGTCTTCATTTCTTTTAAGATATCGGTGTTCCTTTTCCGATCCCATCTGGTGTAACTTTCTATTCTGCGCATGAATCTCATTTAACAAGCCGTTATTCTGCTTTCATGTTGTCTTTTTAGTGTCCATGCTTCACTACCATAGGTCAAAACTGGTCTAGCCGAAGTGTTATATAAAGTAATTTGGTGTTTTTTTTTTTCATTTTCAAATTAACAATAACTTCGATTTTTGTAATTTATTTCTCAAGCAATATTGCTAACTGTACAACCAGGACAGTATATGAACCGCTAAATTTTAAAAGGGAACTTCTGCAGACTTGACTTTCTTTTATGAAAAATTAATTTAAGATTCCTCGCTGAACCAATGGCAATCTGAAGACCAGTTATAGCAAGCAAAATGGATGACATCAAGAAAAGTATGAAATAATTTAAGAGGAACTCCTGCCCTTTGGCAAGAGATCGAAACCTACCAACTAGGATCTTGAAGCGAGCCTAAAGTAGAGGACTTAAATTCATTATTACCACTTTCGTTATTATTGTTTAAATCTGAAAACCAATAGGCCTACTTTTTAAATTTGATGTGAGTTTTAAATGTTTAGACGATTTGAGTTCTAATGTATTTGAAAGTTAATAGACCTACATTTTGAGTTTGATTTTACTTTTATTGATATTTCTGGCTTTATCGACATTTATCTCCAGAAATTCTACAAGTTTTATTCTGTTTGATGTTACAAGTAAAAAAAGTCTTATACAAAATTTAAATCTGGATATACTTACCAAAGTAAGTAATTTTAATATCTTTCCCAACAAAAAATATATAAACTGTGATATACATCCATGGATCAGTATGGCGGAATACATACAGGAAGGCACAAGATAAAGTAACATATACCAAATTTAAAATTTTTTAAAAATATATATTCTCGCTGGGAATGAAACCCATGCCACCAGAGTGAAGGGTAGGGTCTTTAACAAACACGTCACAACTGCCAACTAATTTTCTTTTCAAATCAACGATTATGTTTTAACAATTGTCAATAGGGCAAGGATTTTAATGCACTAAAAGTTAAGATAGCAACTTAGTATGTATTATTCGATTGTTTCTGTGTGGAATCAAAATAAATGACAGAAATTTAACTTTTCATTATATTATTGGAACTGTTTGTATGTGAAACCAAGACAAAAAACAGCCAGAAGTCTTACTTCCAATTAAACTATATTACAATCTACACCATTCACAATATAATTATAATATTATAATATGATCCATTATTGGAACTGTGTTAAAATAAAAGTATTGGAAAATGTTAAATAAATAGTAATAGCAGGACTTTCCCCCCATATGCTAATTGGAGTATCTTCGATGAGCTTACATTTTTAGTTGGAGGTAGAAAGCATACTTATTGTTTCGAACGCATTTTTGTTATAGAAATATGAGTAAAAGATACGTAATTCGTCTAAAGATAAAAATCATATGAAAGTCATTAATTGTATTATATTCGTAATAAGCCAGAAAATAGTACAACCCTGTAAGTTGGTATCCTGAATTAAGTATAAATTAAAGGTATTCTGACAGATTTGCCTTCTTAGTAGGAAATTTATTTACTTTTCATTAATCTATTTAATATTAACCCTCCATGAATGAGGTTTGAAAAACCAATATAAAGGCGAATTACTTTATACTGGTATCTATATTCTAATAATAAACAGGCCTACTAATTAGAGTAAAGTTCTGTATCTACTTGCAAAAAAATTGTCCTTACATGAAAACATACAATCTCCCTGTTCTAGCCAATCATCCAAATAATGTATCCCTATATATTTTTTCTTGTACATCAGTATTTTTTTTGTTAATTCTAGACAGCTTCAGACATGAAATATTACGAATTTTGATACGGATGATGACATTCAGGTATTCTACTTTGTAGGTTATTTTGTTTGTAGAAAAAGCACAAATTATTATTAATTATACACAGGATATCTGAAATTTTGTTCAACTCTTTTTCAGAAGCTTTGACATCGAAAATCATAAGACGTCCAAGGTATCCAAATATATGTTATGACACTATGCAACATTACAAAAACACTGGAATGCTTGAGAAAGATTAGTTTTAAACTGAGAAGGATCAAAGAAGTGCCGAAAATAAAGACAAGCTAGGATAGCATGTAAGAACTTATCAGTAAAGAAAAAATAGTTTTTTTTCCCCCTTCAGATCTACCGTACAGCATATTTTTTCTACAGGGTCCTCTATAACATGCAGATGGTCAAATACAGAAGTTAAAAATATGTAAATATGTCGTACTATTGAATCAATCGGTAAATAGGCTTAAGTCAGATGCGTAAATGGCTCCGTGAAGCAAGAGATTGAACGCTCGCCCTCCACTTGTTAATCCTGAGTTCGCTCCATGTGGACGAATCGGGCCAGAATAGCATTTTCTCGGGTTTCTCCCGTTTCTCCCTATCAGAAACTTCATTCCATCACTTCTCTATACACAATGTCATCTATTTCATTTCGTTTCATCTGCACCTGTGATGGTGGGACAGGTCTGGCCAGTCTGCACCCTTGTATATCAAAGAGTTTCAATAAATGGGGCTTCTTCTCAGTTCATTAACCGACCTGACTTTATGACTGACACAAGTAGGCAAGATGGTTTATCACATCTCTTAATTCTAGTGATTATTAGCTTCAAATGTTTTATTGTAGTTATGTACGTTAGTTTTTATTCAATAAACTGGAACTGATTAAAAAAATACCAGCTTCAAATTTAATCTAAATTCCTGAATATAATCACAATTTTGTGACGATCCATCCAAAACTAAAAAATCCATTATTCCCATTATAAAAGCTATGTAAACAAAACTTTGGGCAGAGTTTTCAAAATCCTTTTTTGCATAATTAAATAACTCATAAATAATCTTCTCACTTCAACATGAAAGAAACTAATAATTTAGTATAACAGTGTCCTGAAATTTAATTTTGAAGCCCAGAGGGGGATGATAATCCCCCAAGTGCACAGCTCTGATAATTCCACGAGACTTTTAGATTCAAGCTAATCGAAAGATAGAGAGAGGTTATCTTCTCTCTTTATAGCCTGGCTGCCGCCTTCCAACTCCGCAGTGATTTAATCCTCTCTGTTTTAATAATATTAAAGTGTCTATTAGTCCAGTTGAGTTCAGGTTTCCCATATTCCATGTAAAATAATATTATCAAAAACCGCTTACGATACTGTAAATGTGTAGCTAAGGCTTAGCAGTTCTGCTAAAATTAAACAGAAGGCGAACGAGAACCGAATTAAATCCTGTTGATGTTATTCTTGCTGACGTCAGCATTTTGGATTTGAATTCAAATACCAGAGATTAAATGTTGCAATTCGAGTATTTATAGGATATTTGCATAATCTCGACACTATAATTCAAAATATTGACCACTCTCATGGCCTTATGACTACAATCATGAGGTCCCAGATTCGGTTCCAGGTCAGAAATCAGTAATCATTTAGGTTAATTTAGGTTTAGGACTTTCCTGGTGCATCATTATTATTTATACCTAAGGATATCATCCGAAACGTAATTCCGCTTTCCAGGGACCCCACCTTAGAAGTGGGTTAGAATTCCGCCAATGCCAGCTGAAAAATTCACAAATGTGGTAAGACAATGTAGTAGCATTGGACAAAAATTTCAACATATAACTGTCATTATGTTAACTATATCACTTGGCGCAGGCTTTGCTGTCATTACTCGTATCTATAAGAGTTCCTTAATTTCTTTATAATCAATTGAGTTGGTGTTTACTTGATGAAAATCCATATGTATTAATTAAATAAAAATAAAACTTACAGTTTTATTTGATTTTCATATTTATTAAGATAAACACTTTAAGAAGTTGAACATTAGTGTGGTATTTAAAACTAATAAAACTTTACAAAAATATAATAAAAAACAATAAAACCAAAATAAAAATTATCAGGTGTATATAAATTGAAGTGTGGCACATGTGACAATGTCTGTATAGGACAAACTGGTAGACCTTTTATCTCTCGTATGAAGGGACACATGAGAGCATATAACAAAAATTTAGAATATCCAAAATATGCTAACCATCTATTCCATTTTAATCATTGTTTCGATCCAAATTTTGAAATTTTACATGTTTGTGATAAGGGTAAGAAGTTGGATATTTTGGAGGCTTTAGAAATAAATAAATTGTTAAATTCTCAACTTGATTTGAATGAATAGCCTTTGTTAAATTAAAATTTTAAATAAATTATTGTATTGTTGCTTAGATCAGTTGATATGTACTATAATACGTAACACAATTCATAATTTGTTAACGTCTCTGAAGAAGGTACAGTGTACCGAAACAGCTGTAAGTGAATTATATATTAATAAATATGAAAATCAAATAAAACTGTAACTTTTATTTTTATTTAATTAATTTCTTTATGTATACATTACACCTTTCACCATAAAATTTTATAGGTTTTAATAAAAACTGTAGCATATTTTAAAATTATTTTGAAAATAAAAGTAGTAATTTATACTCAGATTCTGAATTACGAAACGAACTTATACACAGGCTTTTTTAACTGCAATAAATGTAATGATAAATAATAAACAGAACTAGAAAGTTTATGGATTTGCATTATCTTTTTCTATTAGTTTTAAGGATCTAATTCATTGCTAATTAATTAACTTCACAAATAATCACATTTAAGCTTAATGAACTATATTTGATGCTGCACATATATGCATATTTTGACTTTCATTGTAAATTCATAACATTTCGTCATTAAACCTGGTTTATGTTGCGTAAAATGCATAGTTTTGATTTGTAGAATAAAAAGCGTCATATTTTTATCACAGTAGACTAAATTTCATATAAAAACATTTTAATATTTGGCATAACTATGTTTCAGATTTAATTTCTCTACAGTTAATCTTATTTTAGTCAATACTAATAAAATTCAGATCAAATTCCGTTGAGGTGAATAGTCATAAGATCAAAGATAAAAATTAAAATGTACCTGTTGGCAGGTGCCGTCGTCCTCAACTTTGTTAAAATGATGTATGTAAAATATTAACTGCAGGCTTTTCGGAAGTTAACTTCCATCATCAACCTTATTTTATTCTCATTGAATTCGATCTGGATTATTTTTTACAAACATATATACATATAATGGAACAGAATTCTACTAAATTGCATAGGTTTTACAGAGATGTTGGCTGAAGCCATGATTACAGGTAATTTATAACAGTATAATGTGTTGTTTGATTGTTAGACATTTAGCATGCCACCTCCTTTATATTTTCTACTCGCTTCCATTCGCTATCCCCCACAATAACTGAAATCACGCGATAGAGAGAAAATTTAACTCTAGCTGTTCCTCTACATGGAACACCTCGCTATTCTTCATCCTTCCTTGTTTCAGCCACCCGACTCTGGAATTCCCTCCCCTCGTATATCAAGGACTGCCAGACTCAAAAACAGTTCAGACGAAACTCGCTTCATATTTCCTTAGACAATATACTATATAACTGTGTTTCACGTATTCTTTTGTTATTCCTTTATATTTTAAACTTTTCTTACCAAGCCAATTGCTTAATCTAATTATAGATTATTATTATTATTATTATTATTATTATTATTATTATTCATTCTTTCTTTCCCTTGTCAACTTTATATTATGTAGCCTATATCTATTATGTATCATTAATCAACATGTAGATAATCCATAATTGTTATTATATGTATAATATATGAAGTGGAAGAGAAGACCTTAAATCCATCAGGTAAAATAAATAAATTATATTATTTTTGTCCACCATAGCGATAAGATGGATGATTTCTACAACATCGCATCAGGCGACGATTGGTTTTTCATTTATTTATTGGAATCCATTACAGTTCCTCTAAACAGTAATCAAAGACTAAAACATGCTACATTCCTAACATACTGTGACACTTCGTAATAAAGGCGTTTGAATTTCGCGGATGACGGCGAGAATAGTGGTCTCGCGTTGGTAGAAATAGATTCATGAGTCGCCGACTTTCGAGTCGAAAGACACGCGCAGATGATCGATGCGTTTGGACTGCCGTTCCAGAGATTTCTCTAAGCCTCTACTTCACCTGTCGGGAAAGATCGATGCCAGAAACTTCCATACTGGAAAAGTCTCGATCTATATACTCTGTTGAGAGGGTCAAGAGTCAGTCAGTTTGTGAAGTGGCAGCGATACAGTGACTGTGATTGGGAGAAACTGTGGCAAGTGGACTCGTCAGAGATTGTAGTGCGATAGATAAACTTCTTATTCTTCTTCTTCTTCCTTTCATGTGATAGACCTAGTGGTCTGTGATGGTCTCAATCCAACGTTTGAAGTTTCTGTCCAAAGATCTCTTGCCTGGTGGCTGGTAATTTAAGATTTGATGTGGTATTCTTGTTCTGCTCATTCTTCTTACGTGAGATTTCCGGTTGTTTCTGTATTCTTGCACATATTCCATGACTGATTCTGTTTGTAATTATTTGAAAATCTCATAATTCCTTTTATGGTCTGTTCTTCAATAACCTGCAGTACGTCTCATAAATTTCGTTTTTGCCGCAGTTAGTCTTTGTTCATCCACACTGCGAATTGTCCAGGCCTCACTGCCGTAACATAATATGGGTCTGGCCAGTGTTTTATAAATTCTAGTTAAATAAAGTTATTATCTCCTCTACTATTTAATTTTGTACTAGAGCATGCCATTAAATCTTTAGAGAATGAAGAAGGCTTACAACTCAATGGTATTAATAAGCTGCTAGTTTATGCTGATGATGTAGTATTATTGGCCGATAGCGAGGAGATACTAAAGGACAACACGCACACACTATTGAGTAACACTAAGGAATTAGGACAGGAAGTAAATATCAATACAACTAAATATATGGTCACATGTAGAAATACATTATATAATGGAAATGGACAGCTAATGACAAATGAGGGAAATTTTGAGGAAGTGGCTGAATTCAAATACCTAGGAACAATAATCACAAATAGGAATGAGATGCACAAAAAAATTAAACATAGGCTCAACTCTGGAAATGCGTGCTCTTATGCATTGCAGAGACTCTTGATGTCCCAACTCCATTCAAAAAACGTTAAACTGAAAATATACAAAACTATTATTCTACCAGTTATATTATATGGATGCGAAACATGGACTGTTACTTTAAGGGAGGAAAGGAGATTACAAGCATTTGAGAATAAAGTACTTCGGAAAAATTTTGGACCAAAGAGAGATGAACAGACAGGTGAATGGAGAAGACTACATAACAATGAACTACATGGTCTTTATAGGAAGCCAGATATAATAAGAATAGTTAAGTCTCGTAGACTGCGATGGGCAGGGCATGTTGCACGTATGGGGAATGAAAGACTTGCTTGGAAGCTTCTTGTAGGAAAGCCAGAGGGAAAACGCCCAGTAGGTAGACCAAGAATGAGGTGGGAGAATAACATTAACTATGATTTGAGGGAAGTGGATTATACAGGAAATGATTGGAAAGCATTAGCTCAGGATAGGGATGTATGGAGAGCTATGTCCGCGCAGCCATGAACCTACGGGTTCGATAGTGCCAGTGAGTAAGTAAGTAAGTAAGTAGGTATGGAGTTCTTCGGCATCTCTGTGTTGTTTTATTACGCCAAAACAACGTGATGACGACCCGACGGTAAACTATTGACAATATAAAGGATATAGTACTATGTAACAAGTCATTGAAGACCATGAGTTCCTTATATGGAAACCCTCGCGAAAAATACCTGAATAATGTGTGAAAGTCTGTGCATATAGTTTTGTTTCTCCCCATGTTTAATTATGACTTCGTCATCAACCACGTCCTAATAAAGTATCAGTTCTTTATACCAGGAGAGCTAGTGAAACTCATGTTATACCTAGGTCCTGCAAAGCTAAAGTTAAGCTAACATGTTATAGAGAAACATATTTTAATTTATCAGACAAATGCGAGTATTTTTTATAAATGTGATTTCTTCATAAATTAGAACAAGCTGAATGGTTGCTAGACAATATTATTAATGAACAATAATTTTCAACGTGAGACTGTACACAGAGACGTCTTCAAGCAACATTCATTTGACAAACAACAGCACTGCTTCAATTTCCAAGAAATCTTTCTTAGATTTTCATTTATCATTTAGCGAAGTAAACAATGAAGTTTCTAGAAAATGTCTGCATTAATTATGTTACCTTTAAATTTCATCTGAGAAGAATTTTACAAATCTCTATTGCCAGCTAAACTTCCAAGGTAGAACAAAATAACACAAATAAAACCAATCCACGAGTCACCGATAATAATAATAATAATAATAATAATAATAATAATAATAATAATAATAAATAATAATAATTAGAGTGAGTAATTATGTGAAGAAAATAGAAAAATATGAAATCTTTATAATAAAATATCCAAAAACATTAAAATGAAAACATAAAAACATGAAGGTACTAAACTTACTAACTCACTTGCTCTATGGAACCCATTGGTTCATGGCAGCACGAACATATGCTCTCCATATATCCCTATCCTCAGCTAATGTATTCAATCATCCCCTGTAAAATTTACTTCCCTCAAATCACTGTTAATGTTGTTTCCCATCTCATTCTTGGCCTACCTACTGGACACTTTTCCTCTGGCTTTCCTACAGGAAGGTTTCATGCCCCCCCTTTCATTCTCCATTCTTGCCACATGTCCTGCCCATCGCAGTCTCCGAGACTTAACTGTTTTTTTTTTATAGCTGGTTTCTTATAAACTGTTATGTGACCTTCTGCAATCGCCGGTCTGTTATCTCTTTTTGGATCAAACAATTTTGTAAGAACTTTATTCTCATATACTCGTAATATGTCCACCGCTGTTGTCTCGAGGTAGCGTGCTGCCATGTCACGCAGCGGCCCCGGGTTCGATCCCGGTCGGGGCAGTTTTTCTGGGTGAGGTTTTTATCGGGATTTTTCCTCACCTGTAAGACAAATGTCAGGAAAACTTTACGGCCCAAACGGTCTCCGAAATCATGGCCATCATTATCATCCTTATCATCATCAACATCATCATCACCCTTCACCGGTGTGGAAAGCAACGGGAAGCTACCACAACTACAATTCCCTAGTAAAGCTGCAAGCATAGCATGGAAATGCTATGATTGCAGTGAAGGACCTGCCTTCGGGCAGAATTACTATGGATGGACTCGTAATATTTTCTCCTCCCTCAAAGTAAAAGTCCATCTTTCGCATCCATATAATACAACTGGGAAAATAACAGATTTGTATAGTTTCAGTTTAACGCTTTTTGAGAGAAGTCGGGACAAGAGTACCTGTAATGCGTCATAGCCTGCATTTCCAGAATTGTGCCTATGTTTAATTTTTTATGTTCCTCATTCCTGTTTGTAATTAATGGTCTTAGGTATTTGAATTGAGCCAAATATTTGAAATTTCGCTCGTATGACATTATATAATAAAATACACAATGCTAGATCATAAAATAATGAAGACATCTTTGTAACGTAAACATCGGGAAGATTGACGACTTAAAAACGATGATAATAATTTTGCTAATTTTCAGCATTCAACTTTTAAAGTAGTGAATGTATAATTCAATCTCACATACTGCTAATAGTATATTGCGATACGAGTGTGGTAAACACTTGATACGGATAGAGGAAAATTTAAAAAAAAAAAGCGCTTGCGCCGAGTTTCTTTAAATTTTCGAGATTCCGTTATGTGTTTACCACATGAATATTGCATATTATTTTTTGCACTATGTGTATTTATTTTAGTAATTAAGATATTAGCTGCGAAATATCATACGCAGCAGAAACAGATATAAATAACAAAATAAATAAGTTTAATTATATAACAGGAACACTAAAAAGAACTTTGAAAAATAAAGCCAGGAAAGACTCTGTAATGAAATTACTACAAGACAATGACAGTGCCTATTATTAGTTATGGATCCGAAACATGGGCAGTGACAATACAACAATCTGCCAGGATACAATCTGCTGAAATGAGATTCCTCAGACCAATAGCACGATATCAAAGAACAGACAAAAAAACATAACACAGAAATAAGACAACAACTAAAAATAGAGGAATTAAACTCAACAATAGAGAAATACAGAACAAACTGGAAAGAACACTTGGCAAGGATGACTGAGAATAGAATACCAAAAGCAGCACACAACTATTCACCATGAGGAAGAAGAAGTTTGAGAAGACCAAGGAAAAGATGGAAAGAGCAGCAATTTGGAACCGGAACAGGCTAGTAAATAAGCATAAACCGTGAAGAAGAAGAAATTAGCTAAAATATTAATATTTTTTAATGCCTCAGGTTGTCCTTTTGGACATTTCTGGTGGTCTCTCCTGGCATAGGCGTAATTGTAACCCACTTCTGAGGTTGGGGCGCTTGGAATACGGGCGTACGTTGGCCCGATGATATGATGAATGATGATGATAGTGGTGCGCCAAGAGAGTCCTTAATCCTAAGTTTAATCTAAGATAAATATGAATGATGATGATTGCGATAGCCATATGATGTTCTGGGACCGATTGGGCCTTAAAGTTACCTGACATTTGTCTTACAGGTGAGGATAAACCCCGAAAAAAACCTCCCCCAGGAAACTATCCCGACCGGGGATCGAATCCGTGTTCGCTGCGTGACAAGTCAGCACGCTATATCGAGACCACAGCGGTGGACATATTAATAAATACACTTAAAGATAAATGTTAGATTTCAGAAGTGAATCGGATATATGTGTTGCTATTGAGAAATAACAGAATTGTTGGTCATGTCGCCGTATTATATTTGTCAAAACTGTAAAACCAATTTGATATGTGGTTTATTTCTGATTATGGAGAGAGTTTTCGACGATGTGTGCAGTGATGATGAAATAGAAGAGGCATGGAAAGCTAGATGTGATGAATTAATATCGAAATGAATACAAATTGAAGTATCACTATCAATATTTCAAATTAAATGTTTTTATTTACCGCACTAGAGCTTTTGGTCATTTTAAAGTATTGAAATTTCTTTTGTTTTCATAGCAACCACGGTTCTATGCGGAAATGTCAAATTACAATGCACATCAACAATAAGTATACAATATACAATATTAGTTACATAGTGCAAAAAATTATTAATCAGACAATATTCAAAAAGCGTAATATAGGGAAATGAATTACAAAATCCATTTCTTGAAAATGGACTATGATAGCTTTTAGCCGTCACACTTCAACTATCGAGTACTGTACTTTATTTAGCAGGCCTGTGTTCTCATTTGTTTCTAAATGACAAACTCTGTCGATACTGATGAAAATGTATTGTTTTATGGAGTTGAAATGCAGACATTAAATTGATTTAGCCTTGTTGTAAACGGAATAGAGTATATATGAAACAAAGCCTCGTGTGATAAGAGTTATGTATGTATACTTCATATACACGGTGATTACAAATGATTGGAGCGATTTCATGATTTTATTGTAGCGATCTTATTTGACATATCTTCACAGAACTTTAAAGTTATGTATAAAAACTCATAAGGTTTTTTTTTGTTTTCTCTCGCAGCCGTGTTTCAGCTTTAAACCGAGAGAGCGCAGCAGTTATCAAAGATGGCGACAGGCGAGGAGAAAGCATATGCTGTGCTTGAATTTCATTCAACTCAATCTGTGATAACTGTGCAACGACACTTCAGAACGAAGTTCGAGAAAGATGCACCGAGTGCCACTCCATTCGGCGATGGTATGCGCAATTTAAAGCTACAGGATGCCTCTGTAAAAGGAAATCAACGGGTCGTCCTTCAGTGAGTGAAGAAAAGGTTGAGAGTGTGCGGATGAGTTTCACACGTAGCCCACAGAAATCAACACGAAAAGCGAGCAGAGAGCTGAACATTCCACAACCGACCGTTTGGAAGATCTTGCGGAAAAGATTGAAGCATAACCTTACCACTTGCAATTTCTACAAGCCCTTACGCCCATTGACAAAGTGAGTCGGTTTGAATTTTGTACACAAATGCAGCAGTTTATGGATGAGGATGGTTTTTGTGAGAAACTTGTCTTCAGTGACGAAGCAACATTCTTTGTGAATGGCAAAGTGAACAAACACAATGTGCGAATCTGGGGCACAGAAAATCCCCGCGTTATTGTGCAGCACATTCGCGACTCCCCAAAAGTTAGTGTGTTCTGTGCGGTTTCTCAGTTCAAAGTTTATGGCCCTTTTTTCTTCTGCGAGCAGAACGTTACAGGACACGTGTACCTGGACATGCTGGAAAATTGGCTCATGCCGCAGCTGACGACCGACAGTGAGACCTTCATCTACCAGCAGGATGGTGCTCCACCACACTTCCATCACGATGTTCGTGAATTTTTAAACATGAGATTGCCAAACCGATGGATCGGTCGCAGTGGAGAGAATGATCAGAAATTGTTGTCATGGCCTCCACGCTCCCCCGATTTGACGCCGTGCGATTTTTTTGTTTGGGGGTATGTGAAAGATTCAGTGTTTGTGCCTCCTTTACCAGTAGACTTACCAGAACTGCGAGCTCGCATAATCAATGCCTTTGAACAAATTAATAGGGGACATGTTACGTCGAGTATGGGACGAACTTGATTACAGACTTGATATCTGCAGAATCACCAAGGGGGAGCATATGGAGCACCTGTAACATCTCAAAAAAAACCTGGGAAGTTGCTCTATGTATCTGTAAAAGTTCGTGAAAATATGTCGAATACTACAGCTACCATAAAATCATGAAATCGCTCCAATCATTTGTAATCACCCTGTATAAGTATATCTTGCATGTCGTCAACTGACGTGAATTTCCGCACACTTGTCGCGCGTTCCGGAATCCACGTCTCCTGCTGCGGTTTCCCTCAACACACATTCACTTCTCTTTGTACCCAAACCGTGGCAATGAAACAACACCTACTCACGACATTATCACATAATCTACTTATTCATATGAGAGTATATTTGAATTATACTACGCAAACACATTCATAATGTGTTTAGATGAGTGAACCTCCGAAGTGTAAGCATAAAAAAATAAGATTTAATGTAAATAAATCACAATATTACGATACAAGGTTGGGGAGTGGTTTTTACAGAATCGAGGAAAATGTTTTAAAGCCGAGCGATAGTGAAGTTTTTAATTACCGAGATTCTATAAAACACTTCACAAACGTTCGTTGTACATTATTTTTTGCGCGATGGCGTTTTAAAAATAATAAATAATAGTAAAATAATAACATCTTTGTTAGACATATTTGCGTTCATTATAGACAACTGACTAACGTTAACAGTGTGGGCAATGGTTATTAGTTTTAAGTATAGGAAGCCGTGATAAAATGGTGGAAAGTACGTATTTATTGTTTCATATTGTTTCAAATAAATTTCAGCTCATTTAAAATGCAGTGATTTGTTTCGTATAATGTATATTAACACTATCTTTTGGATATGTTTTGTATATACATTGTACGTTCTATACACATAGAGGGCAGTGGTTTCACTTCCCACACGCTGTTTGTAATATGTAATATTACAGTATAGTTATTTTATTACAGTATGGTTATTTAGGTTGACAACCGCGAAATGTAGAAGTCGAACTTTTAATCATGGTCGCCATTGCTGTAAGTACGACAAAACGCACTATCACGCAAACAAGAAATTTTAGAAGATGGACAGACCAATTCTAACATGAGAACGGAACAAACCTTATGATCTAATTCTTGATTCTGATCAAGAAGATGAAATGAAGAGTAGAAAAGACGTGAAAGAGAGAGAAAGAGAGCCAGAGAGATAGAGAGAGAGAGAGAGAGGAAAAATATCTCCTCAATTGACTGGTGAACGAAATAATGAAAAACTTAATTTTAGTGAATTGCAGTATGAAAGTACAAAAAACGCACTAAATATAATTTTATATAATTGTTAAGTCACTCCGTTATCCGAGGAAGAGATTGGTCAAATCAACATGTCTAATTCTTACTATAAATAGTTCTTCAAGGAATATACATGTAAGTATGATGATGAATCGTTTTAAAGCTTGATGAAATGCTTCCATTTTTTAAAAATGAATTATACATACATTATTTAGAATTGTTCCTATTTACCCTTAAGGTAACTAAAAATTCAATATCTCTTGATGATAAAGGAGGAAATCTTCCCATGTCGCCTGTACACTTTAATAGATTTGAATTGGAATTGAGGACGTTCGCCGTTACGAAGCAATATTCAGGGACCATATATGGAGGTTTAGTTCATAATGCAGCCACCATGTGATTATTTTGTATTCAGTGGTGAGAAAATATGCTTGTCTTGATCTATAAAATTATTATACAGTTTATTAAAGTTGAATTATATCAGCTGTTTTAGTTTTATTACACATTGTTCTGATTGATGATTGTTAGAAATAAAGATAAATCCACTAGGAAACAAATGAGGTCATAAATCATAAAAAAGAAATAATTTGAAAGAGAATATCAACATTAAAAGACAAAAAAGTTTGTGTTTAGGATCGAAATAGTAATATAATTCCATGGCGCGACATCTCTAGAAGGCCCTTAGCTTACCAGCCGGCTGCTAGCCTCACATCTACATGTGTCAATCATCTAGCCAGTGTAGGGGTGACATGTAGTCAGCATGTCGAGTCCGCCAGCCGGTATAGCTGGTTTTATCAACCTCGAACCGCTACTTATTGTAGCTACCCAAAAGCCTCGCGATGCTGGGCCAAAATACCATGAGAAAATGTCTTCCCCCGTGGAGACTCTCGAACCAGCGCAAGTCCCGTAGCTCTGCGCCAAGGCTTCCTGCCTTAACCACTCGGCTACGGCGCGGGACCGAAATAGTATTACCTTACAGATATAGTGCAGTTCTGGATTCTGTAGCCGCATTTGGTGGGTCTATGATGTACGGTGCGGTAAGAGGGGAGGGTGAGTTGCAGGTACTGCCAGCAACTATCCTCAGTTTTTGAAAACATAATAGTTGCTACATGTTGCATTTTCTTATCTACTAGTTCTGTTAGTGAATAGTTTTAATGTTAGTTCATTATAGAATAGTGTTGTTTTCGTAACAATTTATTTTAATACGATTATCATTATTATTGTCTTCATATGGTCAGTCCGGTTGCTTTCATGAGAACATTTAGTAATGTAAATTGTCCCCTGAAGTGTTACTGGCACCTCGCAGGGTAAGACGATTGGAGGGGCTTGGAAGCAGCTGAGATGAGATTTTTAAGAACTATAGCAGGTTATACTGTGTTGGATAAGAATATTAATGAAGATTATAAGAAAGGGACTAAATATTTTCAAACGTACAGACCGAATAATTATATATAGGAACGCTAGGAAAGAACATGATAGAATGCCAGAAGAAAGATTTCCAAAATTATTGCTAAATTATAAACCGCACGGAAGGAGAAATGTCGGACGCCCATACAGAAGATGGTCTGAACAATTTTAACAATTCTAGCTTTCATGAAACCGAAACGAACCAACAGGCTTAATCCCTGGATGATGGTCGTTATTATTAATAGGAAAATGTTTTTTGCATGGTTACTTGTTCCCTCTCCACTCGGCAATGTTCCTTCCTACCATGCGCCTTTGGTATAACCAAGACGGCTAAAGTTATCAGACAGAAATTCTATAAAGACCAAGTAGCTCACTGTTATTTAGTATTCTTCATTCTCTTTGGTCCGAAAAAAATCCTAAGAACTTTATGCTCAAGTACTCGTAATCTTGTTTCCTCCCTTAAAGTAAGAACCCACGTTTGTTATTTTTTATCATCCTAGCATTGTTATTTCTCTTGGTTAATGTAAATGGAAAACCGAATAGTGCTCTGAACATGTAACACGAGTTCGATGTATTTTTTTTTTTTTGTATTTCAAATACGTGTAATTTTTATTGTGATGGCATTGAATACTAAATCCCATTAAAATAGCACACGAAAGTTTATTTGGTATTGTGTAACAAAGGAAATACGTACATGTAGTGTACCTTTTAACTACCAGTACAACTCTAATTAATCAGCTTTACACAGTAATCACTTTGATATTCTTATTTATTAATTCAGTAACTGTTGCCCGTGGCGCCCCGCATTGCTGAATATATCCAACTCAGAAATTGTCCCATTCTTCTATTGTCAGGCACAGAGATAATAACTGGATTAAACAGGAAGCCACAGTAAATTTACCAATTAAATGCCATATATCGGTGTACACTCAGAGACATTAAAATGTATTGGATCTGGCAACTCTGTAGTCTTGTAAACATGGAATGAAAAGTGAGAAGTTATATAACTAAACATAGTAACTATATTATTTACAAGTTAATACTGACAAAATTCATACTAAAATTCCGTTGAGATAAATAATTATTAAAGTTTTTTAAATAATTTACTATTCGTTCATAAATGTCTTTCTCTTCCTGATGGCTGGTCTTTCCATGTCTAGAATCTACTAATTCAAATTATTACTACTTTTAATGATAATAATAACAATAATAATGAAGTCACCTACATCAAAAGATCAATACTAGTAAAATTCATATTAAATTCCATTGAGGTGAAGTCATATGATGAAAGTTAAAAATTAAAATGTACCTTTTGGTAGGTGGCACTTCTTAATGAGAGCATACCCTAGTCAAACCTATTATACGATATCGTCAAAACCAAGTCAGTTGCTGCTACAAACAGTTGGAGTATACATCGCCGTACACAACAACAACGAGTAGCGGAAGCTCAACCTGCCGAAGATGGAAGATAACTTCCGAAAGCGCTCCAGTTAATTTTATATACAATATTATAACAAAGTTGAGGACGACGGCACCTACCAACAGGTACATTTTAATTTTTAACTTTCATCATAAATCAAAAGAATAACAAATAAAAACATAAATTCCTTTTTACTGTTTAATTGAAATTATATGAAACTATTTCACTATATTTTAAACTATTTTTTTTTTAAACTGCATAGTTATATCGTTGAAATTATCAACATATGAGCATTTTATCGCTTTTATTATCTTTGAATATCGTAAAAAATTATTCCTGAATTAAAATAAGAAGTTGTAACTGTAATTAACAATTAATATAGCATTAAAAACTACATTGTATGAAAGCTCCGTTCTTCAGAAACTCTGACAATGGGAGAGGAGTGACAGGATTGTGATCTTCTCAATAAAAAAGAAAGGAAGAAAATTAATTCACATTTTAAGATTGTAAATTAAATCTCCACAAACGCACCGTACTGGTTCACAAGGAAATGATGTCATCTTCAAGTTTCTTTCCTCGCAGACTTTATTTCATCACCATACAATAATTACACTCCCAACTTGCAAATTAGTAATCCTCTTTCGCTTCTTTTTCTTAGATATTCATTGGAGCTAATTCATTTGTAGTCTCCTCCAAGTATTCACGTTGATGGCGGGTAGAATTATATCCAAGTTGTTGTAATAGACTATTAAATATCTGCAAAACTTTGCCTGTACAAAAAGTCTGAATTTCGTCA
The DNA here is from genome assembly GCA_030220185.1 of Diploptera punctata. Taxonomy (NCBI): domain Eukaryota; kingdom Metazoa; phylum Arthropoda; class Insecta; order Blattodea; family Blaberidae; genus Diploptera; species Diploptera punctata. Next base: position 700,287 of record JASPKZ010009837.1, on the reverse strand, counting down.
GTCTGGGAAAGTTTTCATGGCTCGTGTCACATTTAATTGCCTGTCATTTCATTCCTCCTGCGGACGAAGAAAAAACAAATGGATTGGCAGTACTTTTTTATTGTCAATTCGGTACGAAGCGGGTTTCGTAATTGTTCATATCCATTATTATTTTTCTCCGTTGTATTTTGCAATTAGGGAGAGTGGAGTGTCTCTTTATTTTTGTATAGGGCATTTTTACGACTTGGCACTGTACGGAAAATAATCAATCAAAAAAGTACTTTAAATACAGAGTGGAAGTAATATAAATTTTAAGTAGAATTCAAATTCCTTGCGATTTTCTTGGGGGAAAATGTACATAAGTTCATTCGCCCATTACTTCATAATGTTCTTGAGCATTGGTCTGATTTCATAGAGTACTAGCTAATACCTGGCGTGCGCTTCTACGCCCAAATAAATGAAAATTAGTGTGCTTTTATATTTAGTTGAATAAGTAAAACGGAAAATAATTATAAATTTATATTTTTAGATACCCCGTGATGATTGCCCGGCGTTGTCCGGGAATCTACTTATCCCGATCTTCTTGACATAAATGAGCTGAAATACGAAAATTGATGTGTTTTATGTTCAGTTAAATAAGTGCAAGGGAAAATTTATATCGTAATTATTTTTAGATACCCCGTGCTGTTTATCCGGCGTTGTCCGGGAATCTACTGATTCCGATCTTCTTGGCATAAATGAGCTAAAAGACAAAATTTAATGTACTTTTTATGATTAGTTGAATAAGTAAAATGAAATAATTATAAATTTATATCGTAATTATTTTAAGATTCCCCGTGCTGATTACCCAATGTTGCCAGACGAATCTACTTATCTCGTTCTTCTTGGCATAAATGAGCTAAAAGACAAAATTCGTTATTGTGAGTTATCCGTAAAAGAATACCCGCCATGTGCTGCTATGCTTGCAAAGGAATCTACGCACTTGTCTCGATCTTCTTGGTATCAATGAAAGACAAAAATGGTTATTGTGAGTTATCCCTAAGAGATAAACATATGCTGTCGCGAACTTTTTTGTAGAGCTTTTTGAGATATTCAATTCTGTGTACATTAATTTTGTGTATTTGTTGTGGTTCAGGCAGCGCAAGCCATTTAAGCGTCCAAAGAGCTACTTTTTTCACGTTTTCCACTACAAAGGGTTATTTTAACGAGTGTAAAAGTTGAGTATCACAACTCTCTTATATCCTATGTTCATCCCGGCAATCTCCTGAACATTTTGCAAAAAGCCCCATTACAATCGGAACAACAGTATGGCCGCGCATAAAGTACGAACGAACAGACAAACAAACATTATTTTTTTGTATATTAGATATAGCATACATTTTTAAACTGACCTAAATCTTCTGGAGGCTTTATGAACTTGGAGTTGACGCAGCCTCTAATGGAAATGAATACCAGATCATATTGTGAGGAAGAATGCAACCGTCACACAGGGCTGACAAACCAGCTGACATTTCGTACCAATTTTCTTAAGGTGGGAATCTGAACCTCCTAGTTCTCCAAGGCCTCCTAATGCCTGTAATGGGATTACTTTACCTTTAAATAGGACGCATGAAATGAAATAAAATATTCCTTAGCTGCTTTTCATTTGGATGGTCAGTTTTAGAGAAAAATAAATTACAAACATCATTGAACAATATTTTTGGCAAATATCCATCGATAGTAATTCTGCCCGAGGGCAGGTATTTCACTGCAATCATAGCATTTTCATGCTATGCTTTGCAGCTTTACTAGGGAATTATAGGTGTGGTAGCTTCCCGTTGCTTTCCACACCGGTGAAGGATGATGATGATAAGGATCATGATGATGGCCATATGATTTTCGCAGACCGTTGGACCCTAAGCTTCCTGTCATTTGTCTTATAGGCCAGGAAAAAACCCGAAAAAAACCTCACCGAGGAGCCTGTCCCGTCCGGGGATCGGACCCGGCCGCTGCGTGACAAGGCAGCACACTATTTCGAGATCACAGTAAATATTAGGGGTGCTAAATTCTACTCCAAAACCTAGTTTGGTATAAGATCATTCCAGTATAAAATTATATAAAACTCTTGCATTACCAACTTTCCGTAAAGAAAGTTGGGTTCTAAAATAAAACTATATCAACAGAATAAGAACTACTGCCAAGTAAAATAGAGTTATTATTATAGGAGAAAATCATAATCGAAATGATTTATGAATATAACTATTATATAGGCACCAGCTTATGCAGTAACGGTAAACCAAACCATACATTAGTTCGGTGGGTAAATTTTAGCATTTAGTCAATATGACAAATTTTGTATGTTTTAATGAGTCATAAAAATCTCCATAGTAAAATACAAAGCGCAGAAATGAACTTCCTTAGAAGAACAAAAGACTGCACAAGATTAGATCGGATAAGGAATGAAGATATAAGAACAGAGTTAAATATATATCCATTGGATGAGAAAATCAGAGAATATAGAGAGAAATGGTTTACACATGTGGAAAGAATGAATGTATCAAGATTACCAAGAGCAGCATTCAACTACAATCCAAGTGGTTCAAGGAATGTAGGAAGGCCAGTGAAAAGATGGACAGAACAACTGTGAGGCGGAACAAGCAATTTGCCTAGCCCGTGAAGTGAAGAAGAAGAAGACGAAGAAGAAGAAAAATCTCCATGGCGCGACAGGACTAGAGGACCCATAGGTTACCAGGGTTGCCTGACCTCACATCCACATGTTTATGGAAGTGGACAACCATCCAGCTAGTATAAGATTGACATGTGATAAGCATATCGGATCTCCCAGCCATAATATATTTTTTTCAACCTGAATCCCTGTCTATGGTACCTACCCAAATTCTTCACAAATCTGGATGGACACCGGCCCCATACTGATCGAAATTCCATAAGAAAATTTACTCTCCCATGGGGGGAGGGGTCGAACCAATGTAAATCCTGTACCTTCTACAACAAGGCATAATGCATTAAACCGCTCTGCTAAGACAACGGAATAACGTATCATACACTTCAAGTTTTCATCAGCGATTAAAGTGTATTAATTTAACTTACGGGTGGCATCAAATTTAATATCCCTCAAGGTGGGTCCCCGAATTAAAAAGGTCGAGAATCACTGTTCCAAAGTATGTTAGTGGGCATAACAGTGAAGACTTAAGGTAGACAACATAAAGCATTCTGGTTGCTGGTTGCAAGAAGACAATGTTGGATTGGCTGTAACAGAGGTGACGTAATTATCGTGCGCAGCAGAGCGGTAAAGCAATTGCATGCCAAATAATTAATTACAGTTTGCAAGATCCAAGCTGGTAATCAGGCGTCCAGTATCTCTAGATTCTGCAAGTGCCATAATGGTTTATTAACGCATCCAACTTCGTATTAACTCTCTTAATAGACATCATTTATCCTCTCAACAATAAGAAAAATATTCTGGTTTGAAAACTCATCTCTATATTGTTGTCAAAATCTGTTGTTTGATTTGAACTTGTTATCGAAAATGATTAAAAATGACTATTTAACTCATGCCTCAAATGAGAGTCAATGACCAATCACATTTCGATGATTTTTTATTTACAGCCAATCAGAGTCGTGTTTCGCCTAGAATTTACCAACTAAAGTTTATCATAATAAGGAAAGCACCTCCTTTTTAACATTCTGAATAGGTGATAGCATTATTTTGCAGTGACTAACTCCATAGTAAATGCGGCTACCAGATTGTATATATATTGCATGAGTGTCAACACATAGCGCATGCGGGAGTTAATATAAAAACATTTCTAGCAATTGATTATACCACCAAGAAAAGAAACCACTGTTTGCACTTTCTTAAATGTATTTTTTCCCGGGTAATGACATTCCAGAAAAATATAATGGTCATATTTACATCATAGGACATCAGAAATGAATTAATATACAGTTTGATGTGTTCCATTTTTTCTCCACTAGAGTGCATTCTTACAATATTGCGTTCCTTTGGCAATAAATGATATGATCTGGTTGCAGTGATAAACAAAAGAAGCAAATAAAGCGTACCAATCGTTTCTCATTTGTTTCAAATATCGCCGTTTACATTAAATATATAAATATTTTAAAATAACTATATTTAAAAAATGATTTGCGAGTAAACAGCTTAATTTCATTCGTTAAATAGTCCTAACAAATGCCACTTTCGTGAGTCGTGAATTTATCGATAATTTGGAAATCACTCCTGGTATTACTTATGATAATTAGAGCTCGGATTTTTATACACTAAAAGTTAAGATTCCAGATAGTGTATATTTAATGATCTGTTTTTGTGTGGATCGAAGACAAAGGACAGCCACAAGTCGTACTTCTCATTTTACTGTGTTGCAATCTTAACTTTTAGTACATACAAATCCGGGATCTAATGATAATACATATTTAATAAAGACTTAATAACATACGCATGTGATAGATGTAGGATATACTCTCATGTGACCTCACAACTCAAATTATAGGGCGAGTAAAGTAAAAGTAAGATCCCACGACAGGCCCTGGGGGTAGTAGGAGGTTAATGCTTCACTTTTTTCTAGACAATCTACACTTTATGTCAGCGGGGTTGTCAGCCCTGCGTGACGGCCGCATTTACCCCCAGAACAAGCGTCTGGTACTCATTTCCGTTAGGGGCTGAGTTGACCCCAGGGCCATAGTGCCGCCAGGGGGTTTGGGTCAGTTTAAAAATCCTGACCCCAACGGGACTTGAACCCTCGACCCTCCGGCTCGTAGCTCAGTGCCTTAACCACTACGCTACGGCGAGCCCCAATTATAGGATGATACGTGTAAAATATTTTTATCTACACTTGTTTAAAAATTAAAGAAAATAAAAACAATATTTATTGTATATTTTTTTATAAGCTGAAAATTGAGACAAGACACAATTTATATAGTAGTTAAAATAATATTCTGAGAGGATATAAATTTGTGACAAACATAATGTTCTGCTAGAAAAAGAATTTTGCAAATATTTTTGTGATTTATAAATTTGAAGATAAGTAATTCTAACATTTTGGCTATAGATACTGAAAAGCAAGCTTTAAAAAAACATATCCAAATTAAATTAGTACAAATCGAAATAAAATTATTAAAATGGATGCAATAAGGATAATGAGTGTGGTAATGATCTTCTTATACCTTTAAAACTGAAAGAGATAAAGCAACTGTTAAGTGATACGTGTAGATAATATAATTTTCCCCTTTAGTTTAATATCTCCCTTTGTAGATAATTTTATGTGCCACAAGCCTTCTGGGCATTACAGGATTACGATCTGTCAAGAGTCTATTTTAAACTATGGATCATGTAGGCCCTACATACTTTTTGACCACATATGGGCATGGAGGGCCTCCGTTGATAAGTAACCATCTGAATGAATGTTAGGCCCAGCATCGAGACACACATATCTAAGACAAGAGACACCACTATTCACTCAAACATCCATAGCCCAGAATACGGACATTATAGAGGATTATGTTGGCCGTTTGGTGTTCAGGCTATTCGGGCCTTAAATTTTCCCGACATGTGTCTTGAAGGTGAGGAAAAACAACGAAAAAAACTTCAACCAGGAACTTGTCCCGACCAAAAATGAACCCAGCCCACTATGTCCGAGGCATTGACATTACCCCAAGAATATAGCGGTTAGGCCTAATAATAATGGTAATAATAGCTTCCATGCAAGTCTTTCATTCCCCATACGTGCAACATGTCCTGCCCATCGCAGTCTACGAGACGTAATTGTTATTAAATTTAAATAGGCCGGTATTTTAAAATAATTATATATTTAATGAAAACGGCTATGTTTGAAAACAAATCAGGAATGTGAGGTTATGTATATTTACTGCAACTTGATCATATTATTTATTGTCAAATGAGATCACAATATTGTAAGAATGCACCCTAGTGGGAAAATAATGAAACACATCAAACTATATTATAGGGCATTCATTAATTTTTTAGTAAACAACTCAGTAAAATAACGGAATCTGTTCATTATTTGCTATATTGAATGTAGGTCCTATTTGTTGGAGAAAAATAATGCTCTGACCTGTTCAGAATATTAAAAAGGAGGAGCTTTCTTTATCACAAAAGCAGGAGCTGATAAAAATAAATCGATAAAGAGCGAAGTGAAACACGACTGTCATTGGTTGTAAAACAAAATTCATTGAAACGTAATAATAGTAATAATAATTTTAATTTGAAATTTATGTTCCCCAGAAAATAAATTATAAGAAGACGTAAAGAATATATATAATTAATAGGATTTTTGAACAATCATATGTGTAGCAACCAACATACATGTTTGGACGTATGTAACTCACCTTCGAGACCAGTCCTTTCTTATTGAAGCAAATCAAGGAGATTACGAAATCATCAAAATCACCGAATTAGAAATGAGATTCAGAAGAGGATCCTGAAATATATTAAATTTGATCATAAGCGAAATGTGAATAGTTTAGATCAATAATGGTTTACATTTAGAAATATTAAGAGAATTTGAGGAACAGTGTGAATTGAATGTCCAATAGTTAATATTGAAATGAATATTTGAAAAATTATTTTACCAGTTATATTATATGGGGCGAAACATGAACTCTTACTTTAAGGAGGGAAAGGAAATTACAATTATTTGAGAATAAAATACTTAGGAACATTTTTGGATCAAAGGGAGATGAACAGACAGGTGAATGGAGAAGATTTCATAACAATGAACTACATGGTATTTATAAGAAGCCAGATATAATAAGAACAATTACGTCTCGTAGACTGCGATGGGCAGGACATGCTGCACGTATGGGGAATGAAAGACTTGCTTGAAAGCTTCTTGTAGGAAAGCCAGAGGGAAAACGCCCAGTTGGTAGACCAAGAATGAGGTGAGAGAATAACATTAATTATGATTTGAGGGAAGTAGATTATACAGGGAATGATTGGTAATCATTAGCTCAGGATAGGAATGTATAGAGAGCTTATGTCCGCGCGGCCAGTGAGTAAGTAAGTAAGTATATTTGAATAATCGCCCTACAGGATGAAGATCTCTTTGTCTGCCCCATAAAATATGGAAATAAGTTATTATTTTATTTAACGGCATGTCATTAGAATCCCACTTCAAATCAGGGTGGGAAAGGGTCGACAGATTTTGCTCAGAGGTTTTTGAGGTTCTTTAAGATTTCGAAATTTACTTTCCTTCCATATAAAGCCGTTGTCAGGATTTTTACGCCCTTAAAATTTCATAGATCACGGCCAGGTTTGAGCCTCGGAACCAGAGATGAGCATGGTAACCATCAGTCCAGCAAGTCCACCAGGTATGAACGTATTGCACTTTCAAGGATTCACTGTAGCTTGGCAGCGAACAAAATGCAGTGCTAAAACACTCTTATCTTGAGTATACATCTCCCACTACGCAGGCCTGTATTCTCCCTATCCCTTTATTTTCACCAATCAGGGTCAATATCCATACCGCTTGGAAGTTAGGTGGTATCCCACTGGTCAACATGATTTTTGTCTCATGAATACCAATAGTTGTACATAATGCAGTTTTTTTATCGTGTTTTCAAATATGTGTGCGAAATTTCTCCATCACCCACAGTTTTTTTTATTTCAATTTCAATTAATGGATTTAAGCAATTATTTTTTAATAAACGTTTTTTCGTACATTTATCCATTGAGCTAATTCAAATGGTTTTCAGCTATGAAATAGAGATATCAAGGCAAATGGAATCCTAATATGCTGACCGATTATTGTTACACCATCAAGAGGGATGTTTCAAAGGCGAAATATAGTCATTTCTTACTTTCTAGGCGAGTCCGAATGTTCGAATATTGTGTAGTTACATGTAGAAAATATTAAAGTGTTTGAAATTACACATTCCTGTCTCTCGGAAACCTTGCGTATTGGAGAAAAACCGATATCATATTTGAATTTAGATGAAAAAATACTATCAGAATCACATATTTGTCTTTCTGAGACAACAAAAAAAGTTTATTTTTTATTGCTTAGTGTAATGTGTAGTTGTATTTTTTATGTCAAAATAACATGTTTAAGATGGTTCATTGTTTTTGCCGAACCCGGTATATTTTCGCTCTATATGTATTATCGTATCATTATTGTTATTACCCTATAAAATGTTGTTTGTACATGACATTTACATTGCTACCTTTATTGTATCTTTAACTGTTTATAATTAGTATAGTGTATATCTATTGTTGTCGAATATTTATTTGTATTTGTGCTGGTTGAGTGGAAGAGAGGGCCTTATGGCCTTAACTCTGCCAGAATAAATAAAGTATTATTATTATTATTATTATTATTATTATTATTATTATTATTATTATTATTATTATTATTATTATTATTATTATCGCTATGAGAACTTTAAAGTCGATGAATTAGGCTACTAGGACCATTATATTCTTATGTACAACGCTATTTTATAGACTATTTAACTCATGCCTCAAATGGTAGTCAATATCCAATCACGTTTCAATGAATTTTGTTTTACAACCAATGGCAGTCGTGTTTCACTTCGCTCTTTATCGATTTATTTTTATCAGCTCCTGCTTTTGTGATAAAGAAAGCTCCTCCTTTTTAATATTCTGAAGAGGCCAGAGCATTATTTTTCTCCAACAAATAGGACCTACATTCAATATAGTAAATAATGAACAGATTCCGTTATTTTACTGAGTTGTTTACTAAAAAATTAATGAATGACCTATAATATAGTTTGATGTGTTTCATTATTTTCCCACTAGGGTGCATTCTTACAATATTGTGATCTCATTTGACAATAAATAATATGATCAAGTTGCAGTAAATATACATAACCTCACATTCCTGATTTGTTTTCAAACATTGCCGTTTACATTAAATATATAATTATTTTAAAATACCGGCCTATTTAAATTTAGGTCTATTTAAATAATGATTTGTGAGTAAACGACTTAATTTTATTCGTTAAATAGTCCTAACAAATGCCACTCTTGATTTCCAAATTGGAAATCACTCGCGACATTACCTATGATAATTACCACGTATTTTACAAACAATGCCAAACGTTTAATTGTATGCACATATACGTGTGCATAAGTTTGCGACAGTGACGTCCCGCGATATTCAGCAATAATTTTCATACTATAGGAAAAAATCTAACTCCCGAAAGCATGGAAAATCATTTTTTAACTTACTGTATCTCCTGCCATGTTACACTTAAGGATTGTACCCTAATCTGATTGGTGCATAATGCATTTTTGTATACAGCTTGTATAAAATTATTATTATATCTTTTAAGTGACAAAATAATTTTAAAAAATTAACATTTCATTGTAATTTTGATATAATATTAATTTGGCCATTATTTTAATTTTTTGTTGCGTATTTATATATACAGTATTTGTTAAGGCAATGCTACATAAAAATCCTGTATCTACTTATACGTTCATTTGCTAAGCTGTCTTACAGTTTGCAGTGCAATTTGTTCTTGTGCACTTCCCAAGTTTCTGATAATATTAATATTATGATAGGCCTGTGAATGCGATAGGAACAGATAGCTGTGAGGGATTTCAGAAAAAAATAGTCCGATAGTGTAAGTGAGAAAAGAAAACATAGTAATTGAGAGAAGATGCCCAAGATAGAAATATATGGAGGAAGAATATAATTTGGGTATAAGAAAAACTACTGTTGGCCCTATTGTAGAAATATCCTTAAATTAATTAATATTATCTGTATTATTTTCTTAGTCATACGATAAAAATTAAAAATTAAAATGTACCTGTTGGCAGTTGCCGTCGTCCTCAACTTTGTTGAAATAATGTATTTAAAGTATTATTAATTGGAAGCCTTTCGGAAGTTAACTTGTATCATGAGCAGTATTAGTATGCATTACTAATTGTTTTATTTAAGACCATCAACGTCTACAGCGTATTAAATACAACTACTAGTAGGGCATACTCACCTTGCTGATGATGGAATTTAACTTCAGAAATGCCTCCAATTAATAATATTTTAAATGCATCATTTTAACAAAGTTGAGGACGACGGCACCTACCAACAGGTAGATTTCAATTTTTAATTTTTAACTTATGACTATTCACCTCAACGAAATTTTATATGAATTTTATTTTTATTATACCTATTAAATAAAGTTTTTTAAAGCTGTGAAAAAATTGTAAGAAGTGTTGCTATGAAAAGCTGTGCGACTTTATCCATTATATTTTTAAGAGACTTTAAGTTAGTTTTTTGTTAATTAATTTATTTATTTGTTCATATTACGATCAATTTATAATTTACAAAAAATAGGTGCCAAATTTAATATGGAAATATCAATTAACAAAACTAAAATTATGGCATTTCATGGGAAGGACCCCATACAAAGTAAAATCTGTCTCCAGAATAAAATTTTAGAGAGATCTAATCAATTTAAATATCTTGGATATTATCTCTCTATCTGGGATGAAAAGGATATCCCTGAAAAAGTTACTAGTTATAATAAAAGTTTAGGAATTATTAATCAAGTTATGAAACCAATCCTTGTACAAAAAAAACACCAGATTACGTTTATATAACACTTTGGCTAGACCGGTGTTGACGTATGGTAGTGAAACATGGACACTAAAAAAACAACACGAAAGCAGAATAACGGCTTGTGAAATGAGATTCATGCGCAGAACAGCGGGTTACACCAGATGGGATCGGAAAAGGAACACCGATATCTTAAAAGAATTGAAGACTACGCCAATTTTGGAATATATTAAACAGTACCAACTAAATTGGAAACACCATCTTGAAAGAATGAGTTCAAATCGGATCCCCAAAGCTGTTTATAATTATATACCAAGAGGACGAAGATCACTGGGCCGTCCTATGAAACGCTGGAGGGAAAATTTTCTATAGGATCATAACAGGCCTTGGCCTAATACTTGGAAGGAAGAAGAAGAGAAGAAGAAATTAACCACACTCTAAATTACTGTAAATAATTAATTGTATTGTAACTGAAACCCTAACATACCGGATGGTGAAATATGGTTCGTATTATTGGAGATTCAATAAAATAAATAATAAAAAGCTGTGAAAATATAATATAATTTCATCTGCCAGTTTAACAAAATCATCCTTTTTTTTTCTATCACGTTTTGTAGGGCTATATATATGGCTTCTCTTTGTGAATTGACTGGGCTTTATACTTGTCCATGTGATTTACACAAAATGCCGCGACAGTGTGAATTTTCCCTTACATCACTCTGTTAAATATTGAAGACTACGTGCAAACGCTGGTTTAAGTTCATTACCTCATCAAAAAGAGACTTACGAAGTGAATATTAAACTTTACGCGGTGTCACGAGATTCACACTCTAATTGCTAGCTTTTTATGAGATGCGACTTGCTTTCTTTCATCAGGAGCTTTTTGAAAAGTTCATGCGTTATAATGAAGTGCGGGAAAAAGTAAACTCAAAGACGGATACATATCTAACACGAGTTGCGATTATAAAAATAGAGAATATATTTGAATTCATATAGCTCGCAGCATGTTTCGCACAAGTAAACAAACGTTGTGAGCACATTAACAGCTATTTAAATGCAAACATTTGACAACAATTCATATTTAATGCTTCACATAACGCACTTAATTTAATTTAAAAACAAGAGAGAAATTAATATCCTCCCTTGACTGTTATAACTTGCTTGTAAATTATATATGGTAGCATTAACACTTTCTAAAACACTCCAATAATTTTGTCTATTAATAGTGGTTTATATTATTTATTGGCAATTAACAAATTCATGTTTAATGATGAGTAGCTGATAAAATTTCTTGTGCTCTTCGTGTGCTCTTGGACAGTAGATATGAATATGTTGTTATAGCATGGCCAATTCTTAATCTTTGAACAATAATTTGTGTATTGTATTTATATTTACTGGAGATGAACCTATGCATAAGAATTTTATTTTTCATTTACAGGTATGTTAATATTTACAAGCTGTTTGCAAGAAAAGAGAGAACACTCTGTAAGTTATATTATTTATTATACAAACAGTAAATTCTGCTTTATAATTTAAGTCTTTTGTCTTAAGAACGGAAATCTACTTGAAGAAATTTTATACTGACTATGTAAATGATGTCCCAAATGGGAGTCAATGACCAATCATATTTTAATGACTTTTGATTTACAACCAATCACACTCGTCTTTTACCTCGATTTTATCAGTTTAATTTTATCATATTAAAATAAAGCTCCTCCTTTTAACATTCTGGATAGGTAAGAGCATTATTTTGCAGTGACTGAGCGTGCTTCAAGGCATAATAAATACTCAGTTTTAATTGGCAACTCGCGTTAAGTAACTCTCTAAGAAATATGGCGAACAGATTGTATATATATATATATATATATATACACATGTTTATTTATTTATTTATTTATATATAGTGCACGAATGTAAACAGATACTGCTTGTGCGATATAATAGAAAAAACATTCATAGCAATTGATTATACCACAATTAAAAGAAACCACTGTTTGCACTTTTTTAAATGTATTATTTCCCAGGAATTTACGTTCCAGATAAATATAATTTACATCATAGGACATCAGAAATTAATTAATAACCTATAATGTTGATTATTATATACAGTTTGATGTGTTTCAGTTATTTCTCCACTTGGGAGCACTCTTACAATATTGCGATCGTATTTGGCAATACATAATATGATCAAGCAGCAATGTTGAACAAATGAAGCATAACCTCACATTTCTGATTTGTTTTCAAACATCGCCGTTTACATTAAATACTTAAATATTTTAAAATAACGATAGTTAAACAATGGTTTGTGAGTAAACAGCTTAATTTTATTCGTTAAATAGTCCTAACAAATGCCACTCTTGATTTCCAAATTATCATAAGTAATGCCACTCTTGATTTCCAATTTATCTAGAGAATTTGGAAATCAAGAGTGGCATTTGTTAGGACTATTTAACGAATAAAATTAAGCTGTTTACTCACAAATCATTATTTAACTATAGATATTTTAAAATGTTTATATATTTAATGTAAACGGCGATGTTTGAAAACAAATGAGAAACGATTGTTACGCTTCATCTGCTTCTTTTGTTTATCACTGCAACCAGATTATACTATTTATTGGCAAAGGAACGCAATATTGTAAGAATGCTCTCTAGTGGAGAAAAAATGAAACACATCAAACTGTATATTAATTCATTTCTGATGTCGTATGATGTAAATATGACAATTATATTTTTCTGGATTATTACCTGGGAAAAAAATACATTTAAGAAAGTGCAAACAGTGGTTTCTTTTTTTGGTGGTATAATCAATTGCTACAAATATTTTTATATTAACTCCTGCAAGCGCTATGTGTTGACATCCATGCACTATATATATACAATCTGGTAGCCGTATTTCTTATAGGATCAGTCACTGCAAAATAATGGTCAGACCTGTTCAGAATATTAAAAAGGAGGAGCTTTCTTTAATATGGTAAATTTAATATTGATAAATATTTGGTGAAAACTGTGATTGGCTGTAAAACAGAAATCATTGAAACGTGATTGGTCATTGACTCCCATTTGGGGCATGAGTTAAATAGTCTAGATAAATTCACTCCTCACTTCGTTAGTCGTGAATTTATCGATAATTATCGATATTATCCAAATTATAATTTGGAAATCACTCGTGGCATTACTTATGAAAAATGTACACTTACTCAAGATAATTCATTTGTAGGCTATTCATAGGCGTTCATTACATGTGAATTAAAATGTATGTGGCTTTCTCAATATAGGATAAATTAATGTAAGATATATCATCACTCACTCGATACATATTTCAAAACTATCTTCTTATATTGGCTATATTCTGTTTCATATTACAGTTTATAATTATAATATAACCAACAGGTCTAGTGGATTCTACATCAAAACAAACGCTACTAGTTAGGTAATACGCGGAGTAGTGAGAGAGGTGAGGAGTAGTATGCAGTTCTGCACAGTATCGTGTGATTACTATAAAACTGTGCAATGCATTCAGGGAGAAACATTCGTTTCAGTTCTGATACACATCTTACAGGTATTGGTGGAATTATACACTATGCATTGTTTTGTTTATGTTTGTTTCTCTGTGTTTGCTATCATCGACAATACTGCATAGTGTTTTAGTTACTATTACAATTGTAATTGTCTGCTGTATTATACAATTTCTCCAGCAGTTAACTATACTAGTCCCGTCGTGGCGGGGTATTGCTCCCGTCCCTCGTCCATGCAAGTGTTGTTTACATCGTTTCAATAGAAAGTCGTCCTGCACTTGAAGGTTTCAGTATAAGATCCGCTGGCCCTGATATTCAACTACTGTGGTACCAAAACTTCTGAAGAATCGGAAAATATGCAAACTAGCAAACTTTCTCGCTCCATTTACTGCTCACACCCTTATGAAATAAAGTGCTTAAATTTATAGTTAACTTTTATGTTGGCGATAAAACTAAATATTATAGAATATTTGTACATGTGGGAACATATAACACCACATGTTTATACCATTTTTCCTTGCATATTTTTATAAACAGTTCCCTTTCGTGGTAGTAAAAGATTCCGGGCTATGTGGCCGTGGTCTATAACTGGCGTTTCTTCCAGACGTTTCTCCCTCAACTGCGGAGGGCATCTTCAGTGGCGAGCGCTAGAAGCTGTTGTTTCCCTGTCGTAGACTCGACTGCGAATGAACAGCAGAAATCTGGACGCTCTTATTTATACTAGTGCTGACGTCACGTGAGTCGCAGCTGTTTGGATCATACTGTCGAGACTACGACAGGGAAACAACAGCTTCTAGCGCTCGCCACTGAAGATGCCCTCCGCAGTTGAGGGAGAAACGTCTGGAAGAAACGCCAGTTATAGACCACGGCCACATAGCCCGGAATCTTTTACTACCATGATTACCGGCCGTGAAAGCCTGCATTCCAGTTCCCTTTCGTCTATAAAGGCTATAGCGCTTCTCCTCGGGGTCTATCAAGTTATACATATTCATGTTTCATCATTATAATCAGAATCTTTGATGAAAAGAAAGAGCATTCCATGCTTTGTAAATATACAATGATAACAAACAAATAAATTACATAAACTTTAGTTAACCCAATTAATATTTCAATCTCTGGGCCAAAAATGGTGATTTTTTACAATTTTTAATCGCTAGGTTGTGAACCAAAATATCTAGATTAAATTCCGAACTCCCTCGCAGTACATATGTTAGGAAGGTATCTATTGTTGATGACGATTCGTCCGTCATATGGGGACGTAAAGCCTGGAGGTTCCATAGGTGTTTTCGATAGAAGTAGGCTAATGTGCCAGTACCGGGACCTTCATCCTTCACTTTAACATCAATTCTTCACATAACACACTTACCATATACAACACTTGTACATAATATGATCATCTTACACTCGCTCGTCTCTGTATGTAGTTACAGTTGCACATTATCTACATAGCGTGATTTCCCAAAGTGGTGTGTAAAAAGGTTTTTAAAATTCATTACGAACACCGTTGAGGTCACAATCCCTCCATAGTAATTCTGCCCGAAGGCAGGTCCTTCACTACAATCATAGCATTTTCATGCCTTGCTTGCAGCTTTACTAGGGAATTGTGTAGGTGTGGTAGCTTCCCGTTGCTTTCCACACCGGTGAAGGATGATGATGATAATGATAATGGTAAGGATGATAATGATAAGGATGATGGCCATATGATTTCGGGGACCGTTTGGGCCTTAAAGTTTTCCTGACATTTGTCTTACAGGTTAGGAAAAACCCCGATAAAAACCTCACCCAGAAAAACTGCCCCGACCGGGGATCGAACCCGGGCCCGCTGCGTGACAATGCAGCACGCTACCTTGACACCACAGCGGTGGACTGTGGTCACAATATAAAAGTTAAAATAATAAAACGTTGTACCTGAGATGTCAGTCTTTCTCAACTAAGTAATATTTTTTAAAACACATTATACGACTTTCGGAAGAACATGTTCCACGTTTAGTTTTTTAAAAAGTGCTAATTGTTGTTTGTTAAAATGTTAATATTAATTAATCTAATAATTTAAAAATCTGTTAAAATTAAACAGATAATAGTATATTTTAAAAAAGCTGAAGGTCGAACATGTTTTCCGAAAGTCCTATGTGTTATAAATAAATTGTAATCAAGCTGAGGACGGATGAGGTCTCAGTATAATGTTTTATTGTGTTAACGTTTGAAAATAAACTTCATTAATATATTTTTTTCTATCTAGTCCGGAACCCGAAGCACGAATATATATATATGACATGATAAAAAAAAATAAATGCTTGGAAGGGATTTGAATCCTTACCTCTGGATTGATATCCCAGTGCGCTACCGATTAAACTACCAAGCAAATCTAGTACAAATATTATTTTATATATATATATATATATATATATATTCTCTATTGTTACGAGATGTAGTGGGAACTCGGTCTCCAATGCCACCTAGTAGTTCATATAACGAGTAACCAAATTAAAGAGAATATTTTTACTTTTTTAGCAGTGACGCTTTTTTGATGTTATAATTTAATTTTTGACATTGAGTAATGCAAGCTTAATATGACATGATAAGAAAAATAAATGCTTGGACGGGATATATATAATGCATGCTGAGTTAGATGTGAACGCAAGTGTGAGGTTTCAATAATATTAGACTTTGATAACTGCTCCAATGCCAAGCATCACACTATATATTAGAAGCCAAAGAGACTGAAGAGCTATTTTGTCATCTGGTTTGATGGAACAATGCATGTATACATTGAAGTGTCTTTTCGCTGTTTGCTATTGAGTTGTCATATAAACGTACTGTATTATCTGTTGTACAACTTGTATTAATGAGACATGTGTGTGGAATGCTTGAATAACTCAGCAGAACATAACGTGCAGGTAGTATAGAGCTTTTGATTTTAAATTTCAAAAGTGATTGATGACTTATTTTTTCACATAAATAATAATTTTGCACATATATACACGCATACTCTTCATGCTTACATAAGCATACATAAAAGAAAACATCCGTGGTAGTTCAGACCTAGAAGGGCCTTGGCCTTCCAGCCGGCGCGGCGACTGGTTTCATATCCGCATGTGTTTATCGCAGAGATGGACAATTATCCAGGCGGTATAGAATGACATATGGTCCCCCAGCCGTTAAAGTTCATAAATTCCTCAGGATGCTGGGTGAGACCGGACCCATACTGACCGAAATTCGATGAGATTTTTTTTCCCCTTCATGGGGACTTGAATCAGTGCAAGTTATGTAGCCCTGCACCAAGGTACATATGAATCTTTACAGTATCTCTTATGGTCATATTTTCAAGGGATTGTACTACTCTATATGATACCTATCATACGACCACAAAACCTGAGAGTATATTATTATTTTAGTTATCATATACTGATTGTGTATACTTATTGAATCATCGACGTCCATGAAGCTGACAGAAGTCCGAGAAGAGGTTCCTATACCTGTTATCCATGAAGCTGACAGAAGTCCGAGAAGAGGTTCCTATACCTGTTATCCATTGAATGAATGAAAGAAATTTATTGTCATTTGTTTCAAAAGAAAGGAGATACATATGTATTTACATTGCGCACAGGCCTGCTTGACCGTACGTGCATTGTTTTTCCATGAATAAAAGAAAAAAAAACAAAATTAATCATAATATAAACAAATTCCTACATAGCTACACACGTGTATCAAAACATTGAATACATATAAATAAAATCTATGTCTACAACTACATGCACATTAATGCACATCTACACTCATCCATGAAAAGACTATGTATCTAGATAAAAAAAAAGTTTCATTCTGTATTGTAATAATTAAAGAAAAAAATGCTATAAAATAAATTTAAAAAAAAGAGAAGAGAAAAACACACACACACATATATACATACACACACCCCCACACACATACACACGTGGGCGCTCATACCCCCCCCCCCGGTCCCTGTAGACATCAAATGTTATCCATTCCTGCGTACATAATTATATATAAATTAATTAATGTATAATGCTATTGTGCTATTATTTAATTGTAATATTTACTGTGTTTTCTTTATGTAATTGTAATGTTATGGTTTTTTAGTGTATAATGCTATTGTGTTATTATTTAATTGTAATATTATTGCGTTTTCTTTATGTAATTGTAATGTTATTGCTTTTTTTTGTTGTTTATTTTTCTTCACACTAGTAGCAATTATTACTTTATTGTAACGGACTGTCAACAGCACGTACGGCTTACTGCCCGTGCGACCCATATTTGTAAATAATATTGTAAATATCTTACTTTTTGTCTAATAAAGTCCTACTACTACTAGAAAGAACAAGGCTGAATAAAGGGGGGTTGCATAATTTACATGGAGCTTGTAGCATTGGCAAGATGCTCTCGTCGACTTTCATTGGTTTATAACAAACGGTGCCAAGATTCGCTTTACAACAACGGAAACCCACTAGTGGTATAACCCACTATTTAGGATTAGACATATGTCACCTCAGCTAACTGTTTTATGTTTGGCACTAACTAGTCGTAGATTGATATTGGTTTGAGTTTTATTATTATAGAAAGCCAAAATATTTATGTTCGTGGTTCTAGTTTTCTGTTTAATGAGTTGGTATGCTTAAATATTTCAATGATTTGTCTGAACAAATAGCTGTTAGGAGGCGGCTCCGTGGTCAAGCGATTAGACGCTCGCCTCTCACCGCTGGGGTCCCGAGATCGAGTATTGGTCATTCCATGTGGGTTTTGTGGTGGACGAAACGGAGCTGAGGCAGGTTTTTCTGGGGATTTCTCCCGTTTTCTCCTGCCACAAATTTCATTTCTCCATAGTCATCCATTTCGTTTCATTTCATTTTTCCGCCCCTGTGACGGTGCGTCAGAGTGGTCGGCCGGCACCCTTGTCGTTCGCAGATCTCTATAAATATAGGAGTTTCATTTCATCTCATGCCTCGACCCGAACCTGAGTTGGGCACGAGTTGAGGATATTTAATCAGCTGTTACGTTTTATTTGGATAGAATTAGTCTTATCAAAAATTTACAAAAGTTCCTCATTGTGATCGAAATGTTTAGATTTTTCAATCCGTTTTAATCCTCACTGCCTTATGTGTCCCTATAGTTTCATTTTTACGGTCTTTTCCTTGTCTTTCTTATTCAGATTTGATCATAATTACATGGGATGTAAAAGTAAAGTATTCCCACTACATGCCTCAGGAGGCCCTTGGGGTAGGGATGTAATGTTGAAAAATTGCCTTCCTTGTATTTTCTGAACGCAATATATGTTCAGAGATTCCCGTATTCCAAAGTCGATGTATTTTTAATGACGTAAAAATTCTGAGCATGGATTCCGTGTTGTAGATTTATGGTATGTAAAAATCCACAAGGCTAGTTTGTTACTTCTGAGAAATATTTGGCTGCCGTTTCTCGTCAGTATTGAATTGTGATGCTAATGGCCTAAGTTGTAAGTTTCTTCTTCTTCTACTCTTTGTGCACAAGGCTAGTTTAAGTTACCTCTGAGACAAATTTGGCTGCCGTTTCACGACCGTATTGACCTAAGTTGTAAGTTTCTTCTTCTACTCTTTGTTTTAGGTCCATAACCTGTTCCATCCAGAATTAAGAGCACTTTCATCTCCACTTTGGTCTTCCAGGTGTCCTTCTCCCATCCTCTGATAACTTATATCTTCCTATGTGTACAATTATATCTGGTGTCATGCGGGATATATGTTGATTCCTTTCAAATCTTCTTTTTTCCATCCATTCACATATTCCTGAATATTCAGCTGCCTTCTTATATCTTAATTTCTAATTTGATCTTTCTTTGATTTACGTACAATCTTCCTTAGAATATTAATTTAATTTGTTTCTAAAGTTTGTTTTGGTTTAATGTAGTCCGTCGCCATGGCGTAGTCGGTAGAGTCCCTACCTTCCACTCTGGCGACCCGGGTTCGATTCCCGGCGGGGTAGGGGATTTTAAATCTCCACCTTGAGACCTTCCACTCTGGCGATCCGGGTTCGATTCCCGGCGGGGTAGGGGATTTTAAATCTCCATCTTGGGCCTGGATGTGTGTCCTGTCTTATATTTGTAATTACGTGTGAATAAGATAAAAAAGGTTAACAAAGGTAAAACAAAAAGGAAGAACAGTGTAAACAAAGGAAAAAACAGTATGTGATCTTATTTAGGAGGCATAGGTCATTATTGGGGGTCTCATTTCTTTATAACACGTATTCTTATTTTAGTATCTTTGTTTAAGCACTTTATTTTTGTAAGTTGAGTTAAATAAAATACTATCAGAATAAATCCTTGAATTTTAGCTTAAAGTTATAATCTATAATATTCCAATGGGCATCGACCAGAAGACTAAAAAGTTAATGGTACCAAAATGGTATATACGTTATTTCTTCAATGATGATACCCTTGCCCGAGTAGAATGGAGATTGGAAGGCGGCTTCAGCAGCAAAATCCCTAAACATAATAATTACATTATGGGTATATTATGGTTTTTCAGTATTCGACGAATTTAGGCCGCATTCACTTTATATCAAAAGTAAATGCCTCCCCTGCTGTTTTACCTGGAGTCTCCAGACAGTAAGGTTCTAATATTCGTCAATATAGAGTTCCAATACGTTACCAACTATCTAACTTTTCTAGATACCTAGGCCTATAGGCCTACATGAATTTTGGCACGTGAGTGTAAATTTAATAATGTCGTATAGTATGCTTAATGAAAAAGGTTTTAGAATATTGCATATTCAATTTGTATTCGCATTGTATGCACCTGAATTTACAAAAGGGCATGTATAGAATTTAACTATATTCACCGTGGTATACATTGATGCCAATCGTTTGAAACGTTTTTTGAAGAATGAACGGTCTGTCTGTTCTATTTAATTTGCATGATAATGGAACTTATAAAAGATATGGAAAGTTCCATCAGCTGTTAATAATGGACATTTGAACTCAGTCCGATGAAATGATATAGTCTCCATTGGATGGGAAATTAAACCTCACAATATGTGCAATGTGTGAATGACGATACTTACAATTCTGTATATTTTGGTCCAATGCTGTATTCGGCGGAAAAAAAACTTTTGTTGGAATTTTTATTTAAAATGTGCATTTAATGATAGCTAATAGTGTAGTGGTTAGATGCACATATAGGGTCTAATATAATCTTAAAAATGTCTGCAACATTATTATATGTTCAATAGTTCTCTTTATTCTGTATGCTTTAACCTCGATGTTTGTTACATAAATTTATTCTTAAGGCATTGTATCCTTCCATCGTATTTTTGGTCTTCCTCTGTTTCTGCTTCCTTTATGGTATCCATTTGCTTATTCTCTTTACCAAGCTTATATCTCCTGTAAGGTCAATATGTTTATTCCATTTAGTTTTTTTATTAAAATTATTATATAACTGTTGATACTACTTCACATTCTTCTCTATTATTTTCGCTACTTTATCTCTTTTCTTCATTCTAGTAATGCCTTAGTTGCCTACTAGATGTCTCATTGGTTCGGTATGTTGACCACATACACTCTTATTATCGCCTCACTCTGATGGTTAACAGTTTATATAAAAGCGGGTGCCGCGCGGCAATGCTTGACTTGCGGTGTTGTCACGTTTCTCATAGCGCTATGGGCGTTTATTACACAAGGACAGAAGACATTCACCATTTGTGTTATTTCATTTTTATGGTATTATTTGATATTGTTTAACTATTAAAATTATATATATTAAATAATTTAATTCCAACATTATATAGCTTGTAGGTCTACATAAATTTAATATTCATGCAATATCATGCTGAAATTATTATTATTATTATTATTATTATTATTATTATTATTATTATTATTATTATTATTATTATTATTATTATTATTATTAACTGTTCGGTCTGAAATATTTTCCCATGGCCACCACATGTTGAAATCACTTATATATTAAACAAATATAATATGTATATATTGTATTATTATTATTATTATTATTATTATTATTATTCGAGCTACATACCACAATAAATCACTGATAATTATAACAATTAATTACGGTAAACAATTTTATAACTGGATCAACTGCTCCACGTTCCGAGTTTTAATTGAAACTGAGGGAAGAATAGCAATGTGGCAACATCGTGGTAGTCGCGGCAGTCGAGATCTTTGTATTTTAATAACATAGAACAGCTGCGGGGAAACAAAGCGAGCCGCTTGTTAAGCATCATAGTGAGGCGATAATAGCTGTGTTTAGCACTCAGGAACGAGTTGCTGTTATTTGTGCACGGCTGTCATATGAAGATGCTAGAGCTAAATTTACCATACATTCCGTAAACCAGCCCCACAAAGGCACACATTCGTCTGTTTGTAAACAAATTTAAGCGTGCCGGCAGTGTGTGTAATGAGGCACGTCATGGGCGACCACGCATATCAGCAGAAATAGTGAAGCAAGTTTAAATTTCTAGTGATAGTCCAAACGCATCAACTCGACGCCTCATTTCAGTAGGAGATGAATTCTCCTCGCAACACAGCGTTGAAAATTCTACATTTCACTCTTCGAAAACGTCTGCTTGATTTACGAAATCGTTTCACGGATGAAGCAGGCTTTTTTACGGTTTAAATGTCAAGGTCTACATTTTGTTTCACAGCTGAAAGATGGAGTGCGTGTTTTGACCTATGTGGCGGTTATAGAGAAAAACGTAGAATATGTGTAAAACTCCATAACATTTATTTTTCAATTACTGGCTTCCTTCATTGAAATGGACAGCGACTTTAAAGATATCCTATATATATATATATATATATATTTGTGTGTGTTTTATAGGAAAAAACCAAGAATGAGGTTCAATAATGCCAGTGAGTTAGATGGTTAGTTAGTAACGTAACACTTTCCAGATGTCTCAGTCTCAGAAGTGTGTTACAATTTAGCCAATGACAGGAGAGAATTCCAGTACTGTGATGTCGTAAGAAAACCTGGTAGCTTGGGGAAAAAAAAAGAAAATATATATATATATATATATATATATATATATATATATATATATATTCTTTTATTGATCCGGACTGTGCGACCCATATTTGTAAATAAGATTGTATGTATATTTTAGTCTAATAAAGTCCTACTATTATATATATATATATATATATATATATATATATATATATATTATATATATATTGAGCCTTTAGAAAACAAAATTTTTGATTATAAGTCAAGATAGATGTAACATGTTCATCGAATGGAAGATCACAGAATACCCAAACAAATTTTAAGATATCAACCTGCAGGAAGAAGAAGACCAGGACGTCCACTTAAAAGACTTTTGGATGGAGTTTCTCTTGAGGCCGAAAGAGGTCAACAAATGGCCTAAATTCGTGAATGTACTATGATGATGATGATGATATATATTGAGAAACATTCGGCACCACACTATTCGAATCATGATGACAGAAGCCTTGCGAGATTACGGATACACAGTTTATGAAGAAGTTCATGGTGTGGCCACTAATGGAAGTAATAGACGAATAGATATTATTGCATTTAGACCTTCTTCTAAAATTGGTATGATATTAGATCCCACAATTCGTTTTGAGATTCATAGTGGCCAACCTGAGGAAGTTGACTCTGAAAAGAAAACCATATATGAACTAACAATTAACTATTACAAAGAAAAATACCAATTAGATAGTCTAACTGTCACGGATTGATGATCGGGGCAAGATGTACTATACCAGGATTCTTAGTTAAATTTTGGAATTTCTTAGATTTGGGCAGAGTGTATATTTCTAAAATTGCCATCGCTGCCATTAGAGGATCAATTTCAATTTTAAGAAACCATCTTTACAGAATTTCTACTTTATAGTGTGTATATTTCAATTACAATTTGAATTTTTTAAATGTATTTACAAAATGTATTTCATCAATTTCGAAAATTGTCTGTATCACTTTGTCCTTGTGGCAATCTTCTAATGAAAGTTGTATATATAATATATATATATATATATATATATATATGTTGCCGATGATTCGAGGAGATTTAGACTAAAATATTTCAAGAATCTCGAACAATATAATGCATATGATTAATTCTAAATATTCTATTTCTTGTAAGTTGTGTTCGAATGCACTGAATTCAGAGGACCTGACGTCTGCTATGGACAAGTTATTTAGTATTCCACACGGTCTCTGACTTGCTCGTCCGATCGCAAAGAGAAATTAATATAGGTCACTCTACACGTTTCCATCGCTGTTCGTCCAATTTCACGCAAATTATTTCGTATCGTGACGTGCTAGCCACAGTTGCCTCATTATAAATCATCCCCCATTTCAAATCAATAGTTGTGTTGGTACTCATCAATGATCATTGGTCACCATTGATGTCGGTCCCGATGGACTAGTGTTTACCATGCACGCCATTGGTTACGAAGTTCATCAATTCATACCCGGTTAGATTCGATGGAGTTTTCAGGGTATAAACATTTGAGTATGGTTTCTACAGGGAAGGACTAAATGTGTGGGTCCAATGTCACATAAAAGAATTAAAGCCTCAAACCGTAATAAAATGTATCGGTTCTTTCACGTCAGCTTCAAATTGTGACGCTTAACGTGAGTTGAGATGGTCGTTAAATAAAATTCTACTACCGGTGGGTACAGGATATATAAACTGCCCTGAGGCTGGTGGCACCATGCCCCTGAGATTGACTCAGCTTCTAACGGAAATGAGTACTAGACGTTTGTTCTGGACGTTAAGGCGACCGTCATACAGGGCTAACAACCCGGATGACATCTATACCCCAGCCACCTTATCCCCGGCTCTAAAGTTTAGGTTATACGGGGGGTAAAGGGAGAATTCGCCCTCTACTGCCAATAAGGAAATGTTTGTAGTGAGTGTAGATGTCTACCACAACCAATCACTGCTCTTGATGCAGCTGTAGCGCGCTAGTTAGGTTTTAAATTGCTGAGATGTTGTTAGCTATATGTCTGCTAACCGCATACATAAAGCGGCCACTCCCACTGAATATCCATATCGGCAACACTGTCGTGAAAACGTCAAGGTCGGAGAATCAGTGGCTGCATTATAGTGTCGATTGTCTAGATAAGTCTGAGCTTTAACCGCCTATTACGCCAATGGATCATTTAGCTTCATCGGTAATAATAAAAGTAATGTGTTCCCTCTACAACCATAGGAGGCCCTTGAAGAAGTGGGTAGTTATAGGTTCCACCTTTCTATATAATTGGCACGAGATGTCAGCTGGGTTATCAGCTTAGGGTACGGATGTGTGAAGATCATATGTCCTCAACAGAGATGCACGAGGCCATGAAGGTACCATATATTGATACTATCATAGCAGAAATGGTCACCACTATGTTTCAAAACATAAATGATCATGGAAACCCAATAGTACGCAATATAGGACACCTTCCACAATGGCGTACTACACATAGAAACATATTCGACCAAATAAATAATCCATAGTACTTAGCATGTAGCAACCAAGGTCAGAATGATCAGCGCAGAGTGGCGTGGCTCATTCCGATTATGAATCGAGCCGAGCTTTTCAGCGACACGGTTTCCGATGCCCCAATCAAGCGAGATCTATCCGCCTTGGCAACAATATCCATATAAATCTCACATTACTCCAAACAATAAAATAAATCCCCATAAAATCGCCGTGTAGGCTAGGGTATACCAGCTGAATCCAATAGCGAATACACACGCGAATTCGCCGACAAGGGACAAACACAAGTCCCAGGAAAAGGCACACTGGACAGCACCAATAGCTGTCACCAAGTGATGATGATGATGATATGTCCGCAAAGCCATAAACCTAGGTTTTATAGTACCAGTGAGTTAGTTAGTAGGGACTTTTTGCCATTTTGTAATCAGAATTGTTATTTTTTCTTGGCCACTTCTTCAGTTATTGTTTTTTTTTAATCTGATGCCCGACATAATTATTCGGAATAAGACTAGAATTGTAGTCCACACTGTGGTCTCGAGGTAGCGTGCTGCCTTGTCATGTAGTGGATCCGAATTAGATTCGCGGTCGGGACAAGTTTTCTGGATGAAGTTTTTTTCGGGGTTTTCTTCATCTGTAAGACATCAGTAAACTTTAAGGTCAAAACGGTCCCCGAATATAATCTGGCCATCATAATCACAATCATTCGTATTCGTCTAAGAGTAAGTGTAGGATTAAGGACTCCCTTCGCGCACCACTATCATAATTATCAACGTCGTATCATCGGAGCAGCGTAACCCCGCCTTCCAGGTGCCCCAATCTCAGAAGTGAGTTAGAAATTGCCAATGCCAGGAGAAAAAACAGAAAATGTCGAAATGACAAATCTGGGACATAAAAAACACTGGAGTATCTATATCTATTGTATAATTTTGAGATATATTCGGGAGAAGTTGTTCTTGAAACCATTTTTTAAATTGTTCACAGTCCATTTCTTCATGATACTCTTTAGTTGATTTTGAATTAAATGCAATGAGACAATTTGTCAGAAATCTTGTTTCCTCTCCAGCATGTAGAATTATTAACCTCGAACCTTTATCGGTTGGAACTTTCAAGTTGTCCTTATTTTTGTCTAGAGTCCACATCCTTTCTCTAATCAAGCTTACATTGACTTACGTTACGTCTAAGAAATTTTCGGTTTCTCCAATGCCCTTACATCTTTCATTTGTTTAAGGTATTCATTATGTCGAGCCCCTACATCGCCTCGCTCCGTTAAGAACTTATGATTTGTATTGTTGCTGCGATAATAAAATCCTATACTTTTGACGATCTTGCATAAAGAAGAACGTGAATACATTCTTACAGCTAACAAAATACCTATATATGGGTTGAATGCCTTATAGAGACTTAGAACACATCATCTCAAAGAAGCTTGATCAAATTTATTTATCAGGTCTAGTAACCATGCGTATGGAATTTCCCTTTTTTTGAAGGGCTTTTCACTTTTTCTTCCGCTATCTTTTCATTCAGGTACGGATATATCTCAGTTTCAGAAATACCTCTCGCTTTCAAAGTTCTCTTGAGCACTTTGTCTATGGAAATCGAAGACCTCCCGTTTTTTTTATATTTTTTTATCATCTTCACTTTGAAAGAACGCATGTACTTTACGTGCAATTTATTTTGTTTCTGAGTGAATAGGCTTTAGCTTTCCGCCGATCAAGCAAATAGCGAGTATGATGCATATGAAAAATAATGACACAACTAGATGGATGTTCGCTACACAACATACGAAACTGTTCACTATTTTTAATTACACTATTTCCTACGTAAGTCTCGTGCCATAGCCGAGTGGTTAAGGGAAGATACCTTGGCACAGAGCTAAGGGACTTTCGCTGGTTCGAGTCTCCATGGGGGAATAAAATTTCTCTTGGAATTTCGGCAGGTATGGAATTGGTGCTCCCCAGCAACGTGAGGAATGTGGGTAGCTACAATAAGTAGCGTTTCCAGGTTGAGAAAACCAGCTATAACGGCTAGGGGACCCGACATGCTTACTATGTGCCATCCCTAGACTGGCTTGATGATCGTCTATCTATGTGATTAACACATGTGGATATGAGGCCAGCAATCTTTTGGTAGGTCCAGGGCCTTCTAAGGCCTGTCGCCCCGTGGAGTTTAATTATATGCCGGCATATTTACTTTTAACTTTTTTTAGAGGAGTTGGGATGCACTCTTTCCTAAAATAAACTATATACTAGTCTCAATGTTGGAAACGCATGTTATTATGCATTAGAGGGTCTCTTGCCATCCCAACATCTCTCAGTATTAACAGAAAAAATCCAATACAGTATGTTCTATAAGGTAAACATCTTTTAACAAAAGTGTATTTAAAGTATAAAATGCAGAATATTTATATGACAGTTTCCCATAATAATCTTTAATATCGTTTTCTTTTAGTGATATTATATTTGATAAAATAATATTTTCTGCACGAGTAGAAGAAAGACAAGGATTATATTTCCCATCAGTTACTAATGGACTAAGTATTTCAGAAGTATTTGGTATTTTTATTATGTGATCTGCTAACATATTAACTTGAATATCCCCTTAATTAATTGTAGCTATAATTTTTCCTTTTCTAGCTTTAATTTCAAACTATACAGTACTGGACAGCCCTTGTTCGCCGAAAGCAGTGATCTGGAGCACGATGAACCCAACGGTTTGTTCATGACGGAAAGGCATTGAGCGAAAGTGGACCCATGTAAAAACCATAATACGTGCTTTTTAGCTCTGCAAAGTCTTTTCTTATATTACCATTTCCGCTTGTTAGTTTTTTTTCTTTTTGTAAGATTGCAGTTATGTATAATAAGTTGACCAGTATATTCACAATGAGACCACAAACAATATAGTTTTGTATCTCATGACGTCCATACGTTCCCAAGTCTTCCTAAGCTTTTGTTTTGCTTTTATGTCTTGTATCTTTCTATCTGTCCATGGCAGTATGGTTCCCTGCGCTTTTATGGATATATTTTATCCACTCTCTGACTGGATGTTTCCAATTTATAGCCTATATTTTTTTGTGTTGGTCATTTCTTTTCATTTTTAACGAGTCTTTCAGCTTTCATTGTCTGTCAGTTCTTTGTCTTTATCATTTGTATTGTGGTCAGTTTGAATCCCTTCTTTGTAGTTAAAAAGCAACCTCCATTTCATTTTAAATTTTATTCTGTTATTTCTTTTTGTTATAATTTTATACATTATCTATCTATGACCTTAATGGAAGAGAACGAAACGAGATTTTAGGACCTGCTAAATATTTGAAATACTGAATGAAAATCTATTTGTTCATTCGTTCGACTGCATAATTATAGCGAATTGTTACGAAAATGTTAGGATTAATAAATAATAAATAATTATAATAAGTAATGCCACGAGTGATTTCCAAATTATCGATAAATTCACGACTCAGGAAGTGAGGAGTGAATTTATCTAGAGAATTTGGAAATCAAGAGTGGCATTTGTTAGGACTATTTAACGAATAAAATTAAGCTGTTTACTCACAAATCATTGTTTAACTATAGTTATTTTAAAATATTTATATATTTAATGTAAACGGCGATGTTTGAAAACAAATCAGAAATGTGAGGTTATGTTCATTCACTGCAACTAGATCATATTATTTATTGCCAAATAAGATCGCAATATTGTAAGAATGTACCCAAGTGGAGAAATAATGAAATACATCAAACTATATATCATAATCAACATTACGGGTTATTCATTTATTTTTTTTTAGTAAACAACTCAGTAAAATCAAGGAAGCTGTTCATTATTTGCTATATTCAATGTATTTGTTGGAAAAAAATAATGTTCTGTCCTGTTCAGAACATTAAAAAGGAGGAGCTTTTTTATCACAAAAGCAGGAGCTGCTAAAGAGAAATCGATAAAGAACGAGGTGAAACACGACTGTCATTGGTTGTAAAACAAAATTCATTGAAACGTGATTGGTCATTGACTAGCATTTGTGGCATGTGTTAAATAGTGTATATAAAAATGTTTACCATTCCGATTGAGGGTCTTTCCACTTTTCAGCGGTTGCCCTTTTACCAGCCGGCTGCTGGCCCTTCACATCCACATGTGTCAATCACATAGGTAGATGATCAACAACAGCCAGTGTAGGGGTGACATGTGGTTAGCATGTCGAGTCCCCCAGCCGTTACAGCTGGTTCCTCAACCTGGAGCCGCTACTTATTGTAGCTACCCAATTGCCTCACGATGCTGGGTGGGCACCGGTCCCATACTGGCCGAAATACCATGAGAAAATGTCTTCCCCCATGGAGACTCGAACCAGCGCAAGTCCCGTAGCTCTGCGCCAAGGCTTCCTACCTTAACCGCTCGGCTACGGCGCGGGACGTTTACCATTCAATAAATTAAATTGGTTGGATTATTATCTTAATTTTTGAAATTATTTTGTTGGGGTGATGGTTTTTATTTTTTGTACCTTTGATATCAGAGAGAATTAACATATTCTTAAACATTTTTTCTATTTTTGTTAATTTATTTATTTTCCAATAGCCAGTAATAATGACTTGTCAATTTTTCTGTGTGTGTAATCCGTAAGTCCTAAACGATTCTCATGTTTTTTTATTAAACGTGGCTTCCATCAATTGAGGTTGAAATCCTTTCAGGTAGAAAAAAAAAATCATATTTCAAATTAAAAGTTTTCGTTTCAGAAATGCCATTAAAATATCATTGGATCAAATTAAATTTATAAAATGCTTCTAATTAAAGATTAAATATATCTCATTTGGCGTGTAATAGAAAATTTCGTTAAAAAAAAGGCTGTATGTAGGAATTAAAATGTTTGTCATAATTCTTATGATATTTGATATAATTACAAATTTGAATGACTTTTTATCTATTTAATTATTGATATTCAATGCTCTAAACTCATAAAATAGTTCTATGTAAGCACAGTGACTATTACGAGATACCCGACTATTGTCAAATTGAAGTAAATATAAGTAGGTATATATTTAAATGCATTTGTAGACGTACATTGAATTTTATGTCTTCCGAATGCATTAATTTGGTCTGCATTTTTAAATCTCTTCTGAGTTTTATCCATAGCCATATATTTATTATTATAACTATCCGATTTTTATTTATAAGTTTAAACAACTATAAATAGGATATAAATTATAAAAATTGGTACCTGGTAACTCAGTCGTGCTCAACTAAATTATTAAACTTCTTCAAGTCATTCCAATATGGATGCCTTTCAAAAACAACGTTTCATCTTCTGCATTTTAACTGAAACTGATGGTGTTGTAGAGGTTGTATAACGGATTTATGTCTGCGGGTATGTTCTCGTTGAGTAGGTTTTTTTTCTACTCAACGAGAACATACCCGCAGACATAAATCCGTTATACAACCTATACAACCACAAAAAAAAAAAACAAATAAACATCATTTTCAGTTCAAATGCAGAATATGAAACGTTGTTTGATGTCTGCGGGTATGTTTCTCGTAGAGTAGAAGAAAAAAACCTACACAACGAGAACATAACCGCAGACATAAATCCGTTATACAACCTATACAACACCATCATTTTCAGTTAAAATGCAGAAGATGAAACGTTGTTTTATTTCTGCGGGTATGTTCTCGTTGAGTAGAAAAAAAAACCTACTCAACGAGAACATATCCGCCGATATAAATCCGTTATCCAATAACCTCTCCAACACCATCAGTTTAAGTTAAAATGCAGAAGAATGAAACGTTGTTTTATGTCTGCGGGTATGTTCTCGTTGAGTAGAAAAAAAAACCTACTCAACGAGAACATATCCGCAGATATAAATCCGTTATACAACCTCTACAACACCATCAGTTTAAGTTAAAATGCAGAAGATGAAACGTTGTTTTATGTCTGCGGGTATGTTCTCGTTGAGTAGAAAAAAAAACATACTCAACGAGAACATATCCGCAGATATAAATCCGTTATACAACCTCTACAACACCATCAGTTTAAGTTAAAATGCAGAAGATGAAACGTTGTTTTATGTCTGCGGGTATGTTCTCGTTGAGTAGAAAAAAACATACTCAACGAGAACATATCCGCAGATATAAATCCGTTATACAACCTCTACAACACCATCAGTTTAAGTTAAAATGCAGAAGATGAAACGTTGTTTTATGTCTGCGGGTATGTTCTCGTTGAGTAGAAAAAAAACATACTCAACGAGAACATATCCGCAGATATAAATCCGTTATACAACCTCTACAACACCATCAGTTTAAGTTAAAATGCAGAAGATGAAACGTTGTTTTATGTCTGCGGGTATGTTCTCGTTGAGTAGAAAAAAACATACTCAACGAGAACATATCCGCAGATATAAATCCGTTATACAACCTCTACAACACCATCAGTTTAAGTTAAAATGCAGAAGATGAAACGTTGTTTTATGTCTGCGGGTATGTTCTCGTTGAGTAGAAAAAAAACATACTCAACGAGAACATATCCGCAGATATAAATCCGTTATACAACCTCTACAACACCATCAGTTTCAGTTAAAATGCAGAAGATGAAACGTTGTTTTATGTCTGCGGGTATGTTCTCGTTGAGTAGAAAAAAAACATACTCAACGAGAACATATCCGCAGATATAAATCCGTTATACAACCTCTACAACACCATCAGTTTCAGTTAAAATGCAGAAGATGAAACACTGTTTGTAAAAGGCCTCCATATTAGAATAACTTGAAGTTTAATAATTTAGTTGAGGACGACTGACTTACCAGGTATCAATTGTTATAATTAACATCTTATTACATAACCTGAACGGTGTTTAATATGAATTTCAAAAGTGTTTGCAACTATAAATGTAGTAACCTTGACCTGAAATATTATCTATAAAATTTCTAGAAAATAACGCTGCAAAATATTTTCACAATGGAAAAAATGATCCATTTCAAATACCGCCAAAAAAAAACTTTTAGAGTTGTAGAATATTTAAAAAAAAAGGAACAATTCTTTTACATTATGTAGTTTAAGACTTAATAAATTACAACTAATTTTCCATAGAACGCGAATTTGAAATGTAACATTCTCTTGAAAAAACTTCATTGTAAGTTTGTATATTACTAATGGGCATAATAGCAAGACTATAGGAAGATAAGTAAGCTTATTATAAAAACCAGGGCACGAACTGAGAATGTTTTTTACAAGACTAAATAACCCGCTCTAATTTCACGCACAGATTAACTTGAAGCCTCCTTTTTGCCCGTTTCCGTCCTGCATACAGTATAAAGCCACGGTATGCTAATAAAGGAAGCGAGACTTAAGTGCCGCATTGCTTATTTCTTAATCATGGTTTGCGTGCCTCTCTGCCACTTTCTAAGGAGTCAGGCTCTGTAAATGCTGCTTTACCACTAAATGTAATAAATTCCTCACAGTTCCCTCCATAATACTATATATATGTATACTAGCTAATGCCCGGCGTGCGCTGCTACTCCTAAATAAATGTTAATGTGTTTTTACCACCAGCTATGCACTGTTATGCTTGCCCGGGAATCTGCTTATCCCGATCTTCTTGTCTTCAATGAAAAACAAAAATGGTTGTTGTGAGTTATCCGTAGAAGATAAACTTATGCTGTCGCGGGCTTTTTGTAGAGTTTTTTGAGATGTTTAATTCTGTGCACATTAATTTGGTGTATTTGTTATGGTTTAGGCAACGTTAGCTATTTAAGCGTCAAAATAGGGACTTTATTTCACGTTTTTCACTACAAAGGGTGATTTTTAGGGGTGAATGTGTTGAGTATTACAATTCTCTTATAGCCTATGTTCACCCCCGGAATCTTCTGAACATTTTTTCAAAAAGCCCCATCTCAATCGGATGAACGGTATGGCAGAGCACGCTTGCCCGGGAATCTACTTATCCCGATCTTCTTGGTATCAATGAAAGACAAAAATGGTTATTGTGTGTTAACTGTAAAAGATAAACATATGCTGTCGCGGACTTTTTTGTAGAGTTTTGTGAGATATTCAATTCTGTGTACATTAATTTGGTGTATTTGTTTTGGTTTAGGCAGCGTAAGCCATTTAAACGTCAAAATAGGGACTTTATTTCACGTTTTTCACTACAAAGGGTGATTTTTAGGGGTGAAGGGGTTGAGTATTACAATTCTCTTATAGCCTGTGTTCACCCCCGGAATCTTCTGAACATTTTTTCAAAAAACCCATCTCAATCGGATGAACGGTATGGCAGAGCACGCTTGCCCGGGAATCTACTTATCCCGATCTTCTTGGTATCAATGAAAGACAAAAATAGTTATTGTGTGTTAACTGTAAAAGATAAACATATGCTGTCGCGGACTTTTTTGTAGAGTTTTGTGAGATATTCAATTCTGTGTACATTAATTTGGTGTATTTGTTTTGATTTAGGCAGCGTAAGCCATTTAAACGTCAAAATAGGGACTTTATTTCACGTTTTTCACTACAAAGGGTGATTTTAGGGGTGAAGGGATTGAATATCACAACTCTCTTATAGCCTATGTTCATTCCGGGAATCTCCTGAACATATGTACGCTATATGATTAAGAACATTTTCAATCAGTGAAAATCTACATTATAACACGCTCGCGCGCGCGCACACACACACACACACACACACACACACACACACACATATATATATATATATATATATATATATATATATATATATAAGAAAAATAAATGTTTGTGTTAGGATTTCTGAGTAGCTTGTTGGTTAGAGCGCTAAACGTACAAAGTTAGAAACTCGGGTTCAAATCCCGACTCAGCATTTATTTTTCTTTTAACGTCATATATATATATATATATATATATTATAGTATATTCAGAAAATCCCGAAAAAATGTATCTAATGAAGTTGTTCCCATTTAAAATATTTTAA
Organism: Diploptera punctata; assembly: GCA_030220185.1. NCBI lineage: Eukaryota > Metazoa > Arthropoda > Insecta > Blattodea > Blaberidae > Diploptera > Diploptera punctata. The sequence goes on along the minus strand of JASPKZ010009837.1, from coordinate 665,848 downwards.
AAAAAGTATGTTTCTCCTTATTAGGCACCGTGTGTCTGTTAACACTCTAGTGGCAGAAATTGTCTTTTTTGTTTCAAAATAAAACTTGGCATATAGCATTCAATTAAAAAAACTATGCGCGAGTTCGTTAACCAGCAAAATCGGGCCATTAAAAGGTGTGGGGTCACCAGAACCAAAAGCTTGAAAATCGTTACAGCGCCTACAATTTTCAAAGGAAGGATTCGTATTTCTTTCATAATGATGGGGTATTTTTTATAGGCCTCGATGGTTTAGGGGTTAATTTCCTTGTCTCTAGTCCCGAGGGTCACGACTTCAAACCCGGCAGAGGTCAATGGATATTGTAGGATTGAAAATTCCAAGAGACAAGTCTTACGCGTGGGACTTAAGCCATGGATCGCGAGTCTGAACATTTTTACGCTCGTATAGAACCTCAAGCCTAAATTAGAAGATATTGAGTATAACTTAATCGGCCTTTCCTATACTTACTTACTTACTCACTGGCACTATCGAACCCGTAGGTTCATGGCCGCACGGACATAAGCTCTCCATACATCCCTATCCTGAGCCAATGCTTTCCAATCATTCCCTGTATAATCTAGTTCCCTCAAATCATAGTTAATGTTGTTCTCCCACCTCATTCTTGGTCTACCAACTGGGCGTTTTCCTTCTGGCTTTCCTACAAGAAGTTTCCATGCACGTCTTTCATTCCCCATACGCGCAACATGTCCTGCCCATCGCAGTCTACGGGACTTAACTGTTCTTATTATATCTGGCTTCCTATAAAGACCATGTAGTTCATTGTTTATGTAGTCTTCTCCATTCACCTGTCTGTTCATCTCTCTTTCCTATTCAAGTTATATCTTAATTGCCTACTGTGTGTCTCTTTGAGGAGATGAGCTAACCATTTGTCACTCACTGGCTTCTGTAGGGAAATAAGATTAACTAAATTAGCTTGGATAAGTAACTACTAGTCCACCGCTGTGGTCTCCAGGTAGCGTGCTGCCTTGTCATGCAGCGGGCCCGTGTTCGATTCCCCGTCGGGACAGGCTCCTGGGTGAGGTTTTTTTCGGGGTTTTTCCTCACCTGTAAGACAAATGTCAGGAAGCTCAGGGCCTGAGAGTCCACGAAAACCATCCGGCCATCAAAATCATCCTTATCATTATCATCATCATCCTTTACCGGTGTGGAAAGCAACGGGAAGCTACCACATTTTTAATTACCCAGTAAAGCTGCAAAACATAGCATGGAAATGCTATGATTACAGTGAAAGACCTGCCCTCGGGTAGAATTACTATGGATTGAAGGAACGACCCTTGTCTCAAGTGGAGATGTAATGGTATAGACCGCCACTAGAGTAGTTTTTATTTGAAGAAATGCTAGTAGGCCTACTGAATAACAGTGAATTACATAGTCTTTATAGGAAGCCAGATATAATGAGAACAGTTAGGTCTCGTAGACTGCGATGGGCAGGACATGTGGCACGAATGGGGAATGAAATACGTGTATGGAAGCGTCTTGTAGGAAAACCAGAGGGAAAACGCCCAGTTGGTAGACCAAGAATGAGGTGGGAGAAATAACATTAACTATGATTTGAGGGAAGTAGATTATACAGGGGATGATTGGAAAACATTGGCTCAGGATAGGGATATATGGAGAGCTTATGTCCGCGCGGTCATGAACCTACGGGTTCGATGTGCCAGTAAGTTAGTTAGCTAGTACTGAATCGTAGGTATAAATGGAATATGACTGACAAGGAAACATTCGAAACTGATAATTAATCATATTGATTAATGGATTTTTGTGAACATATTTGTTCCATGTGACTTTATCTTTAGAGATCGTAATTGTAGTAACGGAATTTAAAATATTGTATATACTCTTGTATCATGAATAGGAGAGAGTTGGGAGAGGAAGCCTTCTTAGGTCATTCACCTGGGTAAACACCTCTCCAGTACAGGCGAAGCAAATATTCTGTCCACACACCATCAGTCAGCTTCAATAGAACATTTTATTTAAATGTGAATATTTATGTAAATCATTCATTTTCAATAGGATGTGGAATGTGTAAAAGTTGTGCATTGGGCAAAAATATGCAAATATAAAACCATCGTTTTAACAAAAAAATATTACAGCATACTTAAATAAACATCACTTTTTTTAAACCCGCATATACAAAACGCTAGTTTGACCAGTTATCGTATATGGAGCAGGAACTAGGGCTGATACAACAAAAACTAAATAATAATATAGCACATGCGAAATGAAAATATTAAGAACTGTTCAGGGGAAAACATTATTTGATAAAATAGACAACACAGAAATTAGGGACAAATGTCATATTCAAGACATAACCAAATTTATTATAGCTGGACGAAAATATTGGAAGGGTCATATAGAAAGAATGGAAGAAAACCGGCTTGCAAAAAGAGCTAAAGAAGATAGACCAATGGAGGGGAGAAGAACAAGAGGAAGACCAGCCAAGAGAGAGGATAGACAGTAAATGCACATCCAATACGTCTTCCTCCGAGGAGTGATTTTGGAAATAAACAGGATGAAAATACTACAAATTAAGTTTAAGAAGAAGAGAGAAGACTTTTTTTTTTGCGTTACAGAAGCAGGATATATAATTTTGAAAGCAAACCATGCAGGTACTATTAACTATATCTTGCCGTTTGAAGCCTTTAAATCAAGTGTTGTATGTAATAGTGGACTAATAGTCACTATGCTCGCATCTTTGTGAATTTAAACTCGGCCGGCACCAGTTGATTTTTAAGGGCGTAAAAATTCTGAAATGATTTTTTCGGAAAGGGAGTAAAAAGTGAGTCTCGGGTCATAGATATACTTCACATAAAATACTTCAACCATGAAATAACAGGCCTTTGAGCAAACTTTTTGTCGATTAGATTTTTTTTTTATTTTAGATTTATTTAGCCTGGTGGAGTTAAGGCCATGTGGCCTTCTCTTCCACTCACCAGGACAAACATATATTACATCAGAATATAACAATCTTAATTAATTCTAATATTAAACACTAAGTAAAAATTTGATCAAAAGATAATATCTAATATATTACGATCTATAATACAACCAGTTAATATTAGTTAAAATTAAGACTAAAACTAATAATAAAATGTATAAAAGCAAGGCATATTAAATTGTCCCTGTCTAGTGTATATAAAAAACAAAGGAAAATAATGAGATATAGAAAACTAATTTTACGATTATACAATATTTAAAACAAAACAAATAAAAATATTTGTTATTCTTATATTATTTTCATAAATAATTAAATATATTAATATTGCTAAAAGAATATTATCGGTGAGGTGTATAAGTTAGTTTGTTATTAAATAATTATTTTGTTGGTTTTCGAAGGATGTTATAGTTTGACAGTCTCTGACATAGGACGGAAGGGAATTCCATGTTTTGGTAAGTGAGACCGTAAAAGATAATGAATAATATACAGTGTGATGAGGCGGGATATAAAGGACAATGTGCTGATGGGATCGAGTGTCAATATTATGTGTGTCGGATAGTCTGATGAAGCGGCGTGGTGATAAATAATTAGGCGATGACGTGTGAAGTATTTTATAGAGAAGGGATAAGGATCTCTTACACGAAGCCACGATAATTGTTCCAGGGACGGTGTAACATGGTCAAATTTGCGAAAACCACAAATAAAACGTGTGCAAGAATTATGAACACGTTGGTTATTTCGCGCCTAGATTTTAATTGCCATTATAATGACCTGAGCTGTTAAAGAATGTCTTTATATAAATTTGTATGTGTCAACCATTTTTTTTATACATAAGACTCAAATTAATTTTATTATCCGCTTAAAAGTTGTTTTATTTACCAATCATTACTGATATATAAATTATAATAATATTAAATTATTAAAGAATTAATCCAAGCCACCGTAATAAATTAAAGTTTTTATTTATCTGGTATAATTAAGAAAATAATTAGGATATATTCGGTTGTTTATTGCGTTTTGAAGGGATATTTTTTATTATATAAATAAATCATAATTTATATATTCCGATTGAAGGTCTTTCCACTTTTCAGCGGTCGCCCTTTTACCAGCCGGCTGCTGGCCCTTCACATCTACATGTGACAATCACAGAGGTAGATGATCAACAGCCAGTGTAGGGGTGACATGTGGTTAGCATGTCGAGTCCCCCAGCCGTTATAGTTGGTTCCTCAACCTGGAGCCGCTACTTATTGTAGCTACCCAATTGCCTCACGATGCTGGGTGGGCACCGGTCCCATACTGGCCGAAATACCATCAGAAAATTTCTTCCCCCATGGAGACTCGAACCAGCGCAAGTCCCGTAGCTCTGCGCCAAGGCTTCCTACCTTAACCGCTCGGCTATGGCGCGGGACATAATGTATATATTACTGGTAAAAAAAACGTTAATATAAGATGTAAGTTGTCTCCAGATTCTGAAACCAAATGTAAACAAATCAAAACAATCAATACAAATTTATTTATTTTTTGTAATATTATTTTCTTATGATTTTTTAATTATAATTTTGAATTAACTAAATTATAATCCTTCACTCGCTAACTAAATTATAATCCTTCACTCGCAAGAAATAAGTGACAAACTGACTTCTCAGTTTAAATTTATATGAGTCATGTTTTCTGTTGAACTGAATGCAAGTTTAAATTTCATGACGTGCCGCGCACCTGTGTTCCCCAGCGCCTAAACTTTCGTTCTTGTTTATATTTAGAATGCCAATTTACGCTATCTGAATTACGAACTGACTAATAAAAATCCTAATTTGAGTTACTACCTTTTTCTTCGAGACTGCGTTACGAATTTCTATAGGCCTATTATTATAAATGGTCATGTTAATTTGTTTTACTTCCCTTTAAAAATACACCCTGTAAGAAGAATAGGAAGGCAATACGCTACAAACAGCAAGGTCGAGGGTACGAGTCCCGGTGGGGTCAGAATTTTTAAACTGACCCAAATATTCTAGTGGCACAGTGGCTCTAGGGTCAACACAGTCTGGTAACGAAAATGAGTACCAGACGCTTGTGCGGGGGGTTAAGGCGACCGTCACGCGGGGTTGTTGGCCCAGTTGACATCAAGAGCCGATTGTGCAGAAAAAATAGGAGCCTTAACCTCTTACTATCCCGAGGGTCTCCTATGGCCTACACTTTAAGAATAATAAAAGAGATTTAGCGAATGACACTAAATGTGTTTTTATTTGACTAACTTTAAATTAAATTTGACATTATATTCTCATTATTTTTAAACATATTGATTTAAGAAGCGTGAATGAGACATGATAGAGTGAAAATGGCTTGAAAATACAGTAGAAATCAAGATTTCTAATGTGATGTAAGAAGGTAAATTTTCTCCAATCTTTTAGCTCATAGTCGAACTATGTTTAAGCTGGTGAAACTTGAGGCGATTTTCATATTGTTTACATTATCTTGCATCCGTGTCCTGGAGGGATATAAGTTACATTTCTTTCATTCCCCTTAGCGCATAAGGAGAACTGAGAAACTCGTGATCTCCAAGTTCCCAACTCGCTTATAACTTAATTATTCTTATTAACACCAATTTATAATCATTAAGTATAAATTACAAGCGACTCAGTATTATACATCTAGTCCCATGCCTCCACCCCTTGGGATACCTCGGTCAAAAGACCATACTCCTAAGTCCCAGACTTGTCTTCCCTATCTAGTTCGCGTCCACATTCAAGAGATCTCGGCCTAAAACCAACACCTCTAGGGAGAAGGTGTTGGAGTTGCAACTTCGGGAATTGCTGAGCTACATAGTACGTCAGGTCGCTCATTCCTGACGCACCCCACAGTTGGTCCACGGGCTCCTTGAGCCTAGCCGGGAGGATGCTGTCTCCTGTTCTACCTCCAGGGACGTATCCTGCAGCCGTTGTGAGACCGGCTAGGGCTTGAGTCCACAAGCCCCACAGTGTGAGACTTTAGTACATCCAGGTACTCATCTCCTGATGACCCCACAGTTTGTGCACGAGAATGTAGGCTTAGCCGGGAACCAGTACAGTATTATACAGTTAAATGTTCGTAGTTTACATGGATGCAGTATTTAATCTCAATAAGTATTATTATGGTCCTCAGCTGTGGACTGAATAGCGTCGCTGCTTCTTACTCAGCAGGCCAGGGTTCGATCCTCGATCGGGAAAAGTTTCCCGACTGATTTTTTCTCTCATACCTATAAGACAAATGTCAGGAAACATTAAGGCTCAAACTGTCTTCGGACATCATCTGGTTACGATATATTATTAATAATAATAATACTTTATTTATTCTGGCAGAGTTAAGGCCATAAGGCCCTCTCTTCCACTCAACCAGTACAAATACAAACAAATATTCGACAAATATAGATATACACTATACTAATTATAAACACTTAAAGATACAATAAATGTAACAATGTAAATGTCATGTACAAACAACATTTTATAGGGTAATAACAATAATGATACGATAATAATAATAATAATATTTTCTCAATTTTTAGTCAATTGATTTGTGGGGTATCTTGAATCACATATCACCAATGCTTATCATTTGGTTTAGGCAGCGTAAACCATTTAAGCGTCCATAGAGCTACTACTTTTTTCACGTTTTCCACTACAAAGGGCGAATTTTAAGGGGTGTAGGAGTTCAGTATCACAACTCTCTTATAGCCTATGTTCATCCCGGGAATCTCCTGAACATTTTGCAAAAAGCCCCATCACAATCGGATCAACGGTATGGCCGCGCATATAGTAAGAAGAGTTATCAGATAACTGAAAGCAAGTAATGGTCCCTTAAACCAATCAATAGTAAATTAGCGTTTACTTCTGATGCAGTATTTATATCGTTCGCTTCAATAGAGCAACTCTTAGGGCCAAAAAAATATTAGACCCTATAATTTGCAGATTGTTAAAAACTTTAAAAAAATAATTCTAGAAGATAAATTTTGCTATGAATTATAAAATCGTTCTTATAAGCGAAAAACAAATATCTGGCCATAAAGGATTAAGACATTATTGAGTTTTGTACAAACCTGACGTAGCCAAGTTAAGAGTCACGATACAGTATAACACTGCACCTTTCATTATCCGTTGTAAAATAATTAATTGCATTAAAATATATATGCAGTCAATATACCCATTTCACCAATTAATGTTTTAAAATGGTCAACAAGTTTCTACAGCCAAGCTGTCATTCTCAAGACCAGATATTGACTGAAGATAAAATTGATAATAAATAAATAAACAAATTCAATTTTGTCTTCAGTCAATATCTGGTCTTGAGAATGACAGCTTGGCTGTAGAAACTTGTTGACCATTTTAAAACATTAATTGGTGAAATGGGTATATTGACTGCATATATATTTTAATATTTTATCACCAAGAAGATCACTTGTGTATTAAATTAATTGCATGTTATTTTCATTTCTACCTACAAGGCATAGAGAACAAAGTATTGGAACAGGTAGATAAGTTGGTGTTATGTATAGTCTGCTTAAGAAATAATGAGCATCTTCCATTGAAAATTACCATCCTTCATTTTGCCCACTATACACTGAGAGTCATTAAAACTTCTTGAGAGAAACACGTGTTTTGTCAGTGTTTTTACATCGGCAAACATTGTTGTTTATACAGTATATATATAGTATACATATTTTTAATTACATGTATTGAATGTGATGTAGCCTATATATATATATATTGAATTACATGTATTGAATGTGTGTGTATATATATATGACACTAGGTCACAAGTTAACAGTCTGCTAACAATCCCTCTTCATAGCAGTTCCTCTTATTCTACTTCCTTCACAGTAACCTCTGCCCGCTTCTGGAATTTCCTTCCTCAAGATATCAGGGGTTGCCGCACACTTAGCACTTTTAAGTCACGTATATACAGTTACCTGTTGTCTAATAATTAATTTTTCTCTATTTATTTAAATGTATACTATGTTACTAATATTTTTTCTCGTTTTTTTATGTATCTAATACATATTATATTTAATTCGATAAATCTATAATAAATCAAAATACATTATAAATAATAATTGTATTGTATTTATAACATGTAATCGTTTATGTTTATCGTAATTTAGATGTAAGACTTTTTTTTTGTATTTTTTTAAAACCTGGTTGAGCGGCAGACAAGGCCTTAAGGTCTTAACTCTGCCAGGTAAAATAAAGCTATTATTATTATTATTATTATTATTATTATTATTATTATTATTATTATTATTATCATGGAGCTGATGTGTGGGCTTTAAATGCACAAACGAAAAAAAAAATTACTCGCCACTGAAATTGACTACTGGAGACGTGCTGCAAGAATATCCAGAAAGAATAAAATCAGAAATTCATATATAAAAGAAAAAATGCAGGTACACTATTCAATATTAAATTTTATAAAGAAGAAACAATTAAATTGGTACGGACACATTAGAAGGATGGAAGAAGGAACCACAGGGAAGGAAAAAAGAAGGGTAGACCAAATATTACGTGGATTCAGGGAATCAATGAAACTAAGAGGGAATGGGAAATAGAAGAAGATATATGGATGAACAGACAAGAATGGAAAAATGTGTTGAAACAAATGTGTAGTTAACTGTGAACATTGGCACCGGAAAAATGTATATTCATTGTAAATGCCGGAATAATAAAAAAATATTATTATTATTATTATTATTATTATTATTATTATTATTATTATTATTACTAGCTACTGTCTAGTGTCTGAGTGTACAATGCGATTAGCATTGTTTTCAGAAGTGAAGCGCATGTGAATAAATGCCAGGAGTAAGTCGTCATGCTCCCGCTACTTAAAAAACAGCACACCCACCTCGCAGGTATTTCCATAGAAAACAGATAATATTGCTAAATGCATAAACATCACGCCTGTCAATGTCAGTTAAGCTAAACATTACCGTACTGTAGAGTAGAAAACAGATAATATTGCTAAATGCATAAACATCACGCCTGTCAATGTCAGTTAAGCTAAACATTACCGTACTGTAGAGTAGAAAACAGATAATATTGCTAAATGCATAAACATCCACGCTGTCAATGTCAGTTAAGCTAAACATTACCGTACTGTAGAGTAGAAAACAGATAATATTGCTAAATGCATAAACATCACGCCTGTCAATGTCAGTTAAGCTAAACATTACCGTACTGTAGAGTAGAAAACAGATAATATTGCTAAATGCATAAACATCACGCCTGTCAATGTCAATTAAGCTAAACATTACCGTACTGTAGAGTAGAAAACAGATAATATTGCTAAATGCATAAACATCACGCCTGTCAATGTCAGTTAAGCTAAACATTACCGTACTGTAGAGTAGAAAACAGATAATATTGCTAAATGCATAAACATCACGCCTGTCAATGTCAGTTAAGCTAAACATTACCGTACTGTAGAGTAGAAAACAGATAATATTGCTAAATGCATAAACATCACGCCTGTCAATGTCAGTTAAGCTAAACATTACCGTACTGTAGAGTAGAAAACAGATAATATTGCTAAATGCATAAACATCACGCCTGTCAATGTCAGTTAAGCTAAACATTACCGTACTGTAGAGTAGAAAACAGATAATATTGCTAAATGCATAAACATCACGCCTGTCAATGTCAGTTAAGCTAAACATTACCGTACTGTAGAGTAGAAAACAGATAATATTGCTAAATGCATAAACATCACGCCTGTCAATGTCAGTTAAGCTAAACATTACCGTACTGTAGAGTAGAAAACAGATAATATTGCTAAATGCATAAACATCACGCCTGTCAATGTCAGTTAAGCTAAACATTACCGTACTGTAGAGTAGAAAACAGATAATATTGCTAAATGCATAAACATCACGCCTGTCAATGTCAGTTAAGCTAAACATTACCGTACTGTAGAGTAGAAAACAGATAATATTGCTAAATGCATAAACATCACGCCTGTCAATGTCAGTTAAGCTAAACATTACCGTACTGTAGAGTAGAAAACAGATAATATTGCTAAATGCATAAACATCACGCCTGTCAATGTCAGTTAAGCTAAACATTACCGTACTGTAGAGTAGAAAACAGATAATATTGCTAAATGCATAAACATCACGCCTGTCAATGTCAGTTAAGCTAAACATTACCGTACTGTAGAGTAGAAAACAGATAATATTGCTAAATGCATAAACATCACGCCTGTCAATGTCAGTTAAGCTAAACATTACCGTACTGTAGAGTAGAAAACAGATAATATTGCTAAATGCATAAACATCACGCCTGTCAATGTCAGTTAAGCTAAACATTACCGTACTGTAGAGTAGAAAACAGATAATATTGCTAAATGCATAAACATCACGCCTGTCAATGTCAGTTAAGCTAAACATTACCGTACTGTAGAGTAGAAAACAGATAATATTGCTAAATGCATAAACATCACGCCTGTCAATCAGTTAAGCTAAACATTACCGTACTGTAGAGTAGAAAACAGATAATATTGCTAAATGCATAAACATCACGCCTGTCAATGTCAGTTAAGCTAAACATTACCGTACTGTAGAGTAGAAAACAGTGATACCACTCTCTTCTTTGCATTATTAGGAGTTTCATCTGTTCTTCTTCATGCGCATACAGCTGTTATAGTTTCGTTGGTGCCTCCTTCAGAATGACAGCCTATTTCAGCTCTCCTCTTTCCTCTCCTTATTTGAAAACCACAAAGTTATTATTATATTTTTTTTTTACATGCAGTCCGAGTATTATCACCTCACTATGATGGTTGTCCGTTTATATAAAAGCGGATGCCGCGACAATGCTTGATAATGATTAACATGCGGAATTAGTATAGTGTATTTAATTAATATAACAGCTGGCGGGGAAACAAAGCGAGCCGCTGGACAACCATCATAGTAAGGCTACAATATCTGAATCTAGGCCGCCTCGATCTCTTCTCCCGCACCTATGGGGACTCTCCTCACATTTCCTCTGCCCTCAATTCTCAGTTAATGACCCACTCATTGAAGTGTTTTAACTTTTTTAGAGGTCAGTATATCTATTTTTTTTCAAATGCCCCAGGTTTGTCTTTCGGCATTCCTGATTTCTCTCCTGGCATGGCGTACTTGTAACCCACTTCTGAGGTTGGGGCGCCTGGCAGGCGGGGTTACATTGCCCCGATGATATGATGGGTGATGATGATGATAATGGTGCGCCAGGAGAGTCCCTAATCCTAAGCTTAACCTAAGATGAATATGAATAATGATGATTACGATGGCCATATGATTTCGGGGACCGTTTGGGCCTTAAAGTTTTCCTGACATTTTTCTTACAGGTGAGGAAAACCCCGATAAAACCCTCACCAAGAGAAACTGTCCCGACCGGGGATCGAACCCGGGCCCGCTGCGTGACAAGGCAGCACGCTACCTCGAGACCACAGAGGTGGACAGAGGTCAGTATATTGAGCTTTCCAAATTCTAGGTTAGGACGGCTTCTTCATTCATTTCGATCTTTGAATGGACCACACATCTTCCTTAATATTGTCGTCTGTCATCTTTTGTTTGCTATTACATTTGCTTAGTCATAACCCTTGCGTCACTACATAAATAACCCAATGGAAATACAGTTTCTAAAGAACGAATATATGGTTGTTGCCATAGGTTAGCAGACGGCAATACACTCTGTTACGGGATTAATACAGCTTTATGTTATAATCGGCCGCGGTGGACTAGTGGTTAAGCTCCTTGCCTCTTGTCCCGAGGGTCGCGGGTTCAAACCCGGCCGGGGTCGATGGATTTTTTAGGATGGAAAAATCCAAGGAGCAAGTCCTCCGGGAGGGACATTAAGCCGTGGGTACCGAGTCTGAAGATTTCAGGCTCGTAAAAGATCCTTAAGCCTGAATGAAAAGGTCTCTAAGCAAAATTTACTGAATTGTCCTGTCATAGTACTACCTTGGTTTCCTAGATGTCAGCATGAGGCGGAACGCTGACCACCGACCACTCAAATGACATCTATACGAAAACAAGTGTAACCAAATTATTATGATTCAAATTCGTCCCTGTAGAGGGAGAGCGCCTAAATCTCTGTTAAGGGAAACATGGGTTTACAAGATACAAGAAGATGTTTTTCTTAACAAGATCTAGCCATCCCTTAATTCAAGGTATTAATTTTACCTCAGGAGTCTAAGTGCACCTCGTTCCAGACATTATACTCAAAGGAATATTTTTCTGGCGTATAGTTTAGGATAGAACCGGAAATATTAATATCATTTATTGCTAGAAAATTATTAAAATATAATTAATGAAACATTTTTTATTTAATCTAGTCACCCCCCGAATGAGACCGAAGTATTGTGCTCAGGGATGGATTCTTATTCATATAATTTTACAATACAAAACAATAGAATAACCATTAACAAATTAACTACATAAAACAGAAACATAAGGCACTCTTAGAGGTAATTATAAAAATTTGTATTAGAAAATACTTTTTTAATCACATATGTTAGTGTGGCTCGATAATCCTTATATCACAGAGAAGTCATTTACAGTTAATAAAATTTTGTGTTTTTTATGAAAGAGGGAAGTGGAATGGGAGACTATGTTAGTGTGTGTAGATTCAATTTTTATTCGAAGTGTATGCAATAGAAACTGTCCCTCTTTCAATTGTTTGCATTTTTCGGCAAAATATTATGCCACTTCCTCATCGCATTTATTTTGATATACAGAGCGTTCTGAAAAAAAAAAACTTTCGTTACACTTAGCAACAAAAAAGAAACTTTTTTCTGTCTCAGAAAGAAAAATATCTGATTCTGATAGTATTTTTTTCTCCTGAATTCAAATATGATATCGGGTTTTCTCGATAACGCAAGGTTTCTGAGAGACAGGAATGTATAATTTCAAACACGAATGGGGAATGAAAGACGTGCATGGAAGAATCTTGTAGGAAAACCAGAGGGAAAACGCCCAGTTGGTAGACCAAGAATGAGGTGGGAGAATAACATTAACTATGATTTGAGGGAAGTAGATTATACAGGGGATGATTGGAAAACATTGGCTCAGGATAGGGATATATGGAGAGCTTATGCCCGCGCGGCCATAAACCTACGGGTTCGATAGTGCCAGTGAGTTAGTTAGTTACGATAAATTCAAGAACCGTAAAGCCCTTAACTCTCCCGTGAATAAATTATATAAAAACTGTAATTTGGTTTGACTTTCAGATCTCCAGAACACGAACCCTACGAGTACTGTAGACCCAACTCATTAGATTAATGTTAATAATATTCATGATTCAATTTTATAATGTCAAGTGCAGTTGTTTGAAGTGAGCATAAATTTTAATAAGGTCGTGCGTACATTGCAACTTGCTTTTCTGGAGGAAGTGACGTGGAGAGTAGAAGACAAATGTTCACGTTGTGAGAACAAAACGTGTATGTTTAATAGGTCAAGTGTCCTTGCATTGTGTTAATGGTCCACAGTTGTGTAACGTGGATGAGTGTGTATTTTAAAGCAAATCATTTAGGGAGACGAATTTAGGACGACGTCCTCACCATCACATTTCTTAATGTCAGCTTTACAGACCGTATGTCTACCTGTAGAACAAAAACAAACAAAGGTAAAAGTAAAGTGATTTCACTACAGGCCATAGGAGACCGTTAGGGTAGTAGAAGGTTAAGGCTCCCACTTTTTCTCGACACTCGGAACTTGATGTCAGCCGGATTGTCAGCCCTGCGTGACGGCCGCCTTTATCCCAGAACAAGCGTATGATACTAATTTCAGTTAGAAGCTGAGTCGAACCCAGGGACATGGTCCCACCAGAAGGTTTGGGTCAGTTTAAAAACCCTAACTTCACCGGGACTCGAACCCTCAACCTTTCAGTTTGTAGTGCAATACCTTAACCAATAGTTGGTTGAAGTTTCATTCTTATATTAATTTTTTTATCTTTGTTTAGAGCCGCTTATACTTTATATATGTTTTCTTATAGACAACATGGTCAAATTTATTCCGGTCTTTGTTCTTGTTTACGGCGTGCAGAATTTATAAGACTACAATCGACCTAGATTTGGTCCCTTAAGAGCAGCATCTTTTTTTTAAGACAAAATGTACTCCTAGACTGGGGTTTGAACTCACGACCTTTAGTTTTTACGCTAATGGTCTATCGCCTAAGTTATCATCATCAGCAGCAGCATCAAGGATTAGACCTTAAGGTCTATTCCGATCTCATGCTAGAATTGGTCTATCTTTTACTGGGTCTTCCTACATTTCTTCGTCCTAGTGGTTTGTAATGAAGAATCTGTTTTGGAATTCTAATGTTATCCGTTCTATTGATGTGGTCCATCCATTCATCTCTGTATTGTGCGATTCTATCTAATAGTTTTAATATATATTTAGTTCACTTCGTATATTTTCACGTTTTCGATCTGTTATTGTATAGCCAGCTATCCTACGTAGCATTTGTCGCTCTCGAGAATTAGAAATGTATAAGAGACAAATTTGCGTTTAGATTAGATGCTTTAGGATAGCTCAGACAGTAGAGCATTAGCGTTAATGCTAAAGGTCTTGGGTTCGATCCCCAGACTGGGCGTATATTTTTCTCTTCACATATAATTTGTTCTTCAGTGAGAAGTGTAAAGTTTACAAAAAATAGTATATTACGATGCGAGGTTGGGAAGTGGTTTTTACAGAATCGAGGAAAAATGTTTAAAAACCGAGCATCGCTCGGTTTTTAATTTCCGAAATTCTGTAAAACACTTCACAAACGTGCGTTGTACATTATTTTTTGCACGATGGTGTTTTCAAAATAATAAATAATAGTTAAATAATATCATTGTTGGAAATATTTGCGTTCATTATAAACAACTGAATAATATTAACAGTGTGGGCAATTTTTATTAGTTGAAACAACAGAAGGCCTTGAGAACAATAATTGTTATTGATAACATGGCCGCAAGTACATATTTATTGTTTTATATTGTTTCAAATAAAGTTCAGTTCATTTAAAATGCAGTGATTTGTTTCGTACAATGTATATTAACACTACATTTTGGGTATTTTCTATATAAACATTGTACATAGTATACATAGAGGGCAGTGGTTTTACTTCCCGCACGTGGGTGTAAATGTAATATTACAGTACAGTTATTTAGGTTGACAACCCGGAAATGTAGGAAGTTGAACTATCAATAATGGTCGCCATTGCTGTAAGTACGACAAAACGCACTATCGCGCAAAACCATGTTTTTCAGTGCCTTACATTCTCCATTGATTTTAGTAGGTTGAATTCAACATAAACTCTTTTAGTAATACGTCTACAATAATTACATTCCATTTACTAAGTTAACTTTTCACCATCTCATAGATACTTTTTACATGCTACTCGCCACCCGGCCTGTCGGGGAGAGGGATTTTTAACTATAGATCACACACATATTTTTTTGACTACAGAAGGGCATTGAGGCCCTCCCTTAATGAGTGATATCGTCGATTCAAGATTTTCTCCGAGACAACACAACATGAAAACGAAATACACCAATTCTCAAAATTCTCAAATATAGATACTTCTAAACGAAGACGGCCGTTGGCAATGGTAGTGACACCTACCTGGCAGCGGACGAATTGGGAATTATAGATTTGTATATGTGGAAAGAATTGTTAATGTTTGTGCCAGGTCTAGAATGGTATAGTGGGCTGCACACTAGTTTGGAGAACTAGAGGTCCACGGTTCGATTCCTGGTTCAGACATTAATTTTTTCCTTTTCACAATATCATTATAATATGAAATACACCTTTCGCACACATTCATATTAAACATGGCGATTACGATAATGGTGATTATGATGGCCAGATAGTATTCGAGGATTGTTTGGGCCTTAATATTTCCTGATATTTGTCTTACAGAGAGGGGGAAAAAAATCAAAAAGCCATCACCCAGGAAACTTGTCCCTACTGGAGATAGGCCCTACTAATTTTATTAAAATAATATACCGGTAAGTACCTTTTTTTATCCGTCTTCCTCAATTAGAATTGACTTTTTTATTTTTGTTATTTTGTATACCAAATAGCATGCCGATGATAAAACATGTTTTGAAAGACCTTCATGGTTTTAATATTTTACTAAGTTTTTTGAATAGAAATCAATTCTAACTGAGTAAATCGGTTAAAAAAGGTATTTATATTATTTATTATTAAAAAATACGTAACCTCAATTGTCATAACAATGAATGACCAATGATCTTAGTCGTTGAAAAACATAATTAAATAAACAAAACACTACTGCTATTAACATCTCCTACCATTCCATCTTCAAAGAGATGCTGTCAACTGATAGGTGCTCACCTATTGACAGTAAGATCACAAATTATTTGTATCCGGTCATGTACAAATTTGATGCTATGGTGCGTAATATTTGTTTATAGTGTGATGTTAAATGGTTGGATAAATGTTGAATGAAATGATAGCTAGTCTATTTCATTACAACATAGGATTCGTGTGATATCACCCTTTGGCTCATGACTGGGATTTATAAAATTACGGACCCATGCACACAACTACACTCAATTTAATTCGCTCTTCTGATGTTTATTTGACTCTGTTTTCTTTCTACAGCAATGAGCACAACTCTAAACTTATATAAATAATCCTGATACTTTAAAGTAGTATTTCCTTCCGAAAATAAAATAAAACTTGTTTTATCTCTAATTCAAACCACAAGTAGCCTATATAAAATTTGTATCAGCTTACAATTCCTACTTCCTGGGGGGGGGGGAAGTTGAACTTTTATAGGAAAAATCACTGTGAGGTTTAATTTAAGATTTAAATTAAAATTCTTTATACCTGACCTCATATCCAGTCTTCTAATTATACCGGACCGGTTTCAAAAAACCTAAGTGGTTTCATCTTCAGTAATAGAAACCGGTGTGATTAGAAGACTGAATATGAGGTGAGGTATAAAGCATTTAAATTTAAATATAATACAACATGGAAATATCCTCAAAAAATAAAAAACAATGGCCTTCAAGGGCTCTCATCCAGTTCGGACAATGATAATATTAGAAAATAAACCATAGAACAAGTAGTAATATATAACTTCCTATGTTGCGAAATATTATACACAGCACAAACAGATATAAATAACAAAATAAAAATAGTTTAATTATATAACAGGTAAACTAAAAAGAACTTTGAAAAAACAAAGCCAGGAAAGACTCTATAATGAAATTATACAAGACAATGGTAGTGTCTATTATTACTTATGGATCCGATACATGGACAGTGACAACACAACAATCTGCCAGGATATAAGCTGCTGAAATGAGATTCCTCAGACCAATAGCAGGATATCAAAGAACAGACAAAAAACATAACAGAAATAAAACAACAACTAAAAATAGAGGAATTAAACTCAACAATAGAGAAATACAGAACAAACTGGAAAAAAACACTTGGCAAGGATGACTGAGAATAGAATACCAAAAGCAGCATACAACTATTCACCACGAGGAAGAACAAGTTTGGGAAGACCAAGGAAAAGATGGAAAGAGCAGCAATTTGGAGCTGGAACAGGAAGAAGAAGAAGAAGAATTTAAATATTTTAAAAAATCTGTATTTAACCTTGGAGATCTTTTTTAAATAATGTAATAAGAATATTAAATTACTACCCAAATTACATGCCGAAGATGGACCATGTTCTGAAAGGCCTACATGATATTAATTAATTGAGGCAGTTTTTTTTAAATAGAAATCTATTTTAGTTGAGGAAGATTGATATATCAGGAGCTTATTTTAACATTTTTTAAGAATCATCGTTTTATTTACTTTTAGTTTAGCGTTTTTTAGGAAGTTGGGCTGACAACACTCCCTGAAATATACTCGTTATTTATATAAAACAAAGTCTTTGGCAGCACAAGCAAAATAAGTATCAATATCTTTTTTGACTTATACGTATAACGTTATGTTAAATTTTGCAAGAAAAGTGTGTCAGAGTTCACTAACGTAAGAATATCGCAAGTTGCAGAACAATGACTGCAATAAATAGAATTATTATGTAGCAGATAAGAACAAATTGTATGGAAATGAAATGTTAGAATGCGGATGTCTTGCATTTAAAACTTCCGACACATTTAGCTCCGTCTAATGCAATTACGTAAACATTTATTTTCACACAGAAAATTGGTTTTTTCCCATTTTCATATTTATAAGATTGAATAAGTTAATGCATCATGCTGCTATTTTCATTAAAAACGTTAAGGCTGAATTGAATTCAAACTTTTGAAACAATATTTATCCCAAATTAATACATGTTTAAACCCATAACAGTATATTTTTAATAGTTACCTCATAACATTTCAATACCCATAATGATAAGTCCTCTCTATTTTATAATAATAATAATAATAATAATAATAATAATAATAATAATAATAATAATAATAATAATAATAATAATAATAATAATAATAACGATAATAATAATAATGATAATAATAATAATAATAATAATAATAATAATGATAAATTCGTTTACATGAGTAAAACACAAAACTGATTTTAATGATGACTCAGATGTTGAGATATGCGGTATATAATAGTACAAATAAAAACTGTCTTATTCTATTCTTTGAGCACTTCGTGCATATTTTAATTACTTCCCGTTGCCTTCTACACTCTGAAAAGCATTATATAAAATTGTATACCTTCATTTAGTGCATAATAGTTTTTGTGAATCCGAAAAATTTGATTAGCAGCGTATACTATTAGACTTCAAAATTTGATTTGACCTAAATGTTATAAAATATTTATTATTTGTAGTGTTTATAACCTCTTTTCTTCATGTATATTGCAGGCCAAAACTTTTCTGACAAACATTAATTCCAGAAATAATTGATGGAATATGAGAATATACATTTTATAGTAAAAATATTTTAAAGTTTCATTACATACATTATTTAATAATAAATTTTCAAACTAACACATTTAACTACCTCGGATACCAAGTTACTTACCAAGAGGAAAAAGAATTTAGTCAAAAAATTATAAAATTTAACAGAGTAACAGGAATTATAAATAATATTTTCAAGCCAAACACGGTACAGCAACACACACGAACTAGAATTTATAAAACACTGGCCAGACCCATATTATGTTACGGCAGTGAGGCCTGGACAATTCGCAGTGTAGATGAAGAAAGACTAACTGCGGCAGAAATATAAATTTATGAGACATACTGCAGGCTACTCAAGGACAGACCATAAAAGGAATTCTGAGATTCTCAGAGAATTACAAACAGAATCAATAATGGAATATATACAAAAATACAGAAGCAACTGGAAATCTCACGTAAGAAGAATGAGCAGAACAAGAATACCACTCAAATCTTAAATTACTAACCACCAGGCAAGAGATCTTTGGGCAGACCCTTCAAACGTTGGATTGAGATCGTAACAGACCACTAGGTCTATCATATGAAAGAAAGAAGAAGAAAAAGAAGGAATTTTAAGATATAGGCTTATGATAAGTAGGGTTGGGTCGTTGGAACATTTGTATAAGTAGTGAGATATATTCGTCAATATTTATAGCAGAGCACGCAACAAACCAGGGATGTTTTTGAATTTCCACATTTTTGTAGCATAATCTGAGAAGGCGCTAACTTACACGAATTATAACCTAAATTATAGTTTGTTCTAAAATGTTGGTCTTCATTGTATACTATGATTAGTCCTCTTATTCTACTTCCTTCACAGTAGCCTCTGCCCGCTCCTGGTCAATGTACAATGCCCAGCGTATGAAGAAAATAGTATTATAGTTCAGTTCTGGCTTCTGTAGCCCCATTTAAGGGGTCTATGTTGTATGGAGCGGTAAGAGAAGAGGGCGAGTGACAGGTACTGCCAGTAACTACACTCATTTTTGAAAACCTAATAGTTACTACACGTTGAATTTTTTTATCTACTAGTTCTGTGTTAGTGAATACTTCAGTTTTCTCGTATGTTTGGAGTGTTCATTATAGAATAGTGTTGTTTTTATAACAATTTATTTTATTATTATTACATATTATTATTATTATTATTATTATTATTATTATTATTATTATTATTATTATTATTATTATTATTATTATTATTATTAAGAAAATGTTTTTTTCATGACTACTACTTCCCTCCCCCACTAGGCAATGTTCCCTCCTGCCATATGTCTTAGGATTCACCAGGACGGCTACAGTTACCAGAACTGGACTATAGAAATTGTTTTACACTTTTTAAAGTTGTTCTTGTTAAACTGAGATGAAAAGGTACCTGTACACTGATGGAACTTTACAAATCAGTGATCCAGTAGAATGGCGGTTAACTTATACGCATCACAGAATCTTTTGTACTCTTAATTAGTCACAACTTTGTTGAGTAAAAAACCGATCAGAAACTTAAAACTTCTTGACGGCCTTTATTCTTCTTTATCCTGTCATCACATCAGCTTTTTCCTCAAAGTAATTTAAGTAATATAGCTTTTAAGTCATAAAGCCTATACTTCCATGGCTTAGCTTCCATTTAAATCTATTTTCAGCACGTATTGCACTGAAACTAAAATTAAATCCATATAGTATGTTGTTGATTGTTTAAGCTTTAGAGGAAATGAAAGAAAATTAATCCATAATTCAGCCGGTACACCGCGGTGGCTGAAAAAAAAACATGAGAAGAAAACGATGTATTGAGGTATAAAACTTCAAGGTTAGGTTTTACCTGTCCGTCGCCGTGGCGTAGTCGGTAGAGTCCCTACCTTCTATTCCGGCGACTCGGGTTCGATTCCCGGCGGGGTAAGGGATTTTAAATCTCCACCTTGGGTCTGGGTGTGTGTGCTGTCTTGTGTTTGTATGTGTGAATAAGATAAAAAAAAGGTTAACAAAGGTAAAACAAAAAGTAACAACATTGTAAACGAAAGAAAAACGAGAAAGAAAAAAAAAAGCGTGTAGGAAAATAAAAATAAAAATATTAACTTTTCCTTGATCATTAATATATATATTTGCTATTGCCAAAAGAAAAAAAAAACTTCAAAGTATCCATCTCAAAACATGATTTCTGCTTATATTCCCTTTTTTTTTACAGTTATCGCCTCAATTTAGTAATATTATAGATATTGGACCATTGTTCTGTAAGATCTGACGCAGCCGCAAAAACAAATTTTATTTCATTATGTGAATAAAAATTAACAAAAACATGTAATTATAAGATATTGAATAATCCCTTCCTAAACACGATATCAGCGTATGATCGTACATGACGTCAGAGCAAAGGGAGTTATATGCTGTCCGCTCTTAAAGTGATCCTCATCAAAACAAAACCATGTGACCTGCTCGCTTTTCATTGGTTATGGACACCGACGTACGATATAGAAGCATAAGCACGCCAAAAATTAGTTCCCTTCATTAAATTAAAAATATATCTGTACCGAAATGGACATTTCGATACAGGAATTACGTCTTACTGCGCAAAACTATACGTTATCACGTCTCCCGCTAGTGTCATCTTTATGAACAGTGCCAAATGCTTTCCTATCTATCCCTTCCTTTCTTCAGTGCGCACCCTGTGCTACCGCGCATTCCCCCCTCTCTCGGTGAACTCTCATAAATAGCTGTGCTTTGTAACATCGAATCATCATCTACTTAGTCACCATTGGAGTCTGGTCAGAACAGCTCAGGAGAGCTGGTTTAGTTTGTTTAGTCCAGTAAGCCAGGGTGGGGACGCTAGGACAGTATTTCCCCAACCCGAGGCTGGACTAGAGTGAGTGATATTGTATGTATGTATGTTAATTTATATCATATTTTCTTTTTTGGTATAGATGATCTATTATGATTTCTTTTCTTTGTAAATCGAATATTTATTATTTATCTTTATATTATATCTGACTATGTTTTGACTCGCATTAAAGGCTTTAGTTGTGCTTTTTTACTTATGCCTATTCATTCAGTAGTTAGCATAAGTCAGATATCTAAGTCAAATTCCAAAAGCTTGCTCAAGCGTGTGTTAGTTCCTTTATTCCAAAGCTTCCACGATTGTATTTTAGAACTCAGAAAACATTACGTATTGGTAGAATTGAGTAAAGAAAGTTGAATTCCTCTTTGCCTCTATGGGCCCGGGCAAAGATGTCACAATTTGAACAATCTATGCTTTCCAATCAAAATAGTTATCAACAATAACGGTTTGATCCAGAACCTATACGGTGCATGTCCTCTGAATATAGGTAGGGCTACTTGTTATTCTTCGTGAATGAAAATAACATTCAAAATATAGAAAATTTTCTAAAATGTACCTAATCAATAATTACAATTTAATATAGTTTATTACGTATGGATGATGAATTTGAGTCATGCTTCAGTCGATTCGATACAACAAAATGGCTTGATCGTGTCTTCTGGTCTGGCAAACCTTTGACTAGTAGTAAAAACAGTTATTTTAAATGTATTTCACAAGTTCAGTGAAACATCTCACCAGCTTTCTTGTAAGGTACCCCATTCAACGATCACATGTCTTATATACTTCACACGTGCTCCCTGTCAATCATCATCATCATCATCATCATCACTCCAAGGATTAGGCAATTGCCCGTTCCGACTTCATATTGCATCAGCCCAACGTCTTCTAGGTCTTCCAACATCACGCCTTCCTCTTGCTTGATAATTTCTGGCTAACAATGGATATCTCTCCTTGCTCATTCCATCCATGTGATCAATCCATTTCTGTCTGTAATTCGTGACTTTATCCAACAAGCCTGTACTTTCAATTCTTCTCTTATATCCTCATTTCTTATTCTATCAAGTCTTGTACATCCTTTTACTTGTCTTAGGAACCGCATCTCTGCCGTCTGTATTCAATCCTTTTGTCTTTTCACTGGAGCCCAAGTTTCACATCCATACAATATTGTGGGAACCGCCATAACATTATACATTTTTATCTTGGTTTCTTTTCTAATTTTATTTTTGAATGTTCTCTGTATTGTTCCCACACACCGTCTGAAATTTATTTATTTTGGAGTCAATATCTCTTTCCACATTGTAGCCAACATCACAGCCCAAATATTTGAAACTAGACACCTGTTCTATACTTTGATTTTCTAAAATAATTTTGGTTCTCACTGGATCTCTTCCTCTAAAAGCCATGGTCTTCGTTTTCCTTACAGAAATTTTTAGATCGTATAATTTACATATTTCATTTAATGCATGCATTGATTTCTGTAAGTCGTCTTCATTTTTCTGTATTATGATTACATCGTCAGCAAATAAAAGATTATTTATGCACATTTTATTATCCATTCTTATTCCTGGATTTACTAAAACTTTCCATTTATTAAAAATATCGTCTATATATATATTAAACAAAGTGGGTGATAAACTACATCCTTGTCGTAATCCAGTATTTGTTTTGATTGCATCTGTTCTTTTGAATCCGGTATCTATAATTATATTTGTGTCTTCATATAATGTCTTTATTGTTTCTACAAGGCACAGCGGTTATCCTTTCATTCGTAATATTTCCCATAATTTTTGTCTGTTTACTCGATCGAAGGCCTTATCCAAATCTATAAATCCTATGTGAGTTTCTAAGTTATGTTCTCTTCTCTTTTCTATGAGTTGTTTCAGTGTAAAGACATTGTCTATACATGACCTTCCCTTTCTGAATCCACTTTGATTTTCACTTATTATTACTTCTGTTATGTTTCTCAATCTATTATTTATTATTTTCGTATATATTTTGTAGCCAGTATTCATTAAGCTAATCCCTCTGTAATTCTCGCAATTTCTCCGGTCTCCTCTTTTGAATATATTCTTGACAATTGCTGTTTTCCAAGTGGTTGGAATCCCATAGGTCTGCCAACATATATTAATTAGATGAAGTATTCGTAGTTTACACAATATTCCACTATATTTGATTAATTCCATATTTATATTATCTAATCCTGTTGCTTTCCTATTCTTAGTGGTTTTCAAAGCCATTTCTAATTCATTTATGTCTATTACATCAATATTTTCCACTTTTATTTCTTCCTCATTGTTCTCTTTTCCTTCAATTTCCTCCTTTTTCCAAAGTTTTTCATAATGCTGGATCCATTCTTGTTCTGGGATTATATTCAATCTGGCAGAATCTTTCTCAGTCTGATTTAGATGTTTCACTAATTTATAACCTATTTCTTGTCTTCCATACATATCATGTTCTACTGAGCTTATAAATTTATCCCATGACTCCTGATGGGATTTTCTTATGATGCTTTTAGCAATTCTCCTTTTCATTTTATATTCTTCATAAGATTCTTCTGTTTTCAGTCGTAAGTATGTATGATATGCTTTTTGTTTTTCATTCACTGCATTTTGTATATTCGCATTCCAAGTTCTCAAGCCCTTCCTATTCCTTATTCTATTTTTCTTTCCTAATATCTCATTTGCTGTTTTATGTATTACATTTGATATATTTTCCCATTCAATATTTATATCTTCTGACGTCGCTATCTCTGATATATATTTATTCATTCTGCTTTCATAATGTTGTCTAAT
Organism: Diploptera punctata; assembly: GCA_030220185.1. NCBI lineage: Eukaryota > Metazoa > Arthropoda > Insecta > Blattodea > Blaberidae > Diploptera > Diploptera punctata. The sequence goes on along the minus strand of JASPKZ010009837.1, from coordinate 641,323 downwards.
ACTTTGATCTTGTAATAAATATATTTTATATACTTCTTCTTGGTTTCTTTTGTTCTTTATGTTATTTTTCCGCCATTTAGCTATTATGTTTATTTTGCTTATCACGAGATAGTGATCAGAGTATATATCGCTGCCTCTATGTACTCTCACATCTTTTACCAAGGCTCCTAGCTTGTTGTTTACGATTAAATAGTCAATTATTGATCTTGAGTTATATCCACTTCTTGTATATTTATGTATGTCCTTTTTCGGAAATAGGTATTCATTATTTTTAATTGATTATAGGCTGAAAACTGTCTCAAATCCTGTCCATTTTCATTTATTGTTATTTCTCCATTATTTCCTATTACATTAGGTATAGGGACATTGCCTACTCTGGCATTTAAGTCTCCACTTATTATTAAATGATGATCTTTTGTATATTTATCAACTAATGTTTGTAATGTTTTATAAAATGTTTTTGTTTCTTCTTTCTTGCCTTCCTCTGGGGCATACACAGCAATTATCATCATATATCCTCTTTCAATTTTAAATCTGGCTATCAGGATTCTTTCATTTATAAACTCATAGCTATTCAATTTGTTCTTCCATTTTTCATCTATTAAAATTGCTACTCCACACTGCGCTCTTGTTGTCTGTTCTACTCCGCTATACAACATAGTATAGTGTTTGTAAGTCCTTTGTTCCTTTTAGTTTCTTTTTGTTTCTGTTATTGTTGCTATATTTATTTCTTTTTTTTTCTTTAATTCTCTTTCTAATTCTTCTTCTTTTGTATTTATTCCCCTTACGTTCCAATTTCCTAATTTCAAAATGTCCTTTATTCCAAATCGTATCCTTTTATCTTGCTTGGGTCGGTTCCTTTTATGACAATCCGGCTGATTTCCATGAAGCTTCTCAGTAAGATAAATGTCTCCTGGAAGCGTTACGAGCGCTTCGCAGGACAAGGATGGTGGAAGGGCTGCTTCCTCTGAGCCTCCAAACATGCTCCTCTGGGTATCCACCCCCCAAGAGAGGGCTGCTTCTTCCGCTCTTCAAGCCCTACAAGTTTAGCTGTGCTATTCCTTGTCGCCCTGTTGACCGTTGAAGACTTGACTTGACGAAGATGTGGCCGCCCAATATGGATACAGACCGCCATTCCTTCGTTGTGAGCTATACTTAGTTCCCCTCGCCTCTTACCCACCAGCAAGATTAACCTAAGTCAATCTTCCCCAGTAGAGTCGTCTGGTTCATCGGGTACTAAGCCCCCCCACCACGTCAAGGTGATAGCTCCTGTCAATGTGACAGTAATTGTGGTGCTAATGGCGGAAGGATACAAATGGTGTTTGTTTATGTTAGGATCACTCTAAGAGCGGATAAGGTGTAGAATAGTTTTCTGTACCGTCTGGTTACAGCAACAGTTTAGAATAACCACTTTACATTAGACATATTTCGCTCCAAATGTTCCGAATAGTCATTGTGCAACTTAATATTCCACCAAGTATATTATACAACAGTGCGGAACGTCATAGGAGCACTGTTGCTGCTTCGCACTGACATATATGCTCATAATGTATAGTCAGGAACAAATAGCAAATGAAGCACTTACCCAGCTTACTTAGGGTAGTAGCTGCTCCACACCCACGCCACAGACTGACATGAAGCGAGTGTACGCGGGATGACACGGCATTAGTTCGCAAATCATCCACAAACGAAGCAGGCATTATTCCGCTCTGTCGAATAGTACTTCGTAAGATTGAGTCCTGCTCTTGTTTACATCTGATCGCTGTTCAGAGTTCAGAGTGTCCTCTACTGTATAGTTGAACTTTTGCCAACCTCGCATAATTGGAAGGAGATGTTTCATCTCTAGTAATTGTTTATGTAAACAAAAGATGAAATTAATAAAAAACACCTAACATTATAGGCCTATATATATAAACCAAAATTATTTTAGAAAATCAAAGTATAGAACAGGTGTCTAGTTTCAAATATTTGGGCTGTGATGTTGGCTACAATGTGGAAAGAGATATTGACTCCAAAATAATAAATTTCAGACGGTGTGTGGAACAATACAGAGAACATTCAAAAATAAAATTAGAAAAGAAACCAAGATAAAAATGTATAATGTTATGGCGGTTCCCACAATATTGTATGGATGTGAAACTTGGGCTCCAGTGAAAAGACAGAAGGATAGAATACAGACGGCAGAGATGCGGTTCCTAAGACAAGTAAAAGGATGTACAAGACTTGATAGAATAGAAATGAGGATATAAGAGAAGAATTGAAAGTACAGCCTTTGTTGGATAAAGTCACGAATTACAGACAGAAATGGATTGATCACATGGATGGAATGAGCAAGGAGAGATATCCATTGTTAGCCAGAAATTATCAAGCAAGAGGAAGGCGTGATGTTGGAAGACCTAGAAGACGTTGGGCTGATGCAATATGAAGTCGGAACGGGCAATTGCCTAATCCTTGGAGTGATGATGATGATGATGATATATATAAACTTAATATATAAAAATTAATGTTTATTTGTTCATACTTTATGCGCGGCCATACCGTTGATCCGATTGTGATGGGGCTTTTTGCGAAATGTTCAGGAGATTCCCGGGATGAACATAGGATATAAGGGAGTTGTGATACTCAACTCCTACACCCTTAAAATCGCCCATTGTTGTAGAAAAATGGAAAAAGTAGCTCTTTGGACGCTTAAATGGCTTACGCTGCCTAAACCATAACAAATACACAAAATTAATGCACACAGGAATGAATATCTTAAAAGCTCTACATAAACGTCCGCGACAGCATATGTTTATCTCTTACGGATAACTCACAATAACCATTTTTGTCTATCATTGATGCCAAGGAGACCGAGACAAGTATGTAGGCCTACTAGATTCCTGTGCAAATATAGCAGCACATGGCGGTTATTCTTTTACGGATAACTCACAATAACGAATTTTGTCTTTTAGCTCATTTATGCCAAGAAGATCGAGATAAGTAAATTCCCGGGCAACCTCGGGTTATCAGCACAAGGAATCATAAAATAATTAAGATATAGGCCTACATTTATAATTATTTTTCATTTGACTTATTCAACTAATCATGAGAAATACATTAATTTTTGTCTTTCAGCTCATTTATGCCAAGAAGATCGGGATGAGTAGATTCCCGGACAACACCGGGTAAACAGCACGGGATATCTAAAATTAATTACGATATAAATGTTTCCTCCTACTTTTTTAACTAAACATAAAACAGATTAAGTCTCGTATTTCAGCTCATTTATGTCAAAAAGATCAGGATAAGTAGATTCCCGGGCAACGCCGCGGTAATCAGCACGGGGTATCTAAAAATATAAATTTATAATTATTTTTCCTTCTACTTATCCAACTTAATATAAAATCACATTAATTTTCATTTATTTAGGCGTTGCAGCGCACGCCGTGTATTAGCTAGTAATAAATAAAATTCAACCAACAATCTAAATTTTTTTTCCTCTAAAAAGAACAATAAACAAATCCCAAAACTTGTATGATTTTTTTTTTCAAATGTCCCAGGTTTGCCTTTCTACATTCCTGGTTTCTCTCCTGGCATGGCGTATTTGTAACCCACTTATTAGGTTGGGGCGCCTGGAAGGCGGGGTTACGTTGCCCCGATGATATGATGGGTGATGATGACGATAATGGTGCGCCAGGAGAGTCCCTAATCCTAAGCGTAACCTAAGATGAATATGAATGATGATGATTGCGATGGCCATATGATTTCGGGGACCATTTGGGCCTTAAAGTTTTCCTGACATTTGTCTTACAGGTGGGGAAACACCCCGATAAAAACCTCAACCAAAAAAACTGTCCCGACCGGGGATCGAACCCGGGCCCGCTGCGTGACAAGGCAGCACGCAACAGCGGTGGACTGCATGATTCTTTTTTATTCTTTATTTATGTGAATAAAGTTTAAAGCAGGCGGAAATCGAAACTGGAACCTTCTGATCAGTAAAAACGATCGCTGACTAGGAGGTAAGGAGGTCAGATATTTTACTCTTCGTACATGAATGCAGAGTACATATACATGTAACCATAACCTTTATCTTTAGCTTTAATAACGAAATTGTGATCTGTATTTTGTAGACTTATAGGGAATAAAAACATGATTATTGTACATCCTGTGTTGAACCTGGGAACACGTAGTTTGATGTACCGTTGTTTCTGATTGTGTGTACTGTTGACGTGGTGTGAATATGTGGAACAATGCCCAGAGATTATTTCCTCCATAATCGTCATATCGCAGCAAAAAGATAATTATTTTCTCACACATTTGTCTCCCAGGGCCTAGATCTTGTACTGGACTTCTGCTCATAATAGAAAATAGAGTAGGTCATGTACATGTTTTTTCCGTCCTTAAATATTAATTATTGTATTTCAGTTATCTTTACAGTTCTCTAAGCCTGTACTCTGCATATATTTACTCCATTCTTACAGTGACACGATCTGTCGGGAGAGGATTTTTTACTCTAGATCACTTGCATACTTTTTCGATAGCTTAAGGACATGTTCACCCAATGCCGGGGCCACTTCCAACGAAATACGAACATTTAATATAATACACACCATCCATACCATAGAATGTGATTATGGTATGGTGGGCGTATTCTTGATGGCCATGGGGAAATGCACTTTATTTATTTATGTACACATTTTCAATGTTTACACATCTTTCTGTGTCTAAAGTTTATTTTTACTTCAACACTCGTCCCTATCCATCCACTTCATGTCTTCCAGTCCTCTTTTTCTCATTCGAGTTATTTCTTGCATCGTCGGCTGTGGTTATGCTCCTTGTCTCTGGTCCCGAGGGTCGCGGGTTCAAACCCGGCCGGGGTCGATGGATTTTATAAGATGAAAAAATCCAAGTAGCAAGTCCTCCGGGAGGGACTTAAGCCGTGGGTCCCGAGTCTGAAGATTTTTAGGCTCGTAAACAATTCTTAAGCCTAAATGAAAAGGCCTCAAAGCAAAATTTACCGAATTTTCTCGTCCTAGTACTACCTTGGTTTCCTAGATGTCAGTATGAGGCGGAACGCTGACAACGGACCACTCAAAAATGACATCTATACGAAAACAAGTGTAACTAAATTAGTATGGTTCAAATTCTTCCCTGTAGGGAGAGAGCGCCTAAATCTCTGTAAAGGGAAAACATGGGCTTACAATATATATATACAATATAAATTTCTTGCATCCATGAATTTCGTGGTCTTCCATTCCATTCTTTCTTCTTCCAGGTGGACAAAATTCCAAAAACTCAGTACAATAGTTTGTCAGGCCAATACGATACAAGCCGAAATTGCGTAGGTTCGGTTCACAATAGGATTAAGATTTTTAAACTGCTCTAAAACTTCTGGCGCCACTGTGGTCTTAGGGTATACTCACCCCTTAACGTAAATGAGCACCAGGAATATGTTCTGGGGTTAAAGGCGGTTGTCACGCAGGGCTGAAAACCGATTCATTCTCTACCTACTAATACCCCAACGGACTCCTAAAACCTGTAGTAGGACTGATTTAATTTTTAATTGTGATGATCATATGGTGTTCGGGGAACATTTTCTTATAGTTGTGGAAATTACCGAAATAATCTCACCTGAAAATTTGTTTCGACATGATATGAAACCCACAGAATATGAGTAAATGGCATTACCCTATAGCACACCGATTAAAAAAAAAATCTTTTGAATGTGGGATAAAAGATTCTGAAAACTATTAGACTTCACTCAGTCACTATCTCCCCACATTTCAATGGTCAGTGTTTAAAAAATAAATTTTAAATATTGGAACATTTTGTAGGATCTTAAAAAGGTGTACACCGATAAAGTGTGTATGTGTAGGTAGCTTAGGTGGTAGCATACCCGTCGAGGTTACATTTTTAATTGCACTTTTTAATATCGGATAGGTGTGTACAATTTTTGTTGGGAGGATCTATAGTAATACAAAAGCTAAAGTAAAAATACAGAATAATTTAACAGAGGAATTCACAGTGAATAAAGACCTTAAGCAGGGATGCAGTTTGTCACCAATCCTTTTTAACATTTATTTAGACCAGGCTCTTAACTTGTGGTATAAAAAATGTTCTGAAATGGGTATTCCTATAGGAGGAAAAGTACTGCATTCATTGTTGTTGTTTGCAGATGATCAAATAATTTTTGCAGGGGATGAAGATGATATGAAATATATGATAAATAAATTAATGGAAGAATATAAAAAACGGGGACTGAATATAAATTTACAGAAAACAGAATATATGTGTTTGGGAAAGGATGTGGATGACCTCATACTTGAAACAGGGAAAATAAAAAATGTGAATTTTTTAAATATCTTGGGTCAATAATTACAAGTTTCGGTACCTGTGAGAGAGGTGTACAGGCTAAAATTGCAATGGCAAAAAATGCAACTAAGACATTACATGGAGTAATTTGGAACAAAAATATTACAAAGGAAACTAAAATGAAAATTTATAAGAGCATAATACAGAATATTTTGTCATATGGAAGCGAAACTTGGTCTTTGACGGAATTACAAAAGAATAAAATTAGAACAGTTGAATTCGATTATTTAGAAGAAGCCTCCAAAAAACAAGACAGGATAAAATAAGAAATTAATTCCTTTGGAGAGAAATGAAGGTCACCACATCTGTTGTTAAGAGGATTGAAAATCAAACGCTTAAATGGTATGGCCATGTACAAAGAATGGAAAATGAAAGATGGCCAAAAAATATATACCAATGGTCACCCCCTGGAAGAAATAAACGTGGTAGACTAAGATGGAAATGGAAAACCTACGTCAGAACAATAATGGAGGATAGGAATTTTGAAGAGGGAGATTGGAATGATAGAGATAAATGGAAACTGAAGACGGCAAACCTATAAGTGGGAGAAAGCCGAAGAAGAAGAAGATTTTTCACCAGATATTTTTACTAAATTCCAAAATTATTCGCAGTACATGTGTTAAAAAAGCATGTGTTTCTGTTGATCGAGATTTGTCCGTTGGATGCAGACATTAATTCTGGTGCTCCCCTTTTGTGCTTTTTGACAGTATACCCGATGTATACTGCCGGGTGCCGGCATCGGGTTTCACCTTCTCCCTTCTCTCTCAGCGTCAATCCTCATGCCACACACTTACACTACATAAACGTACGGCCAAGCAGGCCCGTGCGCAATGTAAATGTATATGTATTTTCTTTCTTCTGAAAAAAAGGCAATAAATCCCATTATCTACACTACACAAAAACACTTAAACGAACACTTATGCTACATCTATCGTGTACGCAGCACTATAATTCATCATATATGTAAAATGTTCTGTCAAATGGTGTATGATGAAAGTAGATAATATTAACGCTATCTGTCCGTGTAGCGAAGAACCCGAAGCACAAAAGTGGAGTGGGTGGCATTTGAACAAAGACACGCATAATAGCATTTTGAATAATTTGTGGAGCTGGACCTAGATATTATGTAAAACCACTCTTTATAGAAACTGGTATTCTTATTTACTTTGTATATATGATTGTGCTGGTCTCCTGGATGTCAAGAAAAACTTAACCATTAAATTGGTATTGTATCTTATAAGATACATAAGTTGGTTTAATCTCCATATTTAATATTTTTAATAAAACTGAAGAAAACGAACAAGTATAATTACTAAATGTGTGTCGAATTACACAATGTACACTATTATTATTGGCTAATAGTTATGTAATCCACCGCTGTGGTCTCGAGGCAGCGGGCCCGGGTTCGATCCCCGGTCGGGACAAGTATCCTGGGTGAGGTTTTTTCGGGGTTTTTCCTCACCTGTAAGATAAATGTCAGGAAACTTTAAGGCCCAAACGGTCCCCGAGCACCATTCAGCCATCATTATCATCAATATCATATTCGCCTAATTAGCTTAAGGGGGCACGCCGTAGCGTAGTGGTTAAGGCACTGTGCTATAAGCCGGAAGGTCGAGGGTTCAAGTCCCGTTGGGGTCAGGATTTTTAAACTGACCCTAACCTTCTGGCGGCACTATGGTCCTGGGGTTGACTCAGCCTCTAATGGAAATGAGTACCAGACGCCTGTTCTGGGGGTAAATTAGGCCGTCACTCAGGGCTGACAACCCGGCTGACATAAAGTGCCGATTGTCTAGAAACAGTAGGAGCCTTAACCTCCTACTACCCCAAGGGCCTCCTGAGGCCTGTTATGGGATCACTTTACTTTACTAATTAGCTTAAGTTTAGTTTAAGATCTCTCCTGGCGCATAATTACCATCATTATCAACTCTCATATCATCGGGGAAACGTAACTCCACATTCCAAGAGCCTCAACCTTAAAAGTGGGTTACAAAGACGCCATGCCAGAAGAGAACACCAGAAATATCGAAATGACAATCTGGGGCATTTGGGGGGGGGAATAGTTATGTATGATATAGTTTTCAGTGCGGTCCGGCACATTCAAATAACTGACTCGAGAAATCATTGCTTTGCCAATTTAATGGTCAAAAATATCAATTTTAGGGTAACAGAGTGGAACCCTTGATAGAGGTCCACTCCAGGGAGTAGGCGCCCCTGCCCTTTTGTGAGCTCCAGGTCCCACTCGCCCAGTGGGTAGTACCTGGGTAGGGCCCCGTCCACAGGGTTACGTGGGGAGAAGAGAAGTCCCCAAAGCCGTAGTGAAGGCAACTTCTCTAGGAGACGAACACTCCGAAATTCCAGTTCCCTGCCCTCCAGGAAGAGGGGTTTGGCTAGAGGCTGGTAACCTCTACTAGTAAAAAATAACTTACTCATAAACTTCAGCAGAAGAAAAGCCGGATTGATAAACCTTATGACGACCACAGCAAGAAAAAGTATAAAAAGAGTTTTGGAATACATGACCAGCTTAAAATAGCGACTTGGAATGTCAGAGGCTTGGGAAGCAAAGAATTTGAACTAACAAAAGAAATGAAAAATAAAAGTATAAATATATTAGCTGCCTCAGAAACAAAGAAAAAATTGAAAGGATCACAAATGATAAATGATATGATGATGTTTTACAGTGGAGTAAGTCAGAAAGAAAGAGCGAAAGCAGGAGTGGCGATATTTGTGGATAAGAAATGGGGATCCAAAATAGACACGTATAATTGTATTAACGAAAGAATAATGACAATGCGATTTAAGCATAATAGAGGACATATGACAATTATAGCAATATATGCACCGGAGGAAGGGAGAGATGAAGAAACAAAAACATTTTATACTACTCTACAAAAGGAAATAAATAAGATAAACAAGAACGACATAATAATATTATTAGGAGACTTTAATGCTAGAGTGGGGAATCAACCAGTGGCAAATGTAATTGGGATCCATGGAGAAAATGTTATAAATAAAAATGGACAAGAATTAAAACAATTTGCAATTTTTAATGATTTTAAAATAACAAATACATTTTATAAGAAAAAAGATATTCACAAATACACATGGTCAGCACGAGGTTTTCGTTCACTGATAGATTATGTGTTAATCAATAAGAAAGCATCATCATTATTAACAGATACGAGAGTATTTAGAGGAAGTGACATCTATTCAGATCACTATTTAGTAATCTCAAAAATAAATATATTAGCGAGATGGAAGAAAACTAAAAACAAATATAGAAATAAAGAGACCACATTCAAAGTACATTTATTACAAGATAAAAGTATACAAAATCTGTATCAGAATAGGCTAAATGAACAATTAATATTAAAACCTACTTCCGAAGAAATAAACCGAGAATGGGATAATATAAAAGAAAGCATTGATAAAGCAGCATATGAGGCATTAGGAACAAAATATAAAATATATAACAAGAAGGGTTTAAGAATATGGAATGAAGAATTAGAGAGGATAATAAAAGATAAAAAAGAGGCTTATCACAAATATTTACAGAATAGAACACCAGAATTAAGAGCTGATTACAAACATAAAAGTGCAATAGCCAAAAGAGAAATTAAAAAAGCACACAAAGTCAGTTGGGATAGATATATAAGCAGACTAGAATACGATATACATGGGCAGCAAAAAATAGCCTATAAAGTAATGAAACATCTAAATAAACAAGAAAAAGATACAATACAGATCAATGCAATTGAGGAGAAACAATGGGAAGAACATTATAAAAAACTGTGGTATAATGAAAATAAAATAACTAAAGATAACATATATGAGTGTGAGATAGGAATAGATATGATAACAATGGAAGAATTAGAAGAAGTACTGAAAACAACAAAGAACAGAAAGGCAGCTGGAATAGACGGAATTAATATGGAATTAATAAAATATGGAGGAATTTTTTTTAAACTGAGATTATTACATTTTTTAAATTTATGTTGGAAACAAGCAACAATACCAGAAACCTGGACAACAGCAATAGTACAATCTATTTTTAAGAAAGGAGAACGTAAAGACTGCAACAACTACAGAGGAATAAGCATTTTAACTGCAGGCTATAAAATATACTCAAGAATCTTAACATTTAGGTTAAAACAAATAACAGAGGTAATGTTAACAGAAGAACAAAGTGGATTCAGACCAGGGCGTTCATGTATGGATAATATATTTACGATAAAAGAATTTATAAACAAAAGAAGAGAATATAACATGGAAACACACATAGCTTTTATTGATTTTGTCAAGGCATTTGATAAAGTAGACAGAGGAAAACTCTGGACAATTTTAAAAGAAAAAGGAATTCCGAAACACTTAATAGCAGCTATAAAGAGTTTGTACTGGAACACAAATTTTGTTATAAAAACTAGAAATGAAGTAAGTAAAAATAAAATTCATACTAATCAAGGAGTTAAACAAGGATGCAGTATCTCTCCAGTTTTATTTAACCTATACATCAATGATATAATAAAAAAATGGAACGAAGAAACAAATAAAGGAATAAAATTAGATAAAACACACTACTTGAAAACATTATTATACGCTGATGACCAGGTAATAATAGCAAATACAGAAGACGAACTTCAGAGGAATATTTTTAAACTACATAATATATGTGAACAATATAATCTCAAAATATCCATAGAAAAAACTAAGGTAATGGCATTCCAAGGGAAAAATCAAATCAGATCGAAAATAGTAATAGGAAACAAAATCATAGAACAGGTGAACCATCTCAATTATCTAGGATGTGACATTTCATTTAATTATGATAATGATATAAATAATAAAATAGCAAAATTCCAGGGAATATGTGGTACGATAAAACGAACACTAAATAACAAAACAACAAGAGAGACCCAACTGAAATTTTATAAAATGTTGGCAGTACCGGTACTGCTCTATGGTTCAGAAGCCTGGATACATAAAAAACAAGACCTAAGTAGGATAACGGCGGCAGAAATGAAATTTTTGAGATCTGTTAAAGGGTGCACTAAGGAAGACAGAATCAAGAACACAGAAATAAGACAGGAACTTGAAATATTTGCAATAACTGATAAAATGGATACATATAGACAAAAATGGAAGCAACACATAGACAGAATGAATGAAGATAGATATCCAAAACAAATAACAAAATACAAACCTAAAGGCACCCGAGATGTGGGCAGACCTAGAAAGAGATGGGCTGAAGTCGGAACGGGTCAACAGACCTAATCCATGAATGAAGATGATGATGATGAAAATATCAATTCTTTCATACTGACTCATGTTTACAACAAAATAGCGACCCTCAGATTATTTCTCCACAATTTATGAAAAATGATACGATCCTTTGAAAATAAGCTCCTCAAATATAGGGTTACAAATAAATACAAATATTCTACTATTAATAACAGTTAAAAATACTTCTATAATTTTATTCAAAAGTCTTCCGGGACACGTAAGAAATTTTGCCTATTCAGATATTTGAAGAACGGTTAGGGAACAGTTACTGATCCATTAAGTCCACACTGTCGATGATTGTTATGAATTCAAACCTAATTCAATTTTTTTTATTAATCTATACATTCACACTTCTTTGACCTGATTTATAAACTTATCCATTTACATATTTATCTATCTGTCAAATATAAACTAAACATAATGAAGAGAAGGAAGAGGGGAAATAAGCGATTTCACATGTCCGTGGCGGAGAGAATGCTTTAATTCTGTCTGCTCACTATTCATCTGATATGGAAAAATGGTTTTTAAATTTAACTGAGTAGCAAGTCAGCGGTAGAATAAAGCCAAAGCGAGCTCTGGGTTATAAGCGCGTAGATGAAGTTGTCAGCGTCAGATTTTAAGCTGAAGACATGACTGTCTGTCCGTATGTCTCACATCATATAAATATGCATCTCTAGCACGATAACATTTTAATGATTGTTATGAACAGATATGTAATGTTGAGGAAATCCTTATCTGTCATTTCGATCCTCCCCTTGCTATTTCATTTATCACCTCTTTATGTTCTTTCCATCCATCTGAATGTTGTTCTTGTATCTTGTTAGTTGGTCAGTATTTTGTTTAACATTCAGGTCATTGACGTCATAATTCTATAATATAAACCATATTAATACTTACAAATACGACTACAATCTGGTTATGAAAGAGCCGAAAACGTTTATACAGAAGTATCTTATTTCAGTCTAGCGGTTATTTTTATGTAATTTATTTACAACGTGGAACCTACGCATATACTTTCTTTTGGAAGGCAGCATACTCAGGATTCTTACGTTCTTAAAAGTTCATTGAACCCTGGCCGAATATGAATGAGATACTGTATGCGTAACATGTAGTATTTTCCTGATTGTAACATTGAGTATTCTATATCTCTTTTAGATTTTCCAGCCGACATTGTACAATAATTCATTTCTGTAGCCAATATCTTCTTTTCTGTGCTTTTTTTTTCAGCGGATACACTTCCTTATCATTGACTATATTATTTATAACTTTACATATAATTATTAACTTACTTTACAGAATAAAAACTTACAAATTAATTAAAGGGATTTGATTGTGAAAACAGGCTTCAATACACACACACACACACACACACACACACACATATATATATATATATATATATATATATATATATATATATTTATATACAGAATTTTAATGTTTACACATCTTTCTGTTCCTAAAGTTTTATTTTTCTTCTCCACTCGTCTCTCTCCATCCAATCCATGTCATCCAGTCCCCTTGCTCTCATTCCAGTTCTTATTTCCTGCATCCACAAGTTTCGAGGTCTTCCTCTCCTCCTCCTTCTTGGATATATATATATATATATATATAATATATATATATATATAATTAAAAATACCTGACATTATTAAGAATCTCTGTGATTTTTTTTATTTCTAAAATCATTCACTCTAGATTAATGTTAAAATAATTGGTTTTTGGTCATTGCTTACCTATACTGATATACATTTTTCTAATTTTTTAATAAGTAAGAAAGTGAAATTTGAACTACAATGACTGAACAGTTTTAATGTTTGTAGCTGCAGAATTTTGGATATATAATTTAATTTAATTTTAACTATTGACGAAAATGTGGTTTATTGAAGGACATTTCACTGAATATGCTAAACGTTGCTTCATAATATAGTGAGTAAAGTGTCCTGAAACGTTTATAGTCCTATCTGGAATAGTTCTTAAAACACTGTACCAATAGGATGATATTCAGAAATTATTTATAAATGTATTACCTACTTAATACCTAATACAGGCTTTTCACTTTACAGCAGTTCGCCCTTGATTCCTGCTTTCCAGATATTCCTATCTTCCCATTGTCCCTCTTCCATACTCCTCTTCATCATGGCATCTTATATTCCCTCATACCACGTTCTTCTACTTCTCCGCCTCTTCTTTCTGTCTGGTACCATCCAATCTAACACCTGTTTAGGCCACTGGTCTTCTGACAAATTTATTCAGATTGAAATGTTTAATATGTATAAAATAAATTATGTAAAAAGTGTCATTAATTAACAAAAAATATAATAATGCCAGTTAATTAGAATAAGCGGAGACTTAAAGTAGAATAATAATATGTATTTGTACAGTAACTTATTATGAACTAAATAAAGAAGATTGCATTGTAAATCGGTGTGAAGTGAAATTAAAGAAATTCTACCTGTGTCAACACCACCGCAGCGACTGACATCTCTCACAAATACTTTCCCTTTTCTAGTTCATTTATTCACACTCTCAAAAACATTATCTTTGCAAAAGTATCTTCCAATTCGTTCTTCAGATCACATTCATACGCCTTCTCGGTCACTGCTGAATCTCACGGCTCCTAAGGAGACAACGGGGAATCTATAAATTGTAGCACGAGCCGAACACAACAACTTGAAGACGAACCGGAAGGATTTTTACAAACATTTAGAGGATAGAAACTAGACAGTTAATGTGGTATGATCAAGTGGAAAGAAAGGAAGAGGTTGATATCTTAACATTAGTTTGGGTATTCTGTGATCTTCCATTCGATGAACATGTTGTATCCATCATTTAGAGGATAGAAACTAGACAGTTAATGTGGTATGATCAAGTGGAAAGAAAGGAAGAGGAAAGATAGCCGAAGAGAGCTTTATATATAATTCAGGGAACAGAAGGAGAAGAGGAAGACCTCTAACGCAATTGAGAGTAAGACTTAGAATGGCTGTGCTCGACAGGGCAATTGGATAAGATGAATGGAATGCCAGAGAGACATGGCGATCAAAATACGGAATGCATTTGATCGATCGATTGATTGAATTAGAGTAATAAATATAATATCCCACTTTAAATATTTAGGATGTGACATCAGCTATGGGTATGATAAAGATATTGAACACAAAACACATCAGTTTCAAGCTATTTGTGGTACAATAAATAGAACATTGAATAATAAAGCCCATAAACAAACAAAATTAAAATTTTATAAAACAATGGCTGTCCCTGTCCTTTTGTATGGGAGTGAATCTTGGATTACCACTACCAAACAAGAAAGTAAAATCCAAGCAGCCGAAATGACATTTTTAAGAAGAGTAGAAGGTTGCACTAGAATGGACCAAATAAGAAACGAGGATATCCGTAAGAACTGCAGATCTACTCCATAAAAGAAAAGATATTTAACAACAAGATACAGTGGAAAGAACATGTAGAAAGAATGGAAGAAAGTAGATTACCAAATAAAATCTTCCATTATTTTCCAAGAGGAAGAAGAGATGTCGGACGTCCTCGGAAGAGATGGTCTTAGATCTATTAGTGAAGACGGAACAGGCAACTCTTGCCTAAACCAGGAAGTGAAGAAGAAGAAGAAGATATAATTTCTTCATCGAGAGTTACTTTTTTTCCCAACTGATGCCCTTAAAATGAATTAACTAATTAACTAACTCACTAGCACTATCGAACCCAGAGATACATGGCCGTTCGGACATAAACTCTGAATACATTCCAGTCCTGAGTTAATAGTTTTCAATCACACCCTGTATAATTCACCGCTCTGAAATATTGGTTAATGTTATTCTAGCCCTTTTTCTTGGACTAATTACTGGGCCTTTTCATTTGATTTTCCTGCAACAAATATCCATGTCTCTCTTTATTTCCCCATTTGTGTCACATGTCTTGCCCATCGCAAGTCTGAAAGGCTTAACAGTTATTTTGTGTCTGATTTCCTATACAGATCATATATCTCACTGTTATTGGTTTCCTCCATTCTGCTGTCTGTCTCTCTTTGGACCAAATTTTTTCCTAAGGACGTTATTCTCAAATACTCGAAATCTCATTGAAGTGGCTATATTTCACATCCATATAGTATAAGAGGAAGTATCTTAATTTTATCCTTTTTTCCTCTTCCTTCCAAGTATTAGGCCAAGGCCTGTTACGATCCTATAGAAAATTTTTCCACCAGCGTTTCATAGGACGGCCCAGTGATCTTCCTCTTGGTATATAATTATAAACAGCTTTGGGGATCCGATTTGAACTCATTCTTTCAAGATGGTGTTTCCAATTTAGTTGGTACTGTTTAATATATTCCAAAATTGGCGTAGTCTTCAATTATTTTAAGATATCGGTGTTCCTTTTCCGATCCTATTTGGTGTAACCCACTGTTCTGCGCATGAATCTCATTTCATAAGCCGTTATTCTGCTTTCATGTCTTTTTAGTGTCCATGCTTCACTACCACAGGTCAACACTGGTCTAGCCAAAGTGTTATATAAACGTAATCTGGTGTTTTTTTGTACAAGGGATGGTTTCATAACTTGATTAATAATTCCCAAACTTTTATTATAACTAGTATTTTTTTTCAGGGATTGTCTGTAAATTAATATTTTTGAGAGAAGTTGGTACTACAAAATGAAAATAAAATAAAATATTAGAATGAAAGAAGATGTGATTATGTAGGATGCAGAGTTCTCGTGGTTATGTTTGGTAAAGACTCGTTTGTGGCATCAACTTTTACGTGATATGTTTATGCATGTAGCTTTATTGAGTGACACGATAACTTTTTCTCCACTCACGGTGTGGAGCTATATTACAGCCCATCAGACTTCATAGCACGTACAAATTCTGCCTCCCATTGAATGCTTCACAAAGTCCTCTCTTTTTCCCCCCCATTAAATTTGAAATTTGGAACTACTTCATAAATATTTTCGTTTAACCATTTGAAAATAATTTAAGCAAAGTTTTCCAATATACAGAAGTGGATTTAACGATCCGTAAACATAAAACGTCATCTAAGTAAACCTAAGCGTTCTCTTTTTTCCTTTCAATTAAGTTTGTTAGATTCCATCTTAGGCGAGGCACTGCCTCTGAGCCAAAGTGCTATGTTATTTTCAGATTTGATTTAAATATGAGATGGACATTGTATTCCTTTGAGGCTCGTAGTTTGGATATCCTGAATAAAATCACGATGACAACTTAAATGACTATATTTTTGTGAGTTTTTCTCTATTCTTCAACAGCAATTCTGACATGCAGTTTCATTAGTTACATCTATTTCACTAACTCGCTAATTCATTGGCACTATCGAACTCGTAGGTTCATGGCTGCGCGGACATAAGCTCTCCAAATATCCCTATCCTGAGATTTTTCCAATCATCACATGTATAATCTACTTCCCTCAAATCATGGTTAATGTTATTCTCTCACCTCAGTCTTAGTCTAGCAACTGGGCGTTTTCTTTATGGTTTTTCTACAAGAAGCTTCCATGCCCCTCTTTCATTCCCATCTGTGCCATATGTCCTGCCCATCGCGTCTACGAGACTTAAGTGTTTATTATATCTGGTTTCTATAAAGATCATGTAGCTCAATGTTTTTTCTTCTCCATTCGCCGTCTGTTCATCTCTCTTTGGTCCAAAAATGACTTGATTATTCTCAAATACTCGTAATCTTTCCTCCTTCCTTAAAGTAAGAGTCCATGTTTCGCATCCATTTACTGTAACTTGGAGAATGACCTTTTTACATATTTTCAGTTTAACGTTTTTGAGAGAAGTTAGGACGACAAGAGTCCATCTTCTGAAATTGTCTATTGGTTGGCCTGAAAATATCTTCTTGCCTCACTTTTGCATTAAAATCTCCTATGACAGTTTTTCAAATGATATCGTGAAAGACTCCAATACGCATTCTAATTCTTCATGGAACTCATCCTTGATATTGTCATCCTTACCTTCTGTGGGACCATGTACATTTACGATTACAAAATCATACCGTTTACCCTTTAGAATTGTATATGAAAATCTATTTCACTACTAATCATTATTACTTATCTCTCTCCTTCTCGCTCACTCTCTCTCTCTCTCTCTTTCTCTTTTTCTTTCTCTCTCTCTCTCTTCTTCTTTTCTTCTTTCTTCTCTTTCTCTCCTCTTTCTCTCCTTTTCCTCTCTTTTTCCCTCTCTCTTTTTCGCTCTCTCTCTCTCTCTTTTTCCTCTCTCTTTTTCTCTCTCTCTTTCTCTTTTTCTCTCTCTCTTTCTTCCCTCTCTCCTTTCTCTCTCTCTCTTTCTCTCTCTCTTTCTCTCTCCTTCTCTTTTTTCTCTCCTCTCTTTTTTTTCTCTCTCTCTTTTTCTCCTCTCTTTTTCTCCTCTCTCTCTTTCCTCTCTCTCTTTTTTCTCTCTCCTTTTTTTTTCTCCCTTGGGGTAGTAGGAGGTTAAGGCTCCCACTTTTTCTAGACAATCGGCACTTTATGTCAGCCGGGTTGTCAGCCCTGCGTGACGGCCGCCTTTACCCCCAGAACAAGCGTCTGGTACTCATTTCCGTTAGAGGCTGAGTCGACCCCAGGGCCATAGTGCCGCCAGAGGGATTGGGTCAGACATTTTGTCGTACATACAGCAATGGCGAGCATGATTGAAAGTTGAACTTCCTACATTTCGGGATTGCCAACCTAAATAACTGTACTGTAATAATACATTTACACCCACGTGCGGGAAGTATAACCACTATCCTTTATGTATATACAAAACATATCCAAAAGGTAGTTTTAATATACATTATACGACACAAATCTCTGAATCTTAAATGAACTGAAACTTTATTTGAAACAATATAAAACAATAAATGCTGTACTTGCGGCCATGTCATCAATAATTGTTCTCAAGGCCTCCTGTTGTTTCAACTAATAAACATTGCCCACACTGTTAACGTTAGGCAATTGTTTATATTGAACGCAAATATTTCCAACAAAGATGTTATTATTTTACTATTATTTATTATTTTGGTCGGCCGCGATGGGCTAGTGGTTATGCTCCTAGCCTCTGGTCCCGAGGGTCGCGCATTCAAACCCGGGCGGGGGCGATGGATTTTTTAGGACGGAAAAATCCAGGAGCAAGTTCTCCGGGAGGGACTTTAAGCTGTGGGTCCCGAGTCTGAAGATTTTCAGGCTCGTAAAAAAGGTCTCTAAGCAAAATTTACCGAATTTTCCTGTCCTAGTAATACCTTGGTTTTCTAGATGTCAGTATGAGGCGGAACGCTGACCACGTACCACTCAAAATGACATCTATATGGAAACAAGTGTAACTCAATTAGTGTGGTTCAAATTCTTCCCTGTAGGGGGAGAGCGCCTAAATTTCTGTAAAGGGAAAACATAGGCTTACAAAATTTATTATTTTGAAAACACCATCACGCAAAAAATAATGTACAACACATTTGTGAAGTGTTTTCCTCGATTCTGTAAAAACCTCTTCCCAACCTCGCATCGTAATATACTATTAAATATGTGGTTTTAGTTTAATTTCCTCAAGGCACACAAATACATGCAACAATAGACATACACAGTCTACTGGTTAATGCTGCTACAATCTCTCTTCCTAGACGGAACTTATAAGAGATATTCAACCATCTCTAAATGAAATTAAAGCAAAAAAAGAAAACTTTACAGGAACTCAGTGAATGAATTTAATTGTAACCACTTTTAAAAGTTTAATTTGTTTTAATTTAATGAAAATTATATCTTATAATTGTGCCACATCCATTCTGAAGTTATTTCTTTAATGAGATGGAGTATTTGATCACATTATCTTGTAAATGTGTTTTGCACCGTTTGACTAGATTGTTTCTCAACTTTGTTACTGAGATTAAAACAAAAGCAAATGTTATTCATTTATCTTTGCAACAAATTGTCTTCTGTGGCTACGTAAAATTACTACTGGAAATATAAGGCCTAGAAACTTCTATGTAAAGCAAACAAAGACTATGGGAGGAAAGATAATTACTTAAATTGAGTTTCCTCAGCTGACAAATTAAGATCGTCATTGTTATAACAACAAGACGAATCGAGAAATTATTTGTGCACTCCAAAACAACGTCTTATGTTGTTCTAAGATATGAATTACGAATAATTTTGTTTTTAATAACCCAAGCTCTTTTTCTCAATAATAAAATTTTATTCCATCATTTTAAAATTCGCAGAACTTAGGACCTGGAGTAGAGAATATATATAGCATTTATTTTTCTTATGTCATATATATATATATATATATAGCATATATTTTTTTTTTCTTTTGTAAGCCCATGTTTCCCTTAACAGAGGTTTAGGCGCTCTCCCCCTACAGGGAAGGATTTGAACCATACTAATTTAGTTACACTTGTTTTCATATAGATGTCCTTTGAGTGGTCCGTGGTCAGCGTTCCGCCTCATACTGACATCTAGGAAACCAAGTAGCACTAGGACGGGAAAATTCGGTAAATTTTGCTTAGAGGCCTTTCATTCAGGCTTACGGATATTTTACGAGCCTGAAAATCTTCAGACTCGGGACGGCTTTAAGTCCCTCCCGGAGGACTTGCTCCTTGGATTTTTCCGTCCTAAAAATCCATCGACCCCGGCCGGGTTTGGACCCGCGACCCTCGGGACCAGAGGCAAGGAGCATAACCACTAGTCTACCGCGGCTGATATATATATATATATATATATATATATGTGTGTGTGTGTGTGTGTGTGTTCACATTGCAATGTAAATCATGTACATTAGACTATTGTTGCTTAAATGTTCTGAGATGTAACACTCTTGAATTGAAGGTTGGAATATAAATTGAAAACAGAATGGTTTGCAATATGGGTTTTAAAATCCAATTATAAAAGTTTGTACACTGACAATTATTTGAATATATTGGAGGGAATTATGACACATTTCGAAAGCACTATTGAATTAAATTGTTTAAATTGAAATTCCTGTTATGTTACAATATGAATGAACTTTTCAAACACAGTCCTCTATAGGCCTATATGTTAAAATTCATGAGTCTATTTAAAAAAGCTTCTCAATACAATAATATTTATTTTAATTTAATACATGACAATTATCCAAATATTTCTTTTGAAAATAAATCCAGGATTTTTGTTTCATATAATCTGTAGTGATTATAACGACGCATAAATTGCATTTAATAATAATAATAATAATAATAATAGTAATATTAATAATAATAATAATAATAATAATAAATAATAAATTAATTTGAAATGGAAAGGTTAAGACCATAATGTTTGTTGTCCCTAGTAGAAACTACAGCGCAAATACTCAAATGTCGGCGGAAATTAACGAATAAATCCGAAAGTTCCGTGGTCTAAGTGTTGGCAAAAAAATCTGTTTATGTACTCTATTAATTTTTTTTTTTCATTTTTTTGAGAATTTTGCTCGTTATTTAGGGTTTGCTCCAACCAATCTTAGTAATTAACACGAATTTAAAATAAATAAATAAATAAATATAAATGACTACGGCCTTATAGACTATCAGTTTGCAGTTTGCACATATTAAAACTAATTTTAATATTGGTCTAGTGAACTCCCAGTTAATTTAAGAGTAGTGTGAGACATTGTTGTTTTTCCAGAAATTAACGTAGGACTAAGCCGAAAAAAATGAGGACAAAAACTTTATACTGTAATTTTATTATTTTAGGGGTCTTATTATTTTAGAGGATAAAATTAATTGAACTTTTAGGCTTACAATGTTAAAACTTTTACTGACAAAAATGCTTACACCACTGTAAATTTAACCCCTCCATATATATATCCATCCATAGTAATTCTGCCCGAAGGCAGGTCCTTCATTGCAATCATAGCATTTTCATGTTATGCTTGCAGATTTACTAGGGAATTGTGTAGGTGTGGCAGCTTCCCGTTGCTTTCCACACCTGTGAAGGATGATGATGATGATAATGATAAGGATGATGATGATGATGATAGCCATATGATTTCGGGGACCGTTTGGGCCTTAAAGTTTTTCTGACATTTGTCTTGCAGGTGAGGAAAAACCCCGATAAAAACCTCACCCAGAAAACTGCCCCGACCGGGGATCGAACCCGGGCCCGCTCCGTGACAAGACAGCACGCTACCTCGAGACCACAGCGGTGGATATATATATATATATATATATAATTAAATGTTTAACATTGAGCAATGCAAGCCTAATATGGTATGATAAGAAAAATAAATGCCTGAACGGGATTCGAACCCGGAACTCTGAGTCTGTACCTCAGCGTGTTATCCGTTACACCACCAGGCGAATCCAATTCAAACACTTTTTTTTCTTATATATGTATTATATATGTATTATATAAAAATAAGTGTTTGAATTGGATTCGCCTGGTGGTGTAACGGATAACACGCTGAGGTACAGACTCAGAGTTCCGGGTTCGAATCCCGTCCAGGCATTTACTTTTCTTATCATACCACACAAAAACATATATATATATATATATATATATATATATGTGTGTGTGTGTGTGTGTGTGTGTGTGTGTGTGTGTGTTTGTGTGATCCTCATCTCTTCTCCCGCTATACTGCATTCGTATGGAAATATGCAAGATATAAAATAAAACAATTAACTTAGTAATAATTCCGCTAAAAGAATGAGCAGTCAATCTGGGATGAATATCTCCCCAATTAAACTACAGACACACCAGTAAAAGCTATAAATAAAAAAAAATATATTCTGAAATTCATCCCGGCACATGTTTCTTATCTTGTTCAATCACTTCATTGGTTTTTGTGGTTTCGATTGTACAGATTTACATCCCAGATTGACTGCAGATTATTTTATCGAAATTACTACTAAGATAAATTATTTTATTTTTTGAAGAATGAATTTTAGTAAAGTTACGCCTGTTTCCATTAATTGTCTACCTATCTATAGTGGCGAAGCCCTTGTTGAACCATAGGCTTTTCTTTGTAAGGAGTTACTAGGACAAGTTAATTTTTTGGTTACCTCATTCACTTACAGATGTCATGGATTGCATGCGGTCTACACACCGATCCATTGAGACATCTGACAGGCAACTGAGGTAGTACTAGGACGTTGATGTCGGTAAATTTTTCATAGAGGCCTCTTCATCAAGGCTTAAGGATCTTTTACGAGCCTGAAAATCTTCAGACTCGGGACCCACAACTTAAAGTCCCTCCCGGAGGACTTGCTCCTTGAATTTTTCCCTCCTAAAATATCCATCGACCCCGGCCGGGTTTGAACCCGCGACTCTCGGAACCAGAGGCAAGGAGCATAACTCCATTAATTAGAATACAGGTTGCCCCATTCAAACCTCCCACATTTTATTTAATCATAACTAACAAAGTATGCGGAATTATGAGATGAGGCCGGTATTAAACGAAACAGAAACTCAAAGAATTTTCATTGCCACACACTAATACACCTCTATATGTGCACCATTAGTAGCACGAACAATATCAAGTCTGTATTCGATTTCGTGCCACGTTCTATCCAACATGTCCATTGGTACTGTTGTGTGTTGTTGTGTCAAGGATACGGGTTCGTAAATCATGAAGATCTTGTACTGGAGTCGCAAACACGCTTGTCTTTTACATACCAGAAAACAGTTTGTGCTCGTTGCTGAAGAGTCACCATTTTGTTTTATGTCATTATTGTCCAACATGCGACAGATGAGTTAACTGCAACAATGAAACCAAACATTCTTTGAGTTTCTTTCTTCTCTTTGTTTTTTAATACCAACCTCATTTCATAATTCCGCATACTTTGAGAGTTAGGATTAATTAAATTGTTGGAGGTGTGAATGGGACAATGTGCATATTAAAATATATAATTTTAATATTATCTGGACCTTCCCCCGCTGTGGTCTCGGGGGTAGCGTGCTGCCTTATCACGCAGCGGGCCCGGGTGCAATCCCCTGTCGGAACAGTTTGGCCCTGGTGAGGTTTTTTTTCTCAATCTGGATTTTTCCTCACCTGTAAGACAAATGTCATGAAACCTTTAAGCCCCAAACGGTCCCCGAATTCATATGGCCATCTCAAACATCATCATTCATATTCATCTTAGGTTCAGTTTAGGATAAAGGGACATCTCCTGGCGCACCACTTCCATCATCAAACCACCCATCATATCATCGGGGCAACGTAACCACCCCGCCTTCCCAGGCGCCCCCACCTCATAAGTGGGTCACAATTACGCCATGCAAGGGAGAGAAACCAGGAATGTCGAAAGGCAAACCTGGGTGCATTTGTAAAAAAAATATATATATGGAAAAGTCATTTTTTTTTGTCCAAATCCCCGCAGTATATCTATATTGGTTTCTTCTAATGCGAGCCCTAATCATGATTGATGTTACTATTATCCGGTATAAGTTGAGCTTAAGGATTAATTCCCGGTTCAGTTGATAGCTACTTGTTGTGTAAGATAGTGGGAACGTGTAATAACTCACGTGGTATAATGTACAGTTGAGTTATAATAAGCCTCGTAAGGAGAGAAGCACGAGGATAAGGCTACGTCAGCAGTATCTCATCTTCTCTGTACGAAGCTATTTTATCCTCCAGTTACAACGTATAAGTAATATATCGTCGATAATCACACAGTATCGTAACTGGTTTCGGATAACGAGCAAGTGGTGCACTATAATCTGCTACTGTACTGGTCTTCAGAGTGTGTCTTCTGCGCACGACCAGTTTGAAGAATTCAATGCATTTATATATGCTACACGAAAACACGATAGTGTTATCTTTACATTTCTGGTCAATATTAAAAAAATTAATGATAAAATTCCGTTAAAGTATTTCGTATTTACTTCCTTACTCGCTCACTGGCACTATCGAACCCGTAGGTTCATGGCCGCGCGGACATAAACTCTCCATACATCACAATCCTGAGCTAATATTTTCCAATCATTCCCTGTATAATCTACTTCCCTCAAATCATAGTTAATATTATTCTCTCACCTCATTCTAGGTCTACCAATTGGGCGTTTTCCCTCTGTTTTCCTACAAGAAACTTCCATGCACATTTTTCATTCCCCATTCGTGCCACATGTCCTGTCAATCGCAGTCTACGAGATTTAACTGTTCTTATTATATCTGGCTTCCTATGAAGACCATGTAGTTCACTGTTGTGTAGCCTTCTCCATTCCCCTGTCTGTTCAGCTCTCTTTGATCCAAAAATTGTCCTAAGAAGTTTATTCTCAATTAGTCATAAAATTAAAATTACAATATAAAATTGTTACCTAGTAGGTCTGTCTCCTCAACTTTGTAAATTAGAGAATCAATAATTTACAAGGTTGAGGAGACGGACCTATTAGGTAACAATTTTATAATTTCATATTATAATTTTAATTCTACATTTCTGAATAACAAAATACATATTAAAACATTAAAATTAAAGATAAAACTTCTTGAGGTATCAGTCACAATATAACATTTTAATATAATATTCATCATCTTCATTGTCTATATTGTTTAGGCATGTTGGCCTGTTCCGACATCTGTAAGTTTTAAAACAATCTTCCCATCTTCTAGTAGATATTCTTGTAGTTTTATTTCCTTCTGGTTTATACTGTATTAATGTCATAGTCTATTATTTTCCATCCTATTAATAGGTTCATCCATATCCTTTTATGGTGTTCAATTTGTTTCTGTTATATTCAAAATATTCAATTCTTCTCTGATGATAACAATTTCCCCTTGTTCTGCAAGTGTATAACCAGCTGTTTCTCTTTAAACAATCAGCGTTGTTTCTAATTTTCTTCTGTTTGGTCTATCAGTGACCCAAATTCTCACTGTCATGTATCAGTGTCGGCACAACCGTCATTTTATACAATTTCTTCTGGGTCTCTCTCTTAGTTTGTTGTATGAGTTTTTAAGTATCACACATAATTTTAAGTATATTAACTTTCCATAAGTTTCCAGAATTAAAATTAGTAAATAAGTTATTATATATATATATATATATAAACAATATTATTGAATATTGATATTAACAATAAATATCAATATTAAATTAGAGGTTATGCTGTCATACTCTCCTCTGCTTCGATGTTAGCTGGTAGATTGGAAGAATTATTGAGAGTGTAAAATTCCTGAATATGTCTCCCTTTCAGAAGGTAAGTGGAATCGTGGGTTCCTTGCTGTATATTTACACCATGCAAATTAATACAGGTCTGAAAAAGGAGGCCTCTGATCAAAATTCTTTAGCCCTTTCACGTCCATATTTGAATTACGACGGTAATAACTTGAGACACTAAAAACAGCTGTTAAGTAAACTGCTAACATTTTAAAGATAAAATATGTTGGAGTTGTTGTTTCTTAGATCACTATTGTATTAATGCAGAACAATAGAAATCGATTGGATATTTTCCTAGCAAATTTGATGTGGTATTGCAAACGGTTTGTTCTTGTGTTGTGCAATATTGTCTTCACCCGCCTTTCATAATATCGTTGGGATTGTAGACTATAAAGTTTTACGGTAGCTGCAATACGGGCAGAATCAATGTGCTACTACAAAACTCATCATAGACTACTTTACATACTCAATGAGTCTCCAAACTCTTCTTATCTTCAAGACTTCCAAGAAATCTTGTTCCTTCTCCACACTTGTGTTTTTCAATAACATCACCGGATAAAGATTTAAAACAACTCTAGTCAACCACCGTTCTTTAAACAAAAATAAAGCTGATGTTATTTCTTATATAAAATTCGAAATCTTCCATTAAATCTAGTAATTACATACAAATCAATGTTTGTTTGTTTGTTGGTTTGTTTGTTCATACTCTATGCGCGGCCACAACGTTGATCCAATTTTGATGGGTTTTTTTGCAAAATGTTCAGAAGATTCTCGGGATGAACATAGACTACAAGAGAGTTGTAATATTCAACCCCTTCATCCCTAAAAATCACCCTTTGTAGCGAGAAACGTGAAATAAAGTCCCTATTTTGACTCTTAAATGACTTACGCTGCCTAAACCATACCAAATACATCAAATTA
Organism: Diploptera punctata; assembly: GCA_030220185.1. NCBI lineage: Eukaryota > Metazoa > Arthropoda > Insecta > Blattodea > Blaberidae > Diploptera > Diploptera punctata. The sequence goes on along the minus strand of JASPKZ010009837.1, from coordinate 614,682 downwards.
ATGTACACAGAATTTATGTACCCAGAACTTTACAAAAAATCCCGCGACAGCATATGTTTATCTTTTACGGATAACTCACAATAATCATTCTTGTCTTTCATTGACTCCAAGAAGATCGGGATAAGTAGATTTCCGGGCAAGCGTGCTCTGCCGTACCGTTCATCCGATTGTGATGAGGCTTTTTGCAAAATGTTCAGGAGATTCCCGGGATGAACATAGGCTATAAGAGAGTTGTAGTATTTAATCCCTTCATCCCTAAAAATCACCCTTTGTAGCAAAAACGTGAAATAAAGTCCCTATTTTTACGCTTAAATGGCTTACGCCATTTATACACGCGGGTGATAAATCAAGCTATGCTAAACATCTCATTAACGCAGATCATCGAATGAACACAATTGAAAACACTCTCACGATAATCTACCGAGAAAACATTCCAGCTAGGATAAATATATTTGAAGACCTCGAAATTATAAAGGAAACAAACAACACCTCACTTCTTAATGAGAATGACCCCAGTCAAACCCATTATACGAGATCGTCAAAACAAGTCAGTTGCTGCTACAAACAGTCGGAGTATACATCACCGTACACAACAACAACAAGTAACGGAAACTCAACCTGGAGAAGATGGAAGATAACTTCCGAAAGCGCTTTTACATACACTATTTTAACAAAGTTGAGGACGACGGCACCTACCAACAGGTACAATTTAATTTTTAACTTTCATCATATGACTTTACCTCAACGGAATTTTATATGAATTTTACTAGTATTGACTAAAAAAAGGGGGAATAAATCTTATCACACATCAGAGAAACGATGAAAATTGAAAACTGAAATAATATGATGCAAAATATGAAAAGATGTGTAAAATTGAGTTACAAAAAAAAAAAAAAGACCGGTATTTAATGAATTCCACATGGCAGGAGGAGAAGAGGAAGACCAAATATAATCTGGATGGATGAAATTTTAAGCAGCATGAAGAAGTAGGGATTGAAAAATAGCGACTCTAACAATACGGGAAATTTATGTCATGCGACATTATTGTATGGGCACAGGAAAATGCCAAATTGGAAAAAGCTGTTAAAAAAAAAAAAGAATAAAAAAATAAATTTCAACGTAAATGAATATTCCGTACACCGTTTGCTCCTTTCCCGTGAAAGTCTTTAAAAATCTTTTAAAAAATCCCATAACTGTGTTTAATTAATTCGATAAAGGAAAATTTAATAAAGGAATGAATTTTTAATAATAAAATCTGCATTCATCAAAAGCTAACGTGAACCTACCTATATTTAGGTTATTAATATTGAATAGCTATCTACCTGGTATATATTGGATAACATTGGAACGCAACTAATAATGTTCTGGCGAAAGAATGGATTGGCCGTGGATTCAGGTCACTGAACAGATCTCGCCTCAGAGCAGGTCGCATTGAATTGGTCAGTGCTGGGAGGTCAATGAAGCGCTAAGTTTTATTTCAAGTAGAAATAATCATGGCTTCTAGTTTCTATCCTTTATTAATATTACAGCACATTGGTTCTGTATTCGTTTTCTTTACTTCAGCAACTAATTCGAAATATACCCCGTTCTTCACTTCTCTTCTATATTCAGATCAGTAACTAGTTTACGACACTAGTTCAAATGGAATATTCAAATGTAGTCCTTTCATTTCTAATGTATCTCCAAACAACGCCATATTTGAAATAGTGATATAAGTAGTGCTGAAAAAGTATCGGTATCAGGATAGTAACTAATTTCTGTACACATTGTTTACAAAATGCGTGTCTTCGTCGGGCGTCTCCACTGCCTGCTCGGAGCGGAGAGTGTGTATGTTTGACTCTCCTCAGTAAAATACTTGTTTACGTAACGTGTGGTTGTATCAGAATGCCGAAACAAAAACTGTGCAAAGATGAGTCCATTCTTACACAAAGCGGACTGTACTAGAAGTCTGTCCCGAGTACCGCGTGTTAACGTGCAATTTGTAAACACAGCGGTCTAAGTAACCCAATACTTTTTTTCAGCCCAAGATATAAGGTACTAGTGTATATATCTTTGAAATACCGTTGTTGCCGCTGAAAAGCAATCTTCTAGTATCGAGTTTTATCTCAAGTTAATGTAATGTAGCGCACGCAACTATTATAATGGGTCACAGCGGGACTTTTCGGGAAATTCTCGAGGTTTTCCCGCTTCCCGAATGTCAACCACCAGGCTAAATAAATCTAAATCTAAACACTTTCCACTCTACTTCACTCCCCATTATGTCATTTCATCACCATCCATTTATTTCATATCACATTTCACCTCATTTCATGTTAGGTAAAAATAGTCTGATTTAGGTGACGACAGATGTTTAAAATGTGTGATTTTGATGATTTAATGGAGCACACTCATGACTCCGAGTCTGTTTGTCACATTAGCACAGTATAGGGACAAAGGGAGGGTTGTAGTCCCTCCTCGTGGCCTTGGGCCCAGCCCAAATAAATTATATGTGTCATGTGTGTTAATGCTTGATGTGTGTCGAATCAGAAACACCATAATAGACTACATATGATCGTCGAGTAGATTTTATATAACTAGTGTTCGCCCAGGGATCGAAATTCGCCGTAGATTTTTTTCCAGATAGGTCTAATTTAAAAGCGTCGGATCGCAGCGAAAAGTAGTATTGTATGACCATAAGACCATAACATAGTATACAATGAAGAACTGTTATTGTGCATTGCTGTACAATTTTGAACAAATATTTTATACCAAATCATTGTATATTGTTTTATTAAAATATTAAATAAACATAAACAATACATCTTTATCATACATTGCAATTCAATGTTTTTAATTTAATTCATTTATAGACGCTTTAACATCTAAACTATATCACGTTAATTTATTTATTTTATTGGTGGGCGTAGTGTGAAATGTTGAATATGATGAAATGGATCTGCTTACTAAATCCCAACCTGACATTCACTTTGACGACTGAAAGAAAACGAGTCAAAACCCACAGTTAGGTTGGTCAACACCTATATTTGAACCTTCCGAATATAAGTCTCAATGCTACCGTCTTAACCAATTGCATGGTTCCTTTTCCTCCTTATTTGTATAGTTAGGATATAATTATTTAAAATTAGGCTAACATAAGTTAACATGTACTAGTGTTATTAATTATAGGACAAAGTGCGCATAGTTAAGTGTTTGCATCAACTTTGTGATATAAAGTGAAGGGCAATACTAGGGTCCACACATAACTTACTCTATTACGTAGAAGGAACAAGTAATCGGTAGGAAACTTGCAAGCTGTGGATAGTTGGTAAAGTGCACCTCCATTAGCTCTCCTTTACTGTGCTCTTCTTGTAATGGAAGCTAAACATTCAGTTAAAATATGCTGTTCTTGTTTTCAGGTTCATTTCTCTGAATTTATAATAACTTGAATATCTGGATTTGGATAATCACAGTTATAAGAAATTGCTTTGCAACATCACACACCTAGCGCTGAATCAGCAAGTTGATAATATCTCTGTATTCTGAGCTTTAATTAATTAATTATAAACTTTAACAGAGTAACAAGAATTATAAATAATATTTTCAAGCCAAACACAGTACAGGAACACACACGAACTAGAATTTATAAAACACTAGCCAGACCCATATTATGTTACGGCAGTGAGGCCTGGACAATTCGCAGTGTAGATGAACAAAGACTAACTGCGGCAGAAATGAAATTTATGAGACGTACTGCAGGTTACTCAAGAACAGACCGTAAAAGGAATTCTGAGATTCTCAGAGAATTACAAACAGAATCAGTCATGGAATATGTACAAAAATACAGAAACAACTGGAAATCTCACGTAAGAAGAATGAGCAGAACAAGAATACTACGTCAAATCTTAAATTACCAGCTACCAGGCAAGAGATCTTTGGGCAGACCCTTCAAACGTTGGATTTAGACCGTAACAGACCACTAGGTCTATCACATCAAAGGAAGAAGAAGAATTGATTAATTAATTAATTAATTAATTTTATATGTTAAAAATTATGGAGATTAGTGCATTATATTTATAAATTTAAAGTCTTTAAATTGATTTATGTACTCCTAAAACTATACACTGGCACTATGTAATCGGTAGGTTCATGGCTATGCGGACATAAGTTCTCCAGTTCTCCCTATATCCCTATCCTGAGCTAATATTTTTCACTCATCCTCTGTATAATCTATTTCCCTTAAATCATCCATCCATAGTAATTCTGCCCGAAGGCAGGTCCTTCACTGCAATCATAGTATTTTCATGCTATGCTTGCAGCTTTACTAGGGAATTGTGTAGGTGTGGTAGCTTCCCGTTGCTTTCCACACCGGTGAAGGTTGATGGTGTTGATGATAATGATAAGGAAGATGATGATAAGGATGATGGCCATATGATTTCGGGGACCGTTTGGGCCTTAAAGTTTTCCTGACATTTGTCTTACAGGTGAGGCGAAACCCCGATAAAAACCTCACCCAGAAAAACTGCCCCGACCGGGGATCGAACCCGGGCCCGCTGCGTGATAAGGCAGCACGCTACCTCGAGACCACAGCGGTGGACCCTTAAATCATGGGTTACTGTTATTCTCCCTCCTCATTCATGGACTAACAACTGGGCGTTTTCCCTGTGGTCTTCCTAGGATTTGAATTGGAATATATCTAAAGTGTTTCCATGCCACTCTTTCATTATCATAAGTGCCACATGTCCTGCCCATCGCAGTTTACGAGACTTAACTGTTCTTATTATGTCTGGTTCCCTATAAAGATACTGCAGCTCGCTACCTGTGGTTCTCTTACAATTTGAATTGAAATATGTCTAAAGAAGTTTCATTCTCTATTCGTGCCACATGTCCTACCCATCGCAGTCTATGAGACTTAACTGTTCTTATATCTGTGTCCCTATAAAGATCACGTAGTTCACTGTTAAGTAGTCCTCTCCATTCATCTCTCTTTGGTCTAAAATTTTCCTAAGAACTTTATTCTCAAATACTCATATTGTTTTCTCCTCCCTTTAAAGTAGGAATCCATGTTTCACATCCATATAATACAACTGGGAGAATAACAGTTTTATGTATTTTCAGTTTAACGTTTTTTGAGTGAAGTCGGGACAAGAGTCCCTGTAATGCATAATAGCATACATTTCCAGTATTGAGCCTATGTTTAATTTCTTTGCGTATCTCATTCCCATTTGTATCTTTATATATCCCTAATGTTAAAATTTCTGCTAGTTCTACCTCCTAAGTAGAATTTATTTCAGTCTCTAAACGTGTGTGTTCTAATGCCACCCTCTGCACTTTTACGTGACTAGGGTTCCACGTTTAGCGGATAGATGGCAGTCTCTAAACGTAAAAATATATATTTGGTTCTCTCATAAGTGATGTCGGTTTTTATTGTAATATTGTGTGTCTGGTGGAAATTTTAAGGTGTGATTCTTTGGGAGTTTGTTCCAAACGGACTTGCAGTCGACCCGGATCTTTATTCTCAACAACTGGAACGAGTTCATGAAATGGCGGTTGCTAGACAATTTTTAATTTCGGATTTTAGGTAAACCCCCACTTCTAATTGTCGGATTTTGCTCATTTTTTTTTGGCAATACCTACCTCGTTTTCAAAATAATAAATAATAGTAAAGTAATAACATCTTTGTTGGAAATATTTGCGTTCATTATAAACAATTAACTAACATTAACAGTGTGGGCAATGTTTATTAGTTGAAACAACAGGAGGCCTTGAGAACAGTTATTGATAACTTGGCCGTAAGTACGTATTTGTTTCAAATAAAGTTCAGTACATTTAAAATGTAGTGATTTGTTTCCTATAATGTACGATATTGTATATTAACACTACCTTTTGGATATTTTCTGTATATACATTGTACGCAGTATACATGGAGGGCAGTGGTTTTACTTCCCGCACGTGGGTGTAAATGTAATATTACATTATAGTTATTTATGTTGGCAACCCCGAAATGTATGAAGTTGAACTTTCAATATTGGTCGCCATTGCTGTAAGTACGACAAAACGCACTATCGCGCAAAAAATAATATTTATTTCATAAATTTATTGGTGAGTTGCCTTATAATTATGACAAATGTTGGTTTGATTTTCACACCTTACCTAGAAGACAAGAAGTACAATATCACTGATATTTTTTATCCCGTTGCATGTTTTAATAGGCCGCGGTGGACTCGTGGTTATGCTCCTTGTCTCTGGTTCCGAGGGTCGCGGGTTTAAACCCGTCCGGGGTCGATGAGTTTTTTAGGATAGAAAGAGCAAGTCCTCCGGGAGAGACTTTAAGCCGTGGGTCCCGAGTCTGAAGATTTTCAGGCTCGTAAAAGATCCTTAAGCCTGAATAAAAAGGCCTCTAAGCAAAATTTATCGAATTTTCCCGTCCTAGTACTATCTTGCTTTCCGAGATGTCACTATGAGGCGGAACGCTGACCACGGGCCACACTAATGACATCTATGCGAAAACAAGTGTAACTAAATTAGTATGGTTCAATTTCTTCCCTGTAGGGGGAGAGCGCCTAAATCTCGTTGAGGGAAACAAGGGCTTACAAGAAAAATGTTTTAGCACAAATTAACTTAAAAGAGACGGAATGAAATAAACTATTTTTTTGTTAATATTTGGTAATGAGAGTTGCCAATTTGCAAGGAGTATATGTATTTTGTTGAAAAATGTTAAATGAAATAGTTGTAACATGTTCCGACCCACATGTTCTGCGTGAAAATGAGATAAATTCATGCCATCATTATAAAATACAGTAATACACTAATACATTTCTGAACACTCTGGACCCTTAACCGTTCAGACAGAAGAAAATAGAAACTGCAGAAATGAAGTTCCTACGTTCAGTAGCAGGTGTGACAATTTTGGACAAGAAAAGAAGTGAGGATATTAGGAATGACTTAAATATTTTTAATTTAACAAATAGAATTGACAACATGAGAAACAACTGGTATGAACATGTCAAGAGAATGCCTACAGATAGAATCCGTCAGCTGTTACTAAAGTACAAACCAATAGGACATAGAAATGTTGGACGCCCATTCACTAGATGGGAGGATTCATTAAATCCCACTTGATGTGAAAACAGGTCAAAAGGCCTAATTTCATGAAGCAGAAGAAAAAGAAGAACACTTTTTTCCTGGAGAAAATCATGCATTTGTGACCCAAAGACCACAAGGCATTTGTTTCTATACTCGCCACTAGAAATTCATAATAAATATCTCCGCATTTATTTTACTTCTACTTTCTATTTATTTAATTATTTTATTTTACGTGGTTAAGTCTAGTAGACTGATGGGCACAACAAGAGCACACGAATGAAGAGTGAAAGAGGTGCCTGGAAGCTTATTGTAGGAAAACTAGAGGGAAAACGCCCAGTTGGTAGACTAAGAATGCGGTGGGAGAATAATTTGATGGAAGTAGATTATATGCTTGGAAAACGTTATCTGAAGAAAGGGATGTGTGGGGAGCTTATGTCCGCTCGATAGTGCCAGTGAGTTAATTAGTTTTTATTTTATTTTACCTGATGGAGTTAAGACCGTAAGGTCCTCTCTTTTCACTTCGCCAGGGTTAAATTATACATATAATAACAATTATCAATTATCTACAACTTCATTAATAATACATATTAGGCATAGGCTACACTATATGCAGTTGACAAGGAAAAAAAAATAATAATAATAATAATAATAATAATAATAATAATAATAATAATAATAATCCATCCATAGTAATTCTGCCCGAAGGCAGGTCCTTCACTGCAATCATAGCATTTTCATGCTATGCTTGCAGCTTTACTAGGGAATTGTAGGTGTGGTAGCTTCCCGTTGCTTTCCACACCGGTGAAGGATGATGATGATGATGATTATAATGATAAGGATAATGGTGATGGCCATATGATTTCGGGGACCGTTTGGGCCTTAAAGTTTTCCTGACATTTGTCTTACAGGTGAGGAAAAACCCCGATAAAACCTCACCCAGAAAAACTGACCAGACCGGGGATCGAACCCGGGCCCGCTGCGTGACAAGACAGCACGCTACCTCGAGTGCACAGCGGTGGACTAATAATAATAATAATAATAATAATAATAATAATAATAATAATAATAATAATAATAATAATAATATATGCCAAAATAGATTTCAACTGCCTTTGTCAAATATTTTATGTAAGAAGTTCTGCTATAGGAAGCTGTGTGACTTTATCTATCATATTTTTAAGAGACTTTGAGTTAGTTTTGGTTTGTTAATTTATTTATTTATTTGTTCATAATAAATTACATTATTATTGATATGTAACGCTAGAAATTAAGCGTAATCTAAATTAATGTAAATAATTAATTTATTTTAACTAAAACCCTAACATACCGGATGGTGAAATAGGGTCCACATTATTGGAGATTCGATAATAAATAACGATAATAATAATAATAATAATAATATAAATAATAATAATAATAATAATGTCCTGTAATTTAAGTATTGGCTTGGTAAAGAAAGTGCAGAAATATAAAAGAATAATCAAAGTATACCTGGGAACACAGTTATATATTATATCGTCTACGGAAATATTTAGTGAGCAACAGTATAATGAATTTATAAATTTTGAATACATATGGCGCCCAGACTTGCCTTCACAAAATCGTGTGTGTGTAAAACATTGTCTTGAAAGAGATGGTCACATGTATTCTGAATTTTCAGTTGTTCCTGTTGAACGACCTGTAATTCCCAGTTTCCCTCAAGTCCGAAATCCCTTTCACAAACGCAAAAGCAAGAAGCTGACGTACGTCAGAACTTAAATCCCTCAATGGCTCCGGATAAAGCCAGCAGGAAAGAATATGCGTCACTGAGACGACCTTCTTCCCTAATATGTCATACTTTACTCAAACTCTAATTTATTTTTCGAGTTGGATATCTAACCGTTAAGTTTGGCAAGAACTTAGAAATATTACTTTCGAGAGAAATAAAGTTTTATTAAGGATTTAAATATGATTTTATGGATCAATTCTAGATAGTGTTTTATTCTTTTATTCAAGATATATCTGGTGTATTTAGTCAGAATGTTGGATTTTAGACATTCATTTCTACCTTAACTGTTTTATAAAAAACGGTATTTTGTGAAAGCTCCCCTGCAACAGGGAGTAACTAGCCAAAATTTCTTTCCACCATTATGAAACAATACATAAAATCCGGAAGTTAGTAATAAAAACACAATATGTTGTCGTTTCAGGTTGAATTATATAATTTCAAATTAATTATGCAAATATGTTTAATAGGCGATAAAACAGAAGGATCCCTTAAGGTCCCACATTACGAATTCAGGTTAATGTTTTATGGATATTTTCCATACTAATACAAATAACTGATCACACAAGGCATATTTACTATTTCTTCAAATGATTAATTTGTTTATATCATGTTGTTTAGTAACATTTGAAGTAGATGTATTATCCGACACAGCGGAACGTTGACCTGCTTCGTTTGTGGATGATTTGCGAACTAATACCGTGTCATCCCGCGTCGAGGAGAGCAGCTATTATCCTAAGTAAGCTGGGTAACTGCTTCATTTGCCATTTGTTTCTAACTATAAATGGTCTGTATCTACGTCCATGCGACGCAGCAATAATGATGCTATGACTGGAAGTAAACGTTCTGCTGTGTCATATAATATATACCATCTTGTAGTAAAATGCATCTGCTTATAAGTTATTATAGATTGTAGATGTGTGCATTAAAAAGGTAAAAAATATAGACAATAGGCATTTAAGCTATGTAATATAGGGAGAAAACAAACGTTTCTATTTTTAAACATCAATATTATATACAAAGAGTCTAAAACCTTTGATCACATTTGTCAGTCTTTTCATGCCAAGGTTTATATTGCGACGCTACTGACCTAATTTATTAAAATGTGCCCTTAAATAAAATACTACTACTACTACTTGCTCTCTGCATATATAATAAAAATCTTTACTCCTATAAAGTAAAAATATTCTCATTAAAATGCTTTCTTGTTATAGAAACTGTAAGATGGCAGTATGGACGCTTGCCGCTGCCTCTTAAGATTTGAGAACTATATATAAGGAAGGAAAATTAATTTTTTGCACTGGGATGCTGGATAGCGTGGTCGGTAATGCAACTAACGTTAGAGTTGTTATGAGGTCTCGGGTTCAGAACCCGGTTCAGTTCAAACTTAGTTTTTTTTCTTTTCATGACACACACACACACATTATGGTCAGCGTTTCTGACTACATTTCATGAGGTCCTAGGTTCGATTCTCGGTCAGACTATAGGGATTTTTCTCAAAGGGGATTATTCCTGTGGGTGCTCATTGTCTGAAATTTAGATTAAGTTTGGGTTAAGACTCTCCTGGCACTTAATTATCACTCATCATAACATCGGGATAACGTAACTCCACCTTCCAGATGTCCCAAACATAAGGAATAGATTACAATTCCGCCAATGCCTGTAGAGAAAACCAGAAATGTCATAAACGCAACTTAGTAAATTTGGATAAAAAAATTCCACCGATAGTCCCTATATCTATCTTTATAGGATTCCTCTGTTTGTGTATTTTTGTGAGTATGCTATCTATGTTTTCCATATGTTTGGTATTATTATTATTATTATTATTATTATTATTATTATTATTATTATTATTATCGTATAAAAGTCCACCGTTGTAGGAAAGCCAGAAGGAAAACGCCCAGTTGGTAGACCAAGAATGAGGTGGGAGAACAACATTAACTATGATTTGAGGGAAGTAGATTATACAGGGAATGATTGGAAAGCATTAGCTCAGGATAGGGATGTATGGAGAGCTTATGTCCGTGCGGCCATGAACCTACGGGTTCGATAGTGCCAGTGAGTAAGTAAGTAAAGAAAGAAAATACATATGCATTTACATTGCGCACGGGCCTGCTTGGCCGTACGTGCATTATTTTTCCATGAATAAAAAAATAAAACTAATAATATAAACAAATACCTACAAATACACCTGTATCAAAAACAATAACTGGCTACATATAAGTAAAATCTATGTCTGCACTAAATCAAAATAATACATATCTACATTCATCCACATTCCGTACATTAATATTAAAAAAACAAAATGCTAGAAAGCAAATTAGAAAAAAAAAGCACACACACATACACCCACACACCCCCACACATATACACACCGCACGCTCATACCCCCCTCCCCCCGTCCCTGCAGACATTAAGTGCACTATCAGACTATTCAACTTATCAGACCTACTTATTATATAACATGATTAAAGATCGAAAACAAAGACCATATTGAGATTCTTCTTATTGTTAATACATATATCCTTAATCTACAATTTTGTTATATCTCAATTTTCTTACTGTACCCAAAAATTTGCATGTTTTTGATTCACTCTCGATCCGTCCTAAAAGATCCCAACACGCCACTCTCCCTCGATCCGACTTGAGAAATCTCTCCGGCAGCATCTGTAATCTAAGTTGTTCTGTCTCTCTACAGAATGCTATAATATGCTGCCAGTTTTCATGGTCATCGCATAGTGGGCATAGTTTAATGACTTCCTCATTTGTTAAATTATGGGCCATCCATCCCCCCAAATGAAACCATGCAATAGCACTTTTATCATCCCCATCCAAAGAGTCAATATATTTCTCCCTTCCCCACGAAAGTTTCAGTTCTGTCTGCAGGGTGAGCGATATTTTCTGACTACACTCTGCTTCTATATACTGTCTGTCTATATCGATTAGTCTCTTCTTAACTGTCCTCCAAACATTTCTATTATTCCGCGTACTCCTCTCCCATACCCAACCCATCCCTATGCCCTTCAATCCCCTTTCTACACCGATTACCCAATCTCCCGAAACACCACTGCCTTTTCTGTTCATTGTAACACTCTGCTCTAAGCGAGTCCTGATTCCCGTTTATTATGTCCAACCAATACTTAATAGCCATAATTTTGCCCCTTATTGTGTCCGAAAATGTACCGAATTCCTTCAGTATGCCACAATTTGAAGTCCCCGTTGCTAATCTCATCGCTTTCTTAAGAAACATAGGTTGAATTTTATCTAGTGTCCCCGTTCGTTCCCAACCCCATAATTCTGAGCCATACAGCATGGTCGCTCTCACAGTCGAAGAATAAACCTGTTCTAGTGTACGCATCGGTATGTTTCGCAATTTTGACATATTATTAAGCATTTCGCTTGTCCGGCACCTAGCTCTCATTGTTGCATTTTCGATGTGTCTCGTCCATTTTCCATTCATTGTCAAAGTCATCCCCAAGTAGACAAAGTTTTTAACATTTTCTAAGTTCTCACCACGGTATGTCCACCTTTCCCTCCCGCTGTATACCGACCCGTTTTTAAAAGTCATGGCTTTCGTTTTGCTAACGTTAACAGTAAGTCCCCAAGTCGTACAGTATGTCGATAGTAAATCTAAACCCTTCTGCATGCCATCTATTTTTGTGGAAAAGAGGCATAAGTCATCTGCATACATTAGAACAGGAATACTTCGCTCACCCACCGTTGGAGCATCGATCCCCTCTACTTCCAGCATCAAAGCTACATCGTCTATAAATAAGTTAAATAACAGTGGTGACAATACACATCCCTGTTTTACACCCTTAACTGCCTTTATATTTTCTGAAACTTGGTCCCTCCCATATTTAACACAGAACTCCAACTTTTTTATAAATTCCCATTAGCGCCCTAATCATAGTTCCCGATACTCCTAGTTGCCATAATTTCTGCCATAGGGCATTGCGTTCAACAGAGTCAAATGCTTTTTTCAGATCTATAAAAGTACAGTGTAACCTGCCTCGTTTGACACTCAAACATCTGTTAATTGCTGTTCTCAGGACAAATAGATTGTCCGCCGTCCTGAAGCCTTCCCTGAACCCGGCTTGGTATCGTGAAATTTTATTATTTTGATTTATCCAATTTTTTAGCCTGTTATATAGCACTGTGCAATAAATTTTTCCAAACACCGGCAGAAGAGAGACACCGCGGTAATTTGTCCGGATTGTTAACTCCACCCTTACCCTTGTAAATAGGATGCAGTATTGATGTGGACCATTCATCTGGATAGCTTCCTTTTTCATAGATTTTGTTAAAATACCTACTATGTATCCTGTCCATTTATCAATTTTCAAGGCTTCTTTATAGAACTCGGCTGGTATACCGTCTAGACCAGGAGCTTTTCCATTTTTCATGGATCGAATCGCATCCCTCACCTCTAGTTTTGTTATCTCCGAGTCTAGCATTGGTACGTCTTGACCAACTAATAATAGCCGCGGTCCCTCCCAATTCCCCCCTCCTGTAAAACACCCTTTCGAAATGAAGTACCCAAGTTTCTGGCGAAATTTTATTTACTTTTTTACGATATTTAATTTCCCTAATTACTTTCCAGATTTTGGTAAACATCCCGTTCCTTCATAGCCTGATTAATTCTCTCCAAGATTTTTCCCTCCCAATTCTCCCTGGTTCTAGCCGTTATCTCTTTATATCGTCTCCTCATCTCTATGTACACCCGCCGATTGAAGTCGCCACCCTCCTTTCTGAACCTCACTAAAGCCCTCTCCGCTCGTCTTTTTCCTTCCCTACATGCATTATCGTACCAGCCTTCATATCGTTTTTGCCCTGATTTTCCTCTAATCTGCATATTTTTCCCCCCTTCCCACATTAGTAATCTTAATTTTTTCACCTCTTCCTCCACATCGCCTAATACCTCCGGTGTCGAAGACTCTAGTTTTGTTAAGTAGTTCCTGTGTCTTATCCTCTCTCCAACAGAACCGCCTAACAGTTCTAATGTCTCCCCTCCTTCCCGTATTCAAGCTCCCCACTTCCTTTCCCTCTTCTTCAAATTCTAATTGGATTTCGATAGGTGAGTGATGCGATTCGATTCTGTCCGCTACTTTAAATGCTGCAATCCTAGAAATAAGATTCTGTGAGCAGAGCATATAGTCCACAACACTTCCTCCATTACCGTTTATGAACGTAAGTTCTCCTTCAGTATCTTCCCCGTATTTTCCGTTTAGCATTTCTAGGTTATGAATATCGCAAAACGTCAGAAGTTCTCTCCCAAGTAAGTAAGTAAGTAAGTATTATTATTATCGTATAAAAGTCCACCGCTGGTAGCGTGCTGCCTTGTCACGCAGCGGGCCCGGTTTCGATCCCTGGTCGGGACAGTTTCTGGGTGAGGTTTTTTATCGGGTTTTTCCTCACCTATAAGACAAAATGTCAGGAAAACTTTAAGGCCTAGCGGCCTCCGAAATCATGTGGCCATCATCATCATCCTAATCATTATCATTATCATCCTTCACCGGTGTGGAAAGCAACGGGAAGCTACCACACCTACAATTCCCTAGTAAAGCTGCAAAGCATAGCATGTAAATGCTATGATTGCAGTGAAAGACCTGCCTTCGGGCAGAATTACTATGGATGGATCGTATAAAATGTTGTTTGTACATGAAATTTACACTGCTACATTGAATATATATTTAACTCTTTATAATTAGTATAGGGTATATCTATATTTGCCAAATATTTATTAGTATTTGTGCTGGTTGAGTGGAAGAGAAGGCCTTATGGCCTTAACTCTGCCAGATTAAATAAAACATTTATTATTATTATTATTATTATTATTATTATTATTATTATTATTATTATTATTATTATTATTATTATTATTATTATTATTATTATTATTATTATTATTATTTACCTTCAGAAAATTTTAAATCTAAGGTTAAAATGTATACTGGTTCTTCCCATATATAATTTATTCCAATCTCTACACGTCAATTTATATACTATTCTATTACACATACTCCTTTATTGTACTCATATTGTCTCAAAGTAAATGTCTTATTTAAAATATTTGATTTATAACATATTTGCGATTCTTTGTGTCTTATAGGTTATATTAAAAATTCTGCTTTTATTTCAATAAATAAACATTACTGTAATCACTTGGCATAATATAACTTGAGAACATTTATAAGGTTGTGTCTATAGAATCACGTTATTTCTTTTGGAATTAAGTGATAGAAAGATGGAAATGTGAAATATTTAAAAGCGCCGCATTGAGCAGTACGTAATACACTTTGAGTGTAAGCTATTGAATATATAAAAAGGTTTCTCATGCGTTCAGTAGGATGCATTGAAGTTATTTAGAAGTTTAGTCACGTTTATTTCATGCACAACCTGTCGGCCCTCCAACAGAAATCAATTCCTATTCAAACTTTATACAAGCGCACCTTTGCCCTTAATAAAATATGCCAAGTTGAGCGTAAATAATTGTCATTCAATTAACAAGAAGCGTTTTTTCAAATATTTATGGCTTTCCTTTTAGAACGTGAGTGATTTAATATTGAAATATAAAGAGAGAATAACAGGAAAATGCATTCATAAATTCTCTTCCCTTTTCGTTTAATCTTTTCAATATTCTCCTTTTCCTTCTTCTTTATAAAATAAACATTTTCAAGTACAAAATATAATAATGTATTGAATATTCATGTTATTTACTGGACTTATAAAAATATACATGTTCATAATTTTTTTATAAATACACTTTGAAAGTGCAGATTAAGTATGTTAAATTTCATATTCTATTGATAGAACTTGATAGTTCAAATCTCTGCTTTGATAAGTCTTGATTTATGTAGTATACCTTTAATAACCCAGTGCATGGTTCAATATTTTTTTCTTACTTCATCATCATCATAATATATGCACGAATTTAGGCCATTTCTTGACCTGTTTCGGCTTCAAGAGAAATACCATCCAAAAGTCTTTTGAGTGGACGTCCTGGTCTTCTACCTGCAGGTTGATATCTTAACATTTGTTTGGGTATCCTGTGATTTTCCATTCGATGAACATGATGCATCCATCTTGACTTATTATCAGAAATTTTGTTTTCTAAAGGTTCCATGTGTAATTCTTCTAAGATGTCTTCATTTTTTTTGTGATCTAGTAGTGTGTATTCTGCAGTCCTCCGAAGGAATCTCATTTCAACAGATCTAAGTCTCTGTATATCTTCTTCTGTTTCAACGTCCTCCATACTTCGCTACCATACAAAAGAGTTGGAAGAGCCAGTGTTTTATACACTTTTAGTTTTGAATGTTTTTGGACTAACTGTGGCTTGAAGATAGAATTTGTTAACCCTAACATTATTTTAAAAAAATGTGTTATTTTTGCATTTACATCCTTTTCTTCTTCATATGTAAAATTATTCACCTGCTCCAAAATTTTATTGTCAAGTACAATTTTACTTCTGACAGTATCTACACCTTTATTTATGTATTATTTATTTTACCTGGTGGAGTTAACACCGTAATATCTTCTCTTCCATTTCACCACGGTTAAATTATACATATAATAACAATTATGAATTATCTACGTGCTGATTAATAATACATAACAGGCATAGGCTACAAAATATATAGTTGACAAGGGGAAAAAATTATGATGATGATAATAATAATAATAATAATAATAATAAATATAATAATAACCTATAATTTGATTAAATGATTGGCTTAGTATAAGAAGTGTAAAATATGAAAGAATAATAAAATTATACACGAAACATGGCTATATATTATATTATCTAAGGAAATATTTAGTAAGCTATTTTTTAAACTGGTTTTTGAATCGGGCAGTCCTTGATATTCGAAGGGAGGGAATTCCAGAGTCGGGTGGCTGAACGTAATATAAAAAAAAAAGTTTCCTAGCGAGTTGGCTCAGACAGAAGCGCTCGAAACTTACTTCCGGGAGATCCCAAGATCAAACTTCGGGCCGACCAACCTTGACTACATTTTTTTTCTGGTTTTCCTCATTAGTGCGTGCAAATACCGGATTGGTACAATCATCTCATTACCAGGACACATTACGTCACAATTACTTTCATATTATAAAAATTAAACCCGAGAATTTATACAGAATTGCCACAAAAAACGTAACAATAAAATTACACAGCCTATTCAATAGATCCAAATGTTATATGCTAAAATGGCTATAAATAAGAAGAAATTATATGTAAGTAAATGCATAAAATGATTGATTTTCCAAATTATCCCCCTACTATGAGTTCTTCATGTGTAAACGTAAAGGTTCTTAAATTAAATATGTAACTTAGCACGATGTGGTTATGTATGTATATATATATATATATATATATATATATATATTTAAATTACATAATGTATGTGAACAATACAATCTCAAAATATCCATAGAAAAAACTAAGGTAATGGCATTCCAAGGGAAAACTCAAATCAGATCCAAAATAGTAATAGGAAACAAAATCATAGAACAGGGGAAGCATCTCAATTATCTAGGATGTGACATTTCATTTAATTACGATAATGATATAACTAATAAAATAGCAAAATTCCAGGGAATATGTGGTACGATAAAACGATCACTAAATAATAAAACAACAAGAGAGACCCAATTGAAATTTTATAAAACATTGGCAGTACCGGTACTGCTCTATGGATCAGAAGCCTGGATACATAAAAAACAAGATCTAAATATAATAACGGCGGCAGAAATGAAATTTTTGAGATCTGTTAAAGGGTGCACTAAGGAAGACAGAATCAAGAACACAGAAATAAGACAGGAACTTGAAATATTTGCAATAACTGATAAAATAGATACATATAGACAAAAATGTAAGCAACACATAGACAGAATGAATGAAGATAGATATCCAAAACAAATAATAAAATACAAACCTAAAGGCACCCGAGATGTGGGCAGACCTAGAAATAGATGGGCTGAAGTCGGAACGGGTCAACAGACCTAATCCATGAATGCAGATGATGATGATGATATATATTTCACCGCTGTGGTCTCGAGGTAGTGTGCTGCCTTGTCACGCAGCGGGCCGAGTTCGATTCCTGGTCGGGACAAGCTTCCTGGGTGAGGTTTTTTCCGGGATTTTTCCTCATCTGTATTACATGTCAGGTAGCTTTAAGGCTCAAAAAGCTCCTCGAAATTCAGCTGGCCATCATCATCATCATTAGGCCTATCATCTTTCGCCAGTTTGGAAAGCAACGGGAAGCTACCACACCTATAAATGCCCTAGTAAAGCTGCAAAGCGTAGCATGAAAATGCTACGATTGCAGTAAAAGACCTGCCCTAGGGCAGAACACTTAATAGAATATATATATATATTCTTGGGTGATGATTTTTTCTCGGGGATTTTCTTCACCTGTAAGAAAAATGTCAGGAAAGTTTATGGCCCAAACTGTCCTCGAACGCCATCTGACCATCACAAGCATCATTATCATATTCGCCATGGTTACTATGAATATATCGATACTAGTAAAATTCATAGTAAGTTTCCGTTGAGGTATTAGTTCACAGTAAAAAACTATAAAATAGTTACCTTGTATGTAGGTCCGTCTCCTCAACTTAAGTTGTTTTAAAACTCTGTAGGCCTTTTGGGACTAGTCCCATCATCAGCAGAATGAATTAGGACCGTACTTGTTGACCCTTGTTGAAGCACTGTCCCGAAAGGCCTACAGAGTTTTAAAAGAACTTAAGTTGAGGAGACGGACCTACAAGGTAACTATTTTATAGTTTTTAACCGTACATCATATTATAGTATGAATATGTATGTGAACGGTATGTTTCGTCTAACGCTGGCCCTAACATTGAACTGATCGCTGTTCTTGAGTAACCTGCAGTACGTCCCATAAATTTCATTTCTGCCGCAGTTAGTCTTTGTTCATCTACACTGCTAACTGTCCAGGCCTAATAATAATAGTAGTTAATGATGATGATGATGATAATAATAATAATAATAATAATAATTTTTTTTTCAGGATTGTTTCAGTTATTTACACATGTATCCTAAATCAAAATATACATTTATTTCTTCCACACTATCCGGTCTTGCGTGTCTGCTTCTGTCATATTTCTCTTCTTCATGTTGTCTTGAATTGATTTTATCCACGGTGGCTTTGGTCTACCACGTTTCCCTTTTTCATTTAAATACTTATTTGTTTGTTCCTGTGTCCATTATTCTCATTATATGTCCATACCATCTTATATAATAATAATAATAATAATAATAATAATAATAATAATAATAATAATAAACTATACGTTGGGTCAAGAGTGCTCCCTAGCTGGAGTTACTAAACCAAGCTAATTGTAGCCAAGTGATTTAAGACATGGTGCCTTGCTGCACAGCTACAGAGAAAGAAATATTCTCATAGAATTTCAACCAGTATGGGACCGGTGCCCACCCAGCATCATGAGGAATTTTGGTAGCTACAATGAGTAGTGGCTCCAGGTTGAAAAAACTTGCTATAACGGCTGGGGGATCCGAATGCTGACCACATGTTACCCCTATATCAGCTGGATGATCGTCCACTTCTGTGATTAACACATATGGAAGAGAGGCACGCAGACGGCTGGTAGGTCTAGGATCTTTAGGTTTGTCGTGCCATGGAGTATATAATCATCTTTTTTGTTAAGGATTTTCTCTACATTACAGTAGTTATCTTCAGCCCAAACGTATTTTGTTCCGCCACAGATTTCTATCCTCAGCATCATCTTCTTTGAGGTCTCTGCTGATTATGTTCCTTCTCACTTCGTCCATCCACTGTTCCCGGTTTCCCCCTCCCCCTTCTGCCTTCAGCATTCCAATCCAGTTTCATTATTGGGATTCTATTTTCTCCATCCTCTTCAGATGTTAATAACATTTAAATCTTCGTTCATATAATATTATTATGTTCAAAATATAAACGTCTTTTGGCATATATATATATATATATATATATATATATATATATATATCCATCCATAGTAATTCTGCCCGAAGGTAGTCCTTCACTGCAATCATAGCATCTTCATGCTATGTTTGCAGCTTTACTAGGGAATTGTGTAGGTGTGGTAGCTTCCCGTTGCTTTCCACACCTGTGAAGGATGATGATATTAATGATGATAAGGATGTTGATGATGATGGCCATATGATTTCGGGGACCGTTTGGGCCTTAAAGTTTTCCTGACATTTGTCTTACAGGTGAGGAAAAACCCCGATAAAAACCTCACCCAGAAAAACTGCCCCGATCGGGGATCGAACCCGGGCCCGCTGCGTGACAAGGCAGCACGCTACCTCGAGACCACAGCGGTAGACTATATATATATATATATATATATATATATATTAAGTAGGCCTACCTTTCATCTTACTTACTTACTTACTCACTGGCACTATGGAACCCGTAGGTTCATGGCCGCGCGGACATAAGCTCTCCATACATCCCTATGCTTTCCAATCATTCCCTGTATAATCTACTTCCCTCAAATCATAGTTAATGTTATTCTCCCACCTCATTCTTGGTCTACCAACTGGGCGTTTTCCCTCTGGTTTTCCTACAAGAAGCTTCCATGCAAGTCTTTCATTCCCCATACGTGCAACATGTCCTGCCCATCGCAGTCTACGAGACTTATCTGTTCTTATTATATCTGGCTTCCTATAAATACTTATGTAGTCCATTGTTATGTAGTCTTCTCCATTCACCTGTCTATTCATCTCTTTTTGGTCCAAAAATTTTCCTAAGTACTTTATTCTCAAATACTTGTAATCTCCGTTCCTCCCTTAAAGTAAGAGTTCATGTTTCGCACCCATATAATATAACTGGTAGAATAATATTTTTATATATTTTCAGTTTAACGTTTTTTGAAGAAGTTGGGACATAAAGAGTCTCTGCAATGCATATATGTTCTTTCTACTTATTAAAGTCTGAATGACTGTTGTATAATGACTGATCTCTGATAATAATTTTCAACATTCAGGTAACGACCATTGATCGCTTAGAATTTTACAGATGCTCCTAGTACACGTGTACAGCTACCCGCGTCAATCTATTAACAAAGAAGTTGCCGCATGCGCCAGGCGCTCTATATACCAGGTGCTTTCAACAACTTACTAAATTTTTCACATATAGAAGAAAGTGCGTTCTTTTAAGTTTGTATAATATATTTGTATATTGTGTAATCGCATTACAATGAGGGATGTTTTTAAAGGTATGAGTGTGGATGTATGTGTTACGAATGTGTGTTTCTGGCGAAACATACCTCTAAACGAAATGAATGACACCAGACAAATGATCTGGGATAAAATCAGCAACCTAGCTACCATCTCGTACCGATTGTCTAGAAAGGTGGGAGCCTTAACCTACTCCTACCGCAAAGGGTCTCCTAAGATCTGTAAAGGGATAACTTTGCCTTTACAGTATATACACATTCAAAATATATGGTACAAGTGCCATATAGCCAGTTTTCTCAATCTGGAGCCGCCACCGTAGGTACCCAGTTTCCTCACATGATGAGTGGCCATCGTTACTATTGTAACCGAAGTTTATATGAAAACTTCTTCCCTCATGGGAACTCGAACTAGAGAAATTCCCATACGGTGCCTTAAACCGCTCGGAAACGGCGCGGAGCCCTTATTATATATACTGGGTGTAACAGGATTGTTATCTATGTGGCACAATTAAACGCACTTTACTGAATAAAACTAGAAAAGAAACTATTTTAAAATTTTACAAAGTATTGGCAGTTCCATCTCTTATCTATGGATGTGAAACCTGGACATTAACAAAGGCAGATAGTAAACAAATAGAGGCTGAAGAAATGAAGATGTTGAGAGCTGTAGCAGGATACCAAAGGACCGATAAAAGGAAAAACGAAGATATAAGAACAGGACTTAATATATTTAATCTCTGTGAAATAATAAAATACTATCAAAATGCTTACCTTCAGCACGTATTACGAATGAATGAACAGCGCATACCAAGAAGAATGTAAAATTATAAACCGAAAGGGAGAAGATTGTTGGGAAGACCATTGAAGAGATGGAAGGACCAATTTGACCTATAATGAGATCGGAACAGGCCATTGGGCTTAATCCTTCTTGTTAATGATGATGATGATGTTGTAACAAGATCTCACCAACAAAATGATATGGAAGATAGGCCATGCAGAGAGGATATTATTTTGTGAAGGAACATATAGTCGCAAACACGTCGTTTATGAGTTATGCGCAGATCAAGGTGTTCACCCGTAAGGGTCGGAATTGAATACAAACAATTGCACATGAATCATGTTATTGAAAAATTGAAAAATACATGTTTTACAATAAGTGTTTAAACAATAAGTGTTTTGACGACATAAAAAATAATCCTGCCATGATCAACCGTGCTGGCCGATCGTTGCTTCGACGATATCAAATATACAATGAGGCACAGGGTCGACTGTTCGAACACTTATCGTAAAAACATGTATTTTTCAATAAAAGTATGTGTGTAGAATTGTTTGTATTCAATTCCGACCCTTACAGGTGAACACCTTCATCAGCGCATAACTCATAAACGACGTGTTTGCGACTATATGTTCCATCACAAAAAAGATCCTCTCTGCATGACCTATCATCCCTATAATTTTGTCGGTGAGTTCCTGTTACATTCTGTATATATATTTCATAGTTGATCGCGAATAGGCACATACAGCCAAACAGAATGGTGAACCTGTCTGTTCATCTGATTCAAAAATTTCCTAAGGACATCATTCTCAAATACTTGCAATCTTTCCTCTTCCCTTAAAGTAAGAGTCCATGTTCCTCTATATATTTTGTTTTCTAAACAGTAAAATAGGCTACTTATAAGCGTTTTGACATCAAACTTGAGTATAAATCAGCCTGTATTGGCATTTCAATTTCCAATATTTTTTCTCTATACTCTTATAGGTATGTAGAGTAGTTTTTTTAGGTTTTTTAGCTGGGACTATTGAAAGGAATCGATCACCTCTTGAATCCGTTCTTCTACAGTTGGTAACGAATATCGAGTAGCAATAAAGTTTCAAGTGAGAACTACACGAATCTAGAGCTCTTGTACAAGCCTGAAAATGGGGATCTTGGTAATCACTGAAGAGGATCACATTTCACAGAAAGAAAGAAAAACACTTGTTCCTTTAAGTTGGATATTGGTGCGTTGAGGTAAACCGACATAAGAGCTCCATTTCCTGAAAAGCCCTCTTTCAACATGCCTCCAGGGCGTCTCAGATAAATGAAAATCGTTCAACCTTGATGAAAGAAGAATGTTTACTTGTTGAGATGAAAGTAAATCCCAAATATCCATTAGATGGTTTCAACCGCATGCTATATCTTCAAATGCAACTGTTTCCAAAGAGATTTCCTTTCTGATTGATAGTATCAGGTTGCTTTCCTTTCGAATTAATTTCTCTGTTATGAAAATACATTTGATGAACGCAAAATAATTGAACATTTTAATGTTAATTCTTCTTCTAATTCTTCCTGTTTAACTCAATTTAATCTCTTGTGACACGCCGAAACGTAGTGGTTAAGGCACTGCGCTACAAGCCGGAAGGTCGAGGGTTCAATTCCCGGTGGGGTCAGGATTTTTAAACTGACACAAACCTTCTGGCGGCACTATGACCCTGGGGTCGACTCAGCCTCTAATGGACACGAGTACCAGACGCTTGTTCTTGGGGTAAAAGCGGCCGTCACGCAGGGCTGACAACCCGGCTGACATCAAGTGCCGATTGTCCAGAAAAAGTGGGAGCCTTAACCTCCCACTACCCCAAGGGCTTCCTGAGGCCTGTAGTGGGAATACTTTACTTTACTTTTACCTTATAGGTACTTTGTTACATCTCTCAAACCACCAGGCATCCCAGGCTTTATAGTGACATGACCTGTCGGGAGAGGGATTTCAAACTGTGGATCACACACATACTCTTTTTGACCACACAAGGTCGTGGAGAGTCTCTCCAAACGAGTCATCAGCTGAATGTCGAGGCCTCCTCCGAGACAATACAACAATTAAGACGAGAACACCAATCACACACATTCTTACCAAGAATAGCGAATATGATAATGATGATTATCATAAGTAATGCCACGAGTGATTTCCAAATTATCGATAAATTCACGACTCACGAAGTGAGGAGTGAATTTATCTAGAGAATTTGGAAATCAAGAGTGGCATTTGTTAGGACTATTTAACGAATAAAATTAAGCTGTTTACTCACAAATCATTATTTAACTGTAGTTATTTTAAAATATTTATATATCTAATGTAAACGGCGATGTTTGAAAACAAATGAGAAACGATTGGTACGCTTCATCTGCTTCATTTGTTTATCACTGCAACTAGATCATACTATTTCAGAATATTCAAAAGGAGGAGCTTTCTTTAATATGGTAATTATAACACTGATAAATATTTCGTGAAACACGACTCTGATTGGTTGTAAAACAGAAATCATTGAAACGTGATTGGTCATTGACTCCCATTTGGGGCATGAGTTAAATAGTCATTACAAGATTATGTTTCGAGACATTTTAACGTTAATCATTCTTCTTCTTTAACTCAGTTTAACCTCTTACTTTATGTTTATAGGTACTTGTTTTACATGCCAGACGCCACCCGAGCTTTATGGTGGCGCGACCTGTCGGGAAAAGGATTTTAAACTTTGGATCACAGTCATATAGGACCTATATTTATTTTTTTTGACCACCCAAGGACATACTGAGTATTTTTAAAACTTCTTGTTACTAGTTCTAGAATAGAATTTTATTGTAATACATTTGTATGTTCGCGTATTTTATCGTGATATCCTTTTAAATATAAATAGACTGTGCACCGTGAATTCCAATGGATATTACTTATATTGTATATTTTCTATGCAACTAGCATCGGTGCACTTCATCTTCCTATTAGAGTTTGTGTCCAGTTACATAGTCTGATAAGAAAAAGTTATCACGTTGCATATGCCACGAAGATGCAGAAACTAAATAAATGGAACTCCTTTCCAGTTAAAACAAGACACTTGGTTATCTGCACTAACTGTTAATTGTACCAAGTCGCTAGGATTACTTTATAGTTACATCTGGGTTACTAAATGTGTTGCATCCTTTCAAGTTTTATGTTGTATACTATTTTCTAATAGTACTGTCAGAATTAAAATAAGATATAGTAAAATGAGAGGGGGAGATATATATATATATATATATATAGAGAGAGAGAGAGAGAGAGAGAGAGAGAATTTGTTATTCCTGTTCTTGATTCGTGAAATAGCAATATGCCTGAATAGCCAGATAAGCCTGCTGTACAAACTGTTATTGTCAATTTATATTTCTAACACAAAATGCACTGAGCAACAAAAGAGAGATCTTTTTTTGTCTCAGAAAAATATGTGATTCTGATAGTATTTTTTCTTCTGATTCAAATATGATATCGGGTTGTCTCTATCACGCAAGGTTTCCGAGAGACAGGTTTTTATAATTTCAAACACTTGTAATATTTTCTACATTCGTAACTACACAATATACGAACATTGGGACTCACCTAGAAAGTAACAAATTACGATTTTCTGCTATATTTCGCCTGTGGAGCATCCGTCTTGATGGTCCAACAATAATCGGCCAGCATATTAGGATTCCATTTGCCTTGATATATCTTTTCCATAGCTGAAATATCCCGATGAAAGTGTTCCCCGTGCTCATCGCGCAATGGACAAATGGACGAAAAAACTTTTATTAAAAAAATAATTGTATAAATCCATTAATTGAAATTGAAATAAAAAAACTGTGGGTGGTGGAGAAATTCCGAATACATATTTGAAAACACGATAAAAAACTTCATTAAGTACAAGTATTGGTACTCATGATACCAAAATCATTTTTTTTAAGATTTATTTATTTAAGATTTATTTAGCCTGGTGGAGTTAAGGCCATGTGGCCTTCTCTTCCACTCACCAGGACAAACATATATTACATAAGAATATAACAATCTTAATTAACTCTAATATTAAACACTAAGTAAAAAATTTGATCAAAAGATAATATCTAATATACATATTACGATCTATAATACAACCAGTTAATATTAGTTAAAATTAAGACTAAAACTAATAATAAAATGTATACAAGCAAGACATATTAAATTGTCCCTGTCTAGTGTATATAAAAAAACAGGAAAATAATGAGATATAGAAAACTAATTTTACGATTATACAATATTTAAAACAAAACAAATAAAATATTTTGTTATTCTTAATATTATTTACATAAATAATTAAATTATTAATATTGCTAAAAGAATATTGACCAGTGCTATTCTATAAATTCCTCTCTATTACTACTAGTTGTGTTAATCATCCATCCTTATAAATATAATTGCCTTATCAATATTTTTAAGTATTTGCATATAAATATCTTAGGAAACTTTTTTTGGCCAAAAAGATGAAGACAGATGAATGGAGAAAACTACAAAATAGTGAGCTACATCATATGTATAAGAAACCAGATATTATCTTCTTCTTCCTTCCAAAGTATTAGGCTAAGGCCTGTTACGATCCTATAGAAAATTTTCCCTCCAGCGTTTCATAGGACGGCCCAGTGATCTTCGTCCTCTTGGTATATAATTATAAACAGCTTTGGGGATCCGATTTGAACTCATTCTTTCAAGATGGTGTTTCCAATTTAGTTCCAAGAGTTGTCCTTTTTCATGCTTTGGCCATCATTAGTTTGATCCTTCCGGGAAATTCTCGTATAAGACTTGAAAGCATAATAATAGTCCCTTCGATTGGTTGCCGGCCAAAGGAAGGCAAGACCAGTGATGGGGCTGCCATCTTATAGCCTCTGGTCAGGCTTTTCTGGAGAAGAAAAGAAAATAAAGGAAAGAAGAAATGGAAGAAAGGAAAGACTCCCTAGCCCTCGGATGCCCTAATAGCGTCGGGGTCGAAAAAAACAAGAGTTAACCAAGAAAGGTTAGATAGTAAAGTTAAAAGAGTGCAAAATACAAGTAAGTGGAAGAAATGTTTTGCTCAGCTTGGGCACCTTGTGGTCGCCATCCACATATCCCCTAGATGAGGACCCCTGAGGGTCCAGATATTATAAGAACAGTTAAGTCTCGTAGACTGCGAAGGGCGGAACCAAATTAAAGAGAATTTTTACTTTACAGCAGTGACGCTTCTTTATTTCGATTTTATAATTAAATTATATATACGTCCACCGCTGTGGTCTCGAGGTAGCGTGCTGCCTTGTCACTCAGGGGCCCGGGCTCGATCCCCGGTCTGGACAGCTTTTCTGTGTGAGGTTTTTATAGGGATTTTTCCTCACCTGTAAGACAAATGTCAGGAAAACTTTAAGGCCCAAACGGTCCCCGAAATCATATGGCCATTATCATCATCCTTATCATTATCATCATCATCCTTCACCGGTGTGGAAAGCAACGGGAAGCTATCACACCTACAATTCCCTAGTAAAGCTGCAAAGCATAGCATGGAAATGCTATGATTGCAGCGAAAGACCTACCCGCGGGCAGAATTACTAAGGATGGATATATATAAATATATATGAGCATATATTTATTTGATTTATTTCTTCATATTAAAACATAAAATATTATCTCAGAATACATTATTAATGGATATTGTTTTCCAAAAATGGAAAGTTTGTAATATAATAAGAAAAATTAATGTAGTACTTTTTTAAATATTACAATTGATATATATATTAGTTTTCAGCACGTATTTTTCGAATTTTTATTATATACAAAAAATAATTTTCTATTTTAACACATAAAACCCGGGCTCTATCACCGTACGATGCAAGCACTCTGTGTATTGAAGTGAAATTACAACTATCCACTCCTTTCTTATTTGACAACGTAAGCATTTTGATTGTGCATTGTAGTGTAATGCTTGAATTTCAAGCAAACGATTTAAAAATGTCTGAGACGGCATTCAATTCCCTATCTGGCACTGGTGTGTATTTATCTTGAGTACTCTGTAAATAAAAATGCTTTCCTTGCATAGTGTTACTGAATAAACATAATTACACTTTCCCATGGTATTTCAAATAACACAATGCTTCTTTCATATGTTAAAGCCTTATTCACGACTTAAAGTTTCAACAGCTTAGAACTGAACTCTCACAAGTCATTCCGGAATGTTGTCTGAATACGTTGATGTGAGGAACGAATGGTCTTCGGCAATTTACACATAGCATATTACGATGCGAGGTTGGGAAGTGGTTTTACAGAATAGAGAAAAATGTTTAAAACCGAGCGATAGCTCGGTTTTTAATTTCCGAGATTCAGTCAAACACTTCACAAACGTGCGTTGTAGGCTACATTATTTTTTTGCGCGATGGTGTTTTCAAAATAATAAATAAAAAAATCTATGTTGGAAATATTTGCGTTCGATATAAACAATTGACTAACGTTAACAGTGTGAGCAATGTTTATTAGTTGAAACATCAGAAGGCCGTGAGACCAACTAGTGATAAAATAACAGGAGGTCGTGAGACCAATCAGTGATAGAATGGCGGCAAGTACGTATTTATTGTTTTATATTGTTTTAAATGAAGTTCAGTTCATTTAAAATGCAGTGATTTGTTTCGTATAATATATATTAACACTAGCTTTTGGATTTTTTTGTATATACATTGTATCTATGTAGTATACATAGATGGCAGTGATTTTACTTCACACACACGTGTTTGTAATATGTATTATTACAGTATAGTTATTTTATTATAGTGTAGTTATTTAGGTTGCTAACCCCGAAATGTAGGAAGTTGAACTTTCAAACATGGTCGCCATTGCTGTAAGTAAGACAAAACGCACTATCGCGCAAAAAAATAATTTGTTGTTATTGTGATTTAGGATAGCATTTGGATATGTAGTTAGTGTTAGCAATCTTTGACCCGATTTCTGTATAGTGTATGTGAACTGCTTTACATAGTAGTGGGGAGTGATCACTTGCTATACTGGATTTTGAGGGGTGTGTATTACGTCATAGTAATGAGGAGGCTGATATACTTCACATAGTTATAGCAATGCAGGACAGAACTTGCGTACACTGGTGATAAGTAGACCTCGGATTTGAGGCAAAAACCTATTTTGTTCCTGATGAGATAACTTAAAATGAAGTTGTATTTACACGTTTCATATATGATAAATAATGTTGGTCCTGTAGTCCTAAATTTGTCTTATTAAAGAGGAATACGTATTGAATTGCTTATTACTAAGATTATTTGTAAATTATTTGAAAATAGAATTGATCGGTTCTAGATGAGGAAGTTTCAACTATAACACAATACACAAAGTTATAAGTGCTTTCTCCTGTTTTTTTTTCTTCGTTTCAGATTATTTTTAAAATATACAAATTGGTTGGTAGAGGAAATATAAACTATAGTACAGTTGATATTAGCAATAAATGCAAATTTAGTGAGTCCGTTGAAATATGGAAATTTCTGCATCTAGCATAAATCAATGTGCATGTTTTAAAATATTCTGAAACAAGGAATTAAAAACAGTACTGTATTTTCTACTTTTAGTGATAAACAATTTAATGTTGATCATAATTTTAATTGTTTGGTATTTATACAGGGTGAAACAGAATACTACCATCAAACTTTCAGGGATTGTTCAGTAATGTGTCTTATATGAACTTACGTTATTACCTTTTAGATGGATGATATTTGAATTTTTTCTTTTGAATTTAGCATTTCCTCAGCTACGAGCTTCGGGTAACGTCAATGCTTGGAAGCTGTGGGCTCGAATTCTATCCGAAGTGAGAACAAGTTTCCTTGGCGAAGCTTTTTTTTCGGAGTATTTCGTTATTTGTAAGACAAAATAATGTTGAGAAAATGTAAGGCCCAAATACTACCCGATCGCTATTTTCACATTGTAGTCACCCTATCACATTTGTCTCGTTCAAAATGAATGTGTGAATTAATGTTATGTCTTAAATCATGTTGTCTCAGAGGTGGCTCAGTCATTGACCTGATCTCTTATTCCGGGAAGTCCTCCATATCCTTGTGTGGTCAAAAAGTGTGTACGTGATCCATATTATTATATATATATACAGAATGTTCCAAAATTATACCGACAAATTTTGGGAGCTGATAGATACCATTATTTTAAACACTTTTTGTTAAGGAAGGTTTTTGCTGCGGTGCTTCGTTTATGTGCTAGACGAGTTAATGTCATTACTGCCTCCCACCCAGTTGGTTTAGATACGTAAATTACATTTCTGTACACCAAACCTCAGTTAATGTGACCTCTGAAATATAGCATGGGGATTTTCGAAGGCCCAAACATGTGAATTCCGACTGTTAAATAACTGCTCACGTGTGAAACATGCTTCATCTGTGAACATGACATGGGATGCAAACAGTTCAGATAACATTGACAAAATTGCTGTCGCAGAGGATAGTCTTGAGGCCTCATTGAGTGGACATTTTCAAGGTGAAAAGGGTGCAACAACATTTCCTGCGTAATTCTTTCCACAGTACTACGACTTATGTGCAATTGTCGAGCGATGGCGCAAGTACTAGCTGCAGGATTGTTCTCAATGCACCGCAACACATCTTCCTAATTCTCAGGAGTCCGTACAGAACGTGGCCATCCTTGACCTTCTGCTCGACTATCCAAGGAGCCTATTTCACATTGTCTACGTTCAATGCTGGCAAATGTAGTGTGATGAGGAACTCTTCGGTTTCGGAACTGTTCTTGATAAAACCTTACAGCCGCACGACCCGAAGCAGCTTTTCCATACACCAACAGCATTTCTGTCATCTCATTCCACGTGTACCTTTCCATATTGTAAATAAACTAGTATGCAGCAGGCATTCCAGCAAACTAACGCACAATGTCAAGGAAACACAACGATGAGCTTAGGAAGTAAACATGTATGTTAAACGAATTGAATCGTCTTTGTTTTGTTTCTTTCGTGGGTTTCCTTTAAACGATACATACTTTACACAAATGTAATTTACATATCTAAATCAAATGGGTGGGAGGCAGTAATGACCCTAATTCGTCCAGCGCTTAAACGAAGCACCGCAGTAAAAAACCTACCTTAACAAAAAGTGTTTAAAATAGTGTTATCTATCAGCTCTCAAAGTTTGTCGGTCTAATTTTGGGACAGCCTGTGTGTGTATATATATGTCATCATCCATGCAAGTATTAGGTCATGTGGCCTGTTACGGTCTCAGAGAGGAATTTTCCATCCAGCGCTTTTTTGGACGTCCCAGCAATCTTTTGCTTTGGGGGCAGTAGCGAAGTATGGCTTTTGGAATTCTATGAGACGGCATTCGTTGAAGATGGGCTTTCCAGTTGTTCTGGTAGTTTTGTATATGGTGAGGAATGGGTTCTACATCCAACTCTTCCATAATTTCCTCATTTCTTTTATGGTTCCACTTTGTGTAGCCTGCTGTACGGCGCGCACACACGCGCGCGCGCGCACACACACACACACACACACACACACATATATATATATATATATATTATATATATATATTATAAATATATTTTTTGACATTTGGCAATGAAGGCAAATATGAGAATACACTACATGTATAAGAAAATTGTATGTTTGTCTTGGAATTCTTGGGTAGCTCAGTTGGTTAGAGCGCTAAAGGTACAGACTTTAGAGACTCGAGTTCAAATCCCGACTCAAGCATTATTTTTTGTTTTCATATCATATATATATATATATATATATATATATATATATATATATCCTGATAGATCATGCCCTTTATGGCTCTGGAGATTTGCGGCACTTAAAATTATCTGTAAAGGGAGAGATAAAAACTAAGCAAGTAAGACATAGAAGTCAGCTTTTTCTGTCTCCAAGGCATGGTAGGTAGAGTCCTCGTTCTTCACTCCAAAGTTTAACCTCGTTTCCCGGCTTATGTTACTTCAAATGTCCATCTTGGATCTGCTTGTGTGATCATTGTCCTGTATTATTCTGTTCTGCCCTAGTACACCCCTAATCACTGATACAGAGCGGCCCGCCACTTTTTATTTGTCTACTGTGTGGTTCATATTTCCGGCTCCTTGCATGCATTCAACCTATCTAGAGCTTTGTCTTGTAAATCCTATGAAAAACTGTAAGGCCTACAGAAGGAGGAGAAGGAAATATTAATTAAAGGTATAAAAAACATGTTTAATTTTTAAAATGTTTCCTAAAATATAATAATGCAAAATACACAACTTTTATTTTTAATATTTCTATTTATTTTAATTTCGTTGTATTTTTCATTATTTAAAACAATACATTTTTACCATTGTGGCAGTCGTCCTCAACAAATTATATTTGTATAAAATATTCAGCTAGGTCTTTTGGAACCGTTTCCATTTTCAAAGCAGTTATTTTTAACGAATATATTGTATAGTGGGTTGATCTGGTAGGGTGTATTCTCGTTCAGTAGGTTATCGTTTCATGATTGCTTCATGATTTATATTTCTTCTAAGATGTTTATTTTTACTGTTGTCGTTTTCTCTGTGCATTATTGAGAGGGTGTTTTCTACTGTATTGAACTTATTACATGTGTTTGTATGATGCTTAGCGAAACTTGATTTTCCTCTATTTTTATGAGATCAGTGAAATGCTTGTTATATATTATTTTTAAATATTTGGTTGTACCTCCTATATAAAATGTTTCACAACTATTGTATTTAAGTTTATATAATCCTTTCTTGTTATATAAGTTGCTGTCTTCTATTTTATTTGATATGATGTATAAATCACAAATATGAATGAGATACACAAATAAATTAAATATAGGCTAAATCATGTAAATGCCTGGTATTATGCGTTACAGGGACTTTTGTCGTCCTAACGCTTTTCAAAAAACTTTAAACTAAAAATATATTAGTTATATTATATGTATATGCATGTTATATTATATGGATATACATATAATATTATTTGTATATATAATATTATATGTGAATGAGTTCAAATCGGATTCCCAAAGCTGTTCATAATTATATACCAAGAGAACGGAGATCTCTGGGCCGTCCTATGAAATGCTGGAGGGAAAAATGTCTATAGGATCGTAACAGGCCTTGGCTTAATACTTGGAAGGAAGAAGACAGAAAGAAGAATATTATATGTATATATATAGTTATTATATTATATGGGTGCGAAACATTGACTGTTAGTTTAAGGGATGAAAAAAGATTACGAGTATTTGAGAATAAAGTTCTCAGGAAAATTCTTGGGCCAAAAAGGGATGAACAAACAGGTGAATGGAAAAAACTACATAATAGTGAGCTACATGGTATATATATAGTAATCCAGATATAATAAGAACAGTTAAGTCTCGTAGACTGCGATGGGCAGGACACGTGGTACGAATGGGGAATGAAAGAGTGCATGGAAGCATCTTGTAGGAAAGCCAGAGGGAAAACGCCCAGTTTGATAGGTGGGAGAATAAAGTTATCCCTAATTTGAGGGAAGTAGATTCTGTAGGGGATGATTGGAAAACATTAGCTCAGGATATGGATATATGGAGAGCTTATGTCCGCGCGGTCAGTGAGTTAGTTAGTTATGATGTTGTATAAGTATTGTTAATATTATTGTTGTTAAAAGTATCCTTCAGTAACTTTTATAGAAGCCTTTTTGCAGTTTTCTGGGAATATTTTATTGGCTGGATTCACAGACTTGGAAATGGAAGAGAGAAAGAGAATTAAAGACGTAGAAGGTGATTTTGCGGGAGGTCGCAGTGATAAAGTTAAATAGTTAATGCGTGAAAATGCTTTGTGAAAGAATGTGTTTCCATTAGAGGAGGAGCAGGTAGCAATCTCCAACTCAAAATTAGATTCCACTCCATCTCATCTCGCGGAAGAGGCAAGAAAAAATCTATTTCACTATCTTCTCACCGAGCATCCTTGTCTCCCAGATCATCAATAACTCTTGACTGAGAGAGATATTAAATTCACTATGTATGCAAGTGTGTGGCAATGGAAAATGTACAGCATATCGTAATACCTCATTCAGGTAGACGTTTTTATGGTTTAATTGATTTAATGTAAAGTATTTCATAATTAATTGAGGCGCTTAGAATGATAACGGCAGATCCCAACCAAAGTTCATTTCAGATGTAATTTTTACGCTGAGAATGTATTCGTTTTCACTACGGACAAATTTTAAAGGAGGAAAATGAGAGCTTTGGCATATTCCAATTCGTTTGATACTTCATCATATGAAAGGTAGATGGCAGCTGTGCACGGCCATGCTTCTATCTCAAAATTCGATGTCGGTTGGGATCTGCCGTTATTATTCTGAGCGCCTCAATTATCTTAATGCATATTTGATTACATACTGTATATTAATAATATAACTCAAGGTTATAGCATTGTATATTACTAGAACAATTTTTAATAAAATTTTTCTTTATCGCTAATGTGTTGTTTCTTCTTCTTCTTCTTCTTCATGAAATTAGGCCTTTCACCTGTTTTTATACCAAGTGGGATTTAATGATTCTTCCCATCTAGTAAAATGGGCGTCCAACACTTCTATGTCATATTGGTTTGTACTTTAATAACAGCTGGGGAATTCTATCTGTTGGCATTTTTTCAACATCTTCTATACCATTTGTTTCTCATATTGTCAATTCTATTTGCTAAATTAAAAATATTTTAGTATTTTCTAATATCTTCATTTATTTTTCTGTCCAAAATTGTCACACCTGCTACTCCGGGTAAGAATTTCATTTCTGCAGTTTCTATTTATCTTATGTCTGAATGGGTAAGAGACCAATTCTCACTTGCATATGTTAAAACAGGCACTGCCATAATTTTTAAATTTTAATTGTGAGCTCCTCAAAGTTTTATTTTTCAGTGTCCGTTTTATAGTACCACACTTTCTATAAAACTTACACCGGTCGACAAAAATGAACTTTTTTCTTTCACAAGAATAAAAACATGATATTTTAGACATATTTTTCACCCTGAATTCAAATATCATTACAGTTTTTTTCCTATCAGGCAAGAGTTTTCTGTGATATTCATTTACATTTTTTATAATTTTTATAATTTTTAATAAAATCCATCTAACTCTAACTCATTTTGACTTACCTAGAAAGTGGTAGATAGTGATAGTGATTTTCGGGCATATTTTGCTTCTGGAACATCTCTCTTCTTGGTCCAACAGTAGTCGGCCAGCATATTAGAACTCCACTTGCCTTGGTACCTCTTTTCCATTGTGGAAATTTGGTGATGAAAACGCTCACTGTGCTCATCAGAGACAACCCTTAAATACAGCTTGAATAAAATCGCTACATGTAAGGTAAAGGTTCCTATGACAGGTCAAAGAAAATGCTAAAATAAATTTTAAAAAAGTAGCTATCACAAAAAAAAAAAAACTGTGGCTGTTGGAAAAATTCTGACTACATATCTGAATTCAGTATGAAAAAATTCACTAGATTCACTAATCAGATTTCTTGTGAAGAAAACTTTGTCAACCAATGTTATTTAATTTAATATTAATATACTCCTTCTGACTGTATGATACATTGCGTCCTAAATAATTGAAATTGTTAACCTGTTGTATTGTACTGTTATTATTGCTGATTTTACGCCTCATTTGGTCTTTCCCGTTGAATGCCATTACTTTTTGTTATTATGTCATTTTATTTAATGTTACTATTTAATAGCTCAAGTCATTACTATCAGAATTCAAACATAAGCATGAGAAGGCCAACAAATTTAGCTTAGAGTCCTTTTGTTTCAGCCGTATGGTTCTTTTACGTGCCTTAAACGAACGAACGGGATCCACGGCTTTAGTTCCCTTCCGAAGAAACTCGTATTCTGCATGTTTACGCTCTGAAAACTTTATCTACCCCGGGCGAGTTTGAACCCGCGAACCTTAGAACCAGAAGCGAACATCGTAACCACTAGACCGCCGGAACTGCCTCTGATCTCTGTTTACGTTTAACTGTTTATGTACAACGACCGCACTATTTCAAGTGGTAGCATAGCATGCATTACGATAAGTGAGTTAGTTTGATATATAAAATATTACAAAAAAATCTACATACAAAATGGTTTACTTTGGTATTTTATACTTTCTAACCTCAATTTTGTCTCCATATTTATTATTTAATTCTTTATGTAGTTTTTCTTACATTCAATTTGTACTTTTTATTCAGCTGCAGAGAATATTATGGTCAACCAATTAAGGAGGTTAACTTCTTCTCAGATTATTAACAAATTCCTAATCTTGTAATTATGCAATATTATTCACAGATAACAATTTCAGAAAAAAATCGCATTAATATATCTAAAGAATCCAGATAGCCATGCTATTTTTTCTGAATATTTTATTCTTAGTTTTTGATCATAAATAAAAGATTAGAAAATGTTATTATTGCTTATAAATTTCTTGAATTATACAAAAAAAACTTTTGGTATAGGGATGGAAACAGTATCTTTGCTACTTTCTAACCTCAATTTTGTCTCTACATTTATTATTTAATTCTTTATGCAGTTTTTCTTACATTAAATTTTTACTTTTTATTCAGCTGCAGAGAATATTATGGTCAACCAATTAAGGAGGTCAACTTCTCAAATTATTAACAAATTCCTAGTCTTGTAATTATGCAATATTATTCACAGATAACAATTTCAGAAAAAATCACATTAATATATCTAAAGAATCCAGATAGCCATGCTATTTTTTCTGAATATTTTATTCTTAGTTTTTGATCATAAATAAACGCGGCTTGAGTAAAAAATGTAATTGTACAAATTTCTATTTCGGAACTAGAATAAGGCTGGAGTACTATTTTTAATCTCTAGATTGGTTACAAGATTTCTGGATTACATTCCAAATCCCTTCACAGTACATAGACCTACATGTTGAGAAGACATATGGTAATATTGATTGCGATTCGTCTATCGGATGAGTTGCCCGTGCTGTTTTTCGATATGTATTTTATGTATGTACAAGGGCGAAGAAAAATTCTCTGACAAGGACACTACCAAGAGAGTGTCTACTGAAGATTGTGCAATTAATGTATGTACAAAAATTCTCTTCGGTATGCTGGTTAGTTTCAAGTTGAACACATACAGATTGGCACAACATGGCAACACTGTACAACTGAATATAATGATACAAATGTCTAGAGATGGAATAAAGGTTTGTTTAAGTGGCCTAAAGCTAGAAGTTTGCTTGTGAACTGCAGTATTGCAAGTTCATTGTCATTAAAAAAAGTATTGTAATAAACTGCGGGATATTTTTAATTAATTATTGGCTCAAATTTTCTGAAATAAAAAGTGGTGTATTTTTTTTGTAGAGAATATAGTAATGATGAGATTGTCCGGAAATACTTCTTCATTCAATATATGAAAATTTATCTGAACATTCATGTTTTTTTTCCCCAATAATAGCAGTTATTTTATTTTGTAAAATTCAATCTACTATTAAGAACTTTATAATTGTGTAATCTAATATATATAAATGAATGTTTGTTTGTTTGTATGTATGTTTGTTTGTTCGTACTTTATGCGCGGCCATACCGTTGATCCGATTGTGATGCGGCTTTTTGTAAAATGTTCAGGAGATTCCCGGGATGAACATAGACTATAAGAGAGTTGTGATACTCAACTCCTACTCCCTTAACAATCGCTCTTTGTAGTGGAAAACGTGAAAAAGTAGCTCTTTGGACGTTTAAATGGCTTGCGCTGCCTAAACCATAACAAATACACAAAATTAATGTACACAGAATTGAATTTCTCAAAAAGCTCTATAAAAAAGTCCGCAACAGCTTATGTTTATCTCTTGCGGATAACTCACAATAACCATTTTTTGTCTTTCATTAATGCCAAGAAGATCGAGACAAGTACGTAGATTCCTGTGCAAGCATAGCAGCACATGGCGGGTATTCTATTACGGATAACTCACAATAACGAATTTTGTCTTTTAGCTTATTTATGCCAAGAAGATCGAGATAAGTAGATTCCCGGGCAACACCGGGTAATCAGCACGGGGAATCTTAAAAAAGTACATTAATTTTCGTCTTTTAGCTAATTTATACTAATCATAAAAGCAGGTTGATTTTCCATTTATTTAGCGTAGCAGCGCACGCCGGGTATTAGCTAGTTAATTATAAAATGAATATTGTAAATTTTATATGGAATAATATTTACTGCGAGGATAATAACGAATTTTTCATTTATGACCAATCGGGCACACGGCGTTTTGCCTGTGCTCGGTTAGGTTATAAATGAAAAAATTGTATGTTTAAATATTAATTGTACTATGTGATAATAACACTAATATACTTTGATTTAAATAAGTATTCAATAATTTTACCCTTTACGTAGGGCTCCTACTACAATAATTGTATGGTAATTATTATGATCTTTATTTGCCTTCGTTTATCCTTTTCCTTTCTAGGTACATTTACATATCCACGCCACTCGGGCCTTGCAGGAACACGACTTATTGGGAGTGAATTTTTAACTCTAGATCACACAATCCTTCTTTTATCAAACAAGAACGTAAATGGACTCCGTGTATGAGTGATCAGCTCAATGCCAAGGTCACCTCCGAGACAGCACGAATATTTAAGACAAGCCACACCATTCGTTCATACAGTCATATTAAACAAGGGAATTGTTTATTTATTTATTTTACCTGATGGAGTTAAGACTGTAAGGTCTTCTCTTCCACTTCACCAGGGTTAAATTATACATATAATAACAATTATGATTGATACATAATAAATGTGGTATATATGATTGTGTTGGCCAGATGGTGTTCGAGAACTATTTGGACATTTGTCTTGCAGATGAGGGAAACCCCAGAAAAACTTCACCCATGAAAGTTGTCCTGACGAGGATCGAAATTTGGCCCGCTGATCACTCATCCACAGCGGTGGACCCAATTATGATGCATAGAGTTTTATATAGTTATTTGTTTAAAGCTGTACTAATTATTGTTTTCTTTTATTCCAGGTAAGCAGCAGTTTGCAGTTTGTAACATCGTTCCGTATGTATTTATGTTTCAAGATTTCATTACTCTTTACATTTTGTTAATTGAGGAGTGATTATGGGAAACAGTATAATTGCGAAATAAAAAAAGAAAAAAAAAGAAAAAGATATCCTATGTAATGTTTAATTGCTATTATACATTTTTCCTTGTTCATACATACAAAAATAACAGATGATCCGAAAGAAAAATATTTTATAGCAATTAAATAGTACAAAGAATTTCATATCCAATCACATTTCCTGAAGTAGTTCAATTGACACATACCGTTGATCTGATTTCATTCCCGGCGGTGATAGGACTTTTTTTTATTGTCGGCACCGGGTTTCACCTTCTCCCTTCTCTTCGCCATCATCTCTTACACAACACACACGCGCACTACAGTTGTATCTGTTCCCAATACAAGTACACATCACCTAAGTAATTGTAATGCCGAAATGCATGTAAAATAAAAATAGACCACATTAACGCATTCTATCCGCCTAGTGCAGAACTCAAAACACGAAAATTCCAGTGAGTGGCACTGGCACTATCGAACCTATAGGTTCATGGCCGCGCGGACATAAGCTCTCCTTACATCCCTATCCTGAGCTAATGCTTTCCAATTATTCCCTGTATAATCTACTTCCCTGAAATCATAGTTAATGTTATTCTCCACCTCATTCTTGGTCTACCAACTGGGCGTTTTCCCTTTGGCTTTCCTACAAGAAGCTTCCATGCAAGTCTTTCATTCCCCATACGTGCAACATGTCCTGCCCATCGCAGTCTACGAGACTTAACTGTTCTTATTATATCTGACTTCCTATAAAGACCATGTAGTTCATTGTTAAGTAGTCTTCTCCATTCACCTGTTTGATCATCTCTCTTTGGTCCAAAAATTTTCCTAAGTACTTTATTCTCAAATACTTGTAATATCATTTCTTCCCTTAAAGCAAGAGTCCATGTTTCGCATCCATATAATATAACTGGTAGAATAATAGTTTTATATATTTTCAGTTTAACGTGTTTTGAAAGGAGTTGGGACATCAAGAGTCTCTGCAATGCATAAATTGGAACATAAATATCGTTTCCACAAACACTTCTCAAACGTCAATTGCATACATTCACCCTACTTTAATTCAAGACTATTTTAAATAAATTTATAACATAATTGCTACGATGTAGAAGTGAATGGAGAAAACTGAATAACAGTGAGCTACATTATCTTTATGGGAAAACCAGATATAATATGAACACTTAAGGCTCGTAGACTGCGATGGGCAGGGCATATAGCACGAATTTGGAATGAAAGAGAGGCATGGAAGCTTCTTGTAGGAAAATCAGTGGGAAAACGCCATGTTGGTAGACCAAGAATGAAGTGGGAGAATAACATTAACCATGTAGCTTATTCAGGAGAAAATTGGAAAACATTAGCTCAGGATAGTGATGTATGGACACCTTTATGTTCCCGAACTATAAGTTCGATAGTGCCAGTGAATTAGTTAACTGCTGCGACCCAGTAAGTTTACGTATAAAT
The DNA here is from genome assembly GCA_030220185.1 of Diploptera punctata. Lineage (NCBI taxonomy): Eukaryota > Metazoa > Arthropoda > Insecta > Blattodea > Blaberidae > Diploptera > Diploptera punctata. Next base: position 574,306 of record JASPKZ010009837.1, on the reverse strand, counting down.
GAAAGTGCTTAAATATTTATTAACCATTAAATTCCACGGAAATTAGGCTTCTATTAATAAAAATCACAATTATAGTGGAGTAAGTCCTTATTTTATATATAAGATAGTTTTATCTTTTTATTTTTTATGAAGCTCTTTAACATTTCAGTCAGTAGCGTTACGATTCAAAGGGATTAAACATATATGTTCCCAAGGCATCATTCTAGGATTAATAACGTTTTAACAGTCCGTCGCCGTGGCGAAGTCGGTAGAGTCCCTACCTTCCACGCCGATGACCCGGGTTCGATTCCCGGCAGGTCTCGGTGTGTCTTGTCCTTGTGTCTATGTGTGAGAATAACAGAAAGTTATCAAAAAGGTAAAACATGAAGGAAAACAGTGTAAAAAAAACAAGATGTTTACATACAACATAAGAGACGTGACTTTACTTACCTTTTGAAAAGAAACCATACTCATTTGTCAAAATCTTTAAACTTTAAAAAAAATTAATCCATGTCTGCCGGCGATGAACCTCGGATCCAGAGGCGACTAAGGGTCGGTTTCACCAACAGAGTAACTGTATAACGCCTGTTTAAGCTATGCATTATATATGGGGGAAACTGGCTAATACACTTACCTCTGTTGGTGAAACCGACCCTAAAACAGTTTTAAAACCACTGGTTACAATTATTTTATAGTAGAAATTAATTTCCCAAATCCGTTTATGTTCTTTTTTTTTTAATTGTGATATAATCCCCATATGAATCATATCTGTCAAACGGAAATTTATTTGTGACTATGCATTTTTGAGACATCTTATTTGTTTGTTTGTTTGTGTGGTTTATGATGTGGTTACCAAACATACAAGAGTCGCCCTGTCTTGGATCATTAAATTTAATAGCGGAGTCTCTCTTACGATGTATGTTCTTCATGGATCTTTATCTGTGCCATTATAACTTTCATGTTTTTTTCTCGTAGGAGACAGATAAATGGGGTATTTTTAAAAGTCCTTGTCTAGGGTCTGAAGGTACTCTATGGATTAAATTAAATATGTCCGTCGCCGTGGTGTAATCGGTTGAGTCCCTACTTTCCACTCCGGCGAACTGGGTTCTATTCCCGGCGGGGTAGAGGATTTTAAATCTCAATCTTGTCTGGGTGTGTGTGTGTATGTGTTTGTGTGTGTAATGTCTCTGTGTTTGTATGTGTGAATAAAGTAAAATATAAAAAAAGTGTAAAATGAAAAAAAAATACATTATTGAATGTGGGATCTACTTTAAAAAGGGTAAGAACTCCCAATTCTGTAAAGAAAGAGAACGCAGAAAATAGGAAGGTTTTCCATATTGAGTATAATAATTGAACTCTCGGTTTTTATTATTTTGTGATACAGCTTTTTACTTTGGCGACACATCGGAAGGTAGCACGTTAACAAAATTGACAGGGGAATGTATTTTCCCCCGGCTCACATAGGATTGGATTATATTAAAAATAAATTCGTGCCGCGACAACTCCGAAGACCCGAGGCCGATTGAATTGACTGCTGTCACTAATAAACGAGAACAGTACAGGACATAACGTAGTTCGTATTATTTCTTTTAACTTCAATTCAGATTTTCCCAACTGTACTTTACTAATTTTCATATCAACGAACTCTGTTATCCTCACGAATCTGATCGCTCCAGATCCTATAAACAAAGAAAAATATATCAAACAGTACAGGATTACACACTTGAATTAATCTCGTACATTAATTCAATAGATTTAGACAGATTATAGAGCAAAACAAACTCAATTCACTGATATATGTAATGTTATATTTACAAAAAAAAAAAACTTGGCAATAAATAGCAATGAAAAAGAAGACGGAATTCAAATAAAGCAAGTGAAACAAACTACATATTTGGGAATAATTATGGATAACATAGAAGGTATCCATCCATCCATAGTAATTCTGCCCGAGGGCACGTATTTCACTGCAATCATAGCATTTTCATGCTATGCTTTGCAGCTTTACTAGGGAATTATATGTGTGGTACCTTCCGTTGCTTTCCACATCGATGAATGTTGATGATGATAATGATAAGGATGATAGTGATGGTCGGATGATTTTCGTGGACCATTGGGCCCTAAGCTTCCTGACATTTGTCTTACAGGTGAGGAAAAACTCCTGAAAAACCCTCACCCAGGAGCCTGCCCCGACCGGGAATCGAACCCGGGCCCGCTGCGTGACAAGGCAGCACGCTTCCTCGAGACCACAGCGGTGGACATAGAAGGTATAGGCAAAGAAAACATAAAGCATATAATTGAATTGAGTAGCAAAATAATATCATCGTTAAATTCCATATGGTGGGATTAGCATATTTGGAAAGACACAAAAAATATTGGTAAAACATTGGTAGAATCTGTTACAGTATATGGAAGTGAGGCATGGGCAATCAATAAGTACACCCAGAATAGACTAATATCTCTAGAAATTGATTATTACGCAGAAGTGCCAGAAAGTCGAAATTAGAACATGTCACAAATAAGGAAATTAGAAACATTATGGAAGCAGAAGAAAACATAATTGAAAGAATTGAGGAGAAGGAATTAAAATGGTTAGGACATATTTTAAGAATGGAAGATGGGCGACGGCCGAAACTACTCTTTCAATGGCAACCGAACAGAAAGAAGAAAAGAGGGAGACCATAGTAAACTTGATTTAAATCTCTAAATTCTTCCGCAAAATATTTTTTTCCTGCTCTTTGTCTTCCGGCAGCCCCTCAATAGGCGAATACGTCAAAGTAAATAAAATGATTTATTCTTCAGCTATTTGAATATACCTTACAGCACCCTACATCAAATTGAAAGGTTAAGAAAGCATATACATCTGTCGTCTCTGATTACACGTGACTAGTCCGTGCGGCTGCTCCGACTGGAATCGCGGGTTCGAATTCTGGCGATTCCAAAGGGGTGGAGGGCCATACCGGAATTGTTCGGGGTTTTATCGTGGTTCTCCCGTTTCCCGAATTTCATTCTCTGTTCTTCCTTCCCTCTCCTCCATGACACTCATTTTTCATTAATTAATTTCGTTTCACCATTCACCTCATCTCATATTAGGAAAAATAGTTTGGTTGGCATCCATAGGTGTAAAACATATGATTGCTTGAATCTAATGTGGCCCACTAGGGTGCTGGCCATGACTTCGAGCCTGGGAAATTAACAAGGGCTGAAGGCCCCAATGGGTGGGTTGTAGTCCATTCTAGCGGCCACAGGCCCAACTAAAAAATGACAGTATAGGTCGTGAGAGAAGAACCTGATGTGCCGGATCCGAAACACGACTTACAAGTCACACAATATTGCAGAATAGAATTCATTTCATTCATCCATAGTATACTGGGACAGCGCAATATATATTTTACCTGTTCGAGTGGTATACAAGGCCTTAAGGCCTTAACTCTGCCAGGTAAAATAAAGCTATTTTTTAATTTAGGATTGTTTCTGTTATTTACACAGGTATCCTCAACCGAAATATACAATTTTTTCTTCCACGTTTCTCGATGTTTCGTGTACGCTTCTGTCATATTTCTCTTCTTCATGTTGTGTTAAATTCCCTTTATCCACGTTTTCCCTTTCAAGGCGGTATCCATTTTAATACTTCTTTGCTTGTTTCGGTGTCCCTTCTTCTCATTATATGTCCATACCATTTTAGTTGGATTTCTGCAATCTCTTGTACAATATCCTTTTCATAATTTATCTTATTGTATTATCCTATTTCTTTTACTTTGTCGTTGTACTGTTTCTTATCCGAGGCTATAGACTTTGTTCTTTTAGCGCTGTCTTTTTTACAATGTATGAGGAGCTGGCCCAAAGCATCAACCCCCCAACCTGGAGGACCCGAGACTTTTTCTGGAGTCTACCATAGATCAGTTATTTTCACTGCAGCTAACAGTTTGATCCACCCTTTATTACCTCATCCGCTGTCTGCACCATACCGTAGGTCTCCTACTCTGCTACATCTTCCGTTGTAGTCTTCACCGTAACCCTGGCTAGGGTCCCTTTCTAGGTACTATCACCCGGGTCAGCTGAACCTAGGTTTTTTAACGAGGTGTTACTCCTCCCCCTTTTCCTTTCCCATCCGGACTTGCGAGCGGCAATGGTGGAGTTCTAAAAACTCCAGCCAGACTAACTCACACCTGTTATTTGAGTGTCCCACATTATATTCCAAAAGACATGAATTTATTAATAAATTAAGTTATTGCCATAATAGATTTCAACTGCCTTTGTCAAATATTTTATGTAAGAAGTGTTGCTATAGAAAGCTGCGTGACTTTATCCACCATATTTTTAAGAGACTTTGAGTTAGTTTTTTCTTGGGTTTGTTAATTAATTTACTTATTTGTTCATATTACGTTATTATGTAACGCTAGAAATTAACCATACTCTAAATTATTGTAAATAATTAATTGTATTTTAACTAAAACCCTAACATACCGGATGGTGGAATAGGGTTCATATTATTGGAGATTCAATAAAAAAAAATTGTGGAGTCCTATTATTATTATTATTATTATTATTATTATTATTATTATTATTATTATTATTATTATTATTATTATTATTATTATTTATTAATCGGCCGCGGTGGACTAGTGGTTATGCTCCTTGCCTCTGGTCCCGAGGGTCGCGAGTTCAAACCCGGCCGGGGTCGATGGATTTTTTAGGACGGAAAAATCCTAGGAGCAAGTCCTCCGGGAGGGACTTTAAGCCGTGGGTCCCGAGTCTGAAGATTTTCACGCTCGTAAAAGATCCTTAAGCCTGAATGAAAGGCCTCTAAGCAAAAATTACCGAATTTTCCCGTCCTAGTACTACCTTGGTTTCCTAGATGTCAGTATGAGGCGGAACGCTCAAAGGACATCTATACGAAAACAAATGTAACTAAATTAGTACGGTTCAAATTCTTCCCTATAAGGGAAGAGCGTCTAAATCTCTGTTAAGGGAAACATGGGCTTACAAGATTATTATTATTGTTATTATTATTATTAGTAGTAGTGGTAGTATTAGGGGGCTATTATCTTTCAGGTCTCTGTGCTCAGGGCAACCTGCCCGCCCAGTCCGAATAAATAACTAAAGTAGGCTACGATCTATCTAGACGTCATAGTTTCTACGTACCTCATATTTCACAAAGATATCTGTCAACTGATCACATGAATTGTAATTTCCTACTCTACCGTCTAACGTTATTAAAGTGAAAGTAGGCCCTAAATGAAATTACTCACTTCACCGTTACATAACAACATCTTTATTCTCTCGTAATTGTTTCATTAATAGAGATGGAGAAACGAAAGTGAAATTTGAATACCGTATTGAATAATACTCGAAGAATCTGCATATAAGATACAACTTCAGTAACTATATTATCAAGACCACTTAAAGTTTTAGAACGGCATGGACTAAGTTTTAAAAAGTTATATCTCCTTTTGATATTAATTGTATTGACACTTCCTTCCTCTTTTAAGATCGGCCAGTATTATTCGCGTACGTTATTCCACGAAAGAGGTATCTGTGGAACTGACAAGGAAAATACTCCAAACGTTGTATGTCTTAGCTTTCTGAGAGTTGCTATTAGGATATAACTTTCCTAGAGTTTCAAGCTTTCTTCTCTCTTTGCCTTAGCAACATTTTTTCCCATTGTAGATATTTTTAAAACCTCTACGCCTCCTAGAACTTACAGAGAAACGACCTGTCAGAGAAGGATTTTTAGATGAGTGATCTACTAAATGCCAGAGCCATCTTCGAGACAACATGAAAATTTTAGAGAAGACAAACCATTCATTCATATATTCTTAGAAACAGGGTAAATATTCATGATGATCATATGCTGATCGGTAAATATTTGCGGCTTAAATATTCCTGGAAGTATAACTAACTAACTCACTGGCATTATCGAACCCATAGGTTCATGGCCGCGCGGACATAAGCACTTCATACATCCCTATCCTAAGCTAATGTTTCCAATCATTCCCTGTATAATCTACTTTCCTCAAATCATGTTTAATGCCATTCTCCTACCTCATTTTCGGTTTACCAACTGAACGTTTTCCCTCTGGTTTTCCTACAAGAAGTTATAGCAGTGCTAATTTCAGACTTTTTTTTCAATTACATCACAATTTAAATTTCTTTGTTTCTTGAACGAGATTGGAACAACCTAAATACAGTTGGAAGAATGACATCCAGAAAGCTATGAAAGGAAAAAGATTGGAAGATTATGACTGCTTATACAGATGAAATGAAAATTGGGAACATTGAAACAGTTGTAATAATCTGTAAAATTAAAATAATAATAACTTCAAACTTTTAACTCGTGGATTGAATAAAAGAAACAAACAATTAAAATGGTATGGTCATGTAAAAGAATGACAGAAGGCAGATTTCAAGAAGAATACTAGAATGACTGCCACTTGGTAGAAGAAGAAGAGGACGGCCGAAAATAACGTGGATTTATGGTGTGTTTAGCAGCATGAGGGAAAAAAAAGGATTGGACTTTGGAGATTGGAATGACAGAGAGATGTTGAGGAGATTGATAGTAGATTAAATGGGCGCAGGAAGAAATTGTGAAACACTGTGAAACCTTCTAAATAATATAATAATAATAATAATAATAATAATAATAATAATAATAATATATACTTACTTACTCACTGGCACTATCGAACCCGTAGGTTCATGGCCGCGAGGACATAAACTCTCCATACATCCCTATCCTGAGCTAATGCTTTCCAATCATTCCCTGTATAATCTACTTCCCTTAAATCATAGTTAATGTTCTTCTCCCACCTCATTCTTGGTCTACCAACTGGGAGAAAGTAAAGTAATCCCACTACAGGCCTCAGGAGGCCCTTGGGGTAGTAGGAGGTTAAGGCTCCCACTATTTCTGGACAATCGGCACTTGATGTCAGCCGGGTTGTCAGCCCTGCGTAACGGCCGCCTTTACCCCCAGAACAAGCGTCTGGTACTCATTTCCGTTAGAGGCTGAGTCGACCCCAGGGTCATAGTGTCGCCAGATGGTTTGGGTCAGTTTAAAAAACCTGACCCCACCGGGACTCGAACCCTCGACCTTTCGGCTTGTAGCTCAGTGCCTTAACCACTACGCTACGGCGTGCCCAATAATAAATAATAATAATAATAATAGTAATAATAATAATAATAACAATAATATAATAATAATAATAATAATAATAACAATATAATAATAATAATAGTAATACTGACTTTTTCTTACGGGGGCGGAAACTTGTCCGTGGCCGGATATGGAATCTGGTTCTGTTGTATACGAGTCAATGACGTCAATCCTAGACCGCGAAGGTGGATCAAGCTTTCCTATATGCCGATATTCTTTAATTTGCTGGCTTACTGTTTATGATGCCTACTCTTTGCTTTTTTTTTAATCAGATTTGAGACAAGTTTTGTTTATTCGTAGAAATATAGGCTTAAAAGAGTAATGTTTGTATGAGGAAGGGAAGGCTGGATGAGAAGACTGTGAAGCTAAGAAAGAATCTGAGTTAGCATGATACTGCGTTTTGTCGTACTTACAGCAATGGTGACCACGATTTAAAGTTCAACTTCCTACATTTCACCTAAATAACTATACTGTAATATACATACCAACCATGTGTGGGAAGTAAAACCACTGTCCTTTATGTATACTACGTACATGTATATACAAAAATATGTCTAAAAAGTAGTGTTAATATACAATATAGAAAACAAATCACTGCTTTTTAAATGAACTGAGCTTTATTTGAAACAATATAAAACAATAAATACGCACTTGCCGCCATTTTATTACTCATTGATGTCACGGTTTTAACTATTGAACCTTGCTCACACTTTTAACGTTGGTCAGTTGTTTATGATGAACGCAAATATTCCAACAAAGATTTTATTATTTTACGATTATTTATTATTTTGAAAACGTCCACCGCTGTGGTCTCGGGGTAGCGTGCTGCTTGTCACGCAGCGGGCCCGGGTTCGATCCCCGGTCGGGACAGTTTTTCTGGGTGAGGTTTTTATCGGGGTTTTTCCTCACCTGTAAGACAAATGTCAGGAAAACTTTAAGGCCCAAACGGTCCCCGAAATCATATGGCCATCGCAATCATCATCATTCATATTCATCTTAGGTTAAGCTTAGGATTAGGGACTCTATTGGCGCACCATCATCATCATCCATCATATCATCGGGGCAATGTAACCCCGCCTTCCAGGCGCCCCAACCTCAAAAGTGGGTTACAAGTATCCCATGCCAGGAGAGAAACCAGGAATGTCGAAAGACAAACCTGGGGCATTTGAAAAAAAAATATTTTGAAAATACCATCGCGCATAAAATAATGTACAACGCACGTTTGTGACGTGTTTTACAGTAGAAGTAAGTTATAACAGAAGCTATCCGCTCGGTTTTTTAAACATGTTCCTCCCTTCTGTAAAAATAACTTCCCCAACCTCGCATCGTAATATACCTACTGTTAATTTTCGGATCTCGATGGGGGCCGTTAAAAATGATTTATATGTATTCAACCAAAGTGTAGAATATGTTATATGTGATTGTCCTTTATTCTGGAACGAAATATTCGAAATTACAGGTCTTCTATGTAACATCACCTGTTTAATTAAACCACCCATTACAGATGTGCTTATGACAAAAAAGAACTACATGCTTTTTAATGTTTTTATAAATAAAATTCATAAAAGACTTTAATTTTAGATAAAAAAAATTATATAACGACACAAATTTGACAAAATATAACCCTAATGTACCTTAGGTGAAATAGGGTTTATACGTTTAGGATATTAAAAAAAAAAAGAAAAAAAACGTTACATTTGGGGACGAGTTCCTACCTTTAATACCATCCATAGTAATTCTGCCCGAAGGCAGGTCCTTCACTGCAATCATAGTATTGTCATGCTATTCTTGCAGCTTTACTAGGAAATTGTAGGTGTGGTAGCTTCCCGTTGCTTTCCACACCGGTGAAGGATGATAATGATGATGGTAATGATGATGATGATGGCCATATGATTTCGGGGACCGTTTGGGCCTTAAAGTTTTCCTGACATTTGTCTTACAGGTGAGGAAAAACCCCGATAAAAACCTCACCACGAAAAACTGCCCGACCGGGGATCGAACCCGGGCCCGCTGCGTGACAAGGCAGCACGCTACCTCGAGACCACAGCGGTGGACTACCTTTAATTCATATGATTTAATTGAAAATGGAATATTATGAATAATAATTTATATTATTATATACTCTTAAATTATAATGAGAATAGTTAAGTCTCGTAGATTGCGATGGGCAGGACATGTGGCACGAATGGGGAATGAAAGACGTGCATGGAAGCTTCTTGTAGGAAAACCAGAGGAAAAACGCCCAGTTGGTAGACCAAGAATGAGGTGGGAGAATAACTTTAACTATGATTTGAGGGAAGTAGATTATACAGGGGATGATTGGAAAACATTGGCTCAGGATAGGGATACATGGAGAGCTTATGTCCGCGCGGCCATGAACCTATGGGTTCGATAGTGCAAGTGAGTTGGTTAGTTATATACTCTTAAATTTGAAATTTCACTCTAAAAGATCCATGATATAATCGCATAATGCGGAATTTTAGTGCGATGGGGTATTTTATGAGACTTGCATATGTGATGCAAAAGAGACCGAATAGCATAGATTATTACGCGAGCGAACTTAAAACATCCTTCACACAGAAACCGCGTAAATTCATCAGCAAAACGAATTAATGATCCGAGTTTTCTGATATACGGAATTTGGGGCTGGAAGTAAATAGCAATAATACTGAATATATGGCCACACGTAGAAATACATTATATATTGAAAATTAATAATTAATGACAATTGAAGGAAATTTTGAATATGCCTGATAGGAATATTAACTACAAACAAGAATGAGTTTAAGAAATATATTAAGCATAGGCTCAATTCTCGAAATGCATGCTGTTACATATTACAGGGACTCTTGTCGTCCCAACTTCTTTTAAAAACACGTTAAACTAAAAATATATAAAACTGTTATTCCCCGTGCTACATATGGGTGCGAAACATGTGCTCTTACTTTAAGGGAGGATAAAATATTGCGAATATTTGAGAATAAAGTTCTTATGTAATATCTTTATTCAAAAAGAGATGAACAGATAGGAGAATGGAGAAGACTACTAACAATGAAATGCATGGTATTTATGGAACATCAGATGTAATAAGAATAGTTAATTCTCATAGATTGCGATGGGCAGGACATCTGGTAGGAATGGAGGAATAAAAGAATGGCAATTTTATTATTTTTTTTATTGAATCTCCAATGATGTGAACTCTATTTCACCATCCAGTATGTTAGGGTTTTATTTAAAATACAATTATTTATTTACATTAATTTAGATTATGCATAATTTCTAGCGTTTCTTATCAATAATAATGTAATGTAATGTATAATACGAACAAATTAATTAATTAATTAATTAACCAAAACTAACTCAGTCTCTTAAAAATATGATTAGATAAAGTCACACAGCTTCCTATAGCAGCACTTCTTATATAAAATATTTGACAAAGGCAGTTGAAATATATTTTGACAATAACCTATTTTTTAATAGATTCATGTCTTAAAGAATGGCAATTGAAATTCCATTTAGAAAAACCATAGGGAAAGCGCCCAGGAGGAATCCAAGAATGAAGTTGGACATTAAAAACTAGCTCTCGAAAACATACCCTAAAACATCGGACTCCCTCTTATTTTCCTTAAATACTCTTTTTTTTATATATTTATCCCAATTTTCTTAGGCCCTTAGGTATTTTTTGCTACAAAAACATCAAGGGCTTTGCTTTTAAAAAATATTGAAATGTTTATATTGATCAATAAGATTAGAAATGTGCAGCTTTTATAACAGGCTTATATTATTTTATGCTTTACGTTCTTTTGGAGTTGAACTTGATGGTTGAGATTATATTAGCAAGTTTGCTTTCTTTGCTTATTGGAGCGTTTCCATCTTTCGGTCTGCTGGACAACAGAGTGATGTCCTACTTCGCTTTAACACTACGTTTCCTCTCTCCCTCATTTAGCGGTTTCATTTCCTGGAATACAGGTGTTCAGACGTTCTATGGTCTTTGAAGTACAGTATAAGTACTATCAAAATCACTCCCTGTGTTAATGCGAATACAAGATTTTTTTTAGGTAGGCGTATCATGCATTTGGCTCATAGTAACAGACTAGTGCTGATTCACTCACTACTCATGGGGGAATAAATCTATGGTGCATGGGGTATAATGGGCTTAAGTCAAAAAACCAAACTTTTCAGGACAAGCAAAATAAACTTCAAGATGATTAGTAAAAAAAGTACGTTTGTCTAGATATTCTGTGTTTCGGAATATAAAGAAATACATATTCTAAAACACAGAATATTTAGTCGAACATAGGCCTACTTTTTTAAGAGATCACCTTGAAGTTTATTTTGTTTGTCCTGAAAAGGAAATGCTATAGTTGCAATAAGTAGAGCAACTCCAGGTTCAGAAAACTGAGCATAACGGCTGGGGACCCGTCATGCTGACCACATGTTACCCCTAAACTAGCTGGACGTTTTGTTCATCTGTAAATGGTGTATATGGACGTGAGGTCAGCAGCCGGATAGTAGAACCCTCGCGCCATGGATTTGTTTTATTTAATTTATCTTGTTCGATTCAGCTATAAGAGTACAATTCTTTACATTAACACATGCCAAAGGTGATAACAGTACACCAGGATTATAATATAAGCCTACTGTAAGTTAATGCACAGTGTGAAAATTAATTACGTCAAAAATTGTAATTCTTAAATTATCCAAATATTTTATTAAGTTTATGAGACTGAAATGTATACGTTACGTCAGTTCGAAATTCTGTTGGAAAACATTTGGAGAAATACCATTTAAAGATCTAGGCGTAGAAGGAACGATAATGTTCGGTTTGATCTTAGAGAACTGCATATCGGAGATGTGATTGGCTGAGTACAGACCTTTAAGGCCTTAGTGAATGCGATATATACCTAAGGAATCCATGACTATACAGAAAATGAATTATAATAATAGACCTAATAATAATAATAATAATAATAATAATAATAATAATAATAATAATAATAATAATAATAAAAATAATAATAATAATAATAATACTTTCAAAAATCATAAAAAAGAAAATCACAGCAAGTTCATTCATTAATGATTATGTTTAGGGTTCAACTTGTTAGAGGATTTTTTTTTTAGCAATACACAGGTTTTGCAATGGAAGTTGATGTATCCTGCTGTTCGCCACAAAACTTCAACATTTGGCTGTAAGTCAATTCCTGTCTCCTTAAGAATTAAGTTTTGTTTTTTGGCTGTAAGATTCTGCTAAAAGTAGTTAACTTTTTTTTTCAGAATGTTGTAATTGATACATAATAATAATAATAATAATAATAATAATAATAATAATAATAATAATAATAATAATAATTTGGTCAAGCCATGAGGAATGTGCACAGGTTCGAGTTTCCACAAAAGAAAAATGTTCTCACGAAATTCCAACAGCATATGGAGCTTATAGCCTCTCAGCAACGCCAGGAATTCCGCAAGGTATACCAGTAATCCGACCGCGGAAGCCAGAAACACATAACCACAGATCATCCGCTGATCGACCAAATAGGCTGTATGGTCAACAGCGAGCTGGTTTACCGAAATCCATCGTAGATTCGCCTCATAACGTTATTTTACTTTTTACGCTCATCAAATTGAAATCATCTGAATGAACACGTGATATATGGTGTCATCTTGAGCAGATAGAAAAGTTATGAATACATCCATAATATCTACAGCTAATCGGCTGTAATTAAATTAAACAGCTGATAACACTAATAAATTCTATCGTTCAAGCCACATTTAGTCCAAAAGCATTCAAGACGAAAGTGCTAAAAACTGGCTCTTCCAACTCTTTTGTATGGTAGCGAAGTATGGGACGTTGAAACAGAAGGATATACAGAGGACTTAGATCTGCTGAAATGAGATATCTTCGGAGGACTGCAGAATACACACTACTAGATCACAAAAAAAATGAAGACATCTTAGAAGAATTACACATGGAATCTTTAGAAAACAAAAATTTCTGATTATAAGTCAAGATGGATACAACATGTTCATCGAATGGAAGATCACAGAATACCCAAACTAATGTTAAGATATCAACCTGCAGGAAGAAGAAGACCAGGACGTCCACTCAAAAGACTTCTGGATGGTGTTTCTCTTGAGGCCGAAACAGGTCAACAAATGGCCTAAATTCGTGAATGTACTATGATGATGATGAACTTATTGTTAAATTAGCTAACTATTGCTAATGTTACTACTATCAACGAACAGAAAAATATCAAAATTTGTGATTATGTTACTACAGATGGCAATCCAAGATCCAGAAAGGACTGATTAAATAAAAAGAACTGTGGCTTTCTTCTTCGTTATGGTTTAGGCTTTTGCAAGCCTGTTCCGGCTCTAAATTGCTGCTCTTTCCATATTTTCTTTGGTCTTCCCAAACTTCTTCTTCCTCTTGGTGAATAGTTGTATGCTGATTTTGGTATTCTCTTCTCAGTCATCCTTACTAAGTGTTCTTTCCCATTTGTTCTGTATTTCACTATTGTTGTGTTTAATTCCTCTGCTTTTAGTCGCTGTCTTATTTCTGTGTTTAGTTTTTTGTCTGTTCATTGATATCCTGCTATTGGTCTGAGAAATTTCATTTCAGCAGCTTGGATTCTGGCAGATTGTTATGTTGTCACTGCCCATGTTTCGGATCCGTAAGTAATAATAGGAACTGCCATTGTCTTGTATAATTTCATTATAGAGTATTTTCTAGCTTTATTTTTCAAAGTCCTTTTTTAGTGTACCTGTTATATAATTAAACTTATTTAGTTTATTTATGTCTGTTGCCATTGTGTATGATATTTCGTAATCTAGAAAGTTATATTTTGTCACTTGTTCTATTGGTTTATTTTCTAACATTATCTTTATCCGAACTGGTTGAGCGCCCTTGAAAGCCATTGTTTTTTTATTTTTCTGATGATATTTTATCATCATCAACAACAACAAGGATTAAGCCCAATGGCCTGTTCCGATCTCATTATAGGTCGAATTGTTCCTTCCTTCTCTTCGATGGTCTTCCCAACATTCTTCTCCGTTTTGGTTTATAATTATACATTCTTCTTGATATGCGCTGATCATTCATTCGTAATACGTGCTGAAGATAAGCATTTTGATAATATTTTATTCTTTCACAGAGATTAAATATATTAAGTTCTGTTCTTATAATTTCGTTTTTCTTTTTATCGGTCCTTTGGTATCCTGATATTGCTCTCAACATTTTAATTTCCATATTATATATTTTTTTGATATTTCGTTTTGTTTATACACCATTTTTTGTAATTCGTGTTTTGATTATGATATTAAAATGAGGTCATATTCAAAAGCTCATGTTTTCAATAATATATTTCCTAAGTTAATACCTCCAGTCGTTGTTTCCAAGATCTTATCGTGTCGTCAAAATAAATGTTAAAAAGAGTGGTTTATAGAGTGGACAACCTTGTCTAACTCCTCCTGTTATATTTATTGGTTCCCTTTGATTTATTTTTATTTTTGTTTTTTTCATGCATTTCTTTAATTACTGCTATGGAGTGTAGTGGAATTCCTGTGCCTTTCAATTCTGGAAATATTTTCTGATTTTTTTATACAAGTTTGACAGAAATTGATAGTAGTAATGGGCCTAGTAGTAGTATTCTGTTCTGCCTATATTCGGACAATACAGAAAACTTTATATGTATTTGTAGTAAGTTGTTATTGACCTGCTCTAGATCTCTATTATCCAGTAAAAAAAAAAAAAAAAGATAAGGTCTCATTCTCTTGTAAAATATTACTGGATCCCTTAGCACTCCTTCGGGAGACAGGTCCATAGCTACAAAAGCTTAAACAAAGGACACGAAAGATCAATAAGTAAATGTCTTGTAAAAATAAGAAGAGCAAAGAAAAAACACTACACAAATAAACAAACCAAGAGACACACTGTAGTCTTAAGTTTAACACAGTTGTCTTAGGTACAGCTCACATTATTTTTTTCGCGTATGTTATTTTTTTCATCATCTATATGACTAGTCCTAGGAAATTCGGGAAACAAATTCCCTGAAAAGCAGACACATGTTTCTATCAATCCTCACATTTAATAACTCTACCACTCTCGTTTATATGACGTCTAAAGTAACATTTCTGTTACATTCAGTGTATTTAAATTATACAAATAGACTCGATAAAGAAAAAAGTGTGTTAGTTGCTATTAAAATGATGAATTTAAGATATAAAGAATCAAACAACCAAGTGCTAGATGAAATAGAAGATAGGTCATTAAATTTCAAAATTAGTGGTAGAAAAGTAAGCTTTTTTTATGTACTGCATCGAAATAATTATATTAAAACTATTTTCGAAGACAAAATAAAAATAAAATAAAAGGAAGACCAAATAAGACTGATTTGAAAATTCCAGCAGCAATTATAAAATGCTAACTTTATCAACAAATGAAACAGTTAGCTGAAGAATTGTTTCACTTCAAGGCATTGTATCTAGAAGAAAGCGATGAAGATGACGATGTTGAAGATAATGATGACGATAAACTACAAATTTAACTTCCTCATTATAAAGCTTTCTCCATTTTCATAGCTTATAGAACCGTCTTGAGAGGTTTGTTTTCTTCCCTTAATATACGAGACTATGTTTCACATATTTATTATACATCATCATCATCATCTTCATTGGTTGAGCCTAATGAAACTGGTTTTGATCTCATTCTTTTAACATTCTGCCCCCATCTTGTTTTTTGTCCACCAACCTTTCTTCTACCTTTCGAAATGTAAACATTATTATTATTATTATTATTATTATTATTATTATTATTATTATTATTATTATTATTATTATTATTATTATTACCCCATACTACAGCCGTCATCCTACAACCCAAAGAGATTTGCTGCTAGAGTTCTCTGTCTAATGGATCTTCTTCCCTAAGACCTCATCCGTGCATACTTTATTATTATTATTATTATTATTATTATTATTATTATTATTATTAGTATTATCAGTATTATTATTATTCCATACTACAGTCGTCATTCTATAACCCAAAGAGATTTGCCGCTGGAGTTCTCTGTCTAATGGATCTTCTTCCCTAAGACCTCTTCCGTGCGTAATAATAATAATAATAATAATAATAATAATAATAATAATAATAATGGTTATTATTATTATTATTATTATTACCATTGTTCCAAACATTATTTTATTAACTTTTTAAAAATATTTTTCACCATTAACATCATTGGTTGGTTGAACAAGACCTTAAAATATTATAGTTAGTGTTATTAGGCCTAAATTTTAACTGGTCTAAATCTTATTGCGCCATCGTGACCATTGGGTCGACTCAGCCTCTAAATGAAATGAGTACCAGACGTTGCTCTGGGGGTAAAGACGGGCTTCTAGCAGGGCTGACATCTAGTGTCGTCTATAAAGATGGGACCCTTAATCTCCTACTAACCCAAAGGCATCCTATGGCGTATAATGGGATAATTTTACCTCTAATATTTTTTTTTCCCCTTTTTATCATCAGCTCTTAACTATTTCTTAGTTTATTACTATAAAAAATAGCATTAATTGTTGTCACCGTTCTCATAACATATGTAAGCTGAATTTAACAAATTGTATTTTCGTATAATTATTATTTTATATTTATTAAAATTACCATAGTGTCAAAAGACTTACTTTTCGATTTCCGAATGTTTTTAAGAATTTTCTATGTTCACATGATCATAATTTATATTATTATTGTAGTTGATTAAACATATATTTCCCATAAGATTTGTTTAAACTTGCACATGTCTATAAAATATTTTCGTTCTTCGACTAACTAGGATTATATCAATACGCTACTATTTCCTTTCAAAATAGTCCCTGCAGAGGAATGAGAAATCTAAAATTTAGTGGTAGAAACGATTTTAAACTTTTCGAAGTACCCAGTTATGTTTTTTTAACTGAAAGAGAAGTTGCATGACTTTTATATCCCATATTCATGGCTTTCACGGTTTTATTATGAACTTTTAATTTCGCTGCAGAATACTTGTGAAATATGATATTTTTCACAGCACGTAGCTTTATAACCTACCGTACTTTGTATCACTTCCCGAGAGGCTTACAAAAGTCGCATTCATATTTTAGAATATGGATAAACCACGAACCTGTTGTCTTTTGTCTCATAGTATAGTTGTTTAATTAAAATGTAGCTTAAATTCACCAAGTAGTAATTTCGTTCAGTCTATATTACTTTCATATTTAGTAGCAAATATTTTGTTTAAATTCAATGGATAGGTCTATACCTCTCTGTATATACCTCTCTCTCTTTCCCCTCCCTCTTTCTCTCTCTTTTTCATCTCTCTCTTCTCTCTGTCATTTCTCTCTCTTTCCTCTCTCTGTTCTTTCTTTCTCTTTTCTCTCTCTCTCTTTTCTCCCTCACTTTTCTCTCTCTTTTTCTCCCTCTCTTTTCTCTCTCATTTCTCTCTCTTTCCTCTCTCCTTTCGTTCTCTTTTCTCTCTCTTTCCTCTCTCTCTCTTCTTGTCTCTTTTTTCTCTCTTTTCTCTCTCTTTTCTTTCTTTCTCTTTTCTCTCTCACTTTTCCCTCTCTCTCTTTTCCCTCTCTCTCTTTTCTCTCTCTCTTTCTTGTCTCTTTTCTCTCTGTCATTTCTCTCTCTTTCCTCTCTCTCTTCTTTCTCTCTCTTTCTCTTTTTGTCTCTCTTTTGTCTCTCTTTCCTCTCTCTCTCTTTCTCTCTTTTCTCTCTCTCCTTCTTCTCTCTCCTTCTTCTCTCTCTTCTCTCTCTCTCTTTCCTCTCTTTTTTCTTTCTTTCTCTTTTCTCTCTCTATTTTTCCTCTCTCTTTTTCTCTCTCTCTTTCCTCTCTCTCTCTCTCTTTTCCTTTCTCTCTTTTTTCTCTTTTCTCTCTGCTCCCCCCCTTTCCCCTCTTTTCCCCCCCCTCTCTCTCTCTCTTTTCTTTGCATTTCTTCTCTCTCTATCTCTCTCTCTCTCTCTTTTCTTTGCATTTCTTCTCTCTCTCTCTCTCTCTTTCTTCCTTATTTTAAACTCTCATTTTGTAGATAGCTTTATGTATTACGCTTACCGAGCCTTAATGGTTACGACCTGTCGGGAGAGGATTTTCAAGCTTCATAGTACACACTGGAACACGTAGAACTCTCGGATAAGTGATAAGAACAATGCCGGGCAATCTCCGGTACAACAACAACACACCATTCACTCATATATTAATATAAAACAAGGCAAATATGATATGGGTGATTATAATAACCAAATATTGTTTTGGGACTATTTGTGGATTAAATATTCGTGGAATTGGTCTTATAGTTGAGGAATAACAGCATCAAGAAATTTGTCCCGACTAGGATTCGAACCTCAGTATGCTGCATCAGAGGCAACAATGCTATCCCTAAACCGCAGTGATGGATGTGATATTAGTGCTTTGTAAGTTATAAGGAGATTATTTAACAATAGGTCATTCTTGTCCCTATTAAAATCTGGGTGTGAGGTAGTAGTAGTAGTAGTAGTAGTCCTGGTCACTCCACTGGGAAGCATAGGGCCTTGATAAGAACTCGCCAACGAACTCTGTTGTTTGCCAATGCCTTAACTTCATTCCTGCCTGTTCAGCTTCATCCTTGATGATATTACTCCATGTTTCCCTAGGTCTTCCTCTTCTCCTTCTCAATCCTTGGGGGTTCCAGTCAAATGCCACTCTCTCTCCTTAATACATGACCAACCCATTTCCATTTTCTGAATTTAATCTTTTACAAATTTTGTTTTGATTCGTTCTTCTCCGAAGATATTTATTTGTTATAATCTCTGGTCACCATGTACCCAAGATATTTCTCAGGAAAAGATTTAGAAATATTTGAAATTTCTTTCCAATTTGTTTTATACCCTTCAAAGTTCACAGCCGTATAATAAAATCGATTTCATATGTGAATTAAATAATGTTTGTCTAATTTTTTAAAAAGATTCGTTTCTAGGTGTGAGAAGGCCGACAAAATTCGCTCAGATATCTCTTATTTCAGACTTAAAGTTCTTTTGCATGCCGTAAATTTACGACACGGAGCCCAATGATTTATTTACATTTCGAAGGAAATCATGCTTTGGATTTTTACGTCCTGAAAAATTCATCGACTCCGGCCGTGGTTTGAATCGACTTATCTCGGAACCAGAGCAAATATGGAAACCACCGGTTCACCGAGACCGACTGAAAAGATATTACTTTATAAATACATTGCTTATAATTAATGGAGTCAGGCGTAACTTTGCGGAAATTCGTTATATATAAAATAAAACAATTTACCTCAGTAGTATTCCGCTAAAAGAATCTGCAATCAATCTGGAATGCAAATTTGTCCAATCACAGATATCAACATGTGATAAAAAAACAATGGATAAATCGTGTTGTTTCTTGCCTAGATTTTATCACTTTTACTGGTGTGTATGGTTTTAGTTCAACATATTTCCATCCCAGATTGATTGCTGATCATATTAGCGGAATTTCTACTAAGGTAAATTGTTTTAGTACATACTAGGTGGCCCGGCGAACTTCATATCGCCTTTAACTATTTTTACGTTAATTTTTCCGTATGGTTTTGTTGATTGAGATTAATTTATGTTGTCTGCATTCTGAGTATCATCCATAAGTGTATCATAAGGATTATATACATTTATTGATGGAATATTTTGAGGAGGCTTGCTGATTTCATTATACTTTCGTTTTTTTCTACGAACTTGTTGGCAGTTTGGATTGTCATCATCATCAAGAAGTCTCTGTATAGTAATATCGTCTTGTGATATATTATAGTCATCTTGTTTTTCATTTAATTGAGGCATGGAGATTGTTTCTGTAATATTAGGCATATTATTGTAACTAACATACTTACAGTTCTGATATTCCGTTCCTTAGGACCTTCATATGTTTTTAAATTGACATTCTTCTTAAATGTAAGATTTATGTCACATAGGCCTATACCAATTTGCGGAAATTCACTTGATATCTTACCATTCTTGGTCTCTAGAACTGATTCGCCATATTGTTCAATGTCCCTTCTCGGTCCAGTTGATTTAAATTAAGTTGCTGTTTTTCAGCCAGATTACTTGAAACTAATACACACGAAATTAATATTATTATCAATATATTGAAAATAAAATAAACACAAACACACTTAAATTATGAAATAATCAATATTTGTAATTCAATTGAAATTCGCGGTTGTAACAAAAAGCACAGCCACCTGGTTAAATAATAAATCAATTACCTTACACCGTCATTGTTAGAATCGTATGAAACTCACAGATAATTATAACTCTTTGTTAAATAATAAACAAATAATTTGCAATAAAAAATAATGCGACTATAAATTTAGTTATAAACAACCGTTGGTCTCAAGTTGGATCAAACAGCACACAGTGTGCAAAATTTTATTAAAATCGGTTCAGTAGTTTAGGATTCCATCGCGGACAAACAACGTGACACGTAATTTTTATATATTAAGATATTGTTATAAACAAAATTCGTTACCAATGTTCTACGATTCGTTAATTAACAAGAAATCGTATAAAATAATAGTTGACGAATGAGGTCAATCTTATATTTTAGTGTGCGAAGATTCTGATCCCTCTATAGGTCTTAGGGTCCTAGATACGGTAAGAAGTTACTTGTATAGACAATCGGCACGAGGTGTAGGTACGTTAGACAGTTTCCTTTACTTCCAGAACATACGTCTGATGCTCATTTCGGCTAAAAGCTGAGTCGATCCCAGAGCCATGATGCAGTCCAGATGATCAAATATTACAAAGGATGTTAAAAATAGAGCATTTGAGTAGTGTGTCCTTAAAATCGCTCCTCACTAATATATATTAGTAGAAGTTGTAAAAGGGGCAATAAAAATATTCTTCTTCTTCTTCGTCACGGTTTAGGCTTATTTACTAGCCTGTTCCGGCCCCAAATTGTTGCTGTCTCCATCTTTTCTTTGGTCTTCCCATGCTTCTTCTTCCTCGTGGTGAATATTTATATGCTGCTTTTGGCATTTTATTCTCAGTCATCCTTGCTAAGTGTTCTTTCCAGTTTGTTTGGCAATATAAATCTTGCCAGTTGAATTAAAACATAGTCTCAAATTATCGAACGAATTGGCTCAAACTATGCTTTAAAATTTTACTCAATTTATTTAATTTATTTTCGGTTGTATTGTATATGAACGATGTTCAAACATCTAGAAATAAATAAAAGTCCCAGATGCACTGTGACATTCTCCAATATCAAATGCATTGCTCTAGAGAAAATATCTTGCGGAATCGACTGAGATTTTGTCACTTCTCACATGATAAAATTGAGCTTACTGCTGAGTGACTTTCCGGCTGAGTGAAAGGAGAACCAACAGAGCTGTGAGAACTTTGAGAACAGGGAAAGCTGTACTGATTGAGCGACTCTTTGGAGGTGACTACACAGCGCTCTTAAAAATACATTACCATATTTAAATACATCTTTCATCACAAAATTAGTATTACCTTTTAATGATCATATAATTACTTTCTGAATATCAGCCCTGCGTGACGGCCGCCTTTACCCCCAGAACAAGCACCATGTACTCATTTCCCTTAGAGGCTGAGTCGACCCCAGGGCCATAGTGCTACCAGAAGGTTTGGGTAGGTTTAAAAATCCTAACCCCACCGGGACTCGAACATTTGACCTTCCAATTTGTAACGTATTGCTATTTTATTATTATTCTTTCACATTTAAGATTTGGTAGTTTGTTTGTGTATGTGATAAATGTAGTATAAAAGTAGTTTTGTTGAGCAGGTATTCAATTGTATTGATCTTATTCCGTAAAAGAGCCATAAATCTAGAATGTTACCACAATAGAGGTTTGTAGTTTGAGGGATTGTATCATTAAATCTAACACTACTGTGCAAATCGAGTTTTCTTTAGAAATCAGTGTACGTGCTTCGAACGTAAATCATTCCCAAACTTTACTATTATTTACTAAATGAATTTCCCATTTCTTGCTAAGAAAAATAGTCTCAATGGTTACACAGACCCTGTACTGTATAAGGATTCTGTTCATACTAATAACGAGGGCAAGGATTTTTTGCGCGATAGTACGTTTTGCCGTACTTGCCAGCAATGGCGACCATTATTGAAAGTTCAGCTTCCCACATTTCCGGGTTGCCAACCTAAATAACTATACTGTAATATTACATTTACGCTCACGTGCGGGAAGTAAAACCACTGCCCTCTATGTATACTGTAAATATACAGAAAATATCCAAAAGGTAGTTTTAATATACATTTTACGAAACAAACCACTGCATTTTAAATTAACTAAACTCTATTTGAAACAATATAAAACAATAAATACGTACTTGCGGCAATGCTATCAATAATTGTTCTCAAGGCCTCCTGTTGTTTCAACTAATAAGCATTGCCCACACTGTTAACGTTAGTCAATTGTTGTATAATGAACGCAAATATTTCCATCAAAGATTATTTTACTATTATTTATTATTTTGAAAACACCATCGCGAAAAAAATAATGTACAATGCACGTTTGTTAAGTGTTTTACAGAATCTCGGAAATTAAAAACCTCGCTATCGCTCGGTTTTTAAACATTATTTCCTCGATTCTGTAAAATCCACTTCCCAACCTCGCTTCGTAATATACTACAATTAATGCGGTAAAAGTTAAGATTGTAATATAGTATAGTTAGAAGTAAGTCTTCTGATTTTCTTTTGTCTTGGTTTCACAAACAAACAGTTGAATATTATAATGAGTAGTTAGACTTCTGGCTGTGTTTTCTTTTGGTTTCACACAGAAACAATCATCATCAATTGCAGGCATGGATTATGCTATTGGCGTGTTCCGCTTCAGGATAGAAATTGATCCCTCCATCTCTTCTAAGGTCTTCCTTGGATCTCTTCGCCCTATGGGTCTGTAGTTCAATAACTTCAGAGGTAGTCTATTGTTCGGTATTTTAAGAAGATGTTCATGCCAATTATTTTTGGTATATTTGAATGTTTTCAGTTATTGCTGATGTGTTGAGTGCTTTGCGGATATCTTCATTACGCATATGTTTGTAAAGTGTATAACCCGCTAAAGGTCTTTATAACTTCATTTCTGCAGCTACTATCCTATTTAATTTACCTGTAGTAAGAGTCCAGGTTTCAGAACCATAAAGTAGAGTCGGAAGAGCCATTGTTTTATACAATTTTAGTATTGTATCAGGGCGTACTTTTCGAAGAAGATTATTTTTTATTGCTCCTATAAGGTTTTGGAATTTGACCAATTTTATGTATATGTCTTTACATGTGTCGTAGGAAAGGTTGCAGCCAAGATAAGTAAAATTATTAACTTGTTCTATTATATTGTTGTTAATAACAATTTTAGTTCGTATCGATATTTTCTCTTGAAATACCATAGTTTTTGTCTTACCGAAATTTGTAAATTATAATGTTGGGTTATATTTGATAATCCATGTACTGCTCTTTGTAGGTGATCTTCAGAAGTAGCCAATATTACTCGAACATCTGCATACATTAATGTATTGAGGGGTCGGCCATCAATCATAAAGTGTGATTGTGATTGGTTTTGCCATAATTTTATGATTTCATTGGTATATAAATTAAATAGAAGAGAGCAAAGTGGACAGCCTTGTTTTACACCTTGGGTTATTAGTCTATCGGATTTGCTGACAATTGAATAACATATACTGTGTTTCAATCTTAACTTTTAGTACATTAAAATCCTTTCCCTACCAATAACTTACGTAACTGAACGCTGACGGCCCCCGTCCCTGATTTAGAAGTTGGCGCATAAAAATCTTAAGTATAGCTGCGGAAGGTATATGGAATATGGGATCGGAAAAGGAACGCCGATATCTTAAAAGAATTGAAGACTATGCCAATTTTGGAATATACTAAACAGTACCAACTAAATTGGAAACACCATCTTGAAAGAATGAGTTCAAATCGGATCCCCAAAGCTGTTTATAATTATATACCAAAAGGACGAAGATCACTGGGCCGTCCTATGAAACGCTGGAGGGAAAATTTTCTATAGGATCGTAACAAGCCTTGGCCAAATACTTGGAAGGAAGAAGAAGAAGAAGAAGAAATTTACCTAGATGGTTTATGTCACGTAAAATAACCTCAAATCTGAAATGAAAAACTTCTGAGTAAACGCTTTCGGTCCTTTAATTGCGAAGCTAATTTTTTTTTGAGATATTAAATAACGCCATTGTGCAATAGTATATTACGATGCGAGGTTGGGAAGTGGTTATTACAGAAGCAAGGAAATTATTAAAAACCGAGTGATAGCGAGATTTTTTAATTTCGTATATTCTCTAAAATACTTCACAAACGTGTGTTGTACATTATTTTTTTGCACGATAGTGTTTTCAAAATAATAAATATCATCATCATCATCATCATAGTACATTCACGATTTTAGGCCATTTGTTGACCTGTTTCGGCCTCAAGAGAAACACCATCCAGAAGTCTTTTGAGTGGACGTCCTGGTCTTCTTCTTCCTGCAGGTTGATATCTTAACATTAGTTTGGGTATTCTGTGATCTTCCATTCGATGAACATGTTGTATCCATCTTGACTTATAATCAGAAATTTTGTTTTCTAAAGATTCCATGTGTAATTCTTCTAAGATGTCTTCATTTTTTTTGTGATCTAGTAGTGTGTATCCTGCAGTCCTCCGAAGATATCTCATTTCAGCAGATCTAAGTCTCTGTATATCCTTCTGTTTCAACGTCCATACTTCGCTACCATACAAAAGAGTTGGAAGAGCCAGTGTTTTATACACTTTCAGTCTTGAATGCTTTTGGACTAACTGTGGCTTGAAGATAGAATTTATTAACCCTAAAATTCTTAAAAATTTAGATATTTTTGCATTTACATCCTTTTCTTCTTCATATGAGATATTGCATCCTAGATATGTAAAATTATTCACCTGACTCCAAAATTTTATTGTCCAGTACAATTTTACTTCTGACAGGATCTACACCTTGAAATGCCATAATTTTTGTTTTTTCTGTAGATATCTTTAATCCATATTCTTCTGTAATTTTGTTAAGTTCATACAGACCTTTCTGTAGATTATCTTCGGAATTTGCTATTATTATTTGGTCATCTGCAAACAGTAGGGTGTTTAATTTTCTATTTTCTGATATTCTTATTCCAAATTTATATGTTTTGTTCCAGCAACATATTACTTCATTGATATAAATTGCAAACAGTGTTGGGGATAGGGGGCAGCCTTGTCTCACACCACGATTTATAATTCCTTCTTCAGAAAATCTGTTATTTAATTTAATCTTTATGGTGTTGTCTTTGTAAATATTTTGTATGTTCTGCCGAAGTAAATTTGGTATATTTCTGTCTTCCAATATATTTAAGAGTTTTGATCTCTTGACTGTGTCGAATGCTTTTTCAAAATCTATGAAAGCAAAATGTGTTTCTAAGTTGAATTCTCTTCTTTTTTCAAGCAATAGTTTAACAGAAAATGCTGAATCAATACAAGATCGTCCTTTCCTAAATCCATTTTGACATTCCATAAGGAATGTTTCACTGAAACTTTTCAATTTTCCATTTAAAATGTCTGCATAAATTTTGTGTAGCATGTGTTTAACAAACTGATTCCCCTATAGTTGTCCATTTTTCTCTTGTCTCCTTTCTTGAACAGGGGTATAACAATGCTTGTCTTCCATTCTTGTGGTATATCTGCATTTTTGAATACATTATTAAGAAGGACAACAGTCTTTCATGGAACTGTTTGCCTGCATATTTGTACAATTCAGAATTCAAGCCATCTGTGCCAGTTGCCTTCCCATTTTTTAATTTCTTTAAACTATTGTTCAATTCTTCCAATGATATTATGGAATCTGTCTCATTATTATTTCGGAAAATTGTATCTTCATAGCTATTGTCAGTCCAAAGACTTTTATAATAATTGAAAAAATCTTCTTTTGTTACTCCGCAATTAATTTTGGTAGATTCTTTAATATCTTTATTCAAATGTTTTAATATTTTGAAGGCATTAGGTTGGAGCTTATGCAAATCTGATTCTAAATGTGTAACAAAATTTAACCATGTTTTCCTATGTCTCTTTCTTATTTCCCTCTTAACAATAGCTCTACAGCGTTTGAATTCTATTTCATTTTCTACTTTCTTTGTGTTCAAATATTTTTTATAAGCTGCATTTTTTTCTTCAATCAATTGTTTTATTTGATCATCCCAGATTTTTAGAGTTCTATTTCTTCTTTGTTGTATATTTACTTTTCCTAAAGTTTCATTAGCTGCATTTTGAATTATCATTTTAATGTTTTTCCATTCTTCTTCGACATCATTACTTTCTGGAGTTGTAGCCATATATTGCTGAATTCTTCTCGAATATAACCATTTAATGCTGTCATCATAAAATAATTTTACCTTGTACTTTTGTTCTATGCTCTGTTGTTGTTTCTTCTTTTTTAACCATCTTGGTGGAAATCTTATTCTTGCTTCTACTAGGTAGTGATCTGAACCAATATCATATCCTCTGTAGGCTCTGACATCGAGAAACAATTTAAAAATCTTATTATTTGCAATGAAATAATCAATGATTGATTTTGAGTCCTGACGATGCCAGGTATATTTATGTATGTTTCTATGATTGTAAAAGGTATTCGTTATTTTCAGTTCATTGTAGATAGCAAAATCTGTTAATCTTGTCCCATTCCTATTGCTGGTTGGTTCGCCAAATGTTCCAATATTATTGTTGACTTGAGCATTGCCCACTCTGGCATTTAAATCTCCTATTATGAGAATGTAATCATTTCTATTAATTTTGCTATAAATTTCTTGTAATATTTTATAAAATTCTTCATTGTCTTCTTCACGGCCTTCCTCTGGTGCATATACACCAAGAACTGTCAAATTACCTCTATTTATTTTCAGTCGAAGCTCTAATATTCTTTCATTCCAGTAAGTGTAGTGTTGAATTTTATTTCTTATGGTTTTATTAATCCAAATCATTACTCCAGCTTGTCCATGGGTTTTCCTGTCGACACCGCTATATATTTGTACATAATTTTGTGTTTCTTTCGTTCCTTTAAGTTTCTTCTTAGTTTCTGTAGTTACTGCAATATCAATGTTTCTATTTTTAAATATACTGTCTAGTTCCTCTTCTTTTTCATGGATGCTTCGGACATTCCAGGTTGCATATCTTACAATATCATTGTGCCGTTTTCTTTTAACCATATTTCTTTGCTGTGGGTCGTCATATTTCAATTCCTTCTGGCTTTTTTCGTGTTGAGACTTGAAAGTAGTTTTGAAGTTCCTTAGGACAGGTTACTGGCCCGACGCTAAGTAGTCCAGTGGTAGGGCTGCTACCTTTTAGTCTCTGGACAGACATTAGGATACCGCATTTACTCAGTACCTGATGGAACGGTTATACCGCCGTGACTCGGTCCTCAGAGCCTCGTTTGTGAAAACAGGTTGTACCACGAGAAGGTGAGGATGAGAATTGGGTAGGAGAGGTTATACACACGTCACTACCCCTTACAACCCAAAGTAAAGTGATCCCACAACAGGCCCGGAGGCACTTGGGGTAGTAGAAGGTTAAGGCTCCCACTTTTTCTAGACAATCGGCACTTTATGTCAGCCGGGTTGTCAGCCCTGCGTGACGGCCGCCTTTACCCCCAGAACAAGCGTCCGGTACTCATTTCCGTTAGAGGCTGAGTCGACCGCAGGGCCATAGTGCCGCCAGAGGGTTTGGGTCAGTTTAAAAATCCTGACCCCAACGGGACTTGAACCCTCGACCCTCCGGCTTGTAGCTCAGTGCCTTAACCACTACGCTACGGCGTATAGTAAAATAATAGCATCTTTGTTGGAAATATTTACGTTCAATATAAACGACTGACTGACGTTAGCTGTCTGGTCAATATATATACGGTCAATCCATCTGTAGTAATTCTGCCCGAGGGCAGGTCTTTCACTGCAATCATAGCATTTTCATGCTATGCTTTGCAGCTTTACTAGGGAATTATAGGTGTGATGGTTTCCCGTTGCTTTCCACACCGGTGAAGGATGATGATGATAATGATGGCTGGATGTTTTTTGGGAACCGTTGAGCCCTAAGCTTCCTGACATTTGTCTTACAGGTGAGGAAAAACCTCACTCAGGAGCCTGTCCCGACCGGGAATCGAACCCGGGCCCGCTGCGTGACAAAGCAGCACGCTCCCTCGAGACCACAGCGGTGGACCTATATACGATAAATGCCGAAAATAATAAAGTTGAGACTACAGAAGGCCTTGATACCAATCAGGCATAATATGGCGGCAAGTACGAATTTATTATTTTATATCGTTTCAAATAAAGTTCAGTTCATTTAAAATGCCGTGATTTGTTTCGTATAATGTATATTAACATTACCTTTCGGATATATTTTTGTATATACATTGTATGTAGAATACATAAAGGGCAGTGATTTTACTTCCCGTCCTAGGTACGTAATTTGTAATATTACAGTATAGTTATTTGGGGCACGCCGTAGCGTAGTGGTTAAGGCACTGAGCTACAAGCCGGAGGGTCGAGGGTTCAAGTCCCGTTGGGGTCAGGATTTTTAAACTGACCCAAACCCTCTGGCGGCACTATGGCCGTGGGGTCGACTCAGCCTCTAACGGAAATGAGTACCAGACGCTTGTTCTGGGGTAAAGGCGGCCGTCACGCAGGGTTGACAACCCGGCTGACATAAAGTGCCGATTGTCTAGAAAAAGTGGGAGCCTTAACCTCCTACTACCCCAAAGGCCTCCTGAGGCCTGTTGTGGGATCACTTTACCTTTACAGTATAGTTATTTACAGGTTGGCAACCCCGAAATTTAGAAATGGAACTTTGAATCATGGTCGTCACTCCTGTAAGTACGACAGAACGCACTATCGTGAAAATTGTATATTACGTTGCAAAGTTGGGAAGTGGTATTTACAGAACCGAGGAACATGTTTAAGAACCGAGCGAGAGCGAGGTTTATAATTTGTGAGATTCTGCAAAGCACATCACAAACGTGAAGTGTACATTATTTTTTGCGCGATGGCGTTTTCAAAATAATAAATAGTAGTAAAATAATAACATCTTTGTTGGAAATATGTGCTTGCATTATAAACAATTGAGTAATGTTTAACAGTGTGGGCAATGTTTATTAGATGAAAGTACTGGAGGCCGTGAGACCATTATTATTGATAGAATGGCGGCAAGTACGTATTTATTGTTTTATATTGTTTCTAATAAAATTCAATTCATTTAAAATGCAGTGATTTGTTTCGTATAACGTATATTAACACTACATTTTGGATAATATTTTTTGTATATACATTGTACGTAGTGTACATAAAGGGCAGTGATTTTACTTCCCACACGTGGTTTGTAATATGTAATATTAGAGTATAGTTATTAGGTTGGCAATCCCAAAATGTAGGAAGTTGAACTTTCAATCATGATCGCCATTGCACTATCGTGCAAAAACGATTATTGTGGTATATGCAGTAAGAATAAAACAAGCGAGCGAGTGGGTGCGCAACAATTTGCAATCATGTTGTCAAGCATGAGTCACAAGCGGCCTCCATCAATTGAATTAGATTCATCAAGTTGTGAAGCTTTGTGGCGCTACGTGTATCAAACGTCTATTAAGGAATGTAACGGCATGTAATATTACATACAAGAGTTCAAACTGCAACACAACAAAATTGTCTAGTCTCTTCAAATTCCAGAAACTCCGGATAAACGGAAAATGTTGATAAACAATAGAAAATTCCTAAAAATAATATCAAACCACGCTCATTAACAAATAGGAGAAACAAAAAAGGTCTGTACATTGACGACAAATGTTGCGTGCTAGAAATTGTTCTACAGAGAAATGTGAAGAGAAAGCCTGGGAAACTGAAATAACTTCGATTCATTTGTAGAAATAACAAAGAACATTGATTGACTATACTATAATATGGATTTATCAAAATCTTTTCAAAGTTTTCTAATTTCTTTGTTTTTTAATAATCTATATCTTAACATCAACAAAAACGTACAGAATTAAAACTAAAAACATCAAAACTTAATTGGCTCATAGGACACAAATCAAAACTGAGTCTAGAAAATAAACTTCTAATATATAAAACTATACTCAAGCCTATTTGGACTTTCGGTATTCAATTATGGGGAACTGCCAGCAATTCCAATATTGAAATTTTACAGAGATTTCAGTCTAAGACCCTTCGTTTATTGTTGCTGCTCCATGGTATGTAAACAACGCCACCATTCATCATGATTTAAAAATAGCTACTGTAAGAGAAGAAATAGAAAAGTACAGCACTCGATATCTAAGGCGACTAGAAGTTCATCCTAATCATCTTGCAATCAATCTTCTAGACAACAGTGAAGAAATAAGAAGAGTAAAAAGAAATAAAATATTAGAACTTCCTTTCATTTTCACATAAAATGTTGTATAATGGAGTGCTGTCAATGTGCAGTATTCTCCTAACAAGTTATGTCTCTTAACAAATTTACTTATTGTCTTTTCAAAATAGATTGTAAATTAGTAATAAAGTTATTAAAAAAATATTTTAACACTCTGAGTTGTTATTTACTATTTTATACTGATCTTTTGTTTACTTGAATGATAAGTTTTACATCTGTAGATGATGAAATTTTGCAAATAACTCATCCATCGGTTCATAGCCGCGCGGACGTAAGCTCTCCATACATCCCTATCCTAAGCGAATGTTTTCCAGTCATGTCCTGTATAATCTACTTCCCTCAAATCGTGGTTAACGTTATTCACTCATCTGATTATTGGTCTACCAACTGGGTGTTTTCCATCTGGTTTTCTTACGAGAAGTTTCCATGCCCCTCTATCATTCGTGCCACATGTCCTCCTCAACGCAGTCTACGAGACGTAACTCCTCTTATTATATCTAGTTTCCTATATAAAAATCACGTAGCCCACTGTAATGTGGTCTTCTCAAATACTCGTAATATTTTCTCCTCCCTTAAAGTAAGCGTCCATGTTTCGCATTCATATAATATAACTGGGAGAATACTTACTTACTTACTTACTCACTGGCACTATCGAACCCGTAGGTTCATGGCCGCACGGACATAAGCTCTCCATACATCCCTATCCTGAGCTAATGCTTTCCAATCATTCCCTGTATAATCTACTTCCCTCAAATCATAGTTAATGTTATTCTCCCACCTGATTCTTGGTCTACCAACTGGGCATTT
Source organism: Diploptera punctata (assembly GCA_030220185.1). NCBI lineage: Eukaryota > Metazoa > Arthropoda > Insecta > Blattodea > Blaberidae > Diploptera > Diploptera punctata. The sequence goes on along the minus strand of JASPKZ010009837.1, from coordinate 542,911 downwards.
TCCCTCTGGCTTTCCTACAAGAAGCTTCCATGCAAGTCTTTCATTCCCCATACGTGCAACATGTCCTGCCCATCGCAGTCTACGGGACTTAACTGTTCTTATTATATCTGGCTTCCTATAAAGACCATGTAGTTCATTGTTATGTAGTCTTCTCCATTCACCTCTCTGTTCATCTATCTTTGGTCAAAAAATTTTCCTAAGTACTTTATTCTCAAATACTTGTAATCTCCTTTCCTCTCTTAAAGTAAGAGTCCATGTTTCGCACCCATATAATATAACTGGTAGAATAATAGTTTTATATATTTTCAGTTTAACGTTTTTTGAAAGGAGTTGGGACATCAAGAGTCTCTGCAATGCATAATAGCACGCATTTCCAGAATTGAGCCTATGTTAATTTCTTTCTTTTGTGCATATCATTCCTATTTGTTATTATTGTTCACTAGGTATTGAATTCAGCCACTTCCACTTCCTCAAAATTTCCCTCATTTGTCATTAGCTGTCCATTTCCCATTATATAATGTATTTCTACGTGTGAACCGTATATTTTATTTTTATTGATATTTTTACTTCCAGTCCTAAGTTCTTAGTGTTACTCAATAGTGTGTGCGTGTTGTCCTTTAGTATCTCCTCGCTATCGTCCAACAATACTACAATCATACAGCATAAACCTAACAGCTAGTTTATGCTGATGATGTAGTATTGTTGGCCGATAGCGAGGAGATACCAACAGTTCTATATCTTTTTTTCAGTGTAACGTTTTTTTGAGAGAAGCTGGGACTACAAGAATTTCCTGTAATGCAAAATAGCCACTCATGATGAAATATTGTACATAAACTATATTCATAGGGCTGTTCAATACACTTTTTTACGGAGTAATTGTATCGTTTAAAATATTTTAGGACGTGGAGATTTTATGTATGTGTGTGTGGGTGTGTGTGTGTGTGTGTGTGGTGTGGTGTCAGGCAAGAAATACAATAAGTAACCAATAAACGGATATCTAGAATTTATCAATAATTCTCTATTGCTATGAAATGCTCCACAAAGATCTTTTTGACAAATCGATCATATCATATGCAAATTGACAAAGTCAAATAGGACTATTATGTGATAAATCTGCATGTATGATTTTCGAATTATGTTCATTTTACAATAAAATACAATACAAACCATATGTTTACAAATAAATACGGGCGGAATTACTATGGATATAATAAATAAATAAATAATATATATATATATATATATAACTTATATATATTTACCATTTATTATAGACTTGGATTCAATAATTTATCATAAGTAATGCCACGAGTGATTTCCAAATTATCTAGAGAATTTGGAAATCAAGAGTGGCATTTGTTAGGACTATTTAACGAATAAAATTAAGCTGTTTACTCACAAATCATTATTTAAATATAGTTATTTTAAAATATTTATATATTTAATGTAAACTGCGATGTTTGAAAACAAATGAGAAACGATTGGTACGCTTCATCTGCTTCTTTTGTTTATCACTGCAACCAGATCATACTATTTATTGATAAAGGAACGCAATATTTTAAGAATGCTCTCTAGTGGAGAAAAAATGAAACACATCAGACTGTATATTAATTCATTTCTGATGTATGATGTAAATATTACAATTATATTTTTCTGGATTATTACCTGGGAAAAAATGCAATTAAGAAAGTGCAAACAGTGGTTTCTTGTTTTGGTGGTATAATCAATTGCTACAAATGTTTTTATATTAACTCCTGCAAGCGCTATGTGTTGACATCCATGCACTATATATACAATCTGGTAGCCGTATTTCTTATAGAGTCAGTCACTGCAAAGTAATGGTCAGACATGTTCAGAATATTAAAAAGGAGGAGCCTTCTTTAATATGGTAAATTTAATATTGATAAATATTTGGTGAAACACGACTGTGATTGGTTGTAAAACAGAAATCATTGAAACGTGATTGGTCATTGACTCCCATTTGGGGCATGAGTTAAATAGTCCATCAGAATATTTTGCGAATTATTAGTTTTTCCTTTCATTAAGAATGATGAATAATACTTGAGTATTGCACTATTATATCCCATGTCCTACATAAAACTGTCATTGTTTTGGTGACACACGTGGCTCTTTTTTTTAAGTGGATAAATAACCTTTTTTAATGTTCAACAGAAATGTTAAACACGTACAATAATATTGACCTAGAAAAATTTGCGTGATGTATAAAATTCCATTATGCCTTTTCTGATTTTGTGCTGTTATATAACCCATTCGCCTCAAAAGACGAGGTAGACTCGCCGCCAGTTAATTGGCCTTCAACTCAGAAGACGATGTACACTCGCTTAACTCTGCTGTTACATATTTTGTAATATTTTGTATATCCCTTGGCAGGGTAATCTTTTGTTAACATTTATGAATAGTAGAGGAATGTGTTTTTGCCTTTACCCTCATTGTGATCTCAAGTATCGTTATCTTTTGTTTGTTTTGAATGCCTGAAAATAGACAATATAATTTACGGTAACTTAAATCCGATTTCTAGGGAAATGCATTGAGCATTTAAACCTGAAGCGAATGGGTTAATACTTCCTCTTTTTTTGTGTGTGAAATGGACTGTATTATTTGTAGATACACATAGGTCCTAATTCTTCCGCTAGATTTTCAGTTGGATTTGTCTTGTAACGTTTAATGGCAGATGTAACAAATTGTATAAAGTTATATATTTTTTTGGAATGGGTCCAGATGTGTTGGACATTTAAGATCACGTATCCTTTATATTATCTTTTAGTAGCAAATTGCAGGCAATCAGAAATACGGCTTGGCTTATGGCGCACTTTCATAGCCTGTAATAGTGATTGTCTTCTCCGCATTCCACAATTTAAGAGCTGAAATTTCTGAGGGGCAAAGTGCCAAAGAAAAGATGTCGACGTAAAAGGTAATGGCGGTGAAGACTGTTAAGCTAAATTACTTTTCATTTTATAGCAACTTACGATAAATCGTTCATTTTTATAGACTGTAAGACAATGTAAATATGTATAGAGAGCTATAAAATAACACTACTTTTCGCTAAATGTACCGTACAGCGATTTTGATTATTTTTTTATTCTTTTATATTTTGAGGTGCAGAGAAATGCGTCTTAAGCTGAACATAATGTTTTATAAGACGAATATTCTCCACATACTACATAAAATCGAGTTCATAATGTTTGAGAAATGAAACGTAAAATATATTGTGTGCACATTTTAAAATGTTTCATTTACCGATAAATTTACTTTTATATTCTTAAAATAAACTTCTGAATTGAAATTAAATATTTTAATGAATTAATGCAGTGTTCCTGAATCTGGATTCGCAGAACAGAGGGGATGCATGAAAACAAAGAAGTGGGAATGGGAATAATGCCGATTTCAATTTACATATTCTAGGGAAAAGTAATTGCGGCCGCTAGAACAATTTTCAATTTTTTTTACTCGAACCAGTCTTAATAGCCCGATATTTCCACTTTAGAGGCCTCAACTTATTTTTGTATTCAAATGTTTCAGACAGAGTTTCGTTACAAGAAATAAACAGAAAAAAATGGAGGCTGAGAAAGTTTTTTTCTTACATTTCGCCCACTCCTAATCGTCGATTTTACTGTTTAATAAAGTCAATCTATCTTTTCTTAACTGACTTACATGCCGAATTTGGTTACAAAAATTACTGCCCTAGATGTTGATATATATATATATCTCCATCCATAGTAATTCTGCCCGAAGGCAGGTCCTTCACTGCAATCATAACATTTCCATGCTATGCTTGCAGCTTTACTAGGGAATTTTAGGTGTAGTAGCTTCCCGTTGCTTACCACAATATATATATATATATATATATATATATGTGTGTGTGTGTGTGTGTGTGTGTGTGTGTGTGTTAACATCTAGGGTATGTATATATGTAGCAGCGAAAATTATATATTAAATTCCAAAATCAAATCAAAATTGCAAGTAGTACAGATGAGATTTTTACGTCCGCTCTTAGGTTTGAGAAAAGCGGACAAGCAAAGAAACACAGATACACGCGATAAATTAAAAGTTAAAAATATAGTTAAAGAAAATTCACAATTATCAAAGCAGTTGGTTACAATATGTCCAAAGAATGGACCAATCTCGCTTTCCTAAATTAGCCTAGCAGTATGAAGCTGAAGGACGTCGAGATAAGGAAGACCAAAATTAAGATGGACTGACTAACGACTTCTCCTAGGAACAGACTCACAAGACCTAAACCTCAATAAGTGTATATATATATATATATATAATATATATATATATATATATATATATATATATGTGTGTGCGCCGCGTCATAGCCGAATGGTTAAGGCAAAATAGCTTGGCGCAGAGCTACGGGACTTGCGGTTGTTTGGGTCTCCATGGGGCAAGAAATTTTCTCATGGAATTTATGCCAGTATAGGACCGGTGCCCACCCAGCATCGTGAGGCATTAAGTAGCGGCTTCAGTTGAGAAAACCACCTGTAATGCTGGGGACTCGACATGCTGACTACATGTCACCCCTACACTGGCTGGATGATTGTCTACCTCTGTGAATAACACATGTGGATGTGAGGCAGCAGCCGGCTGGTAGGCTAAGGGTATTCTAGGCCTGTTGCGTCGTATATATATATATATATACTTACTCACTGGCACTATCAAACCCGTAGGTTAATGGCTGCGCGGACATAAGCTCTCCATACATCCCTATCCTGAGCTAATCCTTTCCAATCATTCCCTGTATAATCTACTTCCCTCAAACCATAGTTAATGTTATTCTCCCACCTCATTATTGGTCTACCAACTGGGCGTTTTCCCTTTGGCTTTCCTACAAGAAGCTTCCATGCAAGTCTTTCATTCCCCATACGTGCAACATGTCCTGCCCATCGCAGTCTACGAGACTTAACTGTTCTTATTATATCTGGCTTCCTATAAAGACCATGTAGCTCATTGTTATGTAGTCTTCTCCATTCACCTGTTTGTTCATCTCTCTTTGGTCCAAAAATTTTCCTAAGTACTTTATTCTCAAATACTTGTAATCTCCTTTCCTCCCTTAAAGTAAGAGTCCATGTTTCGCACCCATATAATATAACTGGTAGAATAATAGTTTAACGTTTTTTGAAAGGAGTTGGAACATCAAGAGTCTCTGCAATGGATAATAGCATGCATTTCCAGAATTGAGCCTATGTTTAATTTCTTTGTGCATCTCATTCCTATTTGTGATTATTGTTCCTAGGTATTTGAGATATATATACATACATATATATATATATATATATATATATATATATATATATTAAGAACTTATTTTGGTTAGGTCGTTTGAACCTGTTCCTATGAGATCTAAAGATGCGGTTGATCAGTCCGTGGTCGTTTTTGCTGCATAGTAAGTCGGATCAATTAAGTTTTGAAAAAAATAAAATAAAAACGTTTGCACGGTTTCTGCACAATTAAAATTTAAACTTCACTCAAAATGTATATTAATCAACTAATTAGATTATTAAATAGCATAGTTGGGAAAAACATTTGTCTTATAATAATACTCTTTTTTTATCCTTCTTTGGAGCCTCAATATTTAACTTCCTTCAGAATTCGCTAGAACCATGTTTAATTGATTTTATCCTATTCTTTAGAATGTAAGGTATTAACCTCGATCTTTATCTTGAAATAACGAACAATGATAGGGAATAAAAGGCAATCTTGTGGTCAAGAAAATCTCTTTAATGCTACCTGCACGTCTGGTAAAAATAGTATTTTCCTAAGCTAGGAACCAATAAAGACAGGTAGAATGGAACCGACGTCGTCACAAGGATTCTAAGTGTAATAGATGTAATGATCTGGCCTTAGAGTTTCCACGTACTGTGATTAGACGTACACTTTCTTGACCCTTTTGTTCGCTGGGAAACATTGATTTCTTGAAGGGTGATTCCGACCACCTTTCTACTCGCTATCCACCTGGAAAAACACTAGACCACTACAAAAGCGCTCTGTGTTGATACAGTATACGAAAAACGTTACACAGAGATGGGGCTCTTTAACTGATGGACTGTCTCCTCTGTAGCTAACATTGCTAAAGGAAAATGTCGATATTATGTGTTAAATCGCATAAATTATAATATTCAAATCGTCCATCGCTGTGGTCTCGAGGTAGCGTGCTGCCTTGTCTCGCAGCGGGCTCGAATTCGATCGACGGTCGGGACAAGTTTCCTGAGGGAGTTTTTTCGGGGTTTTTCCTCACCTGTCAGGAAGCTTTAAGTCCAAACGGTCTCCGAACATCATTTGGCTATCATTATCATATTCACGTCATTTAGATTAAGTTTAGGATTAAGGCCTCTCCTGGCGCATCATTAGGTATCATTCATCATCTGAGCAGCGTAATTCCGCCTTCCAGGTGCCCCAACCTCAGAAGTGGGTTAGAACAACGCCGATGTCAGGAGAGAATACCAGAAATGTCGTAATGGCGACCTGGTGACATTGAATATATATATTCTATTCTATAGTAATTCAGTCCGAGGGCAGGTCTTTCACTGCAATCATAGCATTTGCATGCTTTACCAATGAATTGTAGGTGTGGTAGCTTCCCGTTGCTTTCCACACCGGTGATGCATGATGATGATAACGATAAGGATAATGATGATGATGGCCGGATGATTTTCGAGTACCATTGGGCCCTAAGCTTCCTAACATTTGTCTTACAGGTGAGGAAAACCCCCGAAAAAAACCTCACCCAGGAGCCTGTCCCGACCGGGAATCGAACCCGGGCCCGCTGCGTGACAAGGCAGCACGCTACCTCGAGGCCACAGCGGTGGACTCAAAACTATATAGATCCCTATATATATGTCAATCGTCCAATGTGATAAATTTACGTATGTGCCCAACATATTCTCGGAAAACGAAAACCTTGACTGTGTTTTTTTTTTAACACAGCAATATTATAGTCCCCTATTTAGATATCCACTCGACTGAAAGAATATATTATTCTGTACCACTTCGTTTTCATAAGTAATGCCACGAGTGATTTCGAAATTATCGATAAATTCACGACTCACGAAGTGAGGAGTGAATTTGTCTAGAGAATTTGGAAATCAAGAGTGGCATTTGTTAGGACTATTTAACGAATAAAATTAAGCTGTTTACTCACAAATCATTATTTAAATATAGTTATTTTAAAATATTTATATATTTAATGTAAACGGCGATGTTTGAAAACAAATGAGAAACGATTGGTACGCTTCATTTGCTTCTTTTCTTCATCACTGCAGCCAGATCATATTATTTATTGCCAAAGGATCGCAATGTTGTAAGAATGCACCTAGTGGAGAAATTTATAACCAACGTTGTAGGTATTAATTAATCTCTGATATCCTATGATGTAAATATGTCAATTATATTTTTCTGCGTCATTTCCTGGAAAATAATTCGTTTAAGAAAGTACAAACAAACAGTGTTTTTTTTTTTTTTTTTGCGTTTTTATATTATCTCTTCCATGCGCTTTCTGTTGACATTCATGCACTATATATATATATATACATTCTGGTAGCCGTATTTCTTAGAGAGTCAGTCACTGCAAAATAATGGTATGACCTATTCAGAATGTTAAAAAGGAGGTGTTTTCTTTATTATGATAAACTTTAGTTGGTAAATTCTAGGCGAAACACGACTGTGATTGGTTGTAAATAAAAAATCATTGAAATGTGATTGGACATTGACTCCCATTTGGGGCATGAGTTATATAATCTCTGTAATTCTCGAAGCTGTGACATAAGCTTAGATCTTGTTTTTGTTAGTGATAAATGGGATGGTGATTGTTACTTCCATTTTATTCCTTTTCTACGGTATCTACTAGCACAGTTAACTCGAATTGTTGGATCCATTCTATCACGTCCCCTGCTTCATTTATCTCCGGACGGCAGACTCACACGTATTCCATTTCAACGGAAGTACGAAAAATCACGAATTCTAATGGATAAGGATCTCTACAATTACTAGAGCTGCACTCTCAGTAGAAATTACGTGATAGAATTCTAGAATGTGGGTTACCATCAACTAAAATTACTATAAGATACGTGTATGCAGAACGTATGGTTGTTAACCCTTAAATTGGCAAAACACAAATTTCTTCTGTTAGATATTTCAATGTGGCGGACCGCAGTGAAAACGGAATCTTGTATAAATGTTATTATTAGGTGTATTGTATAATTAGACACACATTTAAGTGGTTTATTTTTGTTCGTTTTCTTCTGATTTATTTAAAATATTAAATTAACTAAACCAACTGATGTATCTAAAAAGATACATTACGAATTTAAGGGTTAAGAGGTGTCACTGAAGAAAAATGACAATACATTAAAACTACCTTCATTAACTAACCAAAACTTGCAAAAAAAAAAAAAAAAAAGAATATTTTAATATATCTCTCCATATACAACGTACAACTAAAGGCAAACACGCACACACTATTAAATAACACTAAGAAATTGAGACTGGAAGTAAATATCAATATAACTAAATGTATGGTCACACATAGAAATACTTTATATAATTAATAATATGCTAATGACAAATGAGGGAAATTCTGACGCAGTGACTGAATTCAAATACCTAGAAACAATAATCACAAATAGGAATGTGCTGCACAAAGAAATTAAACATAGCCTCAATTCTGGAAATGCGTGTTATTATGCATTGCAGAGACTCTTGACGTCCCAAATCCTTTGAAAAAACATTAAACTGAAAATAATTAAAACTATTATTCTACCAGTTATATTATATGGATGCGAAACATGGACTCTTTAAGGGAGGAAAGAAGATTACGAGCATTTGAGAATAAAGTTCTGAGTAAAATTTTTTGACAAACACAGATAGACAGGTGAATGGAGAAGACTGAATAACAGTGAACTACATGGACTTTATAGGAAGCTAGATATAATAAGAACAGATAAATCTCTTAGACTGCGATGGGCAGGTTATGTGGGACGAATGGGGAATGAAAGACGTGCATGGAAGCTTCTTGTAGGAAAACCAGAGGGAAAACGCCCAGTTGGTAGACCAAGAATTTGGTGGGAGAATTGAGAACTATTATTGAGGGAAGTAGATTGTACAGGTGATGATTGGAAAACGTTAGCTCAATATGGGGATGTATGGAGAGCTTATGCCAGCGCGGTCATGAACCTACGGGTTCGACATTGCCAGTGAGTTAGTTATATACAACGTATAAAATGACCGTTATGCTAAATTAAGCGAATTCTTCAGCAAGCCAAATTTATGGTCCGATTTTGCTGGTTTAGGAAATATTTTATGTTTCGATTAAATAATATGTTTTCAGTTATGTTTCGAGAAAAGCAAACATGGCGACCACTATATAATTGTATATTACTGCTTCCAGGCAAACCCCTCACTTCTTAATAGTACGACTTCGCTGATTTTTTGAGAATACTTTCATCGTATTTCAGTTGCATATACAGTGTTTTGTTGTGAAAAACAACATTGCGGTCAATAGAGTGATTTTTAAATTTTCTAATGGACTGACTCTGCTGGTTAACGACTCGGTTTTACTTTTCTTAATTCATTGATATATGCTGAGTTTAGCGTTAGCAGCTGTGTATGTGTGAGTGTGTGTGTATATATATATATATATATATATATATATATATATATATATATATATACGTATAAGCCCGTGTCAGTCGCGGTGACTAGTGGTTTACATTCCCTTGCCCCTGATTCCGAGGGTCGCGGGTTCAAACACGAACAGGATCGATTGTTTTTTTTAGGATGGAAAAAAGGGGGCACGCCGTAGCGTAGTGGTTAAGGCACTGCGCTACAAGCCGGAAGGTCGAGGGTTCAAGTCCCGGCGGGGTCAGGATTTTTAAACTGGCCCAAACCTTCTGGCGGCACTATGGCCCTGGGGTCGACTCAGCCTCTAACGGAAATGAGTACCAGACGCTTGTTCTGGGGTAAAGGCGGCCGTCACGCAGGGCTGACAACCCGGCTGACATCAAGTGCCGATTGTCCAGAAAAAGTGAGAGCCTTAACCTCCCACTACCCCAAGGGCCTCCTGAGGCCTGTAGTGGGAATACTTTACTTTACTTTACTTTTACTAGGATGGAAAAAATCCGAGGAGCAAGTGCTCCGGGAGGAACTTTAAGCCGTGAGTCCCGAATCTGAAGATTTTCAGGCTCGTAAGAGATCCTTAAGCCTGAAAAAAGATACCCCTAAGCCAAATTTAGCGGTCTTTATATTCATAGTAATACCTTAGTTGCCTGCTAGATGTCTCCTTGCGTCGGTATGTTGACCACTTATCATTCATAACATCTTTAAGAAAATAAGGATAACTAAATTAACTTTGTCTAGTAAGTAACTCCTAACTAAGGAGATGCTAAGGCCCAGCATTGGCTGTCACGCCATTGTGTGTGTATTAGGGTTATAACTTTTTGGAACCCTAGAGAGTTATTACTTTTTGGACTGTTTATTGAAATAAAATATTTCCTGTGCAACGAATGGATGAACTTTTACTTAAAACCATTGAAAAAGGCCTTCATTTTACTAAGCTTCAAGAAAAGGTCACCCCAAATATATTTATATATCAATATTTAATATTAATTTGGGGGGTGGCCTTTTCTTGAATCTCAGTGAAATGAAGGCCTTTTTCAATGGTTTTAAGCAAAAGTTCACACATTCATTGTACAGGAAATATTTTATTTCACAAAAGCCCAAAAAGTTATAACCCTAGTGTGTATATACATATATTAGTCTTTAGTCATTTTCATTGTCTGCTTATGTAGATTCGATGGGAAATTATAATTTTTTAACCTTTTAATAAGAACAATCTCAACAGCTTTATACATTCGGAATTTAGTAAAATCATATTTGATTAGCTTCACAACAAGTAAGGAAAAGAGTGTGTGCCCCTTTCTCCACACAAATCTATTCATTTTCTCTGTTAACAACTAAATAAATATTAACAAGCTTCCAGTAACTGGGAAATCGAACCTGTTTCCCCTCCACACAAGACTAGTACTTTGCATTACCGCATTGAAGATTGAAAAACAACTGAACTGTTGTACCTTATACACACTGCATTTAGGTTCGATTCCTGATTATAGCATTAATCTTTCAGTAGGGCCTACCGTATATAATTCACTCAACCTGATGATGGAAACTGAGTAGTTGTTTGAAAAGTAGGGAATTTTAATTAAGAAAACTGAAATTAAAATTGACAGACTGAATGAAACTTACTGTGCCGTCTTCTTCTAGCCAGTTCCAGCGAGGACTTCAATCCTAATTGAGTCTTCTGATTTGTAGGGACACATAATATTTAACACCTAGTTTATTTTAATTTCATAAAATGCTGTAAACAGGAGAAAATTGGTACATGAATGTAATGTCTTATTGTTAATATAAGTTCAAGCATGCGCAGTCAATTTAAAGAAGTCAAACGTATTACTCATGTGCAAACAAGTATTTAGGAAGAGTGTGTGTGTGTGTGTGTGTGTGTGTGTGTGTGTGTGTGTGTGTGTGTGTGTGTATGTGTGTGTGGGACTTTCCCAAAGACAAAATAAATGATGGGACATAAAAGAAAGGATGAAAAGATTTTGTTGCAGATTGCTTGGAAGGGATTAACGAGGCGAAACGTAAGAAAGGAAAATGACGATGGAAAACGGTGAGGGGTGTGTGGGAAAGTTCTCGCCACTTGAACTCTTTTGATAGCCTCTCTAATGTTATCTGTGGAGACTTTCCTAAATCTTCTCTCGCTTAGTCTTAAAGTATTGTGACTGCTACTTTCTTTGTGGATATTTCATTGTCGTTGCTGCTATTATTGTTATTATTATTATTGTTATTATTATTCTTATTGTTATTGTTGTTATTGTTATTCTTATTATTATTATCATTGTTATTATTATTATTATTGTTATCGTCAGCAGTGGACTAGTGGTTATGCTCCTTGTTTCTGGTCGCGGGTTCAAACCCCTACCGGCATTGATGGATTTTTTAAGATGGAAGAAAAACCAAGGAGCAAGTCCTCTGGGAGGGATATAAGCCGTGGATACCTAGCCTGAAGATTTTCAGGCTCGTAAATGATCTTTAAGCCTGAATAAAAAAGGCCCCTAAGCAAAATTTACCGAATTTTGCCATCCTAGTACTACCTTGGTTTCCTAGATGTCACTATGAGGCGGAACGCTGACCCGAGCCACTCAATGACATATATAAGAAAACAAGTGTAACTAAATTAGTAAGGTTGAATTTTTTTTCCCCTGTAGGGGGAGAGAGTCTGAGTTTCGTTGAGAGAAACAAGGGCTTACAAGAATGTGTTATTATTATTATTATTATTATTATTATTATTATTATTATTATTATTATTATTAATGTCGGCCGCGGTGGACAAGTGGTTATGCTCCTTGCCTCTGGTCACAAGGGTCGCGGGTTCAAACCCGGCCGGGGTCGATGGATTTTTTAGGACGGAAAAATCCAAGGAGCAAGTCCTCCGGGAGGGACTTTAAGCCGTGGGTCCCGAGTCTGAAGATTTTCAAGCTCGTAGAAAATCCTTAAGTCTGAATGAAAAGGCCTCTAAGCAAAATTTACCGAATTTTCCCGTCCTAGTACTACCTTGGTTTCCTAGATGTCAGTATGAGGCGGAACGCTGACCACGTACAACTAAAAAAAATGACATCTATACGAAAACAAGTGTAACTAAATTAGTATGGTTCAAATTCTTCCCTGTAGGGGGAGAGCGCCTAAATCTCTGTAAAGGGAAAACATAGGCTTACAATACAATACAATTATTATTTATCGTGACCCTCATAGTATTGTAACCAGAGCTTCTGACTACAGTTCATGAGCGCTTGGTTCGATTCCCGGCCAGACTACAAGAATTTTTCCTGAAAGGAAATTATTCCTGTATGTCGCCCGCGTTCTGAAATTAGGTAAAGTTTAGGTTTAAGGACCGGCCTGTGCTTCATTATCATTTATCACCATGTTATAACTCCGTTTCTAGGCGCCGCAACTTCAGAAGTGGATTCAATTCCACCAATGCCAGGAGAGAATGCCAGAAATGATGTAAGGCAACCTCTGGTGGCACTGGACAAAATAAAATCATCGTCATCATCATTATTCATTTACCTGATAGACGTATTGAATCTACAATTATTTCTTATTGGATCTTCCATCATTTCATCTTTCATCTCGATTTTACCAAATAACCTATCTATTCTAGATACAAACAAATTGACGCATCTGTAATGGAGCAATTAGCCTGTCTTACAAGCATCGCAGGGTACGGGATAGTTTCCTGGCTAACTTACTAACTCGCTGATACTGTCGAACCTGAAATTTCATCGCCGCGAGGACATAAGCTCTCCAAATATTCCTATCCTGAGCTAATATTCTGCAATAATTTAATGTAAAATTCACGTTTCCCACCTCTTTCTTGGTAGCCAGCGACACAAACGTGACCCCAGTGAAATCGATGTAGGCCTATATATATATAGGGCCTATATATGAAAAGAAAAATGAATGCTTGTGTCGGGATTTGAACCCGAGTCTCTAAATTCTGTACGTTTAGCGCTCTAACCAACTGAGCTACTCAAGTATTCCAACACAAACATACATTTTTCTTATATATGTAGTATTTTCAATTCACACAAGAGGTAGCGGGAAGTCGTTCCAACTGACATCTAGTGGTCACCATAACAGGTAAGCAAATTTTTAAAGAGAATATTTGCTTTATAGCAGTAACGCTTATATAGAGTATGTATGTATGTATGTATGTATGTATGTATGTATGTATGTATGTATGTATGTATGTATGTATGTATGTATGTATGTATGTATACCTATATGTATATATGTATGTATGTATGTATGTATGTATGTATGTATGTATGTATGTATTTTATGTATGTATGTATGTATGTATTTTATGTATGTATATATATATATATATATATATATATATATATATATAAACGAATGTATGTATGTCTGTCCTTTATAGACTTCTAAACCGTTCAACCGATCTTCGTGAAAATTTGTATATACAGGGTTTCAGATGCTGCGAGTGTTTAACCGTTATCTATTACGTTCTAGAATCATTACGTGTAGCATTCGCAATTTTCGATATTTTGCAACAAAACTCGGAAAATCGTATTAAAATAAACCGAAGTATATATTGTCCAAACATCAGCGAAATCTGACCGTTAGAAGTGGGGGTTTACATGGAATTTGAAATTAAAAATTTTACTTTAGCAACCACCATGTTTGGTTCGTCGCACTGACTACCATATCATTAATTAACCCTAAACATTTAATTTTGGACTTAGCAGCGCACGCCGGTTATTAGCTAGTTTTAAATAAAATGCTATATAATATTTCATCATACAATGTTTAAATATATAATATCGGTAAGTATTAAGTGCAACTAAGAACCGGTAACTTTGGATGCAATCAGCATTGATTGGAGTAAATTGTGGTTTGAACTTTGGTTTTACAGTGTGGAAAGTTAAGAAGGAAGAGATTTGTAAGACATGAGGTTAGGGAAGGAAGAAGAACAAGACGTGTAAGGGAAATAAATGTGTGTTGGAGGTAGCGGAAGTAAGTTTAACAAGAGAAGCGGTTCGATCCTAGTATGTGACGTCACGTACTGTGTAGGTGGACAACAGCTGCTTCCCCTACGTGCTAGACACGCGAAGTGATATTGATTATTATTTTCTATTGAAAGTATCTAATTACTTTACTTTCTTAAAAATAATTTTATTAGTCAATAGTTAGTTTTCTTTAAGAAACTAGAAAATATTACGAGTATTTGGAAATAAAATTCTTATGATTTTTTTTAACCGAAGAGAGAAAAACAGACAAATTAATGGATAAAACCAGTAAAAAGTGAGCAACATGCTATTTATGAGATGCAATAAAAACAATTAAGCCTCGTATACATGATGGGGTGCATGGAAGCTTCTAGTAGAAAAACCACGGGAAACGCCCAGTTGGTAGACCAAGAATGAGGTGGAAGAATAATATTAACCATAATTTGAGGGAAGTAGGTTATACAGGGAATGATTGGAAACCATTAGCTCAGGATAGGGATGTATGGAGAGCTTATGTCCGCGCAGCCATGAACGTACGGGTTCAATAGTGCCAATGAATTAGTTAATAGTATAATTTATATTTTTAATCCCTCCGATTTGTTGTATTTGCATGAGAGATATACACCATGTTTCAGTCAAACCTCCCACATTTTAATTAATAATAACTCTCAAAGTATGCGGAATTATGAAATGAGGTTGATATTAAAAGAAAGAGAAATTCAAAGAATTTTTGTTTTCATTGTTGCAGTTAATTCATCTGTCTCATGTTGGACAATAATGACATAAAACAAAATGGCGACTCCTCAGCAACGAGCACAAACTGTATTCTGGTATGCAGAGACAAAGCCAATAATTACAGTGCAAAGAAATTACCGGAGAGAATATGGAGGAAATGCATCTGATAGGAAGACCATTAAGGCATGGCTTGAAAAGTTTCTGGCGACTGGAAGCGTTAAAAAAATAATCAGGAGGTGCTCGTACACGTGTTTCAGGAGAAAAGATTGAAGAAATTAGAGCAGTTTTCAGAGAAGTGCACAAAAATCAGTTCGGACAAAACGTAGCACGAAATCGTATACAGACTTGATATTGTTCGTGCTATTAATAGTGTACATATAGAGGTATTTTAGTGTGTGGCAATGAAAATCAGGAAACATTGATTCAGCTTCAAGCAAGGACAAAGTGAACTCTTGTATTATTCCTATCAGTAGATATAGAGGATTATAATCGAAACAAACTATTTCAATTGAGAATAATAAAGTTAGTATTTTATTTAACGACTCACTTAAGGTGATTAGCGACACTGTTAAGTTGTTGAAGATTTTAATTATTTATTGTGATTTCTTATACAATTAATTTTAGTTATTTTTATAATTTGGATGAGATTGAACACAGAAGGCTAAAATGGTATGGACACGTAAGTAGAATGCAGGGTGGAAGACTACCAAAGGTTGTCTATGCATGGAAAATTGGAAGAAGGAGCAGAAAAGAATGACCAAGAACAACCTGGAAGAATAACATTCAAAATTCAATGAGGAAGTTTGGTGTAACAGATGAAGACATAGAGGACAGAGGACAATGGAGAACTTTAATTAAGGGAGATCTGTGAATGTTTGTTGCAAACTGATAGTCTATAAGTCCGTAGTCATTATGCATTTTTTTAAATTCATGTTAATTGCTAAGATTGGTTGGAGAAAATCCTCAATGATGAGGTAAATTCTCAAAAAAAAAAAAAATAGTAAATTAAAATTCTTCCAAATTAGGAAGATGAATAGTGATCAATAGAATTAGGAGATCTTATCAAAAGCTGAATTTCAGTTGAAGAATATTGATAAGTCTAAATTAGAACATGTCGCAAATAAGGAAATTTGAAACATAATGGAAGCAGAAGAAAGCATAATTGAAAGAATTGAGGAGAAGGAATTAAAGTGGTTAGGACATGTTTTAAGAATGGAAGATGAGCGATGGCCGAAGCAACTATATGAATGGCTTCCGAACAGAAAGAAGAAAAGAGGGAGACCAAAGTTAACATGGAAGGAAAACATGAAGACAGTAATGCAAGCTAGAGTACTAAGCATCGAAGATGCGCAATATCGTAAGCTTTGGAGATTTGGCACGGGAAGATGGCAGCAGCTGTAAAAACCCGAAGATAGAGATATTGATAAGGAATAATGTGTCATGTATTAAGCATTTGTCTAGTAATTTATTAATATAATGTAGTCTATAATGGAATAGTCGTCCAGAACAAGATTATATGTCTCTCTCTATATATATATTTTTTTTCGAAATTTGATTTTTTACTCGGACAATATTCCACGTGTCATTAACAACGATTTACCATGTAAAAATCAACATGAAAACAAAAAAAGGTACCTTTCTTCTTCTGTGTGGTTATTCAATTTTAAAACATGACTTTGAATCTGTCAAGAATTTGAATATTAAGTTTAGGTCAATAGCTGGAGCACTTTTGATTTAGACAAGTGACTGTAAAGAATGACATTGGATTTGTATGACCTGTCACTCCCAATGCGCTGAGCTAGAGTTATAACGGGGAATTCAACTTGCATTTTAATGATCTTCTCAAATCCGGCCGGACAGATGAACCGAATAAAATGAACAAAAATCACTCACAATAAAGATAAAAGTAATAAAATAGTAATATCATGCATTCTTCTTCTTCTTCGTCAGTCTCTACGACTTCCAGTGGAATGTCTTGGCCTTCTCAACTAGTTTACGCCATTTCTTCCTATCTCGTGCAATAGATTTCAAATCAAAAATCCCCATCTCTCTTAAATCCTCAATTACGTCATCCTCCCATCGATCTTTGGGTCTTCCTCTTGGTCTTGTTCCCTGTGGCTTCCAATTCAAAATATCATTCGGAAATCATCCATTCTTAGTGTATGTCCAAACCATTGTAATCTTTTGGATTTGATGAAAGTAACTATATTTCTTTATTATTCTTGAGGTATAATTCATTATTCCTTCTTAACCTCCAAATTCCATTTTCCTTTACTGGACCTAACACTCTTCTAAATATTTTCCTCTCAAACCTTAATAGTCTTAATTTATCTGCTTCTTTCAGTACCCAGGTTTCAGCTCCATAACATATGATTGGTCTTATTATTGGTGTATATAATTTGAATTTAACATTTTTTTATATTAATTTGCTTTTGAATATATCGAAATTAGCAAAATATGCTTTATTCCCTTGCGATATTCTTGTTTTGAATTCTTCAACAATATTATTATCGTTTAGTATTGTGCCTAGGTACTTAAAGGAGTTAATTTGATTAATACTGTCACTATTTATAGTTAGTTCATTCAAATTTGTTTTATTCCTCATACGTCTTAAATATTTTGTTTTATTTAAATTGATTACAAGCCCATATTTTATACTTTCGTTTTTCAATTTGTCGAAGGTTTCCAGTAGGGAATTTTTTGTTCTTGCTGTTATTATTACATCATCAGCATATGCAAGACATTGTTTTAGTCTTGTTGAAATATTTCCTCTTAAATCAAGTTGTTTTAAGACCATATCCATTACTATACAGTATAATGTCGTAGATAAAGGATCTCCCTGTTTGACCCCAGAGTTTACATCAATCAATATCATGCATTACTAACAGCAATTAAATACCTTTTTAAAATTATTTTTCACTGAGAGTAATTAATATTATAATTACAAAGAAATAAACGTTATCTCAGTCAAAACATAAATTATTGTGTCGACGTTTCAATCTCCATATGTGAGATAATTTTCAAGACATGGTCGTTTATAAATGTATTGTACATAGTTACCATCACCAAGGCAATTAAATTTAAAAAAAATATGTATGTATACAAATTACCAAAAAAGATTAATAGCAGAAATGACCTATATAAAAAATAACAAAATAAAGCATTAAATAAACAAAAAGATTTAAATGAATGGTGTGTAACATATGATTCCTTGCCAAAATATTTATAATTATAAATTGGAATTTTAAATTTATTCATTTGAATTTGTATAGGCCTACATATATTTTTAAAAAAGAAAAAAAATAATTGTCTTGGTGATGGTAACTATGTACAATAAATTTATAAACAACCATGTCTTGGAAATGATCTCACATACGGAGATTGAAACGTCGACAAAATAAATTTATGTTTTGACTGAGATAACGTTTATTTCTTTGTAATTATAATAACAATTAAATAGTTGTCCCGAAAAGAGATCTAACCCATAAACTAAAAATTGTTTGGAAAACGAAAAAAAAAGTATAAAGTTAATTTTCAGGCTATTACCTTTATAATATCATATACATTTTAATCTCTCATTCTATTGGAATAATATACAGCCAATTTTAATGAAATACAACATGCTAAAAACTAAATATTAACAATTTAATACAGATTTGAGTGCAAAAGAGATCTATCTCTATAGAGTGAAACAACGATCTACCTCATATTTAACTAAAAATGCTATAATAAGAAATAGAAAATACATATTGAACACTGTTTAAGTTGGAAAAATTCTAACTTAATCATTTTTCAGTATTTAATTTCCATTAATAATAATAATAATAATAATAATAATATAAATATGATACATTATACGGGAAACACCAATTAATATATGTAGGCTATATCTTACACTGGATAATAATGAAGTCGAGTTTAGAGCAAATATAAATTTAGATTTCTTTTAAAAGATGCCAATGTCCGGCAGCCCCTTATTTCTTGTGGTAGGGAATTCCAGTTGCGAGAAGTGGAGATGGTATATGACATGGAGTGATGTGATGTCCTATGTTGCGGTATATTAAGTAAGAGACTATGTTGTGATCTTGTGTTTAAGTTATGGTTTGAGGATATATACTGGAAACGGGATGATAAATAATTGGGAATCGAGGAATATTGTTATTGCGTTACATTCTTTGTGTCTTTCTTATTTTCACTCTATTTCTCTAAAATTCTGAATAGAATTCATGGAACTGTGGTGGAATGAATTTTCACATGTGCAATAATTGTTTTTCTGCACTGCTATTAATTACTTGACCAACTGCTTCCGCCATTTTGTTACATATAGATCACTGTTCGCTTGAAATCCAACTTTTAAAAATAAATAAAACAAGTATGGAAGAGAGTATGGACAATTTTACATGCATCACGCCGTGATACTCTCCGGATAGATCACCAATCCACTGAAAACTCAACTTTCGAATTTTTGTTGGTTAGATATTTTTTCGGGGCAACAATTCAATTATAATAGCTACGTAACCTATAGTGTCCAAATTGGAAACTTTACCTCGGGATAGGGATGTATGGAGAGCTTATGTCTGTTCGACCATAAACTTGCTGGTTTGATAGTGGCAGTGTCTTAATTAGTTAGGTCTTAAATTGCAACTTACCAACATAAAGATTATAAAGAATATGATAATCGATCATTTTGGATCAAACCCGCATTTTCCGATGAGTTTCATTTTGATACTGATTATTTAGTATGTGTTGAATGTAGCTTCACTTGATTGGACTCAAGTTTGCTGAAATAACTGTAAGTATGTTGATAAATACGATTTTTTTTTATTATTTCTTCCTTTCTCGTTTTCTTTCGTTTACACAGTCCTTCCTTTTTTGTTTTACCTTTGTTAACTTTTTTATCTTGTGCACACATACAAACACAAGACAGGACACACACCCAGACCCAAGATGGAGATTTAAAAATCCCCTACCCCGCCGGGGATCGAACCCGGGTCGCTGGAGTGGAAGGTAGGGACTCTACCGACTACGCCATGGCGACGGACAGAATGAACGGCGTTAGTTGAATGTAAGTCATGAACTTCATCTGGACAAACAGTGGACTACATTCACGGATACAGATGTAGACTATGCTAAGTTTGAAACATAACGAAAACCCGAGCTACAAATTCATGGATACAGCAATTCAACCGAGTTAATATTTAGAGACAGATACAATTGCATAACAGTAAATACTCGTACATGGACCCATTGTAGCAGGGTTGTCCAAGTATGTAGGCTATACAACAAAAGAAAGAAAAAATAACTCAAGATTTAAATTAAAATTCTTTATACCTTACCTCATATCCATTCTTCTAGTTATACCGGTTTTAAAACCTATGAGGTTTCATCCTCAGTAATATTTCGACTGATGTTATGTCGTTCATGAGAACTGCTTCTTGAGTTCTCTTATTGAGAACAGTTCTTCTAGAGAAGAGTTTCCTGGATTATTTTTTCGGGGTTTTTCCTCACCTGTAAATAAATGTTAGGAAACTTTATGGCCTAAACGATACCCGAACATCATCTGACCATTATAATCATCATTATCATATTCGCCATGTTTAGTATGAATGTGTATGTGTGTGGATCGTCTTATGTTGTGTTGTCTCGGAGGAGGCAATGACATAAACTGATCACTTGTGCTTGTTGTATTAAATAAATAAAATAACCGTCGTATTTGAAGACAGCTTTATTCCAGAAATCATAATCGCGTTTCTATGTTCTTTGGCAAAGAAAAGGTTCTTAATCTGTTGTTCTACTTTTATATAGTTTATTTTTGCTGTAATACCATGGTACTCTGCTTCATGAGGAAGTTCCTTTTTTGTGTATTGTCATGCATTTTTGTTTCATTTTACACTTCAGCAGCGATCTTTGAACAAACAACTTGGATCTATTTAATTTTCTAATCGCTTGATGTTTTTTCTGCATCAGTGCAAATGGAAATGCGGCCATTTCTTTGTTTATTTTGACAGGCTTTTGTTTTAAATACAGAATCCATAATCTTCATTAAGAGCACTATTTTAAATTATTAACGTTAGAAGATTATAGATGATTATTACGTACCAGTGAACAAAGACTACATTATCTTCTTACATGAATTTGAAGATTGCTAGTTCGATCCCTAACGAAGGTAGATTGAGAAAAATTCGAAAACGCATAAGAAGATAAAAATCGCAGAAAACGTGTTACGGAGAGTGTAGCTCATTGAAAGATTTTTTAAAATAAAAGACGTTTCTGGTAACAACAAAAAAATCCCAGGTATAGGGCTCAATCTATTTTATTGTTATCGAAGAGTAATTATATTGTATATACGCAAGGTTTACGTTATTATTATTATTATTATTATTATTATTATTATTATTATTATTATTATTATTATTATTATTATTATTATTGCCACTTGGTAGACGAGGAAGAGGACGGCCAAAAATAACATGTATTGGTGTTTTGAACTGCATCAGCGAATAAAGAGAGTTATTGTTATTATTATTATTATCATAATTGTTATATTATTATTATTAATAATGGCACCCTTCGACAAAATATTTAATTCTATGAATTGCATGAAAGGTGAAATGAAATTCATGGAATTGTAAAATAATATTTGGTAACAATGTGGTTTTATATTTCTTTTATGTTTTCCATTATTTGCAAATAACGATATTATGTTTCTATTCAGTCACAAATATTTAAATACGTTTTGTGTGCTCATTATGAACCGAACTCTGTGAACATAAAATATTTGATATTATTGTGTGTTGTGTACAATGTCTTTGTGTACAGCTTAGTGGTGCTCACAAATTATTGTCATGTTCAATGTTGCATGAAATGTTGAAATTTGACGTAGATAACAATAACGCGCGACGGTCATTTCAGTCAAAATCAACAATCGCATGAGAAATACAATGCACAGGACATGCGTAATGACACAAATTGTCACCTGACCTGAATAATCTGTGAATGAAACCGTAATTAGCCTTAGGTCATGTGAAATGTTAGGTCATCACACTAATCTGGTGTTTTAAAATATCGTTAAATAACTGTTTCTCAAACAAAACGCAATTTTTTTTACCGTTGGACTTTTTTTATTGAAATTACCCCAGGCTTATTTTGTTCAAGCCTAACAAATACACATCAGATGTCAAATGGTGTAATAGTATATTATGATGCGAGGTTGGGGAGTGGCTTTTACAGAAGCGTAGAAATGTTTAAAAACCTAACGATAGCGAGGTTTTAAATTTCCGAGATTCTGTAAAACTCTTCACAAACATGCATTGTACATTATTTTTACGCGATGGTGTTTTCAAAATAATATATTTGCTGGAAATATTTTCGTTCATTATAAACGACTAAGTCCACCGCTGTGGTCTCGAGGTAGCGTGCTGCCTTGTCACGCAGCGGGCCCGGGTTCGATCCCCGGTCGGGGCAGTTTTTCTGGGTGAGGTTTTTATCGGGGTTTTTCCTCACCTGTCAGACAAATGTCAGGAAAACTTTAAGGCCCAAACGGTCCCCGAAATCATATGGCCATCATCATCATCATCATCCTTATCATTATCATCTCATCATCATCCTGCACCGGTGTGGAAAGCAACGGGAAGCTACCACACCTACAATTCAATTCCCTAGTAAAGCTGCAAGCATTGCATGAAAATGCTATGGTTGCAGTGAAGGACCTGCCTTCGGTCAGAATTACTATGGATGGATAAACGACTAACGTTAACAGTGTGGGCAATGTTTATTAGTTGAGACTACAGCAGACCGTGACACCAATCAGTCATAAGATGGCGGCAAGCATATTTATTGTTTCAAATAAAGTTCAGTTCATTTAAAATGCAGTAATTTGTTTCTAAAATGTATATTAACACTACCTTTGGGATATATTGTTGTATGTACGTACATTGTACGTAGTATACATAAAGGGCTGTGGTTTTACTTCCCGCACGAAGTTTGTAATACGTAATATTAACTTACTTACTCACTGCACTATCGAACCCGTAGGTTCATGGCCGCGCTGACATAAGCTCTCTATACATCCCTATCCTGAACAATGATTTCCAATAATTCCCTGTATAATCTAATTCCCTCAAATCATAGTTAATGTCATTCTCCCACATCATTCTAGGTCTACCAACTGGGCGTTTTCCCTCTGGCTTTCCTACAAGAAGCTTCTATGCAAGTCTTTCATTCCCCATACGTGCAACATGTCCTGTCCATCGCAGTCTACGAGACTTAACTATTCTCATTATATCTGGCTTCCTATAAAGACCATGTAAGTTCATTGTTATGAAGTCTTCTCCATTCACCTGTCTGTTCATCTCTCTTTGGTCCAAAAATTTTCCTAAGTACTTTATTCTCAAATACTTGTAATCTCCTTTTCTCCCTTAAAGTAAGAGTCCGTGTTTCGCACCCATATAATATAACTGGTAGAATAATAGTTTTATATATTTTCAGTTTAGCAAGTATAGTTATTTAGGTTGACAACCCCGAAATGTAGAAACTTTAACTTTCAATCGTGGTCGCCATTGTTGTAAGTACGACAAAACGCACTATCGCGCAAAAAATACTATTAAATCCACCTTCCCATTAAGATTTAATTGAATTATCTGTTTAATTAAAATTGTATTGTAATTCATCTCCACTTGATATTACGTAGTAAATAGGAAAATCAGAGACATTAACTTCTTTCAAATTGATATTTTATTGTATTTGGTTTTTATATTATTCTTCCCCACACTAGCGCTACATCCACTAAAGTGATTTGCTCACTACTGGTAAAGTATTTCGTAATTCAATTTTTCCAAAAATTTTAATTCCCAAAAAACTCACTCTCAAAATTAAATTACGTGATACAGTTTTCCTAAACATTTCATTTCCAAATGTTTTGAGTTCCAAAATCAAGAACATTTTTTCCAATTAGATTATTTTTCTCACCAAGGCCTACCCTAATTTATGTTACAGACCATCATTCCATATTTTGTATTTTTGTGAACAGTTTCAGAAAGAATAGTCTAATATAGAATCTGTAATAAATTACAGCTGTTGCAAATGGGTCAAACAATTCGAAAATCTGGCAAGAGCAGACATAGAATCGGATAACTTATTTAACACAAATTCAAAATATGTTGAATAAAATGGAAGAAATGAAATTGTGACAAACGTTCGACTTATTGGCTACATTTTGTCGTTTACTTGTATGTAGTTTAAATACTTAAAAATACTTTTTGTATTTATTTTGTGAATTGTAATGCCTTGGAAAATTAATACGTATTTTTATCTTTGGGCACTTTGACTATTGAGAGACTTAGATTGGGAATAATGGGTTGGGGAATATGTCTTCCGACTTCTTTTTTTTACACATTGGAAATAGTAACATTGAATTTTGTAACGAAAAGGGATGCTTCCATATATTCAATGAATAACAGATGCATATAGCTAGGTTAGTGTTACTGTTCATAAAATTATATGCTATCTTTTATAAGGTCGTCTTGTTTTCTTGATGTACCAAAATAACAATCTCTCACATAAAGCTTCTCCGGTAAATAAAGTTTCCATCTGTTATCTGGACTTCAAATTGTATTCGAACATTTATTAATACGAACTTGAACAATTATGATTGTGTGAATTGTAGGTATTACAGCATCAAACTAAAGGAACTATTCACTAGCCAAAATATTCAATACACAAATTGATCTTAAAAAAATTAAATTCTATATATTTTCATATTATCATTAAACATTAGATAAAATAAATGCTTTATTATTCGCTGACGATGTTGTACTTTTAGCAGAATCTGAAAATGAGCTCCAAATGTTAGCATATAAATTTAAATTAATAGCCAATAGATATAATTGTAAAAATCAATAAATAAGTCAAAAGTAATGGCATTTATTGGTAAATATGGAATTAGATCAAAAATTGTACTCGATAACAAAATAATAGAACAAGTATCACATTTCCAATATTTAGGATGTGATATAACTTATAGAGAAAATAAAGATAAATAAATTTCAGGCTATTTGTGGAACCATAAAAAGAACCTTAGGTCGGAAAACAAGGAAAGATACGAAACTTAAATTATATAAAACAATGGCTGTTCCTTTGTTGTTGTATGGAAGTGAAAATTGGATAATGAAATCAAGGGATAAAAGCAGGATACAGACTGCGGGAATGCTTTTTTACGTAATGTGAAAGGATGCACAAGAGCGGATAGAATAAGGAATGAAACTATACGAGAATAATTAAATATATATAAAATTGAAGATAAAATCAGCGAAAATAATAAGAAATGGACAGGACACTTAATGAGAATGAACAACGAAAGAATACCAAAAAGAACCTTCTTCTTCTTCTTCACTTCCTGGTTTAGGCAAGAGTTGCCTGTTCCGTCTTCACTAATAGATCTAAGACCATCTCTTCCGAGGACGTCCGACATCTCTTCTTCCTCTTGGAAAATAATGGAAGATTTTATTTGGTAATCCTCTTTCTTCCATTCTTTCTACATGTTCTTTCCACTGTATCTTGTTGTTAATTATCTTTTCTTTTATGGAGTAGATCTGCAGTTCTTCACGGATATCCTCATTTTCTTATCTGGTCCATTCTAGTGCAGCCTTTTACTCGTCTTAAAAATTTCATCTCGGCTGCTTGGATTTTACTTTCTTGTTTGGTAGTGGTAATCCAAGATTCACTCCCATACAAAAGGACAGGGACCTAAAGCTTTGAGGTGGCAGCCCCACCAATGGTCTACTCTGCATAGCGTTGGTATCGCGATCAGAGAAAAACATTACTCGTATTCTTCACAATGGAAACCAAAAAGAACTTTCCTGTATAATCCCAGAGGAACAAGAGATGTTGGCCGACCACACAGAAGATGGACTCCACTTTTAACTTCGCCGGAACAGGCTGCATAGCCTAAACCTTGTAGTAGAAGAAGAAGATTATCATTAAACTAATAATTATTAAAATCTACCTTTCCCACTGTATATTTCCTAGATATTTTCTAAAGTTTTCTTTTCTCTTCCTCAAATAATATTAATAAAATAGCAAATAAAAAAAACATGGAGATTATAAGTAAGGAAATTGCAGTCTATAGATTATTAGATTTAAAAATAAAGTATATAATACGCATTTTTAAAATTATTTTTCACTGAGAGTAATTAATAATCATAATTACAAATAAATAAACGTTATCTCAGTCAAAACATAAATTTATTAAGTCGACGTTTCAATCTCCTTATGTGAGATCATTTTCAAGACATGGTTGTTTATAAACAACATGATGATCTCACATAAGGAGATTGAAACGTCGACTTAATAAATTTATGTTTTGACTGAGATAACGTTTATTTCTTTGTAATTATGATTAAAAAATAAACTAAGATATTAGAGAAAAAATTAGAAAATGGCGAATTAAATAAAAAATAGCAGTATGGAATGGAATGTACTAAACATCATGTTACCAGGATCACCTGTAGAGTACGTATGAACTATTTGCAAGAGTATCTAGGAATGCAAAAGGAAAGAAAAAACAGACTAATAAATTAATCGTTTTGGAATCGGAACGGATACAGAAGGACCCAATCTTTACGGTTAATGATGATTAGATGATTATAGTAGAGTTTATTTCATTTACTCCCTAGCAAAAATGAAATGAACAAGTATTTCGCGAGTATCATGCAATTTTAAACCATAATTTCTAGTGTCTTCAAGAAATTAAAAACTACATGTAATATCTGTATTCAATTTGGTAAACAGAGTGTTGTTAACTAACTCACTCACTGGCACTATCGAACTGGAGAACAATGGCCGCGCAGGCATAATATCTCCATACATCCCTATCCTCTGCTTATATTTTCCAATAATTTCATATATATTATTCACATTCCTTAAATCAACTGTAATGTTAGTCACAGAGGGTTATTGAAATAAATAGGTTGTTATTGCTAATGGTCCGTGACTTTACAAACCGTGTTACGCATGTTCAATGATGCGCGATTGTACAATTGTTTGTTTTCTTTATATGCACGAACAGTGTGTCATCTGCTCGTCTTTTTTAAACAAATACCTACATCGATGTTTTTTTTATTATTAATTTCATACATCTCAATGATGGATAAATCATATTTAAAGAGAAAAATTATACGCTCAGACCGGGACTTGAAAAATCATTGAGATGTATGAAATTAATAATAAAAAAACATCGAAAATAGCCGTACTGGCATTTATAATGTAATGTATAATTCCCAAATATGTCTTCTTAATATAGGAGCCGCCATTTGCAAAGATAGAAGCAAAGGCTTCAAAGCATTTGGGGCGGGAATTTCAACGTATATAGAGAAAGATTTGCGTTTAGATCGGTACTTGCTCAGGTAGCTCAAATGGTAGAGCACTTGGACTAGAAAAACCAAGGGTCCCGGGTTCAAGTCCCGGTCTGAGCGTATAATTTTTCTCTTTAAATATGAAATACCTACATATTTTTCCCCCCCTTTTCGTTTACACGTTTTTCTTTATTGTTTTACCTTTTTGTTAACTTTATTTTATTCTCACATATAGACACAAGGACAGGACACACACCCAGACCCAAGGCGAAGATTTAAAATCCCCTACCCCGCCGGGAATCGAACTCTGGTCGCTGGAGTGGAAGGTAGGGACTCTACCGGCTACGCAAAGCGACGGACATAATTAAATATTTGATATTGAGCAATGCAAGCTTAATATAACATGATAAGAAAAATAAATGCCTGGACGGAATTTGAACCCGGAACTCTGGGTTGGTACCCCAGCGTGCTATCCGTTACACCACCGGGCAAATCCATAATTTTATACAAATACCTAGTAATAAACACACGTCTGTTTTTATAAATATACACAATTGTTTAAACTCTTCAGTTTTTTCGCCCCTTGACGTTGGTATATTTTATCACGGTGAGATTATAAATAGCAGAGAAATCTCGCAGAAAACGATATACACAAGTGTAAAAATAGGAATTGAGCCACATTGTTATATGGATGATAAAAGTGACCAGTGAAAAGTTAAAAAATGAGGGATAAAACTGCTCAGAAGATGAAATGTTATAGAAGAAAAGTAAAATAGGGAATACAAAAAAAAAGATAAAATAATGAATGAAAGGATCTTGGAGGATATATATATACATACATGAATAAGAAAGTTTTCTTGGGTTTTCCACGTCTTGGATTCAAATTCGACCTCTGGCCACTGATTCTGGCGTTTCGGCATGATCCCACGTGCCATTATATATTGTAATTTAGATTTAAGACTATTTTTTGTTTGTATTTTTTTTAAACCTGGTTGAGTGGTAGACAAGGCCTTAAGGCCTTAACTCTGCCAGGTAAAATAAAGCTATTATTATTATTATTATTATTATTATTATTATTATTATTATTATTATTATTATTATTATTATCAAGGAATGATACTCGAACTTATCATTCCTTGATAATGACATGTGGGATCATGCCGAAACGTCGGAATCAGTGGCCAGAGGCCGAATTTGAATCCAAGACGCGGAAAACCCAAGAAAACTTTCTTATTCATACTTATATCCGCGAAAATCTGCAATATAACATATAGGCCTATATATATATATATATGCTATAAAGTAAAATAAATATTCTCTTTAATTTGCTTACTTGATATAGTCAGCTACTAGATGGCAGTGAAGACAGTGTTCTCGCGACATCTAGTAATAATGGAGAGTATAATACATATATAAGAAAAATAAGTGTTTGAATTGGATTCGCCTGGTAGTGTAATGGATATCACGCTGAGGTACAGACTCAGAGATCCGGGTTCGAATCCCGTCCAGGCATTTATTTTTCTTATCATACCATATTAAGCTTGCATTGCTCAATGTTAAAGATTTAATTATAACATCGATAAAGCGTCACTGCTATAAAGTAAAATAAATATTCTCTTTAATTTGCTTACTTGATATAGTCAGCTACTAGATGGCAGTGAAGACAGTGTTCTCGCGACATCTAGTAATAATGGAGAGTATAATACATATATAAGAAAAATAAGTGTTTGAATTGGATTCGCCTGGTAGTGTAATGGATATCACGCTGAGGTACAGACTCAGAGATCCGGGTTCGAATCCCGTCCAGGCATTTATTTTTCTTATCATACCATATATATATATATATATATATATAAGAGAAAATAAAAAGAAGGAGGCAATTGAGTTGCTTTTACATGTATTGAGAATGGAAGAAGAGCGGAAACCTTAGTGGATAATAGAAGCAAGAATATAAGGGAGAAGAGGAAAAAGAAGGTCAAAAAAAGAATAAGTGATGGTATCGAGGATGTACGGTAGCAAGAAAAAACAGGAAAGAAGATGAAGAATTGAAGAAAATAGCCTAAGACAGAGTAGAGTAGATTGAGGCAGTCTCAACGTACGAAATAGGGAAAGATGATTAATCAGTTAAATTATACTTTTTAAATGTAATAATGATTATGCATTATTTTTTATTAAAACGAATGATATGTCGATTTTTACAACACTTTAAATATCCCATATTCCCTTTTTTACTAACAAATAATACCATAACAGTAAATTGTGTAATTTTGTGTAATCTTAGGAAGCACTAAATAAAATTAAAATGACGCACGAAACATTCAAGAAGTCAAAATTGCTTCGTTAAATTCTTCCTTCTCATCCCTGACTCAACACATACCACACAATCATTTAAAGCATATAGTATGATAGATGGAATGTATTGCCTTTTTTCAAAAGAAAGAAAATACATATGCATTTACATTGCGCACGAGCCTGCTTGGCCGTACGTGCATTATTTTTTCATAAATAAAAAGAATAACACTAATCATAATATAAGCAAATACCTACAAATACACCTGTATCAAAAAACAATAATAGACTACATATAAGTAAAATATATGTCTACACTACATCACAATAATACATATCTACTCTCATCCATGAAAAGACCATGTGTAAATAAAAAAAGTCTCATTCTGTACATTAATATTAAAAAAAAATTGCTATAAAACAAATTAGAAAAAAACACACACACATACACCCATATACCCCCACGCACCATAGCCGAGTGGTTAAGGTAAGAAGCATATAGTAATTCCACAGTTATTTCTCTACAAACACAGTACTATTGATCATCTATGTAACATAGTCTGCCGAAATGGTGCGTAATCTAAATAATCCACATTAATGCCATCTATCTCGCCTAGCGAGAAACCCAAAGCACGATAAGTACAACACACACACACAGTTATATTGTTCTATTTTAGTTCCAATTAACACATTATTCACTTAAAATATATAAGTATTGGTTTATTGCCGTGTAATTTCTTGATTCCTATACTGTATGAGCCATACTACTGTATTTGAATGTTTTGCGAGCTTAGGGAAATAAATTGTATGATTTGAAAGAATAGAAAATGATAAATCAGATAGGTCCATAATGCTCTATCAATATCAGCTTTTGTGGACATATCTGTGGTCAGGGAACAATTGACAACCAGCAGTGAACTAGTTATATGAATTTAGGACAAACGTTTGAACTGCATTGAATTGTCCGGGGTTGTATAGGTGCCTCATATACATGGAACAATCGACTGGATTAATTGTGCTAGTAATAGGAGGGAGGATAACTATCCGCTGATAAACCTGATGATAGCTTATTTTAACAGCTGGAACAGGGGCGGATCGTTCTTCTTCATGGCACAGTCGGTGTCACAGTTCTGCTGAAAAATGTATTTTTCTTCGAGTGATATGACTGTGGTCTCGACCTTTAGCCTGCAAGTGTGACTGATATCCTTACAATTACGTAAGAAGAGACTTTTCTTATAGACTAGAGGTGGAAAAACGGAACCTTTTATTTGATTGATTCAATAAAAATATGTAATCAATTGATTTGGCGTTTACTTGATCAAATCCATTTTTATGTTAATTAAATAAAATAAAACTTTTATATGAGTTTCAAGTTTATTAAAATACAAATTCGTTACAGCTGCTTCTGTACTTTGCACCTTCTTCAGGCGAATTTTATCATGATTACAAATGAATTTTGTTATATATATATTATATCCATCCATAGGAATTCTGCCCGAGGGCAGGTCTTTCACTGTAAACATAGCATTTTCATGCTATGCTTTGCAGCTTTACTAGGGAATTGTAGGTGTAGCAGTTTCGCGTTGCTTTCCACACCGGTGATGGATGATGATGATGATGATGATAAGGATGATAATGGTGATGGTGGCCTTGTGATTTCGGGGACCGTTTGGGCCGTAAAGATTTCCTGACATTTGTCTTACAGGTGAGGAAAAACCCCGATAAAAACCTCACCCATTGATACAAATTCAAATCCTTTAATATCTTTCCTCTTTTGACTCTCCATGATACGCACGACGCGTTGATCACTAGCAGCGAAATAAGCAACCACGAGAGCATATGTAATCTGGGAGTCTGCACCACATGACATGCACGCAATGGCGAAGGGTGATAACCTCAGGTATCTAGCCCTGCGCGCACATGGACCAACCCGCACCGCTATTGGACGATTTTTGTCTATCCCGCACCTGGAGGATCCCCATTATGATACCAGATAGTGTTCGAGGTTCAACCTACCGGGTTCAAAACGGAAACCAGTCACCTCTTTCAGGAAGGATCTAAACTAATCAAACTAATATAACATTCTATAATAAACAAATTTTAAATTACGAAAATTATAGAAAACATTGGCGATACAACTTTCGTAACAAACTATTAAATGCTTCAATACAAATAAAATTCATATCAGTTTCCGTCAAGGTGAATAGTCATCAGATAAAAAATTAAAATATCTTGAAACGTCGTAAACAACAACAACTTACTTACTTACTCACTCACTGGCACTGTCGAACCCGTAGGTTCATGGCCGCGCGGACATAAGCTCTCCATACATCCCTATCCTGAGCTAATGCTTTCCAATCATTCCCTGTATAATCTACTTCCCTCAAATCATAGTTAATGTTATTCTCCCACCTCATTCTTGGTCTACCAACTGGGCGTTTTCCCTCTGGCTTTCCTACAAGAAGCTTCCATGCAAGTCTTTCATTGCCCATACGTGCAACATGTCCTGCCCATCGCAGTCTACGAGACTTAACTATTCTTATTATATCTGGCTTCCTATAAAGACCATGTAGATCATTGTTATGTAGTCTTCTCCATTCACCTGTCTGTTCATCTCTCTTTGGTCCAAAAATTTTCCTAAGTACTTTATTCTCAAATACTTGTAATCTCCTTTCCTCCCTTAAACAACTTGTAGTATAAACTCAACCTGCTGATTATGGAAATTAAATTCCGAAAGGCCTCCAGATAAAATTTTAAATTTAATATTGTAACACAGTTGAGGACGGCGGCACCTGCCACAAGGTACATATTTTGTTTTTATTGTATATTAAATGCTTGACTACATATCAAACAACTGTTCAATTTAGACTTATATTATGATAAATTAAGTATTATATCGTAAATAACTATTATGACATAGAATGCATGACACTCCACTGTAGGCGAATGATTACGGTTTTTCGTTTTCACTCCTTATGACCAAGGAACTACATGATCTTTATAGAAACCAGATATAATAAGAACAGGTTAAGTCTTGTAGACTGCGATAGGCAGGGCATGTGGCATGAATGGGGAATGAAAGAGGGGCATGGAAGCTCCTCTAGGAAAACCAGAGAAAAAAAACACAGAGTTTGTAGACCAAGAATGAGGTGGGAAGGTAACAGTAACCATAATTTGAGGGAAGTAGATTATACAGGGGTTGATTGGAAAACATTAACTCAGGATAGGGATGTGTGAAGAGCTTATGTCCGCGCGACTATGAACCAACGGGTTCGATAATGCCAGTCATTAGTTGGTTAATTATTACCAAAATGTTTCCTGTATTTGGTGCACTGGGATACTAAAATTGTATCTCCATAGACTATTTTATATGAACAGTCATAAAATACAAGCGATTTGTTGCTATTTCAAAATATTTAAATTGAATTTGAAATATGAGACAGTACAGTTTTTCCATGGAAGGAACAGTTACTTTATGGGTATCCTGATTCGATATCTGTGTTGAATTTCTGCTGGCTAACGAGGGGAATAACAATTCTACCCACTGGGTGTAAGTTAACGATTGTAATCAGTGGAAAAAAAAAAGTATAACATAACAATAACGGATGTAAAGACCGCTATAGCAAGCACTAAAGCTCAGTATTGTGAAAACAGGATGGTTATCGGATTCCCTAGTATTGTTTGTTAAATTGGAAGCTCTATTTCGTCGGCTGTAATTATACAATGGATCGAAGTTTGCCATTTATATTGCATCGTCAGAATGGATGTGCAATCTTGCTTTGATATACTTCATAGAACAAGTTATTAGATCGTTTAAAGAATGTTTAACGATTAAATTATCGTCACTAATGTATGGAAAATTTCTTGAATAAATTCATCATAAGTCATAAAAGTAAAATAATCCTATTACAGCCTTAGGAGCCCCTTGGAGCAATAGGCGGTCAAGACTCTCAGCTTTCTACACAATCGGCACAGATGCCGTGTTCAATAGTCAAGTAGAGCAACTACAAATTTCAACATGCGATATAACAAACATCTTAAAGACTTTAGATTTAATGAAGGCAAATCTAGTTTTGCAAAACATGTCATAGAAACAGGTCACCAATTCAATACCATCGACAACACTTTATCCATCGTCCATAGAGAAAACAACAAACTCAAAATTAACATTCTGGAAGAAATCGAGATAGTAAAACAAAAAAAAAAAATACTCACCTGCTAAATGAAAACTCACCCAGTGACGTCAACCCGCTTTACAGAATTATCACGAACAGCCATTACCTTTACAAGCTGATGATGAAGCATATGCTTCGGAAGTACTCCACATCACACATCCAAATTTGAGGAAGACTGAGGTCTCAGATATTATATTTTTATATTATAAATTGGAAATTGGATAGACCGACAAAATTGGCTATCAGGAATCGGACAATGTCAAAGACATTAATCAACCGATGATCTATCTACACGTGGACACGTCCAATCAGTCTATATTCGATTCCTGAAAAGCGTATTTCCGTTCCTTTCTGAAGGTTTCATTCTCAAATAACTATGTGTATATATATATATATATATATATATATATATAGATGTGTGTGTGTGTGTGTGTGTGTGTGTGTGCGTGTGTGTGTGTATTTGTGTGAATGTACATTCGTGCATCTATTATATGCATGTACATATTGTATGATTTTATGTGACTGAGATAATAACAGTGGAATATATTGATATTTTTGTTGAATATCTAGTATATGATAAAACGAGGTCCCACGAGTCTGTTTAGCCGTTCGTGATTAATCACGTTCCACAGTTTAAAATTATATAGTCTAATATGCATACACATAGGCATCTTTACCTGTCCTCTCAAGGGTCGTTGGTTCATATCAGGTTGGTTTCGATAGATTTTTTTAAGATGGAAAAATTCGACGAACAAGTCCTGCGGAAGATACTTTAAGCCGTGGCGTGGGTGCCGAGTCTTAAGATATTTCGTTATTTGTCTACACGGTACCGGCAAACAAAGGAAACGAAAATAAAAAAATAGTAAATACGTGACATTTCAAAATAATTTAAGAAATCAAGCAAAGTTATACTCGTATATATGATCTTCTCTGTCTCTCTCATATGACACTACTCATATGTTAAGAGATAAAATAAAAATATATTTATATCTAGACTTTAACTTGCAACCTACACATTTATTGACCAAGACTTAAATAGAAAATTTGTTTCATCTTTTCATAATGACAAATAATAGAAATGTGAAACAAATTTTCTGTTCACAACCTCAAGGAACTAGATTAAGAAGAAGACGTAAGAATAGATCTTTAAAAAATTCAAATAAACCCCGGGAAAGGCTTTCTATGGAGAGGGATGTCTGAAAATGCTCATTGAGGAGACGAAGGTCCTTATTGAGTATAATACCATTTAAGAAGAAGAAATAAGTAAGACATTTTAACGTAATCTTTGGAGTTTACTCGAAATGTATTGGTCGCATGAATAATTATTTGAATACTTCATATCACAATGTATTGGTCGCATGAATAATTATTTGAATACTTCATATCACAGTAGAACGTTTTAAATTGCATGGTTTTAAGTTGTATTTTTTAGATGGGAGCTTTTCTCTTACATTTTGAGATTGTTATTCTTACCGTTTTAAGAGAAAGAGGAAATTGACGCAAGTGTAATAAATTAGAACGTTATTCGAGCTCGAATAAATATTTCACTTAAAGTCTTTGTTTCTTTCCTGACTTCATCACTGTTATTGTAAGCTCTCGAGGAAGTGAGAGGAGCAGAACGGTGTGCAGATTCGCTCCGTTTCATCATGGCATAAATCTGGACGCCTGCAACTACTGGGCGGCTACTTCTCAGCCTCATGTGCTTTGCTGGTTGTCTAATCACTGTTTATCAAGCGTAAAATTAGACACACAAAACTATGTTAAAACTTGTTTCTTTTTTTAAATTATAATTTCTGAGAATTAAGTATGTGACTGAAGTTTCTACATCTTACTGAATTTTGCATACCTTCAATGCCCAAAATTATTTTTATCTGAAACGTAAGCATTTTTAATTACCTGGGATACAATGTGTCATATACAAAAAAGTGAAGACATTAACCCTTAAATTGGCAAAACACAAATTTCTTCTGTTAGTTATTTGAATGTGGCGGACCGCAGTGAAAACGGAATCTTGTGTAACTGTTTTTATTAGGTATATTGTATAATTAGACACATATTTAAGTGGTTTCTTTTTATTCGTTTTCTTCTTATTTATTTAAAATATTCAATTAATTGATCCTACTGATGTATCCAAAAGGATACATTACGAATTTAAGGGTTAAAAACAAAATAAATTAATTTAATTATATGTGTGACGCCATAAAACGAAGTCTCAAAGGAACTAAAAGGAGATTCTTTAAAATTTTATAAAACAACGGTGGTTCCAACACTACTATATGGATCGAAACACTGGGTCGTATAAAAAAACGAGGAACGAAGAATAGAAACGTCAGAAATGAGGTTTCTGAGGAGTGTGGCTGGCTATACAATAACAGATCGAAAACGAAATGAAAATATACGAAGAGAACTAAATATATTCAAACTATTTAGGTAGAACATTCGCACAATTCAGAGATGAATGTATGGACCTCATTAATAGAATTCTTCATTACAAACCACTAGGACGAAGAAATGTAGGAAGACCCAGTAAAAGATGGTGGGACAGACCTTAAGGTCTAATCCTTGCTGCTGCTGCTGCTGATGATGATGATGAAAATGTAGGAAGACCCAGTAAAAGATGGTGGGACAGACCTTAAGGTCTAATCCTTGCTGCTGCTGCTGCTGATGATGATGATGAAACCTAAGCTACGGCTCAACGTTCACTGTGAAGATCCTCGCATTAAATAATAAAAACTGATTGTACAGCAAGAAGACACTCACTCATACGTGTCATTTGTATACATTTCCTCTACTAAGGCTACTTATGTCTTCTAATTCTCACGTACTGTACTTATAAATTTTATAATTTTAACACAAATTTAATTGCAATTTTTATAAATAACATATGGAAAACAAAGCGATTGTTCGCATTTAAAATTCAATTACTGAATTATATAAATATAATTTAACATAATATCATACATGTATTAAACTAATTAACAAACTTATTCACTGGCATTAAATGAATGACCCCTCGGACATAAGCTCTCCAAACATTCATATCATCATCATCTTCATGGTAGGTTCTCGGCCTGTTCCGCTCTCAGAATTCATCTTCCCATCGTCTTCTAGGACGTCCCACATCTCTATAGACTTGAAGCTGGTACAACAGTGCTTAATTTGTTAGCCTAGAAGAGTTCATTCTTAAAATATATTCATGCCAATTTTGTTTATAGCTTTGTATTTTTTCATTTAGATTAAAAATTTTGAGTTCTTGCGTTATTGTTTCATTAGGAGTGTGGTCTCTTAGAGTATATCCTGCAACGTATCTGAGGAACTTCATCTCTGTCGTTTCTAGTAATCTTCTGTCTGATACATTCCTATCCTGAGCTAATATTTTCCAATCATCCGTGTAATAACATCTCCTTCCCTCAAATCATGGTTAATGTTAATCATTCTTGGCCTAACTACTGGGCGCTTTCCTTCTGCTTTTCCTATAGGGAGTTTCCATGTCCCTCTTTTATTCCCCAGTCGTGCAACATGTCCTGCCTATCGCAGTCTATGGGACTAAATTTTCCTATTATATCTGGTTTCCCATAAAGAACACATAGCCTACTGTTAAGTAAGTCTTCTCCATTGGCCTCTCTTTCTTTCTTTCTGGTGGTATTCATTCTGTGCCGGTTCGCTCAGGGTAGAATATGATAACTCAGGGATGTTTATATTATTTATGTAATTATAAATAAATTAAAACTTATTATTTCAGTTTATTGAATAATTTTGCACTAATAACGTACATAGAATCACAATATTTTATATCTCACTAATATTCGGAGTGGGGTTGATGGTTAAACTTAAGCCCACGTGTATTTAATATCACTTAAAATTCTGAGTTACTAAATTATCTGGGGTTGTAAAATACCTTAAGATTTTAAAATTTACTAAGGTTCGAGAACACGGTATTTGCTGTAGGCACTTCTTTCTCCTGCCTCAGCACTTATGAGTATGAAAGTATGTGCGAGCGTTTTGTTACGGGGACATTGCCTTATAAGGGCCGATGACTCCTCCCATAAAGTCATCCTACCCCCACTCCAAATGCACATGTTATTCATGATACCTTCTTAGACGGTTCGTCACCGGTACCATTAGTTTGGGGTCACCCTACTGTTGGTATCCCCAATAGACTCATGCGCACGATTGTGCGCCTTCCAGGTATTAATATTAATCGGTTAGAATGTATTTTAGTGCTGTACAGTCTATTAATTCTTGCCACCCAAATTACTGAGACCTTTAGCCGATATACCGTGTTGTCCATACTGTATTCTGCCTATACATACTTTAATTGTCGCCGTATGTTAGTTCGTCAGGATGATATCTATCTTCTCCATAGATTCATATGTAATTTTATGTTTCCCGGATTTCATCTATCCCTTTCTGTCTACAACATTTAACAAAAAGTTCCCCATCCTCGCGCCGTTCGAAGTTGTTATTAATCTCTGTTTTACAACTCGATACTTCAGCACCATATTCTTAATAAAAAGATTCTAGGTTCAAAAAATCATAAATCTTGCCCCTGGAATTCTTTAAGCTTGTCTATCTGGTCAGTTAGACTCGGAAGGATATAACAAATTATCGGTAGGAAACAACAGGAATGGGGCCTGGAGTCAAGGGGAAAGATAAATAATCGATTGAGCGCACAAATGCGAAACGTGGACAGAATGTGTGCTCGCGCGCGCACTCAAGTAAAAAAAGGAATGAGGAAGAAAGGAGATCTTTGATTCTACTTATGACCGCTAGGTGACCCTTAAAATCTTTATTTCCAATACACTTACCATGTCAAATAACAATAAACTTATTTTATATTTAAAAGAATGTATTGCATGAGTTTTTTTTTAATTCAATGCAGCATTTTAATTAGACTTATTTGGGAAGCTTAGTATCATATGAACGGGGAAAATATATTCATAAGTAATGCCACGAGTGATTTCCAAATTATCGATAAATTCACGACTCACGAAGTGAGGAGTGAATTTATCTAGAGAATTTGGAAATCAAGAGTGGCATTTGTTAGGACTATTTAACGAATAAAATAAAGCTGTTTACTCACAAATCATTATTTAACTACAGTTATTTAAAAATATTTTTATATTTAAAGTAAACGGTGATGTTTGAAAACTAATGAAAAACGATAGGTAGCCTACGCTTCTACTGCTTCTTTTGTTTATCACTGCAACCAGATCATACTATTTATTGCCAAAGGAACGCAATATTGTAAGAATGCTCTCTAGTGGAGAAAAAATGAAACACATCAATCTGTATATTAATTCATTTTTGATGTCGTATACATTTAAGAAAGTGCAAACAGTGGTTTCTTTTTTTGGTGGTATAATCAATTGCTACAAATGTTGACATGTAAGCACTATTATATACAATCTGGTAGCCGTATTTGTTATAGGCTCAGTCACTGCAAAATAACGGTCAGACCTGTTTCAGAATATTAAAAAGGAGGAGCTTTGCTTAATATATGATAATCCTAACGTTGATAATTATTTCGTGAAACACGTCTCTGATTGGTTGTAATACAGAAATCATTGAAACGTGATTGGTCATTGACTCCCATTTGGGGCATGAGTTAAATAGTCATAATAAGATAGCGACTTTCATTTAAAACATATATGGATTATTAATATGTTTAAACTCAATATAATGTTTGAAAAAATATAATTTTACATTTTTACAAAACACTGCCCTTCCGTGTTTTGTTATATGAATCGCTACTTTCTAAATGGATCTTAGTCCAACCAACGCAGTTTTGGTAAAAAAAAAAAGAAAACTGTTCTGTATGTTTAATTGCATTTACTATCTTTTATATTATTGTCTCGTGATAGATTTAATGTCATAGCATTAATTTATTATAACAAAAGTCTCTCAAAATTATTTTATTAATTTGTACAGTCGTTTTAAATTTGGACTTAGGACTTTTTGGAAAAAAAGAAGAAAGTACATATTTTATGATTATTATACGTATTCCATGTACCTGCAGCTTTTGCCAATTGTTTTCGCTTTAATTTATTGTCCTTCCTTTTTATATAACCAGGCCCTTTAATAC
Source organism: Diploptera punctata (assembly GCA_030220185.1). Taxonomy (NCBI): domain Eukaryota; kingdom Metazoa; phylum Arthropoda; class Insecta; order Blattodea; family Blaberidae; genus Diploptera; species Diploptera punctata. The sequence continues at coordinate 502,671 of JASPKZ010009837.1, read as the reverse complement.
TAGTCAATTTAATTATGCTTTTCTTGTAAAATTCATTATTACGTTTCCTCTTCCATGATGAAATTGAATCCATCTTTAACCACACTGTATCTCGTTTTAATATGAAATAATAACGTACTCATAACAATAAACAAATTTACGAATTAAAACGGTTTGACAATATATTAAAACATAATTTCTCTTGGTATCATGGTTGTCAATTTTTTTAACAAATAGACCAGAGTCCAGAACTCACAATCTTCTGAAAAAAAAAAAAAGATGTTTATCCTTCCACTTCACACAAAACTATCAACGGGACTGCCTATTTTTTGTTGCAGAATGATACATCGACCCATGAAATGCTGTTTTAAAAATGGACTTATGTCCTTTTGAAAAGGAGCTATTCATATGGAAGCAAAATTTGAACATTTACAGATGAAAATAAAATAAGATGACATCTACAGAAATAATGTTTTGTAAGAAAGTATAGAATAAAACAAATATTGAAATGTTACGAGAACTGAAATACTCTCAAATTTGTAGAGAATAAAAAAAATATAAAAGAGTAGAATTGACCATCTTAAACAGAATTATAAATGATGGGATAAAGTTTGTTTTTAATTAATTATGTAATAACGTTCCAGAAGATAGAATTAAGTGACAAATTATTTCTGATCCCTGAACAGCAACTATGACCTAAAACTTTGAGTGCTCAATGATTATTGATGAAATGTTAAAATATTAAAGTAGTACCCGATATATCATTCGTCCTCAACTAAATCAAATTTCTGCAGAAGAAACTTGACGTAGTTAAACAGAAATTTGATTTGGTTGAGGACGACTTATTTTAGTATTTTAATATTTTGTTACATAACCTCAACGGTGTTTTACAATGAATTTTAAAAGTATTGATGATTGATGAGTATTTTCAAAACCCATCTACTGTTAAGCAATAATCTTCCTTCTTGATTAAACCAGAACAGTTTTTCAATGTATGAGAATTGTAGGTCAAAATTTTGAGTAGACCTACAGAGTTTTGAAAACGGTTTAATAATTTAAGAGGAAATAGTATCATCGAAGCAAGATATAAAAAACATATCCATAATAGAAGCATATTTTTAAAATTAAAACTAATTAATTATTATTTTGTATGTCATTCTTGGAGTTGTCCATAGTTATGATCATAAATTTCATTATATAATGGGAGGTTATGACGATGAACCTTACGAAGGCAGCCCCTTCAATCGTCTTACCCTGCGAGGTGCCAGTAACATCTTCAGGGGACAATCTACATTACTAAATGTTCTCATGAGAACTAAATATTTCCAAACTTACAGATCGAATAATTAAATATAGGAACGACTGGAAACAACATATTGATAGAATGCCAGAAGGAAGATTTCCAAAATGATTGCTAAATTATAAACCGCACGGAAGGAGAAATATTGGACACCCACACAGAAGATGGTCTGAACAATTTTAACAATTCTAGCTATCATGAAACCGGAACGAGCCAACAGGCTTAATCCCTGGATGAAGATGAATTTCATGATTTTTTATTATAAGAAAGTGTAATATTTCTAGAGGTGGTACAGTCTAGTTCTGGTAACTGTAGCCGTCTTGTGAAGCCAAAGGCGCGTGGCAGGAGGGGACATTACCGAGTGGAGGAGGGAACTAGTAGCCACGCAAAAAAACATTTTCTTATTAATAATAATAATCGTTATAAAATAAATTGTTACACAAACAACGCTATTCAATAATGAACACTTCAAACTTATTAGACATCAAAACTGTTCACTAACACAGAACTAGTAGATACGAAAATCCAACGTGTAGTAACTATTGTGTTTTCAAAACTGAGGATAGTTGCTGACATAACCTGCAACTCACCCCCTCTTACCGCACCATACTCCAAAGACCCCTCAAAAGCGGCTACAGAAGCCAGAACTGCACTATCCATCCATAGTAATTCTGCCCGAAGGCAGGTCTTTCACTGCAATCATAGCATTTTCATGCTATGCTTTGCAGCTTTACTAGGGAATTATAGGTGTGGTAGCTTCCCGTTGCTTTCCACACCGATGAAGGATGATGATGATAAGATGAATATGAATGATGATGATTGCGATGGCCATATGATTTCGGGGACCGTTTGGGCCTTAAGGTTTTACTGACATTTGTCTTACAGGTGAGGAAAAACCCCGATAAAAACCTCACCCAGAAAAACTGTCTCGAGCGGGGATCGAACCCAGGCCCGCTGCGTGACGAGGCAGCACGCTACCTCGAGACCACAGCGGTGGACTATATAGTGGACTGCACTATAGCGAGCATTAAATACGAAATATTCTATAATCCTTCTTCTTTTTCTGGTCTCCACTATTGTCATTAATCGACCTGTGCTTGTCTTAAAATCTTTGTTTCAACCTTTCCTTGGTGTCCCTCCCATTTAGTCTGTACTGTTAAAGCAATCCTTGGTCATATATCTGTTCCATTATTTCCACGTGCTCTCTCCATCTTTTTTTATAATTTGTTATATCTTCTGTTCCTGGTACTTAAATAATATCTACTGAGATAATCAGTGATCGTTAAAAGTTTTATAGCAACAATAGAATGAAACTTACAAAGCTTGTTAGAATTATTTTAATGTTTTTTAATGGACGCTATATCTCCCTAAAGATTAGATTGTTTTTTAGATACAAGGTTACAGGTTCTTCTAATGTGCTAAGACATCATAGTTAATTAAATAGTTATTTATCACCAAGGGAGATGATTCCACGTATGAAACTCGAATTCAGAAGATCCTGTTTTCAAATTATGCAAACGACAAAATTCACTGTTTTTTTTTTCTGGTTTTCTTCATTCGTAAAGGAAAATGTTGGGCTGAAATTTCATTACCAGGAATCATAAATATTAAATGAACTAACGTCTTCAGAAAACACGTGATAAATATTACAACAGGAATGCACAATGTAGGTACCAAAGACGCCAGTCTTACTCTATGGTCAAATATGCATCTATAAATAAGATTGAAAGAAAACACAGTTATTTACGAAATAATATTGTAAAGATTTAATGTGTTTTACAAAATAATACCAATAGTCCTATTTTATAGCCCATCGAGTAGCCTATTTTGATAAGTATTGCATTAGAATATCATGTAACTTATTTCCCATTTTGAAGGAACTCGAATGTAATATTATTTTTAAAAATTTGAGGATCCTCATTTTGCTAAAGGTAACGTTACTACACTATCTATTGCCCGTTTAAGGAGTAAGCGCAGTTGTTGACGGAGGGCGCTGCAGTTGTGTTTATGCAGGAATAGACCACGTGACACTGTTATCTATGAGTGCAAAGGGGAATGGGACGTGGGACGCTGACAGTGTACATTGCCTTATATGACGTCACGTGTACCAACAAACAGAGCTTCCTGATTCTTCCGCCTGCAGAGATACTTTGAATGAGTAATATCTACAATGGCGTTACGGCTCAATGTTGGACCTTAGCCTCTCCTTTGTTAGGAGTTACTAGACCAAGTTAATTTTGTTACTCTTATTTTCCTAAAGATGTCATGAATAGTATATTGTCAGCATATCGAGACATCTAGTAGGCATGTCTGTCTCCCAGCCTTTATAGCTGGTTTTCTCAAACTGGGACCGCTATTTATTGTGGCAATCAAGATTCCTAATGATACTGAGACATCTAGTAGGTAACTAACGTATTACTAGGGTGAAGGAGGTCGGCAAATTGTTCTTAGTGGCCTATTCATTAACCTTAAGGTTATTTTACGAGCCTAAAAATCTTCAAACTCGGGACACCCGGATAAAAGTCCCTCCGGAAGATTTGCTTCTTGGAATTTTCATCATCATCAACAACAAGGATTAAGCCCAATGGCCTGTTCCGATCTCATTATAGGTCGAATTGGTTCTTCCATCTCTTCAATGGTCTTCCCAACATTCTTCTCCCTTTTGGTTTATAATTATACATTCTTCTTAGTATGCGCTGTTCATTCATTCGTAATACGTGCTGATGATAAGCATTTTGATAATATTTTATTCTTTCACAGAGATTAAATATATTAAGTTCTGTTCTTATATCTTCGTTTTTTCTTTTTATCGGTCCTTTGGTATCCTGCTATTGCTCTCAACATCTTCATTTCAGTAGCCTCTATTTGTTTACTATCTGCCTTTGTTAATGCCCAGGTTTCACATCCATAGATGAGAGATGAAACTGCCAATACTTTGTAAAACTTCAAAATAATTTATTTTCTAGTCTTATTCAATAAAGTGCGTTTAATTGTGGATTTTTGCATCCTAAAAAAACCATCATACCGTCCGGGAATCCGTGACCCTCGGGACCACAAGTCCACCGCGGCCGACCGTTACGATACTTATTTTTGTCCAACTAGATTGTGAAAATCTACTACTTTGCAGTACTAGACTCACAGACGTAAAATGTATGCTGTTTTCAGTATTCGAGGTAGAACCTACCGTTATGACGAAAGGGGGGGGGGAAAGAAAAGAACTTCACTCATATATTCTTGTTGACTTAGCAGGCACATTAATAACTAATAACATAGAAATTGTTGTCCTTAGCGGAGGGAGAAAAGTTTTAAACTCGTTTATTTATCATGTTATGTGATCACCACAGTTACAAAAAAGATTTTCAGTGAAACATTCTTCTTTTTGATTAGACCGATTACATAAACCTACTGTGGAGACTGGAGAGAATTATTTTTACATAAACCTACTGTGGAGACTGGAGAGAATTATTTGAGGGGGACGAAGAAACTAGGAGCAGCTTAATGGAGGTGAAGATTAAAAAAAAAAAAAAAAAACAATGTGCTGTGCAGTGAAGATAGTGGCAGCTACTAAAAATATTTGTTGTGCAGGTCCACAGTAGATTTTTTTATGATTGTGTGGATTTACTTCAATGGAATGTCGTGATCGTTTCTTGTAATTCCAAAGGATAGGCTTCAATGAATAACTGTATCATATTCGCTTAATAAACCGTGAAAACGGTGACTAGATATGCTAGTCATGGATTCACAATTTCAAGTATTGTATTACTAAAAATTATATTTTATTTATTTACTTATTTATTGCAATCAAAACAAATCAACACACACACACGTACATATATATACACACACACATTTATTCCTCTGCCACCAAATTGAAGGTAATTTCATGTGCTTCACACATTCAGAACACGAACTGTAACCAGACACTCACCAGATGACTTACCAGCTTAATACTGTGGTTACCACCGATAAAGTACGACCATTTAAGGCGAGATAGACCGTTCATTCATTCATGCTAAATTCATGTTAAACAAGTAAAATACCATGTAGGTGATAATGATGATCAGATGTTGTCCATTGACTTTTTGAACCAAAATTTGTTTTGGTATTTATCTTACTGGTAATCAGAATCCTCGAAAAGCCTCACCCAGGAACTTATTCGACCAGGAATCGATTTTGACCACCGCTGTGGTCTCGAGGTAGCGTGCTGCCTTGTCACGCAGCGGGCCCGGGTTCGATCCCCGGTCAGGACAGTTTCCTGGGTGAGGTTTTTATCGGGGTTTTTCCTCACCTGTAAGACAAATGTCAGGAAACTTTAAGGCCCAAACGGTCCCCGACATTATATGGCCATCGCAATCCTCATCATTCATATTCATCTTAGATTAAGCTGGCACACCACTATCATCATCATCATCACCCATCATATCATCGGGGCAACGTAACCCGCCTTCCAGGCGCCCCAACCTCAGACGTGGGTTACAATTACGCCATTGCCAGGAGAGAATACCAGAAATGTCCAAAAAGGACGACCTGGGGCATTAAAAATCTACTTTACACATAAACCATAGAAGATTAAATTAGGATATCACAACTTTTTAGTATTTAGGAATTAATTATTTATTGTCTATAGGCCCCTGCATGATGAAACCATACCGGGTAAATATTTTAATAAACTTTGATCTGGTTTGTTAGCATATAGGTCTATATATAAAAGGAATTTTATACTGTGAATTTAGATATTGAAAAGGTTAAATTGTATAATTTATTGATGTTAGTTTGTTTTAAAAAAATACGCACATTTAAAATAACAGTGCGCATGGGCTTTTTTTTTTTTCGCTATTCGTATTTTATCTTGTAAATTTTATATTTCATTAATTAAATCTAGAGTGAATCGAAATATATTGTTTATTGTTATTATTATTATTTCTGTTCCACAGTATACACCCATACACATGTAAATCGATCATAAAAAAGTTATATAATATTCTCTATCCTCTTTCATACTTGCACATATTCCATCAGTCATTGTAGTATGACTTCGTCCTTTAAGCAAATAAAATTTAGCCTACAAAACAAACTTAAAATAAACATTTATTGAATAATAATAATAATAATAATAATAATAATAATAATAATAAATAATAATAAATTATTATTATAGTTTAATATTGTTTTATTAAAATACAAAATAATCTTGATTCACGTGCAAAGCGGTATAAAACTATGTCCGACGAAAAACATTTAATCTCTATTATTTCACAGCATGTATTTTTTTGCGCGATAGTGCGTTTTGTTGTACTTACAGCAATGGCGACCATGACAAAGTTCAACTTCCTACGTTTCGGGGTTGCAACCTAAATAACTATGCTATAATACTACATATTACAAACACGCGTGTGGGAAGTAAATCCACTGCCCTTTATGTATAGTACATACAATGTAGGCCTATATACAAAAAAAAATATCCAAAAGGTAGTGTTAATATACATTATACGAAACAAATCACTGTATTTTAAATGAACTGAACTTTATTTGAAACAATATAAAACAATAAATACGTACTTGCCGCCATTTTATTAGTAAATTGGTATCGCGGCCTCCTGTTGTTTCAATTAACAAAAATTGCCCACACTGTTAACGTTAGTCAATTGTTTATAGTGAATGCAAATATTTCGAACAAAGAAGTTATTATTTTACTATTATTTATTATTTTAAAACACCTTCGCGCAAAAAAAAAAATATATATACAACGCACGATTGTGAAGTGTTTTACAGAATCTCGGAAATAAAAAACCTCGCTATCGCTCGGTTTTTAAACATTTTTCTCCATTCTGTAAAAACCACTTTCCAACATCACATCGTAATATACTATTGTTTTATGTATGTAGTAAAACAAATAATTATAACTAACCCATTGCCAACGATCATATATCGAGATAAGTATCTGTAGATTAAATTAATTCCTTAGTAATTTTCGAATACCCCAAGGGCATTCTAAGTCTTGTAGTGGGATCACTTCACCTTTTTACCGTACATTGTCATTGGTATCATATACAGTAATATTCCTTTCGGCTTAGAGTTCTCATATGAAATAGTGAAAAATCACAATGACCCAATCAATTTTAAAACCTAGTGCAATTCCTAAATCACTAGTATATATATGCAACTGCATTGGTCTTATGTTTATTAAGCTGAAAATAATTTAAAATGACATACTGTTATATTTCACCTGGTTTTTCTTATGTTGCAGGTATGTTGTGCTAGGACCAGTTGATATGCTGAGAGAGTAAGTAGATGACGTAAACCTAAGTTTTATATTACATTACACTGACACTTAGTACCAACCTGTGGCTACGGTGAATCTTTCGCTAGTTACTATCTTACAAAAATAGTCATGTTTTGCAACAATTTGGAAGGGTCTTCGAACGAAAATATTATACAAAAGGAAAGTGAGAGCCATTTTTGAGGCAAGATTTTAACTTTTTAAAACTGCTTACAACCTTTGACATATCTACACTTCCAAACATTACTATACTAACTAACTAACTCACTGGCACTATCGAACCCGTAGGTTCATGGCCGTGCGGACATAAGCTTTCCATACATCCCTATCCTGAGCTAATGCTTTCCAATCATTCCCTGTATAATCTACTTCCCTCAAATCATAGTTAATGTAATTCTCCCACCTCATTCTTTGTCTATCAACTGAGGGTTTTCCCTCTGGTGTCCCTACATGAAGCTTCTATGCAAGTCTTTCATTCCCCATTCGTGCCACATGACTTGCCCATCGCAGTCTACGACACTTAACTGTTCTCATTATATCTGGCTTCCTACAAAGATCATGTAATTCACTGTTATGCAGTCTTCTCCATTCACCTGTCTGTTCATCTCTCTTTGGTCCAAAATTTTCCTAAGAACTTTATTCTCAAATAGGCCCCTACTCGTAATCTCCTTTCTTGCCTTAAAATAAGAGTCCATGTTCCGCATCCATATAATATAACTGGTAGAATAATAGTTTTATATATTTTTAGTTTAACATTTTTTGAAATGAGTTGGTAAGTCAAGAGCCTCTGTAATGCATAATAGTACGCATTTCCAGAATTGAGCCTATGTTTAATTTCCTTGTGAATGACATTCATGTTTGTGATTATTGTTCCTAGGTATTTGAATTCAGCCACCTCCTCAAAATTTTCCTCATTTGGCATTAGCTGTCCATTTCCATTATATAATGTATTTCTATGTGTGACCATATATCTAGTATTATTGATATTTATTTCCAGTCCCAATTTCTTAGTGTTACTCAGTAGTGTGTGCGTATTGGCCTGTAGTATCTCCTCGCTATCGCCCAATAGTACTACGTCATCAGCATGAACTAACAGCTTATTAAGATCATTGAGTTGTAGGCCTTCTTCATCCTCTAAAGATTTGATGGCATGCTCCAGTACAAAATTAAATAGTAGAGGAGATAGTGCATCTCCTTGCTTCAACCCATTCTGGATTTCAAAAGTGTCCGAAAACTGTTTGCCTACACGCACCCTACTATTTGAGCCATTTAGACAGATTCGTATAAGTCTAAAACATTACTATAAATAATATAATTATCCCTTATTCTTCTTCAGTAATAGATCTTGGACATCTAGACGCAAATTTAACCTGGCAAACACAAGTGAAACACATATGTAAAAAGACTTTCTCCATCTTACATTATCTTAGACGTTTAAAGAATTGTCTCCCAGTTTCGTTAAAACAAATCCTTGTGCAGAATCTTGTGTTACCACACTTCGATTATTGTGACATTATATATAATGATCTAAACTATGACTTGTCGCAGAGACTGCAGCGTGTTCATAATGCTTGCGTTCGATTCATTGTCAATATCCGCCGTTATGACCATATTTCCGATCACTTTAATAACCTCTCTTGGCTCCGTCTTACTGACAGACGTAGATTGCACTCTCTTTCACTACTTTTCAAGCTTCTGAATTCCTACATTCCTACTTACCTGGCGTCCAGATTTGAGAAGTTATCCTCTTACCACAATATTGACACAAGGTCACAAGATAGCAGTCTGCTAACAATTCCTCTTCATAGCACTTCCTCCTATTCTACTTCCTTCACAGTAGCCTCTGCCCGCTCCTGGAATCTCCTTCCTCAAGATATCAGGGGTTGCCGCACACTTGGCACCTTTAAGTCACGCTTATACAGTTACCTGTTGTCTAATAATTAATTTTTCTCTATTTATTTAATGTTATACTATGTCATTAATCTTTTCCTCGTTTTTTATATATCTTGTACATATTATATATTTAATTCGTTAAATTTAGAGTAAATCAAAATACATTATAAATATTAATTGTATTGTATTCATAACTTGTAATCGTTTATATATATATATATATATATATATATATATATATATATATATTATATTTATTGTAATTTAGATTTAAGACTATTTTTGTTTGTTTGTATTTTTTTAAACCTAGTTGAGTGGTAGACAAGGCCTTAAGGCCTTAACTCTGCCAGGTAAAATAAAGCTATTATTATTATTATTATTATTATTATTATTATCTTTTCATAAGTGATGCGACGAGTGTTTTCCTAATTATTGATAAATTCACGGCTCAGAAAGTGAGGCGTGAATTTATCTAGAGAATTTGGAAATCAAGAGTGGCATTTGTTAGGACTATTTAACGAATAAAATTAAGCTGTTTACTCACAAATCATTATTTAACTATTTAATGAACACTTTAAGGACTTCAATTATAATGAAGGTAAGTCCAGTTTTGCCAAACTTATAATATAATCAGGTTACGAATTTAACATAGAACGAGTAGTAACATATAACTTCCTAGGTTGCAAAATATCATACATAGCAGAAACAGATATAAATAACAAAGTAAATAAGTTTAATTATATAAGAGGTATACTAAAAGAACTTCGACAAATAAAGCCAGGAAAGACTCTATAATGAAATTATACAAGACAATGGCAGTGCCTATTATTACTTATGAATCCGAAACATGGACAGTGACAACACAACAATCTGTCAGGATACAAGCTGCTGAAATGAGATTCCTCAGACCAATATCAGGATATCAAAGAACACAAAAAAAAACATAACACAGAAATAAGACAACTAAAAATAGAGGAATTAAACTCAACAATAGAGAAACACAGAACAAACTGGAAAGAACACTTGACAAGGTTGACTGAGAATAGAATACCAAAAGCAGCATACAGCTATTCACCACGAGGAAGAAGAGGTTTGGGAAGACCAAGGAAAAGATGGAAAGAGCAGCAATTTGGAGCCGGAACAGGCTAGTAAATAAGCCTAAACCGTGAAGAAGAAGAAGAAGAAGAAGACGAATTTAACACATTCGACAACGTATTGTGTGTCGATAGTAAAAAAAAAAATAGAAAATGAATACTCTGGAAATAATAAAAGAAGACAAAAACGTAAACTACTAAATGAAAATATGGCCAGTGACCTGAACCCTCTGTACATAATCCTGACCAACAACAGTTAGTACCACTCGAGAAACAGGAGATGAAACAAATATGTTTCGCAAGGCAATCTATATGTTGAAAGCATTTTATAGTTGAGGACGGACTGAGATCGCAGGTACCAATTGTATATTTTTAAATTTTACTCGGTGATATTGTCATAAGTAATGCCACGAGTGATTTCCAAATTATCGATAAATTCACGACTCACGAAGTGAGGAGTGAATTTATCTAGAGAATTTGGAAATCAAGAGTGGCATTTGTTAGGACTATTTAACGAATAAAATAAAGCTGTTTACTCACAAATCATTATTTAACTACAGTTATTTAAAAATATATTTTTATATTTAAAGTAAACGGTGATGTTTGAAAACTAATGAGAAACGATAGGTAGCCTACGCTTCTACTGCTTCTTTTGTTTATCACTGCAACCAGATCATACTATTTATTGCCAAAGGAACGCAATATTGTAAGAATGCTCTCTAGTGGAGAAAAAATGAAACACATCAATCTGTATATTAATTCATTTTTGATGTCGTATACATTTAAGAAAGTGCAAACAGTGGTTTCTTTTTTTGGTGGTATAATCAATTGCTACAAATGTTGACATGTAAGCACTATTATATACAATCTGGTAGCCGTATTTGTTATAGGCTCAGTCACTGCAAAATAACGGTCAGACCTGTTCAGAATATTAAAAAGGAGGAGCTTTGCTTAATATATGATAATCCTAACGTTGATAATTATTTCGTGAAACACGTCTCTGATTGGTTGTAATACAGAAATCATTGAAACGTGATTGGTCATTGACTCCCATTTGGGGCATGAGTTAAATAGTCAGTAAAGTATATGTGTTCATGTTTAATTGTAAACAACACATTTAAACCCAATATGCTATTTCATGGGTATTATTTAATTGTCCACAGTTTTCTTTAAAATATCCTGAATTTTAATTATTTCTAATTTGCATAGGTGTTAGTTGTAGGAAGTTATTCAGTAAAACTCCGGGGGAAAAGAATGTCAGTCAGTAAATGGAATAAAAGGAATTATCAACACCTACGTAAAACCGAGGGATGTAGTTTAAACCGCAGGGAGAACGTTGCTGAGAATTTTCATCTTAGATATTTCCCTATCAGGGAAAATATTTTGGTTTCAATCTTTACATTGTTTTCTTGCAAAACAGTGAAACCCTATCTCTCTTCTCCCCTGGCGTCTTTGCATAATTATATTTTTTAATCGTTTTCGTATTAAATATTTCCCTCTCAGGGAAAATATTTAGATTTCAAACTTTATATCTTTGTCCTAAAAACAGTAAAAATCTTTCTCCTTTTCCCTGACGACTTTACATAATTATATTAATGACACCTAAGTTATAAACATTCATCATTCATTTTGTTTAAAGTAATTCTTATCTTGTAAATGAAATGCATTTTAATTTACTGGCAATTTCTCGCCATCTTAAATTGATTTATGTGTAATATTCACTAGTTATTTTAATGTATTCTTTCAAATTTACTATAGTGTTATTACCCCCAAAGAAGGTTTCAAATAGTTAGATAATAAATACATGTCCATTAAGAGATTTCACAATTTATTTTATTGCTCTAGTTTACATTTTTCTCAAACCTCTCACAGTTGCTAAAATTTTGTAAAGAAGAGATGGAAGTTAAACTAGATCACCAATAGCAGAACTGTAATCTGTTCGTAACGATTCAAATTCGTGCGCAATTAAGGAACTACAGGAAGATTCGTCGCCAATGTCCAGGGTTCAACGACTGAAATTCGTGGGCCATTGAAAAACTACAGGAAGATTCTTCTCCAATGTCCAGGGTTCGACAAACTGCCGACATTCAATGCCGAACAACTAGAATCGAGAAGCCAGAATTCCGCAGGACGAAGTCGTGCAGCATCTTCAAACGCCAATTTGAACAATCTGCGCCAATAATAAATGAACGTGGAAAGAAAGCACCATGCAGCTGATTACCTCTCTCTCCCTCTCTAATAGAAATTCAAATAAAATTTATCCTACACCCGATTTTTATTAATAAACTGTCTAGGAACAATCGCTGAGATTCCACGCAGCATAACATTGGAGGATCGGGCAGAGGACATCATACAGAAATATTGTAAATAATAATAATAATAATAATAATAATAATAATAATAATAATAATAATAATAATAATAATAATAATAATAATAAATAAAAATAAAAAAGTGAATTATTGGAGATTATGCCAATTCGATTTTTAGAATACAATTATCCCAAAAATCATAATTTTACAGTAAAATGTATATGTTTTTAATTTAGGGTTAGGAGTGTGAAGTTATTAAGACGATCCCCAATTCTTTACATGTAATTAATCCTTAGATAGATTTTCATGTTGGATTAATTTTCATGTTTGCAGTAATAGACACTATATAATTAAAAACAGCTTTAACAAAACTAAATTGTATTAGAAATAAATAAATGGTGGTTTGTGATAATGTAGTATTCGTTTTTAATAATACATTATTATTAATTTTATCTAATGCAGTTAGGACTGTAACGTCTTCTCTCCCACTTCACCAGTGTTAAATTATATGGCTGCTGATATTAGCAATCAACTATAAATTTACTAAAATTAAATTAATAACACGTAATTATATGCTATTAATAATAATAATAATAATGTAAACCTATAAATTGATCAAAAACAATATTGACTGAATGAAAATTAGAAATAATAATAAAAACATTCCTAGAACTTGATGTACGTATATTATATTTCTTGCATATAACAAACTTTGTTTTAAGCATAAACATCTTAATTCGATTTACTAATTGTATAGATCGATTTCCTAATTATTGTGAGGTTTGAACTGAAGGTACATTTTCAATACTGAAATTCGTTAAAGATACTAAAAGTGGAACCAAGTATTAATATATCTATTCTTTTAGAGCAGAATAATGATGAGATGATTGCAAGGTGAGAGGGGGAGAATAGTAGCACGCTTCAAGAAATTTCGATAGCGCTTTTGGCAAAATTGGGAAGCGTTAGGCCTGCTCTTTCATCGATGTAGGAAGCTCATCTCTTGTAGAGTAACGCAATCATAGGTCGAGAAGAAGAAAGGATAAAAAAGGCTTTATCTGGAAAGTCAGGAAATTGCTTCTTTTGTGTCCGATCTATAGAGAACACTTGAATGTGTACTTTAGCAAAATGTAGGCGTATATATGGAGTCCTTAGCAGTTGTTTTGCACTAGCATGCAATCCTGTTTTACGATCATTCTCTTCATTATATTCGTTTTTATGGCAAATACCGTTTGATTTTTTGTTGTTGAATTAAAAACTTTTGTCGAATTATGCCAAACTAACTATAAAAATGAATAATAGACTAACATTTATATTAATATTCAATACCAACGCGCCATTTTTTAATTTAAAGATTTAATAAGTAGTTTTTATAATTCACAATATATGTACTTAATCCAATGCTCCCAATATACTTTCATTTTCATGAAATATACATGCAATGCTTTGAGAGCGTTATTTCTAGAAACTAATATCTGACGAAAGTTCGCAGAAGACATATAACAAAGGTCATGTGTTTAGGATACGCCGTGACAAACTTCAGATGTTTTTAAGTGCGGGAAGGGAATAAAACGAACAAATCAGGAAGACGTTACTGTGGAGAACCCTCACTTGTATAGCCTATATTTCCCGCATCCTGAATTCGCCTCGAGCTTGTTCAAGCATCTTAAAAAATCGTGTCAAATCTGATGTACAACGTAAAATAGATTCGTAACCTTTGATTTTAATCCTTTTGCTTGCTCAGTTCCACAATATTGCAAAACTATATTATAATGTGAAATTTAATTTAAAGACATTTGGGTTTATTCAAATTCTACTATTATTAAAACATCGATTTGGATATTGATTCCATCAATAATTATAAAAATAAATCTCTACACACGACCCTTGTAATGCCAGATTGGTGGATGAGATTAAATGAAGCCTCTTATTGTAAATGTAAGAATACAAAAAGGTCAATAGACGAGCCTATTTCACCATCGCAGAAGCAGATAAAGTGAAACGAAGTCGACGATACGAGCATAGGTTAAAATAAGTTTTTGGCAGAATGAATAAGAACACAAAAACTATTAGATATTATCATAAGAACTACAAATTTAACGATAGACATCCACTTATTGTATTGCATTCTATCAAATCGAATGTACAATTTCGTATAAATAATAGACAAGAGTGCATACTTCAACTCTGACGATCGGCTGGTTTTTTATTATATTTTCAAGTAATACGAGTATGCCATATTCAAACACTTTTGGGCATTTCCTGTATCATTTTTAGCCTTGGCCGAATATTGATCAAATATTTAGTATCACTATTGTTTAATTTAATTTTATTTGTATTTTAGTCCATTGTATGTATATTTCGTTACAAAAGAAAATCAATGTAAATTTACAAATTCCTTAATTGAGTGTCTCAGTGACATAGGTGCCTAACCCACAATTTAAAAAATTGTTTTTCCCTGTAATTGCACTAGAAATAATCATCTCTGTCAGAGCCACATCTGCCTATAACATTTTTGTGTTAATTTTAACTCATCCATAATATTATAGACAGATGTGGTTCTGGCAGATTTTTTTTAAATTGTGGACTAGGCACCTATGGCACTGAGACACTCATTTTTATAAAATAAAACAATTTACCTTAGTACTAATTCCGCTAAACATATCAGCAATCAATCTGGGATGCAAATGTGTCCAATTAAAAACACAGATACCAGTAAAAGTGAAAAAATAAGAAAAGAAATATACCCAAATTGATTTCGACACGTGTTTCGCCCTTGATCACGGCATCATCATCAAACAATCGACACTTAAAATTCATATTAAAGCACCGTTGAGGTTATGTAATAAGATATTAAATATAAAATTGGTACCTGGTAAATCAGTCGTCCTCAACTAAATTATTAAACTTCATTAAGTAGTTCCAAAATGGAGGCCTCCATATTAGAACTACTTGATGAAGTTTAATAGTTTAGTTGAGGACGACTGACTTACCAGGTACCAATTTTATATTTAATATCTTACCATCATCAAAGTAAAAACACAACTAAAACTTTATTCGATGTTTTTATTATTAATTTCATACATCTCAATGATGGATAAATCATATTTAAAGAGAAAAATTATACGCTCCCGGGTTCAAGTCCCGGTCTGAGCGTATAATTTTTCTCTTTAAATATAAAACTTTTTTGTTTATTTTTTTACTTTGATGTGATCTGCCTGGTGACGCTGAATGCTAATGAAATACTATTGTCATCAGCAGATATTAATCAGCTGAACAGCTCAAACTTTTATTTGCTGTTCATGCCACGGAATATGAGGAAAAACATTCACAGTTGTTTTTTAATATTATGTTCCTTTATAAAAAAATACATCTGCGATTTATTAATATGAGAATTCATTTCAATCTTTTGGTATGTTATTTCAATTATTCACTTGATTGCATATTTTAAACGACTGTTGTCAGTGTTCCATAAACTCCTTTCCTCGAAACACATTCCCTCTATTTTCAACATTCATTGTGATTTATTATTATTATTATTATTATTATTATTATTATTATTATTATTACTTACTCAATAGCACTATCGAACCCGTAGGTTCATGGCCGCGCGGACATAAGCTCTCCATACATCCCTATCCTGAGCTAATGCTTTCCAATCATTCCCTGTATAATCTACTTCTCTCAAATCATAGTTAATGTTATTCTCCCACCTTATTCTTGGCCTACCAACTGGGCGTTTTCACTCTGGTTTTCCTACAAGAAGCTTCCATGCACGTCTTTCATTTCTCATACGCGCAACATGTCCTGACCATCGCAGTCTACGGGACTTAACTGTTCTTATTATATCTGGCTTCCTATAAATACCATGTAGTTCATTGTTATGCAATCTTCTCCATTCACCTGTTTGTTCATCTCTCTTTGGTCCAAAAATTTCCCTAAGTACTTTATTCTCAAATACTCATAATCTCCTTTCCTTCCTTAAAGTAAGAGTCCATGTTTCGCATCCATATAATATAACTGTTAGAATAATAGTTTTATATATTTTCAGTTTAATGTTTTTTGAAAGGAGTTGGGACATCAAGAGTCTCTGCAATGCATAATAGCAATCATTTCCAGAATTGAGCTATGTTTAATTTCTCTGTGCATCTCATTCCTATTTGTGATTATTGTTCCTAGGTATTTGAATTCAGAAGCTATTGAAATTAATTATGTTTCCCAAAATTTGGATAGTTGTTGTGTTTTCATTTTTATTAATAGTCTATCTAGGCTATGTCTATTCTGTGTATTCACGAGTTTTGTGAAAACTCTTCTCTATGAGGTGAGAGGAAGAAGTTTTTAGTGGTCCAAGGGCGTATCATTATTAAATACTCGACAAAGAGTGAAAATAAGGCATTAAGATAAGTTTATTGTATTGTTTTTCATTTAATTAAAACTAATCAAGCACATAAAATTACATAACGGATACTGGAGAATAATCGGAAGCCTACTGTGCAAAATGCTAAGCAGGTACTGTCGTGTAGAAAATGTTTCTGCACAGGATCCTGCAACAGGTTTTTCTCTTGCGAACACGTTGTTTGACGAGAGGAACTTGTGACCGCGGAGACCCGGTTTAAATCCCAAGAGTTTTCTGTGGTGTTTGTGGCTGTGCCTCCCTCTAAACTGAAATTGCACTATTGCCACCTCTATCCCTACTCCGCAGTAACCTGGATGTATGCGTCATTTATATAATTTACTTCATTATCAACATCTGTCTGGTAATAGCTCTATTACGATCTATTCTGATCCTCAGCTTCACGTTTTAAGATGAAACTTTGATTGAAAAATATATTTATTTTTGTCCAATGCCACCAGGTTGTCTTTTATTATATTTCTGGCTTTCTCCTCTGGCATTAGTGGAATTGTAATAAATTTCTTAGATTGGAAGGCGGAGTTAAGTTATCCCGATGATATTATGAGTGATAAATGATAATGAAGCGCCAGCAGAGTCCTTAACCTAAATTCCAGACCATGGGAAACCGCAGGAAAAAATCCTGTGGTCTGATCGGGATCGATCCCTGGTACTCATGAACTATAGTCAGAAACACTGACCACCAGCCCATGAGGCTGGTGAGAAATAAAAATAGATTTTTTTATTTCAATTTTACTCTGCAGTTCACTATGGTCGTGCAACCTCTAACAGTAGAAACTTCAGTCAAATATTTAGGCTTAATTTTGGATAAATAACTTACACTAAGAGCACATATAGAACATGTAACAAATAAAGCTCATCAAGGTATAGCTATATTATATCTGTTTTTCAAGTCGCCATCACTGTCTCAAAGGATCAAGGTCACATTATATGTGGCTGTGATCCGTAGTATGCTATTATACGGCTGCGAATCTCTGAATATCTTTGCGAAATGCCACAAAAATAAACTGCAGATACTGCAAAATAAATGTCTCAAAATTATACTTTAGGCCCCGCGTTACACAAGGATAACAGAGATGCATGAGGCCAAGAAGGAACCATATATTGATACGACCACAACGGAAAGGGTCACCACCATGCTTCAAAACATAAATGATTATGGAAACCCAATAGTACACAATATAGGACCTTCCACAATGGCGTACTACACGTAGAAACATATTCGATTATATAAATCAGCCATAGCACTCAGTATGAAGTAACCAAGGACAGAAAGGTCAGTGCAGAGTGGCGTGGCTCATTCCGGTCCTGTATCGAGCCGAGGTCTTCAGAGATACGGTTTCCGATGCCCCAATCAAGCGAGATCTATTCGCCTTGGCAATAAACATCCATATTAAATCAATATTAAATGCTACAATAAAATCAATCCCCGTAAAATCGCCGTGTAGGCTAGGGGGGCCAACCAGCTAAGCCCAATACTGAATACACGCACGCCGTCAAGGGACAAACAAAAGTCCTAGAAAAAGGCACACTGGACAGCACCAATAGCTGTCAACAAGAGAGAGAGAGAGGAGAGAGAGAGAGAAGGAGGAGAGAGAGAGAGATGCTTCAGTATCTTCGGTCCTATCGCATTTTTAATATTTGATATCAGAAGGCGGTGGAAGGTAGGTCGTTAGGTTTTATTTAATGGGGCCTTTGAACACTCGTTAATGTTGAAATTCCAGCTAGATGTGAAATGGCCGACAAATTTTCTTAATTTTAGGGCACTTGTTTCTTTTATGTGCATTGATCTATGATTCTGTACCCACGACTTCATTTTCCCTTTCGAAGAATGGCATATTCAGGATTTCTTCATTCTGAACAAATGCAACCACACAGGCCGGGATTGAGCCCGGAACCACAGGAGAGAGCTGATTACCCTAGTCCACTAATATGTTTGTGTATGTGAAAAATCAACTGAGTGAATTTTAATCAGGCACTTTGATGCTTACTGCCTCACTGAAGATGTCCAGATGCAGCTGTAACTTGTTTAATTTGTGTACAATATAATCTTCAAAACCAACATTTATGTCAAAGAATTGCTAAATTATCATAAGAACCTACCGCTTTCTTTCCACTTCTTCTTTCCCTCATGGATTTGGCAATATGCTGCCAGTACTGGTCTCAAAATCTTCATTACATATTTTCCTTTACATAACATGCCAAATTATTTCGAAAAATCAGCATCATATTTTCAAAGTCATTCTATTTTTGTCATAAACTCATTTCTTCTTTTAAAGCACTAAATTATCATAAAACCTATAATGACTTTAATGGTGCATCAACAATTATTTCAAATCTCTGGTTTCCTCGAAACGACACATTTATCTACAAATCTGCCACTTTTCTTCGACGACTTGTCCATTTTCAGTCATTTAATTCAACAAATATTTATACTCGTATATTCAAATCCGTATTATTATTATTATTATTATTATTATTATTATTATTATTATTATTATTATTATTTTGTAAATTCACTATTTTACATGCTTTTCTACTTGTGCTAATGTGGCCTCTGTTTTTGGTTAAGAGCAAGAAGCCCAGGTTGAATCCCTGATTTGGAGATGAGAATTTTTTCAAAAGGTAATTGCCTACATGTGGTAATTGCCCACATTCCACGAGTATGGATATTTATGTTATGTTTGTGGTAGTTGCCCACATTCCACGAGTATGGATATTTATGATTATATATGTTTGTGGTAATTGCCCACATTCCACGAGTATGGATATTTATGTTATGTTTGTGGTAATTGCCCACATTCCACGAGTATGTATATTTATGATTATATATGTTTGTGGTAATTGCCCACATTCCACGAGTATGGATATTTATGAATAAGAGGGAAAGAGAAAGAGAGAGAGAGAGAGAAAGAGAAAGAAGGAGAAAGGGAAGAGAGAGAGATAAGAGAAAGATAAGCAGAGAAAGAATAGAGGGGGGAGGAAGAAAGAGATAGAGTAGAGAAAGAGGGAGGAGAGAGATGGAGAGAGAGAGAGAGAGAGAGAGGAGAGAGACGAGATGGATAGAGAGAGAGAGAAGATGATGCATGCGGAGATCGAACAAGGCGACCTCATGGCACGGAAAACAGAAGCTCCCTCCACTAGACCACAATATCTCTTCTAGAAATTGTTTCTATGAAGCGATGCAGTACTTTAGGACTTATATATGTTTATGGTAATTGCCCACATTCCACGAGTATGGATATTTATAATTATATATGTTTGTGGTAATTGCCCACATTCCACGAGTATGGATATTTATGTTATGTTTGTGGTAATTGCCCACATTCCACGAGTATGTATATTTATGATTATATATGTTTGTGGTAATTGCCCACATTCCACGAGTATGGATATTTATGAATAAGAGGGAAAGAGAAAGAGAAAGAGAAAGAAAGAGAGAGGGAGAAAGAAAGAAAGAGAGAGAGATAGAGAGAGAGAAAGAGAGAGAGAGGAGAGAGAGAGAGAGAGAGAGAGAGAGAGAGAGAGAGAGAGAGAGAGAGAGAGAGAGAGAGAAGCATAACAGCAGGATCGAACAAGCGACCTCATGCACGGAAAACAGAAGCTCCCTCCACTAGACCACAATCATCTCTTCTAGAAATTGTTTCTATGAAGCGATGCAGTACTTTAGGACTTATATATGTTTATGGTAATTGCCCACATTCCACGAGTATGGATATTTATAATTATATATGTTTGTGGTAATTGCCCACATTCCACGAGTATGTATATTTATGATTATATACGTTTGTGGTAATTGCCCACATTCTACGAGTATGGATATTTATGATTTTATATGTTTGTGTTTGTCTTCACATGAGTTAAACAACAGTGAAGATAAATGGAAAACAACTGAATAAGACATTCATATATAAAAAAAAAGCTTCTGTTTTCAACAGTTCCATATATTCCCTAAATATATTTCTTTGAAATATTGTACATATTTTATATATGTGTCTAATTCCCGTCTACAATAACTGTAAAAGTAGAAAAATTGCTGTATTTACAATACGAATTGAAACTGTACCAGCTATAGTTGCTCCACTATTTATCGCAGGTAGAAGTGGTTGTGTATTTTCCTGTTGTCTCGAGGCAGGTGTATTTACGGAGATTATGTGTGCGTCTCTTCCTCTCTCGGTGGTACAAATTGCAATTTCGAGTGACAGCCGTGTGTGTGCCACAAAACGTAATTCGAGTTTTCTCTCACGAAACTGTCTCTTAGGCAACGTGGTTTTAACTTCCCTTCAAATTAACAACAACAAAAAAAATTCCCACAACGAGGAATTTTCACAATTTGTTATAACAATCAATATAAATTCTTCTATTTCACATTGGTATGTCTACATATCGTTAATGTTTAGTTACATATATTTAAATTTTAGTTTTCATCCATTATCTCCGGCACTCTTCAGTATTTTCATAGATGAAATTGTTAGTCAATGAAACACAATTGACAATATATTTCAGAATTAACGGTCAGATCCTAAACACAGGATTATCGCTGATGATCAGGTAGGCCTATTACTATTTTTTTCAAATGCCCCGGGTTTGTCTTTCGACATTCCTGGTTTCTCTCCTGGCATGGCGTAATTGTAACCCACTTCTGAGGTTGGGGCGCCTGGAAGGCGGGGTTACGTTGCCCCGTTGATATGATGGATGATGATGATAATAATAGTGCGCCAGGAGAGTCCCTAATCCTAAGCTTAACCTAAGATGAATATGAATTGTGATGATTGCGATGGCCATATGATTTCGGGGACCGTTTGGGCCTTAAAGTTTTCCTGACATTTGTCTTACAGGTGAGGAAAAACCCCGATAAAAACCTCACCCAGAAAACTGTCCCGACCAGGGATCGAACCCGGGCCCGCTGCGTGACAAGGCAGCACGCTACCCCGAGACCACAGCGGTGGACTCCTATTATTAATATAATAACTTGGAAAATTAACAATGGAACAAATCACATTAGATGCAAAATTGTAGTTATTCGTAATAGCAAACCAATAACGGGTGAATAATTTTAATTAACTAGGATTTAGTGGATCTTAGTATCAGAAAAATGTACAATGCTGTTATTTATAAATCAGTCTTCTGCTTTAACTTGATAATTTAATGATTCTGTTTAGGATCTGTATAAACGTAAGTGTGTATTTTTTTCCATTTAATGAATTATAATTCTTCTTCCATTGGTTTATAGTTAAGGTTGAGATATTATTAAATGTTATATATAATTTAATATTTATATGAAAATTAAACTTTCAGTAAGTAAAACAAAAGTAATGGCATTTTGTGGAAGAAACACTCTGCGTGCAAAAATAATAATTGGAGACGAAATTATTGAACAAGGATCCCACTTTAAATATTTAGGATGTGATATCAGCTATGGATATGATAAAGATATTGAACATAAAACTCATCGGTTTGAAGTTATTTGTGGCACATTAAATAGAAAATTGAATACTATAACCCACAAACAAACAAAATTAAGATTTTATAAAACAATGGCAGTTCCTGTCCTTTTGTATGGGAGGAAATCTGGAATTATCACTACCAAATAAGAAAGTAAAATCCAAGCAGCCGACATGACAATTTTAAGAACAGTAAATGGATGCACTAGAATGGACCAGATAAGAAACGAGGATATCCGTGAAGAACTGCAGATCTACTGCATAAAAGAAAATATATTTAACAACAAGATTCAGTGCAAAGAACATATAGAAAGAATGGAAGAATGTAGATTACCAAATAAAATCTTACATTATTTTCCGAGAGGAAGAAGAGATGTCGGATGTCCTCGGAAGAGATGGTTTTAGATCTATTAGTGAATATGGAACAGGCAACTAATGCCTAAAACAAGGAAGTGAAGAAGAAGAAGAAGATTTTTATTTACATTTTTATTTATTTACCTACACGCTTGAGATCACCATGTTTATCTTCTTCTCTATACATTTAATATATTGAAACATATAATATAATTAAAATAAAAACTTTATACTTACTTCTGATATTAAATATGTTAAAATATTAGCTAATGAATAAAATGAAAATTAATTCATTAAAATAATTTGGAATATGTCTTACTGTATAAGAAATTCCTGAATAAATAGCGAGAGAAAAACCTATGTTTATCATAAGTAATGCCATGAGTGATTTCCAAATTATCGATAAATTCACGACTCACGAAGTGAGGAGTGAATTTATCTAGAGAATTTGGAAATCAAGAGTGGCATTTGTTAGGACTATTTAACGAATAAAATTAAGCTGTTTACTCACAAATCATTATTTAACTATAGTTATTTTAAAATATTTATATATTTAATGCAAACGGCGATGTTTGAAAACAAATGAGAAGCGATAGGTACGCTTCATCTGCTTCTTTTGTTTATCACTGCAACCAGATCATACTATTTATTGCCAAAGGAACGCAATATTGTAAGAATGCTCTCTAGTGGAGAAAAAATGAAAACACATCAAACTGTATATTAATTAATTTCTGATGTCGTATGATGTAAATATGACAATTATATTTTTCTGGATTGTTACCTGGGAAAAAATACATTTAAGAAAGTGCAAACAGTGGTTTCTTTTTTTGGTGGTATAATCAATTGCTACAAATGTTTTTATATTAACTCCCGCATGCGGCATGTGTTGACATTCATGCAGTATATATATAATCTGGTAGCCGTATTTCTCACAGGCTAAGTCACTGCAAAATAATGGTCAGACCTGTTCAGAATATTAAAAAGGAGGAACCTTCTTTAATATGGTAATTATAACACTGATAAATATTTCGTGAAATACGACTCTAATTGGTTGTAAAACAGAAATCATTGAAACGTGATTGGCCATTTAGTCCCGTTTGGGGCATGAGTTAAATAGTCACAGAATATGTTTTTTCATATTGTAATGTGTTCATGGAAGCTTCTTCAGCAACTATGTATATTTTTTTATGCATTTTATTTTTATTCTCTTGGCCTCTATTCAATTAACTTCTTGGAAAATACAGTACAACAGTGCATTTGTTCGTAGTTTTCCATTTGAAGACTTGTACGTAACTACTGCTTTAGGTGCAACTTCAAATATTTATTTCTAATATAGCATGAAAAGGTTTGGGTAAGTTAATAATTGAGTAGCCCAGTATTGACCGCGTTAAGTTTATATTCCTGCTGTCACCTCGAATTGCTTGCCACTTCGCGAACTGACAGTCACACGCTTTTGTTTCTGTCTCTGGTTTATGGCACAACACTTCTCTCCAGTGCTCGCTGGAATCATCTACCGGAACCTCACACTTTATTTTTCCATATTTCATCTGTGAGATTATTTTGTTGGTTCTTTTCTGAAGCTGCATGTTTTCAGCCACTCTAATGAAGTTCTCAAACAGGGTCACTTGTGCCAAATATAATAAAACAACTTTTGTTATAGTAAGAGTAAAATATTACTTGAAATTTTCTAATATTTGTTTTCGTTTATTCCATACATACTATATACATACATACACAGTGTTCTGACCAAGAGCAAGCCTTTCACTGCAAACTCAGCATTATCCACTATTTCCTTAACTCAGCTTTCCTATTTGTAACCGCATACAAACCATTTATTATAATATTGTCTATCATATGATGTATTTTTCTGCCTCTAACTTTATTTCGGTTGACTGTTCCTTCTAGGGCATCCGTCATCAGGCAGTTTCTTCTTAGCCAGTTGCCAGTCCAATTTCTTTTCCTCTTCTTTAGAATAATAATAATAATAATAATAATAATAATAATAATAATAATAAGAAGAAGAAGAAGAAT
This sequence comes from Diploptera punctata, assembly GCA_030220185.1. Taxonomy (NCBI): domain Eukaryota; kingdom Metazoa; phylum Arthropoda; class Insecta; order Blattodea; family Blaberidae; genus Diploptera; species Diploptera punctata. The sequence goes on along the minus strand of JASPKZ010009837.1, from coordinate 477,576 downwards.
AAGAAGAAGAAGAAAGGTTCGCCCTAATGGGCATTTCTTCTTTATGAGTTCCAGCATTGTTCTTCCTTCACCCACTCTGTCTAGCACATATTCATTTTTCATTTTGTCTGTCCATTGTATACGTCCCATCCTTCTCCATATCCACTTCGCAAAAACTTACCACTATAGGGCCTATAATATATCAATAATATAATTTGAAAATGTCCATAAAAACGCTTTGTTTGGAAGTTACCACATTAAAATTAAAATAATGATAAAACATGGAACATTAGAATAATTTCATGAATTAATTTACTGGACTGCAAAATATCAAGGTGCACGCCGTAGCGTAGTGGTCAAGGCACTGCGCTACAAGCCGGAAGGTCGAGGGTTCGAGTCCCGGTGGGGTCAGGTTTTTTAAACTGACCCAAACCTTCTGGCGACACTATGGCCCTGGGATCGACTCAGCCTCTAACGGAAATGAGTACTGGATGCTTGTTCTGGGAGTAAAGGCGGCGTCACGCAGGGTTGACAACCCGGCTGACATCAAGTGTCGATTATCCAGAAAAATTGGGAGCCTTAACCTCCTACTACCCCAAGGGCCTCCTGAGGCCTGTAGTGGGATCACTTTACATTTACCTTTTACAAAATGTCAAACCAAGTTTCAAATGGTTCGTAACAAAGTTTTTATCAGTTTATCTTCCATCTTTTTATTTGTTCTTCTTCTACTACAAGGTTTAGGCTATGCAGCCTGTTCCGGCGAAGTTAAAAGTGGAGTCCATCTTCTAAGTGGTCGGCCAACATCTCTCGTTCCTCTGGGATTATACAGGAAGGTTCTTTTTGGTATTCTTTCGTTGTTCATTCTCATTAAATGTTCTGTCCATTTCTTATTATTTTCGCTGATTTTATCTTCAATTTTATATATATTTAATTCTTCTCGTATAGTTTCATTCCTTATTCTATCCGCTCTTGTGCATCCTTTCACATTACGTAAAAAAGCATTTCCGCAGTCTGTATCCTGCTTTTATCCCTTGATTTCATTATCCAATTTTCACTTTCATACAACAACAAAGGAACAGCCATTGTTTTATATAATTTAAGTTTCGTATCTTTCCTTGTTTTCCGACCTAAGGTTCTTTTTTATGATTCCACAAATAGCCTGGAATTTATTTACTTTATTTTCTATATATTTATTTGTTTATATTAATATTATTTTTATCTATATTTTACTATTTATATTAGCTTTATATAATAATTCTTTATGCAGTTACTTGGTATAATTAAACGAAATGATTTAAGAAAAGTGATAAAGGAATGTATTTTGAAACTGTACAACACTTTAATCATACATACATTTTTAAATGTGACAAAATTGGATTCTAACTGCAGCTGGGAGGAAGAGAATTGAAGCAACAGAGATGAAATTATTTAGGCGTCTGTCAGGATGTACTTTCTTTGACCACAGAGCAAATGCGTCTGTCCGTCAGGAATATATTAAAACAAATTGACGATTACAGATCAAATTGGTATTTGCATTTGTAACGAATGCAACGAAGATAATTGAATTGCATTCATACATGTATAGACCATAGGATAGAGAAAATTGAAACACCTAGAAGCGTTCACAGGAGCAGATATAACTTCTGGAGACGGAAGGGGTCAAATGGTCTAATCCATGAAACCTATGAAGATGATAGGCCCTATATTCTATACATTTTAATTGAATGAATAGAGTAAGAAAAACATATTGTGTAGATCGCACTTTTGAAAAATGTATTAGAAACATTATGAAGACTAAAAGCAATCACTTTATACAAATGTAATATCGGCCGCGGTGGACTAGTGATTATGCTCCTTGCCTCTGGCCCCGAGGGTCGCGGGTTCAAACCCGGCCGGGGTCGATGGATTTTTTTTAGGATGGAAAAATCCAAGGAGCAAGTCCACCGAGAGGGACTTTAAACCGTGGGTCCCGAGTCTGAAGATTTTCAGGCTCGTTAAAAATCCTTAAGTCTGGCCTCTAAACAAAATTTGCCCAATTTTCCCGTCCTAGTACTACCTTGGTTTCCTAGATGTCAGTATAAGCTGACCACGGACCACTCAAATTACATCTATACGAAAACAAGTGTAACTAAATTAGTATGGTTCAAATTCTTCCTGTAGGGGGAGAGCGCCTAAATCTCTGTTAAGGGAAACATGGGCTTACAAGAGAAGATAAAAATGTATTTGGAAGTCATGCAAAATCCCTCTGTGAGTAAACATAAAACATTATTTTTCATTAATGTTTGACAGTTAATAGGCCTATATTTCCATTTAAATTTACAATGGCTAAGTTGAGGAATATTTTACCTTCTTCAACTATACGAATAGGACTATATACACCGGTACCATGAAACATATGTGGCTGCTCTGTGCCGCAAGCGGTTAGACGCTCGAGTCTCGGTTACTCCATGTGAGTTTCATGGTGAACGAAATAGAGCTTGGGCAGATTTTTCTCGGGGTTTCTCCCGTTTTACTCTGCAATAATTTCATTCCACCATTTCTCCATACTCGTCTTACCCATTTCGTTCATTCGCCGTTGTGTCGGTGCGTCCGGCTTGGTTGGTTAGCACTCTTATCGCCACAGACCGCTATAAATATAGGGGCTTCATCTCATCACAACCCTCGATCCGACTCTGAGTTGGATTTATTTATAAACATGTTTGCAATGTAATAAAACATCTCCCTGTACCCAAAACTTTTTATCTTCTTTCTCCATTCTTCTCTATCTTCCCATTCCAATTCTTCCAGACCTATCTCCCTCATACCTCTTCTTATATCATCCATCCATTAAAATCTAGGTTGACCTCTCCTTCTTTTCCCAAAGCTTGTCAGGGTAATCTTGTCTCTGACATTCTATGTACGTAGGGCCTATATGACCATACCATTCTACTTGTCTGTATCTCACATAATCTAATATTGAATTTTGGACTTTCGTTTGTTGTCTGATGATTGTATTTCTGATTTTTTCCAATTTAGAATGTCTACTGGAGCGTCTAAAAAATCAATTTCAGTAGACATAAGTGTGTATGTGTATATATATCCATCCATAGTAATTCTGACCGAGGTCAGGTCTTTCACTGCAATCATAGCATTTTCATACTATGTTTTGCAGCTTTACTAGGGAATTATAGGTGTGGTAGCTTCCCGTTGCTTTCCACACACACACACACACACACACATATATATATATATATATATATATATATAAAATTGTGGAGAGGTGTTAGAGACCTTCATCCTTCAGTATAGGAAAAAATGTTAAATGTTATTTTGATTAAATAACGGCCAAAGATACGAAAGGAGACAACATTGGAGAATTAATAATAATAGTAATAATAATTATTATTTTTATTATTATTATTATTTATTATTATTATTATTATGTCCTCAACTCCTGATCCAACGGATGCCTTGTCTGTTAAATGCATTAACACACTGTATGAACTATGATGACGTTGTTTGAGTGAACATGATTGTAATAAAACCACAGCAAGTGAAAAAAATATGATATAACCTGTGTCACATTTTGACATGATGTATCATTGGTTGTGGTTTGAGGTCCACATACTGTGAATTTGAGCAGCAATAGGTTAATAGTATTTGCTTTCATCATGATTGCGCAGCTCAGGATACGAAGTTTAGTCAGGATATCAGAGTTTACTTCCTCGACGGATTTATTGCATCAATATATATGTTATAGGAAATTACGTTTAAATCGAATGATAAAATTTGCTGAAGTAACAAGTTTACCTACATAAAATTTAATTTTACAGAGAATATTTCACTCAAATACAATATAGGCTATAGTAGTTGTAGCAATACGTAGAGATTTAAATAAAATATATTACACTTAAATATAATCTAGTAGAATTGATTGAATATTAAATTTTGGTAGATGACAGTTTATTTATTAATTAAATTATTGTGGTCTAGTGGTAATATCCTTACCTCAGACGGAGGGGGCTCGGGTTCGATCCCCAGTCGGACCAAGTTGCCAGGGTGAGTTTTTTTCGGGATTTTGTCTCGCCTGTGAGACAAATATGTCTTGGCGCAGAGCTACGAGACTTGCGGTTGTTCAGGTCTCCATGGGGGAAGATTATTTCTCATGGTGACCACCCAGTATCGTGATGTATTTGGATAACTACAATAAATAGCCGTTCCAGGTTGATAAACCAACTATAACGACTGGAGGATCCGACATGCCGACCAATGTCACCTCTACACTGTTTAGATGATTGTCTACCTCAGTGATTAACACATATGAATGTGGGGCCAACAGCCGAATGCTAAGCGTAGGGCCCTCTAGGCCTGTCGCGCCATTGACTTCTAATTTTTTTTAAGACAAATGTCAGTAAACTTTAAGGATCAAATAGCCCATGAGCACCATATGCCCTATCACTGTCATCCTTATCATATTTGCCTTGTTTAGTATGAATGTGCGAATAAATGGTGTGTCATATCTTAAATGTTTTTGTTGTCTCGGAGGTGGGGGAGGCCTCCATGTATGGTCAAAAAAAAAGTTTGATCGAGAGTTTAAAATACTCTCCCGCCAGGACATGTCACTGTAAGATTCGGGAGATTTGGATCATGTAAAAGTACTAAAAGGAGGGATTAAACTAAGGCAGAGAAATATACTCTGATAGAACCGTTTTCTTTAATTTATGTTTCTTATTTTAAAGATAATTTTGTATTGTTGCAGTTTCGCGAATGATCTTCGATCAAATTGTTCTGTAGCCTGATATAATATTTTAATGATATTGTGAAAAGAAAAATTAATGTCTGAACCAGGAATCGAAACGTGGACCTCTAGTTCTCCAGACTAGTGTGCAGCCCACTACACCATTCTAGACTTAAACGTGAGGTCTAGAATGGTGTAGTGGGCTGCACACTAGTCTGGAGAACTAGAGGTCCACGTTTCGATTCCTGGTTCAGACATTAATTTTATTTTCACAATATCATTAAAATATTATAATATGATCCATTATTGAAACTGTGGTAAAATAACACTATTGGAAAATGTTAAATAGCCTGATATTAATAGAGTTTTTTTTTTGAAATCATGGTTTAAAACACGTATTGAAACAAAACAGGAAGTACTGGTATAAATAGTTAAATGAGAAGGAATTAGTTATTTATTAATATTTGGTACAAAGTTAGGGAGTGAATAACTTACTAAGCAGAAACGACGACTGAAATTAAACCTGTGAACAAGTGTTTAGAGCGCTCCTAACCTACAATTATGCGACAGAATATACAGCATTAAATATTAAATACCGTGCAGACAGACAATGTACGTATTAAGGCAATGAACAAAATTACGGAGCTCTTAGCGGTGCCCAGAATACGCATTATATAACGCATTCAGACTCTTCCTCTTACCAGTGCTTTATAACATTTTATAACCATTAACAATATTCTTCTTCTTCTTCTATGTCATGAAATTAGGCCTTTGACCTGTTTTCACATCAAGTGGGATTTAATGAATCTTCCCGTCTAGTAAATGGGCGTCCAACACTTCTATGTCCTATTGATTTGTACTTCAATAACAGCTGGGGGGTTCTATCTGTAGGCATTCGTTTAATATGTCCATACCAGTTGTTTCTCAATTCTATTTGTTACATTAAAAATATTTAAATCTTTCCTAATACCTTAATTTATTTTTCTGTCCAAAATTGTCGCACCTGATACTGAACGTACGAACTTAATTTCTACAGTTTCTATTTTTCTTCTGTCTGAACAGTTAAGAGTCCAATTCTCACTTGCATATGTTAAGACAGGCACTGCCATAATTTTGTAAAATTTTAATTGTGTGCTCCTCAAAGTTATATTTTTCAGTGTCCGTTTTATAATGCCAAACATTCTATAAAACTTATTTAATTCAATATTAATATCTTCCTTCTGGCAGTATGATACATTGCATCCTAAATAATTGAAATTGTTCACCTGTTGTATTGTACTGTTATTAATACCGATTTTACACCTCATATGATATTTTCTGTTGAATGCCATCACTTTCGATTTACTTTCAGAGATTGTCATATTGAATTTATTTGCTATTTCATTTAATTATTACATAAATTCCTTGGAAAGAAATCTAATTTATAAGCTCAAGAACTTTTCAGAAATTTAAATCTTGTTTTATCATTGATAATTTCTATTAACGCACTGACCTACAAATATTTTACGAAACAACGTAGTCCCAAAATTTGCATCATATCTAAACTAAATAGGGATGATTAAATAATAATAATAATAATTATTATTATTATTTATTTATATACAGATTTTCAATGTTTACACATGCCTAAAAGTTTTATTTTCCTTATTTACTCGTCCCTAGCCAATCACTCCATGTCCTCCAGTACCCTTGTTCTCATTCCAGTTTTTTATTTGTTGTAGCCTCGAGTTTCGAGGCCTTCCTTTCCTTTTTTCTTCCAGATGGACACTATTCCAATGTTTTTTCTGGGTATGATGTTAATAATATCATCATCATGATGAACAAATCCGTTTTAGGTCATGTGACCTGTGACGGTAAACCTAATGAAGATGGTCTTGTTCTTTCCACCAATGTTTTGGTCTTCCTTGGTCCCTATGTCCAGTTGAAGTATGTTGGAACGCCAATTTTGGAAGTCTATTTCTTTCCATTCTTTTTCAAATGATTTTTCCATTCTTGTTGGTATCTTTCTATATCTTCATGTAGGAATATACCAACAAGACTGGAAAAATCGACTGAGAAGAATGGAAAGAAACAGACTTCCAAAATTGGCGTTCCAATATACTCGATGTTAATAATAAAAGTAATAATAGTGGTTGAATGCAGGCTTTCACGGCCGGTAATCATAATATTAAGAGATCCCGTGCTATGTGGTCGTGTTCCAAGGCTGGTGATTTTCCAGACGTTTCTTCCTCGACTGAGGAGGGCATCGCCACTGAAGATGCCCTACGCAGTCGAGTAGAAACGTCTGGAAGAAACATCAGTCTTGGACCACGGACACATAGCCCCGAATCTCTTGATATTAGTAATAATAAATAATGTTTTATTTTTACCTAACAGAACAAAATACTCAATCCCTGCCTATCACTCATATATGTTAAATAAATGTTTACAATAACACTACCAAAAAAATCATACTTCCGCGGTAAAAATATGTTATTCTTAACGAAAAAAGTTGCGCTGATTTTGAAAATCGCCATAGAAATCTCCTATCACGCCGAGTTAAAAATATATAAATACATTAAAATATCACATACACAGTTATAGCCACAAGGACTTCTGTCTGGTGAATATGGTGGATGTTTGAGTACTTCCCAATTCCACATGCTAAACAAATTCTACTGAACATCTTTTTTAGGGCGGAATTACTTACTAAATGAGGGAAACAGTGAATGTATTCACAAAATATTACTATTTCGAGACTTTCAATATTACATATTTATACAACAAAGAATGATCAACAACATACCATCAGATTAGAATGGTCAGTACTAGTATTGCTGATTTACAACAGCGATGGCTAGGGCAAGGCAATTAATGATTTTGCATCTTTTACTTGTGAAGGTTGAAACATTGCTTGCATATATTAAAATGTACGGCATTAAAAACGGATTAAATAAAAGCAATTCATTAGGGCATTTTTTTGTATTTTCTTAACTTTTTTAGGGAATAGGTCATTTTTTGGCAATTGTTAGGTCATTTTGAGCATTTTTACACTTTTCCGGAAGGCTGTGACATTATTTGTATTTGATTTAAGATTTTTATTATAATTCAGTATTTTTCCTTGTCAATACAATTTCTTGGAATTAAGTAGTTGTTTTGCTAACTACTGCCCCTATTTTTCAAAGTATGTGCATAATGAACTTGCCCACTTCTAGGAATTTTATTCAATTTCTTAGAGCTTATGCTAGCTTCTACCCTTATTCTGATTAACTGCAATTCAAAATTGCTGTAAAAGTGCATTGTGTAATTGAAACGGATTTTCTGCAATAAAAGGTACTGTAATATGTATTTTAATACTTTTATTTTAATATTTTGATGTTAAGTTACATTTATGTAATTCAGTAATCAAGTGAGTACTTAATCTAATAAATAGTATTTTTATTGGTAATTCTTAACTTTTTATTCGTCTTTTTTTTTTATTTTGTTGGTCATTTTTTTGCATTCTTAGGTCATAAATGCATTTTTTACTTTGCATTTTTTTTTTACCAATTTATAGGTCATTTAATTCCTTGCCCTAGCGATGACATTACTTATCGAATGTCCAAGTATTTAGGATGTCTGACATCTCTTAGCAGAAATGGCTATATTTCAAGAAGAGTAGATGGATATTGAAATGTGATAGTCCGAAATAAAGGGATGGGATGTAAAAATGAAGGGCAGCAAATAATCATCATCACTATCATTAGCATAGTAATCCTGGATGGGCCAAGTCTTCCTTCAGATTTTTTCTTCGGGCCTATCCATTTCTGGAAACCGTTCACTAATTCTTGAGTTTTAAAGATTTGGCATCCTGTAGTACTCCATCCATCGATCCATCAAATTCGGTCGTCCATTTTTCCGTCTTCCTTCTGGCTTACCATCTACTATTATTCTCCTTATTGATTTTTTTGTAATCATCCCTTACATATGCCCTGTCCATTTTTATTCTGTTTACTTTAAATATACACAATGATATATGATGATTTATACGTTAAACTCATATAATTCCCTGCTATATCTCATTCGCCATTCTCCATTTTTCTTATTAGGTTCATATATCCTCCTGAGTATCTTTCTTTCAAAAGCAGCCAGTTGAAATTTGTCATGAGTAGTCAGAAATCAGATTTCACTCCTGTAAGTTAACACTGGTTTAATTAGTGTTTTTTTACAATCTGATTTTTCTTTCACGTGTCGGATATTTTGAATGTAAATACTTTGTTTATTGAAAAGAACATTTCTTTATCATTTCTTCCTGGATATTATTATGTTTATTTAGTCCTATTAAACATGTGTCCATAAATTAATCAGTTTTAAAGTAATGACAATTTTACTGCTGGGGAATTGCTTGATTGTAAATGTCAATACTAATAAAACTATCACAGTCTTATTCAATTCAGCTAATTTGCGAAATGTGTAATAGGCCTAACTTTAAATTAACGAAACAATAATTACTCCTGTTAGTTATTTAAATCCGGACCGCAAAGAAAACAAGATCATATAAAACTCTAAATTATTGTACATTATTATGTAATTTGATGCAAATGTAAGTAATTTCTATTCGTTTGTTTTTCTATATGTTCAACAATATTGAATATGCAACAGCAAATTGCAATTGCTGCATGGGCAATAACGTATGCTAATGATCGTGAGGCCACAAGACGGACAAGACGTGAGTTTAACGTAGCATTGCAGCCGTCGACTGTGGAGAAGTGGAGAAAACGACTGCAGGAAACGGGAAGCATGCAGAAAATCAAACCTCCTGGAAGGCCTCGCATTAGCACGGATGTAGAAACAACGAAAATAATTGTGGAGGCGTTCGACACTAGCCCACAAAAATCAACCCGCCAAGCTGCACGTGAGCAGTGATTTGTTTTCTTTTGTTCTATTGTTGTAATTTGAAGTATTCCCTTTCCAATGATAACATCATATTTCCTTTAATAATAATATTTTCGTCACAAAATGCAATCAAACGTATAGCCATATTTCTGAATCACTCTGCATAATTTTAACAAATAAGGGGTACAAAGTAGAAAATTGAAAACCAAATGCTGGAAGTTACTAATGTCATAGAATACATTCTGTGACGAGAGATAATGTAGAGAATGGACAAATTAAAAACTACTAATGCCATAGAATACATTCTGTGAGGAGAGATAATGTAGAGAATGGACAAATTAAAAACTACTAATGCCATAGAATACATTCTGTGAGGAGAGATAATGTAGAGAATGGACAAATTAAAAACTACTAATGCCATAGAATACATTCTGTGAGGAGAGATAATGTAGAGAATGGACAAATTAAAAACTACTAATGCCATAGAATACATTCTGTGAGGAGAGATAATGTAGAGAATGGACAAATTAAAAACTACTAATGCCATAGAATACATTCTGTGAGGAGAGATAATGTAGAGAATGGACAAATTAAAAACTACTAATGCCATAGAATACATTCTGTGAGGAGAGATAATGTAGAGAATGGACAAATTAAAAACTACCAATGCCATAGAATACATTCTGTGAGGACAGATAATGTAGAGAATGGACAAATTAAAAACCACTAATGTCATAGAATACATTCTGTGAGGAGAGATAATGTAGAGAATGGACAAATTAAAAACTGCTAATGCCATAGAATACATTCTGTGAGGACAGATAATGCAGAGAATGGACAAATTAAAAACCACTAATGTCATAGAATACATTCTGTGAGGAGAGATAATGTAGAGAATGGACAAATTAAAAACTACTAATGCCATAGAATACATTCTGTGAGGACAGATAATGTAGAGAATGGACAAATTAAAAACCACTAATGTCATAGAATACATTCTGTGAGGAGAGATAATGTAGAGAATGGACAAATTAAAAACTACTAATGCCATAGAATACATTCTGTAAGGACAGATAATGTAGAGAATGGACAAATTAAAAACCACTAATGTCATAGAATACATTCTGTGAGGAGAGATAATGTATAGAATGGACAAATTAAAAACTACTAATGCCATAGAATACATTCTGTGAGGAGAGATAATGTAGAGAATGGACAAATTAAAAACCACTAATGTCACATAATACATTCTGTGAGGAGAGATAATGTAGAGAAATGGACAAATTAAAAACTACTATGCCATAGAATACATTCTGTGAGGACAGATAATGCAGAGAATGGACAAATTAAAAACCACTAAATGTCATAGAATACATTCTGTGAGGAGAGATAATGTAGAGAATGGACAAATTAAAAACTACTATACCATAGAATACATTCTGTGAGGACAGATAATGTAGAGAATGGACAAATTAAAAACCACTAATGTCATAGAATACATTCTGTGAGGAGAGATAATGTAGAGAATGGACAAATTAAAACTACTAATACCATAGAATACATTCTGTGAGGACAGATAATGTAGAGAATGGACAAATTAAAACCACTAATGTCATAGAATACATTCTGTGAGGACAGATAATGTAGTGAATGACAAATTAAAAACTACTAATGCCATAGAATACATTCTGTGAGGACAGATAATGTAGAGAATGGACAAATTAAAAACCACTAATGTCATAGAATACATTCTGTGAGGAGAGATAATGTAGAGAATGGACAAATTAAAAACTACTAATACAATAGAATACATTCTGTGAGGACAGATAATGTAGAGAATGGACAAATTAAAAACCACTAATGTCATAGAATACATTCTGTGAGGAGAGATAATGTAGAGAATGGACAAATTAAAAACTACTAATACCATAGAATACATTCTGTGAGGACAGATAATGTAGAGAATGGACAAATTAAAAACCACTAATGTCATAGAATACATTCTGTGAGGACAGATAATGTAGAGAATGGACAAATTAAAAACTACTAATGCCATAGAATACATTCTGTGAGGAGAGATAATGTAGAGAATGGACAAATTAAAAACCACTAATGTCATAGAATACATTCTGTGAGGAGAGATAATGTAGAGAATGGACAAATTAAAAACTACTAATGTCATAGAATACATTCTGTGAGGAGAGATAATGTAGAGAATGGACAAATTAAAAACTACTAATGCCATAGAATACATTCTGTGAGGAGAGATAATGTAGAGAATGGACAAATTAAAAACTACTAATGTCATAGAATACATTCTGTGAGGAGAGATAATGTAGAGAATGGACAAATTAAAAACTACTAATGTCATAGAATACATTCTGTGAGGAGAGATAATGTAGAGAATGGACAAATTAAAAACTACTAATGTCATAGAATACATTCTGTGAGGACAGATAATGTAGAGAATGGACAAATTAAAAACTACTAATGTCATAGAATACATTCTGTGAGGAGAGATAATGTAGAGAATGGACAAATTAAAAACTACTAATGCCATAGAATACATTCTGTGAGGAGAGATAATGTAGAGAATGGACAAATTAAAAACTACTAATGCCATAGAATACATTCTGTGAGGAGAGATAATGTAGAGAATGGACAAATTAAAAACTACTAATGCCATAGAATACATTCTGTGAGGAGAGATAATGTAGAGAATGGACAAATTAAAAACTACTAATGCCATAGAATACATTCTGTGAGGACAGATAATGTAGAGAATGGACAAATTAAAAACCACTAATGTCATAGAATACATTCTGTGAGGAGAGATAATGTAGAGAATGGACAAATTAAAAACTACTAATGCCATAGAATACATTCTGTGAGGACAGATAATGTAGAGAATGGACAAATTAAAAACCACTAATGTCATAGAATACATTCTGTGAGGAGAGATAATGTATAGAATGGACAAATTAAAAACTACTAATGCCATAGAATACATTCTGTGAGGAGAGATAATGTAGAGAATGGACAAATTAAAAACCACTAATGTCACATAATACATTCTGTGAGGAGAGATAATGTAGAGAATGGACAAATTAAAAACTACTAATGCCATAGAATACATTCTGTGAGGACAGATAATGCAGAGAATGGACAAATTAAAAACCACTAATGTCATAGAATACATTCTGTGAGGAGAGATAATGTAGAGAATGGACAAATTAAAAACTACTAATACCATAGAATACATTCTGTGAGGACAGATAATGTAGAGAATGGACAAATTAAAAACCACTAATGTCATAGAATACATTCTGTGAGGAGAGATAATGTAGAGAATGGACAAATTAAAAACTACTAATACCATAGAATACATTCTGTGAGGACAGATAATGTAGAGAATGGACAAATTAAAAACCACTAATGTCATAGAATACATTCTGTGAGGACAGATAATGTAGAGAATGGACAAATTAAAAACTACTAATGCCATAGAATACATTCTGTGAGGACAGATAATGTAGAGAATGGACAAATTAAAAACCACTAATGTCATAGAATACATTCTGTGAGGAGAGATAATGTAGAGAATGGACAAATTAAAAACCACTAATGTCATAGAATACATTCTGTGAGGAGAGATAATGTAGAGAATGGACAAATTAAAAACTACTAATACCATAGAATACATTCTGTGAGGAGAGATAATGTAGAGAATGGACAAATTAAAAACCACTAATGTCATAGAATACATTCTGTGAGGACAGATAATGTAGAGAATGGACAAATTAAAAACTACTAATGCCATAGAATACATTCTGTGAGGACAGATAATGTAGAGAATGGACAAATTAAAAACCACTAATGTCATAGAATACATTCTGTGAGGAGAGATAATGTAGAGAATGGACAAATTAAAAACTACTAATGTCATAGAATACATTCTGTGAGGAGAGATAATGTAGAGAATGGACAAATTAAAAACTACTAATGCCATAGAATACATTCTGTGAGGAGAGATAATGAAGAGAATGGACAAATTAAAAACTACTAATGTCATAGAATACATTCTGTGAGGAGAGATAATGTAGAGAATGGACAAATTAAAAACTACTAATGTCATAGAATACATTCTGTGAGGAGAGATAATGTAGAGAATGGACAAATTAAAAACTACTAATGTCATAGAATACATTCTGTGAGGACAGATAATGTAGAGAATGGACAAATTAAAAACTACTAATGTCATAGAATACATTCTGTGAGGAGAGATAATGTAGAGAATGGACAAATTAAAAACTACTAATGCCATAGAATACATTCTGTGAGGAGAGATAATGTAGAGAATGGACAAATTAAAAACTACTAATGCCATAGAATACATTCTGTGAGGAGAGATAATGTAGAGAATGGACAAATTAAAAACTACTAATGCCATAGAATACATTCTGTGAGGAGAGATAATGTAGAGAATGGACAAATTAAAAACTACTAATGCCATAGAATACATTCTGTGAGGACAGATAATGTAGAGAATGGACAAATTAAAAACTACTAATGTCATAGAATACATTCTGTGAGGAGAGATAATGTAGAGAATGGACAAATTAAAAACTACTAATGCCATAGAATACATTCTGTGAGGACAGATAATGTAGAGAATGGACAAATTAGAAACTACTAATGTCATAGAATACATTCTGTGAGGAGAGATAATGTAGAGAATGGACAAATTAAAAACTAATGCCATAGAATACGTTTCACAATTGGAAAAATGAACAAAGCATTTTATTTAACGAGTAATAATGGGCTTATTGGTGTTATAATAATGTATTTTTTCATATTAATGTGGAGTTTATATATATATATATATAATATATATATACGTTATATACTTTACTTCAGTATTGAGTTCGACTTACATCTTTAAACCGTTGTTAATTCCTCCGGCTAACATTCTAATATCATACGCATCCCTAATATTTTAATTGATTTATTGTGTGAAGTTACGTTCCTGCTATTAATATTTTTATAATAATATTACTTTAAGTTGTTTCTAGTAATTATTGTTCCTTGAACTCGGCCACTTCTTCAAAATTTCCCTCATTTGATATTATCTGTCCATTTCCATTATATAATATATTTTTATGTGTGAACATACATTTAGTTTTATTGATGTTTACTTCCAGTACGAATTTTTTAGTATTACTGAATAGATTTTAATCATCATCATCCGGTATCATGGCAGCTGCCGCCGTCTTCCGGAAATCAAACGCCATTCCTCTCTATCCATCTATTGATCTTCCTCCATTCCTCTGATATTCATAGCTGCTTGTACCCCTTCTATCCAAGTTTTCTTCGGTCTTCCTCTCTTCCTCCTTTCCATTGGGATCCATTCCATAACAATTTTAGGCAATCTTTGCTCTCTGGCATTCTTTTGACTTGGCTATCCAATTGTAATATTTTCTTTTCTATAATGTGTATGATGTCCGGCTCCTCTTGTACACCCATAATTTCCCTTATTTTTTTATTTCGTATTCTATCCATTCTAGATTTTCAAGCTGATCTTCTTAAAACATCCATATCTGTACTTAAAATTCTTTTCATTTCCCTGGTAGGAATTTGCCAGACTTCAGCACCATATGTTAAAATGCTTGAATTATGGTTTGATATATTTGTAATTTTCTATTTTTTTGTAATATTTTTGCTCCACCAAACAGAGTTTGAAACATTTATTGCTTATTTTGTTTGAGCGATTCTATCTTTAATTTCCACTGCGTTATCGCCTGAATGGTCTAATTTTGTTCCTAAATAAGTGCATTCAATACTAGGTTTTAGTTCTTCTCCATTGTTGAAATTTATATTTTCCATTTCTTCTCCTATACACAGATATTTAGTTTTCTCAATGTTTATATAAAGTCCCCATTTTTCATATTCTTCTTTTAGTTTTTTAGCCATATATTCTATGTCATCGTGGTCCTGTGCTATTAATACCTGGTCATCTGCAAAATTTAATGAATATACATGTGTATTTTGGATAGGTATGCCCATTGTTTGACATTTTTTCCTCCAGTCTCTTAGTACTCTTTCGAGATAAATTTTAAATAGAGTTTGAGATAAACTGCAACCTTGCCTTAAACCTTTTGTAATAGTAAATTCCTTTGTTAATGATTTTTAATAGCATCAGAAAATTACGTACACGTGTGACGCAGTTTAGACAGTCTAGTGGTTAAGTTAACCATGTGATCGGTCACCGTGGGCACTGTAACCGACATATATACATAATATGAAGTTAAAATGGCCTGGTACGTTTTGATATCTACCTCTGAGCTCCATATGTGAATGAAATTAATGCAAATATTATAGTATTGTCAGATAGTGTATAATTGAGTGTGAGATTGATGTAAACAATGTTATTACCAGTGTGACAGGTTTGTGAGCAAACTGTAGCTTGTGATAGCGGTTAATGGGGATTACAGACATGTCCCTCATCTGTTACCAGATTAAACCGTTGTTGTCCAGCATCACACACGTTTTGAGCGCACGCGTGATGAATGCATTACAACCCTGGCTCATATTCTTAAGGCGTCTCCTCTCTCTAACGTAATGTAATTTGGTTTCTGAGTCTCTCTCATCAAGCAAAATCTTCGACCTCATTCAAGTACAATCATACTAAAATCTGTAATCAGTAAGTACGTTTCTTATATTTTCAGAATTACAATAAGGACGTGTTAAATTAAAAAAAGAAAGGAAAAGTATAGAACAAGTCATGAAATTCAAATATTTAGGAGTAAAGTTAATAGCACAACAGAATAACAGATGAAATCCTCCATCAAGCAAGTAATGCAAACAAAGTATCGGGATGTTTAAACAATACTGTTTGGAAAAATAAAAATTTAAGAATAGATACAAAAGTAAGAATATACAAATCTGTCATGAACAGAAACTAAAAAAAAAAATCAATGAAACAACCGAAATGAAAGTTTTGAGGAAAATCGTAGGAAAATCGCTGAGAGAGAAAATTCGCAGCTCTGTTATTAGAGAATAATGTGAAATTAAACCTATAAACCTTTGGTATGGACATGTACAGCGGATGTCGGAAGAACAGTGGCCTAAACAGGTGTTAGATTGGATGGTACCAGGCAGAAGGAAGAGTGGGAGAAGCAAACGAACATTGTAAGAGGGGATATATGATGGCATGATGAAGAGGGGTATGGAAGAAGAATAATGGGAAGAGAGGAATCTCTGGAAAGCAGGTATTAAGGGCGAACTCGTAAAGTGGAAAGCCTGTATTTAGTATCAAGTTAAAATGGTACATTCAATTCGCTTCCGTTCACACTGTTTCCATGACGCTCGTCCATTGGTAATTATGGAAAATATACATTACTATCGTTAAAAGAATTTCAAACGTGACGAATTTATATTTGCATATTATACTTGGATTCTTAGGACAACCCAAAATTTTTGAAGATCATAATTTTGTACGTCTTTCGCAACGCTTATTCGTTTAAAGAAATGCACGAATATCGTCATTGTCGTGACCTCTTGTAACTTTTTATAAATGTAAAGGTATGTTCCTTAAATATCAATGCACGTATTATATGATTACAGTTATCCTTGACCTATGATTTTGCTTCCTGCTGAAGATTCCTTCCAGAGTTTCCTGTAGATAAACGCTATTATTAAGCTGGACACTTGGCCAGCCATCGGAGATCCCTGGGTTTGATATACAAGTTAAAGGATTTTTTTTTTCGCATTTGAAACTTATTAAGGATTTATCATAAGTAATGCCACGAGTGATTTCAAATTTATCTAGATAATTTGGAAATCAAGAGTGGCATTTGTTAGGACTATTTAACGAATAAAACTAAGCTGTTTACTCACAAATCATTATTTAAATATATTTATTTTAAAATATTTATATATTTAATGTAAACAGCGATGTTTGAAAACAAATGAGAAACGATTGGTCGCTTAATTTGCTTCTTTTGTTCATCACTGCAACCAGATCATATTATTTATTCCAAAGGAACGGAATATTGTAAGAATGCACTCTAGTGGAGAAAAAATAAAACACATCAAACTGTATATTAATTCATTTCTGATGTCCTATGATGTAAATATGACAATTATATTTTTCTGGAATGTTATTACCTGGGGAAAAATACATTTAAGAAATTGCAAACCGTGGTTTCTTTTTTTGGTGGTATAATCAATTGCTACAAATGTTTCTATATTAACTCTCGCATGCGCTATGTGTTGACATTCATGCACTATATATATATATATACAAAATGGTAGCCGTATTTCTTAGAGGGTAAGTCACTGCAAAAAATGCTATGACCTATTCAGAATGTTAAAAAGGAGTTGCTTTCTTTATTATGATAAATTTTAGTTGGTAAATTCTAGGCGAAACACGACTGTGATTGGTTGTAAATAAAAAATAATTGAAACGTGATTGGTTATTGACTCCCATTTGGGGCATGAGTTAAATATTCCAACTAATAGACTCTTACTTCAAGGGAGAATAAAACATTACGAGTATTTGAGATAAAGTTCTTAGGAAAATGTTCAACCTTGGAGAAATAGACAGATATGAGAGTAATATTTATAATATAAAAATAGAGTACCGGAGATCTCAGTCTTCCTCAACATTGAATGTGGGGTTAGAGTATTTTCGAGATCAAGTCTCGGTCATTCCATGTGGGTTTCGTGGTGGACGAAACGGAATTTGGGTAGGTTTATGTTAGGGTTTTTCTTTTCTCCTGCCACAAATTTCATTTCACCACCATTTCTCCATACTCATCCATTTCGTTTCATTTCGTTCATCCGTTCCTGTGACGGTGTTCCTGGCGTCGTTACCCGGAACCCTCTTATTCACAGGCCTCTAAAATATAGTGGTTTCATCTCATCTCATTCCTCGAACCGACCCTTAGTTGGACACGAGCTTAGGATATTTATTTATTTTATTATCTTTACGAAGTTTTTCATTTGTAAACTGTTTGGCATTATAATATAGTATCATTAAAATTGTCTATAATGAGACACCTGATATGAATTATTGTATGTGAAATATTTTGAATGTAAATGCTTTATTTATTGAAAAATAAACATTTATTAGCATTTTGTATTCCTTTATGTATTTCTTCCTGGATATTATTATGTTTATTTAGTCCCATTAAACATGTGTCCATAAATTAATCAGTTCGGAAGTAATGTCAATTTTACTGCTTGGGACTTGTTGATAGTAAATGTCAGCACTAACAAAATTATCAGTCTTATTCAATTTAGGTGACGGTAACCAGATTCCATAACCTTAACCTTAAATTAGCGAAAGAATAATTCATCCTGCCAGTTATTTAAATGTTCCGGACCGCAAAGAAAACAAGATGATGTAAAAACTCAATGTTATTATTGTACATTATTATGTAATTTGACACAAATGTAATTTATATTGCTTGTTTTTCTATTGTTTTATAACCCAGCCTCGTGGGCTAGTGGTCCCGGTTTCGATTCCCAGTCACACAATTGGAATTTTGTTCTTAAAGGGAACCATTCCTGTGGTTGTCTATGGTCTGGAATTTAGGTTAAGAACTCTCCGGCGCTTCATTATCATTTATCATCCATCATATCATCGGGGTAAAGTAACTCCGCCTTCTAGGTGCCCCAACTTCAGAAGTGGGTTACAATTACGCCAATGCCAGGAGAGAAACAAGAAATGTCGAAATCACAACCTGGGGCATTGAATAATAAAAAAAAAGATGATTGTAAAAGCGCATGTTGTTTATTCTTTTGTTGACTAGTGCGCACTTGTAGAAGTCAACAGGTAAACAAGTTTACTTTTGTGAGAAGGATGATATGTAATGATATGAAATAATCTTAACTTCGTGACTTTGTGAAGATACTAGATAAGTTGGTTCAAACCAGTAATAGTACATTTACTTTTTATTCTCCGTATATACTATCCCAAGTATTGCCTTCAGGGTTATTTGCCAGTTACGCACGAAAATGGCCTTTGTACTATAAAATATATAAATCTTACAATGAATACATTTTGGGACGAGACGACCATAATGTGTTAGATTATATTTCAAACATTGTCCACCGCTGTGGTCTCGAGTAGCGTGCTGCCATGTCACGCAGCGGGCCCGGGTTCGATCCCCGCTCAGGACAAGTTTCTGGGTGAGGTTTTTTCGGGGTTTTCCTCACATGTAAGACAAATGTCAGGATACTTTAAGGCCCAAACGGTCCCCGAACATCATTTGGCCATCATTATCATCAATATCATATTCACTTCATTAGATTAAGTTTAGGTCTAAGGCCTCTTCTGGAGCATCATTACCCATCGTCATCACCCATCATATCATTGGGGCAGCGTAACCCCGCCTTCCAGGCGCCCCAACCTCAGAAGTGGGTTACAATACGCCAATGCCAGGAAGGAGAGGATACCTGAAATGTCGAATGACAAACAAGTGGCATTGAACAAGAAAAAAAGTAAAACATTTTGTCTATTTCTGCGGTGAACATCCTCAGGTAGTTATAGCAACTGAAATTTATTATCCATCTGAGAGGGCAATTTATTTGACGTTGTAAGTCAAACAAATAGAAGGAAGAATGTGATGCAACTTATTTCAGAAGTAGTGGTTACTATACTCCCCTGTGAAAAATTATTTAATAACATGACTTTTCCAAGTGCGAGGATATAGTACACCCAGTCATGCCCTTATGGGTCTGCCTTTTGAGATACATTCAGGCAAATTCGATTGAACTTTTATAACATTTTAATGCTATTAGAGTACTTCCCAACTCCTTTAAAAAAAACGTTAAACTGAAAATATATAAAACTATTATTCTACCAGTTATATTATATGGGTGCGAAACATGGACTCTTACTTTAAGGGAGGAAATGAGATTACAAGTATTTGAGAATAAAGTTCTTAGGAAATTTTTTGGACCAAAGAGAGATGAACAGACAGATGAATGGAGAAGACTACATAACAATGAACTACATGGTCTTTATAGGAAGCCAGATATAATAAGAACAGTTAGATCTCGTAGACTGCGATGGGCAGGACATGTTGCACGTGTGGGGAATGAAAGACTTGCATGGAAGCTTCTTGTAGGAAAGCCAGAGGGAAAACGCCCAGTTGGTAGACCAAGAATGAGGTGGAAGAATAACATTAACTATGATTTGATGGAAGTAGAGTATACAGGGAATGATTGGAAAGCATTAGCTCAGGATAGATATGTATGGAGAGCTTATGTCCGCGCGGCCATGAACCTACGGGTTCGATAGTGCCAGTGAGTAAGTAAGTAAGTATCTGGATAGTAATAAATAGAGACCGGATTATATGCATTTGCATATTTAGACCTTGTTCATCTGTTATTGCATATTTTTGTTCTACAAATTTACATTTCACTAAACGAGAATTTTCTTAGTGCCGAGGCTTCCAATTTTCTTACATTCTTCTCGTCATAATAAAAAAGCTATTATTCAATACCTATTATGTTAACTTTGCCTCAGCTGTGCGTTAAAGTCCAATTTAATTCCAGTAACTTAATTCGGGGAAGCGTATTGACGTTCTTGAATATTAAAGTTTAGATTCGAGAGTATTACAACGTACAGGTTTGATGGCCCGACTTCATAACTGTGAATTAACTAAAATCTCTTCAGTATTACAGTGTATCAAAAGTGTATGGCAAAGTTATAACAGCTGTTTTTTTTTTTTTTCCAGATGTCTTATTACACAATAATTGATTCTTATGAAAAATATTATAGACACTAGTATGTAGAACAGCACTTAAGTTTACCTGATGGGGTTAAGGCCATATATCCTTTATTTCTACTCAACCAAGATAAACATACAGGCATATTACATTAAAGTACAACAGTTGCAGTACAATTTTGAATAATATGTGAATTAAAAATTGGTCAAGCTAATATTTTAATATTATTATTATTATTATTATTATTATTATTATTATTATTATTACTATTGTTATTACTATTATTCACCCCTGTACTGTAACAGCGTGTCTCGTTATCATCCCTGGCATCCGGGTTCGGTTCCTAGCTGTACCAATTTTTTTTTTTAAGTTTACATTCAGCCTTTCGAGAGTAAATTAGTACATTTAGTATTTTATTATCAGAAGCAGAGAAATCCGTTTTTACTGGAAGTAGACCTACAATATTGGCGGACTGCTTCGCGGCATCAAGTCGGCATTGGTTATTATTATTATTATTATTATTATTATTATTATCATTATTCTCATTATTCTCAGGTTTTGTATACCTTTCACATCTTTCTGTGACCATTTCAAGATTCTGTAGCCAATTTCCATCTATCTCTATTTTTCCTCGTCCCTTCCTCCAAGTCTCTTCCTTCATTTGTTCTGATCACTCCTTTTGCCCATGTTAGTTTTCATCTTCTCCTCTTCCTTCTTCCAATCGGATTCCATTAAAAAATCCGATAAACTGTTTTCTCCCATCGCTGTATTCTTCTTCCTCTTCTCCATATTATTATTATTATTATTATTATTATTATTATTATTATTATTATTATTATTATTATTATTATTATTATTATTATTAAAAGAATTTTAAGTACAGAAATGGATGTTTTAAGAAGATCAGCTGGAAAATCTAGAATGGATAGAATACGAAATAAAGAAATAAGAGAAATTATGGGTATACAAGAGGAGCCGGACATCATAGACATCATAGAAAAGAAAAGATTGCAGTGGTATGGTCATGTCAAACGAATGCCAGAGCAAAGATTGCCAAAAATTGTTATGGAATGGATCCCAATGGAAAGGAGGAAGAGAGGAAGACTGAAGAAAACTTGGATAGAAGGGGTACAAGCAGCTATGAATATCAGAGGAATGGAGGAAGATCAATGGATGGATAGAGAGGAATGGCGTTTGGTTTCCGGAAGACGGCGGCAGCTGCCATGATACCGGATGATGATGATGATTATTATTATTATTATTATTATTATTATTATTATTATTATTATTCTTTAAATACATTGGAAGAAAGAATATTTAAGTCGACAAGATTCGTGCATTATAAAAATAACCAACCTCTAAAATTTAATTAGAGTCTATAGTATTTCTTATAACTTTGATCTACTAAAAGATGGATAATATTGTTATAGTTTTGTTTTTTCCTCAGTATGTGAAGGAATATATGTGTTTATTTACGATGGTAATTATAAAACGGAATACTGTAGTATGACGTCACGGTACCTGGCACGGAGACTCTCGGCACCATATTGTTCAAGGATATCCTGCTCTCCTTCGCCAAGGTGAGTGAGTGTATACTTTATGTTGACTTTTTTCTTGCACTGCGGAGGAATTACTCTATATAACATTTGTCCGTGATAGCCAAGAGTGATTCCACTTTTGCTGGATCGTCCCATTTTCTTAGATTTTGTCTTTTCCTCCAGTACAGCGTGAATCCCCTAGGGGAATTCCCCAACAGAAAACACGATAAAGAAAGAGATCTCATATTATCTAGAACAACCGTGATAGATGTGGATGAGAACACTAGGGAACAGAGTTCTTAGAAAGAATTAGTCTATGTCAGGAAGATTAGAAATACGTCCTCAAAATATTTTTTTTCTGAAGATCACTTACAGAATGCAAGATGTCCACAAATAAGTTAAACTGATTATCTTTTGCTTATTGACTTTATCTTTTTAACATGATTAAGATATTTAATAAGAGTAACAAAGTGCAACCAATAAAATGGTAGATCACAATTGTTGTGATAACATCTTAAGTAGCAGAAAATCCAGATTCACATTAATAAAGTCAATTTCGTCACAATACTGTATGCTCCCTCTTTCGTAAGAGGTTTGGGCAAGATATTTAAAGGATTAGATGTTAAATTAGTTTATACTACCGGTCCTTCGTTAAATAGCTTTCTCTGAAATTCTAAAGATAAAGTTTTTTTTTTAATCCGGTATTTAAGAGATCGGGTGTAAGAACTGTGATAAGAAATATGGTGAGCAAACAAGAAAATATATTCTAACTAGATTTAAAGAGCATGTCGGTTGAATAGAATTGTAAATCTGGGGTTGATAAGCATATTTATAATTATGGTCACGTTATTGATAAAACTAATCTCAGGCTGGTCAGATCGGTCATTAATTTTAAATCCCTTGACGTCCTTGACAGTTTAGAAATTTATAAAAACAAAGATAAAATTATTACTACTGACAGGGACCCTATTCCAGTCAGCGCCCTCTTTTCTTTAATTAAAAGAGAAGAGGATTAGGTTTGTGATATCAGCAAGTATTTTAAAACGTAGTCAGAATTTTAAGACGTGCATGGAAGCTTCTTGTAGAAAACGCCCAGTTGGTAGACCAAGAATGAGGTGGGAGAATAACTCTGTGATTTGAGGGAAGTAGATTATACGGGGAATGATAGGAAAACATTAGCTCAGGATAGAGATGTATGGAGAGCTTACGTCCGCGAGGCCATGAAACTACGGGTTCGATAGTGCCAGTGAGTTAGAATTTTAACTGATATTTTGTTTACACATTTTAGCCAGTTTTCGTTAGTCAATAATAAGTCTTGATAGTGATAGCGTCGCTATTTTTTCATTCTCGTTTTCTTTCGTTTACACTGTTCTTCCTTTTTTTTTACTTTTTTTTACCTTATTCACACAATACAAACACAAAGAAAGGATACATGCCCAGACCCAAGGAGGAGATTTAAAATCTCCTACCTCGCCGGGAATCGAACCCGGGTCGCCGGAGTGGAAGGTACGGACTCTACCTACTACGCCACGGCGACAGACTCTATTGAAACGCATTGTTCTGTTAACTTTTTAATTTTGTGATTTGGTTTTTTATTGACTTCGTGTAATAAAACTTATTTTCTCCTATCCTATAAGTTATCGACTAGCACCATGATCGAGAAAGCGTTGGCAAAATAATTATTTTAAATGACTTATAATAATGAAGTGCAAATAAAAAATTACCAAAGTTTAAATAATGAACAAGCCATAGGATGAAATTGGTCGAGTTTTCTCTCTACACCAAGGATCTGGGATCGACTTAGCCTCTAACCAAAATAAGTACCAGACGCATTTTCTGGGTATGAAACACGGCTGATCACCCTTTCCCATTTTCTAGAAAGATGGGAATCATAATCTCAAGTACCCAAGGGTACTAAGGCCTCTAGGCGAATCTATGTATCTACAATTGTAAACCTTAGTCTCTCCTTCGTAAATCTAATAAAGTCCTACTACTAGGCCTACTTGTTCTACTACTACATATTGTGACTAATACCTAAATGGAATTTTATAATACATTTTACCTGTTATTATAACAATCAGTGACGCTTTAGTTCACAGTTACTGGGCAACAAAACCATACTCTATATTCATGTTATAAAAACATAAAATACAGGTGTTTCATTTCATTTTGGTTGATTCTAGCCTCCTTGGTTTATTCTCGGAGTGTTTCGACTGCACTCCTTAATGTGTTAAGTCTGGCATCTATGTATGCTACAGCAATCTTTGTCTACATGTTACAACGCTGTAGTCACGCGATCCTATCGTGGACGCTCTCACTCTAACACTATCACTTCGGTCACCAAGCTGACCACATCACTATCGTTTCGGTCGTCAAGCTGACCACATCACAATCGCTACGGTCACCAAGTGACCACATCACTTTTCACGTCGGTCTCTAGTCGGACCACATCACATCACGTCTCGCTCACAAAGCGGGACACACAAACATCAACTACGGTCTACACAACGAGACCTCAGCACAATCAATTGAAGCTAAGTATTGTTTATATTTCAAACTACAAACGTGTTGTTATTGTATCGCCACGTGGTACATTCTTATGATCACTCCCAGAACCTATGGATTCGGTGCACCCAGTCCACTACAGAGGAAACAACGCTAGTTACTATTTGGGTGCACCGACAGATGTAGTGTGCGGTTATTCACCCACATAACAACAGGTTCAACAAAATGTAAAATACACGTTAATGATGATATCGTGTAACTATATGCATAAACTTTCCTTGATTTTTCTGGAAGTATAGGCCTATTAATAGTTGCATCTTGGACTGATTTTTACTTGATGAAACGTGAAAATCACCTTCTCCGCCCATTCTTACTCTAAATTCACATATGAAGCTAGCACCCAAATTGCAGAATATAACAACAATATTAGTTGATTTATGACGTCTTTTTTTTTCCTCCAAAGCCCATAATACTTATCTCTAAACATATCGTTTCCGCAATAAACAAATTCCATTAAATGTACTTAATATACTACGTATATAAAATATTATAGGCAACACGTTACAAAATTAGGTTTAGTAACTCGCTGCCCTTAGAATCTCGCTACTGAACCTCTAATTTTGTAAGTATTCGTCTAAATAAATACCTCGACTCTCAGTTATTTACCCTCTCGCTTCCAGTACCTATCCTCCAACCATAACTTAAACACAAGATCACAATATAGTCTTAATATACCGCAACATAGGACATAACATCACTCCATGTCATATACCATCTCCACTTCTGGCAACTGAAATTCCCTACCACAAGAAATAAGGGCCTGCTGGACATTGACATCTTTTAAAATAAATATAAATTTATATTTGCTCTAACCTGGACTTCATCATTACCCAGTGTAATGTACATATATTAATTGGTGTTTCTCGTATAATTTATCATATTTATACTGTATTATTATTATTATTATTATTATTATTATTATTATTATTATTATCATAAATATTATTATTATTATTATTATTATCATAAATATTATGATTGTTATTATCATCATCGTATAAAATGTTGTTTCAACATGAAATTTCCATTGCAACGTTTAAGAGGTAGCGTCCTGCCTTGCCACGCAGCGGGCTCGGGTTCGATTCCCGGTCGGGACAGGCTCATGGGTGACGTTTTTTCGGGGTTTTTCCTCGCCTGTAAGACAAATGTCAGAAAGCTTAGGGTCCAACGGTCCCCGAAAATCATCCGGCCACATCATCATCCTTATCATTATCATCATCATCCCTCGCCGGTGTGGAAAGCAACCGGAAGCTACCACACCTATAATTCCTTAGTAAAGCTGCAAAGCATAGCATAAAAATGCTATGATTGCAGTGGAAGATCCGCCCTCGGGCAGAATTACTATAGAATAGAATTAGAATAATAAGTATAGTGTACATATATAATCTATATTGTCAAATATGTACTTGCAATTTGTGCTGGTTGAGTGGAAGAGAGGGTCTGCCAGAATAAATAAATTATTATTAAATATTATTATTACTATTATTATTATTACTATTATTATTATTGTTATTATTAAAATATACAGTATATGAGTATTGACTATTATTCTTATACTCCTGGTGCTGTTTCACTTATGAGTGACGTGACCAAGAAAGTGGTAGGATGGAGTAATCAATCATTAATGTGCTACCCTGCTAAGGTACGACGCAGTTTCTAGTATACCTGCATAAATTTCAAGGTCTCTAGGAACGTTTCCTTGACTATTCAACTATGCTCCAAATGGGAGTCAATGACCAATCACGTTCCAATGATCGTTTTATTTACAACCAATCACAGTCGTGTTTCGCCTAGAATTTATCAACGATTTTCTCATAATAAAGAAATCATTTAACATTCTGAATAGGCCATAGCATTATTTTGCAGGGAATAACTCCTCAAGAAATACGGCTACCAGATTGTATATATAGTGCATGAATGCCAACAGAAAGCGCATACGGGAGATAATATAAAAAAACATTTGTAACAATTGATTATACCACAAAAAAAGAAACCTCTGTTTGCACTTTCTTAAACGAATTATTTTTCAGGAAATGACGTTCCAGAAAATTCACAATAGGACATCAAATATTAATTAATACCTGTAAGGTTGGTTATAAATTTCTCCACTAGGGTGCATTCTTACAACATTGCGATCCTTTGGCAATAAATATGATCTGGTTGCAGTGATGAACAAAAGAAACAAATGAAGCGTACCAATCGTTTCTCATTTGTTTTCAAACATCGACGTTTACATTAAATATATACACATTTTAAAATAGCTATATTTAAATAATGATTTGTGAGTAAACAGCTTAATTTTATTCGTTAAATAGTCCTAACAAATGTCACTCTTGATTTCCAAATTCTCTAGATAAATACTCCTCACTTCGTGAGTCGTGAATTTACCGATCATTTGGAAATCACTCGTGGCATTACTTATGAAAATCCTTGCACGAGAGGCCTGTGATGATTGAGATTGCAGTGTAAACCAAGCTTGCAAATTTGAATGGCGATAATTGAACGTGTGAACCAAAGAATAGAAATGAAGAAAATGACCATGACCTGATTCGTCGCAGCATCGCTCAGAGCAAGTTGCCAAATCACGAAAACATCCAACCTCTTCGTGTAAGCCGCCCAAATACACTGTATGCAAGATGTTACGTGACTGAGCTGTGATGTTTTATCATGTACCTTTCCCACAAGAATCACTATATTCGCGTTCCACAAATTGTAAATCTAACCTCCTTATGATTTCATGCAATTCAATGATTTCATGTAATTGTTCAACTTACTTCCTTAGGGAAGAAAAGTAATTGACTTCATCATCATCATCATGAACAAATTCGTTTTAGGCCATGTGGCCTGTACGGTAAACCTAGCGAAGATGGTCTTGATCTTTCCACCGATGTTTTGGTCTTCCTTGGTCCCTATGTCCAGATGGGGTATATTGGAATGCCAATTTTGGAAGTCTATTTCTTGCCATTCTTCTCACTTAATACTGTAAAAATGTTACCTTAATCAATACTTTTCATAACGACTTTGCTGGTAATAGAAAATGAACCGTAGCATTCGCCGCTTCCTCTGCACCACAATTAATAATATCTGTAATTAATATGCAGTCTGAAACTGTTATTTAAAATGTCTGCTACTAATTCAGACAACAATAAACGATTGTTTTAGCAACATTCCCTTGCTATCAAACAGTTGAAGTCTTCAAACTACGATGTTAATTCCCACGAAATATAAAAATTAAACATAATTATTAGTATAAGAGTGAACATTAGTATATTACTATGCAAGGTTGGGAAGTGGTATTTACAGAATCGAGGGAAATGTTTAAAAACCGAGCGATAGAGAGGTTTTTAATTTCCTAGGTTCTGTAAGACACTTCACAAACATGCGTTGTACATTATTTTTTGCGCAATGGTGTTTTCAAAATAATAAATAATAGTAAAATAATAACATCTTTGTTGGAAATATGTGCGTTCATTATAAACAATTGAGTAACGTTAATAGTAAGGACAATGTTTATTAGTTGAAAGTACAGAAGGCCGTGAGACCATTATTATTGATGAAATGGCCGCAAATACGTATTTATTGTTTTATATTGTTTCAAATAAAGTTCAATTAATTAAAAATGCAGTGATTAGTTTCGTATAATGTATATTAACACTACCGTTTGGATATTTTTTGTATATACATTGTACGTAGTGTAGATAAAGGGCAGTGGTTTTACTTCCCGCACGTGGGTGTAAATGTAATATTACAGTATAGTTATTTAGGTTGGCAATCCCGAAATGTAGGAAGTTGAAGTTTCAATCATGGTCGTCATTGCTGTAAGTACGACAAAACGCACTATCGCGCAAAAAATTATAAACGCAATTCTGGAAGTAAGTACATTACTAGTCTCTAACTTATTTGCTAGCTCTAACTGAAGCTCGGGCTCAAACACATCCTCGACAAGTAATGTACTACATATTTCCTTTGTTGTGTACATAATTATTAACGACGCCCTTTGACATCTGACATCGTTACCATCGCAATTCAAAGCTGAGGTGAAAGGACGAAAAGTGTTCCTTCGAGGCCTCTTACGTCTGGTTTTCAGTAGCGTCCGAATAAATAATTGGTACCGTAATTTAATTAGTAATATTGCAATTAAACTAACGAGGAAAAACGAATATAAATTATTTTATTTTACGAAAATGCTTTTTAACAGTTATGATGCAAATTTCATTTAATTTTTCAATTAACAGTACTGATCGGTACTCATTAGATTAGTTTTGTTTGTATGTTTTTTACAAGTGATATTGCAAATTATTACAATTAAAATAATAGATCCGAATGTATTTTAATTGAAAAATATGGATGGAATAATTCCATTTTTTTGAATCGACTTTTCAATGTTCATCATTGATGATTAAAGGTAATTTCATGTGTCTATTAAAGGAATAAACTCTCCTATAGGGAATGCTTTTTTTTTTCTAACGCGGTGAGCTGCTCCGCTTTAGAATTCTTAATGGTGTATCTGTTACATGGTTCCCAATTTGAGTTATTTCAAATTATTTGAAGAAGTTTTATTTTACAATTTCATAATATTTTTTGTCCATTATATCTGCAGACTCTTTTGATCCTTAACCTAATATAAAAAATGTTTTTAATTTGGTATTTGCAATTCTTTTATATTATGATCTAATCAAAAAAAATGCAATGAATCCTATCCTTAATTTGGTTCTGAAGCGTCCTTTTGTTTATGCTCTTTTTTGATTAATATTATTTTTATGTAGAAACATTTTAACAATTGCTAGAGATGGTTAATTGGAACTAGGCCTATATATTTTTGTGGTATATTGACTCAATTGTGTCTTCTTTTACTTACTAATAGGTCTATATTGTCTAAAATCACTCGCTAATATTGTCACAGTTTGAAGATACGTATATTTTATTTGTTTTATACATTAAAATAAACAGTCAATATGCCCAATTCACCAATTAATGATAAAATGGTCAACGTTTTTACAGCTAGACTGTCATCCTCTTGAGAATTACCGCTTAGCTGTAGAAACATGTTGACCATTTTAATCATTAATTGGTGAATTGGACATTTTGACTGTTCTTTTAATATTTTATCACACAAGGCCACTTGTGCATTAAATGTTTTATGCATGTTAAGAACAGCTTCATGTTCTTGTTAGAGCTTTTGATTTCCCGGTTACGATTCCTACTCAGACTACAGGACTTTTTTCTTAAAGTGTTCTGTGGTCGCCCACGGTCTGGAATTTGGGTTAAGTTTATTTGAGGACTATATTGATGTTTTATTATCATTTATCACTCGTAATACCATGGGGTAACGTAACTCCGCCTTCGAGGAGTCCCAGTATCAGATATAGTATAAAATTTCGCCATTAGCAGCAGAGAGAGACAGAAATGTTGTTAAGGCAACCTGATTGCATTAATGGCATTTGATACAAAACATATATTAAAAATGAATAAATTCGACAACTATAACTAACTCTCTGGCACTGTCGAACTCATAAGTTCATGGCCGCGCGGACATAACCTATCCACACATCCCTAACCTGAGCTAATGTTTTCCAATCATCCCCTGTATAATTTACTTCCATCAAATCATGGTTAATATTATTCTCCCATTTCGTTCTTGGTCTACCAACTGGACGTTTTCCCTCTGGTTTTCCTGCAGTAAGGTTACATGTTCCTCTTCCATTCCCTATTTGTGTCACTTGTCCTGCTCATCGCAGTCTAAGAGACTTAATTGTTTTTATTATATCTGGTGTCCTATAAAGATCATGTAGCTCACTGTTATTAAGCCTTCTCCATTCCCCTGTCTTGTTCATCTCTCTTTTGTTCCAAACGTTTCCTGAAAACTTTATTCTCAAATACTTGTAATATTTTTCTTCCCTTAAAGTAAGAGTCCATGTTTCGCATCCATATACAATACTATAACTGGGAGAATAATAGTTTTATAAATGTTCAGTTTAACGTCTTTGAGAGAAGTTGGGACACGATGACATATGAGATAAATTTATATGTGCTATGCAGATTGAAAATATTTTTCGAATTCGTTCTGTAATTCCGCCCTCAGCTACGCTTCGGCCATAAACATCTTAACTCGTCCGTAAATCTCTAAAATAAGCCCTAGTAAGGTAAATAACTGTTATCAGAATTATCTTTGATTATTTTATTATGTACTTTGAATTTACTATATAGTTTCAATTCAATATCAGGTAGGCAATAGTCGCATTTTCACATAGTGCTTACTTACTTACTTACTCCCTGGCACTATCGAACCCGAGGTTCATGGCCGCGCGGACATAAGCTCTCCACACATCCCTATCCTGAGCTAATGCTTTCCAATAATTTCCTGTATAATCTACTTCCCTCAAATCATAGTTAATGTTATTCTCCCACCTCATTCTTGGTCTACCAACTGGGCGTTTTCCCTCTGACTTTCCT
Source organism: Diploptera punctata (assembly GCA_030220185.1). Lineage (NCBI taxonomy): Eukaryota > Metazoa > Arthropoda > Insecta > Blattodea > Blaberidae > Diploptera > Diploptera punctata. The sequence continues at coordinate 445,731 of JASPKZ010009837.1, read as the reverse complement.
ACAAGAAGCTTCCATGCAAGTCTTCCATTCCCCATACGGGCAACATGTCCTGCCCATCGCAGTCTACGAGGCTTAACTGTTCATATTATATCTGGCTTCCTATAAAGATAATGTAGTTCATTGTATGTAGTCTTCTCCATTCACCTGTCTGTTCATCTCTCTTTGGTCCAAAAATTTGCCTAAGTACTTTATTCTCAAATACTCATAATCTCCTTTCCTCCCTTAAAGTAAGAGTCCATGTTTCGCACCCATATAATATAACTGGTAGAATAATAGTTTTATATATTTTCAGTTTAACGTTTTTCGAAAGGAGTTGGGACATCAAGAGTCTATGCAATGCATAATAACACGCATTTCCAGAATTGAGCCTATGTTTAATTTCTTTGTGCATCTCATTCCTATTTGTGATTATTGTTCCTAGGTATTTTCACATAGTGCTACATGTATTATTTTGGCAGTGTGCGTTTGCAGTCTCGGAGAGTCTGACATGAAATGCAGAGTATTTGTTCTCTTAACAAGTTAGAATCCTTAACATTAATCTAAACATTTACACGTTGTGAACTCGAGAGCTTTGTGTAGACACTTGTGTCTGAAGGGTGCGGCTTTTCAAGCACCCTGCTGTTTGATTCAGGCTGAAACTGTAGCTTCAAATCATGAAGGCGTAAAAACATTAAAAGAGAGTTCACCTTACATTCTTTGAAGTCTGCTTGTTTTGTTAATTCGCCCTTTTGCTTTGAAATAACACTTTGACTTCATTTTTGAATAACTTTGCTGAGATAATGGATTCCAAAGAGTTACTGCAGGGCGAGAAAAGACGTTTAAAACGTTTGTTTTTACAGTAATTCTGCACACGCCTCCAGCATGTCACACACGATCACATTAGTTTGTCAAATTGGAACGTCAAACTATATTCAATTTTTCAAACAAAGATTACGATTTTTAATCTCCATATAAATGAGTTAATCTTCCTCTAGATGACCTGAAAATATTGTTATTGACTGTTATAGGATATTGTTTTTAGGCTTTAAATTATTATTTGCTGACTTGAATTAAATTGTACGTAAGCTATAAGCCTAATATTAATAGTAATTTTATAGTAAATCCAATATATATATCCATAGTAATTCTACCCGAGAGCAGGTCTTTCACTGCAATCATAGCATTTTCATGCTATGCTTTGCAGCTTTACTAGGGAATTATAGGTGTGGTAGCTTCCCGTTGCTTTCCACAAGGGTGAAGGATGATGATGATGATGGCCGGATGATTTTCGGGGACCGTTGGGCCCGAAGCTTCCTGACATTTGTCTTACAGGCGAGGAAAAAACCCGAAAAAAACCTCACCCAGGAGCCTATCCCGACCGGGAATCGAACTCGGGCCCGCTGCGTGACAAGGCAGCACGCTACCTCGAGACCACAGCGGTGGACTATATATATATATATATATATATATATATATATATATATATATATATTCTGCAGAAATGGATTTATCTTTGGAGGCGTTCAGCTGGAATTTCTATAAGAGATAAAATAAGAAACAGTCTAATTGAAATATGAATTTTCAAACTTCAATTGTGGATTTCATAAAAAAAAACAATTAAATGGCATGGTCACCTAAAAAGAATGACAGTATATATATATATATATATATATATATATCCAAATTCACTTATTTATTTCACAGAATTTCGCTGATTTTACACATGTAATTTACTGCTTATAAAGTCTCTCATCACAATTTATTTAATACTAGGTCCTTTACACTCGCTGACGGTTTTACTTAGAACGCCTTCTTGACTTCGCTCTTCAATTCGCTTCACAATCCAACTCGTCTCTGACTGACTGACTGTTGTTGACAGCTGTTTGCGCTGTCCAGTGTGCCTTTTGCTGGGACTGTTATTTGTCCCTTGACGGCGAATTCGCGTTTCGCTGTTTTGCCCTAGCCTATACGGCGGTTATATGGGGATTGATTCTACACTGCTCAAAAAAATTAGGGGATATTGTAGAATAACCTATTAAGACTATGTTTTTTGGAATAGTATTAGATGCAATCACTTTCTATTACTCCAAGATAATGTAAATAAGAATTTGAAGTTGTTACGTAACCTCGGTACCACACCAGAGGGCAGTGTCTGTACTGTTGATGTGAAAGGGTGGTGTGGGGGTGAATGGTTTGTTGCTGTTTTTAAATCCAGTCCAGTTTTCAGTTAGTGAATGACTTGCCTTAGGGACAGTGATGCCTCGACAACGTGATTTACCTGAACCAATGGCTTGGAGGGCCATAGGAAGGATGGAAGCTGGACAGACACAACAAGAGGTGGCACAAGCCATTGGGGTGTCTCAAAGCGTGATTTCTAGTCTTTGGAATCATTTTTAAAGAACATACTGTTCACAGAAGAGCCGGACAAGGTCGACCAAGGGCAACAACAGCAATGGATGGCCGTTACCTCTTGTTAACAGCCCGTCGGAATAGACAGCAGAATGCAACTCAACTGCGAAATACACTTCAAACAGCAACAGGACGCAGGGCGTCAACTCAAACTGTCCCTAATCGACTGCATGGAAGTGGTCTCTATGCCCGTAGGCCCATGGTGTGTACCAGGTTAACTCCACAACACCGTAGAGATCGCAGAAACTGGGCGGAGGAACATCGTGGGTGGAGGCATGCTGAATGGAGATCAGTTCTTTTTTCTGATGAGTGCGATTCAACATGGAATGTGATAGTCGGCGTGTATTCATCTGGAGAGAAAAAGGGACACGAAACAATCCAGCTTTTGTACGTGAAAGATCCCCATATGGTGGCGGTGGATTGATGGTGTAGGCAGGAGTCAGTAGTGGTGGACGTACGGACCTCTACGTTATCCAAGGTGGTACTTTGACTGCGGTAAAGTATAGAGATGAGATTCTCCGACCTTTTGTCGTGCCTTATGCTGATGCCATAGGTGATTCTTTTCTTTTTATGGACGATAATGCACGACCCCACAGAGCTGGCTTGGTGGACGACATGCTAGAAGTGGAGGGTATCGAGCGTATGCAATGGCCAGCTTCCTCCCCAGACTTAAATCCGATTGAGCATGTGTGGGATGCATTAGGCAGGTGCATTGCAGGCAGACCAGCACCTCCCACAACTGTTCCAGAGCTGCACATTGCTCTTATGGAAGAGTGGCCACGTATCCCCCAAGAACTCATTGCTAACCTCATTGCATCAATGCCATACAGGTGTGAGGCAGTGCTGGCCGTTCGAGGAGACCATACACCATACTAAAGAAACATTTTCACCCATGTTAATGTTGCTTTGTTTGTTTGCCATATTCCTAATCAGGATCTCTTTGACATCTGGTGTGGTACAGAGGTTACTTAATGACTTCAAACTCTTTTTGACATTCTTTTGGAGTAATAGAAAGTGATTGCATCTAATACTGTTCCTAAAAACATAGTCTTAATAGGTTATTCTACAATATCCCCTAATTTTTTTGAGCAGTGTATGTTAGCATGTGCTATTGCTATTGATATAATGTGGATGTTTTGATTCCAAGGCAGATAGATCTCGCTTGATTGGGGCATCGGAAACCGTGTCGCTGATAACTTTCAGGACCGGAATGAGCCACGCCAATCTGCACTGACCTCTCTGATTTTGGTTATTTCATGCTGAATACTATGGGTGGTTTAATGTGTAGAATATGTTTCTATGTGTAGTACGTCTTATATAAGAAGGTGTTAGGTCATTCTTCTGGGATCAGTTTGCAAAGCATAATTAAATGATTGATCCACCCAGACACAGGTTAGAGTGTATATCGATCGAGAGAGAGACGCAGAAAAAGCGAGAGAGAGAGGAGGAGAGAGAGGGAGAGAGAGAGGGAGAGAGGGAGAGGAGAGAGGGAGAGGGGAGGGAGAGAGAGAGGGGAGAGAGGGAGAGAGGGAGAGAGGGAGAGAGGGCAGAGAGAGGCGAGAGAGAGGCGAGGGAGATAGGGAGAGAGAGAGGAGAGAGAGAGTGGAGAGCGGAGAGGGAGATAGAGAGGGAGAGAGAGAGCGGTAGATTGAGGGCATGAGAGAGGAGTCTATCGGCGGATGTGGCTCTCTCAGCTCTCTGTCTCTGTTTTTCTACTGTTCTCTCTTTTTTTCTTCTCTATTTCTCTTTCTCTCTCTCCTCTTTTTGTCTACTCTCTCTTTTCTCTCTCTTTCTCTCTCTTTCTTTAATCTTCAGTGCTTCTAATTTTTATGAGCTACAAAATACGAATTAGTATGCCTACGTTGAGCTGTATAATTGTTTTAATTTGTATTATATATTGTAATTCTTAATAATTAGAAACAAAAGCCCTGTTTACTTTCGGCCACCTCTATTTTTTTTCTCTGTGCAAAGAAAAAGATAAATTCTAAAATGAGCAATATGTCAATGTGAATTCATCGAAAAGTACTTGAGTTTTCCTTTTAGAAAGTAAAATAAAAAGGGTGCATTACTAGTCAATGAGTGTGGTCTATGGCAGTCTATGAGATATGTCGTCATCGTCACCTCGATCCCCGATTAGGACAGGTTTCCTAGATGAGATTTTCTCCAGGGTTTTCCTAACCTATAAGACACATGTCAATAAACTTCAAGACCAAAAACAGATAATCCCCTAACACCATCCAGCCATCATAATCATCCTCACTACATTTGTCCTTTTAGTATGAATTTATTATTCGCTGATGACCAGATTATAATAGGACAAGATAAACAAGATATAGAATATATGATTAGAAAGTTGGTTGATGCATTTGAGGTAGGTGGAATGAAGATAAATTATATTAAAACAGAATATATGGTAATCGGAGCAAATTCAGAAGACCTACAAATAAATAATTTGATAATTAAACGTGTTGAAGATTTTAAATATCTTGGATCTATAATAGATAGGCCTATATCTGGTACTTGTGAGAAAGATATTATTAACAGAGTAAATTGTGCAAGGAAGGCGATTAGATCCCTGAATGGTATTTTATGGAATAGAAATTTGACCCTGGAGTGATGATGATGATGATGATGAAAACAAAAAAAACAGATTATACAGACAATAATAGAAAGTGTACTTACATATGGATCAGAAAGCTGGACAATAAATAAATGGATGCAGAAAAGAATCTTGGCGACAGAAATGGATGGATTACGGTGAAGTATGAGAATATCCAGGCTACAACATATTCGAAAAACATATATCAGACAAGAAATGGATGCACAAGAGACTGTTATCGATAGGATAACAAAGAGAGCTCTACAGTGGTATGGACATGTACAACGGATGTCGGAAGTACAGTGGCCTAAACAGGTGTTGGATTGGATGGTACCAGACAGAAGGAAGAAGGGGAGAAGTAGAAGAACATGGTATGAGGGAATATATGACGCCATGATGAAGAGGAGTATGGAGGATGGACAATGGGAAGATAGGAATCTCTGGAAGGCAGGAATCAAAGGCAAACTGCTGTAAAGTGGAAAGCCTGTATTAAGTAAGCAAGCAAGTAAGTAAGTAAGTATGAATGTATGGGTTAATGGTTTCTTTTCTCTTAAATGTCTGTGTTTCTTTGTTATTGTTACCCTCGCATTTTGTTGATAACGTTTATTTGGGGGGGGGGTCCTCCATGCCCATGAGTGATTAAAAAAAGGAATGTATTTAGTTCAGAATTAAGAACTATTTTCCGACAGCAATGTCTCTGTAAGGCATGGAAGCGTTGGACACCTGAACGTCTTTCAGGCGAAGAAGTTGAACAAGGCAAAGAGAGAGGGAGACATTATTTATATTTTAGCAACTTTTGTTTATTCTACTGTGCAAAGTTAAGGGGAAAAAATAAAGTTAGTAATATGTCATTGTGGATCCATGTTACACGTTTGAGAAATCGATTTTCTTAACCGAAACATTAAAATGAAGAAAACGTCCTTTAGATTTAACTATATTTTACATATAACTTTATTCAAATTAAGCTTAATATGTTTATCTTTACAATACAGTTTAAAATGGAGTTTTCGTATGTCACCTGTGATAGGATAGGATTTATTATAGTATAATAGAATGGGGATGTCTTTAAACGCCTTCCTCATGATATTCATATTTTTGCAGAAAATAATACTGAAAATTTGCCTAAAAATCTGTTTATCTTTGAAAACTCTTATTTTCTAAATTTAAAGTGTTCAGTATTCGATAAATTCATTACAATGTTTTAATTAAATATCATCATAAACATAAAAACCAAAGGATATATTATATGTTTAGAAGAATGTAAATAAATCAACTATAGCCTTAAGTCGTATAGTAATTTTAGTCTAAGGTTGTACAGTATATTTATTGTACATGCAATTTTCCACTTAATTTTATTAGAAAACTTCAAAAGGTTACTGTAAATGGATATGCAAGAATTAAATTTAATTGAAGAGGGGGATGATATGGTAACCATTAGGAGGAAGATTAAGGGGAAGACTAGGCAAGACAGTGATGGACGATGTAGAGGAAGATATACAATTTTGAATGTTAAGAGTCTGGAGACAAAAAATTGAAGACGGAATGGAAAAATATTGTTGAGATTTTTTAATTGTACGTAAATCTAATGAATGAATGAATATATTCTAATAGTAGGAAATTGTTATTTCCTCATAAGTCTTAATTTCCACTAGTTTTGCATCATATATTATACTATATAAGTTACAACATAGTATTATTTTGTATCTGTGTTCTAGTTTTTGTTTTATAATTAATTACACTGAGTAACAAAAAAAATTTTTTTTTGTCTCAGAAAGAAATATGTGTGATTCTGATAGTATTTTTTCTCCTGAATTCAAATATAATATTGGGTTTTCTCCATCACGCAAGGTTTCCGAATGAACAAGCATTTATAATTTCAAACACTTTCATATTTTCTACATTCGTAACTACACAATATTCGAACATTCGGACGACGATTTTCTGCTATATTTCGCCTGTGGAGCATCCCTCTTGATGGTCCAACAATAATCGGCCAGCATATTAGAATTCCATTTGCCTTGATATCTCTTTTCCATAGTTGAAATCTCCTGATGAAAGTGTTCCCCGTGCTCATCGCTCACTGTGCCAAGATTTTCCGGGAAGAAATCTAGGTTTATTAAAAAAAAATAATTATTTAAATCCATTAATTGAAATTAAAATAAAAAAAAACTGTGGGTGATGGAGAAAATCCGAATACATATTTGAAAACACGATAAAAAAAGTGCATTAATTACAACTATTGGTACTCATGAGACAAAAATCATGTTGCCCAGTATTATTATTAATGTATATAGAATTTTTATTGTTTAGTTTCTACTCCTTCAGTGAAAGTTAATAATATGTATATTACGTCTCGTGAAACTCATAATACTCGTACATAAATAAATAAATCAGAATAATAGTCACAGTCCTAAGAATTTGAAAATTTTTAATTGAAAATTAATTCTGTTGTAATGTATCGCGAATCGATTATTGGTTCTTTTTATGATTTGTGAAGTTTTAATTTGTTTCTCTAATGATACTTGTACAAACAAAAGTTTCATTTTATCCATGTTTCTCTCGGATGAACTCCACCTTTGTGGGTAATAGAGCTCCGTTTTAATTTTCTCTGTGGAACGAATTTCACTGCCTCCTTTAATAAAGCTGCCAAACTAGAGAATGTAATACTGCATTATAGGCCATCTCACATTTCCAAGCAGTAACTTGAAACAGTAGAATGCTGGCCTCCATTAATTAAAACACGCATTAACTTACATGTTAATTACTTTGATAATTTCAGGTATTATGTATTTTCCACACATAAGGCCTATTTATATCACGTTACAATTATAACGAAACTAAATTAATTGAAATTAATTGAAATTGAATATATTTTCCACACATTAGGCCTATATATATCACGTTACAATAATAACGAAACTAAATTAATTGAAATTATTTGGATAATTACATACTACAATATTAATTTCATAGTTCCGAGATCAAGAATCACATATCACTACTACAGAGTGTCCGAAAAGTGATTTAATATTCAGGGATACGGCGGTACGCAACAAAACAAGAATGAACGTTCTTATTAATTTTCCCTTCACTCTCTCTCCCTCTCTCACGCTCTCTTTCTCACTTTGTAATACTTTCTGTCATTCTGCCTGTCTGTCTGCATATCTCTCTCTGGCTTAGTTTAACCTCTCTATTTATAGGTAATTTTACATTCGCACTGCTCTCAGCCCTTAAAGGGATACTACTATTGGGAAATGACTTTTAACTCTTATCACTAAGGTTATGATTTGTATGAAATTATCCCTTTGATTATACATACTAAGACGGTAAATATCCATTAATTAGAAACTTGGTTATACAGGATGTAACTAAATTACCATTCAGACTTTGGGGGCGTTTAGTGGGGACCAAGGCGGTTAAAGTTTGGCGTAGGAACTCATGTCTGGAAACTTACAGTTTTCCCACTACACACACGAAAAATACCACAATATACGTTTAACTCTCCTGCATTTTGGGTGTCAAAGACTTTACGTGTTCTAGCAATCTGACCCCGCTAGGCTACTTCCTTTGGGATCACATGAAGTCTCTGATTTATGAGACCCCTGTGGCATCAGAGGAAGACTTACTGGCGCGGGTTATGGCTGCGCGGATGTAGCAGGACCAAGGATTGATGATCGTGTGTACCAGAACATGGTAGGATAGTAGGGAGGCTCTACATAAAAATCCTAGCCTTACTTATCACAAACATAGTGTATATTTTCTACTACAGAAGAGTGTGGTGTAAATAAGTTATATGAAAAATGTATGTTATTTATTTTCTTTTTGGTTTTTTATACCAAATTTCGAAATATTATTTAAGATGTTCTAACTTTGCATTTTTTGGAAACGTATTTATATATAGAAACTTAAAAAAATACAAAATACATAATGTATTATACCACCAAGTTAACTTCGTACGGGCGGAGGGGAAGAGTTTTAGCGCTAGTGTCGCCGAACTACTGAATCTGTGGAAGGGATGTAGGAGAAGACTGTACATCCAATCACATACTGAAATGGTTCAATTTTAAGTGTGGACGGAGAATCCCTAAACACGTATGAAAGATCTTAACATGGTTGTCAAATTAGTCATTTAAGCGCGGAACGCTCAAGTAGTCGGTTCCTTTTAAATCAGAGTATTTGTCGTCTCTCTGTTACCAGCCTTTCAATAAATCACAAGTGGCAACATGTAATGAGAAGGGATCGCCCATTCCTACGCGTAACCCCAATAGTAACAGGGTTGTCAAATTAGTAATTTTGCCAATGACAGCATAGAACGACGGGCCATTAAATTCTATTCGAAACTACGATTTCGCCGATTATAACTTATGGAATAGATATGATAGGGGAAAAACTGACTCTCAGAGACCTTAGGAAGATAGAAAACGTGAAAGTCCGCTTCCTAAAAACAGCACTGAGAGTGGGGAAAACTGCACGCTCACGACTCATCTATGAACTCACAAAGGAAACACACTACATAGAAGATCTACGACTGAGAATGCTACTGCCATCTACTAGCCCTTAGCAAGAACTTTTAAACAACAGGAGAGAAAAAGAGAGAATGATAGGTGCTGATTTCTACACCTCAGGAGATATGCTGGACAGAAACTGGACGAAAACCAACCAAGAGCTAAGGCATGTTGTAACACGATACGCGATACACGGTTTTCATCATAAGGTGTGCAGAATCAAGAAATATCATGAACCTAGTGAGAAGTGCTTGTGTGAATTGTGTGGCGGACAGTGCGAACGATATCATATACCGAAATGCCCAAGAAACACGAAAATGTTCAGTGTTTGAATTAAAATTCCCGCCAGTCTTAAAAAATGGCCTTATATTCGATGCCGCGGGAAACCTATCTCTATCTGGCAATGTTAGATTCAACTGGCAGAGGCAGTGCACCGATACGACGAACATGAGTTGCAGGAATTCACAAGCTGGCTAACACTGTCTGCCTCCCGCCTCCACAAACCAGAACACTGTCTAGGCTATGCTGCGTCATTGCAGTCTACGATGCCAGTGAACTTAAACAAACGGATGATGGATGAAACCCAACATGAATTCACGCCGAAAGGAGCTTTAAAACGACATACAATCAAACAAGTGTGTCAGTGGATGAAAAAGTCGTGGCCTAGAGTGAGAGAAGACATTATTGTTAAATTTTCAAGAAGTGCGGCGTAAGTAACGCTCTCGATGGCAGTGAAGACCATCTTATATATATATATATATATATATATATGAAAAACAGACCGACGAGATACATATATTAGGAAAATGTGATGATTTAGAATATTGGAGACGTCAGTTATTACCGGAAAGATTTCTAAATTCAAATCGGGAAAGATTGGCATGCTACGAGTTATTGGTAAATCCAGAAAATTGGATAAACTTGGGTAAATTTCTGGACAAAACGCGGAAAATAAGAACAACACTCATTCATGAATAAATATAGGCACATGTTATCAAAATGCAATACCATTAATTCTTAATAATTAGGCCTATACATAACTTAATTAGTGTATAATGCTATTGTATTATTATGTAATTGTAATATTATTGTGTTTTCTTTATGTAATTGTAATGATATTTTTTTAATACTATTACCAGTTATGTCCACCGCTGTGGTCTCGAGGTAGCGCGCTGCCTTGTCACGCAGCGGGCCCGGGTTCGATCCCCGGTCGGGGTAGTTTTTCTGGGTGAGGTTTTTATCGGGGTTTTTCCTCACCTGTAAGACAAATGTCAGGAAAACTTTAAGGCCCAAACGGTCCCCGAAATCATATGGCCATCATTATCATCCTTATCATTATCATCATCATCACCATCATCCTTCACCGGTGTGGAAAGCAACGGGAAGCTATCACACCTACACAATTCCCTAGTAAAGCTGCAAGAATAGCATGAAAATGCTATGATTGCAGTGAAGGACCTGCCTTCGGACAGAATTACTATGGATGGATGGATTACCAGTTATTACTTTATTGTAACGGACTGTCAACAGCACGTACGGCTTACTGCCCGTGCGACCCATATTTGTAAATAATATTGTAAATATCTTACTTTTTGTCTAATAAATTCCTACTAATACTATTATATGAAAAAAAAAAAAAAAGCCAACGATGACGAAGAGGAAGAAGATGAAAGTTCATATGCCTTTTTCGGGTATTTTAAAGGTCAGAACGTTTTGTAAACTAAGATTTTTAGTCTGGCTTTGCAATCTAATAATAATAATGTTATTTAAAAAAATGCTTAAAAATTAAGGCGCGTATTATAGTCCGTAGCGTCTTATAGTCCGTAAAATACGGCATGTCTAAATAAAATATCTGGGTTTGGACTCAGAAATATTAAATCCAGAAGCGAAGATAATAGACCATGAGTCAGACTGGACATCAAAAATAGGGTAGGCCTATGTCTAAATGTGGTAACTCTGTGCTAAATCTGTGCTTCTGATTATATGACATTTTTATATAGGTGTTAACTACGAAGCATATAAACCACTTGAGGCAGTAATAGGTACACAGATGATGTCACTTCCTGTCTCGTTTCACGGTCGGTGACCTTCTGACTTGTCTGACGACAATCATTATGAAGATGTCGACCCGGTTTTAGGGCCTATCATTTTCTGTTCAGTCAACATAATGTTTAAATTGTCTCCTAGAATCAGAAGCTTCAAGGTTGCTCTCCTTTTTACGTCATCACATTATGTAACACCAATAAATAACAATATACTTTTATCGAGCGATTTTCTCAGATAGTATCGTATTTATACTCGCAATTCGAGGGTCCCAGATTCATTACGGTCGATCAAATGGCTAACTAACTAACTCAACTGGGTTCATCGAAACCGTAGGTTTATGGCCGCGCAGACATAAACTCTCCATACATCTCTATCCTGAGCTAATGTTTTCCAATCATCCCCTGTATAATCTACTTCCCTCAAATCATGGATAATATTATTCTCCCAGCCTCAATCTTGGTCTACCAACTGAGCGTTTTCCCTCTGATTTTCCTACAAGAAGCTTCCATGCACCTCTTTCATCCCCCATATGTGTAACATGTCTTGCCCATCGCAGTCTACGAAACTTAACTGTTCTTATTATATCTGGCTTCGTATTCATATCATATAGCTCACTATTAGGCCTATGTAGTTTTCTCCATTCACCTGTCTGTTCATCTCTTTTTAACCCAAACATTTTCCTAAGAACTTATTCTCAAATACTCGCAATCTTCTTTCCTCCCTTAAAGTAAGAGTACACGTTTCGCTACCATATAATATAACTGGGAGAATAACTGTTTTATATATTTTCAGTTTAACATTTTTTTAAAGGAGTTTGGGACGACAAGAGTCCCTGTAATGTTTAAAAACATACATTTCCAGAATTGAGCCTATTTTTAATATCTTTGTGCATCTCATTCTTATTTGTAATTATTGTTCCTAGATACTAGAAATCAGCCACTTCAAAATGTCCTTCATTTGTCATTAGTTGTCCATTTCCATTATATAAAGCATTTCTATGCGTGAACATATAATGAGGATTTATTCTGTTTTTCTTTGTCGTCAAGGAAAATACTGCTTTAACATTAGGACTCTTTTCATCATAAACATAATTTGATATTACAACTAAATAATTACCTCGGTGGTCTAGAGTAATTTACTGCTCAACACAATTCTGTAAATAACATGCATTTAATTTTGTCGTGGTGGAGTGGCTTGCGTTCTTAAATGACCCGGAGAACTATGCCGGCGGTAGCATTTCTTCCAATGTTACACATACCTGATTGGTCGAAGGTGATAAGCAAGATAAAAAAAAAATATTGATCGGAAGAGTAACGATCTTTCACCGTAAAAAATACCAACCGTCAAGAAACGAGGATATGGGTTCCACTGGAGTAAAATTTTCCAGAGGTAAAATAATCCCCCATTAGGTTATCCGGGCGGGGACTACTTCAGGGAATGCATGCCAAAGGATTATATAGGGAATGATTGGAAAACGTTTGCTCTGGAATGTATGGAGAGCTTATGCCCGCGCGGCCATGAACCTACGGGTTCGATAGTGCCAGTGAGTAAGTTATACTTATAAGCATTTTAAGGCTATTACTCTCAGATAGAAATAAAAAAAATATTTTATTGTATTTTTACATCATCTTAGTTACAAATGACAATCTAAAGAGTTATTGTTCCTATTGTAATTCATTAAAAGAATTCGTTTCATTTTTGTATAATGAAGAGCATTTTTTGTCCCGCGCCATAGCCGAGTGGTTAAGGCAAGAAGCCTTGGCGCTGAGCTTCGGGACTTGCGCTGGTTCGAGTTCCCATGGATGAAGAAATTTTCTCATGGAATTTCGGCCAGTATGGGACCAGTATTGGATAAAGTCACGAATTACAGACAGAAATGGATTGATCACATGGATGGAATGAGTAAGGAGAGATATCCATTGTTAGCCAGAAATTATCAAGCAAGAGGAAGGCGTGATGTTGGAAGACCTAGAAGACGTTGGGCTGATGCAATATGAAGTCGGAACGGGCAATTGCCTAATCCCTGGAGTGATGATGATGATGATGATATGGGACCAGTACCCACCCAGCATCGTGAGGCATTTGGGTAGCTACAATAAGTAGCGACTCCAGGTTGAGAAGACCAGCTAAAACGGCTGGTATACCCGACATGCTGACCACATGTCACCCCTACACTATGATTAACACATGTGGATGTGAGGCTAGCAGCCGGCCTTCTAGGCCTGTCGAGCTTGGAGTTAAAAAATAGCACTTTTAAGTCTATATTTCTTGAATGTTGCTTAAATTGAAGATAATATTGCGCCCAGTCCCCCGGTTCATTTCTGGATGTTTCAAGAACCACGAAATAAAATGGATGACTGAGAGATATAGTGGAAAATGACAATAGATTAATTGGGCGCAGGAAGATGTGAAACATTCTGAAATCTGCTAAAATAATTAAATACATGTATTTATTATTACTATTATTATTATCATTAATCCAAGAAATTAAAAAGCGTCGTTAAATAAATAGTAGCAATAGTAGTGGCAATTGCAGTGGCGGTGGCAGCGACAACAGCAGCAGCAGTTATACAACTTGAACGGTTTATTTCAGGTTAATATACTGTAATTTGGTTGAATACCGTATACCATGAATTTAGTTGGAGGTTTATTCGTAAGTTATCAAAACATTTTAAGATCTGTAGAAGTTTTTTATTTTATATATTATGTGTGCATGATGCTCTAAATTAAACAGGATCGGTAACAGTATTATTCGAGAAAAAAATTGACTTTAAAAAAAACAGTTATATAATTTGTGGGAAGTAAACAATTACAATGGTAAGAAGAATAGGATGAATGAAGATAGACTGCCAGTTACGTGTGGATTCCAAATCGGAGGAAAAGAAGAGGGAGACGTAAGAAGACATGAATAGAGGGAATTATGAATTTGATGGACAGGTGACTGCAGGATGGTAACTGGAAGGATAGAGATGAACGGAAGAAGAGAATCAAAACTTAATATTGGGCACAGGAAGATGTTGTATACATTTAAAACCTGTTAAATAATATATTTTTTTATTACTGTAGATCATTGAAAGAGTTTATTTTTATTTACTGTGTTGTTGCAAGTTTAAAAAGAAACTCACTCCATATTTCCTTAGACAATATAATATATAACCGTGTTCCATGTATATTTTTATTCCTTTATATTTTAAACTTTCTTTACTAAACCATTACTTAATCTAATTATAGGTTATTACTTTTGTTATTATTGTTTTATTATTACGATTACTATTTTTCTTTCTTTCCCTTGTCAACTTTATATTGTGTAGCCTATATCTATTATGTATCATCAATCATGTAGATAATTCATAATTCTTATTGTATGTATAATTTAACTCTGGTGAAGTGGAAGAGAAGACCTTGCGGTCTTAACACCATCAGGTAAAATAAATAAAAATAAATCATAATCATCATCAACAACAAGGATTAAGCCCAATGGCCTGTTCCGATCTCATTATAGATCGAATTGGTCCTTTCATCTCTTCAATGGTCTTCCCAACATTCTTCTCCCTTTTGGTTTATAATTATACATTCTTCTTGGTATGCGCTGTTCATTCATTCGTAATACGTGCTGAAGAAATAAATAAATACATGTTTAAACAAATTCTTTCCAGATGTCATAAATTTGAAAGTTGTTGCATCAACGTATGTTTTCAATCGATTGATTCAACAAAGAGGTGGGAGTGATGAAAAGAGAATTTTTCACAGTCTGTGTCAATCACTGTCGAGTGTGTGAGATAAACGTCACTTGGCAGACTATCTTATTCAATACGGTTTAACATACAACTCAGGTAGAAATATCCGGTTGTCATTTTCAGATATTATTAGGCGTATGTGCTATTTTTTATTTACTATCGTTGCGTCCAAAATCACAATGTCCGGAATCACATCTGGTTTCACACTGTCATCCTTACAAATGACTTCTCCTGATATCCTATAGATCTTGGGGTAAATCATCTCAGGGCCTGCAAGAATAATCTGTACTTCAGGGGTTTTCACATCTATAAAATATCATTGCTCTTATGGAGAAAGTCTTGTTAGTAAACGTGTCATTGTGAAATAAGATTTATTAGTTAATTCATTTTAAATAAACAATTTAGTTAAATAGTTTCATCTACATCTTTGCCAAGAATATGGATGCCCAATTTATGGTCAAAATACTATTATGGAACGTATAATTATCACCCACAAATATAATAAAATTAGGTGGTGGACAAGATCAAGGATGAGTTCTATGAAGAATTAGAATGCGTATTTGATAGTCTTTCACGATATCATATGAAAATAGTCTTAGGAGATTTTAATACAAAAGTTGGGTGGGAAGATATATTCAAACCAACAATAGGCAAATCCAGTCTTCATGAAGATAGTAACGACAACGGGGTTAGATTAGTCACATTTGCCACATCAAAGAATCTCATCGTTAAGGGCACAACATTCCAGCATAAGGATATTCATAAATACACCTGGACATCTCCAGATGGTGAAACTTGGAACCAGATAGATCAAGTATTAGTTGACAAACGCTGGTACAGTAGCATCAGAGGAACGGACTGCAATTCGGATCATAATATGGTCAGGGTGAAAATCAGACAACGGTTATCGCTTATGAGAGGAACAAACGCTAAAGATGACTCTGTAAAATTTGAATTAAAAAACTTGAAAAGTGATGAAATGCGACAAGAATACCAAATCAAAATTGTTAATAGATTTTAAATACTTGAATCTTCAGATGACAATGTGGCAAACGAAGAATGAAACTGATATAAATAAAGAATAGGAGGCTGTAAGAGATACTATTAAATTGTCAGCATCTGAAAGCATTGGTTATTTTTAAGAAAAGAGGAAAAACAAGGATTGGTTTGATGAGGAATGTGCCGACATTCTAAAGAAAAGAAAGCTAGCAAAAATGAAATGGTTACATGAGCCAAATGAGGTAAATTTAGAGCAATTAGATAGTAGGTCCTATTAGACGGGAAACCACCAGGTTGCTAAAGAGTAAAAAGAGAGAATATTTGAAAGAGAAGATTAATGATCTTGAAATAAATGCAGAAAAATAGGAACATTAGAGAATTATATCAGGGAATTAGGATAGAGAAGAAAGGGTTTCAGACTAGAACAAACATAATTAGGAATGGAAATGGGAATATACAGTAATTGCAGATTCCAGGATTATATTAAATAGATGGAAAAGTTACTTTAATCAGCTATTAAATGTACATTCAGAACAGGATATTGAAGAGGATAATTTACAGACAGCAGAAATGCTAGTCGCAAAACCAAGTGCATTAGAGGTTGAAATGACGATAGCAAAATTTCAGATATATAAAGCATCAGGTTCAGATGATATCCCAGCAGAACTGATAAAATCAGGAGGATTAAAATTGATGGATAAGATACGCCAGTTGCTTAGCATGATTTGGGAAAAAGAAGCTCTTCCTGATGATTGGAAAGAACCGATTATCGTACCAATCTTATGAAAGGAGATAAAACTGATTGCAACGATTACAGGGGCATATCATTACTTTCAACTTCGTACAAAATTCCAACAAATATATTAGTAAGCAGACTTACTCCCTATATTGATGACATTCTAGGAGATCATCAATGTGGGTTTAGAAGAAATAGGCGTACAACATATACGATTTTTAGTATAAGGCCTATTTAGAAAATAAATGGGAATATATCCTATAATGGTACTGTACATCAACTATATATATATATATATATATATAGCATATGATTCAATTAAGAGGGACAAATTATATAGTATCCTGCTGGAGTTCGGGAATTCCTAAAAGCTAGTTAGACTTAAACGAATGTGTCTAAATGACACAAGGAGTAGGGTGCGTGTAGGCAGTTTTCGGATAATTTTTAAATTCACAATGGGTTGAAGTAAGGATATGCACTATCTCCTTTGCTATTCAATTTTTGTACTAGAGCATGCTATCAAATCTTTAGAGGATGAAGAAGGCCTACAATTCGAAGGTATTAATAAGATGTTAGTTTAGGTTGATGATGTTATATTTAGTTTAACATATTCCAGTCCAATATATATTTATTATTTTCTAAAAACAATAAGATTTAGTTCATTTTAGTTCCCTAAATTTTTCTTGAATGTAGGCCTATGCATATTATCATCATCATCATCATCATAGTACATTCACGAATTTAGGCCATTTGTTGACCTGTTTCGGCCTCAAGAGAAACACCATCCAGAAGTCTTTTGAGTGGACGTCCTGGTCTTCTTCTTCCTGCAGGTTGATATCTTAACATTAGTTTGGGTATTCTGTGATCTTCCATTCGATGAACATGTTGTATCCATCTTGACTTATAATCAGAAATTTTGTTTTCTAAAGATTTCATGTGTAATTCTTCTAAGATGTCTTCATTTTTTTTGTGATCTAGTAGTGTGTATCCTGCAGTCCTCCGAAGATATCTCATTTCAGCAGATCTAAGTCTCTGTATATCCTTCTGTTTCAACGTCCATACTTCGCTACCATACAAAAGAGTTGGAAGAGCCAGTGTTTTATACACTTTCAGTCTTGAATGCTTTTGGACTAACTGTGGCTTGAAGATAGAATTTATTAACCCTAAAATTCTTAAAAATTTAGATATTTTTGCATTTACATCCTTTTCTTCTTCATATGAGATATTGCATCCTAGATATGTAAAATTATTCACCTGCTCCAAAATTTTATTGTCCTTCCTTCTGGCTTTTTTCGTGTTGAGACTTGAAAGTAGTTTTGAAATTCCTTAGGACAGGTTACTGGCCCGACGCTAAGTAGTCCAGTGGTAGGGCTGCTACCTTTTAGTCTCTGGACAGACATTAGGATACCGCATTTACTCAGTACCTGATGGAACGGTTATACCGCCGTGACTCGGTCCTCAGAGCCTCGTTTGTGAAAACAGGTTGTACCACGAGAAGGTGAGGATGAGAATTGGGTAGGAGAGGTTATACACACATCACTACCCCTTACAACCCATATTAGAACAACTATTTCCTAGCAACAAAATTGTATAGGGGCCTATGTAAAAATGAGCAAATATTGACTTTTTAAATAGCCTATTCATAATCTGCTTGGAAGAGAGTTTTCACACTCCACAAGTTGAAATAACAAAATCAGATGACATTTTTTTTTCTTTTTTTTTTCCAATAAAACATCAACAGACATGTTTGAAAAATTGTACTTCCATTAATTAAATTTTCAATGTAAACTTTAAAAGTACCAGCAATTGTAATGTGATAACTCATTTGTTTCAGTTCGGAAAGTTAAAGCGCACCTTTTGTTTTTAAAAAATGTGAATTTTGTTTTTGCTATTTTTTTAACATGCATATAAGGTTTGTTTTTTGGTTACTGAAAACAGTGAACTAAATGCACAGTGTGCTATGGTTAAAACATTAAAAACAAAAACCAACTAATTGCAGATGTTTAAAAAAACTGATGAATGTGAACAACTCAACGATAATATAGTATAATAAAGAATGAAAAAAAAATATAGAGAGAGAGAGAGAGAGAGAAGGCCAAAAATACGAGTTAAAACAAGTTGAATCTTCAGAAATGATATTTCTTCGATTCGTGGAAGTTTTTAGGTTGTTAGTTCACAGAAGAAACATAGACATCAGAAATGAACTGATTATACAACCAATTACGGCAATGATCGAAAAATACAGACTAATTGTAGAGTCCGTGTTCAACCCATGTTACCAACTGAAATAGCAAAAGTAGTCCTGAATTAAAATCATATAGGAAAAATAAGTATTGGCCGACCTATGAAGAGATGACGTTACCAGTTTTAAACCGGAACAGACGAAAAAGCCTAAACATTGATGACGATAATGATGAGAAAACCAAAACCTTTTACTACGGATTTGTGGTGCTTAATGAAGAAGAAATTGACAAAAAAAAACCATTATTATAAGTAATGCCACGAGTGATTTCCAATTTATCTAGATAATGTGGAAATCAAGAGTAGCATTTGTGACTATTTAACGAATAAAATTAAACTGTTTACTCACAAATCATTATTTAAAGATATTTTAAAATATTTATATATTTAATGTATTTTTTAATGTCACCAGTTTTGTCCTTTTAAACATTTCTGGTATTCTCTCCTGGCAATGGCGTAATTGTAACCCACTTCTGAGGTTGGGCTGCCTGGAAGGCGGAGTTACGTTGCCCCGATGATATGATGGATGATGATGATGATGATGGTGCTCCAGAAGAGCCCCTATTCCTTAACTTAATCTAAGATGAATATGAATGATGATGATTGCGATGGTCATATGATTTCGGGGACCGTTTGGGCCTTAAAGTTTTTCCTGACATTTATCTTACAGGTGAGGAAAAACCCCGATAAAAACCTCACCTGGAAAAACTGTCCCGACCGGGGGTTGAACCCGGGCCCGCTGCGTGACAATTTTTAATGTAAACGGCGATGTTTGAAAACAAATGTGAAACGTTATATTTCACTTGTTTATCACTGCAACCAGATCATATTATTTATTGCCAAAGGATTGCAATATTATACGAATGCACCCTAGTGGAGAAAAAATGAAATCAAACTGTATATTAATTCATTTCTGATGTCCTATGGTGTAAATATGTCAATTATATTATTCTGGAACGTTATTTTACCTGGGAAATAATACGTTTAAGAAACTGCAAACAGTGGTTTCTTCTTTTTGTGGTATAATCAATTGCTACAAATGTTTTTATATTTTTTCCCGCAACCACGAAAACGTTACATTCGTGCACTATATATACAATCCGGTAGCCACATGAACTCACTGCAAAATAATGCTATGACCTATTCTGAATGTTAAAAAGGATGAGCTTGATTTTACAGTGATAAAATTAAACTGATAAAATCGAGGTGAAAAACGACAGTGATTGGTTGTAAAACAAATTCATTGAAATTTGATTGGTCATTGACTCCCAATTGGGGCATGAGTTAAATAGTCCTTGTAAAGGAGGGAATCACATATGTTTTCTGCTTTAAGCGATTAATAAAAGCTAAAACAAATTTAATGTTAAAGTGAATTGGTATCCCTGTAGAAACATTCTGTTGTTAGTTGTTGTTGAGTATGTTTTGAGAAGTTCTGCTGTGTCGTCAGGTGTAAACGCAAAGTCAGAAAGGTGAAGAAGTATTGATTGATGATCCTCCACTCGCCAAGTAAAACGTGCCTCATGAGATTTACAACCTTAAATTATCTCGATAATCGGAAACTTTTACTCTAATTTCACCAGTCACGCCGTGACATCCACTTAGTCTTTTTATATCATCTCCACGCTAAATCGATTCTAATAATAACCGAATGATTTTTTTAAAGAAATACACAAAAGGTTGAAAAGAGAGAGAAAAAAGTAAAGAAGGAATTTCTGAAAAAAAAGGAAGATCAAACGGAATATATAAGAAATGTTCTTCCCCTAAGATCTTGAGCCCTGGGGCTAAAGAAAAGCGCGGAAGCCTGAAAGGAAATGATAAAACATACTTCTGGGAGTTGGTAGGAAGAAATGAACTCTATTTGAAATTTTTATTCAGAAAAGGTCTCTCCTTATATATTTTTTGACTAAGGATTCAAGAGTACATTATTTCATGTCTGAGAAATGATATGTAATGTACTAAAGACAGATTTAATTTTGATTCAGTTTTTAACTTAAGGGTAAAGTGAATGCACTGCAAGCATTAGAGGTCCTTGGAGTAGTTAAGGCTCTCCTATCTTTCTAGACAATCGGCACGAGAAGTCAAGCCAGGATATCAGTTATGCGTGACTGTCGCCTTTACCCCTAAAAACACATGGTATTCATTTGTATTAGAGGCTGAATTGATCCCCGAGACTTGATGCTGCTAGAATGTTAGGCCAGTTTAACATTTCTTGACCCCATCGGTACTTTAACTCGCGACCTTCTGACTTGTGTCGTACTGTCTTAGGATTTATAAAAATCACCATAGTACCTTCAATACTAAGCTATAAAACTTTCAGCTACTTACTAACTATGCTACGTATTATTAAGATTAGAATTTATTGTAGTTTCACTTTATCTTATTTTATATTTTTATTTAGTTTTTTTTTTAATTATGAGCTATATTTTAGAATAATAATTTTAACCTTTTCTGTGTGTAGTGCCTTCTCAGTTTAAACTGAACATAGCAAATTTAGTGAATACCTACAGAGATTCCTCCTTAGAAATATCTTACAACATTATTAATTATATTATTTTTGGTCTGGTCATCTTACCTCAATATTAATGTTGATTTGTTCTTGGACATGTTTCAAAACAATTCTGTTTTATCGTCTGGGAAAGCTGACGATAAAACAGAATTGTTTTGAAACATGTCCAAGAACAAATCAACATTAATATTGAGGTAAGATGTCCAGACCAAAAATAATATAATTAAAATAACCTCAAAATATAACTTCCTAAAATTAAATATCTCACAACATACCTGAGTATTCGATCCTTAAACTGTTTTCATCTACCATATTTAAAAGTTGTCTCAGTAGACACGTGAACAGCGCGCGCGGCTGCCTCGACTAGGATCCTAGGTTTGAATTCTAGAGGTACCAGACTGATATTAGTGGTGGATCATACCGGGATTTTTCGTTTTTTTTTTTTTTTTCTTATTGGGGGTTCTCCAGTTTCCCGAATTTTCTTCTTCCAACGCTCTCCATTCCCCGTTCCTCCCCTTCATTCATTAATGTCATATCATCCTTCGCCTCATCTCATGGTAGATAAAAGAAACAGTTTGGTTGGTAATCAGCAGGTCTTGAAAATATGTGATTGGAAAAAAAAAAAAATATGGCGCAGCTACTTTTCTTAACACGATATTCCAAGCTCAATTTTTATTTACATTATTATTTTACTAATAGAATTCATTCAGGCGGCAGTATTTTATTTTCGTCGTATTTGGATGATCCAGGATTAAATCTTGAGTCCTTAAGGAAAATGTTGGATTGGAATTTTATCATCACAATCCATTTTATTATAATCGCCACTTCATATCAATCAAATTAAATCAATTGTACACAAAACAAGCATAAGTGCAGATACGCACAGCTACTGTTCAAAACCATAGATTCTAGACGATATTCGCTTAGATGCTAAAGGGTCTATAGGCCTAAATAAAAAGTAAATAAAAATGTTTATTAATATATACCTATGTACCTATATATGGAATATTGAGCCGGAACAGGCCATGGAGCCTATACCGTGAAGATGATGATGACGATATATGTATAGTCCCACCGCTGTGGTCTCGAGGTAGCGTGCTGCCTTCCACGCAGCGGGCCCGGGTTCGATTCCCGGTCGGGACAGGCTCCTGGGTGAGGTTTTTTTCAGGGTTTTTCCTCACCTGTAAGACAAATGTCAGGAAGCTTAGGGCCCAACGGTCCCCGAAAACCATCCGGTCATCATCATCATCCTTCACCGGTGGGGAAAGCAACGGGAAACTACCACACCTATAATTCCCTAGTAAAGCTGCAAGCATAGCATTTTCATTTGCAGTCAAAGACCTGCCCTCGGGCAGAATTACTATGGTTGGATATATATATATACACACACACATACATAGGCCTACATATACACACACACACACACACACACACACTGGTAAAATAATTGGGGATATTTTGTAGTAACTAAAAAAGCTGGAAATATCTCCTAATTCTTTGACTAGTTTATATATATATATATATATATATATATATATATTTCTCATTCCAAAGATAGGTCTATCCATATATTATCAATCACTTATTTAAATCTCACATTCTAAAAGTTATAATCCTAGAGGAATACTTTTTAAGACAGATGAGGGATATTGTCAAATCCCGGAATAAAAAAAAATATATTTCATAATGAGTCGATAATCAATAATGTTTTCTAAACCAAAATGTTGCGTTATTTTATTTCCATCGCTAGACGGCTGCAAAATCTTGTGGCCAGCGTTTCTTTTTAAGAGATAGAGGGAGAGGCCCTGGATTCAATTACCGGGTTTGGATATGAGGATTTTTCTCAAAAAGAAACTTTTCTGCATTCTTTCAAGGCCTATGTTTAAAAAAAATAATTAAGAAATAAACAAGAGAAAAATACAAACTTTATAATGTACGATAGTAAAAAATCACGTAATACCTGATACTGGCGTATGTATTTCTTATATGTATAACAAAAATCGTGTATCATTTCTAAATGTTATGTTCACTATAGATCACCGATGAGTGAGGTCTCACGCAATGGAATAAGTTTCCTGAGTGAGATTTTTCGTGTTTTTCCTAAAGTGTAAGACAAATGTCAGAAAACGTAATTCCCAAATAGTCCCTGAACATTATCTGGCCTTCACAATAACCCATATCACAATCACCGTGTTTATTACGGATTTATGAGCGAATGTTGTGTGTTTTAAATGTTCTCGTCTTGGAAAGTGGCCCTGCTTTCACTCAACCACGGAAATACTCTATATCCTTGTGTGATCAAAAAAAAAGTATGTAATCAAGAGTCTGAGGACGCGAAACGCTGACCACATGCCACCCCTATACTGGCAATATGATCGCTCACCTCTGTGATTAAAACATGTGGATGTGAGGTCAGCAGTCGTATGGTATACCAAGGGCCTTCTAGACCTGTAACGCCGTAGAGATCTGATCAAGAGTTAAAAAATCGTTTCCCGATAGGTCGTGTCCCTGGAAGGTACATGTTGCATGGGGAATGAAAAAAACCTACAAAGGAAGAGATTAAATTAAAAAAGGAAGAGAAAAATGTTAACTACAGTAGAATGTGTAACGATATTTTAGATTCTAAATTAAAAGTAACTTAATTCCATAGCTACTCGTAAATGAATACTTTAAACTGTTTTAGAGTGAGTTATCCCAATAATTATACTGTTTTAAATAGAGATCTTTAAAAAATATGTTTATATATTGCATGAATTTCGATTAATTTACTTTTTTTTTTCAAATAATACTCTGCTGATAAATTAAGTGCCTAATAAATTACGTTCATTAAAACTTAATTACTTCAGTGTTTTAAATTTGGGGAAGACTATTTTATAATATTATAACACAGCATAGGCCTATCGTAGAATAGAGTTTGGTAATTCTCGAAGGTTATTTCTCATAATAGGCCTATGTTTTCTTCTACACGGTAATAAAAAAGTAATAAAGATGTAATTAGTGAATCATTTGTTTTAGCAACATGTTGGCTAATATAGAAATATCGAGATATTGTATTCTTCTTTCACATACAGTTACTACATCTGTTCGATTCAATTAACTGTATTTTTTTTAATTCTCGCTATATTTCTCATTTAAACAGAATAATATGAGAATTATTTCATTCCCTCTTCATATTTATTACATTTTATGTTCATCTTGATATTAACTATCTGTTTAGACTAAATTAGAAGATTAAGATGCATAAATAATAATGCTCTATTGCATACGTCTCATTTCTCCTCTCTTTCTTTATCTACTTCTGTTTTTCTCTTCCTCGCTTTTTGATCAATCTACATATTCCATACAATATGTTTAAAAAGCAAACATTCAAACCTAACATGGACATTAGAGAAAAATTCTAAAAAAAAAAAAAATGAGGAAAAAAAATGAACGATGGGTACAGGGAAAGAACCAGGTAGGCCTAAGTCAATTTTCTTTCAAAATTGAGTTTCAGGCATCATTGGATTCTCCATGGAAAGCACTATTATATAGAAGTGTGAAACAGTTTATGATATAGTTTAGTCATGGGTTTACATTCTTATTCGAGGGAGATAATTCACTAATTAAAGAATACTAATATATAAAATAAAAATGAAAACCAAATACTATGCGCTTCTTCTTTTCCATCGTACATAGATACATTTACATGCCACACGCCGCCCGGGCCTTACAGTGGCAGGGACTCTTGGGATCACACGTACTTGTTTGACCACACAAGGATATGGAGGTCTCCCCGAATGAATGAAGAGCTCAATGTCGGGTCTCCTTTCAGACGTACAACATTTAAGATAATAAACACCATTCACTGGCACGTTCATAATAAATATGGCAAATATAATTATGATTATGAATATACCATAGGCCTAACCCAGAAAACTTGTCCCGAACGGAGATCGAACCTGGGTCCACTGCATAGGAGGCAGCGACGCTACACCGAGACCACATCAGAGGATATCATGTATAAAATCTGAAATAAAATCTCGTGCTTGTATTTTGGTAAACTTTATTTTTGTAATCCCATGTTTTTTTCCCTTTACAGAGATTTAGGCCCTCTCCCCCTACACGGAAGAATTTGAAACATACTAATTTAGTTACACTTGTTTTCGTATAGATGTCATTTTGAGTGGTCCGTGATCAGCGTTCCGCCTCATACTGGCATCTAGGAAACCAAGGTAGTACTAGGACGGGAATATTCGGTAAAATTTGCTTAGAGGCCTTTTCATTCAGGCTTAAGGTTTTTTACGAGCCTGAAAAATCTTCAGACTCGGGACCCACGGCTTAAAGTCCCTCCCGGAGGACTTGCTCCTTGGATTTTTCCGTCTTAAAAAATCCATCGACCCCAGCCGGGTTTGAACCCGCGACCCTCGGGACCAGAGGCAAGGAGCATAGCCACTAGTCCATCGCGGCCGATTTTTTTGGTAAACTTTCAAGTTTAAAATTATTTTCTTGGAGTGTTTGATATTGTGAGCAGGAAGGAAAGGGGTGGTGACGCTGTGATGACTGTCATCAAGATTGAATGTTTGTTATGACAACACAGATCCACAATTATTTTCGGATTCAGAATGGTCAAAGTCCAAATATTCCTTTATTTTACTCTGCTTGTATATTCGGAGATGTGAAGTCATATATAGTCCAAATGTTACATTACATAGTGTGACGCATCGTAAGACCGGCGAGAATATTAGTCTCGCATTGGTAAAAATAGATTCGCGAGTCAGCGACTCGCGTGTCGAAAGGCCCCCGAAGATCATCGATGCGTCTAGAAAATTCTCCGGGCTTTTACTTCCCCTGTCGGGAAAAATTGATGCTAGAAACTTCCATACTGGAAAGGTCTCCACAGGAAGCCTAGAAATTTCCTTCCTCGCCCTATATAACCTGTTGCGAGGACAGGGAATCAGTCATTTGTGAAGTGACAGCAATACAGTAAGCTGTGATTGGAAAAAACTTTGCAAGTGGACTCGTTAGAGACTGTAAAATAATTGTGCGATAGATAAACTTTGAAAGAAGATGAAATATTACAGCAATTTGTGAGTAGAATGTCAAGGAGAGATTATAGAATTAAATAAAGTTATTGTGAAGTTTTACACGATCATCTGTGTTGTTTTATTACGCTAAAACGATGTAAAAACTGACCCTACGGCAACTAGTGAGAATATTTATTGTCAAATGTCCATAATTATCAGTAAACTAAATTAAGCTCCATAACATTGGGTATATTTGGATTTAAACGAACTTCAGGTAAGCCTACATTAATAATGAAATGCTAATTTATAT
The DNA here is from genome assembly GCA_030220185.1 of Diploptera punctata. Classification (NCBI taxonomy): domain Eukaryota; kingdom Metazoa; phylum Arthropoda; class Insecta; order Blattodea; family Blaberidae; genus Diploptera; species Diploptera punctata. Next base: position 418,661 of record JASPKZ010009837.1, on the reverse strand, counting down.
CTACATGTAATATTCTTCATCTAAAATTTGCATCTCAAACAACATGATGAAGAAGCTTGTTTATTAGAATGGATATAGCTTATTCTTGTTTTCCACTCTCCAAGTCAGAGTTCTTGTGATGTACAAAAAAGCTTTTCATTCCACTATGTCCTTTAAACTTAAAAATGAAAGACGCTGATTTCACTCTGTTTTACGGACATTCTCATCGTTCTTTGATGTTATACAAGATACAGATTCTATCTGTCGCATGTTTTCTCCGGAATATGGTTACACAGTTCATGTTAATATAGACTAAAGAAGAGAAGGGAACATCCTCGGATGAGAAAATCCATTTATGAGCCAGAACGGAAAAAGAATCACCCCCCAAGGCCCGACATTTCCTCTTAAGATCTTCTCTTTTATTTTATTTGTATCTTTCCTTTTATATTATTTTTTCTCCTATAACTTACCTCTGTCTTGTTGAAGAAAATGCCAATATTCTCCTTTCTTCAAATTAGTTTGGAGAAATATAGGCGTTTGGGGGAATTCCTGAGGTGCAGAAATAAGCCAAGTGCGAGCAGAAATTATTTGATTTTATTAAATGTCTCGGGAATAATTTTGTATCTAACTTAAGATCTCAGAACAGGGAGTAAAAGTTTTACCATTGTTCTCTGGTGTTATTTATTACTGTGAAATTCAGTAAAATATGTCTCAAGCGTTTGCTTACATGAGCCCTACAACACATCACATCCTTTTTTTTATGAGTTTCATTATTTATAATTATCTAACAATATTAAGTGTTTGTCCCCGAAAATTATCCGGCCATCATCATCATCCTTATCATTATCATCCATCGCCGGTGTGGAAAGCAACGGGAAGCTACCTAGCCTAATTCCCTAGTAAAGCTGCAAAGCATAGCATGAAAATGCTATGATTGCAGCGAAAGACCTGCCCGGGCAGAATTACTATGGATTGATTAAGTGTTTTATAACTGTTGTTTCAACAGTGATGCTGACTGGACCTAGGTCCAATGTTGGTTGAAAAAAATTGGAGTGTGGCTGTGTCATGGACACGGCCATGTGTTTGTGTGCTTTGCGTGAATACGTATACGTAACGGGTAAAACGTGCACTAGCTGCTACTCAATGTGCCTTCATAATCGGCGATCGCACACAATCGATGTATATACAGTCGGCCGTTGATATAGAGAGTATTACATCATCCACATGCAGAGGCTTGGCCGCCCCAGCTGCATATATACTGGCGCCGTCGTTGATCCTCTCGGACGGCTTCATTCTTTTATGCTCCCGGCACCGCTTCACTCTGTCATATATTGTTTTATGGATACCACTGGATTTCTCTTGAGAAGCCCTTTGCAACCGTATAAGATCTTTATATTTTGATTTGACTTTTTGACGAGTATAGGCCGACGTGGCATTATTTATTTCATTTTTTTTACTATAACACCATATATATTCATGCTAATGTTTTATATACGCAATCGTTAGAGCTGGACGAGAGCTGAGGATTGAAACTCGAACGTCGTAACTTCTCTGAGTCAATATTTATACTATACGAAAATTATGTGACGCAGTCAAACGATCTCAAAATGGCGGCGCTCCCACCTCCACTGTGTGCGTTGCGTGACAGTCCACACTCAATGTAACGAATTCTTTGATCCTGTATCTATCGAGTGGTGTAAATAAATGTTGGATACAGATGATAAATATGTTGCTGCAACTCCAAATTGCATCCCCCGATTTTGTTATCATCAGTTTTCTGAATTGGTTTCCACTATGGACGGAAATTTAAAGACGTATTTACGTCAAAATTAGATGAGAATGTTTATTCCCCCATCGGAACTTGAATCAGCGCATATCCCGTAGCTCTGAGCCAAAGACATGATGTGATGTCACCTCAATCCACTCGGTTATGGCGCGGTATTCTACTTCTAATTTTGTTACTTTAGTCTATGTTATTTGGCTCAACGCAAAAGTAGGACAAAGTTAGTATAGCCTATGTCCAATACGAATACCGTTGTCGTAGAGCGCATAGTCAATTTATTTATCCATTTACGTTTATGCAACATTGGTCGACTCTTGTTCCAGATTTTTACTAAGAGCTCAATATACATACATGCTAACAACTACATCGGAGAGTACTAGCATAGAACTGGCAGAAAGCATAAATATAAACATGCTGATGTACAAATCACCAGATTCTGTTGATATACTCAACAAGTTTTAATGTGTCTGGCCAATTGTTTTACATAATCTAAAATACAAAGTCCGAAAGAGCAGACATACTAATCTTAGAAAAACACAATTACGGAGTCTATATTTAAATAAACTTACAATACGTACAATTTACAAATCTAATTTTGGATGGGATTTTCTGGCTCAACTGCACTTCTACTATCTCAAAATGTTTCTGTTATATTGTTGTAAACTATAGCTTTTGTTCTGTACTTATCATCATTTTCTAATATTTTAAAACGTTTTAAAACAATTTTTATAACATTATTAGACAATTTTAAAGTATTTATTTGAATATGCAAATCGCAATATTATGAGACTGTTAGACTGTTGACGCTAACTGCTATTTTCTCCACAGAGTACATTACTTAGTCTATGATTTTCCTATCGCTGTTTTGGGTTATCGCTGGTTGGATCAGCGTTAGGGAGTGATAAGTAAGTGTACACCAATTTTTATTAAACGTTTGGTAACTCAGTATGATGTTTGTGGGTTATGATTCAATGATCACGTTATTGCTGCTACTTCTAACTGCTACCGTGTATTCGCAGTTCTTTGCAGTTTTGAGATAATGTAAGTGCAGTTTTTCCGATTTTCTTTTAATACATTTCCATATTTTAAATTGTTAGATTATTTGTCCACTCGATTTCAAGCACCTTAAATTGTGTGTGTGTGTGTGTGTGTATGTGTGTGCAGATAAGACAGACATATTTGGTATAATCAGAATAACATTACTAAAACGTTCTTTTTCTTTTATTTCAGGTAAGAGACATTTCAGCTTATAACTAATATTCGGAATACTACATCAAGACAAAGTGGCTCTTATAATGTGAGTTTTTTTACTTCATTATTTTTATAGACACTTTAACATCTAGATCATATCGCATCTGTGATTTTCAAGTCTAGTCAGTAAGCCATTTTCTGTTTTATTGCGTTTGTCATCTGTTTTATGATTTCCATTTTTTAATTATGTGAAATGGTGAATGTGAAGAAATTGGTCCTCGTAATGAAATTCTAACCTAACATTTGCTTTGACGACAGAAAAAAGCCAGTCAGGTTAGTTGGCACCAGGACTTGAACTCCAAGTCCTCCCGATAAGGAGTCTCAAACGGTACCACCTGAGCCAACTTCTTCGTTAATGCTTTTTTTTTTATAGTAAAATGAATATTAAGCATTAAGTGTAATGGTTGATACTATACTACTAAATTCATGACAAAATTAATTTCAGTTATTAGTCAAGATATAACATTTTAAAATAAAAATTATATTATAAATATTGTTAAAACGAGTTAATAACCTATCCATCCATCCATATTAATTGCCCGAGGGCAGGTCTATGCTTTGCAGTTTTACTAGGTGTGGTAGCTTCCCGTTGCTTTCCACACTGGTGAAGCATGATGATGATAATGATAAGGATGATGATGATGGCCGGATGATTTTCCGGGACCGTTGGGCCCTAAGTTTCCTGACGGTGGACTAGTGGTTATGCTCCTTGCCTCTGGTCCCGAGGGTCGCGGGTTCAAACCCGGCCGGGGTCGATGGATTTTTTTAGGATGGAAAAATCCAAGGAGCAAGTCCTCCGGGAGGGACTTTAATCCGTGGGTCCGGAGTCTGAAGATTTTCAGGCTCATAAAAGATCCTTAAGCCTGAATGAAAAGGCCTCCTTGCAAAATTTACCGAATTTTCCGTCCTAGTACTACCTTGGTTTCATAGATATCGATATGAGGCGGAACGCTGACCACGGACCACTCAAATGACATATATACGAAAACAAGTGTAACTGAATTAGTATAGTTCAAATTCTTCCTTGTAGGGGGAGAGCGCCTAAACCTCTGTTAAGGGAAACATGGGCTTACAAGAAGATTAAAACGAGTCAGAATCAATAAAATATGAGGTGAGGTGTGAATTTTGACTCCTTGTAATGATTTTGAATAAGTCCCATAGTGTAAATTCCGAAAAAAATATAAATTATAAATGTCTATAAGGTTCCGTAAAGTTATAAGTAAAACATATGCTGATGATGAAATGAGTTTCGAAAGGTCTACATTAAATAAAGTAAATTGTTTAGCCTTAGCCTCCCTCGTGACAGCCGCCCAGTCACACCGATCCAAAACCTTCGGTCTCCATTATTTTATGCCTGCCTTTGTGAGATCATTCTGGATATCATCAAACCATCATAGTCTGGGTCCTCCGATCTTCCTTCTATTACCAGGCTTATCATTCAAGAATTTTCGTAGAATTCCGATCTTATCCATTCGTAGTAGACCTGCATGGCCCAGCAATTCCATTCTTCTAACATATGTTTGACATTAGTAACAATGCCATGATCTTTGTACAACAGATGTAATTCTACATTTGTTCTGATTCGCCACGTCCCCAGGTTACAAATGGGACCATATATTTTCCTTAAAATGTTCCTTTCCCAGGTATTTAGCATTGGTATACCGTAGTGGAGTGGTTAAGGCAGGAAGCCTTGGCACAGAGCTACGGGACTTGCGCTGGTTCGAATTTCCATGGGGGAAGATATTTTATCATGGTATTTTGGCCAGTATGGGACCGGTGCCCACCCAGCATCGTGAGGAATTTGGGTAGCTACAATAAGTAGCGGCTTCAGGTTGAGAAAACCAGCTATAACGGCTGGGGGACTATACCCCTACAGTGGTCAGATGATCATTTACCTCTGTGATTGACACATGTGGATGTGAGGCCAGCAGCAGGCTGGTAGGTTGAGGGCCTTCTAGGCCTGTCGCGTCATGGAAAATAACTCATTCAGATAGAGTCCAAACCTCACTTCCATGAACAACAGATTTAATTATAGTTTTATAAACTCTTATTTTACTTTCCTGGAGATATATCTGCCCTTCATTAATTTATCTCAGCCCTCTGAGAGAATGATAGCTTGCTGCTATTAGGCGATACTTTACAAATATTAATTTTATATTTTTAAATGATATATTTAAATTGATAATAGCAATAACTTCTTAATCATAACATTTAAGCGACGAAGCTCAAGATTAATTCATATTGACTTGTAATTTTGTAACTTACTCTGTAAGTATTTTAAACTGCATGTGCAGGACATGTGGCACGAACGGGGAATTAAAGAGGGGCATAGAAATTTACTGTAGAAAAACCACAGAGAAAACACCCGGTAGGTGGCCTAAAGCGAGGTAGGAGAATAAGAATTGATGTCTTATTTCAAATTTAGAAAACCAGTTTGATTGAGAACACATACGAATACACTGTTAATTATGATTAGCGAATATTTATCTTTAGGCTATATTTTATTTCGCAAAATCTGTAAATTTTATTTATATTTTATATCTTACGCGATTTAATATGCGTAGTCTATCGCCCATTCTTTTTAATATATATTGACGACATTATGAAACAATGAAACATTATAACAGACAAAGGCCTTAGATTGAATAATAACACAAGTATTAATAACTTAATTTTCGCCGATGATTTAGTCTTACTACACCATGATAAATATATGTTACAATTGGCTGCTTACAAACTAAATACAATATGTAGCGATTATAATTTCAAAATTTCAGTAAGTAAAACCAAAGTAATGGCATTTTGTGGAAGAAACACTCTGCGTGCAAAAATAATAATTAGAGACGAAATTATTGAACAAGTATCCCACTTTAAATATTTAGGATGTGATATCAGCTATGGATATGATAAAGATATTGAATATAAAACTCATCAGTTTCAAGCTATTTGTGGCACAATAAATAGAACATTGAATAATAAAGCCCATAAACAAACAAAATTAAATTAAATTTTATAAAACAATGGCAATCCCCTGTCCTTTCGTATGGGAGTGAATTTTGGATTATCACTTACTAAACAAGAAAGTAAAATCCAAGCAGCCGAGATGAAATTTTTAAGAAGAGTAAAAGGATGCACTAGGATGGACCAGATAAGAAACGAGGATATCCGTGAAGAACTGCAGATCTACTCCATAAAAGAAAATATATTTAACAACAAGATTCAATGGTAAGAACGTGTAGAAAGAGTGAAAGAAGGTAGATTACCAAATAAAATCTTACATTATTTTCCGAGAGGAAGAAGAGATGTCGGACTTCCTCGGAATAGATGGTCTTAGTGTTGAGTGATTCCGGGTTCTGTGGCCGTGGTCCATAGTTGGTGTTGATACCAGACGTTTCGCCCTCAACTGCGGAGGGCATCTTCAGTGGCGAGTGCTTCTAGGCGTGTTTCCTGGTCGGAAGCTCTACTTAGAGTGAACGCTGCGGGTGTTGTATTGATACTAGTGGTGGGAGCAGGGTGAGCGGGCGTGGCTCTTGCTGATTGGCTAATGGTCGTCTCCTTGTTGTCCCTAGTGTTGATGCATTTATTTTCTAGTGTACGGTACCAGGCCTTAGACAGTTTAATACCTTCCTCTTTTCTGTTAATATTTTCCTTATGCTTGTGTATTTCTATAGCCTCTCGATATAATCTAGGGAAATAATAGGAAGTTGTGGCTAAAACTTGTGTATCATCGAATAGAATCTGATGTCCATTCATAATGGCATGTTCTGCTACAGCCGATTTATCCATTTCTCCTTGTCTGCAGTTTCTTTTGTGTTCTGATAAACGGGGTGGCTATACTTCTTTTTGTGGTCCCTATGTATGGGAAGAAGTATAGCCACCCGTTTATCAGAACACAAAAGAAACTGCAGACAAGGAGAAATGGATAAATCGGCTGTAGCAGAACATGCCATTATGAATGGACATCAGATTCTATTCGATGATACACAAGTTTTAGCCACAACTTCCTATTATTTCCCTAGATTATATCGAGAGGCTATAGAAATACACAAGCATAAGGAAAATATTAACAGAAAAGAGGAAGGTATTAAACTGTCTAAGGCCTGGTACCGTACACTAGAAAATAAATGCATCAACACTAGGGACAACAAGGAGACGACCATTAGCCAATCAGCAAGAGCCACGCCCGCTCACCCTGCTCCCACCACTAGTATCAATACAACACCCGCAGCGTTCACTCTAAGTAGAGCTTCCGACCAGGAAACACGCCTAGAAGCACTCGCCACTGAAGATGCCCTCCGCAGTTGAGGGCGAAACGTCTGGTATCAACACCAACTATGGACCACGGCCACAGAACCCGGAATCACTCAACATTATGATTACTGGCCGTGAAAGCCTGCATTCAGATGGTCTTAGATCTATTAGTGAAGACGGAACAGGCAACTAATGCCTAAACCAGGAAGTGAAGAAGAAGTGTCTTTATTGGATAAGATATAAGATTTTTAAGCATATCGAAAAACACCTATACAGACATACGGTTTAAGACTTAAGTTAATTTTTAATCTGGCCCCCAACTTAGCCCAGAACTCATGTAGCTGGATATATCACGTTCAACAAACGACAGGTTTGAGGGAAGCGAAATCTGCTTTACATAATAATTCAAAATGAAAAAGGCATATATTATAGGCCGACCTTTGAAAATATGGCATGAAGTGGACGTGATGCGAGAATTGGTGAGTGGTTCACTGCTAGTGTGATCCTCGGCGAGCGCGTAATCATTTTCAGGTAATTCCAGAATCTCGCATCTCGTTACAATAATTTCTCTGTACTTTGAGTCGGAACGTGCCTGAACATCTAATCCTCATGGCAATGGTGATGAAATGCGTTTTACTTATTGGCCTATTTATATATATTTTTTCTCTTAACATATTTTTTCTCCTTGTAAATGTCCTGGACACAAAACCATCACTTTTGTGAGTATAAACATATGGCGCGGCAGGCGTAGAAGGCCCTTGGCCTATTACTCGCTGCTGGCCTCACATCTACATGTGTTAATTACATAGGTGGACATCATCCTGCCAGTGTAGGGGGGACATATGGTCAGCATGTCGCCCCCCCCCAGTCATTATAGCTAGTTTTATCAATCTGGAGCCGCTACTTGCTGTAGCTACCCAAATTTCTCACGATGATGGGTGGGCACCGGTCTCATACTGGACTAAATTTCATGAGAACATTTTTCCCCCATGGAGACTCAAATCAGCGCAAGTCCTGTGCTCTACGCTAAGGCTTCTTGGACTATAAACATAATTTTCCTATTTTGTGGGTAAAACAATTAAGAATAATAATAGTTATTATTCAAGCATAAAAATTACGTCTCATTGAAGTTTGAAATTAAAATCATACTTATATTCTCAGCGTGTTTTTATATGCAATAAAAAAGTTTCTAGAGAGTGTGTGCAGTGGCATATACGTAGCTTATACTGGGGCAAGAGACACCTGTTGCTCCGTTTGATGTCGACATAATTACAGAAATGCTTGAAATTATTATAATTTTACTGCAGGAAGTTCTCAAAATTTCTTAAGATATCAGATGCTACAGAATTATTAGCACCATTGTGCGAGAAAGTGTATACTTCTTTAATACCTCAAAATGTAAGTTCATAGTTGCTTATTGATTTTGTGAATATTTGGGAGCGGACTGTTGGTGGCAAGCCTATTGTGTACTATCTAGTACCATTATTTTATTTATTTATCATAACTGAGTAGGAACATTTGAACCAAGCTGGGATCTGAACTCAATACATAATTATTTATTTTGTTAAGGGCCTATGGGTAACGCTTTCGACCGTACTCAGAAAGCACATATAGCATTCATCCTTCATTCACCCTATGGCTCTTGCGTCCCAAATCGGGCCCTGGCTTCCTCTTTTGACCAATCTTAATGTTGCGCTTATTTCTCTACAAATGTCGTGAGTTGCATATGATCAGCATATCGCCTCAGGGGACATACAGTAGGTCTAAAATGTTCAGACTCGGGAACCCACTACTTAAAAGTCCCTTCTGGAAGACTTCTCCCTTAGATCTTTCCATACTAAAAATCCATCTACCCCGGCCTCGGGACTAGATTCAAACAACATAACCACTAGATCACCGCTACTGCGTTAAAATATAACAGTTTTAGACTACAATATTTTCGTAGAAATTTTAAAATCTTAGTAAATAATAATAATAATAATAATAATAATAATAATAATAATAATAATAATAATAATCCATCCATAGATGTGGTTACTAATGAATCGCAGATTTTGGTAATTTATAGGATCTCATCCGATTTGATTAATATGAAATGGAGTAATTGTCTAGCCCGAGACCTTCAATTGTCACTTCATTAAGTTTGTGTTCCCATTTTGAGTATCCTGCGGTCCTTCTCGTGAATCGCATTTCATTAGCTGTTATTCTGCACTGATCCATTCTTGTTAACTATTAAACACTAATATTGGTGAAATTTTATCCAAACATTTTTAACTGTTATCACCAGTTACATTTTAGCTAAAACAAATTGCTATTTTGACATAAATCTGTTTCGTGTATGTCTAGTTATTTTACCTTGCTTTTGTAGATACTCAAAATTAAAAGATGGTTTAAAAAAAATGTACAAATGAAAATTCACTAATTTTATTATTGAATGTAACTATAGCTCCTGGGTTTAAAGTATAAAGTCCAATGCTATACTTCATAACACAGAACAAATGTTATAAAGGAATATTTAGCTCATGAACCAAATGGGAGTAAAATAACCAATCACGTTTCAATGAATTTTGGTTTTACAAAAGTCAGTCGTGTTTCACCTCGCTATTTATCGAGACCTGTTTACTAAAGTAAAGAAAGCTTCTCTTTATGTTATTCTGAACAGGTCAGAGGATTATTTTGCAGTGACTGACTCTTAAACAAATGCGTAAAATATAGCAAATACTGAACATATTCCTTCAAACTACACATTTGATACTTGTGTGTTCAATAATTGTGTTTTTAAATAACGATTCTACTGAGTTGTTTCCTAAAAAAACCTATAATGTTAGTTATAATATACAATTTTGTGTGTTCCAATTTCTCCACTAGGGTGCATTCTTACAATATTGCGTTCATTTTTTGGCAATAAATAATATGGTCAAGTTGCAGTGGAAGAACAAATGCAACATAACCAAACGTTTCTCATTTGTTTTCATACATCGCCGTTTACATTAAATATATAAGCATTTTAAAATAACTTTATTTAAATAATGATTTTTTGAGTAAACAGCTTAATTTTATTCGTTAAATAGTCCTAACAAATGCCACTCATGATTTCCAAATTCTCTAGATAAATTGCAAATCACTCGTGGCATTACTTATGACTATTTAACTCATGCCCCAAATGGGAGTCAATGACCAATCACGTTTCAATGATTTCTGTTTTACAACCAATCAGAGTCGTGTTTCAAGAAATATTTATCAGTGTTATAATTACCATATTAAAGAAAGCTCCTCCTTTTTAATATTCTGAACAGGTCTGACCATTATTTTGCAGTGACTGAGACTATAGGAAATACGGCTACCAGATTGTATATATAGTGCATAGATGTCAACATATTAGCGCTTGCAGGAGTTAATATAAAAACATTTGTAGCAATTTATTATACCACCAAAAAAATTAACCACTGTTTGCACTTTCTTAAATGTATTTTTCCCAGGTAATAATCCAGAAAAATATAATTGTCATATTTACATCATACATCAGAAATGAATTAATATACAGTTTGATGTGTTTCATTTTTTCTCCACTAGAGAGCATTCTCTTCGTGAGTCGTGAATTTATCGATAATTTGGAAATCACTCCTGGCATTACTTATGATAACTATTGTTCTGTACTAGAATAGGTTTCATTATCCTGTTGATTACTTCCAAAGTTTTAGAGTAGTTAAGTCCACCGCTGTAGTCTCGAGGTAGCGCGCTGCCTAGTCACGCAGCGGGCCTGGGTTCGATTCCCAGTCGGGACGGGCTTCCTGGGTAAGGTTTTTCCTCACCTGTAAGACAAATGTCAGGTAGCTCTGAGGCCCAAAAGGTCCCCGAACATCATCTGGCCATCATCATCATCCTTATCATCATCATTATCATCCCCGGTGTGGAAAGCAACGGGAAGCTACCACACCCATAATTCCGTAGTAAAACTGCAAAAGCATGGCATGAAAATGCTATGATTGCAGTGTAGGACCTGCCCTAGGGTAGAACACTATGGAATGGAGAGTAGTTAATAATTCCATTCCATTAACTTAGCTTAAGCTCTCACCTTATAGGCACAATATGTACCACACGCCATCCGAACCTTACAATGGCATGGCCTGTCAGGAGAGGGATTTTAAACTCTGGTACACACATTCTTGACCACACAAGGAGATGGAAGATCTCCCAGATTGGGTATCAGTTCAATGTCAGGGCATTTTTTGAGACTACGCAATATAAGACGAAACACACCATTCATACGCACACACATTCATATTAAACATGGCGAATATTCGGTGGATAGAGATTTGTGGGGACCTTATAAAGGTAAAGGTAAAGTGATTCCACTACAGGCCTTAGGAGGTTCTTGTGATAGTAGGGGGTTAAGGCTCCCACTTTTTCTGGACAATCGGCATTTAATATCAGCCCTGTGTGACGGCAGCCTTTACCCCCAGAACAAGCGTCCGGTACTCATTTCCGTTAGAGGTTGAGTCGTCTCCAGGACCATAGTGGCGCCAAAAGGTTTGGGCCAGTTTAAAAATCCTAACCCCACCGGAACTCGAACCCTCTACCTTCCGGCTTGTAGCCTAGTGCCTTAACCACTACGCTCTCTCTCTCTCTCTCTGTATATATATATATATATATATATATATATATATATATATATATATAGTGAAACCTGTCTTAGCCGGAATCTTTATAAGAAGGAAACCTGTAGAGATGGAAAAAAATCTCCAGAACGGTATGATTTTATATGTAAAATTATCCTGTATAAGCCGGAAACCTTCATAACGCGGAAACGGAATGGTTTTTAAAGTACCAATAGTTAATTTTTTCCTCAGTAAGACGAAACATTATTCTTAAGCACGTTCTAATTACACTTATTAATGACCACACGTGAAAATTCTGCATTTGACGCTACTGCATTATATCGTTTTACCTTTTTGTGTTGCCATTGTATTGCGGGGATACCCTTGCTTATGTGTGACAGCGGGGAATCCCTCGTTTTTCCTTGCCTGCTTACGAAACCTGCGAGGGAATTTGGAAACTCTTCAGTCCTCCTGTAATTGAGTTCCTTCTCGTTTTTGTGTAATAAAGTTGTTTTGTATAGCCGTGCAAACTGTCCTGTGTTACATACACTATTTTGTCTGTATTTCAGTTCAATACGTTATGTCTTTAAAGCGTGCATGTAAAACCTTACACTGCATGAGAAAATTCAAGCTTGTAATTTGGAATCCTTTATAAGAAGAAAAACTGCCAAGACGGAAATATATTTAAGGAACCGTCATGTTCCTTCATAGACAGGTTTTACTATATGTATATGTATATATGTTCACCGCTGTGGTCTCGAGGTAGCGTGCTGCCTTGTCACGCAGCGGGCCCGGGTTCGATCCCCGGTCGGGGAAGTTTTTCTGGGTGAGGTTTTTATAGGGGTTTTTCCTCATCTGTAAGACAAATGTCAGGAAAACTTTAAGGCCCAAACGGTCCCCGAAATCATATGGCCATCATCGTCATCCTCATCCTCACCTTTATCATTATCATCATCATCATCCTACAATTCCCTAGTAAAGCTGCAAGCATAGCATGAAAATGCTATGATTGCAGTGAAGGACCTGCCCTCGGACATAATTACTATGGAGCATATATATATATATATATATATATATATATATATATATATATATATTCTTAACTGTTTATGCAGAAATAACCAGTTTGTTCGTGTAACGCTTATCACAATAATATGTTTTATTTTTAATCCACAATTAAATTACGGTTGCCCTTAAATCTAATATGCCTATTTTGTAGGCTAATTCTCATCTAGATCGAAATTATATTGATTTTTCAAACCTAGTCTATATCATAAATTTATTTGTAAGTTTGATTGAACATAAAAGTTAAATAGTGATAATACATTTTCTCCATCACAGGATTCCATCTTCATCATGATCTTGCAACGCGGAAGTTATAAGAATACTATAATTGTTTTTTTATGGCTCTGCTTATTTCACGACACTTTCGTATAGGTAACAACTGTTCGCCATCTTGTTTTAATTAACAGGATGTTACTAGCATACTTGTACAGTTACACTATCAAAATAATTATACGTGTATGTGGACTTGCCTAATGACTATCATTATCGTCTCCCATTTTGAATCTTCTCAGGAGTAAGTTCCTTATTTCATTACATTTGTAACGATATTTAACAAAGCTAAATACATTTCTGGTTTACATACTATCATATTCGCCTTATTATTATTATTATTATTATTATTATCATTATTATTATTATTATTATTATTATTATTATTATTATTATTATATATGTGTGTGTGTGTGATTAATGTATTTCGTCTTATGTTGCGTTATCTCGGAGGAGGCCTTGACATTGAGCTGTTCACTCATTCCAGGAGGCCCTCCATGTCCATGTGTGGTCAAAAAAGTATGTGTGTGATCCATAGCTTAAAATCTGTCTTGGAAATCAAACGTGGCATTTGTTAGGACTATTTAACGAATAAAATTAACCTGTTTACTCACAAATCATTATTTAAATATAGTTATTTTAAAATATTTATATATTTAATGTAAACGGCGATGTTTGAAAACAAATGAGAAACGTTTATTATTCTTCATTTGTTCATCACTGCAACCAGAAATTATTTATTGCCAAAGGATTGCAATATTGTATGAATGCAACCTAGTGGAGAAAAAATGAAACATATCAAACTGTTTATAACCAACATTATAGGATATTAATTAATTTCTGATGTCCTATGATGTAAATTATATTTTTCTGGAACGCAAATTCCTGGGAAATAATACGTTTAAGAAAGTGCAAACAGTGGTTTGTTTATATTGTGGTATAATCAATTACTATGAATGTTTTTCTATTATATCCCGCAAGGAGTATCTGTTTACATTCGTGCACTATATATACAATCTGGTAGCCGTAGGCCTATTTCTTAGAGAATCAGTCACTGCAAAATCATGCTCTGACCTATTCAGAATGTTAAAAAGGAGGAGCTTGATTTTAATATGATAAAATTAAACTGATAAATTCGAGGTGAAAAAGACTGTGATTGTTTGTAAATCAAAATTCATTGAAACGTGATCGGTCATTGACTGTCATTTGGGGCATGAGTTAAATAGTCAGTATAAATTATTTTGTAAATATTCTCTTCGAAGTGGAATAAGGCTCGTAATAATGTCATCGTATATTCGAGTTTCAAGATATAGCTACTGTTATTGGGGTCTATTGTAAATGCTGTAAACATTTTATGCAATTCTTAAGGTAGTTTCTACATATGACTATTTAACTCATGTCGCAAATGGTAGTCAATGACCAATCACGTTTCAATGAATTCTGTTTTACACCAATGACAGTCGTGTTTCACCTCGCTCTTTATTGATTTCTCTTTATCAGCTCCTGCTTTTGTGATAAAGAAAGCTCCTCCTTTTTTAGACCATTATTTTTCTCCAACAAATACATTGAATATAGCAAATAATGAATAGATTCAGTGATTTTACTGAGTTGTTTATTCAAAATATAAATTATTAACCTATAACGTTGATTATAATAGTTTGATGCGTTTCATTATTTCTCCACTAGAGTGCATTCTTACAATATTGCGATCCCTATTTGGCAATAAATAATATGAACGAGTTGTAGTGAATACACATAACCTCACATTTCTAATTTGTTTTCAAACATCGCCGTTTACATTAACTATATAAATATTTTTAAAAACCGGTAACCATATTCAAATAATTATTTTTTAGTACAGAGCTTAATTTTATTCGTTAAATAGTCCTAACAAATGCCACTCTTGATTTCCAAATTCTCTAGATAAATTTTCTCCTCACTTCGTGAGTCGCGAATTTATCGATAATTTGGAAATCACTCGTGGCATTACTTATGATAATGTTCAGTATGTGAAGAGTTTTAAAATGCTATGTTCCCTATTTTCAATTGACCCTCAATTCTAATTATTTATTCCTGTCAACGCTAAGTAGGCCAAATGACTTCCAAAAAAGAAAACAATACCCAGAACTAATTTGGTGTTGCCATTCAACCTTAGTGACCTTGAAATATGTACAGACCTCGCTCACTCTCCACGTGATTCAAATATTAAAAAGATTTAACTACTGCGTCATTTAAAAACATAAATAACACTACATCGGATATTAGTTTGTAAATCCATTATTCTAACAATGTATTAATTCGTTACTTGTTTCTTCTTCTTCTTAATCATAATTTGTAGGATTTTCATCTCGTTTATTTCCAAAATCATAGCCTGTCACAAGCCAGGTTTAAAAAGGTTATGGGGGTGGAGTAACACCTCGTAAAAAAACATTGGTTCAGCTTGCCCAGCTGATAGTACCTTGTGAGGGCCCTTGCCAGGGTTACGATGAAGACCTCAACGGCAGATACAGCGGAGAAGGAGTTCTTCGGCACGGTGTGCCTGACGGAAGAGGCAACTCTACATCTACTGCCTTGTAGATTGACAAATGGGCGGATGGGGTTCGTTAGTCCTGCAAGACAACCCATTTAGGAGAGACAACTCCGAAATAAAACGGGGCAGGCTGAGCTCTGGAGCTGGGTGAAGACAATCGGCCTCGGGAGGAAACCCAGAATAATAAACCCGCCATGAAAACGGACTAGCAACCCACTTTAAGGTGTCTCTTATACATAGTTCGCAGTCCCAAGGATCAAGCCTCGGATCAAAGACGAAAACAAAATATTTTATAAGTATATATGCACCTGATCTAAATCTTTGCAACAAAGAGAAACATTCTATGAAACTCTTCAAAATGCTGTTACTTGTTTCCATTTTCTAAATCATACTTAACTCAAATAATATGAATTTAGAGAAATATGACAGTGAAATGTGATCTCTTTTTTTTTTAAAGAGAAGGAAATATTACGATATAACGTTCTTATGAAAATGTTTGGACCAACGAGAAACCATAGATTTATGCCAATCATTATTGAGAGAATTTCAACAAATAAATTTATCAATTGGTAAATTGAGAAAAGTATATAACGGCGAGTTATAGAAGCTTTATGATAAACCTAATGATCTGCGGTGGACAGGACATGTGGTACGAATGGGGAATGAAAGGAAGGGATGAAAACTGCTTGTAGGAAACAGAGGGAAACCGTCCATTAGGTAGGCGAAGAATGAGGTGGGAGGATAACATTAACAATGATTTGAGAGAAAGATTGAAAATTATTAATTTAATATAGGGATGAATGAAGAGCGTATGACAGCGCAATTATGAACCCCGGGTTAGATAGGAGTTAGGTTTAGTTAGAGAAAAATGGCTTTAGTTATCGTGTATTACTCTGTGTTTAGCGTTGAGATGTGCGGACGTTTCTGAGCTCTTGCTGATGTCTTCTTATTTCGGCCCGAAGAAGTAGCCAGCAAGAGCTCAGAAACGTAGGCACATCTCAACTCAACATCGTGGAATATTCGATAATATTGAAGGCATGTTATGGATTGCCGTGAAAGCCTTAGATCAAGACTACAGAGAAATATATATATATATTTTTTTTATTCATAGAGGCCTAGGATCTTGGCAAATTTGTTTATTTTCAAGTTACATTGGCCTATTTTATATGATGACTTCAGTTTAGCTAAAAGCGATTTCATACGCTTGCGATTTTATTGCTGTTTATTTTTTTTCCTATTGAACTCACGCTGATATACCTGATGACTGTCAATAAAAAGCTGCAACCAATTTAAAAGCATACATCAGTTTTCGTCATAAATGTTTTAACTATGATTTTAAAAATATTTTGAAATAATAAAATCTTACTATTTGAACTCTGACATTGAAGCGAAGACAACAAATATGTAAATCGTTCTTATTAATTCCACTCAATTACACAAATCCTGCAGGCACTAAATAAAAATAGAGAATCTCAGGAAAATTCCTCCATAATCTTTGATATGTGGTGTTTTGAAATTTAAAAAAAAAGTTACATTTGTCTCTTAAGAGATCAAAGAGTGTAGTCAGGGTATATTAGTAAATTTCACATGGTTTTTGTACGGAATATAAATAGAATCGAGTGAAAGAGGCGTGCTTCGTGTATTTTTATTTACTTTTTTATTTTATTGTGCAATTATGAAGTAATCAATATTTGTAATTCAGTTGAAATTCGCGGTTGCAACAAAAAGCACAGCTATCTGAATCTCTCTTTGTTAAATAATAAACCAATTACCTTACCAAATTACCTTACACCGCCATCTGTTAGAATCGTATGGAACTCATAGATAATTATAACTCTTTGTTAAATAATAAACACATACTTTGCAATAAAAAATAATGCGACTATAAATTTAGTTATAAACTACCCTAAGTCTCAAGTTGGATCAAACTGCACACAGTGTGCAAAATTTTATTAAAATCGGTTCAGTAGTTTAGGATTCCATCGCGGACAAACAACGTGACACGAATTTTTATATATATATATATATATATATATAGCCTATATTGTTTTGACTATTTAACTCATGCCACAAATGCTAGTCAATGACCAATCACGTTTCAATGAAAGTTGTTTTGCAACCAATGACAGTCGTGTTTTACCTCGCTCTTTATCGATTTCTCTTTATCAGCTCCTGCTTTTGTGATAAAGAAAGCTCCTCCTTTTTAATGTTCTGAACAGGTCAAAGCATTATTTTTCTCCAACAAATACATTGAATATAGCAAATAATGAAAAGATTCCTTGATTTTACTCAGTTGTTTACTAAAGAAATAAATGAATAACCCGTAATGTTATTTATGATATATAGTTTGATGTGTTTCATTATTTCTCCACTTGGGTGCACTCTTACAATATTGCGATCTTATTTGGCAATAAATAATATGATCAAGCAGCAGTGAATGAACATAACCTCACATTTCTGATTTGTTTTCAAACATCGCCGTTTACATTAAATATATTGTATTGTATTGTAAGCCTATGTTTTTCCTTTACAGAGATTTAGGCGCTCTCCCCCTACAGGGAATAATCTGAACCATACTAATTAAGTTACACTTGTTTTCGTATAGATGTCTTTTTGAGTGGTACGTGGTCAGCGTTCCGCCTCATACTGACATCTAGGAAACCAAGGTAGTACTAGGACGGGAAAGTTCGGTAAATTTTGCTTAGAGGCCTTTCATTCAGGCTTAAGGATTTTTTACGAGCCTGAAAATCTTCAGACTCGGGACCCACGGCTTAAAGTTCCTCCCGGAGGACTTGCTCCTTGGATTTTTCCATGCTAAAAATCCATCGACCCCGGCCTGGTTTGAACCCGCGACCCTTGGGACCAGAGGCAAGGAGCATATCCACTAGTCCACCGCGGACATTAAATATATAAATATTTTAAAATAACTATAGTTAAACAATGATTTGTGAGTAAACAGCTTAATTTTATTTGTTAAATAGTCCTAACAAATGCCACTCTTGATTTCCAAATGTTCTAGATAAGTTGGAAATCACTCGTGGCATTACTTATGATAATGAATTGCTTTTATCCCACTTCAAAATCGACTCTCCATAAAGTGTTAACCTCTTAATGCAAAGAATGCTTCAAGTTGTCAAAGGTTTATGATAAGTGTTTCTGAACTGACATAAACTTGTTTAGCATTCACGATTCATCTTGAAGTATTCAGAACACGATATTATTAAAATTCACATCTTTGAAGTTTTCATAAAATTGTCTTTTTCAGGCAAGTGCTTGGAATTGCTAGCACGTTCTGCATGAATTTCGTTTCGTTATATAAAAATGTAAAGGCACAAAAGGGGAAAAAATAGGATGGGAAAGTCGCAACGAAAGAGAATAAGTATTAAAAATAATATGGTGAAAACGATTTTTGTGGCTTTTGAAGTTCAGCTGACAATGAAATTGTCGTTTGAGATAGGAAAGACGCGATTATAGCTGTTAGTTGTGGAATAAATCCTGACTTCCTAATGAAAAGAGTAAGGACAAAGAGAATAAAAGTAGACAACTTTATTCTAAAAAAAATTCTACATCATAAGCATTTCAAACGTTTGAGCATTGAAGTTGACAATTTTAACTGTGGACTTAAGCGTTTTATTCTGAAGTTTTGTAAGTACCGTTTAACACAATTGTGGTGTAATTACATATTCCTCTAGGCATTCCATCCATCGTTTTATCATTCTCTTAGTTTTCCATTATCTTACAGACAAATCTGGAATTACTCAGAATTAAAACAAAATAAAAACTGAAACCACATATTAACTGTTCATTAAACTGTTTATTACAAAGGAAACTAAAATGAAAATTTATAAGAGCATAATACAGAGTATATTGTCATATGGAAGTGAAATTTGATCTTTGACGGAATTACAAAAGAATAAAATTAGAACAGTTGAATTTGATTATCTTAGAAGAAGCCTTCAAAAAAAAAAGACAGGATAAAATAAGACATGAATTCGTTTGGAGAGAAATGCATGTCACCACATCTGTTGTTAAGGGGATTGAAAATCAAACTCATAAATGGTATGGCCAGGTACAGAGAATGGAAGATGAAAGATGACCAATATATATATATATATATATATATATATATATATATATACAATAGTCACCCTCTGGAAGAAGATAAACGTGGCAGACCAAGATGGAAATGGAAACTTATGTGAGAACTATAACGGATGATAGGAAATTGGAAGGAGATTGGAATGATAGAAATAAATGGAAACTGATGACGGCAAACCTATAAGTGAGGGAAAGCCGAAGAAGTAGAAAATTTAACAAAAGAAGCTATAACATTATTTTTAATTTCATACGTATTTAGACATCGGTCGCGGTGGACTAGTGGTTATGCTCCTTGCCTCTAGTCCCGAGGGTCGCGGGTTCAAACTCGACCGGGGTCGATGGATTTTTTTAGGACGGAAAAATCCAAGGAACAAGTCCTCCGGGAGAGACTTTAAGCCGTGGGTCCCGAGTCTGAAGATTTTCAGGCTCGTAAAAAATCCTTAAGCCTGAATGAAAAGGCCTCTAAGCAAAATTTACCGAATTTTCCCGTCCTAGTACTACCTTGGTTTCCTAGATGTCAGTATGAGGCGGAACGCTGACCACGGACCACTCAAAATGACATCTATACGAAAACAAGTGTAACTAAATTAATATGGTTCAAATTCTTCCCTGTAGGGGGAGAGCGCCTAAATCTCTGTAAAGGGAAAACATGGGCTTACAAAAAAAAAACTTATTTAGACTTACAGACGCTTTAGCACTTACAGTTGTGTTATTCTATCTGTCTGTCTGTCTATAATGGCGTAGATCATTGTTGTGCTGTACCCTCTCCTTTTGAAGGAGTTACTAGATCAAGTTAATTTTTAGTTATCTTATTTACTTACAGATGTCATGGATGGCAGGCAACTAAGGTATTACTAAGACGCTGATATCGGTAAATTTTGCTTAGAGGTCTCTTTATTCAGGCATACGGTTGTATTACGTTTAGAATAATTTTATTGTATCCTATAGGTTGTGTATATGGGATGAAACAGAATTTTATCGGCAAACGTTTACACGTTGCTTAGGGGAATTTATTGAGTGGTTTGATTTAAGGAACCTATGATGTGCGGTAACTTATTATTAGAAATGAAAAACCTCTCCTTCAAATGACGCGAGGTTGATTAACCCTGGGGGGGGTCGCTTCAAGTTTAATTTATACAAATGTTCAAGGCATTTCAGCAAGAAAAACGGATTTAAGTTACTGTAAATTTTTTTGTCTATTTTCAGACATTCAAAAACATACAAAAGATAACGGTACTCCCCCCAAGATCCACAATCTCTCTCTCTCTCAACAATAATTGGAATCAATCCTCAAATTTAATGTTAATGAAAAAAAAAATTGGCTAAGAATTGCCTGATGGGAATCAAATGTGAAAAAGTAATGGATCAGTTGCAATAATAATAATAAATGATAATAATAGATTAATAATAACACTACATAAATAGATTGTATTTATTGGTAAGATTTGGAATGGGTCAGGAAGATGGAGTGCATTTTTTCTTGGTTAATGAAACTTAATCTTAGCACGTGTTTTCTCATTAAATTTTAGACATGGTAACCAATAGAACTGTATAAATTATGATTTATTTTTCAAAACAAACAAAAACTAACAAAAACGTTTGTCTTGTGTAATCTATGCTAAGCCAGAACGGGCCTAAAACCACAATAGGATTGAATCTCTCGTCTGTTCTGTTTACCTCTAATCCAAAGTTGTGCAGTGATTTAACTACAACACACTGCTTAAAGTTGAACTTCAAAAGTTGTGGCATATTTAAGGGACTATTTTTAAGTAAAACAAGCAGTGCTAGTGGTTAGTTACAAAAACCAGATAGCTTTAATTCCAAGCATAATAGTTGTACTGCATATCTGCGTGTGTTCCGAAAATTTTACATTTTTAAAAATCGTTTCACTAAATTGACCAAATATCTAATATACTCTCACTTTTGGCTGATTAAACAAAGGATTATCTGATAGATTACGACTTCATGGGACTCGCATTCTGGAAGCAGGACCTGGTTTAAATCCCGATGGAGATATATCGGTTATGTTTCTGTGGGTTTTTCCATAATCGTCCAAAACTTTCGAATTGATCATCATCATCATCATCATCGATTCATGTGTCAATCTTAGAAGAATTATTACGTTCTGAATGTAACACACTTTGTTCTACATAGTCTGTTAAGAGCAATAATAATAATAATAATAATAATAATAATAATAATAATAATAATAATAATAATAATAATTATTATTATTATTATTATTATTATTATTATTATTATTATTATTATTATTATTAGCCTAATTCATTCATTTTGAGAATTTTCATCATTGAGGGTTTTCTCCAACCAATCTTAGTAATTAACATGATTAAAAAAACATAAATGACTACGAACTTATAGACATCAGTTTGCAACAAACCATCACAAATTGTTCTTTAATTAAAGTTCTCCATCGTTCTCTGCCCTCCTGTGTCTTCATCTGTTACACCAAATTTCCTCATTGAATTCTGAATGTCAATAATGATAATAATAATAATAATAATAATAATAATAATAATAATAATAATCATCATCATGATAATTACGATAGTAATAATAATAGGGGAAAACTGCACTTAAACTAGCGTGAAATATTTTCGAAGTCCTATAGAGCAACAGTGCGCATGCGCCAGAGTTTATAGAGCCAGCGATAACCCACAATCGAACCACATATTGATTATCATCCTTGATTACTATCCGTCGCCATGAAATTTAAATTATCAATCTTTGCAATAAATCCCCAAATCTATGTTTAAAAATATATTAATAATATTAAAATTGCCAAATGTTTATTAAAAATGGGTGTACACTAATTTATCACTCCCTAACGCTGATCCAACCAGCGACAGCCCAAAACAGCGATAGGAAAATCATAGACTAGGTAATTTACTCTTTGGAGAAAGTAGCAGTTAGCATCACAATATTGTCTAACAGTGTCATAATATTGTGATTTGCATATTTAAATAAATACTTCAAAATTGTATAATAATGTTATGAAAATTGTTTGAAGAAGTTTAAAATATTAAATAATGTTAGTAAATGCAGAAGAAGAGCTACTGTTTACATCAATATAACTGAAAAATCAAGCGCTAGTAGAAGTGCAGTTGAGCCTAATAATAATGATAATAATAATAAGAATAATAATAATAATAATAATAATTTTTGTTTTATTTAGGAATATTCCACAATACCGTGTTTCTCATTAAACCCAAAGTGATTTGTCGCCAGAGGTTCCTGTCTAAAGCATCTTCTTCCCTGAAATCTCTAGCTTCCATACTTCTCTTCACTCCATCCATTCATCCATCGCTCTCCAGGCTTGCCTCTTCGAAAATAAATCTTAAATAACAAATAGATATGAATTTCATAATCTAGAATAACTAATATCTCTAATGCCACAAATTAGAATTTCTTCCATTAGCTTTCCAATTAAGGATCTTCTTTAGTATTCTATCTTCTTCTTCCATTCTTGTGAGGTGTCTTACTTACTTACTTACTTACTTACTTACTTACTTACTTACTTACTTACTTACTTACTTACTTACTTACTTACTTACTTACTCACTGGCACTTTCGACCCCATAGGTTCATGGCCGCACGGACAAAAGCTCTCCATACATCCCTATCCTGAGCTAATGATTTCCAATCATTCCGTGTATAATCTACTTCCCTCAAATCATAGTTAAGTTGTTCTCCCACCTCATTCTTGGTCTACCAAATGTGTCCATATCATTTCAAACGTTTTTCTTCTATTTGTTCTAATGTTTTTTTAACTTGCATAATTTCCCTTATTGTGGTGTTTCTGACCTTATCCCTTCTTGAAATTTTTGTCGATCGCCTCCAAAAATCCATTTCTATTGCTAACAGCTTGTTGGCTTGTTTTCTACTTACTGTTCAGATTTCGGACCCATATAATAAAATGCTTTGTAACAGAACTTGAAATATAGTTTTCATCGTTCTGTGTATTATATTTCTATTCCAAATCACTGAGTTCAACATACCAATGATTCTTCTCCCATCATTTATTCTTCTTTCAATTTCTGTAGTTGAATTATCACATTTATCTAAAATAGATCCTAAATATTTGAAATGTTTAACATTACGTATTGTGCCTGAATTACATTTTATGCTGAATGGCCTTCCAATTTTTTTCAATTTAATTTAGTGGGTTTACACGTATAGTGGGATTGTTAGATTTTGGTTTAGATTTCTCTGCCTTGCAGTTAAAAAGATAGATAATGTTTTTGTACACGGCCTTCGTACATTACAGTGCTTCTCTGAGAGAAATTTCAAGGTGGATTTCGGCATGCAAAGGTTAACAGTTCTCTTGTTAGATGGTTTCGATTTCTGTGCCTTGCAGTTAAAAGGCAGATAATTTTCTTGGACACGGCCTTGGTACATCACAATGCTTCTCTGGGAGAAATTTCAAGGTAGGTTCGGCATGCAATTATGGAATAGGAAAATCCTGATGCAATGGTTAACAGTTCCCTTGTTTGATTCCTCCTGCCAGTTATTTAAATGTTACGGACCGCAAAGAAAACAAGATAACGTAAAACTCTTAAGTTGTTATTACATTATTATGTCATTTGACACGAATGTAAGTAATTTCTATTCGTTTGTTTTTCTGTTGTTTATAATCCAGCCTCATGGGTTAATGGTCAGCGTTTCTGTCTACTGTTCATGTCAATAAAACTAAATATATGGTCACACGTAGAAATTCATTATATAATGGAAATGGACAGCTAAGGACAAATGAGGGAAATTTTGAGGAGGTGGCTGAATTCAAGTACCTAGGAACAATAATCACAAATAGGAATGAGATACACAAAGAAATTAAACATAGGCTCAATTCTAGAAATGCCTGCTATTACGCATTGCCGAGACTCTTGGTGTCCCAACTCCTTTCAAAAAACGTTAAACTGAAAATATATAAAACTATTATTCTACCAGTTATATTATATGGGTGCGAAACATGGACTCTTACTTTAAGGGAGGAAAGGAGATTACAAGTATTTGAGAATAAAGTACTTAGGAAAATTTTTGGACCAAAGAGAGATGAACAGACAGGTGAATGGAGAAGACTTCATAACAATGAACTACATGGTCTTTATAGGAAGGCAGATATAATAAGAACAGTTAAGTCTCGTAGACTGCGATGGGCAGGACATGTCGCACGTATGGGGAATGAAAGACTTGCATGGAAGCTTCTTGTAGGAAAGCCAGAGGGAAAACGCCCAGTTGGTAGACCAAGAATGAGGTGGGATAATAACATTAACTATGATTTGAGGGAAGTAGATTATACAGGGAATGATTGGAAAGCATTATCTCAGGATAGGGATGTATGGAGAGCTTATGTCCGCGCGGCCATGAACCTACGGGTTCGATAGTGCCAGTGAGTAAGTAAGTAAGTAAGTTCATGAGGTCCCAAGTTCGATTCCCGGTTAAACCATAGAAAATTTTCCTTAAAGCGAATCATTCCTATGGTTGTCCATGGTCTGGAATTTAGGTTAAGAACTATCTTGGCACTACATTATCATTTATCACCCAAATAAATAAATAAATGTTTTTTAAATGTTTTGTTTTTTAATACTTTTTATTAAATTCTATCAAGACTGTTACGTGGAACGAAGAGTTAATACCCCTAGGAGATTAAACATCACATCGAAATAATACGTCGATTGGAAACTTTGTGATGACTACTACCTATTCATTTCATTTCATATTCCATTAATGTTCCCACGTTCTCTAATTGGACGTGAAATTAGACACCTGATCGATACCGTTAAAACGTATACCTCTTGCTGTCAAAAGGCTATTAATTATTATTTTTAACGAAGTTTGAAACAAAACTGGAATTGTAGCTGCTTCGTTTCAAGTTAGTTTAAAACTCACATAAAAGCTTAGTGGGGAATTAATTTCTGAGCTCATGTTCAAGTTTCAATTACTGCTTGCTTACTTTATATTAATTATTTTTTTGTTAAATGAGAGTTTGCAATTTCGAATTTGAATTGAACTTCATGTAAAACATAAGCTTCATTTGACTAACTCACTGACACATACACCGGTATGTAACCTGGAGGTTCATGGCAGCACAGACATACACTTTCCTTACATCCCAATTCTGATATTTTGTTCTATTTATTCTCTCTATGATTTACCTTCATCAATCACGGTTAATGCTATTCTACCCTCTAATTCATAGCCTATCTACTGGGCGCTTTCCCTCTAGTTTTCCTACAAACGGTTTCCGTGTCCCTCTTTCATTTACCATTATCAGGGATTGAACTCAAGCAATTTTAAGCCCTTGAGCAAAATATTGAAACTTATCACTTCATTTGAGGAAACGATTTTAATGTTCTTTATTATTATTATTATTATTATTATATTATTATTATTATTATTATTATTATTATTATTATTATTATTATTGCTATTATTATTGTTGTTTTTTTGTTGTTGT
Source organism: Diploptera punctata (assembly GCA_030220185.1). Lineage (NCBI taxonomy): Eukaryota > Metazoa > Arthropoda > Insecta > Blattodea > Blaberidae > Diploptera > Diploptera punctata. The sequence goes on along the minus strand of JASPKZ010009837.1, from coordinate 392,358 downwards.
TGGGGCACGCTGTAGCGTAATGGTGAAGGCAAACGCTACAAGCCGGAAGATCGAGGGTTCAAGTACCGGCGGAGTCAGGATTTTAGGATTTTTAAACTGACCAAACTTTCTGGCGGTACTATGGCCCTGGTGTCGACTCAACCTCTAATGAAAATGAGTTACAGACGGTTTTTCGGGGATAAAAGCGTCCACCATGCAGGGCTGACAATCCGGCTGACATCAAGTGCCGATTGTCGAGAAAAAGTGGTAGCCTTAACCTCCTCCTACTACCCCAAGGGCCTCTTGAGGCCTGTAGTGGGATCACTTTATCTTAACATTATTATTATTATTATTATTATTATTATTATTATTATTATTATTATTATTATCGGCCGCGGTGGACTGGTGGTTATGCTCCTTGCCTCTGGTCCCGAGGGTAGCGGGTTCAAACCCGGCCGGGGTCGATGGATTTTTTTAGGATGGAAAAATCCAACGAGCATGTCATCCGGGAGGGACTTTAAGCCGTGGGTCCCGAGTCTGAAGATTTTCAGGCTCGTAAAAGATCCTTAAGCCTGGATGAAAAGGCCTCTAAGCAACATTTACCGAATTGCCCCGTCCTAGTACTACCTTGGTTTCCTAGATGCCAGTATGAGGCGGAACGCTGACCACGGACCACTCAAATGACATCTATACGAATACAAGTGTAACTAAATTAGTATGGTTCAAATTCTTCCCTATAGGGGGAGAGCGCCTAAATCTCTGTTAAGGGAAACATGGGCTTACAAGATTACAAGAAGATTATTATTATTATTATTATTATTATTATTATTATTATTATTATTATTATTAAAATTTACTCATGCTAAGTCGGATTTTTATTAGAAAAGGATCTTCATAATGTATAAATTTAAAAAAAATGAAAAATGAAGTGAGAAAATACCCTATATATTCGCGGTATAAAACTAAATAAATTCAATTCCTGGCAAGACAGGTATGAAGAGTCAAAACTGGCTGAAATTATAGTTGTTACTGGCCACAAATGGCAATACTGGAAATCAGGTGCTTAATATAACGCAATTCTTCAAACTATATTTCTGTTTTCTTAACAGGATATCGTTATGTATCAATTAAAGTGTAGCTCTCATTTCATGAGGTTGAGTGGTCCTCGTTTCAAAGCATAGGATACTGAAGTGAAAAATGTAAAGCGGTAAAATTGAACCGGAACTCCAGGGTCCCATGTCAGCCATTACACCAAACAAGTCGTTCTATCAATTCTATAATTCTATAATTATTAAAATTAATGGAAATTGCATAAGATTTTGCGCTAATATAAATGAATTGCAATTCTGGTTATCAGATATCATTTAGCGAATTGAGATAGTTTATAGGAAACAAGTGGGGCAGAACTCTGTCGACAAACTTTCACAGTTGTTCAGAGATGTTGAATGAGTGTTTTGATATAGACCTAAGGAACCCATGATCTCCGTTTACTTATCTCAGAGTAGCTAATGTGTTGTTGATGTGTCAGACATATAAGTTAGCATGTCTTTTGGCTGAGAAAAACTGTAGAGGGAGATGATTAAACTATGGCAAAGATAGAGAGAAAGGAAGATATATATTCCCCTTAATTAAACTAATAGCTAATTAATTAACTACAAATTCTAGTCGTCTATTTTCAGTTTATAGTTTATATTGTTCTAAACTGAAAATATATAAAATTGTTATTTTCCCAGTTATATGTTGCGGGTCCCTGGCAGAAAGCGGTGAGACGCTCGCCGTTCACCGCTGGGGTGTGGAGAAAGTCTACGACGAAACGGGGCTTGAGCAGGTTTTTCTCGGGGTTTCTGCCGTTTTCCCCTGCCACAATTTAATTCCATCATTTCTCATCCATTTCGTTTATTTCGTTCATCTGCCCCTGTGATGGTGCGTCAGGCGTGTTCGGCCGAAAACCCTTGTCGTTCACAGACCTCTGTATATGGGGCTTCATCCCATCTCATCCCTCGACTTGACCCTGAGTTGGACACTAGTTGAGGATTTTTTATTATATATAACTTTCCTCATTAGAGGATTGCCTCAAGGACAAAGTGATACAGACAATTTTTGGAATTCATGAAATACAATTTGTAAATACATTTTAAAAAATTCAAATTGTAGGCCTAATTGAATTATACGTACTATAAAGTAGAAATTTTGTAAATATGGTTTCTTAAAATTGAAATTGATCCTCTAATGGCAGCGATGTCAATTTTAGAAAGATACACCCTGTCCAAATGTAATATATATATATATATATATATATATATATATATATATATATTTGATTTTGGTCTTTTAGCATTTTGTTTTTTTTTCTAATGTGTGGGGAGCTGGCCCACAGCATAAACCCCCAACCTGGAGGACCAGGAAAATTTCTGTCTGGGTTTTCCTCCCATAGCCTTTGAAGATCCCTCTTCACCGCAAGGCAGCGTTTCTCTATTTCCCTTAGAGATAGGGTTGCCTCTTCCGCCAGATCCGCCGTGTTGAAGGACTCCTTCTGCGCCGACTCTGCCGTTGAGATCTTCACCGTAACCCTGGCTAGGGACCCTTACAGAGTACTATCAGTCGGAGCCAACTGAACCCTGGTTTTTCAACGAGGTTGTTACTCCTCCCCCTCCTCCTTTCTCATCCGGGCTTGGGACCGGCCATGGCGGAGTTTATATATATATATATATATATATATTATGGACTCTTACTTTAAGGGAGGAAAGGAGAATTCGAGTAGGCCTATTTGAGATTAAAGTTCTTAGGAAAATTTTTGGACCAAAGAGAGATGAACAGACAGGTTAATGGAGAAGGCTACTTAACAGTGAGCTATATGGTCTTTATAGGAAGCCAGGTATAATAACAATGGTTAAGTCTCGTAGACTGCGATGAGCAGGGCATGTGGCACGAATGAGGAATGAAAGAGTTGCATGGAAGCTTCTTGTAGGAAAACCAGAGGGAAAACGGTCAGTTGGTAGACCAAGAAAGAGGCGGGAGAATAACATTAACCATGATTTGAGGGAATTATATTATACAAAGGTTCATTGTGAAACATTAAATCAGGATAGGGGTGTATGGAGAGCTCATATATGCGCGGCCATGAACCTAGGGGTTCGATAGAGCCAGTAAGTTAGCTAATTAATTGGTTTACACTGTTCAGTTTTCGTCGTCCTATTATTTACTTGTGCGTAAACTTATTATGCTGAATGTACCAAGCAAATTAACGACTGTTCTTTGCATGCTGTTTTTGTTTCTTGTAACTCACAACGCTATATGTCCTGTTGTATTTCATAAGCCAAACCACTCTCCATAATTGTAATATAATATATTCCTCGTTAACTAGACAAGCTGCTACAGATTCTGCTGTAAGTTCTTTACTCTTAAAGACGTCTCGTAATGCCGCATGCAAATACATTAGTCTCTACTCAAATTACTTCCAATCACTGGTGAGCTGACTCACCGTGAGCAAGTGCAAAGATCGAATTAGGTACCCACTAACTGGTCATGCATGGAAGTCGTCGTTTTCGTAGCATTGGCAAGAAATTACCCAGAATTCTCAGTGATAAAACCACTTCTGTTATTTCCGTCTGCTATAGAGGAACGCATTTACGCTTGCGTCCCGCAAATAATACCGAATACAACGACATCTGCGTCGCGCAATATTACGCCGATTCCCCTGTTCTTTCAGTTGAATTCTTTGGTAGACTCTATCAAATTCCTCTTCTCCGCGTATACCGAAAACATGATCGAAGTCTTCAAGGTCCGACATCTTGGATAAAGCAGCAAGATACGCGGCAAGGTTTCAAACTACATCGGTTACCATCGGTTCCCATCTGTTCCCTTCGGGATTCTCACGATAAGTTTCTATCTTAAGTTACCTCGTCAGGTAACTTACGAATTTCAACAATTATTATCGCATGAATAGATTTCTGAGTAAGCAAAATCGTATAAGGATACAACTTTCTCAGCAGAGAACGCCTTTTACGGTCTAATGCGTTCATAGATTCGACCTTTAAAATATGTAGAATGTTATTACTGAGGATTATAAAATATGCTATATCTTTTTAAAGTGTTTATAATTTTTCCATGAAGCAAGTAATGCAAACAAAATATCGGGAAGTTTAAACAATACTGTCTGAAAAAATAAAAAATTTAAGAATAGATACAAAAGTAAGAATTTACAAATCTGTCAAAGACCAGTTCTAACATATGGTTGTGAATGCCGAACAGAAACTCAAAAAACAAAACAAATCAATGAAACAACCGAAATGAAAGTTTTTAAGGAAAATCGTAGGAAAATCACTGAGAGAGAAAATTCGCAGCTCTGTTATTAGAGAAGAATGTGAAATTGAACCTATAAACCTCTGGATAAATGATAGAAGACTAAACTGGAACGATCACATAGATAGAATGGAGAACAGTAGACTAGTGAAGAAATTACGCGACTGGACACATCAGCAGAAAAGGCCTTTAGGACGAACACAATTACGATGGAAGGACGTCACCATACCCCGGACCTGTAGTGAACGAACACGCAACAAGCTGCCAGCTTTCATGCGTAGAGGAAGAAGAAGAAGATAATTTGGTTGAGTCATAGACATAATGCCCCCGCGCTGAGCTACGAGACGGCGCGGATTGAAATAGAACAATGAGTTATCCAGCCAGTATAGGATATGTACTCAACAATTAGGGTATACCTATCTTTACAGCTGGTTTTCTCAACCTGTACCCGATATGTATCATAATTATCCAAATTCCTCAGCCAGCGCCGGTCCCGATAAACTAACGGTTACCTTGCTGGCCTCTGATTAAGAAGTTCCTGGGTCAAACCTAACCGGCATGAAAGCATTTTTAAGAACTCTTTAGAAATTAAAACTGTGATAAAGAGCAGAAAACGGTGTTGTCTGAAGGAATGAATAAAAGAGAGCATTGTTTAGATAGTCCACCGCTGTGGTCCCGAGGTAGCGTGCTGCCTTGTCACGCAGCGGGTCCGGGATCGATCCCCGGTCGGGGCAATTTTCCTGGGTGAGGTTTTTATCGGGGTTTTTCCTCACCTGTGAGACAAATGTCAGGAAAACTTTAAGGCCCAAACGGTCCCCGAAATCATATGGCCATCATCATCTTCATCCTTATCATTATCATCATCATCCTTCACTGGTGTGGAAAGCAACGGGAAGCTTCCACACCTACAATTCCTTAGTAAAGCTTCGAGCATAGCATGAAAATGCTATGATTGCAGTGAAGGCCCTGCCTTCGGGCAGAATTGCTATGGATGGATGGATCATGGATACCATGGCCTCTCTGGCAAATTCAACTTACTTCTCTATTAGGCCATTATTAATATACGAATGAGAAATGATTTTTCTTGGTTATAATTAAGTGTATTTGGCTTCCAATCAAAAAGTTTGTATCTTAATAGTATATTACGATGCAAGGTTGGGAAGTGGTATTTACAGAATCGAGGAAAATGTTTAAAATCGAGCGATAGCGAGGTTTCTTATTTCCGAGATTCTGTAAAACACTTCACTAACATGCGTTGTACATTATTTTCTGCGCGATGGTATTTTCGAAATAATAAATAGTAGTAAAATAATAACATCTTTGTTGGAAATGTGTGCGTTCATTATAAACAATTGAGTAACATTAAATGTGGGCAATGTTTATTAGTTGAAAATACAGGAGGCTGTGAGACCATTATTATTATTATTATTATTGACTATTTAACTCATGCCCCAAATGGGAGTCAATGACCAATCACATTTCAATTATTTTTTATTTACAACTGACCATAGTCGTTTTTCACCTCGATTTTATCAGTTTAATTTTATCACTGTAAAATGAAGCTCATCCTTTTTAACATTCTGAATAGATCATAGCATTATTTTGAAATGACAGTATGTGGCCACCAGATTGTATATATAGTGCACGAATGTAACCTTATCGTGGTTGTGGGAGGTAATATAAAAACATTTGTAGCATTTGATTATACCACAATATAAAGAAACCACAGTTTTGCACTTTCTTAAACGTATTTTTTTCCCAGGTAAAAACGTTCCAGAAAAATAGAATTGACATTATTAGATTATTGGGCATCAGATATTAATTAATATTCAGTTTGATGTGTTTCATTTTTTCTCCACTAGGATGCATTCTTACAATATTGCAATCCTTTGGCAATAAATAATATGATCTGGTTGCAGTGATAAACAAGAGAAACATAACGTTTCTCATTTGTTTTCAAAGCTCGCCGTTTACATTAAATTATAAATATTTTTTAAAAAACTATATTTAAATAATTATTTGTGAGTAAAGAGCTTAATTTTATTTGTTAAATAGTCCTAACAAATGCCACTCTTGATTTCCAAATTCTGTAGATAAATTCACTCCTCACTTCGTTGGTCGTGAATTTATCGTGTAAATCACTCGTGACATTACTTATGAGAAAATGGCCGCAAGTACGTATTTATTGTTTTATATTGTTTCAAATAAAGTTCAGTTCATTCAAAATGCAATGGTTTGTTTCGTATAATGTATATTAACACTACCTTTTGGATATTTTTTGTATATACATTATATGTAGTATACATAGAGGACAGTGGTTTTACTTCCCGCTCGTGAGTGTAAATGTAATATTACAGTATAGTTATTTAGGTTGGCAATCCCGAAATGTAGGAAGTTGAACTTTCAATCATGGTCGCCATTGCTGTAAGTACGACAAAACGCATTATCGCGCAAAAAAAAAAGATAAATAAGTTTTGTAATAATAATTACAACATTTTGTTTATTTCCTTGAGCGACAGGCCTAGAAGACATTTATAATTGTATCTGGAATTGTAATAAGTCTTACTCAAATTCTCTCTAAAAATGATTTAAGATCGGGAAAAATCATCTCCGTTAATTAAGAAATCATTAATTTAAGGTGAATAATTTGATGTGCAAAGGACAATTCCTGGCACGTTGGGTCCATAGTAAAGCATTTTTCTGAAAGCCTTGGTAGCAGATTTTGACGCGCGATTGAGGTGCAGGATAATTGTAGCATCTGGTGAGTTATGGAGGCATGTGCCTACCTAGCACGTTCTTATCTTCTGTTTTCGGAAGCTGCATCTTCCATAAGAGAGCGTCTCCACGCTTCGACGCTCTTCTGTTTACTTATCTCCTTCTATCAGACCATTCCCCCCTACTTCGCTGTTTTCAATAAAGTTTGCTTGCACTTAACTTTACACGCTTTCTAGCTACCCGGGGTTTAAGCATCGCTACATAATGTTTTCCGTTCATATAGACATTTTCTTACTTCAATTTTGTTTGGAATACTTCAACATCATTGATCATGTCGTGTTTAGCATCTTTGCATGTATACCAGGGGACGGCGCGGCGTAGAATATCTATATATTCATGGTCTTGGGCAAATCCACTAAATATTAATGTTTAATGGACCCTTACTTTAAGGGAGGAAAGAAAATTACGAGTATTTGAGAATAAAGTTCTTAGGAAAAAAATTGTACCAAAGAGAGATGAACAGACAGGTCAATGGAGAAAACTACATAACAGTGAAGAACATGGTCTTTATAGGAAGCCAGATATAGTCCCGCGCCGTAGCCGAGGGGTTAAGGTAGGAAGCCTTGGCGCAGAGCTACGGGACTTGCGCTGGTTCGAGTCTCCATGGGGGAAGACATTTTCTCATGGTATTTCGGCCAGTATGGGACCGGTGCCCACCCAGCATCGTAAGGCAATTGGGTAGCTACAATAAATAGAGGCTCCAGGTTGAGGAACCAGCTATAACGGCTGGGGGACTCGACATGCTAACCACATGTCACCCCTACACTGGCTGTTGATCATCTACCTCTGTGATTGACACATGTGGATGTAAAGGACCAGCAGCCGGCTGGTAAAAGGGCAACCGCTGAAAAAGTGGAAAGACCCTCAATCGGAGGTATAATTAGAACAGTTAAGTCTCGTAGACTGCGGTGGGCAGGACATGTGGCACGAATGGGAAATGAAAGACGTGCATGGAAACTTCTTGTAGGAATACCAGAGGAAAACCTTCCAGTTGATAGACCAAGAATGAGGTGGGAGAATAACATTAACTATGATTTGAGGGAAGTGGGCTATACAGGGAATGATTGGAAAACATTAGTTCAGAATAGGGATGTATGGAGAGCTTATGTCTGCGCAGCCATGAACATGCGGGTTCGATAGTGCCAGTGAATTAATTAGTCAGTAATGTTTAATTATATATGAAATGACCCACCTCTTCAGGTTGAGGTAATGTAGTTGGCTCGACGCAACAGCCCTGGATTTTTTGTGAGATTTTTTTTCGGAATTGTTTCGGGAAACTTTAAGGCTAAATACTACGAGTCACCATAATATTCCATACCATATTCACCTTTTTTTAGTACAAATATATGACTCAATTACTATCTTGTCTATAATGATCGTGTTATCTCGGAGGTGGTCCTGGCATTAATATGTAAGTACTTTTCCGAGGAGGCCGTCCGTTCCTTGTGCAATAAACAAAAGTACAGTTGTGATCCAGAGTTAAAAACTTTCTCTCGAAAAGTATGGAGGTATAGAACACGTAATAATACATACAAAATGAGAAATTAAACCAAGGGATAGAGGTAATATTGATGAAACGTATCATGATAAAGGCATTAACCGAGTATTTGGCTTCAGAATTCAACTCTCTGTATTTATGATAATTGTAATTATATTGGTCTTGTAAACCAAAAATAAGGTAATCTTTTAGAACTTCAAAGAGGAAGTATATCTCTTCATAAGTCCTTAAAATGATTGTATTGTTGTTGTAAGTTATTTCATAACTATATGTAAAATGATAGCCAAAATAATGGGCTGAATTTCAAATAAAGCCATATTATGTAATAGATTACACAACGTAACTCCAGAATTAGAACAAAAATGTAGCAGCAAAAATTGGATACTAAATCAAAAAAATCAAATAAACATTTGAATCGGCACAGATGAGATTTTTATGTCAACTTCGACGTTTCACAAAAATGTACAAGCAAAGAAACACAGATATATGCGATAAATTAAAAGTTCAATATAGAGTTGAACAAATTTAGAATTATCAAAGCAAAGAATGGACTCATCTCGCATTCTTAAATTAGCATTGCGGTATCAACCTAAAGGACTTAGAGATAAAGGAAGACCAAAATTAAGATACACTAAGCAGCTACATCTTTAGATCTCATAGGTATAAGCTCAAACGACCTACATTTAAATAATGTCATGATGATGGCCATCATCACGTAATAACATGTTTTACTTTAAAACTGAGGAAAAACCCGGATATCGTCAATGAAATTGATAGGCGCGGAGTTTTGAAAAGAAAACTCAACTAAATCATCGCAAAATCCCGTCGCATTGCTTCACTTCCATTCACTAGCAGTAGGTAATTTAATTTTGCCTAAGTAATGAAATTAAACATAGGCTCAATTCTGGAAATGCGTGCTATTATGTATTGCAGAGACTCTTGATGTCCCAACTCCTTTCAAAAAACGTTAAACTGAAAATATATAAAACTATTATTCTACCAGTTATATTATATGGGTGCGAAACATGGACTCTTACTTTAAGGGAGGAAAGGAGATTGCAGGCATTTGAGAATAAAGTACTTAGGAAAATTTTTGGACCAAAGAGAGATGAACAGACAGGTGAATGGAGAAGACTACATAACAGTGAACTACATGGTCTTTATGGGAAGCCGGATATAATAAGAACAGTTAAGTCTCGTAGATTGCGATGGGCAGGACATGTTGCACGTATGGGGAATAAAAGACTTGCATGGAAGCTTCTTGTAGGAAAGCCAGAGGGAATATACGTACTCAAACATTTCATCGTTTGAAGAATGTAGGTGTTGCATTGATGGATTTTCTTATGGACTCTTGGCAAGGAGTAATAAGATTTCGAGTTCCCATTTGTTTCACGAAGGATTGTCTCTGGCATCTAAATAAGTTAGTATATTACGATGTAAGGTTGGGAAGTGGTTTTTACAGAATTGAGGAAAAAATGTTAAAAAACCGAGCGACAGCGAGGTTTTTAATTTCCGAGATTCTGTAAAACACTTAAAAAACGTGCGTTGTATTATTTTTTGCGCGATGGTGTTTTTAAGATAATAAATAATAGTAAAATAATAACATCTGTGTTGGAAATATTTTCGTTCATTATAAACAATTGACTGACAGTGTGGGCAATGTTTATTAGTTGAAACAACAGGAGGCCTTGAGAACAATTACTGATTTTATGTGTGGCCGCTAGTACGTATTATTGTATTATATTGTTTCAAATAAAGTTTAGTTTATTTAAAATGCAGTGATTTGTTTCGTATAATGCATATTAACACTACCTTTTGAATATTTTCTGTATATACATTGTACGTAGCACACATAGAGAGCAGTGGTTTTACTTCCCGCACGTGGGTGTAAATGTAATATTACAGTATAATTATTTAAGTTGGCAACCCCGAAATGTAGGAAGTTGAACTTTCAGTAATGCTTGTAAGTACGACAAAACGCACTATCGCGCAAAGACAGTTATTTAACACACACAATTTACACAAAAACCACACAAATAAGTATATGGGATACACAGATCTTACCACTGAACTAACTGCTCAATGAAAATTGGGAAAATTAACTGCTGTGCTCATAGTACTTATTTAATAGATGCTAACCTATACTCTAGCATAAAAACACTAGTGTTTATATAATCATGCATATACATCTAGTTCTAGAAATAAATTATTATTAACCCCTCACATAGGTAGAAAATTCTTGTACATTTCAAAACTATAGTTCAGCGATACATTCTGAAGATATTCTGTCGGCCCCGATAGGCTAGTGTCTAATATACTGGATCCTAGATTTTGGATTTTTTTTTACAGATAAATCTTCCGATTCCGGTTGAGGGTCTTTCCACAATCATAGATTTATACCAATTGTTATTGAAAGAATTTCAACAAATAAATTTATTAATTGAATTTCTAAATTAAGAGGGTTGCCCTTTTACCAGCCGGCTGCTGGCCCTTCACATCCACATGTGTTAATCACAGAGGTAGATGATCAACAGCCAGTGTAGGGGTGACATGTGGTTAGCATGTCGAGTCCCCCAACTGTTATAGCTGGTTCCTCAACCTGGAGCCGCTACTTATTGTAGCTACCCAATTGCCTCACGATATGGGTGGGCACCGGTCCCATACTGGCCGAAATACCATGAGAAAATTTCTTCTCCCATGGAGACTCGAACCAGCGCAAGTCCCGTAGCTCTGCGCCAAGGCTTCCTACCTTAACCGCTCGGCTACGGCGCGGGACGATCTTTATATTCGATAAATAATATTAAATAGCTTACAAGCAGACAAGCGTTAATATTTTTATCGTCACAAATAATGTTCACATTTGATGTATTTTGATAAATATTTGCTAATAATTCATTCTACAAAAGATGCACTGCAACGTCACATAAGCCTGCATTATGTTTTTTAAATGAAGTCTTCAATTCAAAACTTAATTTTTGGTGTAGGCCTATCGTTGAGATTGCATACATTTAAAATGCAAAACGATACACCGCGTAACTCGGCGGATATAAATTGATTTTTTTCAGAACTTTAAAATACTAAGACTAGCTTATTTTGAAATGGAATACGTAAAACGTATCTTCCGTGTCGCTGATTTATGAATCTTCAGCCTGAAATGAGAGTCTTCATCGAATTGTTCAGGTATTTTTATCTGCATTAGAAACGCCATGACATCGACCTGAGGATTGTCATTACATAAAATAGGCCTATCAGCTACCATACTTAATCCTCGTTTATTGCCATTTTGTATTTACGGAATATGTAAAACTATACCGGTATGCTGTTTCCGAACGAGTAGGCTTAAGCGGTTGGATTTAAGACTCATATTTGACGAGCCCCGGAAAAAAACCGCGGTGTCGACCATTCTAAACTGAAGGTTATTATTTTTCGTAGTTTTCCTCAATCACATCCACTGCAATGCAAATGTTGGAATTGGATGTAATTATCATATCCAAGGATTCAACGCATTTCATAACTATGCATTTTTAAAAAAATAAGTACAACGATAAGCTATCTTAGATGTTAAAGCAGTATATAAAATCATCGTTTCGAACAAATCTAAGGCCTCAAAGCCTGTTTATACGGTTTCAGTGAAGCATTTCCGTAGTCCTTCTTTTTTTGTTGGGATCCCAAATATATCTATCCTCCTCTGTGGATGATATAGAATTAGGGGTGCACACATAGTAACCGAGGTCTGGCCGTTCTCCATGCACTTTCTATCCTGGCCCAGTAGACTCTGTAGCATTCTAATAAATTAAAATATGGCCGAAGGGGGATAGACGTATAATAATTCGTCTATGCAGTAATGGAACAACAACTTGTGAAATATATTATAACGACATAACAAAAAAAAAGTAGTAAATCAACTCACGCTTATAATAATAATAATAATAATAATAATAATAATAATAATAATAATAATAATAATAATAATAATAATAATAATAATAATAATAATAATAATAACTTCGTTTATTTTTGCAGGTTTCGCAATATTTTACATCTTCATGCGTCCATTTAATCATTCACCTCATCTCTCTGTCATTCCAATCTCCGTCGTTCAATTCTTTTTCCACTCATGCTGCTAAAAAACACCATCAATCCACGCTATTTTTGGTCATCCTCTTCCTTCTTCTTCTTCTTCTTCTTCTTCTTCTTTTACTTCTTCTATCAAATGGTGCCCATTCTAGTATTTTGCTTGGGGATCTGCCTTCTTTTACATAACCATACAATTTTTTCATGAAATTCACAATTGAAGTTTCACCATTCATCTTTTGTTTAATTATACAGTTTATTTTATCTCTTCTAGAAACCATAATAATAATAATAATAATAATAACAATAATAATAATAATAATAATAATAATAATAATAATAATAATAATAGTAATAATAATAATCCATAACAGCTATAATAGGACTATGGCCCGCTCCACCTTGATGTTTCTTCCATTTGGCCCGCGATACAAATAAGTTTGGGCGGCTCTGGTATAGAAGCATAACTTCTATTAGGTTTATTCGTTGCACATGGTTTTTCCAATGTAACTGGCCTTTATTTATAAATAGTAAGATTGCTTGTAATTCAAGTGCTTGCATCATAGCTACCCATACTGGGCTAGAATCCATCAGGCGTTCCATTTATATTACTTTCCGATTGAGGGTCTTTCCACTTTTCAGCGGTTGCCCTTTACCAGCCGGCTGCTGGCCCTTCACATCCACATGTGTCAATCACAGAGGTAGATGATCAACAGCCAGTGTAGGGGTGACATGTGGTTAGCATGTCGAGTCCCCCAGCCGTTATAGCTGATTCCTCAACATGGAGCCGCTACTTATTGTAGCTACCCAATTGCCTCACGATGCTGGGTGGGCACCGGTCCCATACTGGCCGAAATACCATGAGAAAATTTCTTCCCCCATGGAGACTCGAACCAGCGCAAGTCCCGTAGCTCTGCGCCAAGGCTTCCTACCTTAACGGCTCGGCTACGGCGCGGGACTCTATTATTACTTTCAAGTTTCATAATAAGCGTATATAAATAAGAATATCATTTTTTAAAAATATGTTAGTGTAAGAAAAATATGAAGTTAATATATGTATGAAAGATGGTATTATTCTCCATCAAAAATAGATAGAAGGAAAATAACGAAGAGGGAAGAAAGAAGCTGTGAATGTTAATACATGAACAGTGAAGTAAGACGAAATAAAGGCAACAAAGATTTATATCTTTAGCAAGTGTATTACAATGATGAGTAGAGTCTTCAGTTAAGATTTTTCAGCTTTTATGAGAAAGAAATGAGGTTGTATACTGCCATGTAGCTCTCACCCTTCTCCAACAACTGCTTGCACATAAATTTAACTTTCATTTAGAATAATGAAACGTACGTACCTAGTTTTTATTTCATATTTGGCATAAGGCCAGCAACAAAGAAAGATACCCCATGAAATATTCACGAATAACTACCTAGGGGTTGTGCTGTTTGTTTTTCAGTGTGTATGTCCATAATTCATAGTGGTCTATGCTGTGATAAATCATAGCGCCCGCAATGAGTGATGTTATATTTATCATAAGTAATGCCACGAGGGATTCCCAATTTATCTAGAGAATTTTGAAATCAAGAGTGGCATTTGTTAGGACTATTTAACGAATAAAGTTAAGCTGTTTACTCGCAAATCATATTTAAATATAGTTATTTTAAAATATTTATATATTTAATGTAAACGGCGATATTTGGAAACAAATGAGGAACATTTGTTATGTTTCATTTGTTCATCACTGCAACCAGATCATATTTTTAAAACCAAATAGAATCGCAATATTGTAAGAATGCAACCTAGTGGAGAAAAAATGAAACACATCAAACTGTTTAGAATCAACATTATAGGTTATTAATTAATTTCTGATGTCCTGTGATATAAATATGTCAATTATATTTTTCTGGAATGTAAATACCTGGGAAATAATACGTTTAAAAAGTGTAAACATTGGTTTTTTTGTGGTATAATCAATTGTTACAAATACACAGGAACTATCTGAACACTGATACACATAATAGAGACAGCGTTTTCTTTCAGGTCTATACTAGGGATTGGAATGTAGAGTGAGAGATAGTTCTTAGGCTACTTACTTACTACTTACTTACTCACTGGCACTATCGAACCCGTAGGTTCATGGCCGCGCGGACATAAGCTCTCGTCATACCTATCCTGAGCTAATGCCCTCCAATCATTTCCTGTATAATCTACTTCCCTCAAATCATAGTTAATGTTATTCCCCCATCTCATTCTTGGTCTACCAACTGGGCGTTTTCCCTCTGGCTTCCCTACAAGAAGCCTCCATGCAAGTCTTTCATTCCCCATACGTGTAACATGTCCTGCCCATTGCAGAAGATGACAAATAAGTAACGGTCCCAAACCGTCATTTAACAGTGCGCGAAGTATACTCCGTTGTCCTCTTGTGGCTGAGTGGAATCCATTCCGAATGTATTAATATCTGTATTTAATAATATGCATGTGCATTCCTACGGATGAGTGTCAGAAGTAATAGTAAGTCTACACTTAATAATTCCAACTGAAAATATTAATTTCATTATTGTATTTGTTTATGTAACAAATTTATAGAGAATAATAAATAATATTCTTTAATTACATATTTCAAATAACATAAACATATTTATGCAAAAAATTAAAAATAACAATATACATTTTAAACATTTTTTTACAAATCTAAAATAAAGAAAATTAATGATTCGAAAGTGGTCGTACAGATGAAATTTTGATGAACTTGTTTAAAAACCTAATATAGTGTAGATTGTCTCTTTGATGCTGTCACTTCTTCTATTTTGCGGGACGCGAAACTCGCCAACTTTTCAGTAAAATTAGAAGGGATTTGGCGCCATTTTTCCATTAGAACTGTTTTCAATTCCTGCTTGGATGATATAGACCTTCCTCGAATTTTCCTTTTAAGATGATCTCAAACGTAGGCCTTACTCTTTTCTTGTTAATGTCAAGAGATAGAGCTGGGATTTTCACATATTTTGATCTATTGTAAAGAAGCCAAAGTCTGGCACTCAGTGCTGTATATTTGAGGTCGTCGTCTTGCATACACACAAAATCATTATTCAAATCTAAATGTTCGGTGCTTTAGCGCAGTTTGCTTTTCAGAATATTTATGTACATCATAGCATCCATTTTCACATCAATGAAATGCAGATTCCTCACACCAGCTGCACTCATACACCTCCCATACCAATACGGACCAACATCCATACTTCACTGTAGAAATAAGATTCTCAGAATTAAGTTCTTCTTTCTCCACATTAAAACTCTTCTATCTGACGTGAATGTATCAGATTTGCTCTCATTTGTAAACATGACTTTGTTCCAGAATGCTGACCACAGATATCGAGTCATTTAGCAAATGCTAATATTTTCTATCTGTTGTTTTCATTTACGTAGTATTTTCTGTGGGCCATTCTGCCTTGGTAGCGGTTCGATCTTAGGTATCTTCTCACAGTAAAGTGATCCCACAACAGGCCCGGAGGCCCTTGGGGTAGTAGGAGGTTAAGGTTCCCACTTTTTTCTAGACAATCGGCACTTTGTCAGCCGGGTTGTCAGCCCTGCGTGACGGCCGCCTTTACCCCCAGAACAAGCGTCTAGTACTCATTTCCGTTAGAGGCTGAGTCGGCCCCAGGGCCATAATGCCGCCAGAGGGTTTGGGTCAGTTTAAAAATCCTGACCCCAACGGGACTTGAACCCTCGACCCTCCGGCTTGTAGCTCAGTGCCTTAACCACTACGCTACGATATGTCCCTATCTCCTCACAGTAGTAACATAAATTTAAAAAATATTTTTTTTTACAGAAATTATCTTTACAGTCCTGGTAATATTTCTTTCAGCGCGTTCAGTATCTTCTTTAGTCGGCCATTTTAGGACGATTATCGGGAGATATTTAATAACCATATCAATCAATAGTGACAATTTCTGACATTTTATAGATTAATGCGGAAAGCAACGGTAAGCTTCCAGACCTATAATGCCCTAGTAAAGCTGCAAAGCATAGCATGAAAATGCTATGATCGCAGTGAAAGACCTGCCCTCGGGCAGAATTACTACGGATGGATTATAGATTAAAAATATAAAATTGTGAAATATTTATCTAAAAGGCCCATCTCCTCATCTTTATTAGTTATTTATCTGTAGCGTTTTCGGAACTAGTCCCATCATCAGCAGGATGGTGTTTCACGAAAATCACATATAATAATAAAGTTGAGGAGACGGACCTTTTAGGGGATTATTTCACAAATTTATATTTTAATTTTGAATAATACCTCAACGGAACTTTATCGTGAATCTTATTAATGTTGATTTTATAGATTTCTAGACTGGAGTTTTATTACTACGATCCATTTCGGCATTAAGCCTAATCATTATTTTCAAAATTAATTAAATTTGATATGAGTTAAATCTGTACAGACACATGAACACAGAAAATATAGATATTATAAATATATTTTTGACATTTGGCAATGAAGGCAAATATGATATGAAAAGAAAAATGAATGCTTGAGTCGGGATTCGAACTCGAGTCTACTCACAGAAAATAAAGCATACACGATCATTGATATTCATCAACAAATCATAGGCGCAATATGACCAAAAGTATTTAATCGTCTCATATTAAATAAGAAGACGATAGATAAACAAGATGATTGATTGTATTACAATATATTGGAAGTGAATTAAAAACCAGAGTTAAGTCTTATTTTCCTGTGGATAGATTTGTCAGTGTTTTATGTAATGGCTGTCTTTAACAACTTAGGTGGAAGAAGTCAAAATCTTATATTATTTATTCGGGGGAAGGCTATGTCAGGTGCCCCCAACATTAGTGGAACTATTCAATTTCCAAACCCTCCAATTAGAATTGGTATTACCATAAAGAAAATTATGATGAAGGCGTGGGCAGTCACAATAACGTTATAAATTTGATCATCCCCAATGAGAGATCCCGGTTGGTTTAATTCTGCTCGGATTAGTATACTTAGTGACGTTCCTACCATCCCTGCTCAGGCCCCGAAGATGAAATATAAGGTTCCAATATCCTTATGATTAGTTGAAAATAATCATCGCTTCAAGTAGTAGATTACAATTCAAATCTTCTTAGATGCCACTTATTTCAGCTTGAGATTCTTCTTCGTGCTGTAACTTTGGATGGAGGAGCTTACGCGAGGTTTCATTGTGTTTTTTACACGCTTTATATTAGCTTGAACTGTATCTATCTATCTACGTAACGGAATCTTTCAACGCGATTTTCACCCACTTAAAATATTTGGATCGACTTGAAACTTTGTATACTTGTAAAAGACACGTGACAATACAATAATTTCATATTTTGTTTCTAAAATCATGGCCAGAATCATCAGAAAATAAAAAAAAAGCGTCTTTGTATGTATGTAACGGAATTTTTGAACACGATTTTCACCCACTTAGAAACATTGGATCGACTTGAAACTTCGTATACTTGTAAATGACCCGTGACAATACAATATTTTCATATTTTGTTTCTAAAATCCTGGAAAGAATCGTCAGAAAATAAAAAAATGAAAACTGGTATAATAGGTTGCGGACTTGTCGATTTTTTGGTCAATCGTTGTAAGAGCTCAGTTGGAAGAGTGGCGAACTCTTAGTGGTATATAATTTCAGTAATCCATAGGTCGCTGGTTCAAGTCCTGCTGGGAGGATTTTTTTAGAGCAGTATTACTTTCAGCTCATACTACAATTGTATCGGATTTAAAGATATTTACATTTCTATCTTATTCTGTAAAATATTAAAACTAAAAAATAAAAAAAATAGTTTAAAAAACTAAAACAACACGCTTTATTAGAAAACCGAACTAAAAAAATGAAAAATAATTTTAATTTTCAACACGCTTGGGATACATAATTTTACCATCAAAAGCGTGGGGTGCTCTTTATTATTTTTACATTTTCTTCTTAGAGACTTTACTTTTACCAATATCTGTTTATTATCAAATATTGATAAAGAGCACCCCACGATTTTGATGGTAAAATTATTTATGCCAAGCGTGTTGAAAATTAAATTAATTTTTCATTTTTTTAGTTCGGTTTTTTAATAAAGCGTATTGTTTTAGTTTTTTAAACTATTATTTATTTTATTAGTCAGTCCATAGAAAAATTAGACTTTTTAAAATATGATAGATGTCTATGATCAGAAGTTGAAAATTATCCCACTTTAATGTTACCCTGCCTAATGTTATTTCTGTATATGGACAGGTTAAATTTTATTGTTACAATTTTACTGCTGAGAAAAATTGTTTGTTCACTCCTATACTAATAATGACCTAATTATCATTCTGTTTTTAGGGAAATAAGTTGAATTTATTTATCCAATAAAAGCAACTAAAATGGTACGGGCATATTAGGCGAATGGAGGATGAAAGATTGCCAAAAAAATGGAATGGACACCATCAGGAACGAGAAGGAAAGGACGACCAAATCTCACGTGGATCCAAGGGATTAGAGAAACTTTGAGGACTGGGAAATAGAGGAAGAAATGTGTTATAATAGAGACGAATGGAGGAAAATTATAAAGCAAAATTGAAGGCAATTCATTGGTGCCGGAAAAATGTATCAGCATTATTAAAACCGGATATATATATATATATATATATATATATGACACGATAAAAAAAAATAAATGCTCGGACGGGACTTGGGACCCGGACCTCTGGATTTATATCCCAGTGAGCTACCGAGCAAGTCTAGTACAAACATTCATTTTTCTTATATATATTCTCATTATTACCAGATGTAGTGGGAACTCGGTCTCCACTGCCATCTGGTAGCTACTATCCCAAGTAATCAAATTAAAGAGAATATGTTTACTTTATAGCAGTGATGCTTTATCGATATATATATAAAGTTGAATTTATCAGAGTGGCCTTGGTATCCATTGACAACGGGATGTAATTGCTCAACCTATTTCCCTAGGGAAGAAAAGTAATTGACTTAATTAATAATGTAAAAATGTTACCTTAATTAATACTTTTCATATCTATTTTTCGACTTTGCTGGTAATAAAAAAGTGGACTGTAGCATTCGCAGCTTCCTCTACATCACAATTGACCTAATTATATATGTAATTAATATGCAGTCTGAAACTATTATTTAAAATATCCACCATTAATTCAGATAACGATAAACAATTGCAGTTGTTTTATCAACATTCCTTTGCTATCAAACAGTTGAACTCTTCAAACCAAAATATAAATTCACAAGAAATGTAAAAATTAAACATAATTATTAGTATAGGTGTTAACAAAATTACGTACGCAATTTGGGAAGTAAGTACAATACTAGTCTCATAACGTATTTGCTAACCCTCGCTAAAACTCGGGCTCAAACACGTCCTCAACTAATAGGCCTACTGTACTACTTACATCCCTCGTTGTGTACATAACTATTATACCTGTCCATGTAGAAAACTTGTATTGATTCTCATAATGGTGAATGATTACAATGTAAATAAATTTTAAACTATCCTTTGTTTATTGTAGAAGAAAGCCTTCGAATTCCTAATGTCATTACATTACTCCAAACGTACATAATTTTACTGAGATACTACAGAGCTATATCTATTAGAATTTTTAGTTTTGTGTTAACATAATTTATCTTTTTAGATAGTGATAAAATGTTATAGTGTCAGACGATAAAATTGAATGCTTTCCACTCTTATTCCACATAGCGAATCAGGCAGATAATATTTATGTGGTTATATTGTGCTGATAGAGGCAATAAAATATATTTGAATTGATTCCGTCCATAAAAATCATTTTATATGAGCATAGGTAAAAACCTCTACAAATTCACACATAAAAAGTTACTATATGAATATTTATGTAAAGCAAATTACGATTTATTGTAGCACGAATGGGTTCGGCTCACTTTATGACACCGTTCTGGTGTTTAAAGCGGATGAGACATTTGCAATTCATGGAGTAGGGGAAAATCATACTGCGAATAGATGAAGGCAACCGCACTTCTTTTTAACATGCGCAATGCCAAATGGGGATGGAGATTTGCACAGATTTGCATATTATTGGCAACTTGGTCGTAAGTTTTGCACGATTCCTGTTTTAACCTCACGAAACCACAATTTGGTTGGTTGTTTAGCTGAATGGATTATAAATCAATAAATATAGACTAAACTTACAAATAGAAAAAATCTCAATCCCAATAAAAAAAATTATATAACCACTCTAGACAGCGCATTGATATAGTAGTCCATACAATAACATTTAACCTTAGAATTTAAATCAACTGAAAAACAATAACACTGGTCAACGTGATTTTTGTCTCATGAGTACCAATAGTTGTACTTAATGCAGTTTTTTTATCGTGTTTTCAAATATGTATTCGGAATTTCTCCATCACCCAAAGTTTTTTATTTCAATTTCAATTAATGGATTTAAATAATTATTTTTTAATAAACGTTTTTTCGTCTCTTTGTCCATTGTAAAATAAAACCAAATGAGCTAACTCAAATGGTTTCTGCTATAGAAAAGAGATATCAAGGCAAATGGAATTCTAATATGCTTGCCGATTATTGTTGGACCTCAAGAGGGATGCTCCACAGGCGAAATATAGCAGAAAATCGTCATTTCTTACTTTCTAGGTGAGTCCGAATGTTCGAATATTGTGTAGTTACGAATGTAGAAAATATTAAAGTGTTTGAAATTATAAATGCCTGTCTCTCGGAAACCTTGCACGATGGAGAAAACCCGATATCTTATTTGAATTCAGGAAAAAAAAAGAAAAAAACTATCAGAATCACATATTTTTCTTTCCGAGACAAAAAAAGTTTTTTTGTTGTTGTTCAGTGTTATTAAACAGTGATGCATTGGTGAAATGAAACGTGAAAAATTAAATTCCCAGGAAGCGTTTGCTTTGAGGCCGACAGTAGATTCGCCTTTCTGATGTACACATTCAAAGATCATAGTCGCGATTTACATATGCCCAAATAGGCATCTCAGCATTTAAAAAATTATATAAATATCCCGATATCGATTTATGGGATGATTGTAAAATCTTGTTATAACACTGTGTAACAAAAATGGTTCTTTCGATATTTTATGTGTTTTTGGATGAGTGTTTTGCGCTGATTTTAAATGTGCAATTACTTTTTCTCGGATGTTAATGAGTCTGTAGATATAACGAATTTTTAAATATTTTATCTTATATTACAACAGTCCACCGCTGTGGTCTCGAGGTAGCGTGCTGTCTTGTCACGAAGCGGGCCCGGGTTCGATTCCCGGTCGGGACAGGCTAGTTTTTTTCGGAGTTTTTCCTCATCTGTAAGACAAATGTCAGGAAGCTTAGGACAGAACGGTCCCTGAAAATCATCCTTATCATAATCATCTTTCACCGGTGTGGAAAGCAACGGGAAGCTACCACACCTATAATTCGCTGGTAAAACTGCAAAACATAGCATGAAAATGCTATGATTACAGTGAAGGACCTGCCCTCGGACAGAATTACTATGGATGGATAGATATTACGACAAAAAGTAAAATAGTAATATATATATATATATATATATATATATATATATATATATAGCTGGCAGGTGCCGTCGTTCTCTACTGGATTTTTTAAAATGTTTAATCTAGTTGAGGACGACGACACCTGCCAGGTACGTATATATTCTAATGATTTATTTTGTGACTATTTATCTGCACGGAATTTTAGTAGTATTGATATTTATATTTTAGTGGTATTAATATTACAACTTAGAAGTTAATGGGAAAATTATACAAGAAGTTATGGATTTTAAATATCTTGCGATGCACATCTCTAGATCTCGTAGGTTGATTGATGAAGTAAAATCTCAGGTTTTCAAAGCATCAGAATATCAGGATACTTACGAGATGTTACATGGAAAAACAAATATTTAAACGTAGAAAGTAAAGTAAAAGTTTATAAAACATGTGTACTACCAATAATGACTTATTGTGCGGATACGAGAGCCAAACGAAACAACTTATGAGAACAGCAGAAATGAATACTTTAAGAGCCATAGTAAACAAAACAAGATTTGACAGAGTTAGAAACCAGGATGTGAGGGAGGAATGCAATATCATAAATGTTGAGACATTTATTACAACAAGGAAAAGGGAATGGAATGCACAGTTGGACAGAGCTGACGATACGAGACTTATTAAAGCAGCGAAGAATCTACGTCCTAGTGGAAAAAGGGAAGTGGACAGACACCTTAATAGATGGAATGAGATGTAATCACTAATCATCATTAAAATAGTGTGTGCAGAAAATTAACCAGATTTTTTTGTTTGTCCGGCAGTCTCAGAAATGCAAAATTTGGAGAGAACCAACGACATTTGTAACATATTTAATCAATTCTTAATTTGGTATTTCGGGTTGAATGGCCGTCGTCCAGTTTTGTTTAAACTCTACGTTTCCCCTACTACTGCGGTAGACATCTTCAGGAGATTAAATTAATAACCTTCAAACTTATAAATGGAGAAGCTTCTTTAAGTCTTAGCCCTAGTATATGATAAATTAATGTATTTAGCGTGGAAGAGTTTCTTACCTTTGTCTTTATAAATTATTTATTATTTTTTATGGGTTTAACTTTTTTTATTTCGCTTATTATTTAGTGAACATATTTAAGTAGTCACAAAATAATAAAGTTAAAAGAGAAATTAAACCCTCTAGTTAGTGCTTTAGAAACACAGTACTTTCTAAGATTTAACTTTACTTCATTAGGGTGCTTTCTGTGAACTCCTCAACTGTCTGACTCAGTCTGCAGCCGACAATTGAGCATTTCACAGAGATCATGTTGAATCTCCTGAAGATGACTACCACAGTAATAAACGAAACTGGACCACGGCCATTCAGCCCGGAAGAAGAACTTTGGAGTCAAGACGCCGGCCGGAAAGCCTACGGAGTACAATTCTACATATTTGTGTCTAGATCCAGAATGTAAAATTTCAGTTAAAATATTACCATGTCCACCGCTGTTGTCTCGAGGTAGCGTGCTGCCTTGTCACGCAGCGGACCCATATTCGATCCCCGGTCAGGACAAGTTTCGCAGGTGAGGATTTTTCGGGATTTTTTCTCACCTGTAAGACAAATATCAGGATACTTTAAGACCCAAACTGTCCCCTAATATCATCTGGCGATTATAATCATTATCATACGTTTAGTATGAATGTGTATGTGAATGGTGTGTTTCGTCTTAATGTTGTTTTGTCTCGAAGGAGGCCCTGAATTGAGCTGATTACTCATTCAGGGAGGCCCTCCATGTCCTTGTGTTGTCAAAGAGTATGTATGCGATCTATAGTTAAAATCCCTCTCCCGACAGGTGAGGCCCGGGGGGCGTGTGGCATGTAAAAGTACTTGTAAGGTGAGAGGTTAAACTAAGGAAGAAGAAAATTGCCATATTATTTTAATTAACCTTTCTCTTTTTCAGAAGTGGAAAATTCCCCTCAGAATCAGAAATCATACAGATAACCTATAACTGTTTAAAACTCTGGTAAATTAAATGTCAAAAAAAATTAAGAAAATCTAGGTAAGACGTTACTAGAGGGGATGGAAAATGTCATTTTACAATGGCTTTACCGAGAAAAGGAAAAAAAAAAATGTACATACTTTCATTATAATGTCAGATTCATATTTAATGTCCGAAAATACGATCACATTTTTTTCCACGAATTGTCATGGCTACATCCAAAAGAGAGAAGAAAATTACACTGTTTAATTCTCTTACTTAAGATCCTACATATCTCGACTCCCAATTATTTAACATCTCGTTTCCAGTATCTATCCTCCAACCATAACTTAAATACAAGATCACAGTATTGTCTCTTGCTTAATATAACGCAACATAGGACATCGCATCACTCCATGTCATATATAGCCTACTATTTTCACTTCTCGCAACTGGAATTCCCTACCACAAGAAATAAGGGGCTGCCGGACATTGGCATATTTTAAAAGAAATCTAAATTTATATTTGCTCTAACCTCGACTTCATCATTACCCAGTGTAATTGGTGTTTCTCGTATAATTTATCATATAATTATATAATATTATTACTGTTATTAACGTATAAAATGTTTTTTGTACATGAAATTTACATCATCATCATCATCATCATCATCACTCCAGGGATTAGGCAATTGCCCGTTCCGACTTCATATTGCATCAGCCCAACGTCTTCTAGGTCTTCCAACATCACGCCTTCCTCTTACTTGATAATTTCTGGCTAACAATGGATTTCTCTCCTTACTCATTCCATCGATATGATCAATCCATTTCTGTCTGTAATTCGTGACTTTATCCAATAAAGGCTGTACTTTCAATTCTTCTCTTATATCCTCATTTCTTATTCTATCAAGTCTTGTACATCCTTTTACTTGTCTTAGGAACCGCATCTCTGCCGTCTGTATTCTATCCCTCTGTCTTTTCACTGGAGCCCAAGTTTCACATCCATACAATATTGTGGGAACCGCCATAACATTATACATTTTTATCTTGGTTTCTTTTCTAATTTTATTTTTGAATGTTCTCTGTATTGTTCCACACACCGTCTGAAATTTATTTATTTTGGAGTCAATATCTCTTTCCACATTGTAGCCAACATCACAGCCCAAATATTTGAAACTAGACACCTGTTCTATACTTTGATTTTCTAAAATAATTTTGGTTCTCACTGGATCTTTTCCTCTAAAAGCCATGGTCTTCGTTTTCCTTACAGAAATCTTTAGATCGTATAATTTACATATTTCATTTAATGCATGCATTGATTTCTGTAAGTCGTCTTCATTTTTCTGTATTATGATTACATCGTCAGCAAATATAAGATTATTTATGCACATTTTATTATCCATTCTTATTCCTGGATTTACTAAAACTTATGAAATTTACATTGCAACATTTAATATATTTTTAACTCTTTATATTAGTACAGTGTATAGGCCTATCTATATTTGTCAAATATTTATTGTATGTGTGCTGGTTGAATGGAAGAGAAGGCCTTATGGCCGTAACTCTGCCAGAATAAATAAAACATTTTTTTTTATTGCGGATGAGCCCATGTAGGACTACGCAAAGTACTTATAGGCGTTTCCTTTGAGCCCAAATTTCTTTCATTCTTTTGCTATGAGCTCGTTTTCTATCATCTGTCAAGTTGTTCCATTTTTTTCTTCGGTTTGTCCTCTTGGTCAACGTGCCACTTATTCACCTTAATTCTAAATATATATCTGTTTGGGATATCTTCTTTAGTAATTCCTGCCAATTTTAAGTCCTTTTTGACTTCATCAATCCACTTCACATAGTATCCACTGGAGCTTTACTTCTGTTTTCGTAGAATTCCATTATCTGTTTTGTAAGCCTATTTGAGTTCATTCGTTTAATATGGCCATAAAATTTTAACCTTCGTTTTTTTTATCACTATGAATGTCTGTATATATTTTTATTTCCTTTTTACTTCTGAGTCTAAATGCTTCACCTATGACTTGTGGAACTAAAACTTTTCTTATAATTTTGCATTCTTTTTTCACTATATTTTCGATATCTTATTTTAAATAAAACATTATTATTATTAGTTAAATAAAAATAAAACGTAGTTTTATTTGATTTTCATATTTATTATATAATTCAGTGACAGCTGTTTCGGTACACTGTACCTTCTTCAGACATGTTAACAAATTATGAATTGTGTTCCAACTGATCTAAGCAACAATACAACAATATTTATTTAAATTTTTAAATTTAACAAAGGGGATTCATTCAAATCAAGTTGAGAATTTAACAGTTTTTTACTACTTTTAAATTTATTAATTTCTACAGCCTCCAAAAGATCTAACTTCTTACCCTTATCACAAATATGTAACATTTCAAAATTTGGATAAATAATTGTTTCGATCCAAATTTTGAAATTTTAGATATTTGTGATAAGGGTAAGAAGTTAGATCTTTTGGAGGCTGTAGAAATTAATAAATTTAAAAGTAGTAAAAAACTGTTAAATTCTCAACTTGATTTGAATGAATCCCCTTTGTTAAATTTAAAAATGTAAATAAATATTGTTGTATTGTTGCTTAGATCAGTTGGAACACAATTCATAATTTGTTAACATGTCTGAAGAAACAGCTGTCACTGAATTATATAATAAATATGAAAATCAAATAAAACTACGTTTTATTTTTATTTAATTAATAAATATGGATTTTCATCAAGTAAACACCAACTCAATTGATGATAATAATAATAATAATAATAATAATAATAATAATAATAATAATTATTATTATTATTATTATTATTATTATTATTATTATTATTATTATTATTATTATTATTATTAAAGGTTTGGAACTGTGCTTTTAGCACGATGATGTAGAAACCAGAAGAGCGAAGAATTTGCTGGTAGAACATTATTAACGGCCCGCATTTTCTTGGCGAAGACTGATACAGCTGGTGCCTTACAATCATGAATTTAAATAGCCTTATCAAACATTTTTTATTTTAAAAGGAAAATGTCACATGATCTATAACTCGAGTCTTTCAACTGCTTAATATTCATATTGCACACAATAAGGATCCTGAACTTTGTAAGTGCGCTTTTAAAATATATAGAATTAAATTATACGTTTCTAATTTCCATTCCTAGACTCTGGAACTCCCTCTGCCACAAGAAATTAGAGACTGCCCCAAATTACCTTCCTTTATAAGAAATTTAAATCTATTTATTTCATAAAATTTGTCTCTCGGCAGATTAATTGATGATTTCTTATCTAACTTTAATTTCAAATTAATTTTTATAAATCTATTTATATTTATTCATAACTATTTTTTATATCATGTAATGTTTCTGTGTCTTACATTTTTAACATGTTTAACGGAAGAGAAGGCATTATGGTCTTAACTCTGAAAGTGCTTGGTATTATTATTAGTATTATTATCATCATCGTCATATTATTATTATTATTATTATTATTAATTATTATTATTATTATTATTATTATTATTATTATTATTATTATTATTATTATTATTATTATTATTTGAGAAGAGTAGCAAGATGTTCAAAAATTGGAAAAAAATAAGTAAATTATGACACACGAAAAGAAATCAATATTAAATATTCAATAGAAGATTATTATATAAGACACAAGCAATTAAATTGGTATGGCATGTACAACGAATGCAAGAAGAAAGGTTATCCAGGAAAACATTGGAATTGCGTCCACCTGGAAGAAGAAAGAAAGGAAGACCTCAAAATTCATGAATGCAAGATATAAAAACTGGAATAATAAGAAGAGGATTGAAGGACGTGGAGCGGATGGATAGAGACGAGTGGAGAAGGAAAATAAAACTTTAGGCACTGAAAGACGTGTAAACGTTGAAAATTTGTATATAAATATAAATAATAATAATGATAATAATAATATATTCTATAATAATATTATTATCAATATTATTATTTAACCGAATCTCAAATGTAACTGTTAGTATGTCTGCTTATTTTCCTACAGTTCTCGGTTTCGATTCTATTCGAGGCTATATTACAGAAATTTTCTTTGTTCTTAGTGTATGGAGCGGGGTCAACTCGGTCTCATGATGACAATTGAGTAGCTATTTTGTATGAGAATTAGCAAAATTCGGTTTAAAAAAACCTGAAAATTAACGTTGAGGGATTGCATTCCTCTTACCACGTGACTCCATGTACTGTCATCTGCTTATAGTGATACCAGCTAATTGGCATAGGAACACACACACACACACACATAATTAATTTTAAGTTATGTAAAAACTGCTGTATAAAAATAAAATAAATTAATATCAAATTAAATTAAATTAGGCTATACCAACTTCATGATTTTCTTCAAAGAAATGGTGTATAGCTATTACATTTATAAATATTGACCTCTATAGTGTTTCAGTATTTCTAAAATTCATTGCAATCTCAACAGAGTTTATGTATTGTAATTTTATAATATTAATATATAAGTACCTTTTTACATCAGTCTTCCTCAATTAAATGGATTTTGTTTAAATAAAACTTATTTAATTAGTTGGAATCATGTAGGCCTTTCAAAACATATTTAATCTTCGGCATGTTATTTGGTATCTACTGATGTTGGTGTATAAATTGTATAACGGTTTCAGGTCTGTATAACATGTTTTGAAAGGCCTACATGATTTTCAACTAATTAACGAAGTTTTTTTAAAAACAAAAATCCATTTTAACCGTTAAATTCATAATGTATTCTATAGGATACATCAGTTCGTTTAATTAATTTAATATTTTAAATAAAGCAGAAGAAACCGAACAAAAGGAAACCACTTAAATGTGTGTCTAATTATACAATATACCTAATAATAACAGTTACACAAGATTCCGTTTTCACTGCGGTCCGCCACACTCAAATAACTGATGCAAGAAATTTATGGAGCTGAAGTAGTGAGTGAACCCTATATTGATAAACACTAGGGAATTTGGCTGTCATGGGGACAATGTAGCTCCAGAGCAGCACCCTGGGCGATGCAGTCATTGCCATCACTCAGCAGCAGCAGTGCTTTGCCAATTTAAGGGTTAATTGAGGTAGACTGGTTTAATTATCACTCTATAGTCTATAAACCATCTCAATCTTCCGATCCTATGCCATTAGATTTCTTCCTGCTGGGAAAAATTGAATGTTTTATTTTCTGTGATTTACAACGGTCATTAAACAGATATTGTGCTTAGATTATTCCACAAAATTCGGATTCCATTACTAGAAGAATAAAAGAGCAGCTGTCCAATTTGCAGCAAGGAAAAAAACTGAAACCTGGCATTGAGAAAAATGTGGCTTGAAGGAAATATTGGGTGGAAATGGCGGGTAATATCGACATTTGTGTCAATTCGCGAGGTAACTGTTACACGTCGGTAAGTCGGTAATGGCTTGTGAGGGGAGACTCCACTTAGCTTTATGTGGCAATCGATAACTAGCTAACTTGCTCGCCAATATTCCACAGAAATTTTTGAAGAGATCAATGTTGCTAGTGGTCTGCATCAGTAATTCCTTACAAACCATCTCAACCAAAAATTGTTGAGGCTCTCAAACAATAGACTCCTCTATTTCTCTCTCTAAACTATAGAATTTGTATTGAGGGTTCTTACATTACTCTTCTTCATATCACGAGAAAAAAATTATGTACACAACTAGGGAAGTAAGTAGTACATTACTAGTCGAGGACGTGTTTGAGCCCGAGCTTCAGTTAGAGCTAGCAAATAAGTTAGAGACTAGTAATGTACTACTTCCCTACTTGCGTTTATAATTTTGTTCACTCCTATAACTAACTAACTAACTCACTGGCACTATCGAACCCGTAGGTTCATGGTCGCGCGGACATAAACTCTCCATATATCCCTATTCTGAGCCAATGTTTTCCAATCATCCCCTGTATAATCTACTTCCCTCAAATCATAGTTAATGTTATTCTCCCACCTCATTTTGGTCTACCAACTGGGCGTTTTCCCTCTGGTTTTCCTACAAGAATCTTCCATGCACGTCTTTCATTCCCCATTCGTGCCACATGTCCTGCGAATCGCAGACTGCGAGACTTAATTGTTCTCATTATATCTGGCTTTCTATAAGATCATGTAATTTACTGTTATGTAGTCTTATCCATTCACCTGTCTGTTCATCTCTCTTTGGTCCAAAAATTTTCCTAAGTACTTTATTCTCAAATACTCGTAATCTCATTTCCTCCCTTAAAGTAAGAGTCCATGTTTCGCATCCATATAATATTGCTGGTAGAATAATAGTTTTACATATTTTCAGTTTAACGTTTTTTGAAAGGAGTTGGGACATCAAAAGTCTCTGTAATGCATAATAACATGCATTTCCAGAATTGAGCCTATGTTTAATTTCTTTGTGCATCTCATTCCTGTTTGTGATTATTGTTCCTAGGTATTTGAATTCAGCCACTTCCTCAAAATTTCCCTCATTTGTGATTAGCTGTCTATTTCCATTATATAATGTATTTTTATGTGTGACCATATATTTAGTTTTTGTACACTCCTATACTAATAATTATGTTTAATTTATATTTTTCGTGTGAATTTATGTTTCTGGCTGCTGTTCATGAAGTCCCGGGCTCGATTCCCGGACATACCATAGGAATTTTTTCTTAAAGGAAATTTTTTTGTGGTTGCCCATGGTCTGGAATTTAGGATGAAGGACTCTCCTGGCGCACCAGTGTCATCATCATCATCCATCATATCATCGGGATCTCCGCCTTCTAGGAGCCTCAACTTCAGAAGTGGGTTACAATTACCCCAATACCTGGAGAGAACACCAAATATGTCGAAATGACAAACAGGGGCATTAAATAAAAAAAATCTTGGTTTGTTAAATTGTTTGATAGCAAGGGAATGTTGATAAAACAACTGTAATTGTTTATTGTTGTCTGAATTAGTGGCAGACATTTTAAATAATAGTTTTAGACTGCATGTTAATTACAGATGTAATTAATTGTGATGTAGAGGAAGCGGCGAATGTAGCGGTTCATTTTCTATTACAGCAAAGTGGAAAAATTGATTTGAAAAAGTATACAGAATATTTAAGGACTGGCGTAAATTAAAAAAAGAAAACGGTAGTACTACATAAAATAGAGAAACATATTGAAGTAAATAAAAAAAATAATGTTTTATTTATTCTGGTAGAGTTAAGGCCATAAGGCCTTCTCTTCCACTCAACCAGCAGCAAATACAAATAAATATTTGACTAATGATAATCAACCAAACTTTGTGGCTAATGTAAATAATTGTAACAACTGTTCAATCGTTATAAATTTGAATTATCAACGTGAGAAATAAGTGTTATACAATAAAATTGTATTGTATTACTCAATAAAATTTTAAGTAGGTAACATTTTTTAAATTATTAATTAAATCAATTACTTTTATGCGCGATAGTGCGTTTTGTCGTACTTATCAGCAATGGCGACCGTAATTGAAAGTTCAACTTCCTACATGTCGGGGTTGCCAACCTAAATAATTATACTATAATATTACATATTACAACTCAAGTGCGGGAAGTAAAACCACTGCCCTTTATGTATATACAAAAATATATCCAAAATGTAGTGTTAATGTACATTATATGAAAGAAATCACTGCATTGTAAATGAACTGAACTTTATTTGAAACAATATTGAAAGTTAACTTAGAATTTTACTGAAAAAACTTTCAGACTTTTTAGCTTTACGTCCAATATTCTTCTTTTTGAGGAAGCTAACTAGTGTAACAAAATCTGCAATATTTATACCTTCTTTCAAATTTATCATCGTCATCAACATTGAATATTCTGACCACAAACTCGCTGGAGACTTTAATGTTTCACTCCTAAGCACAAAATAAGCAACCATACGTTTTACTTACACTATAATTCTTCTCCTCCACCCACTTTCTGAATGAAATGTATGCTTTTTCATATCTTAATTTAGATTTCCTGGCACTAAAGAAGCACACCCAACTTCCCACGCTTCTTCAATTTCGTCGTTTTGATTACAATCATTCATTCATACTTGCAGCCATTTTATGCGAGATTGATATCAAGGCCTGCTGTAATCTCAATTATTTTCGGTACTTAGCATATTTACATAGGCCAGACTGCTAATGTCAGTCAATTGTTTGTAACGAACGCAAATATTTCCAACAAGGATGTTATTATTTTACTATTATTTATTATTTTGAAAACACCATCGCGCAAAAAATAATGTACAACGCACGTTTGTGAAGTGTTTTACAGAATCTCGGAAATTAAAAACCGAGCGATAGCGAGGTTTTTAAACATTTTCCTCGATTCTGTAAATACCACTTCCGAACCTCGTATTGTAATATACTATTCTTTCTTAGGGAAGTAAGTTGAGCTATCCACGGCACTGGATAAGCCTCTCTGGTAAATACCACTTCCCAACCTCGTATTGTAATATACTATTCTTTCTTAGGGAAGTAAGTTGAGCTATCCATGGCACTGGATAAGCCTCTCTGGTTAAATACCACTTCCCAACCTCGTATTGTAATATACTATTCTTTCTAAGGGAAGTAAGTTGAGCTATCCATGGCACTGGATAAGCCTCTCTGGTAAATACCACTTCCCAACCTCGTATTGTAATATACTATTATTTCTTAGGGACGTAAGTTGAGCTATCCATGGCACTGGATAAGCCTCTCTGGTAAATACCACTTCCCAACCTCGCATTGTAATATACTATTCTTTCTTAGGGAAGTAAGTTGAGCTATCCATGGCACTGGATAAGCCTCTCTGGTAAATACCACTTCCCAACCTCGCATTGTAATATACTATTCTTTCTTAGGGAAGTAAGTTGAGCTATCCATGGCACTGGATAAGCCTCTCTGGTAAATACCACTTCCTAACCTCGCATTGTAATATACTATTCTTTCTTAGGGAAGTAAGTTGAGCTATCCATGGCACTGGATAGGCCTCTCTGGTAAATACCACTTCCCAACCTCGTAATGTAATATACTATTCTTTCTTAGGGAAGTAAGTTGAGCTATCCATGGCACTAGATAAGCCTCTCTGGTAAATACCACTTCCCAACCTCGTATTGTAATATACTATTCTTTCTTAGGGAAGTAGGTTGAGCTATCCATGGCAGTGGATAAGCCTCTCTGGTAAATACCACTTCCCACCTCGTATTGTAATATACTATTCTTTCTTAGGGAAGTAAGTTGAGCTATCCATGGCACTGGATAAGCCTCTCTGGTAAATACCACTTCCCAACCTCGTATTGTAATATACTATTCTTTCTTAGGGAAGTAAGTTGAGCTATTCACGGCACTGGATAAGCCTCTCTGGTAAATACCACTTCCCAACCTCGTATTGTAATATACTATTCTTTCTTAGGGAAGTAAGTTGAGCTATTCACGGCACTGGATAAGCCTCTCTGGTAAATACCACTTCCCAACCTCGTATTGTAATATACTATTCTTTCTTAGGGAAGTAAGTTGAGCTATCCATGGCACTGGATAAGCCTCTCTGGTAAATACCACTTCTCAACCTCGTATTGTAATATACTATTCTTTCTTAGGGAAGTAAGTTGAGCTATTCACGGCACTGGATAAGCCTCTCTGGTAAATACCACTTCCCAACCTCGTATTGTAATATACTATTCTTTCTTAGGGAAGTAAGTTGAGCTATCCATGGCACTGGATAAGCCTCTCTGGTTAAATACCACTTCCCAACCTCGTATTGTAATATACTATTCTTTCTTAGGGAAGTAAGTTGAGCTATTCACGGCACTGGATAAGCCTCTCTGGTAAATACCACTTCCCAACCTCGTATTGTAATATACTATTCTTTGTTAGGGAAGTAAGTTGAGCTATCCATGGCACTGGATAAGCCTCTCTGGTAAATACCACTTCCCAACCTCGTATTGTAATATACTATTCTTTGTTAGGGAAGTAAGTTGAGCTATCCATGGCACTGGATAAGCCTCTCTGGTAAATACCACTTCCCAACCTCGTATTGTAATATACTATTCTTTCTTAGGGAAGTAAGTTGAGCTATCTATGGCACTGGATAAGCCTCTCTGGTAAATACCACTTCCCAACCTCATATTGTAATATACTATTCTTTCTTTTCCCAACCTCGTATTGTAATATACTATTCTTTCTTAGGGAAGTAAGTTGAGCTATCCATGGCACTGGATTAGCCTCTCTGGTAAATTCAACTTACTTCCCTAAAAAAAGAATGATAATTAGGCAATGATTAGTATTGGAGTGAACAAATGTAATTTCACATCTTCGTTTTGAACGTCATTCTGCTTTATTATATGTTACACATTATACTTTAAAATACGATACTTGTGCCAACTAAAGTCAATTTAAGGTTCAGTCGTTTATAACATTTACATTGAGATAGAACTGTGAAATGTTTTCATGAGGAATTTTCGAAATGAAATAACATACGTAGAATGTATTATATCGACGGTAGGCAATGAAAACCTCGTAACTCCATTAGTCATTGAAAACCATATATCCCCAGTAGCCGGCACAGAAATATGTGATGCATAACCTGTTGAGAACACAGACTTCAAATTTATTAATAACTTGACTTGTATTCTGTAGTAAAATATGTGGAAACTATTGCTATATCAATTTTCATAATTATTTAAAACAGTTATTTGTTCCTCCTGTAAAATGTACCAAAATGGAGTTACGAGGTTTTCTTTGCCCACCATCGATAAGTTACCTGTCCCCTCTTGTTTCCATTTTAATAAAACTTACTAGTTTAAGCATTTCCTTCGTAACTGTCTTGTATTAAATAAGTGGATATTTCACGAAATAAATATAATATTGAATAAATATAAATTTTTAATTATGGTCTAAAAGAACGCATTCCAAATCTCCTACAGACATCTTTGTTTTGAATTTATATTAATTTTTGTTCTGCCATGAGATTGAAGTCAAACTTAAGGAAAATATAAATGAAATATTAACATTAAACTTCTTACTTCTTTATATTTTTAGGGAAAATTAATCAATGGTGACAATATAATAATTTTAAAACATTTTTTTAATTTTTTGGGTATTTAAGTTAATCTGTATATTCACATAACCTATTAAAACGATTTCCTAACATGCCAACATATAGGTTCACTTTTAAGTAAAAAAAAAATAAAATATGAAATTTTAAAACTTTCCTCTTTTTAAATGATTTGAGTGATAATTATAATTTTTAAATATTAAATCTGACAAGTTGATGTAGAATTTGATTCTCGAATATGAAATAAACATTCCTGTTTGCCAGAGCAGTTGGTAATACATCTTTCTGTAACTTCAATGAGATTCTCGGACGCACTTGGATGTTTTAGTTTAATTGTCAAGTTAAATTCATAATTTTCTCCTAATGTCCTGCTGAATAGTTCCGTTTCTCTCTCCAACAAACAATTACCTCGATTTCTGTTTTCACCTTCCATGTCCTGAAAAAAAAAAGACCGTTATGCAGAAACTGTGTAAACTAAGTTAATTTCTCAGGAAGTCGAATTTAGGGCGAGTTTTGCTGGTTTTCGGAATACATCTTTCTTTATTCTTGTTAAGTTGTTCTTCCGGGCTGAATGGCCGCTCTCCAGTTCCGTTTAAACTCGTCGTTTCATCTGCTACTGCGGTAGACATCTTCAGGAGATTCTGCGTGGTCTCTGTGAACCCATCGTCTGTCGGCTGCAGACTACTTAGGTGAGTTTAAACAAAACTTGACCATGGTCATTCAATCGGAAGACCAACTTAATAAAGGTCAAGACACCGGCCGTGTCTACATACGAAGTGTTTCAGAATAAGTATTACAGACTTCTATGGGTTAGATCAAGTTTTGATACGGAATCCATGTCCGGAAACGTACCATTTCGATATAAAATAGGTTTGAAGATAGAAACAATTGGCTGATATCGCATGTCTTGTGTTTCAGAACAAGTAGTACAGAATTCTAGGGGTTGTACTACAGGTGTGGTTCCACATGCCAAACCTGTTATTCGTTGCACAAAGTGTACCTGCGACGCATATTTTCATACACACGCCCCACAAGACATGATGTGCACTCAATAATTTCTGCTGCCGCCAGAATTCGTGCAAGAAGATCTTTCTCCAACTCGATAGGTGTAGTACAACCCCAGAAATCTGTAATACTACACGATATCAGCCCATTGTGTTTCGATCTTCAAACTTATTTTACTCAAAATGGTACGTTACCGGTCATGGGTTCCTTATCAAAATCTACTAAGTCCCCTATACAACCTCTAGAAGTCTGTAATACTTATTCTGAAACACCCTGTATATTTATTTCTTTAATTAATTGTCGGCCGCGGTGGTCTAGTGATTATGTTCCTTGCTTCTAGTCCCGATGGTCGCGGGTTCAAACCCAGCTGGATTCGATGTATTTTTAGGATGGAAAAACCCAAGGGAGAAGTCCTCCGGAAGGGACTTTAAGCCGTGGGTCCCGAGTCTGAAGATTTTCATGTTCATAACAGAATCGCAAGCCTGAATAAAAAGACCTCTTTGCAAAATTTAATCGGCCTTCATTCATCCAAGTAATAGACCTACATTAGTTGTCTACTAGATGCCTCATCGAGGAGATGTGCTACACTCTAATTCAACCCAGGAAGTTACTACAGACCTTATGGGCTATACAAGTGGCCCCCTACCTAGAGAGGGTATATATTGCCAAACGCATAATAACGGTATTTGTTTATTAAGAAGGGGTGGAGCGGCAAGGTTAGCAGTACTTTTTCCAAATCTATGTACTATACATTTAAAAACATAGTTTTTCTTTTACGACATGCAAACTAGTTTTATAGTAAATATGAGAGTCGACACTTTCACACATGATAGTACAGATCAGCAAGAGCTCAGTGAGAAGTGGTAATTGTTTTTTTCTTTAAGAGGGGATGGCTTGGACGCCCACAACTTACAACTATGTACCTGCTGTGTTGCAATCTTCAGTTTTATATAAGGATTTCTCTCAAGAATACTGTTAAAATGACAACCCAGTTCCCTATTCCAAACACATAATAACTTCCCGGGTTGAATTTGAGTGTAACCACATTTCATCAGTTGACACCTGTATGTAAATAAGTGTATATTAGCTTGGTTAAGAAACTCCCGCTATCGAGCACCCGTGTCCGCACGTGGGACATGGTACGAATTTTAAGATTTCAACTTTTACTTTCCTATCAAGTAGATACTGAAAATGGCCATGTCAAAAATTTGTTGCTTTAATTTTGAACCTCATTTCATATCATATATAATTAATTCTATGGCGCAACATACTTAGAATGTCTTTGGTCTACCAGTCCCCCCATGTAGATGTGTCATTTACATTCAATCGGAAGACCAACTTAATAAAGGTCAAGACACCGGCCGTGTCTACATACGAAGTGTTTCAGAATAAGTATTACAGACTTCTATGGGTTAGATCAAGTTTTGATACGGAATCCATGTCCGGAAACGTACCATTTCGATATAAAATAGGTTTGAAGATAGAAACAATTGGCTGATATCGCATGTCTTGTGTTTCAGAACAAGTAGTACAGAATTCTAGGGGTTGTACTACAGGTGTGGTTCCACATGCCAAACCTGTTATTCGTTGCACAAAGTGTACCTGCGACGCATATTTTCATACACACGCCCCACAAGACATGATGTGCACTCAATAATTTATATAAGGATTTCTCTCAAGAATACTGTTAAAATGACAACCCAGTTCCCTATTCCAAACACATAATAACTTCCCGGGTTGAATTTGAGTGTAACCACATTTCATCAGCTGACACCTGTATGTAAATAAGTGTATATTAGCTTGGTTAAGAAACTCCCGCTATCGAGCACCCGTGTCCGCACGTGGGACATGGTACGAATTTTAAGATTTCAACTTTTACTTTCCTATCAAGTAGATACTGAAAATGGCCATGTCAAAAATTTGTTGCTTTAATTTTGAACCTCATTTCATATCATATATAATTAATTCTATGGCGCAACATACTTAGAATGTCTTTGGTCTACCAGTCCCCCCATGTAGATGTGTCATTTACAGAGCTGGAAAATCGTCCGTGGCATGTGGTCAGCACGTCGAGTCTCCCAACCGTTATGGCTAGTTTTCTCAACCTGAAATCGCTCCTTATTCTACCAATTCATGCAAAAATGATCGAAAACGACCAATATTAGTGCATAATCAATATTATTCCGGATCGGTGGTCTGGTTGGTGACTGTTCCGATCGCATTAAGCTAATATTCGATCCTTAGCACTACTAAAATAGGGTTGAGAAGGGATGTAATGACTGATGTTAATGTGAAATCCGCAGTTTTCGTGATGGCTAAGCTGAAAGATGACAAAGAATCCAGGCAACGCTGGGTGGTAAGCTAGTAACTTATACCTGAAACTCTATCCAAAGCGGGTGCACGTACTTGGGGCAGATGAGGCTGAAGGTGCATTCAACCGCCATGTTACACTCGTTCCAATCTGTAGGAGACTCCTGCACGGCTTCCTTCTCCTGTAATAACAATCATTCATGAATCATAAACACGCGATCGGGGCAAATTTCCTGGGCGAGATTATTTTAAAGGGTATTGCTCACCTGGAGAATTAGAACGAACTAGGAATTGAAAGAATTATATAAGGATTTAGATCTGGTAGGAGATATTAGAAGAAAGTGACTAGAATGGGTTGGACATATGTTGCGGATGGAGCAAAAAAGAGGTGCAAGAAAGATTTTGGAAGGGACACCAGAAGGAAGAAGAAAGGTTGGAAGACAAAAACTAAAATGGTTAGATAAGGTTGAGGAAGACTTAAGACAACTGAAGGTGAAAAGATGGAGACAGAAAGCTAATAATAGAGAAGAATGGGAAGATGTTATGAAGTAGGCCAAGGTTCTTAGAGAACCGTAGAGCCAAATGAAGTAAGAGAAATGTCAGTAAACGTTTCTTCTTCTTCTTCTTCTTCATCAAGCTACTTTGAAATTTCTCCCTGAGAAGTGTTTTGATAAACCAAGGTCAAAAAATTATCTGCCTTTTAAATTGCAAGGTACAGAAATCGAAGCTAGAATCCAGCATTGTGAACCCACTGTATGGAACAGATGATTTCCTTACATGATAAAGAGCGGTGTGAAGTGAGCGGGACGCGCCGCAGACGGCAGATAGTGATGGTTATCCAATCTACCAATTTAGATGCTGTATTATTTTCCCATAGTTTAAATGAGAGATTTAGCGCTGGATTTTAAAGCCTTGCAGTTAAAAACGCCGATTTTTTTAAACACCGCCTTTATGCATCACAAGGCTTCTCTGGAAGAAATTTCAAGGTAGGTTTTGGCATACAGTGGTTGACATTTCCCTTGTCAGCTTAACCTCTCATTTTCATAGGCACTAGTCAGCAAAACTTTAAGGCCCAAATAGTCCCTGAAGATAATTTACCCATTATAATCATCCGTACCATATTCTTCTTGTTTAGTGTAAATTGCCAACAGTTGACTATTATAAAGGTAAATACCAATTAGATGGTATAACTGTTATATGATTGATGATCGGGGCAAGAGCACTATACCAGGATTCTTAGCTAAATTTTGGAAGTTCTTAGATTTGGACAGTGTATCTTCCTAAAATTGCCATCGCTGCCATTAGAGAGTCAATTTCAGTTTTAAGAAACCTCCTTTACAACATTTATACTTTATAGAATATACTTCAATTACATTTTAAATTTTTGTAATGTATTTAATCAATTTCGAAAATTGATTGTCTGTGTCACTTTGTCCTTGTGGCAATCCTGTAATGAGAAAAGTTTTATATAATAATAATAATAATAATAATAATAATAATTATTATTATTATTATTATTATTATTATATTGTAAGTGAATGGTGATTTTTGTTATTTTGGAGGTGGCTCCGACATTGAACTAACCACTCATCCCGGAAGGCACTCCATATCCTCGTGTGGACAATAAAAAGTATATATGTGATCCAGAGTTTAAAATCATCTTTGACAGGTCATGTCCATGTAAGGTCAGAGAACGTGAGGCATGTAATTGTACCCATTAAAAGGGAAGTTAAACTAAAAGAAAGAAAAAATCCATCGAGCCCTTTTAATTGAGGAAGACGGG
The DNA here is from genome assembly GCA_030220185.1 of Diploptera punctata. NCBI lineage: Eukaryota > Metazoa > Arthropoda > Insecta > Blattodea > Blaberidae > Diploptera > Diploptera punctata. The sequence goes on along the minus strand of JASPKZ010009837.1, from coordinate 352,076 downwards.
TATAAAAATATACCTATATTAATATTTTTAAAAGTTTAATAGATATATTGTGTAGTTCGATACACATTTAAGTAATCGCTACCCATTTATTTTCTTCTGTTTTATTATAAATATTGGAAACAAGTTAGTTTGCCTTTCCTAATACATTTTCTAATTCCTACAAATAACAGTGCGCATGCGCTAAAGCTATAAAAAGTTTATAGATTTTTTGCTAGATGGAACCACGTAGCTGTCAAATCGATATGACCAACCTTTGCAATATGTTCTCAAACATTTATTAGAAATGGACGTACTCCAATTTCGTAACCTAACAAAATAATGTACATGTATGTAATTTAATGAAGTGTACAGTAATCTGATGTACACTAACCTTTCCCATCGGAACCTAACAAAATGAAGTGAGTGAACATCCACTTCTTAAAATATATTTTATAATGTAGGTCATTCCGATTTCACAGATATCTCAGCCATTTAGCGGAAGTTCCTTTAAGCATTCGCGCATGCACACAACGATTCTGCATAACTTCGGTGAAATTATTGTGTACATTGATAAATATTCAATAATTGTAAAAACAAATATTATAAGCATCGTTACAAAACGTTTAAATATTACGAAATGTTAGTAAAGACAGACAAAATACGTAGAGCAAAAGTATTAGTAGAATATACTATTGAAAATCAAGGAGAAGGTAATCTAAAGTTGAGCTAAAATATTAAATTCATCAAAGCCATTGATGTATTTGCCAATTTAAGGGTTAGTTAGATAGGGTATATATGACAAAAACTTACGTAAACTTCAGAAATGAAATCTCCAAACACACAGAATTGTTTTTTAAGTTTCCTTATAGGAGAAACAAGAAAGGGACGCGGCTGATTGTTTCTAGGACCTGGCCATTCTCTTAGATTGCGCAATGCAATATCGCAATTATTCGCTCGAACCAGGTTCCTGAGGTATATGAGCAGAGCCTGACGATTGGAATAGGGGTTAGACATCTCGGTGCAGTGCTCTATGAAGATACAGCCCGTGACGAAGCAGGAAGCCCCCTCCTTCTTGTAAGTCACAGTCAAGTTGCTGGTGACGTTCATCGGAGATTCGAGTATCTCTAACAGCTCCACCCCAAACAACTTCATGTCTCGCAGATCGAAATCTTCATTGTACCGGGAATCGAAATACTTTAGAGATGGCTTATTCAATCTCGCCAGAATATCGCTTATTCTCTCTGGAATTCCGCACATTTCATGATTTTCTATAGCTCTTATAAGACGGATGTATTCTTCAATAGCTTTTCCTGGCACGAAACACCACAACCCTGCTTCTACCTGCAACAAAATAAATGTGAAAAAAGTCCATCACAGTGGTACTGCGAAAACTAAGCGAGTTCTTAGAAAAGTCAAATTTATGGTCCGATGTTGCTATAATTGTTTACGGAATGTATCTTTCTTTGTTAATTAAATTATAATATTATAATGATATTGCGAAAAGAAAAATTAATGTCTGAACCAGGAATCAAACCGTGGACCTCTAGTTATCCAGACTAGTGTGCAGCCCACTACACCATTCCAGACCTGACACAAACATTAACAATTCTTTCCACATATTTATACAAATCTATAATTCTCGCTTCGTCCGTTGTCAGGTAGGTGTCACTGCCATCGCCAACGGCCGGCTTCGTTTAGAAGTATCTATATTTGAGAATTTTACACCACCACTTTTATAAGCAGTAAACGATGTTATTTAATATTTTCCAATACGGTAAGATTCCTGGTTCAGACATTATTTTTTCTTTTCACAATGTCATTATAATATTATAATATGATCCATTATTGGAACTGTGTTAAAATAACAGTATTGGAAAATGTTAAATAATTAAATTGTGCTTAGTGAGAAAACAAACATGGCAGCCGCTAGAGAGATTTTGAATTTATGACTTTCAGGTAAACCTTCTCTTCTAATCGTCGGATTTTGTTGATTTGTCGAAAATACTATTTCACGTTTTTTTTCAATAGCATATACTGAGATTCGTTGCGAAGAGTAAAACTGCTACCGTTAGAGCGACTATTAGTGTAAATGTCCGCTTATAATGAACTCTCATTCCTAGTGATTAAAGAATTTTGGATTTTACATTCTTTAATTGATTGCTATTGCGGTCGATTCTTAAATTTTCGGTTATGGTGAACAATCATTCTGTTTAATATCATCATCATCTGCATTCATGGATTAGGTCTGTTGACCCGTTCCGACTTCAGCCCATCAAGAGGAGGATATATTACGTCTACATTTCTACATCTACAATGGCGTAAACAGCCCAATTTTGGGCATTAGCCTTTACTTTGTTAGGAGTTACTAAATCAAATGAATTTAGATACGCTTGGAGTTTTTCCCCCCTAAATATGTCATGAATGGTATGCGGTCAAAGTACCGACCCAGTGAGACATCTAGTAAGCAACTAAGGTATTACTAGGATAAAGAAGGTCGGTAAATTTTGCTTAGAGTCCTCTTTATTTAGCCTTAAGGATCTTTTAAGAGCCCGAAAATCTTCAGACTCGGGACCCTTAAAGTTCCTCCCTAAGGACTTACTCAGTGGATTTTTCCATCCAAAAAAAATCAATCGACCCCGGCCAGGTTTGAACTTGCTTATTTGAGGCCTAATTATAAGGAACATAACCACACTATTCCACGGCAGGATATATTACGTAAACAAGCAAAATTGGACTATAAATTCAATTAGCTTAGGAATTCTCAGTTCATGGGTGCTATTGCTCTGAACCATTGAAGTATGTTGTCTAACCTGGCGTGCACATGCTGCCCTGAGTGTTAAAAAACTCTGATTGAAGGAGCTTGCAAATGAGGTAGCCGACGCAGACCTTGCACCATTGTTTGCAAGACGGTCCCTGCACTATACGCTCCATTACAGTCTCTATCCTCGGCAGAATGGACTTGAACTTCAATCTCAGGACTCGGGATGTTGCTTGGTACAATGCCCTGCAAGTCGGTCTAACATTCCTACAGATCTCATCAAGACTTAATTTCTTCAATATGTCTTCCAATATCATATCTGGCAGCTGTAAAATCAATGCCACTTCTTGTTCATTTTGATCAATTACTGAACTCATCCCTTCAATTTCTTACTCACTTGTTTGTACCTAATTTATTTCAAAATTACTGTGAAATGCATAACATTTTGTCTACTATTTTAGTGAAAAGAGGAACATTTATAAGCTACATCTTAAAATGTTTATTTCCATGTTAACAGCTATATAGGCTTATTTCCATAGTAATAGCTATCTACATTTTGTTGTTTATAAATGCTACGTATACTTTTAGTCCGAGTCGTAGCCTAGCTCCTCGAGGAAGAAATTTTCTCATCGAATTTGAGCCATTATGGGGGTCCATGCCCATTCAGTGTCGTAAGAATTTTGGGTGGCTACAGTAAATAGCGGCTTCAGGTTGAGAAAACCACTTATAACGGCTGGAGAACCCGATATGTTGTGACCACATTTTACACATTTACTGGCCGTCCACATCTACGATTAATACATGTAGGTGTTAGGCTAGCAGCAGACTGTGGATCAAGAATCTTCTAGGCCATGGAGAAAGTGGTATAGGCCTATTTGCAATTTCAATTTTCAAATATTGATGCATAAAGAACTCTTATGGTAAAAATGCTTTACATTGGAATCGCTTCTAGTCTTGAGAGTTGTAGATCGATGGAAATTTTAAGAATGAAAAAGTCGAAGGGAGGAGTCCTCTGGCAGGAACTTTGAACGCTGGGAAGTTGAGGAATAAATACTTTCTTTTTTTATTTTATGTCTGAAGACGGGGCCCAACATATTGGGTCATTATATGTCAGAAAACAGTGGGTTTTATTTGTCCTTTCTTTCCTTTTTCGGCATTTTTTGGCTTAGTTGTCCCATTTTTAGGTTTGACGGCTTTTTTTTTGCAACTTTACCTTCTTTGGACTATATTAATACCATTTGTATAACGTAATTATGCTTCTAGCCAAATATGCTTCTATTCATTCTAATTTGAATTTCAATTTAGGCCCTATTTCTCCAGGATATCCATTGCGCGTTCGCTGAATATATTGTAGGCGGGAAAAAATAGTTCATTTTAAATTTTGCAAGAACTTTCTTTTTTTATGGAACATACAATTCCATTTTCAACTTTGTTGAATTTAAAAATGTATAAAGTATGAAATAAGACTCATTTCAGTCATCTTTTTTTCGCAATTTATGTTGCATACCATTAGAATTTTGCACTTTTTAAACATTATTTTATAATAGGCCTATTTATTAAAAATACAGTTGTTTTTAAAATTATTATTTAATTTGAATTGTCTTTTTACGTCCTTTTTATTTCAGTTTTAGGTATTTCTTAGGATACCTTTAGGTCTTCTTCAAGGTTTTTATAGGAATTTTTGTCCGATCTTTGCTCGTATGTGTCTGTACGGATAATTATTGTGAACGAAACAAAGAAGATTGCAAATGTTTGTACAAACTGTTTTGTGGTTGGATTAAAGAAATTCTACTTGTCCCTACGGCACTGTAACTAGCTACAATATTCAGTATGTGGATGGTGGAGAATTTTATGTATGCCTTTAATATACGTGAAATCCTGCATAAGCAGTTGGTTTGTGTTTTTTTAGCTAATTCCTAAGGAATGCTGCTCTAGTGGTCGTCATGTTTGTTTTCTGCTATAAAACTGAATGCATACGATTAAATTAACAAAAATGATATAAATTTTCATTCTTATACTTTGTAGCATTGTATATTTTTTTCAAACGAACAGGAAGCTAGCCTGATGCGTCAACCCCCAATCTGGAGGACCAGGATATTTAAATCAAGATTCTCTTCCTTTAGCCCCTGACGAACCAACGCCTAACTGCAACTCTAGGCAGGGGCCCCTCACAGAGTACCATCGGCCGAGCATACTGAACCCTGTTTTTTTACGAAGTTGTTACTCCTCCCTCTCACCTTTTTCCAACCTGGTTTGAGACAGGATAGAAGAGATAAAATAAGAAACAGCACAATTAAACAAAAGATGAATGTTCAAACTTCAGTTGTGGATTTCATAAAAAGTAACAATTACAGTAAAATGGTATGGTCATGTAAAAAGAATGGCAGAAGACAGATTTCTAAGAAGAATACTGGAATGGGTTCCATTTGGTAGAAGAAGAAGATGACTGCCATAAATAATGTGGATTGATAGTGTTTGAGAAGCATGAGGGAAAATGGATTGGACGATGGAGATTGGAATGACAGAGAGATGTGGAGGAGAATGGCAGTAGATTGGTTGGGCCCAGGAAGGTGTGAGACCTGCTAAATAATAAAAATGAGATAAGTTCAGTAAACTAGCAAAATCAAACCTAAATTCAACTTGCTGATACATTCGCCTTAGTTAATTTGTTTGTACTGTCATTGGCATCCTAATCACAGATCTGATATATAATGTAGGATTCAGAGTTCTTGATCCCTGACTGCAAGCGAACGCCCCAGAGCATTGCCATGTAATCCGGGAAGGGGAGGGGTTAAATCCTACAAGAGGAGTAATTATAAAAAGAATGAATAAGAGAGGATATCTTTAAAATTTCCTCACATAAAAGTATTTTTATGCCAAGAGTGTGCATAAAACAGTTTATACCTCTAAATAAAAGAAAATGTCGAAGCTATAAAAGTTATTAGCGTACAACTTGAAGTATAGGCCATTTATTCTACTTTAATGACCACTTTTACTACACGGATTAAAAATTATTGATGAAATGAGATTTTCTTGATAGTAGGTGAAATGTCGTGAGTTTCAAAATTTTCTCCAATTAGTATATTTTCTACCTGTCTCTAAATTAGTTTAATATTATCTCCCTTTGTAGGCAAAACAATTTCTCAATACAAATAATGAACTCTGTAAATGGTGAAGCAATAATAATTTGTTATATAAAAATGTTGAAACTATTAATATTTTTAAGGTTTCTCATCTGTCTTTTCTTACTGTAATTAGCGCTGTGAATGAAGCTAATTATATTTAAATTTTCGTTTAAAATTGCAGGTTTCTTCCTACAAGTGAAATTAACTGCTAACATTATTTTGAATCAATAATGTTGTAATTAATTTAAACTCCTCTATTTAATTACATTTTGAAATTGGATGTAACTTTAAAATATAAATTAGTTATATATTAATATATCTTAAAATGTATACCTGCGATATATTACTTCATAATTATTAATGCTGAAAAAAATTCCATGTAATAGGCCTATACGGAGATGATTTACTTTATTTTCAATACCATATAGGTTATAATAATAGTAATAATAATAATAATAATAATAATAATAATAATAATAATAATAATAATAATAATAATAATAATAATAATAATAATAATGTTTTATTTTTCTGGAAGATCTAAGATCGTAAGGCTTTCTCATCAAATATACAAAATGTGTATTGAAGTGATACATATAGGCTTATACATGTTATATTAAATTATAAAACTTGATTATATTAAGACGACATAAAGTACTGAAATAGTCTTTCTTTGATACACAATAATATTAATAACAATAATAATAATAATAATAATAATAATAATAATAATAATAATAATAATAATAATATTAATAATAATAACACAATGGCTCTATCGAACTCTTAGGCTTATGTTCCCGCGGACGTAAGCTCTCTATACATTCCTATCCTGAGCTAATGTTTTCTAATCGTTCCCTGTATAATCCATATATTAATACGCGAAGGAAAATTTTGCACCCCTTTTTAAGCACATTGCGTGCACGGAGGAGTGTGATATTTGGCATAATTTAAGTTCATATAGAGAAGGAGTGCAGGAAAATAAAATTTATGTATAATATGAGTTACAAATAAATTAAATTAAACATATTTTACATATTTTTTTATATATTTACACATTCGTACCTATTTCGATTACGCTTCGACATAAAACTGACGGAGCGGTTGTAAGAGACAAAGAGAAGGGATATATATATATTCTCCTGTACACATAATAATAGGTCAAATGCAAATGTAAATAGTATACAAATGAGAATGGAAAAATCATCTGAGGAGAATGGCAAGAAATAGACTTCCAAAATTGGCATTCCAATATACCCCAACTGGACATAGGGACCAAGGAAGACAAAAACATCGGTGGAAAGATCAAGACCATCTTCGCTAGGTTTACCGTACAGGCCACATGGCCTAAAACGAATTTGTTCATGATGATGATGATAGTATACAAATGTCAAATGACGCGTTAAGGCCTTTTAAATATGGCTTAGCTAAGCTATACCACATAATTACTATCGTTCGTATTTTTAAAATAATCGAAAATGAATCCATAATGACGTATTTGTGACAAACTTAAAATTAATTGTGGTCGAATTTCGACCGTTGGGCGACCACTGGTAATAATAAAATAAGAATTGAGGTGGCCTTGTCTGAGATTGTTGATGTGAAAATATTCTCCGTCTCTAATTGCATATATTTTTGTTTGTGAAGGTTTATAGTTTCGTGTTGTTTTATAACATAGATAATAATACATTGAACTGTTACTGATAACATTCCAAACATATTTCAAGGAATTTGTGATGTTTTATTAAAAAATAATAACGTTATAATTTTGCAGATTGATAACTAGGATCAACAAGCCCTTAGTTACTCATATCATTTAGTGTAAATTCGTGATATAGACACATTTAAAAAAATGTTTAATCATTATATAAAGACTTATAAAACAAGTGATTAAGATGAGTGAAGATGTGGATTCTCGTGCTGAAAGTGCTTTTGAGATTTTACTAAATGTGACGGAAACAATCAAGAATTTGTTCGTGATTTGAAAGAGAATACTGTAAAATCTGTTTGTTCCTCTGAACACTACACTCAAAAATAACAAAAGAAACAATGCTAAAGTTGTACAAAGTAATGGTAGTTCCGATTGTGACACGTGAATCAGAGAATTGGGTCATGAATAGATCAGACAGAAGATTACTAGAAACATCAGAGATGAAGTTCCTTAGATACGTTGCAGGATATGCTCTAAGAGTATTCCTAGTGAAACAATTAGGCAAGAACTCAAAATTTTTAATCTAAATGAAAAAATACAAAACTATAAACAAAAATGACATGAACATATTTTAAGAATGGACTCTTCTAGGCTAACAAAACAAGCACTGTTGTACCAACCTCAAGGTTATAATAATAATAATAATAATAATAATAATAATAATAATAATAGCTTTATTTTACCTGGCAGAGTTAAGGCCTTAAGGCCTTGTCTACCACTCAACCAGGTTTAAAAAATACAAAAGAAAAGTCTTAAATCTAAATTACAATATATATACGTATATATATATATATATATATATATATATATATATATATATATATATATATATATATATATATATATAAAGATTACAAGTTATGAATACAATACAATTAATTATAGAGATGTGGGACGTCCCAAGAGACGATGGGAAGATGAATTCTGAAAGCGGAACAGGCCGACGGCCTACAACGATGTATTATGTAAGCTAAAGAATGATATCAATGATAAAAATTGTGTGAATTGAAAAATTTGAGAATTGAGCTTAAAAGCACGAAAGATCAGTTACAAACAGGGTTGTCCAGACGTGCGCCACAGATGATACCACTAATTGATGGATCACAGAGGCCAATAGGAATCGGGCGAAGCTCCTTGCTTATGGAGGCATCTACATGAGACATTAGGAACTACGCATCTTTAGTATCGGGAGAAGCTGAGAACAGTCTGTCAAGACATTTAAGTCATTTGTTAAATCAAAGAATAGTCAAAGTGTTGAATATATGAAAACATTAATTAAAACAAAAATTAGACCAGTTGAGATGAAAGTTGGAATTAAGTCATTCTAGGGCTTTAGGAATGATCAATTGATGATAGAGACTTCCAATAAAACTTATGTTAATGCCATATGTAAAAACGCCACTGACAAGTGTGGTGATGAAGTTGAAGCAAATGCATCAAAATTGCGTAATCCAAAAGTAATTATTTTCAATATGCCTGAGGAAATCTCAGATAATGTAGTTGAAGTTCTTACAACACAAAATTATATTTTGGAATTATTTAATACCAAAACACGAATTTGTATATAGAAAGAAAAACAAAAATATTGTTATTGAAGTAAGTTCAGAAGCAATAAAGATAATTTTGCGTAGGAAACTGAAAATAGGTTGGAGCATGTGTAATTGGAAGTATTATATTAGAGCCATCCGGTGTTTTAGTGCTGTAAGTACTACCATAAGGCACACGATTGTAGAGGCTGCCCCAATAATATAATTGGCGATGATGATGAGCTAGGAGAGTCCTTAATCCTAAACTTAATCTAAGGCGAATATGGGTGATGATGACTATATGATGTTCGGGGACCATTTCTGCCTTAAAGTTTCTAAATATTTGTTTTACAAGTGAGAATAAACCTCGAAAAAACTTCACCCAGGAAACTTGTCCAGACCGGGGATCGAAATTAGGCCCACTGCGTGACATGGCAGCACGCTACCTCGGGACCACAGCGGTGGAATGAAATATAACATAGTTAAGAAAATAAAAAAACATCATTAGATACCGGTACATTAAATTAGAAACTACGCAATATGTAGTATCAATTCTCATGATGAAATGATCTACTCGTATTTGTGCCAATGAATACAAGCAATTTCTTAATATCAGTAGGCCTGTACGGTATAATTCCTGAATGAGACACTAGCTAAATATGTTTTGGAAGACCAGCTGCACACCAGAACTGTGACATAAATTTAGGTATAGTTCCTTTGGCACTTATCATTAGCACATCAGTACTGTAATTTGTATTTTTTATGACCAGCCTCATGGGCTAGTGACCAGTGTTTTCTGACTACAGTTCATGAGGTCACGGGTTCGATTCCCGGTCAAATCATATGATTTTTTCTTAAAGGAAATTATTCCTGTGGTTTCCCATTGTATGGAATTTAGGTTAGGTTTAGGTTAAGAACTCTTCTGGCGCTTCATTATCATTTATCGCCCATCATATTATCGGGTAAGTAACTCCGCCTTCCAGGTATCCCAACCTAAGAAATGGATTACAATTCCGCCAATTCCAGGGGAAAAAGCCAGAAATGCCATAAAAGACAACCTGGTGGCATTAAAATTAGTACGACACTTTTGGTCCATATATTGCCTTCTTTTTGGAGTCGACTTCTTGTGCTTATTGATCCCTGACTCAAAACGTACGATTGGATCTAGCATCAGACCATTGTCACTACTAGGTTTTGAGGCAGTATATCAATATAGTATTGTCGCTTCAGTTAAATCGGTAACTGCTTCTTGAACCCGGAAATCTAAAGAAAAATCATCAATACATCGTAAATAAACATTCACTTGAGAACTAGTAGTGAAGCTTTACGATCCAATTATATAAAAGCATCGAGAAAAACTGGAATAACGTAATTATTCGCAGAGTTTTAATTCAAATTATTTTTATTTTTCTTTGCTTCAGTAGTGGTAAATCAGCATTAATTAATGTATGCTAAAGTTTGAAAACTGAACAAAATTTCAATGATTAATTAAGTTTTCAATTTCACTATTTATTTTTTCTTGAAGTAATGTGTTTTTATTAAGTTTTCACAATTTCTCGATTTCCCAGAAATAACCGTGAATCAGCATTGGAGAATTCTCGACGCAATTAATTGAACACGTCAAGAAATCAGATACTCCACTTTGTTTGTCTATGTGATGAAATGGCGTAGTAAAGCTCAGAGAAGGTTTCTTGCTTCTGAAGTACTACATCGATCTTTTTTTTAATTTTATAAATTAATAGAAATATAAGAGGGAGAAGTTATATAGTATCCTGCTGGAGTTCGGAATTCCTAAAAAGTTAGTTATACTTATACGAATGTGTCTAAATGGCTCAAAGAGTAGGGTGCGTGTAGGCAAACAGTTTTCGGACATTTTTGAAATCCAGAATGGGTTGAAGCAAGGAGATGCACTATCTCCTCTACTATTTAATTTTGTACTAGAGCATGCCATTAAATCTTTAGAGAATGAGGAAGGCTTACAACTCAATGGTATTAATAAGCTGTTAGTTTATGATGATGTAGTATTGTTGGCTGATAGCGAGGAGATACTAAAGGCCAACACGCACACACTATTGAGCAACACTAAGAAATTAGGACTGGAAGTAAATATCAATAAAACTAAATATATGGTTACATGTAGAAATTCATTAAATAATGGAAATGGACAGCTAATGACAAATGAGGGGAATTTTGAGGAAGTGGCTGAATTCAAATACCTAGGAACAATAATCACAAATAGGAATGAGATGCACAAAGAAATTAAACATAGGCTCAATTCTGGAAATGCATGCTATTATGCATTGCAGAGACTCTTGATGTCCCAACTCCTTTCAAAACGCGTTAAACTGAAAATATATAAAACTATTATTCTACCAGTTATATTATATGGGTGCGAAACATGGACTCTTACTTTAAGAAAGGAAAGGAGATTACAAGTATTTGAGAATAAAGTACTTAGGACAATTTTTGGACCAAAGAGAGATGAACAGACAGGTGAACAATGAACTACATGGTCTTCTTGTAGGAAAGCCAGAGGGAAAACGCCCAGTTGGTAGACCAAGAATGAGGTGGGAGAATAACATTTACTATGATTTGAGGGAAGTAGATTATACAGGGAATAATTGGAAAGCATTAGCTCAGGATAGGGATGTATGGAGAGCTTATGTCCGTGCGGCCATGAACCTACGGGTTCGATAGTGCCAATGAGTAAGTAAGTAATAGAAATATAAACTGCAAACTAGTAATTAATATTTATTCAGTTACATAAAAATTAAACATATAATCTCATGATTTTTCTCTTTTATTCTTCATCTTCTAAATTGTAGTTTTAACCTCTCATTTTACAAGTAGGGCTACTTTTACATGGCGCACGCCCGCGCCGCTATCACGATTTGTCGGGAGAGGGATTTTAAAATTTGGATCACACACATACTGGTTGCGGTTAATCCAAGGTGAACAAACAATGGTCAGAGCAATTTGTTATGATCACCAAATTAGGAACGCAAATGTGAAATTCTGGGCAGACGAGATTAGGAAAGGACTCCAAAAGATTGGGATGGGTTGGGTATGGAAAAAAGTGACTGAATTTGTGGAGAAAATTAAGAAGGAGGTACTTAGATATAAACCGACAAAATATTTTGGTCGAATGTGCGGGAAAACGATCACTGTTTTTACAAAGAGACCTAAAACAAGTTTGGGGAAAAGAATCTTATGTACTCAATCTAGGATTTAAAGAGTGATCAGGGCTTGCTTGGTTCAGGTTGGGGCATGGAAATTTTTAAAAATGAGTGACGATCACGATATGCGAATACGTCTAATGTGCGGGAGCTCTGAAGACGAGATACATATATTAGGAAAATGTAAAGATTTGGAATATTGGAGGCATCAGTTATTACCGGAAATATTTCTAAATTCAAATCGTGAAAGATTGGCTTGCTACGAGTTATTGGTAAGCCCAGAAAATTGGATAAACTTGGGTAGATTTCTGGACAAAACGCGGAAAATAAGAACAACACTCATTCATGAATAAATAAATATGTTAACAAATTGCAATACCATTAATTCTTAATAATTCTACATAACTAAGTTAATGTATAATGTAATTGTATTGTTATCTGATTGTAATATGATTGTGTTGTTTTTAAGTATATTATTACCAAACATCAACTTATTGTAACGGACTGTCAACAGCACGTACGGCTTACTACCCGTGCGACCCATATTTGTAAATAACATTGTATGTATCTTACTTTTAGTCTAATAAAATCCTTATGTATACTGCTTTTTTGACCCTAAAAGGCCTTAGAGGGCCTCCCGAAATGAGTGATCACCTCAATCCAGATCTCCTCCGTGACAACACGAACATTTAAGAAGAAACACGTCACTCATAGATACATTCATACTAAACATGACGAATATGATAAGATGATTATGATAGTCACATTATGTTTGTGGACCATTTGGGCCTTAAAGTTTCCTGACAAATTTTCTTACAGGTAAGGAAAAATTCCGGGAGACTATCGCCTACGAAACTTGTCCCGACCGAGGATCGAACACGTATCCACTACATACGAGGCAGCGACGCTACCCCGAGACCGCGGTGGACGAGCCTAATTACCAATAGTTTAAATAGAGCGTTTAACATTGTGTGCCTCCACCGCTGTGGTCTCGGGTAGCTTTGCTGCCTTGTATGCAACGATCTGTATATGGATCTGAATCTGAATCTTGGGTACTTACAAAACAAGATATCTCACACATTCAAGCCGCTGAAATGACATTTTTAAGATCCGTAAAAGGATGTACACGCATGGATAGATTACACAATGAATCAATAAGAAATTAACTGGACATATTTTCAATAGTCGATAAACTAGAAGAGCACAAATACCAATGGAAAGAACATTTAGACAGAATGAACAATACAAGATTACCCAAAAAGATCAACACTACAAACCAAATGGAAATACAGTAATAACTTACTTTTACATTATTTTGTTTTCTTTGCGGTCCGAAACACCTGAATGACGGGCACTAGAAAGTATTGTTTCACCAATTTAAGGGTTAAGTAAGTTCTTATAGGAACAATATCAAGAAACTGTAAATATTAATCATAACTTGTTAGTGTTAGTCAGTGCCAAGAGAAACCACAACTTGCTTAAGTATAATTAACAGAGAGCATTGTTTTTTTTTTCAAATGCCCCAGGTTGTCTTTCGACATTCCTGGTTTCTCTCCTGGTAGTCAGTGCCAAGAGAAACCACAACTTGCTTAAGTATAATTAACAGAGAGCATTGTTTTTTTTTTTCAAATGCCCCAGGTTGTCTTTCGACATTCCTGGTTTCTCTCCTGGTATAGCGTACTTGTAACCCACTTCTGAGGTTGGGGCGCCTAGAAGGCGGGGTTACGTTGCCCCGATGATATGATGGGTGATGATGATAGTGGTGCGCCAGGAGAGTCCCTAATCCTAAGCTTAACCTAAGATGAATATGAATGATGATGATTGCGATGGCCATATGATTTCGGGGACCGTTTGGGCCTTAAAGTTTTCCTGACATTTGTCTTACAGGTGAGGAAAAACCCCGATAAAAACCTCACCCAGAAAAACTGTCCCGACCGGGATCGAACCCGGGCCCGCTGCGTGACAAGGCAGCATGCTACCTCGAGACCACAGCGGTGGACACAGAGAGCATTGTTTGAAATACAAATAACCATCGCCAAATAGAACAATTTAGCGTCACAACAACTCAAAATTATATTTTAAGGAATCGAAAATAGAAAAATAATAACTTCACACTTTAGAACTAGTAAAAGAACATTATAAAATCTTAGTCAGGAATATCAATATACATAAAAATGATGGAGATGTTTTAATATTGCTAAACCAAAGCATGTAGTACTGCAGAAAACTGTAGTGGAGCATGCTGTCATATGAAGACTCTTAAAAAAAACACATGGAAAAAGATCTTTGGGACGGCTAAGGAAACGATGGACTTCAGATCGGAACAGGTCGCATTGACCTAATCCTGGAAAGGAAGAAGGAGAAATATGCAAAGAACCCTGGTTCTATCCCTGGTCGGTATAAGTTTCCTGAACAATTTTTTTTTTGGGGGGGGGACTTCCTCACCTGTAAGACAAATGTCAGGAAACTTTAAGGAACAAACGTACCCGAAAATCATCTGCCATCATAATTATCATTAAGATATTTGTCATGTTTAGTATGAATGTGTGTGTGAATGGTGTGCTTCTTCTTAATGTTGTGTTGTCTCAGAGGAGGCCCTGACATTGAGCTGATCACTTATTCGGGGACGCTTTCCATGTCCTTGTGTGGTAAAAAAAAACACGAGTTTTATACATAGTTTAAAATCCCTCTCCCGACAGGTCGCCGTTCTATTGTAAGGCTTTGGCGGCGTGTGGCATGTAAAAGCGTATGAGGTAAGATGTTAAACTGCGATAAGCAAAGAAGAAAAACATTGACAATTAAAAATCACTTCCCACTGAAGTTGATTACTTTGCACACAGGCATGATACTGTATGTTAAAGATAAGAATGTAGACTAATATTAATATGGGCAGGACATGTGGCACGAATGGGGAATGAATAACGTGCATGGAAGCTTCTTGTAGGAAAACCAGAGGGAAAACGCCCAGTTAGCAGACCAAGAATGGGGTGGGAGAATAACATTAACTATGATTTGAGGGAAGTAGATTATACAGGGAATGATTTGAAAACATTAGCTCAGGATAGGGATGCATGGAGACCTTATGTCCGCGCGGCCGTGAACCTCCGGGTTTGATAGTGCCAGTGAGTTAGTATAATTACTATAAAGACAGACAACAGCCTACATTAAAATCTCTATCGTCGGGTTTTTACAGCTGCTGCCGTCTTCCCGTGCCAAACCTCAAGCCTACGGTCTTGGGCATCTTCGATGCTTAGTCCTCTAGCTTGCATTATTGTCTTCATGTTTTCGTTCCATGTTAACCTTGGTCTCCCTCCTTTCTTCTTTCTGTTCGGAAGCCATTCATATAGTTGCTTCGGCCATCGCTCATCTTCCATTCTTAAGACATGCCCTAACCACTTTAATTCCTTCTCCTCAATTCTTTCAATTATGCTTTCTTCTGCTTCCATTATGTTTCTAATTTCCTTATTTGTGACATGTTCTAATCTAGACTTTCTGGCACTTCTTCGTAAATAATCCATTTCTAGAGCTATTAGTCTATTCTTGTAGTACTTATTGATTGTCCATACCTCACTTCCGTACATTGCAACAGATTCCACCAATGTTTTTACCAATATATTTTTTTTGTGTCTTTCCAAATATGCTTATCCCACCATATGGAATTTAACGATGATATTATTTTGCTACTCAATTAAATTCTATGTTTAATTAAAATAAATTCATAAATATGCTACAGACAACTGCCAGAATCGACACTTGGAATACCGGTATTTTGCTTATCAATTATATTTTGTATAACTTGCATTTTTTGTCTAACCTGCGTTTACGAATTTGTTTGACTGGCGTTCTTGTACTGTCATGCAAACAAAGTCACACTTCCCTTTGAATTTGCATAAATATGCTACAGACAACTGCCAGAATCGAATACAACTTCGTTTGTTTAGGGACACTTGGAATACCGGTATTTTGCTTATCAATTGTATTTTGTATAACTTGCATTTTTTGTCTAACCTGCGTTTACGAATTTGTTTGACTGGCGTTGTTGTACTGTCATGCAAACAAAGTCACATTTACCTTTGAATTTGATGCTTTCAGTCAAGTAAACTATACCAAAATGTCTATTACATTACTAAGTGCGTTCTATAAAATATTGCCGTGTTTTTTATTGACGGAATTGATATTTTTATATCACATAAATGTGTACCCTAAGATTTATTCCAACTGATTTAGAAGCAGTACCAGTGTAATAATGTTTAAAATGCTCGCCTCTGGTTCCGAAATTCGCGGGTTCAAACCTGGAAAAAGAAAAATATATTAAGGGGGTTAAAAATCATGAGCATGGATTCCTTCGAAATAGAAATAAATCCGTAGGTCATTGGTCGTATATTTATAGTATGTCACGTAAAAGAATCTCATGCCTGAAGTAAAAGATCTGAGGAAAATGTATCGGACCATTCACATCCATATCTGAAATGGGACACTAATGCTCTGATTTGTTAAAGATCGTGGTTAAGTAAATTACTAATGCTACTACTACGCCTGTTCTGGGGGTAAAGGCGGCCGTCACGCAGGGCTGACAACCCGGCTGACATCAAGTGCCGATTGTCTAGAAAAAGTGGGAGCCTTAACCTCCTACTACCCCAAGGGTCTCCTGAGGCCTGTTGTGGGATCACTTTACTTTTTACTTACTACTACTACTACTACAATATCTAGTAAAGTGATGCATATAATATTCAACTAGTGCCACGTGTCCTGCCTATCGCAGTCTATGAGACTTAACTGTTCCTATTATATCTGGTTTTCTAGAATTTAAAAAAAATAAATTGTTCAACTCCGCCGAGTATCGAACCTGGGGACACTAGTCAGAAAACAGGCAACACCGGCAGACTATAATTTACATAGAATACAAGTAAAACATGTAGCACTGAAAGGAAATGCCTTTTTTTTACATATTTTTAATTTCTATTCGATATAAGTCATCTTAGTTTGACTATTTAACTTATGCCCCAAATGGGAGTCGATGACCAATCATATTTCCATGATTTTTTATTTACAGCCAATTACAGTCGTGTTTTGCCTCGAATTTATCAACCGAAGTCTATCATATGAAAGAAAGCTCCTCCTTTTTAACATTTTGAATAGCCATATCATTATTTTGCAGTGACTCACTCTCCAAGAAATACGGCTACCAGATTGTATATATAGTGCATGAATGTCAGCAGATAGCGCATGCAAGAGATAATATAAAAACATTTGTAGCAATTGATTATACCACCAAAAAAAAAAAAAGAAACAACTGATTGCACTTTCTTAAACGAATTATTTTCCAGGAAATGGCGTCGCAGAAAAATATAATTGACATATTTACATCATAGGACATCAGAAATTAATTAATACCAATAATGTTCGTTATAAATTTCTCCACTAGGGTGCATTCTTACAATATTGCGATCCTTTGGCAATAAATAATATGATCTGGTTGCAGTGATGAACAAAAAAGCAAACGAAGCGTACCAATCGTTTCTCATTTGTTTTCAAATATCGCCGTTTACATGAAATACATAAATATTTTGAAATAACTACAGTTAAATAATGATTTGTGAGTAAACAGCTTAATTTTATTCCTTAAATAGTCCTAACAAATGTCACTCTTGATTTCCAAATTCTCTAGATAAATTTATTGATAATGTGGAAATCACTCGTGGCATTACTTGTGAAAAATGGTGATAATGAATTCTCGTAAATCAAAACGAGTTCTAAAATAATGCAAAGCTGTTTTAAAGTCTCAGCCGGACCATTACTGGGAAGTAAAGGGATATAAACGAAGGTGATGAGGGCATACAAACTGTATTCACCAGACGGTTCCCGGGATGATCAAATACCAATTTTATTGGACGAGCACATGCCGTTCGACGTAGAGAAATAGTGATAGAGAGATGATAGGAAAGAGATCGTGGGATGAGGTCACAATATGGAGACTATCATAAGAAAAGAAAGGAATTTTATTGAGGAACTGATGCTAGAGGCAAGATAAAAAAATAAGAAAAGAAGAAGAAACATTTTTTTTTAAATCTCAACGCATGAAACTCTTTAAGAACAGCCTGTGAATGGAGGGAAATCGGCTGTAACGTATCTCGGAACACTCGGGCTATAATTCAACGTAATTTACACAATATCTCATTAGATAGTTCATGAACTTTTTTTATGACTTGACATATAGTTTGTAGATTTATAATTTTTCTTTATACCTAGGAGTAGGGGTCTATCATACACTTTAACTTCCTTAGATAAACTTTTCGTAAGTTAAGTTTCAAATTTTATTTTTACTGGAAGATGTATTATTTCTAACACCATTTATTACTACCCACAATTTTAATATTCATTTTTGATAACCGTTGAGAAAACTATGTTAAATTTCATAAACGAAATGATCCAACAATTTAACTTAAAATTGTTATTGTAGCCTGTTATATTATATTTTTTACCAGCCTCATGGGCTAGTGGTCAGAGTTTCTGATTGCTGTTCGTTCCGGGATCTATTCCCCGATAGACCATAGGAATTTTTCCTTAAGTGGAATAATTCCTGTGGTTGCCCATGGTCTGGAATTTAGATTAAGTTTAGGTTAAGAACTCTCCTGGCGCTTCATTATCATTTACCACCCATAATATCATCGGGGTAACGTAACTCCGCCTTCTAGGGTCTCAACTTCAGAAGTGGGTTACAATTAAGCCAATGCCAAAAGAGAACACCAGAAATGTCGAAATGACAACCTGAGGAATTGAATAAAAAAACATATTTTCGATTGTTGGTAATTCCGATTTCATGGATATCTCCGCTATCTAGCGGAATTAGTGCTATAATTTCATGCATTTGGTTAATATTTTTCATCGGTTCTAACTAATTTCTGTTTAACATATATATGCACGCATAATCAAAGTAAACTTTATATTACATGCACTTCACATTTTTCATTTTTATAAATGCATGTCACAGTATTCGCATTGCATGATATGTAGCCATTAAAAATGTATGTTTCCATTTAATTCAATGCTAATATGTGTTTTATATTCGGGAAATGAATTTATGTTGCATAAAAATACATTGTTTGAATTTCAGAATTAATACATTATTATTTTTCTGCATATTTATGACATTATAACATTTTAATTTTTATAACAAGTGCACTTTAAATGTAATTTCTCAACAGCAAAGTTTAGTTTTGATCTAATCTAATGTGGCCTATATCATTAATAACTATCTTAGTAACATCGGAGATTCATTCCCACGCAGGCATTAGCTCTCCATACATCCTTATCCTGAGTTAATATTTTCCAAACATTTCCTGTATAATTCACCTCCCTTACATGGCGGTTATTATCAATACATTTATTATCATTATTTGTTTATTTATTTATTAGTGATGTGTTAAAAAATAGACAATTTTGTTAATGTATGTCATATTTTAATTTTTAATGACAAACTTGCATATATACAGGGTATAACAGGACATCACCGACAAAATGATAGGGATGATAGGCCATGCATAGATGATCATTTTTTGTGATGGAACATATAGTCGCAAACATGTCGTTTATGAGTTATGCGCAGATGAAGGTGTTCACCAGTAAGGGTCGGAATTGAATACAAATAATTGTACACATATAATTTTACTGAAAAATACATGTTTTTACAATAAGTGTTCAAAAAGTCGATCCTGTGCATGTTCGATATCGTCACAGCAACGATCGGCCAGCACGGCCGACCCTGGCAGGATTCTTTTTTGACGTCGTATAAACACTTATTGTAAAAACATGTCTTTTTTCAATAAAATGATACGTGTATAATAGTTTGTATTCAATTCCGACCCTTACGGGTAAACACATTCATCTACGCATAACTCATAAATGACGAGATAATAAAGAGAAAAAATTGCGTCTAGGTCGCAACTCGCCTCGGTAGCTCAGTTGGTAGAGCATTTGGCCCCGAAAGCCAAAGTTCCCGGGTTAGAGTCTCGGTATAGGCGAAAAATTTTCTTTTCAAATATATAATTTATCCTTCAGTGAGAAGTATTAAATTAATAATAAAAACATCAACAAAGTAATGTTAAATTCCCAATTAATGTCTTAACTAAGAAGCCGCCATATGCAAAGATAGAAGCAACGGTTTCAAAGCATTTGGCGCGAGGCAATTACAACGTATAAAGTGAAAAATTTGCGTCTAGATCGCAACTCGCCTCAGTAGCTCAGTTGGTAGAGCATGTGGCCCGGAAAACCAAAGGTCCCGGGTTCGAGTCTCGGTCTAGGCGAAAATGTTTCTCTTCAAATATATCATAAATGACGTGTTTTCAAATATATGTTACCTCACAAAAAATGATTATCTCTGCATGGCCTGTCATCCCTATCATTTTGTCGGTGGGGTCCTGTTACATGTTGTTAATTTCGTGTCTTAAAAATTTATTTATATAGTAGCACGCTGTAGCGTGGTGGTTAAGGCACTAGGCTACAAGCTAGAAGGTCGAAGGTTCCAATCCCGGTGCTGTCAGGATTTTTAAACTGACCCAAACCTTCTGGCAGCACTATGACCCTGCGGTCGACTCAGCCTCTAACGGAAATGAGTACCAGACACTTATTCTGGGGATAAAGGTGGCCGTCACACAGGGCTGGTAACACGACTGACATGCCGATTGTTCAGAAAAATGGGAGCTTTAACCTCTTTACTACCCCAAAAAGTATCATAGCTTACAGAATATGAATGACTTCTCTTTCTCACTCAGCTAAACAGATATTGTAAGGAATATACCTTCTGATTGATGTGGTTAAGTGCAGATGATCTCAAACCGTAACTTACACAAATTACAGAGTAATTTTGTATTAAAAATACGTTCTAGAGTTCGTGTGGGATGTATTCAGTCATTTTCCTCCTTCCAAAGCTATAATTCACGTTATTACACTAAGAATTGATTGATCTATTCTGGTTCAGCGCAAAACTTAAAGACACCGACTGAACGCGAGTTGACTCTGCCGGTAGAGGCAACATTTAAATGTTGATCGATCTTGATAAAGATTTTTATTTCTTTCTAAAATTGGAAAGAATATTGCGAGTTCGTTACCTGTATTTATTTCATCATTAATCGTAATTTGTAATGTAGCTAATATATATATATATATATATATATATATATATATATATATATATATATATCCATAATAGACTGGATCACCAAAGGAACACTACTATCAGAGGAAAACTTGGAGTAGCAAGTTTAAATAAAGATATCCAAAGATACCAACAAGAATGGAAAAATCATCTGAGAAGAATGGCAAGAAATAGACTTCCAAAATTGGCATTCCAATATACCCCAACTGGACATAGGGACCAAGGAAGACCAAAACATCGGTGGAAAGATCAAGACCATCTTCGCTAGGTTTACCGTACAGGCCACATGGCCTAAAACGAATTTGTTCATGATGATGATGATATATATATCCATCCATAGTAATTCTGCCCGAAGGCAGGTCTTTCACTGCAATCATAGCATTTTCATGCTATGCTTTGCAGCTTTATTAGGGAATTGTAAGTGTGGTAGCTTCCCGTTGCTTTCCACACCGGTGAAGGATGATGATAATGATAAGGATGATGATGATGATGATGATAGCTATATGATTTCGGGGACCGTTTTGACCTGAAAGTGTTCCTGACATTTCTCTTACAGGTGAGGAAAAACTCCGATAAAAACCACACCCAGAAAAACTGTCCCGACCAAGGATCGAGCCCGGGCCCGCTGCGTGACAAGGCAGCACGCTACCTCGAGACCACAGCGGTTGAGATATATATATATATGTGTGTATATAGAGGCTATATATAATTAGTGAAGTTATACAAAACAACAAAAACAAAAATATACCTGCACTATGTATCAGAAATATTTTTGATTGATTTGTATGATGATGATGATGATGATGATGATGATAATAATAATAATATTAATAATAGTTGTTGTTACAGGGAGTATAATATTAGCATTGAAAATTCAATTCTTCAAATAAATAAAACAAATCTCATACGACATATTATTATTATTATTATTATTATTATTATTATTATTATTATTATTATTATTAATAATAATAATAATAATAACTCGTCGATGCAATAAATAAGGACTGGAATGAGAACAAGAGGACTGGAGTATATTAAGTGGATGGATAGAGACGAGTGGAGAAGAAAAATAAAATTTAAGGCACAGAAAAATGTGTAATCATTAAAATTCTGTATATAAATAAATTATTATTATTATTATTATTATTATTATTATTATTATTATTATTATTATTATTATTCCAGGGAGTATAACATTACAATTGGAAAGGCAATTCTTCGAATTTTCAAATTAAATAAAACAAATCTCATACGACAACCAAGTCACTATATTACCTCAAACTGTATGCCATTTACATCCAAGCATAATTGGCAATGATTTGGGAAGTAATTCATTGTTTTATTATACATGTCTGTTGGAATAGCATGAATTACTTCCTGAATTGCTATTTTCAGCATGCTGTTTCCGGATATAAACCTTCTCTTCAAATAATCTCATAACGTATAGTCGTATTTCAGTAAACTATTGGAATGCAATGAAATATCCTATAGATCTACGCGATGTTGAAATGCTAATATAACATTTATAACAATAAAGAAAACACGTGAAAACATTCATTTTCATAAGAGGAAATCATCATCATCAACATCAAGGATTAGAACTTAAGGCTTCTTGAAGAGGCATAGGTATCCTATGAAAATAAATTTATATCACTCATATAAGTTATTAATATAATAGAATTATAGTTAGAAAATTATGAATTATGTATTAAATGCGTCCATTCATTAGTCTTTTTAATCCATCAACGTGCAGATAGGGTTTTGTGTTTGTAGTTAGAAATGAGCTAGCTTCATTATCAGAACGTAGTTTAATACATCACTTCACCGAGGTTTTGCAAGACTAGCTTATGGTTTTTTGGATGCTTCGAAGCAAATCGCTACAAAAAGGATCATTAGTTTATTCTTGTAGCTTGTAGACTTAATTATACAAAAACTAACTGAACAACGACTAAACACTTAAACATGATAAGCTGACGTCTAGGAGAAGACGTGCTGTTGATGACTTAGTAACAGCGAAGATTTAAGAAAGAAAAAATCGCTAAACTATCATTACAAATAGTAGATCTATATTACAGAGTGAATTTTTAATTTAATATCTTACCATAATATTTTCATGTATAACAAGGGTGGGGGTTATGTACTCTGAAAGCGCCGCGCCAGTGCGCTCACATAAACATTGCCGCAGTGTCTACAGACAAGAGAAATACAAACCGATTCAGTGATGAGTCTTCAAAATGCGTATCCTGCAGTATAAATGTACTGGTGAAGTTAAATGCATTGTACTCCACTGATCAGACATCGTGCCGGTATATATTTTCATATATGACAAGGGTGGGGGTTATGTACTCTGAGAGCGCCGCGCCAGTGCGCTCACACAAACATTGCCGCACTGTCTACAGACAAGAGATTCAGTGATGAGTCTTTCAAAATGCGTATCCTGTAGTTGAAATGTACTGGTGAAGTTAAATGCATTGTACTCCACTGATCAGACATCGTGCCGGTATATATTTTCATATATGACAAGGGTGGGGGTTATGTACTCTGAGAGCGCCGCGCCAGTGCGCTCACACAAACATTGCCGCACTGTCTACAGACAAGAGAAAATACAAACCGATTCAGTGATGAGTCTTTCAAAATGCGTATCCTGTAGTAGAAATGTACTGGTGACGTAAAATGCATTGTACTCCACTGATCAGACATCGTGCTGAAATGCAACTAAGGGATCGAAAACTGTACATAAAGAGAGGCGCACTCACACTGACTATCTGACTTATAATAAGATAATATTGAAATTGAGCAGGTGACTGATCTAAATATCTTGGAAACATAATCTAGTTTTATATTTTGATGATATAAATTTAAAAATACAACATTGCAAACAGAAGAATAAATAGAATAATTACGAGACATTAGGGTAGCAAATGATAAAACACTAAACTCTGAATATACAGTGTTATTTCTAAGACGATGCTTAGTGATATATAAATTCTGAAGACTGCACAAATTAATTTTTAAAACCACTTTCAGGAATCACTAGATTTGGCAACAAAAAAAAGTAGATGCTCAAGAACATATTTTTTTGAAGAAATAGAAACGCACCAACAGAAACAATAATTTAATGAGATGTATTTTTTCTATTAAGGAGAGAAACATGTGATAACAAAATTACTAAATGTTTGCTGACTGATAAAATAATTATATTCTAAAACCAAATCTGATAAAAAAACTTTCCATTATAAAATTATATAAAAGTCTTGCACTACCAACGTTCCTCTACGAAAAAAAACATCGACTTAGACAATGAAAACCACCCAGTAGCCAGCACAGAAATATGTGATGCATAACCTCTAGAGAACACGGACTTCAAATTTATTAATAACTTGACTTGTATTTTGTAGTAAAATATGTGGGAACTATTGCTTATCAATTTTCATAATTATTTAAACCGTTATATGTTTCTTCTGTAAAATTTACCAAAATGGAGTTACGAGATTTTCATTGCCCACCATCGATATAAGTGGTGCTAGAGACGTCTGCTACGAACTGCTGGAACATAGGAATGACGAGATTCTGCGAGAACTGATCCTACAACCATCGGAGGAAAAAATATCTAAATACAGATATAAATGGTTTTCAAAATATATCTCGATACCTCAAGAAATGCTCTAATACCACCCTGAGGGACAATAGAGACCTTGGACATAAAAACGTAGGCCTACATACATAAAAATGTAGCACAGCGATCACAGGAGGTTATAAACGACAAAGATACTTCCTGTCGAGCACAGCATCCAAGCCCGGAAAATTTGACTATCATTACCTGTCTTTATTAACACGACAGTTGTTCTTTCCGAGTATTTATGATGGAATAAAATGCAAACACGTTGTTACAATTTCATACTGACACATTTCCTCACCGGTCACAGAACATTTGTCAATACATCCAGAGATTCAACATCTGAGAGAGTGCAAGTTGTAATTTTGGTATTAGCAACCAAAGTACCCTGTTGTGGAATGCAGGCTTTCACGGCCGGTAATCATAATGTTAAAAGATTCCGGGTTATATGGGCGTGGTCTATAGCTGGTATTTCTTCCAGACGTTTCTCCCTCAACTGCGGAGGGCATCTTCAGTGGCGAGTGCTTCAAAGTGATGTTACATTGTAGTAGACTCGGCTCCCTCAACTGCGGAGGGCATCTTCAGAGGCGAGTGCTTCTAGGCGATGTTACCGGGTCTACAACAAGGTAACATCACGTAGAAGCACTCGCCACTGAAGATGTCCTCCGCAGTTGAGGAAGAAACGTCTGGAAGAAATACCAGCTATAGACTACGGCCACATAGCCCGGAATCTTTTAACATTACAAAGTGTCCTGTGTTCTGGAATGAACGGTTCGAAATCACCTGTCTTATAAATAACACCTCCAGGTTATGTGAACCATCCATTATGGAAGTGCTTTTGACAGAAAATAACAACAAACATGTTTATTTATTTATAAACAGGTTTACAATGTAATAAAACATCTTCATGTGCCCCAAGCTTTTTCAATTTTTATCTTCTTTCTCCATCTTCCCATTCCAATTCTTCTATAATTATCTCCCTCATAAAAAGTAAGTAAAGTGATCCCTCAACAGGCCCGGAGGTTAAGGCTCCTACTTTTTCTAAACAATCGGCACTTTATGTCAGCCGGGTTGTCAGCCTTGCGTGACGGCCGCCTTTACTCCCAGAACAAGCGTCTGGTACTCATTTACGTTAGAGGCTGAGTCGACCCCAGGGTCATAGTGCCGCCAGATGGTTTGGGTCAGTTTAAAAATCCTGACCCCAACGGGACTTGAACCCTCGACCCTTCGGCTTGTAGCTCAGTGCCTTAACCACTACGCTACGGCGTGCCCCTATCTCCCTCATACCTCTTCTTATATCACCAATCCATTTACATGTAGGTCAACCTATCTTTCCTTTCCCAGGTGGAATCCTTTCCAAAGCTTGTCTGGGTAATCTTGTCTCTGGCATTCTACGTAGGCCTATATGACCATACCATTCTACCTGTCTGTATCTCACAAAATCTGATATTGAATTTTGGACTTTCATTTGTTGTCTGATGTTTGTTCGTACTTGTTAATGTCTTTATAAATAAGTTTCATAAAAATCATTAGCTTTAGATAAAATTATATAATTTATCACAACTTTAACGCAAATTATAACCCTGATTTACTTTAAGTGAAATAGGGTTTGTAAATTTTGGATAATAAATAATAACAACATATTGTCTTTGTTTAATTTTTAATCACAGATTTTATTTGTAAAATGAATCAGAATAAACTGCATTTTTTATGACATATAAGTTACAGTGATTAATATGCCCCATATCTCTGTAGACAATTCCGAGTTACAGAGATACAATTTCTATCTGTTAGATGAGTAATGGAATTTTGCCCTAAGTAACGCTTACGGACTGAACAGTTACAATTGTTTGTTAATTATGTTGTGTAGGATATCTGTGAAAGTTGAGAGAAACCGCATGAAAAGAAATGGCAATCTTTTACAAGTAGAGAGACGGAGACACTTTGCAGAACTTTAACATTAGTGGCTGTGGGCTATTCAAATTGAAATTTCTTTCCCTTATCCCTCTCCCACCACCTTAATGACTCCTTTGTTTTACTCGCCTGAACGCTGTAGCTCGAGTTAATGCATAAGCGCCACTTCCGTCATACTGTTCTTGTATACACTCTGCTTATATTATAATGGCTACAGGTGTTGTGAGAAAGTAGCTGCCTCTACCAGTATGTGTACCATTCACTCTTGATCAAAGGCTTTCATCTACATCTTCAAAGGCGTAACAGCCCAACATTGGGTCTTACACCATAGCCGCCGGACCTCCGGCTCTGAAGTTTAGGTTATACGACGGGTAAAGGGAGAAACTCACCCTCTATACTGTCAATAAGGAAGTCGTGAGTGGGAGTAGATGTCTGCCTCAACCAATCACTGTTCTTGACGTCGCTATAGCACGCTAGTCATCCATCCATCCATCCATCCATAGTAATTCTTCCCGAGGGCAGGTCTCTCACTGCAATCGTAGCATTTCCATACTTTGCTTTGCAGCTTTACTAGGGAATTATAGGTATGATAGCTTTCCGTTGCTTTCCACACCGGTGAAGGATGGTGATGATAATGATAAGGATGATGATGATGGCCGGATGATTTTCGGGGACCGTTGGGCCCTAAGCTTCCTGACATTTGTCTTACAAAGTGAGGAAACCCCTCGAAAAAACCTCACCCAGAAAGCTTGTCCCGACCGGGCATCGAACCCGGGCCCGCTGCGTGATAAGGCAACGCGCTACCTCGAGACCACAGATGTGGACAGCGCGCTAGTAAGTTTTGAAATTGTTGAGGTGTTGTCAGCTGTATGTCTGCTAACCGCATACATAAAGCGGCCTCTCCCACTGAATATCCATATCGGCAACACTGTCGTGGAAACGTCAGGGCCGGAGAATCAGTGGATGAGTACTAGACGCTTGTTCCGTGGGTAAAGGCGGCCATCATATACAGGGATGACAACCCGGTTGTCATCTCGTCCCCTTTATCTAGAAACGTAGGTGACTTAACCTCTTAGTAACCGAAGGGCCTCCTAAAGGCTGTAAGTGGGATCACTTTACCTTTTTTATTCATTCGCCGGCTTCTTCTTTGTCTCTTTCCGAAGAGTTCGTTATTTCTTTAAGATTGTCTTTGAACGAATCCGTTACCGGCGTTGTTTTCGTTCACTTATACAGTATTCTTCCTTCATCTAGCATTACTCTATATGTTTAATAGCTTCTGCTTCGTATAGGCTGTTATTGATATCCATCCATAATAATTCTGCCCGAAGACAGGTCTTTCACTGCAATCATAGCATTTTTATGCTATGCTTTGCAGCTGTACTAAAACCTACCCTATATTTACCAATATATAAACATAAAACTCAATCACAAAACAACATAATCACCACTACTTACATATTTTATCACTAAAATAACTTGTAATTTGCCGCTGTTCCGACTAGTTTTTACTAACACTTAGGCTTAGTTAGTTTTTAAGTTTAACGTACTTGTAACTAATCTGTACTAACTGTTTAACTGTTAAAAAATAATAATAAAAATGTAAGTGGAAGCTCAATAAAGAGATCCTTGGGATCTGTGCATACTACGGTGTGGTTTAAGAAATTAGACGCCACACTAAAGTATCACAGTACTAGGGGATTATAGGTGTGGTAGCTTCCCATTGCATGAAGATGATGATGGCCGGATGATTTTCGGGGACCGTTAGGCTCTAAGCTTCCTGACATTTGTCTTACAGATGAGAAAAATATCTGAAAAAAACGTCGTTCCCTACCGGGAATCGAACCCGGGCCCGCTGCGTGACAAGGCAGCACGCTACCTCGAGAACACAGCGGTGGACTATAATAATAATAATAATAATAATAATAATAATAATAATAATAATAATAATAATAATAACTTAGGATATAAAAATTACCAGAGAGACCGACCTCATGGTCTTGTGGCCTGAGCTTCTGACTACAGTTCATGAGGTCCCGGGTTCGATTCCCGATCGGACCATAATCTATTTTTCCTTAAATGGAATTATTAATCTGGTCGTTGTATCATACATGTTATGATTATTGAGAATAACATTTTGGACGACGCAACGTATTTACATGATTGTAGTGTACATTCTAACAACACGGTATCTGAAATTTTACGAAATTTTGTAAAATCTTTCTTATGCAAAATTCTGTGTTATACAACATGACCGTTTTTTAAATATTTTATCCACATTAGACGGAATCATGTTTAATATAAATATTTCCTCTTACAATTACAAATATTGTGATTTTTTAAATATTTGTAAAAAAAGCTACGAGGGAAGCTTTGCTTCTTAATGAAGCACCTGATTAAGTAATGTATTTAGAGAAAAAAAAGTCTTTACAACGAACAAAACATAAATTCATACTTAGAAAAAACAGTTTTTCTTATTTGCTTTAACAGTTGATAATCACATCACAATATTGTAACTATTAAAATAGAATCTCTGGAAGGTGTTTTGATTCTATAGATTTAAAAACCACCGGCGTGGGCTGCCAATAATTTGTTCAGATTGCTTATATTTATTAAATTCGTCAGATTTCTCTTATTAATTTTGTTAATCATGGAAGTTTATTTTCCACATAATAATAATTACCCCCTTCATCTCTCAGCAAGGCCATAGGGAATAAACTAAGTTCCTCTTTCATATCATATTCGTGATAACTTCTTTGCCTCCTTCCAGGTTTCCACATCCTTTGCAACTCATTAATTAGTTAATAGCTGTTCTTTTCCAGAGTTTCGGTCATAATAATCCCTTGAGGATTATATTCTGATGCAAACTTTTGATATGTTAATTGTATTTTTTTAACGTGTGCCCTATCCACTTTCACTTTCGTTGTTTATTTTTCTCTTTATGATTTGTATTTGTACAGGATATCTAAAACCATTGAATGGCATTGACATAAATCCAGCACATTAGAATATTCTGCGTTAGGGGGGTGCAGACCAAGAATTGTCTGACCCTATTCAAACACGACAGTAAACTTCATCATCATCTGCATTCATGGATTAGGTCTGCCCACATCTCGGGTGCCTTTAGGTTTGTATTTTGTTATTTGTTTTGGATATCTATCTTCATTCATTCTGTCTATGTGTTGCTTCCATTTTTGTCTATATGTATCTATTTTATCAGTTATTGCAAATATTTCAAGTTCCTGTCTTATTTCTGTGTTCTTGATTCTGTCTTCCTTAGTGCACCCTTTAACAGATCTCAAAAATGTCATTTCTGCCGCCGTTATCCTACATAGATCTTGTTTTTTTTATGTATCCAGGCTTCTGATCCATAGAGCAGTACCGGTACTGCCAACGTTTTATAAAATTTCAATTGGGTCTCTCTTGTTGCTTTATTAATTAGTGATCGTTTTATCGTACCACATATTCCCTGGAATTTTGCTATTTTATTAGTTATATCATTATCATAATTAAATTAAATGTCACATCCTAGATAATTGAGATGGTTCACCTGTTCTATAATTTTGTTTCCTATTACTATTTTGGATCTGATTTGATTTTCCCTTGGAATGCCATTACCTTAGTTTTTTCTATGGATATTTTGAGATTATATTGTTCACATATATTATGTAATTTAAAAATATTCCTTTGAAGCTTGTCTTCCGTATTTGCTATTATTACCTGGTCATCAGCATATAATAATGTTTTCAGTAATCTTCCCTTATTAATTTGAGTAATTGTCAATCTATGCTTATGCTCATTCCACGTGGGATCAAAAATTAATGTAAAATTGGAATCTAGTAACTACAAGAACATTCCAGATATTTTTGGAAGAATATATTTATTTCTTCTGTAAGCCCTTGTTTCCCACCCAACGAGATGAAGGCACTCTCTCTCCCACTAATGGGAAGAAATTGAACCATACTAATTTAGTTTACACTTGTTTTCGTATAGATGTCATTGCAGTGGCCCATGGTCAGCGTTCCGCCTCATACTGACATCTAGGAAACCAAGGTAGTACTAGGACGGGAAAATTCGGTAAATTTTGCTTAGAGGTATTTTTATTCAGGCTTACGGATCTTTTACGAGCCTGAAAAATCTTTAGACTCGGGACCCACTGCTTAAAGTCCTTCCCGGAGGACTTCCTCCTTGGATTTTTCCATCCTAAAAATCCATCGACCCCGGCCTGGTTTGAACCCGCGACCCTCGGGACTGAAGGCAAGGAGCATAATCACTAGTCCACCGCGGCCGATGGAAGAATTTATGAGAAAATAAATACTTAAACATTCGAAAATTAATGTTATATTTGTTCTCGCGTTCATCACTTGAGTTTATTTAATGAAACAACTTACGAGTCTCTGTATTTGTAAACTTATAAAATAATTATTTTAACTTTGTTTGAAAGCTCTGAAACAAAATAAAAACACTAAATATATTGTTCTTATAATTCTCTCGTATAACTTTTTTAAAATTGTTATCCCTTCAGGAGACAGACATGTAGATGTACCGCACTCCCATTATGTTCTCTCGCTATGTAAAAAAAATTAACCTCTCTTTCTAAAATCAGCAAGCAAAGAGATTTTATACTTATTTTTCTTTATTTTAATATAATGTTTGTTTGTCTGTTTAATATCAAACAAAATTATTAACTTATTTTCATCATCATCATCATCATCACTCCAGGGATTAGGCAATTGCCCGTTCCGACTTCATATTGCATCAGCCCAACGTCTTCTAGGTCTTCCAACATCACGCCTTCCTCTTGCTTGATAGTTCCTGGCTAACAATGGATATCTCTCCTTATTCATTCCATCCATGTGATCAATCCATTTCTGTCTGTAATTCGTGACTTTATCCAATAAAGGCTGTACTTTCAATTCTTCTCTTATATCCTCATTTCTTATTCTATCAAGTCTTGTACATCCTTTTACT
The DNA here is from genome assembly GCA_030220185.1 of Diploptera punctata. Lineage (NCBI taxonomy): Eukaryota > Metazoa > Arthropoda > Insecta > Blattodea > Blaberidae > Diploptera > Diploptera punctata. The sequence goes on along the minus strand of JASPKZ010009837.1, from coordinate 320,146 downwards.
TGTCTTAGGAACCGCATCTCTGCCGTCTGTATTCTATCCTTCTGTCTTTTCACTGGAGCCCAAGTTTCACATCCATACAATATTGTGGGAACCGCCATAACATTATACATTTTTATCTTGGTTTCTTTTCTAATTTTATTTTTGAATGTAACTTATTTTACTTCAGTTATTCAGATTTTAAAAAAAATTATTAACTTCTATATCATATAGAAAAATGCAGATATACAGGGTGGACCGCTCGAATGGACCTAATTTCAATTGCTTGTTACTGGCAAACGGTTGAAGATAGAAACTTAAAACAACGTTCATATTACAGAAAAACTCACCAAGTTTTGATATCCAGATCACCACATCTCTATATGAGCCCCAGCAGTCACTGTGACGATATCAAAGCGATGAACAATTTCTTGCCAAGTACGTTGGAGTATGTCTTCTGGAATGTTCTCAATAGCCTCTATGATGCGCTCACGAAGATCACGAAGGTCTTTGACTGGGGTGGTGTAAACTTTATCTTTGACATAGCCCCAGAGAAAGAAATCCAGTGGTGTTAAATCGGGAGATCTCGGGGGCCACGCGATTGGTCCTCCCCTACCAATCCAACGGCCAGGGAAAATGTTGTCCAAAGTCGTACGAACTTCATTGGACCAGTGGGGAGGAGCACCATCTTGCTGGAAAACGATGTTTAGGCTGCAGTTGTTCAATTTGTGGAAAGAAGAACTGCTCCAGCATGTCAAGATATGTGGTACCACGAACAGTTTTCTCGGCGAAGAAAAACGGTCCAATGACCTTATTATGTGACAAACTGCACCAAACATTCATCTTCGGACTATCACGAACATGCTCTTGAATAGCGTGAGGATTCTCCGATCCCCAGATCCGCACATTATGCCGGTTTACCTTGCCTGACAAATGGAAAGTGGCTTCGTCCGAGAAGAAAATCTTGGTCATGAAGTCAGGATCAGCGCCGAGACGGTCCAGCATCGTATTGGCGAATTCCACTCGTTTCGGCATGCCATTCGGCTCCAGACGTTGCACTAACTGCACTTTATATGCGTGCAGTTTGAGGCGTTTGTGGACAATCCGTTGTAATGTCGATTTTGGTATTTGAAGTTCCCGCGAAGCTCTTCTTAATGACTTCCGGGGGCTTCGCTCAAATGCGGCTTGAACATTTGCTACCATTTCATCGGATGCTCTGCGACCACCACCATGCTTCTTCAACACAGATCCTGTAGCTAATAATGTATCACGCCACTTCTTTATGCTTCTAGCAGTTGGAGCATCACGGTTAAACACACGCCGGAACTCCCTTTGAACTCTAATGATTGATTTAAACTCCGCATACCACAAAACAGCTTGCGCTTTCATCTGCGGAGTCGCCATTTTCACAAACAATAAAATCTAAGAACGAGAAACGTACCTTTGTGTCATCTACCGACAGGATTCGAAACTTGGTGAGTTTTTCTGTACTATGAACGTTGTTTTAAGTTTCTATCTTCAACCGTTTTGCCAGTAACAAGCAATTGAAATTAGGTCCATTCGAGCGGTCCACCCTGTAGAATAGACTTCGAATAGAGGCACATACATGTAACAAGTAATTAAGCAAGGATATAGATTTTTATATGAAGATAAATCAGTTTGATGAAAGAGTATAGGATCATGAAATACATAAGAAATTTCTAATCTTATCATAAATAATAGGCCTATTCAAATATTTATGAGCTTAGTGGTTATAATTAATGTTTTTAAAATATATTATGAAACTCCGTTGAGGTTACTGTGTTAAAATTATTAAAACTTTGGTGGTTATAGTTGCCCAAGAGATGCAACCAATCTATAAGCTTTCAAGATTAGGAAACAGATGGATCTATAATAGATAAATCTAGTACTTGTGAAAATATATATTATTAACAGAGTAAATTGTGCAGGAAGGCGATTAGATCCATGAATGGTCTTTTATGGAATAGAAATTTGACCAGAAAAACAAAAAAAGAGATTATGCTGACAATAATGGAAAGTATAATTACATATGGATCAGAAAGCTGGGCAATATATGAAAGGATGCAGAAAAGAATCTTGGCGACAGAAATGGATGGATTACGGGGGAGTATGAGAATATCCAGGCTACAACATATTCGAAATACGTATATCAAACAAGAAATGGATGCACAAGAAACTGTTATCGAAAGGATAACAAAGAGAGCTTTACAGCGGTGTGGACATGTATAACGGATGTCGAAAGACCAGTGGCCTAAACATGTGTTAGATTGGATGGTACCAGGCAGAAGGAAGAGGGAGAGAAGTAGAAGAACATGGTATGAGGGAATATATGATGACATGATGAAGAAGAGTATGGAAGTGGGACAATGGGAAGACAGGAATCTCTGGAAAGCAGGAAACAAGGGGGAACTGATGTAAAGTGGAAAGCCTGTATTAGATTAGATAGATGAAGCAAAGTTCAAAACATTTCTTTATCATGGGTACATGGGCATTGCGGATATCAGGAAACGAACGTGCGGATGTTTTAGCCAAATCTGCAGCAGATTCTAATTCACAGTATGCATATGACGTCTGCCATATTTCTTTCCTGAAGTCGAAAGACAACATGGGGCATTTGCAAAAAAAAAAGTTATTTTTACATATGTAAATGAATCTAGTAAATAAGAGCTCCGGAGTAATGTCCTATTATCGGATCTCCGGGTTGGCACATATACAAGAATGTTTATCAGCTCTCTAATACGCAGTAGACGCAAACAATTATAAAATATATTAATTTGTAAGTAATTACTAACTCATGATGCGACAAGCCTGGAAGCCTTTGGTTTCTCGTCACAGATATGGACGATTATCTGGAAAGTATAATTGTGGCATGTGATTAACATGTTGTGTTCCCTAGTTGTTAATATATATATATATATATATATATATATATATATATATATATATGGATATTAGTTTAATGAGTAAGCGAGCATTTGACCAGATTTTCGCACAGTATTTAGGGGACGTGAAATCAAACAACTGTTTCCTTTAGTATTTTCCGATAAAATACACAGTATGTGGCTACAATGTTAGCACTACTCTTTGCATATTATTATTATTATTATTATTATTATTATTATTATTATTAACTAATGTTTGTTTCTGTATTTTCTTTTTAATTTAATTTGCGCTAAAATCGACATCGGACGAAAAAGTAATGAAAAAGTCGTTAAATTTTAACACCCTGTGGACTGTCTGGAAATCATCATTATACTCGTAAAGTAATGGACGAATATACATTTGTACTGAATTAACTTTTTTGTCGAGAAAACGTTCCTATTAAAACCCAAAATGTAAAAAAAAAAAAAAACTTTTGACTGTATATTTAACTAAAGGAATTTAAACTCGGAACCTGGACACCTACATTGTTCCACTCTGTATAAAATGTTATTTTGCTCCATGATATTGATATATAGTTTTGTTTCTGTATTACATTCCATCACAATGTTTGCACATATCCGAAATTTCGTCTTTAATATAAATGTCGCCCTTTTTTCCTCCTTAGTGTAATATCTCCCTTTATGAGCACGGTCTGAAAGGATTTTTATTTCTCGATCGTATGCATAATTTTTCTCTTACATAGAAAGATATTGATTGAGTGATTAGTTCAATACCAAAGCCTCCTCCCAAACAACACGAACATTTAAAACAAGACATATCATTGACTTATACAATCGTAATAACCAAAGCGAAAATAATAGGGTGTTTAGGATGGACAAATGATGTTCGGGGAATATTTGGATATTAAAGTTTCCCGACATATGTCTTACTGAAGAGGAGAACTCGAAAAAAAACTTAATCCGGGAAACTTGACCCCACTGGGGACTGAACTAGTTTCGATGAGTCTGAGACAACCATGTTACCCCGAAACTACAGCTATGGATTATCCGATATTTCTTCCGAACTTTTAATGATAATCGACAATTATTCTCGACGATTGTTCACATTATCTTTATCTTTGTCTCGTTTATCCACCATTTGTCACTCAGGTTACATAAATAATTGTATTCTATTTCATAAATGTACGTTGACATTAGTTGAAAATAAAAGTTATGTTTCAGCCATACAATACAGACACGACTTAATTTTTTTTTATTTTTATATTTCGCCACTTGACATGTGAAAGTGGTTTCATAAGGAATTTAATTTTCTATATGATCTTTCGTGAAATATTTTTGTCCCTTTACCCATCTGCCTTAATACTCCGTGTAAGAGGACGGAGATGTAAAGATGGAAGGTTATTACATGGTCACGAACATGGCCACTCCATAATTTCATTTTTATCTCGCTCTCTTCTTTTAGAGGTAAAAAAGTGAGCATAATATGAAAGCAGTGGAAGCAAGTTATGACAAGGGGGTAATTCAGTGGCTAGGGAAGTTCAAGTGACAGGGAGAGGGGCTAGATTAGCACCAGCTTGTAGACTCTCTCCCTCTTCCCTTGATGGTTTAATCCCCGTGTGTGTGTGATTAATGGCTAATCTGGGGTCTACATCACTTCCCCTGACCCCCACAGCTGTTCCTGTGCCCCATAACACTGATGATTCTTCCATACCTCCCTCACTACCACGATATTAAACGCTAATGTTAGCGATTAAGGTTCCACATAATGCTAAATCATTTTTTGTATTCCACTGTGATCTTTCATTATCGAGATTCCCTCTGTCCCTATCTCCTACCTTGCAATTCACATATTAATAAGCTTATCAGTAGGTGTGACATTTTTAAGTCAGTCTTGTTCAATTAATTATTGTCTGAAAAATAATTTTAATCTGCAAGCAATGAAATTTATTCTATGTCACTAATATTTTTATTTTCATTTTAATTATTTCTATTTTAATTGTCTTTTATTCGTTAAATTTAGAAAAACCCAACATACATTTTATATATGTAGGCCTAATTATACTGTAGGTCTACTGTATTAATAATTCCATCTGTTCAATACATCCATCCAATGGCTAATTGGCTCAAATTCCAGCGTTGGCCTCCCTTAACTTCTGCCTCCAATCGTTTCTATTTTGCGCAGTAAGCCTCCAGTTGCAACACTTAAGTAGGTTTGCAGCATCTTCTTTGATACCACTCTCCCATCGTTTCTTCAATCTTCAAACTCTCCTATTTCCCATAAAATTTGCTGTAAGCACTATTTTTGGTGCTCAGTCTATTGAGAGCCTTTGTAAATGGCCAGTCCACTCCAGTTTCTTTAGTTTAATAAAAGTGAAAAGATCAGGTTCATTATATTTGTCAAATAATAAGTAATTCATTTACTTAAATATATAACTTGGTTGGTCCAGGAGGCGAGATCCACGTTAAAATATCTACAAAAGGATATTTTTTTGAACTAAGGAAGAGAAAGAAAGAAAATGTATGTTATTAGACTAATTATTGTAAAATATCCATTTTCCAAATTATGATTAAACATTTATAGGGGTTATAGTAGTAATGGAAATTATTAACATTTTTTCAAGCAAAGTAAATAAATTTTCATTACATTGTGCACGGACCTGCATATTCTGTTCCATGAATAAAAATCATACGAATATATAAACAATACATGGTTACACACCTACGCTCAAACATAAAAACATGAATATATGTAAGTCTGCGTGAACGGTACATACGCATTAATACACATCTACACTCATATAAAAGACCATGTGTACAGGTATAAAAAATTAAAACTCTCACTTTGTAAGATAATAAAAATACTAGCTATAGAACAGATAAAAAGAACCCACACGCACACACACAAGCATAATACCCCACCCCCACAGACAGTAAATGCACTAGAAGGCTATTTAGCTATGACTATTTATTATACTATAAATATGTAAAATTTCCATGAAGCTTCTCAGTAAGATGACTGTCTCCTGGAAGCGTTACGAGCGCTTCGCAGGACAAGGATGGTGGAAGGGCTGCTTCCTCTGAGCCTCCAAACATGCTCCTCTGGGTATCCACCCCCCCAAGAGAGGACTGCTTCTTCCGCTCTTCAAGCCCTACAAGTTTAGCTGTGCTATTCCTTGTCGCTCTGTTGACCGTTGAAGACTTGACGAAGATGTATAATGTTATGGCAGTTCCCACAATATTGTATGGATGTGAAACTTGGGCTCCAGTGAAGAAACAGAAGGATAGAATACAGACGGCGGAGATGAGATTCCTAAGACAAGTAAAAGGATGTACAAGACTTGATAAATAAGAAATGAGGATATAAGAGAAGAATTGAAGGTATACAGCCTTTATTGGATAAAGTCACGAATTACAGACAGAAATGGATTGATCATATGGATGAAATGAGTAAGGAGAGATATCCATTGTTAGCGAGAAATTATCAGCAGAGGAAGATGTGATGTTGGAAGACCTAGAAGACGTTGGGCTGATGCATTATGAAGTCGGAACGGGCAATTGCCTAATCCCTGGAGTGATGATGATGATATATAAAATGACACAAGTGAAGATCGGAAACAAATACCATATTGAAGTTCTTGTTATGAATAATACATATTTCCTCCAGCGGTTGTAAACATGACTTTGTAGATAAATGAGGACCCATGTCCGGAAACGTGATTTTCGGTGCTACAATAACGACTATATTGAACTAAATTCCTCGCTGCAGTGCATTAATGAGCAAGCAATTGGTCCATCTTAATCCCAAATAATCGCAAATATTTTATGCAGAAGAAATAAATTATGCCCAATATGCAATCATATTGTAAATGGAAGATAAAAAAAAACAAAATTTCAAATATCTTGACGAAACCATCTCTAAAATTAAGCCCTTCGTGAGTTACTTATAGTGAACAGGCGATTTTAATCTGTTTCCCCACTGCATCATTGTAGTGCCCATAGATATGATACTAAACATGGTTTCCGCAGCAAAATTTATATCAATGCCTCCTCTACGACCTTTCTGTGTCTAACAGGAATTATGAAAAAAAGTGTAAGCCCATATAACAATAAATGCAATCGTATACAGCAAGGGGACAAAATCGCCTTCAACCCTAATTCCAATTGGAAATGCATCCCGCAAACCAGTTATTACAGCTATAATGATCAGTAGCCAGTAACATAACTTTCTGGGAGAAGACACTGGCGACTACCAACGATTAAGGGAATGTAATCGAGAGTCTGTTTGGACGCCTCTGATATACGGAGTTATTAATATTGTCATATATGGCACATGGGGACTAGTTCTTCAATTACAGGGCGAAACTTAGCGGATTAAATGCCTATACACCCTGTATATAGACAGCATATGAGGACGACTGAGATCTCATCCACTATTTTATATTTTTAACTTTTACATACTGACCTCAACAGTGTTTCGTAATGAATTTTAAAAACATAATATTTAAATAATAAATTGATTTGGCGTTTTTCATGTTAATTAAATAAAAGTAGAAATTAAAGTTTTATATAATGCTATTATGCATTGCAGAGACTTTTGATGTCCCAATTCCTTTCAAAAAACGTTAGACTGAAAATATATAAAACTATTATTCTACCAGTTATATTATATGGGTGCGGAACATGGACTCTTACTTTAAGGTAGGAAAGGAGATTACGAGTATTTGAGAATAAAGTTCTTAGGAAAATTTTTGGACCAAAGAGAGATGAACAGACAGGTGAATGGAGAAAACTACATAACAATGAACTACATGGTCATTATAGGAAGCCAGATATAATAAGAACAGTTAAGTCTCGTAGACTGCGATGGGCAGGACATGTTGCGCGTATGGGGAATGAAAGACGTGCATGGAAGCTTCTTGTAGGAAAGCCAGAGGGAAAACGCCCAGTTGGTAGACCAAGAATGAGGTGGGAGACAACATTAACTATGATTTGAGGAAGTAGATTATACAGGGAATGATTGGAAAGCATTAGCTCAGGATAGGGATGTATGGAGAGCTTATATCCGCGCGGTCATGAACCTACGGGTTCGATAGTGCCAGTGAGTAAGTAAGTAAAGTTTTATATGAATTTAATAAATATGAAAATCATATAAAACTAAGTTTTATTATTATTTAATTAGCATAATATTTAATTCTAAATACATTGCGAAACTACAAAGGCACAATCCAACATCAATTGATAATAAAACGCGCATTTTTTGTTCCATATTTATTGTTTGTTAATATACTTTTGTTAAACTCCTGAACTTAGTTTTGACTTGTATATTAACCTCTTACATAACTGGAACTTTGTCTCATTTAATGAACTATCATACTTAGGTTACGTTTCCGTGGGTGGGGTTAAAGTTACTACTTTTCCAGCCGTCTCGGTAAGTGGCTAGCGACCGCGGCTGTCCCGACTGGGATCATAGGTTCGAATCCTGGCGATTCGGGAGGGGTATTATGGTCAGCCATACCGGGATTTTTCCGATTTTTCTCGACATTCTCCCGTTTCTGAATTTCATCCAGTCAACATTCTCCACTTCTCTTCCCTCCCCCCTAACATGTCATTTCATCTTCACTTATTCAATCATTCATTTTCATATCACCCTTCACTTCATCTCATTTAGGAAAAATAGTCTGGTCTGGCAAACCACTTCTTCTTCTTCTTCACTTCCTGGTTTAGGCAAGAGTTGCCTGTTCCGTCTTCACTAATAGATCTAAGACCATCTCTTCCGAGGACGTCCGACATCTCTTATTCCTCTTGGAAAATAATGGAAGATTTTATTTGGTAATCTTCTTTCTTCCATTCTTTCTACATTTCTTTCACTGTCTTTTCTTTCCACTGTATCTTGTTGTTAAATATCTTTTCTTTTATGGAGTATATCTGCAGTTCTTCACGGATATCCTCGTTTCTTATCTGGTCCATTCTAGTGCAGCCTTTTACTCTTCTTAAAACCACAAATGTTTAAAATATGTGGTTGTATGATCCATGGGGCCCGACTGTGAGCTTATATGACAGCTTGGGTAGAATAGGACCAACGGGAGAGTTGTAGCCCCTTGTTGAGCCATGGGTACAGCCCAGAAAATAGAATAGAATAGATTTATTTAGCCTGGTGGAGTTAAGGTCATGTGGCCTTCTCTTCCACTTACCAGGACAAACATACGTTACATTTAAATACAAAGAAATAATAATATTACATACTAAACAATTAATTATCTGTGAAACTGAACAATAATGAAAATTATGTCTAATAATACAATAAAATTAAATACAATTAAAATTATACTAATGAAAGAATGTATACGCAAAGGAATAATAGCTCGAATCTACTATACATAAAAAGAAAGAAAAATACAAGGAAAGTAATAAACTATAACGAATTAATCTATCGTTTATTACACAAGGCATTAGGTAAATATATTGACAAATCTTAAAACTATTTTTATTAAATAATAAAAAACAAATTATTAATTATTAAAAAGTTATATATTTTTTTTAAAATGCCCCAGGTTTGTCTTTCGACATCCCTGGTTTCTCTCCTGACATGGCGTACTTGTAACCCACTTCTGAGGTTGGGGCGCCTGGAAGGCGGGTTTACGTTGCCCCGATGATGTGATGGGTGATGATGATGATAATGGTGCGCCAGGAGAGTCCCTAATCCTAAGCTTAACCTAAGATGAATGTGAATGATGATGATTGCGATGGACATATGATTTCGGGGACCGTTTTGGCCTTAAAGTTTTCCTGACATTTGTCTTACAGGTGATGAAAAACCCCGATAAAAACCTCCCCCAGAAAAACTGTCCCGACCGGGGATCGAACCCGGGCCCGCTGCGTGACAAGGCAGCACGCTACCCCGAGACCACAGCGATGGACTTAAAAAGTAATATTACTGAGTTGTTTCTGTTAATAATTTTATTTTCAATTTGTTTCTGAAAGATGGTAAAGTTCTAGCAAGAGAAACTGTAAAGATTTTGAATAATAGGTATTGTGATAAGGAGAGATATAAAGGACAATGTGCTGAAGGGATCGAAAATGATTATAAGAGTCGTAAGTGAATGTCTGATGTGCCGAAACCAGGAACACTATAACAGAATACACAACACCGTAGAATATATTTCATTTCCATTCATTCATAACAACGATGGGTACTGTAATACGAGTAAAATGAACCTACACAAGACTCCTGGGCATTTATATCCCGAACCCATATGCTGTCTAATTTACTACTTTTCCGACAATCGATTTGATTCTGTAAGTGACGTATATCATTGGACAGGAAATGTGTAATTTTCATTTTGTCCTATATTGTCTCTATGAAGCTCTGCGGAGACACACGTTTAGGAAAATCCATTTTATGTGTATATTAGGCCTATATATTGCTTGTAAAACAGTATATTGATCCGCAGGGGTCGTTCAATCGAAAGGAGATATTACTGCTTTTACTTACTAGTAAATTAATAAAAAAATTGATGAAAACGGCGTTGAAGAAGTGGCCAAAATTTGTTTTATTTTTGCTAATTATTATTTCACTATGTGCTTATTTATACTATGTGTACAGGATAAACTACAACTATAAAACATATAAAGATCAAAGCGACGGCCACGTTCAACAGCCTTCATCACCTGTAGCACTACAGTTCATTTGTAGAACTCAGGCCACCCTACATATATCCCACTAAGTTCTTCTTTCTTATGTTTATCTTCTCCATACCTACTCCAATCTTTTCCAAATCACTTTCTTCTCCATTTAATCTTCTTCTTCTTCCTTCCAAGTATTAGGCCAAGGCCTGTTACGATCCTATAGAAAATTTTCCCTCCAGCGTTTCATAGGACGGCCCAGTGATCTTCGTCCTCTTGGTATATAATTATAAACAGCTTTGGGGATCCGATTTGAACTCATTCTTTCAAGATGGTGTTTCCAATTTAGTTGGTACTGTTTAATATATTCCAAATTGGCGTAGTCTTCAATTCTTTTAAGATATCGGTGTTCCTTTTCCGATCCCATCTGGTGTAACCCGCTGTTGTGCGCATGAATCTCATTTCACAAGCCGTTATTCTGCTTTCATGTTGTTTTCTTAGTGTCCATGCTTCACTACCATAGGTCAACACTGGTCTAGCCAAAGTGTTATATAAACGTAATCTGGTGTTTTTTTGTACAAGGGATGGTTTTCATAACTTGATTAATAATTCCTAAACTTTTATTATAACTAGTAACTTTTTCAGGGATATCCTTTTCATCCCAGATAGAGAGATAATATCCAAGATATTTAAATTGATTAGATCTCTCTAAAATTTTATTCTGGGGACAGATTTTACTTTGTATGGGGTCCTTCCCATGAAATGCCATAATTTTAGTTTTGTTAATTAACCTTGTAAGTGGTCTTCCTTTATGTCGTCTTCTTCCTCGTTTACAAGTTAGTTTTTTTTTGGGGGGGGGGAGAATCTTTCATCGAAAATTCTGTAGACATATCCATACCACTCTAGTCTTTGTATCTTAATTGATGTCACCAAATCTAATTCCTTATAGAGATAATATATTTCTCGGTTTAATAGTGCAATAACTAAAAAATCAACTTAATCGTCATTTGGAATTTTCACTACGTCTAATTAACTTTACCGCTGTGGTCTCGAGGTAGCGTACTGCCTTGTCACGCATCGGGGCCGGGTTCGATTCCCGGTCGGGACAGGCTCCTGGGTGAGGTTTTTTCGGGGGTTTTCCTCACCTATAAGACAAATGTCAGGAAGCTTAGGGCCCAACGCTCCCCGAAAATCATCCGGCCATCATCACCCTTATCATTACCATCATCATCCTTCACCTGTGGAAAGCAACGGGAAGCTACCACACCTATAACTCCCTAGTAAAGCTGCAAAGCATAGAATGAAAATTGCAGTGAAAGACCTGTCTTCGGGCAGAATTACTGTGGAATGCAATTTTAAAAAGTGTTACAAATCAATATTAGAATAGAACGTTATGCACAGATTTTTGTTTATGACAACATTTACCATAAATCACAATAAATTATTATTATTATTATTATTATTATTATTATTATTATTATTATTATTATTATTATTATTTTAGATATCGTTCTGTTGTATTACTATTGATGTTAAGTTATAGAGACAATTTGTGGTGCAGATTAATTTAGGCCTAGTTATAATTTAATTAATCAAAGTTAATTAGAAATTGTACCATTATTATAATTCTTATTTTCTTTATTTTAAGATTTAATAGAATGTTCCTCAGATCAGATTAAGATCTTGACTATTAACATTTCTCTTTTAGAAAACCTAATCAAATTAAGTAACTTTGTCATTTTCTCTGGCAAAACTTTTCAATTCTATAATAATTCATAATCTAATTTAACTAAATGTAAAGAAAAGAAGTTTGTCTTTTAAAAAGTGAAAGTTGAGTGAAGTTCATTCTTTTGGTCAGACAGGGAGGGGTCTGCTAGAAAAAAATCTTTAAAAGAAGTGTAAGTGAAGTTTCATCCCTCACAAAAACTAATAGACTAGGTTCACTTTTTTCTACAACTTGTCATCAAGTCATTATCGTTTTACATTAACCTTGATTCCCCTTTTCATCTGACGTTATTTTTTTTCTTTTGCTTTGCTTTCTGCTTCCAAGGGATTTCAATCAATAACATCATCTTTATTTTCAGAAAATTCTACAATTTGTCTTCGATGAACTGATGATATAGTGTATGAAGAAAACTTACTCTTTGACCATTCACAAGAACAAACAATATAACTGTACACCCTATATATAACGTCATTGTTCATAATGACGAGATTATGGGAAATACATTACTCTGCCATAATGCAAATAGCTGTGAATTTGTTTAGGGCAACCCGTATTTTGCTTACATTCCAGACATGTTTACAGAAATCGATTTATTCAAAAAACGTTAAACTGAAAATACATAAAACTGTTATTCTACCAGTTATATTATATGGATGTGAATCATGGACTCTTACTTTAAAAGGAGGAAAGGAAGCGAGTATTTGAGAATAAAGTTCTTAGGAAAAATTTTGGACCAAAGAGAGATGGACTGACAGGTGAATGGAGAAGACTACATAATTGTGAACTACATGATATTTTTAGGAAGCCAGATATAATAAGAACAGTTAAGTCTCATAGACTGCTATGTGCAGGACATGTGGCACGAATGGGGAATGAAAGACGTGCATGGAAGCTTCTTGTAGGAAAACCAGAGGGAAAACGCCCAGTTGGCAGGCCAAGAATGGGGTGGGAGTAGGCCTATATTATTAACTATGATTTGAGGGAAGTAGATTATACAGGCAATGATTGGAAAACATTAGCTGAGGATAGGGATGTATGGAGAGCTTATATCCGCCGGCCATGAATCTAAGGGTTTGATAGTGTCGGTTAGTTAGTTATTTTTTAATAAATCAGCAACCGAAAAATACGTATGAAGCCCAACAGAGATTTGGCAGATTATCACAACCATTGACGGCCCAGACACCATTGCACCAGTGAATAGAATGGGGTTCCGCATAATTACACAAATTTAAGTAAATTATATGTCACTGCAACCGCTATTACATTTAATTAAATGTGGTGTATGAAAATTTCACGTATCTTTGTCAAGTATTTTTTTAAAGTGAAATTTAAAAATGTGAAACAAATGCGATTACCGAACACGGGCCGAGCGCAACCGCAGATTTCTGAACATCTTCATGACGTCACATGTCAAAAGAAAGCAATAATATGTTTATGCGATTTAAGCGAAATACATCGTTTGTGCTGTTTGTTTGATTTTTATTTTGAAGTATATATTTAATATAAGCAAAGAAATTGTTCTATAAAGAAGTTTGGAGCTGTTTTTAAAAATGTTAACGTATTGCAGATAAATATAAACATGTATGGCAAATGCGTATTGTCTTAATATAATGTTTTCTGTTTTGTATGTTTCTGCTACCTTACATTATTTAGAACCAGCTATGTCGGACGAAGGGGTTATGTAGGGAAGATCCGATGATCTTCCAAAAATAGATTCCTCGGAAGTTGGAATAGAAGAAAAGAAGGATGAATAGAATGGCAATGGATATCACGAGGGCAAGCCTTCATGTTAATGAAATTAGCTTCAAATTTCGAGGATCACATTTATACCGAAATACGTAACATCAAGTCAGATAGGTTAGTTAATAAAAGAATGCTAAACTAGAGAATAGGTTGGCAAATGTTGGATATATGCCCTTTTCTTATTTTAAGTAATCTTGACTACACGATTCATTTGTTAAAAGTATGACGTCAGATTGCGATTTAAGAGTGGAAGGAGGAGAGAGACAGTTCATTGTTATATGGAATTTAACATTGCACTATATTTGGAGGAATGTTTTGAGGTGTGTCAAGCAAAATTGAATTATGAAGATAGGCCTAAATTTACAAGTAGTTTTGTAGTAAGAAAATATCCATCCTTGTTATAATAAATTGTCAAGTTATCTTGGAAATTATACTTTAATCGAGAAACTAAAATTAAAGACAATGTAGGAATTAATCTTCCTTCAAAAAACATAAAAATAAGGCCAAACATCTAAAAATTGCAAACTAATATCAATAACAGTTTAGAATCCAAGTTGGACATACTGCAATCCGATTCACCCATACGTAGGCCTCTTCATAAATTATTTTAGATCTGAATTGTACATCCTTAATTTCAACCATCAGACTCACCCAATTCCTGTAAAAGAAACAAATTGGATAGTTAACATATACTTGATTCTATTAGAGGAAAATACATGGTTGTCAAATTATAGAGTCCATGTAATGTACTTTAATACCTCACGTCCAAAAAATAGAATTATAGAAAGTAAAATGCCATAATAACTTTTTCATAACTCTACATAACAATAATGTAATGTGTTGTACATATTCCTTTTCTCTGTGTTTTCGTGTATAAATTAGTCAAAATGTAATTAAAATTCGATAATACTTAGCCGAGATGTGAGAATTTGAAAGTAACTTAGAAAGAAGAACTTTGCTCCGCACAGTTATTTCTACTAGTTTGCTGTTGAGAGACATAGTTTTTTAGTCAATTTCAATGTTAAATGTTTTCTCTACAATTTTAATTGAGAATGCCATGTGAAACAAATGAAATCAGATGTTTGTTGTTTTGAAACTACGAATTTTTCACAAAATAATTATTTAATAACATATATATACAGATTTTTTAATGTTTACACATCTTTCTGTACCTAAAGTTTCATTTTTCTTCTCCACTCGTCTCTATTTATCCACTCCATGATCTCCAGTCCTCTTTTTTTCATTCCAGTTCACATTTCTTCCATCCACGAGTTTCGAGGTCTTCCTTTCCTTCTTCTTCCAGGTGGACACCATTCCAATATTTTCCTGGGCAACCTTTCTTCTTGCATTCGTCATACGTGCCCGTACCAATTTAATTGCTTATATATTATATATTCTACTATTGAATATTTAATATTAATATTTTCTCGTATGACAGTATTTATTTATTTTTTTTTAATTTTTAACATCTTGCTTCTCTCCTCAAGAAATCCTTTGATATATATATATATATATATATATATATATATATAAAACCTGTAAATTTTACAAAACTATAAGCATGGATGTAACTGCATTTCAATAATTCCCCTCTCTCAGCAGACATTTCGCTTTAAACTTAAACTTCTTGAACAACATATTCACTAATCTATTATCGCTTAAAACTTGTAAATTTCCTAATCCGTTCCGGTCAGTCACAATGTAGCTCCGTACGTAATATAAAATTATATATTTACTGAAAGAGCGCAAAAAAAATTGTGGTGTAAACCGCACGTTTCTCCGACAAGTAGTTACCGAGAAAAACTAGTTTCAAATTTAATTCTTCAAATTAACACCGCCACCGTTTTGATTGCAACAGACGATCTGATGACGTCACTGCTCACATTCCCTAATGTTCACATACAGCGTTGATTCAAGTTTAGTGATTCAGATAATGTTATAGCATACATACATAAACCCTATGTGCACACATTTATATTCATATTATACCCTATGCTATGATGCATTAACCGACTTATAAAACTTTTAACATATGCCTACATATTCATTTCGGTTTTTATAATGATTATAATAGCTCAGGTAAATGAGAATGTTCTACTTTACTTTAAACAAAATCTCAAGAAAATGATATTGCGGTGAAAGTGAACTTCCGGCAGATTCAAGAAGCTTACATTATATAAACAGCGATGAATCAATTTATCTCCATAAGTGATAATGAGTCTATTAATTTGGCTCAGCAGTTTTCCCATATAAGAGAAGGAAATCCATTTAATTTGTGATGACGCAGGCGCAGTTTGAATATAATGACTCTCTGACAAGACTTTTCATCTTCGCTGAATTAATCAACTTGTGCTATCTCTCTCTCTCTCTCTCTCTCTCTCTCTCTCTCTCTCTCTCTCTCTCTCTCTCTCTCTCTCTCTCTCTCTCTCACACACACACACACACACACACACTTTTAGAGATATTCTATTAACCGAAACGCCTGGCTGTCTTGGTCAGGCATCCAGGCAATCTTTCACGTAAGAGAGGTTGCCTACAGTGGCAGTAAATAAAATAAATTGACCGCAGCAAAACATGTATTATACATTTAGGTGAAGTAATTTCTCATAGAGACGCCGCTTCCAGGCAGCACGTAAACATGTCTTATCATTTCCGTGTTAAGTGTAAATTATTTTTCTAGAAACAGAAAATTTATCAAGCGTTTCCCCACTCTATAAAAATTTAAAATACATGAGTTTCTTAACTTGCTGGAAGCAAGCCTGTAAATGAATAAATAACACATAATAAATTTTACTTTAATCAAGAGAGATGATTATTTTACCGTTACGAAATTTGCATTTATAAAATTTGTTTTACAATGAACCCCTCAGGGTTACTCAACTACAAATCCCACTTATCAGATAACAAATACCTTTAGCTTACTCCATCTCCTACGTATTGGGGGGAAAAAATCAGCCTCGTTATCATAATACAATCATAATGCAATGTATTTTATAATGACTTAAGTTATCATTGACTATTTAACTCATGCCCCAAATGGGAGTCAATGACTAAAATATATTGAGTAACATTAAGAAATTCGTACTGGAAGTAAACATCAATAAAATTAGATGTATGTTCACACAAGAAAATGCGTTTCATAATGGAAATGGACAGTTAATGTCAAATAAAGGAATTTTTTATGAAGTGGCCGAGTTCAAGAAACAATAATTACTAGGAACAACTTAAAGTAATGGGGGCACGCCTTAGCGTAGTGGTTAAGGCACTGAGCTACAAGCCGGAGGGTCGAGGGTTCAAGTCCCGTTGGGGTCAGGATTTTTAAACTGACCCAAACCCTCTGGCGGCAGTATGGCCCTGCGGTCGACTCAGCCCCTAACGGAAATGAGTACCAGACGCCTGTTCTGGGGGTAAAGGCGGCCGTCACGCAGGGCTGACAACCCGGCTGACATAAAGTGCCGATTGTCTAGAAAAAGTGGGAGCCTTAACCTCCTACTAGCCCAAGGGTCTCATGAGGCCTGTTGTGGGATCACTTAACTTTTTATGGTAATATATAATTTAGAATTTAATTAATTAATATAAAGGATTCTCACATGCATTAAATCACTTAGTATTAATTAAAATATTAAAATAGATAAATACTTTATCAAGTGCCGTCGTTCTCAACTAGGTTTAAACATTTTAAAACTATAGGCCTTTCAGAAATCGGCTTCCATCTTCAGGAGAAGGGTATGCGCTACTGACTCAAGTTAGTATAACAGCTGGAGTATCCAATTTGCTGAACGAAATATCACCCACATACTGGCTGGATGATCATTCACCACCGTGATTAAGACACGTGTAAGCCACGTGAGGCCAGTCGCCACTGGTGGATCATAGACTATCTAAGCATATCGCGCCATAAAATTTGTTTTTTTTTTTTTCGGAAGGGAATAAAACCAATAGTTCCATGTAGTATATTTGTGTCTCGTAAATATCCTCAGACATAAAATAAGAGATATGTTTTATGTCACGTAAAAAATCCTTAAACTTAAAGTAAGATATGTGATTTATGATACATAAAAGATCCTCAAACCTGAAATAAGAAACGTGTTTTATCAATACTAACAAAATTCATTGTTAAAACCGTTGAGGTGGAGAGTCATAAAATAAAATAAGTTAAAATATACCTTCTTAGTTAAAATCCGTCGTCCTCAACCAATAAAATATGCAATCTTTATGCCTGTAGGCCTTTCAGAACATCCGTTCCATCTTCATCAGGTCCCTCTTCGCTACAACATCCAGTATGATGGTACAGCCGCTGAGTTTCCGGCCCTGACATTTAGGTTGTACGAGGCGTAAAGGGAGAAACTAGCCCTCTACTGCCAATAAAGAGATAGTTGAAGTGGGAGTGGACATCTACCACAACCAATCACTGCTCTTGACGCCGCTAGTAAGGTTTGAAATTGCTGCGATGTTGTCGGCTGTATTTCTGCTAGCCGCCTTGATTTGATATTCCGCGTGGTACATAAAGCGGCCCTCCCATTGAATATCCATATCGGCAACACTGTCGGAAAAAAGTGAAGACTCAGCGGCTGGACTATATACATCTACTGCCTTGTAGATTGACGTTGGTTCGTTAAAGGTTAGAGGAAGAACACCTCGAATAAAAATTACTTATCCTCCAGGTTCGGGATTGATGCAATAGGCCAGCTCCCTACTCATCATTGAAACAAGTTATTGCTAAGAAGGCCAAAGAGATGTGATTTATATCATGTAAAATTTAACATTTTCCAATACTGTTATTTTAACACAGTTCCAATAATGGATCATGTTATAATGTTATAATGATATTGCGAAGAGAAGAATTAATGTCTGAACCAGGAATGTAAAATTCTCAAATATAGATGCTTCTAAACGAAGCCGGCCGTTGGTGATGGTAGTGACATCTACCTGGCAGCGGACCAAACGAGAATTATAGATTTGTATATGTGGAAAGAATTGTCAATGTTTGTGCCAGGTCTAGAATGGTGTAGTGGGCTTCACACTAAACTGGAGAACTAGAGGTCCAGGGTTCGAATCATAGTTCATACATTAATTTTTCTTTTATATCATGTAAAATATCTTCAAACCTAAAAATCAATTATGTGATTTATGTCACATAAAGTATCCTGGAACCTAAAATAAAAAAAAAAGTGATTCGTGTCTTCTAAAATATCATCATACCTAATATTAAACACCGAGAAGTATAAAAAAAATGTCGCCATATGTTAATTTTTTACCATAATGATTAATGAGTTGAGATATTAAAGAGGGACATTGCATAAATTACCTTCTACCTATTTTTTATTTTAGAAGAGTAGAATGTTTACGTTATATAGTGTAATTTGAAGTTATTAAAGATAGATTTTCTTGCATGATTGTAATGTTTGTTCTTGACCATATATCTACATACTGTGTAAGTAAACAAATATATACAACACCCATTGGGACATTATATATGCATAGCCACATGCGTATGTGTACAGTCAGCAAGATGTAGCTGTTTCAAGTTATGGACTACATTAAGGCGAAGATAAACATTCCAGTATGTTACAAATTCCCGCATTCTATCAGTTTATACAGGAAAGCTTACCCAGTAACATGCGAGTAATTCGACAAAAAATGCCTTGAAGATACGCTGTATTTTACTTTTCCTGGGTTTAAAAGAGGAAGAAAAAAATAAAGACGGAAACTTGTTGATAAATGCACAATGAAGTATAATAAATTAGCATTATACGGTGCTTGTTGCTCACGAGATATCCTTTGAGACTCATATTAGATATCGGCTTCAAATTCCAAAGTTGATCAACCTGACTTAGCTTTTTTTTATTTTCTGATCTTCCCTAGTGGCAGTAGCGACTCCTCCCTAAACTGGCTGGGAGTTCAACTATATTACTCTTAAAAACAGCTTTAAAATGAAGTTAATATAGCATACTAGGGAATACCCGCCGTGCGCTGCTACGCCTAAATATATTAAATATTGAGGGTTAATTAATTATATGGTATACACTGCTAGAGTAAATGTTTAATTTCAAAATTTCAGGTAAACCCCCACTTCTAACGGTCAGATTTCGTTGATTTTTGATAATATATATATATCTGTTTATTTTAATAGGAAATTCCGAGTTTTGTTGTGAAACATCTAAAATTGCGATCGCTAGAGCGATTTTTAAATGTTCGTTTCAGGTGAAGTCCTACATCTAAAGATTTTAGCACATAATAGATAACGGCCAAACACTCGCCGCATCTGAAACCCCGTATATACAAATTTTCACGAAGATCGGTTGAACGGTTTACAAGTCTATAAAGGACAGATATACATTCGTTTATATATATATATATATTCTATTCTATTCTATAGGTCCTTCACTGTAATCGTAGAATTTTCATGCTATGCTTTGCAGCTTTACATTTCCGAACACTTTAATAACCTCTCTTGGCACCGTCTTACTGACAGACGTAAATTGCACTCTCTTTCACTACTTTTCAAGCTTCTGATTTCCTACATTCCTACTTGCCTGGCGTCCAGATTTGAGAAGTTATCCTCTTACCACAATATTGACACTAGGTCACAAGATAACAGTCTGCTAACAATTCCTCTTCATAGCACTTCCTCTTAGTCTACTTCCTTCGCAGTAGCCTCTGCCCGCTCCTGAAATTTCCTTCCTCAAGATATCAGGGGTTGCAGCACACTTGGCACTTAAAGTCACGCTTATACAGTTACCTGTTGTCTAATAATTCATTTTTCTTTATTTATTTAAATGTATACTATGTCATTAATAATCTTTTTCTCGTTTTTTTATATATCGTGTACATATTATATATTTAATTCGTTAAATTTAGAGTACATTAAAATACATTATAAATTTTAATTGTATTATATTTATAACATGTAATCATTTATGTATATTGTAATTTAGATGTAAGACTATTTTCTTGTACTTTTTAAAACCCGGTTGAATGGCAGACAATGCCTTAAGGCCTTAACTCTGCCAGGTAAAATAAAGCTATTATTATTATTATTATTATTATTATTATTATTATTATTATTATTAGAGAATTATAGGTGTGGTAGTTTCTCGTTGCTTTCCACATCAGGGATGATAATGATGATGACCAGATGATGTTCGGGGACAGTTTGGGCCTCAAAGCTTCGTGGTGAGAAAAAGCCCGAAATACCTCATCCAGGAAGCTTGTCTCGACCGGAAATCGAACCCGGGCCCGCTGCGTGGCAAGGCAGCACGCTATCTCGAGACCACAGCGCTAAGCGGTGGACTATATATATAAACAAACTTAAAGGCTGAAACTAATACCACGTATTGCTCAAAGAAAAAATTATATTATAGTAATAATCTATTAAAACTAAAAGCAATGTTCATTCTGCCGTTATACGTGTCCTCAATAAGTTATAACAATCAAAATATTCGGATTGATTCCGCCAGGATTAGTCATGCGCTGACAGTTATACCAGCGACAAGAGACAAATCTATCACACACGCACACACACACATATATATATATATATATATATATATATATATATATATATATAGGCTATATGTTCACCACTGTGGTCTCGAGGTAGCGTGCTGCCTTGTCACGCAGCGGGCCCGGGTTCGATCCCCGGTCGGGACAGGCTCCTGGATGAGGTTTTTTCGGGGATTTTCCTCACCTGTAAGACAAATGTCAGGAAGCTTAGGGCCGAACGGTCCCCGAAAATCATCCGGCCATCATCATCAACCTCTTCATTATCATCACGATCCTTCACCGGTGTGAAAAGGAACGGGAAGCTACCACACCTATAATCCCCTAGTAAAGCTGCAAAGCATAGCATGAAAATGCTATGATTGCAGTGAAAGACCTGCCCTCGGGCAGAATTACTATGGACGGATGGATACGCTATATTATGGCACAGCCAAATAATTTACGAGCCGACACACTCTTTGAGAACCTCTAATTTTTAGATTAATTATTGTTAGATTCATTGGTTGAAACATTTAACCCCTCCGAAATTGCATAAAAGAATCCCTTCATTTGAAGACTTATGAAACGCACGAGGACTTGGTTGTAATTAATAAAATGTGAAAGAGAGGACATGGTATTTATACTGAACGTACTTTATGTGTTTTACAGGAGATGGCTCGTCCTGTGGGTTGGGAATGTTCCGATGTCCGGAAGGCAAGTGCATACCCTTACTGTGGGTGTGTAATTACCAGAGAGATTGCGAGAAAGGAGAAGATGAATTCCAGGCTTGTCGTAAGTAAACTCCATCCTAATTACACAAGGGGCGTGTTGATATAGTCCCATGCCATTTGTAGCCTACATAATCTCTTCATTCATAACTTGTGTATAACAACAAAAATAAATTCCACCTAAATGTCCCATTCTCTACACTACGTCCAAAATTATTACACCTATTTCACAGCACTACTTCTATATAAATATTAGACTAAACTTTACAACCTGGGACGCTACTTTTTAATTACTTCATAAACTTTCTTCTTCTTCTTCTTCCTTTCAAGGTTTAGGCTTGTCTCCTGTTCCGAATTCACAATGATTCTTTCCATCTCTTCCTAGGCCTTCCTATATCTCTTGATCCTTTTGGTTTATAAAGATATCTTGGGCAATCTTGTTTCTTCCATTCTCTGAAAATGCTGCCCCCCCCGACTCGGTGTTGTTGAATTCTATCATTTATCGAATATATTTCTAATTCACTTATTATTTCATTTCTTATGTGGTCCAATTTTGTGATGGACTCCTGTCAAATTTTATTCTTAGAGTTTCATTTTTCAAATTATTTCCTACCATTTACAATGGTTTTTACAATGTTTTTTTTTTCCGACGATCATTTCATTATATTTTTTCCATAATATTTAACTATATACGTAGCAGGAAGACATGGAAGCCATATTGATTTTAAATAATATTCTATGCAACAACAAAGACATGTTCTAGTGCAGCCAACGTAGAGTACATACTAATTACTGTAAACATACACTTCAGAATTTCAGAACTTACGATTTATTTTTGGGAATAGCCTTCTTTTACAGATAAGAATGCTAAATTGCGTTAGGTTAGCTTTTAGGTTAGTCTTTTACAGGTTAGAGTACTTAAATTGCGTTAGGTTATCTTTTAGGTTCGTTAGATATAATGTATATGTTGGCTGCATCCTTTAATTCCATAGTGTAAACCACTTCGCGTTTGTTGGTGCATGCGCATGGTGTATGATTGAAACTTAAGAAAAAATTTTCGCGTCACGTGTTGTAAAGTATTTCCAAATATTTAATTTATATACTGGGTTTTAAATGTTTAAAAACCTCTCTGTGCCTTTCCACATCCACTCCATGTCATCTAGTCCTCTTGTTCTCATTCCAGTTCTTATTTCTTGCATCCACGAGACCTTCCTTTCTTTCTTCTTCCAAGTGGATACCATTGCAATGTTTTTCTGGGTAATGTTCTTCTTGCATTCGTCACACATGCACATACCAATTTGATTGCTTATTATTTTTCGAAAGTATGACTTATATACTTTACTTTTGAATGTTTAATATTCATTTTTGCACGATAGTGCGTTTTGTCGTACTTACAGCAATGGCGACCACGATTGAAAGTTCAAACTTCCTACATTTCGGGATTGCCAACCTAAATAACTATACTGTAATATTACATTTACACCCACGTGCGGGAAGTAAAACCACTGCCCTCTATGTAGGCTATACTACGTACACTACAATATATATATATATATATATATATATATATATATATATATAAAGTAAAGTAAAGTAAAGTAAAGTGATCTCACAAGAGACCCGGAGGCCCTTGGGGTAGTAGGAGGTTAACCCTTAAATTGGCAAAACAGAAATTTTCTTCTGTTAGATATTTGAATGTGGCGGACCGCAGTGAAAACGGAATCTTGTGTAACTGTTATTATTAGGCATATTGTATAATTAGACATACATTTAAGTGGTTTATTTTTGTTCGTTTTCTTTTGATTTATTTAAAATATTAAATGAACTTAACCAACTGATGTATCTAAAAGGATACATTACGAAATTAAGGGTTAAGGCTCCCACTTTTTCTAGACAATCGGCACTTTATGTCAGCCGGGTTGTCAGCCCTGCGTGACGGCCGCCTTTACCCCAGAACAAGCGTCTGGTACTCATTTCCGTTAGAGGCTGAGTCGACCCCAGGGCCATAGTGCCGCCAGAGGGTTTGGGTCAGTTTAAAAATCCTGACCCCAACGGGACTTGAACCCTCGACCCTCCGGCTTGTAGCTAAGTGCCTTAACCACTACGCTACGGCGTGCCCCATATATAAATATCCAAAAAGTAGTGTTAATATACATTATACGAAATAAATCACTGCATTTTAAATGAATTGAACTTTATTTGAAACAATATAAAACAATAAATACGTACTTGCGGTCATTTTATCAATAATTAATCTCACGACCTCCTGTTATTTTATCACTAAATGGTCTCAAGGCCTCCTGTACTTTCAACTAATAAACATTGCCTACAGTGTTAACGTTAGTCAATTGTTTATAACGAACGCAAATATTTCCAACAAATATGTTATTATTTTACTATTATTTATTATTTTGAAAACACATAGCGCAAAAAATGTACAGCACACGTTTGTAAAGTGTTTTACAGAATCGAGGAAATTAAAAACCGCTATCGCTCGGTTTTTTTTAATTTTCCTCGATTCTGTAAAAACCACTTCCCAACCTTGCACCGTAATATACTATTTTTCTCGTATAACTTTATTTCTTAATAAATAGTTATATTTTATATCCATACGTATAGTTTTAGTATTATTAATGCTACGTGGTATTTTGTCAAGTGGTTATGTTCCTTGTCTCTAGTCCCAAGGGTCGCGGGATCAAACTCGGCCGGGATCGATAGATATTTAGGATGGAAAACTCCAAGGTAATAAATGATTTTGTAATAGAACAAGTAATGGATTTTAATTGTTTACTAGTTTTCCTAGAAAGCCAGAGGGAAAACGCCCAGTTGGTAGACCAAGAATGAGGTGGGAGAATAACATTAACTATGATTTGAGGGGAGTAGATTATACAGGGAATGATTGGAAAACATTAGCTCAGGATAGGGATGTGTGGAGAGCTTATGTCCGCGCGGCCATGAACCTACGGGTTCGATGGTGCCAGTGAGTAAGAGTAAGTAGGAGTACTAGTTTTCCTAGGCAATGATCGGACAAGAGATATTAATAGAAAGCTTAATATGTTTCAACATATTTGCGGTAAAATTAGAAGAATTAGCAAAGGAAGTTCTTAAAGAAACACTCCCTAAAGTTTTACAAAGTTTAGCTATTCCTATTCTGTTGTATGGCTCGGAATGTTGGACTCTCGCCAAGAGTTTAATAAAAAGACTGGAAGCAGCCGAGATGAAATTCCTACGATATGTGACAGGACAAACTTTTTAGGACAAACGGAGGAGTGAATATATTCGTGAGTAATTACAAATAACTAGTGTGATAACAAAAATAGAAGAATATAGAAATAAATGGTTTGAACATGTTAGTAGAATGAGTGAAGAGAGGATACCTTGTAAGATGTTAAATTACAATCCACAAGAATATAGAAGTCGTGGGCGACCATTTAAAAAGATGGAGCGAGCAACTATAATATGGAGCCGGGACAGATCAGAAATAGTCTAAACCATGACGATAGATGGTGATGATGATGTTGATGATGAAATTCCAAGGGACAAGTCCTACAGGAGGGACTTTAAACCATGGGTTTTAACTCTGAAGATTTTCGGGCTCATAAAAGAACCTCAAACTTAAATTAGAGTCTATGAGCAAAATTTAATCGACTTCTCCATCCAGGTAATACCTTAGAAGTCTAATAGATGTCTAATTGAGGCAGTGTTCTGACCATATGTTACTCACTGACATCTATAGAGAAATAAACGTAACTTCATTAGCTCGGACAAAAAAAAAATCCTTAGAATAGCATCCATGTCTCCATGAGGAACGTATATACATAGATACATCCATAGTAATTCTGCCCGAGGGCAGGTCTTTCACTGCAATCATAGCATTTTCATGCTTTGCTTTGCAGCTTTACTAGGGAATTATAGGTGTGGTAGCTTCCCGTTGATTTCCACACCGGTGAAGGATGATGATAATATGGTGATGATGGCCGGATGATTTTCGGGGACCGTTGGGCCCTAAGCTTCCTGACATTTGTCTTACAGATGAGGAAAAATCCCGAAAAAAACCTCACCCAGGAGCCTGTCCCGACCGGGAATCGAACCCTGGCCCGCTCGTGACAAGGCAGCACGCTACCTCGAGACCACAGCGGTTGTCTATATACATACACATATATGAGATTTTATTAAATTCAGATAAATATAGTAAAAAGTGTAAAGTGTTCCCACTACAGGCCTCGAGAGGCCCTTGGGGTAGTAGGATGTTAAGGCTCCCACGTTTTCTAGACAATCGGCACTTGATGTCAGCCGGGTTGTCAGCCCTGCGTGACGGCCGCCTTTACCCCCAGAACAAGCATCTGGTACTCATTTCAGTTAGAGGCTGAGTCGACCCCGAGTACATTTTTCATACTGGGGTTAGAGTGAAAATTCATCCATCAGTAATATTAAATATTGTTTCCTTAATAAGTTGATTCCAGCTATTTAAATTCAATTTTACGAATATGGGTAGGATTTTTTTTAATATTAGGGTTTAGGTCTTCTGGTTAACACTTTTATTCAAGGGAATTAATCTTGATTAAAACAATATTTTTTTTTTTTGCAATATGCACAAAAAATAAATAATAGTTTTAAAAAACTAAAACAGCACGCTTTATTAGAAAACCGAACTCAAAAATGAAAAATAATTTTAATTTCCAACACGCTTGGGATAAATTTAAAGTGGTCAACAAAAAATCTTCTTCAACACATATAGAATAAAACTAGAATTTTCAACAAAAAGAAAATAATTTTACCATCAAAAGCGTGGGGTGCTCTATATCAATTAATATATTTGATAATAATCAGATATTGGTAAAAGTAAAGTCTCTAAGAAGAACATGTAAAAATCATAAAAGGCACCCCACGCTTTTGATGGTAAAATTATTTTCTTTTTGTTGAAAATTCTAGTTTTATTCTATATGTGTTGGAGAAGATTTTTTTGTTGACCACTTTAAATTTATCCCAAGCGTGTTGGAAATTAAAATTATTTTTCATTTTTGAGTTCGGTTTTCTAATAAAGCGTGCTGTTTTAGTTTTTTAAAACTATTATTTATTTTTTATTTTTTAGTTTTAATATTTTACAGAATAAAATAAGAATGTAAATATATTTAAATTCCATACTACTGTAGTATGAGCTAAAATTATTACTCTTCTAAAAAAAAATCCTCCCCAGCCGGATTCGAACCTGAGACCTATAGATTACTGAAACTATATACCACTAGTTCGCCGCTCTACCAACTGAGCTCTGACAACGATTGACTAAAAAGTCGACAAGTTCGTAACCTATTATACCAGTTTTAATGTTTTTGATTTTCTGATGGTTCTGGCCAGAAATTTAGAAATAAAATATGAAATTATTATAGTGTCACGGGTCCTTTACAAGTATACAAAGTTGCAAGTCGATCCAGTGCTTCTAAGTGGGTGAAAATCGTGTTCAAAGATTTCGTTACATAAAATACAAAAACACTTTTTTTTATTTTATGATGATTCTGGCCAGGATTTTAGAAAATAAATATGAAATTATTGTATTGTCACGGGTTCTTTACAAGTATACAAAGTTTCAAGTCGGTCCAATGTCTCTAAGTGGGTGAAAATCGGGTTCAAAAATTCCGTTACATAAAAACAAAAACACTTTTTTTGATTTTCTGATGATTCTGGCCAGGATTTTAGAAAATGAATATGAAATTATTGTATTGTCACGGGTCCTTTACAAGTATACAAAGTTTCAAGTCTAGCCTATGTTTCTAAGTGGGTGAAAATCGGTTTCAAAAATTCCGTTACATAAATACAAAAACACTTTTTTTTATTTTCTGATGATTCTGGCCAGGATTTTAGAAAATAAATATGAAATTATTGTATTGTCACGGGTCCTTTACAAGTATACAAAATTTCAAGTCGATCCAATTATTTTAAGTGGGTGAAAAACGCGATGAAAGATTCAGTTACATAGATAGATAGATAGATAGATAGATAGATAGATAGATAGATAGATAGATAGATAGATAGATAGATAGATACAGGTCAAGCTAATATAAAGCGTGTAATAATTTAATTTTGTATTTTCCACTAAAACCTTACTACAAAGCTTTTTGCTCCATTTCAGAGGAAAAAAGAAGAATAAATAACCCTTGTAATTTATTTGTTCTAAAAAAAGTGTACCGTAAATTTATGTGAATGAAATTTTTTTAGAGGACTGTTTTTTTTACTCTCCATTTAACCCGACCCTGGTATCAAAGAGCGTATAACTGTTCTAATTAGTTTCGAGTCCCCTAATTACTCATTATGAGGAGAATGTGGTAACGTAGCTCTGTAATTTCTAGTTTTGCCTTCAAACAAATGACTGTAACTAGTACCTCTTACTCTGCTATATTTAGTAGGTACAGTAGAATTAATTTTTACACCTGTGTAACAAGGCTCCTTTGATGCTAATGCCTTATTCACTCGAGTTCCTTCGTTGTAATTCGCCATAAACTTGGGACTTCTGTGGCATTACGTGATCAAGACCATTCTCCCACTTGTGCCCTCAATACAGAAGTTTCTAAATTATTCACACATATGTTTCATATTTATTCAATATTCAGTTTTTTACACGCTTTGTATTAGCTTGACCTGTATACATCTATCTATCTATGTAACGGAATATTTCAACGCGATTTTCACCCACTTAAAATCATTGCATGGACTTGAAACTTTGTATACATGTATAGGACCCGTGACAATACAATAATTTCATATTTATTTTCTTTCTAAAATCCTGGCCAGAATCATCAGAAAATTAAAAAAAGTGTCTTTGTATTTATGTAACGGAATCTTTGAACACGATTTTCACCCACTTAGAAACATTGGATCGACTTGAAACTTTGTATACTTGTAAAGGACCCGTGACACTACATTAATTTCATATTTTGTTTCTAAAATCCTGGCCAGAATCATCAGAAAATCAAAAAAAATTACAACTGGTATAATAGGAAAGGACTTGTTGATTTTTTAGTCAATCGTTGTAAGAGCTCAGTTGGTAGAGTGGTGAGCTAGTGGTATATAATTTCAGTAATCCATAGGTCGCTGGTTCAAATCCGGCTGGGGAGGATTTTTTTTAGAAGAGTGATACTTTTAGCTCATACTACAATAGTATCGAATTTAAAGATATTTACATTTTTATCTTATTCTGTAAAATATTAAAACTAAAAAATAAAAAATAAATAATAGTTTTAAAAGACTAAAACAGCACGCTTTATTAGAAAACTGAACTCAAAAATTAAAAATAATTTTAATTTCCAACACGCTTGAGATACATTTAAAGTGGTCAACAAAAAAATCATCTCCAACACATATAGAATAAAACTAGAGTTATCAACAAAAAGAAAATAATTTTACCATCAAAAGCGTGGGGTGCTCTATATCAATTAATATATTTGACAATAAACAGATATTGGTAAAAGTAAAGTCTCTAAGTAGAAGACGATGTAAAAACCAAAAAACCACCTCACGCTTTTGATGGTAAAATTATTTTTTTTGTAGATAACTCTAGTTTTATTCTAGATGTGTTTGAGATGATTTGTTTGTTGACCACTTTAATTTTATCCCAAGCGTGTTTGAAATTAAAATTATTTTTCATTTTTTAGTTAGGTTTTCTAATAAAGCGTGCTGTTTTAGATTTTTTAAATTTTATTTATTTTTTAGTTTGGTTTTCTAATAAAGCGTGTTGATTTAGTTTTTCAAAATTATTATTTATTTTTTATATTTTTAGTTTGATTGTCATAAACCGGAATTCCATGAAAATTTAATTGCTTAATAATCTTCTAAAAAATCCTCCCGGCCAGATTTGAACCAACCACCTATGGATTACTGAAATTATATACAACTACAGTCCACCGCTCTACCAACTGAGCTGTTACAACGATTGACTAAAAAGTCGATAAGTCCGCAACCTATTATACCGGTTTTTAATTTTTTTATATTCTGATGATTCTGGCCAGGATTTTAGAAAAAAATTATGAAATTATTGTATTGTCATTGGTCCTTTACAAGTATACAAAGTTTCAAGTCCATCCAATGTTTTTAAGTGGGTGAAAATCGTGTTAAAAGATTCCGTTACATAGATAGATGGACAAATACATGTCAAGCTAATATAAAGCGTGTAAAAAGATAACTGAATATTGAATAAATATGAACTATGAAGTATATGTGTAATTTGGAAACTTCTAGATTGAGGACACACAGATGAGAGAATTTCAATTTTTACCGAGTTTCATTTCATATTAAAATATGAAACATATATTTGTATTTCCTAAGCTTTTCTCTTAAGGATTTTGTCCTTAACTGTCTTCAACTTAAGCTCTCAGCAACTTCCATTAATAGAACAAATAATAGTTTTAAAAAACTAAAACAACACGCTTTATTAGAAAACCTAACTAAAAAATGAAAAATAATTTTAATTTCAAACACGCTTGGGATAAAATTAAAGTGGTCAACAAATAAATCATCTCAAACACATCTAGAATAAAACTAGAGTTATCTACAAGAAAAAATAATTTTACCATCAAAAGCGTGAGGTGGTTTTTATGGTTTTTACATCGTCTTCTACTTAGAGACTTTACTTTTACCAAATATCTGTTTATTGTCAAATATATTAATTTATATAGAGCACCCCACGCTTTTGATGGTAAAATTATTTTTTTGTAGGTAACTCTAGTTTTATTCTAGATGTGTTGGAGATGAATTTTTTGTTGACCACTTTAATTTTATCCCAAGCGTGTGGAAATTAAAATTATTTTTCATTTTTCAGTTCGGTTTTCTAATAAAGCGTGTTGTTTTAGTTTTTTAAACTATTATTTATTTCTATTAATATAAGTTCAAGACAGTCAAGGACAAAATCCGTAAGAGAAAAGGTTAGGAAATATAAAGCGATATTTTATATTTTAATATGAAATGTAACTGAGTAAAATGCTGCTGTTGTATAATGTGCTGCATCTAACGCTGAAGTAGTCTTGCTCTCCAATACTTTGAGGTCTTAGAATCTTCATATAACTCAGTAAAAATTGAAATTAGATTTTATGATCATGCACCGAATTGCTAGATATATCATCAGAGGAATGAAGATAATTTAAAGGAACTCAACATGCAACCTTTAGAAGAAGAAGAAAAGACATCTACATACAGAGACAGATGGCTGCAACATGTATCTCGAATGTCATCAACTAGGATCTCTAATGCAGTTCTTCGGTATCGCCCACGGAGACCACGACCACTTGGACGTCCACAAAAATGACTTTTTAGACCCTGTCTAGTTGAGACCGAAACATGCCAAGATAGGCCTAATTCATGAATGATGTATTATTTTATGATCTCGAAGGTTCAGAAAGAATCCATATTAGTATCTTGTTATCCACTGATCTAAAACAAACGAATGTGATATGTAATGAAAGTAAAAAAACAAATGCTTGAAAAGTATGACATTCGATTAATATCCCCATCGAGTATTAATCTCTATCCGGCTTTGACTGATTTGGTCGTTCAGCATTATTTGTTTCTTCTACTATGTGGGAAGCTGGCCCACAGCATTAACCCTCAACCTGGAGGACCAGGAAAATTTCTGTCTGGGTTTTCCTCCCATAGCCTTCGAAGATCCCTCCTCACGTAAGGCAGCGTTTCTCTATTTCGCTTAGAGATATAATCGGCCAGCATATTAGGATTCCATTTGCCTTGGTATCTCTTTTCCATAACTGAAATCTCCTGAGTTAGCTCATTTGGTTTTATTTTACAATGGACAAATGGACGAAAAAACGTTTATTAAAAAATAATTGTTTAAATCCATTAATTGAAATTGAAATAAAAAAACTGTGGGCGATGGAGAAATTCCGAATACATATTTGAAAACAGAATAAAAAAACTGAATTAAGTACAACTATTAGTACTCATGAGGCAAAAATCATGTTGACCAGTGTAATCAGGGATGGAAATATGGATATGATTGCAGATTCCAGGAGTGTTATTAAATAATGGAAAATTACTTTAATCGACTAGGCCTATCAAATGTACATCCAGAACACGATATTGAGAAATATTAATTACGTACAATAGAAATATGAGTCACTGAGATGAGCACGTTAAAGTTTGAAATGACGATAGAAAAAGTAAAACTGTATAAATCACCAGTTTCATGTTAAATCCCAGTGTTTACCTACAAAGTATTGTAATGTAACGAAATGTAGTGTTTATGCTAGGGCGGATGTCCCAATCATGCTATTATTTTCTCCAACTGGAAATGAGGAAGATAATTAGGGATCCAGCGACTCTTTTAATGTTCTGAATGGAGAGAAGCGATTAAAATGCAAGCCAATGTATGGGCGCGGCGCGGCGGTGCGTTCTTTGCAGGGCAGATCTAGGGACGATACCCTCTGTAGACGTTGTCGCAGAAAGCACGAAACCCTTGCACACGTCCTTGGAGCTTGTCCGTTTGGAGAATCACTGAGAAACATTCGGCACCACACTATTCGAAACATGATGGCAAAAGCTTTGCCGATTATGGATACACAGTTTATGAGGAAGTTCATGGTGTGGTCACCAATGGAAGTAACTGACGAATAGATATTATTGCATTTAGACCATCTTCTAAAATTGATATGATATTAGATCCCACAATCCGTTTTGAGACTCATAGTGGCCAACCTGAGGAAGTTGACTGTGAAAAAAAGCTATACATGTGCCAACAATTGACTATTACAAAGATAAATACCAATTAGATAGTATAACTGTCACAGGATTGATGATCGGGGCAAGAGGTAGGCCTAACTATACCAGGATTCTTAGCTAAATTTTGGAATTCCTTAGATTTGGACAGGGTGTATCTTTCTAAAATTGCCATCGCTGTCAATAGAGGATCAATTTCAATTTTAAGAAACCATCTTTACAAATTTCCACTTTATAGTATATATATACTGAAAAACGGACTGCAGTTGCAGAAGAAACCCATTTGACAATGATAGATTTAGAGAAAGCTTATGACTCAATTCCGAGGAACAAATTGTGGGAAGTATTGGATAAATACAATATTGATAGAAACGTAATAGAAATTATTAAACAAATCTATAAAGATAACTCCGGTTATGTTAAAATTGGAAATATAATGTCTAATCCTATAAAAACCACAAAGGGATTGAAACAAGGGTGCAGTCTATCACCAATTTTATTTAATATTTATGTAGAATTTATATTAATGAAATGGAAACAAAGCTGCAAAGGTATGGGGATCCCAATAGGCTACAGATTTTTGCTGACATTACAATTTCCGATGATCAACTGGTTTTAGCGCAAGACAAATTTGATATGGAATTCATGATAAAAAAGTTGAAAAACACATATGAATCATGGGGTCCCACAGTAAATTTACAAAAAAACAGAATATCTGGCAATAAATAGCAATGAAAGAGAAAATTTAATATTGGAAGAAGGAATCCAAATAAAGCAAGTGAAACAAAGTAAATATTTGGGAATAATTATGGATAATATTGAAGGTATAGGCAAAGAGAACATAAAACATATAATTGAATTGAGTAGCAAAATAGTATCATCGTTAAATTTCGTATGGTGGGATAAGCATATTTGGAAAGACACAAAAAAATATATTGGTAAAACATTGGTGGAATCTGTTGCAATGTATGGAAGTGAGGTATGGACAATCAATAAGTACTACAAGAATATACTAATAGCTCTAGAAATGGATTATTTACGCAGAAGTGCCAGAAAGTCTAAATTAGAACATGTCACAAATAAGAAAATTAGAAACATAATGGAAGCAGAAGAAAGCATAATTGAAAGAATTGAGGAGAAGGAATTAAAGTGGTTAGGACATGTTTTAAGAATGGAAGATGAGAGATGGCCGAAGCAACTATATGAATGGCATCCAAGCAGAAAGTAGAAAAGAGGGAGACCAAAGTTAACATGGAAGGAAAACATGAAGACAGCAATGCAAGCTAGAGGGCTAAGCATCGAAGATGCCCAAGACCGAAGATAGATAGAGATAGTATGTATACTCCAATTACAATTTGAAATTTTTTAATGTATTTACAAAATGTATTTCATCAATTTCGAAAATTAATTGCCTGTATCACTTTGTCCTTGAGGCAATCCTCTAATGAGGAAAGTTGTATATAATAAAATATTAGCCCTCATTTCGCAGTTGAGGTACAGTGGTTCAATATTTGCTTAAACCAGAGTTGCTGCTGATATATATATATATATAGCCTATATATAAAGTGATAAGGTAAAGTGATCCCACTACAGGCCTCAGGAGGCCCTTGGGGTAGTAGGAGGTTAAGGCTCCCACTTTTTCTTGACAATCGGTACTTGATGTCAGCCGGGTTGTCAGCCCTGCGTGACGGCCGCCTTTACCCCAGAACAAGCGTCTGGTACTCATTTCAGTTAGAGGCTGAGTCGACCCCAGGACCATAGTGCCGCCAGAAGGTTTGGGTCAGTTTAAAAATCCTGACCCCACCGGGACTCGAACCCTCGACCTTCCGGCTTGTAGCGCAGTGCCTTAACCACTACGCTACGGCGTGCCCATATATATATATATATATATATATATATATATATATATATATGTGTGTGTGTGTGTGTGTGTGTGCGTGCGTGCGTATTTAGAGGAAACAGAATTGATAAGAAAATGTAAGTTTCGAAAGATTGCACTACAATTTTAAATTTCACCGCGGTTTGACTCCATTCACAGACGTCAGAGCTGAAGAGGCAATAAACGCGATAAGTATTGGAGTAAGCTACCTCATCAAATTAATTTGGAATATTCCGCCATTGTTCTGCTACATTACGGGTTAAATTGTATGTAAAAGTACAGTTTTAAATTACAAACTTGTTATACTACACTTTCTGCAATATTAAGTTTCTTAAGTTACTTGGTAATTAAATTATAAATTTTAATATGCACATTTTGCGTACAAACTTGTACTAAAACTTTAATTTGAGTGTGTGTTAAGCTTCTAGTTTGAAAAGTTTTCCATTTCCCACATCATGACATTAAATTTTCCACACAATTTCTTTCATTATATATTTTTTTCTCTCAAGAAAAGGAGCATACTGCTGTGATATTGGAGTAACGTCATTTGCCTCAGACGTTCGATCCTGG
This sequence comes from Diploptera punctata, assembly GCA_030220185.1. Taxonomy (NCBI): domain Eukaryota; kingdom Metazoa; phylum Arthropoda; class Insecta; order Blattodea; family Blaberidae; genus Diploptera; species Diploptera punctata. The sequence goes on along the minus strand of JASPKZ010009837.1, from coordinate 284,803 downwards.
TCGGGTCAAAATTAATGGGTGAAAGCTCTTACGAGTTTGTTTCTCATCTCTAAGACAAATTCCAGAAAACTTTATGGCCCGAGTACGGTAGTCCCCAAGCACCAAACTGGCCATCATAATCACCATCGTATTTGCCTTATTTAGTATGAATATATGAATAAACTGTGTTTTGTTTTAAATGTTCGTGTTATCTCGGAGGTGGTCTTGGCATTGAACTGATCACTTACCCGATGAACCCCTCCATGTAAAAAACAAAGTATGTATGTGATCAAGAGTTCAAATAAAAAATCTCCTGTCAGGTTGTGTCCCATTAAGGGCAAAGAGGTGTGGAGGATGTAAAGGTAACTACGAAGAGAGAGTTAAAACAAGAAAAAGAAAGATAGAAAAGGAAATGAATTGATTTATCTATTGTGTCTGCCTATAATATTACCGAAAGTATTCTGAAAATAATATTTTGACATTTGGAGAAGAGTTGACATAGTTTGCGTCAAAATAAAACAAAATGGATCCTGTAAAAATTAATATCTTCTGACAGTTACAGAGGCCAACATATGTATATCCATCCATCCATCCAATGGCTGATTGGCTCAAATTCGAGCTTTGGCCTGCCTTAACTTCTGTCTCCAATCATTTCTATTTTGCGCAGCAAGCCTCCAGTTACGACACTTAAGTAGGTTTGCAGCATCTTCCTTAATACCATACTCCCATCGTTTTTTTTTTTCGGTCTTCCAACCCCTCTATTCCCCATAAAACTTGCTGTAAGCACCTTTTTGGTACTAGGTCTGTTGAGAGTCTTTGTACATGGTCAGCCCATTCTAATTTCTTTAACTTAATAAAATTGACAAGGTCACGTTCATTGTATTTGTGATATAGTTCTTTGTTGTATCGTATTCTCCACTGAGCATTAATATGTAACGTATGTATATATGCAGCTATAAGTAACAAAAAAGAATGTGATGTATTTGATGCGATTTTCATTCATTACAATGCATTTTCTGCCTTATGACTGAACAAATTGTCATCCTTTTACATTTTTTACTGATTTACTGAATGGTTTTGAAGGCCCGTTTTTACAATGACAGAGAATACATAGTCGCCTACATACACTATATATTTGCCTTTGAACAAAAATTATTGCCAAGAACATGGGCAGACTTCTCCGACCAATCCACAGTTAATATAACAGTATTTCTCATGACTGAGAAAATATTGATTTTAGGACTTTTTCTAGTTTATTTGAATATGATTTCCTATTAGAACTTTTCATCAAAATCTTTGAACAGGATGATAGGAATATACTGAAAAACGTACTGATTGGGAAAACTTGTACATTATTTTCCCACAGTTTAAAAAGTTAGACTTATACGAATGTGTCTAAATGGCACAAAGAGTAGGGTGCGTGTAGGCAAACAGATTTCGGACACTTTTGAAATCCAGAATGGGTTGAAGCATGGAGATGCACTATCTCCTCTACTATTTAATTTTGTACTAGAGCATGCCATTAAATCTTTGGAGAATGAGGAAGGCTTACAACTCAATGGTACTAATAAGCTGTTAGTTTATGCTGATGATGTAGTATTGTTGGCCGATAGCGAGGAGATACTAAAGGACAACACGCACACACTATTGAGTAACTCTAAGAAATTAGGACTGGAAGTAAATATCAATAAAACTAAATATATGGTCACACGTAGAAATACATTATATAATGGAAATGGACAGCTAATGACAAATGAGGGAAATTTTGAGGAAGTGGCTGAATTCAAATACCTAGGAACAATAATCACAAATAGGAATGAGATGCACAAAGAAATTAAACATAGGCTCAATTCTGGAAATGCCTGCTATTATCCATTGCAGAGACTCTTGATGTCCCAACTCCTTTCAAAAAACGTTAAACTGAAAATATATAAAACTAGTATTCTACCAGTTATATTATATGGGTGTGAAACATGGACTCTTACTTTAAGAGAGGAAAGGAGATTACAAGTATTTGAGAATAAAGTACTTAGGAAGATTTTTGGACCGACGAGAGATGAACAGACGGGTGAATGGAGAAGACTACATAACAATGAACTACATGGTCTTTATAGGAAGCCAGATATAATAAGAACAGTTAAGTCTCGTAGACTGCGATGGGCAGGACATGTTGCACGTATGGGCAATGAAAGACTTGCATGGAAGCTTCTTGTAGGAAAGCCAGAGGGAAAACGCCCAGTTGGTAGACCAAGAGTGAGGTGGGAGAGTGACATTGACTATGATTTGAGGGAAGTAGATTATACATGGAATGATTGGAAAGCATTAGCTCAGGATAGGGATGTATGGGGAGCTTATGTCCGTGCGGCCATGAACCTACGGGTTCGATAGTGCCAGTGAGCAAGTAAGTAAGTTAAACTGGATAATTTAATATGTAGGCATGATATTGAATATTTATAGCAAGCGTTTATACCAGCGATTATAAAATCCAATCTCTATAATATGTATAAGTAGGGCCTATTAGAACAAATCATTTGATCTTTATTACGTGTATACCATATTATTTTATCATGTAACTATGGACATTTCAAAACTTGATCTTAGGTATAAGACCAACGCCATCATTTCTGCATGTTGAGATGTACTTTATTTTTGTTGATGTTGGATAGGCCTATCAATAGCAGTAATTAATATCTCATACTTTTCCGGGCCGTAAAAATCTTGAGTATGCATTTCTTCGGAAGGATAGTAGTGCCGCTAATCTACGTAAATTAATATTAGATATGAAATAATAGCATCTGAGCAAAATTTGATGTCCTTTTTGGCGCTCAGCTTTAAATCGCGACGCTAATGGCTTGGATGTTAAAGGGTGGCGTTGGTAATTATAAAGAATCCATCGCACCATGTATGCCATGATTCTATAGTTAAAATAAGGTTAGACATTCGTTAATTAGTGATATAATTAATGACGCTCTCTAAAAACTCAGGTCATTAGCGTCATAATTCATATCTGGGAGTGAAAGAACCGGGAGATTTTGGTCAGAGGCCTCTTATTTCAAGTTTACTTGCTGTAAATTTACGACATGGGACCCACACATTTATCCACTCCCTTAACCCATTCGCTTCAGGTTTAAATACTCAGTGCGTTTCCCCAGAAACCAGTTTTAAGATATCGCAAATTGTATTGTCTATTTTCAGAAATTCAAAACGAACAAAATATAACGGTACTTGAGATCACAATTTGGGTGAAAACCAAAACATATTCCTCTACTATTTATATATCGCTCATTTGCTGTAACAACGTCATAACTTGAAAATCACGATTTTTCAGGAGAAGCATTTGAAGTTTTAAATATTGTCATTCCAAGTCTCCTTGTGATATTAACTAAAATGTCATGATTTTTTTAGTTATGACGTTGTTGCAACAAATGAGTGATATGTTAACAAAAGATAACCAGCCAAGGGATGTATAAAATATTGCAAAATATATAACAACAGAGTTAAGCGAGTATACCTCGTCTTCTGAGTTGAAGGCAATTTAACAGCCGGCGGGTCTACCTCGTCTTCTGAGGCGAATGGGTTAAAACCCCGAATTTCAAAACCAGATGTGAATATGGCAACCACTAGTTCACCAGGACTGACCTAGGCATACGTGCTAACTTTTTAAGTTTAGGCTTAATGCTAAATATTCTTAGAATCCAATTAATTACCTTAAAACCATGAATAGATAGACATACTTTTCAAGAGTTCATCAAAATCCAACTACAATCGATGAAACTGGAGTTTAACCTATTGTAATGTCTCATTAAAAAAGTACTCTCAAATTCTAAAAACTACTGTATTTATGTTGTTGTTGTCTAATGTGCTGCATCTAACACTTGCTCTCCAATGATTTGAGGTCTTAGAATCTTCATGTTTGACAGCGATACAATTGTTAAGATGACCTTCGTCCATTTCTTCATCAGGGCGATTGCATAAAATGCATTTCAGTGAAGGCAGAACATTGATTTTGTGAAGATGTTTTACCAGATAGTCGTGGCCCGTTGTCATTCTAAAATGTGCTACTTCTGTTTTTCTTGGTATGTTCGGTATATCAATATGTTTTATTAGGCATTCCCATTTTGTGTTTCTGGCCACTGTTTGAAATCTATTGTCATTCATAATTTTGGATTTTAACTTTATGTGGCGATTCACTGAGGAGTAAGGTGTTGGTTTAGATCTAGGCATTTGTTCAATGCGAGATCCTTTTTTGGCGAGGAGATCGGCTGTTTCATTTCCAGCAATCTCGCTACTGTATTTATAGAATTATATGTTTCTTTTTCGGAACCTAATGATCTACTCGTCTTCCCCCTAGAATGAGATAAATAGGCCTATATGAGTGCCCTTGCGATCGCATGGTCGATGAGTCTTATATATTGTCCTTTTGATACTTCAGAAATGTTTTATTGCTTCTTCTTCTTCCTTTCCAGGATTAGGTCAGTGCGACCTGTTCCGGTCTCAAGTCCATCGTTTCCTTGGCCGTCCCAAAAATCTTGTTCCATGTGCTCGAGGTAGACAGAGCTCTGTAGCCTTGTAAGGTAGTCTGTCTAGGAGAAAGACAACTCCGAAATTAAACTCTGGTCCTCCAGGTTGGAGGTTTTGCGGTTGGGCTGGTAACCCACCCAAGTAAAAAAAACTATCACTCAGAAGTCTCAAGTGTTTTATTGCTACTTTTTAAATACTGTACTCATGGGTGCCGCCAGGATTACTTTCAGGGAGGAGCATCTGCATCTACACGCTATTAACTAATAAAATATAATTATACAATTATGTTATGTCAATTAAGTTAATATCAAATTCGCGTGACTTAATAAAACAAATATTTTCATTTTTTTCTTGTGTATTTTCTTTCTTGACAGAGGAGTGCAAGTGCACACCCTTGCACTCTCCTGCCGGCGTCTATGACTGTAATTAAGATAAAAGAGTTTGTCAGTTGTACAGTGCATGTCAGGTCGCGCAAATGGTGGATATCCGAGGCCCAGATAATATTCCCCATTTGGTTTACGTTTGGTGTTGTAGGAGTGAGAATGGGATTTATGGACATGAAGGACGAGGGACTGGAAGAAGAGAAGAAAGCATGATGATTGCGTATGATTTTAATCTTTCTTTTTTATTCTTCTTCTTTTAGAATCGACATCATAACCCAGAATGTATTTTAGCCTGTTTAACACTACTTCTTCATTCTGTTCTATTCGCTGTTTCCTTCTCCATAATTTATAATCCTCAAATCGTCCTCCACATAATACCAAATCATTAATTTTATTCTTTAGATGAATTATTTACTTCCTTAAAGGCAGTCAGGTATTCTTTGTTTAATAGTGAGTGGAGAACATATTTTTAACGACTCACCTCATATAATTTCAAATTTCTTTGATACCGGCGGTTTCAACAATATCTTGTCCCCCTTCAGCCATGGCTTCCACTGATGAAATTCCCTGGTTGTTGATTTCTCTAAGGACATCACCTCTTGTGCTGTCATCTTTCGTTGGGAGTATAAACTTTGCAATTAAGTTTTTATCCACCGGAATATCGAAGTTCATAGATTGATATTTAAAATATGTTCTCCACTCACTATTAATGATATAACCTCATGATGTTTACTTCCCAATATTAATTTAAATATAATTCTTTGTTTAGCCTACTATTTACATGTGCGAGCAGACAAAAATATTCATTTCCATATCAGAAATGAACCAGTAATGCCAATATGAAGTTATACCAAGATACTTCGTTATCATTCTATTCTAATGATTTTGTTACAGCACCTCCCGACTGTGAGCCAGGACAGCTGTCTTGTGGCCAATATGTATTCAACAAAACGTATTGTATACCACCCTACCACCGCTGTGACATGACAGTGGATTGTGTTGATGGAACAGATGAAGCAGAGTGCAGTAAGTATTTATAAAACTGTATAACTAATGAGTAGATTTCTATGATTAAAAATGTTGGAAATATACAAGCACTTGTTACTTAAAAATATAGTAATTATTAGGGCAAGGCATTTAATGACCTATAAATTGGTAAAAAATGCAAAATAAAAAATGTATTTATGACCTAAAAAATACAAAAAATGACCAGTAAAATAAAAAAATGACGAATAAGAAGTTAAGAATTATCAATAAAAATACTATTTATTAAATTAAGTACTCACTTGATTACTGAATTGCATAAAATTTAACTTAACATCAAAATATTAAAAGATAAGTATTAAAAAATACATATTAGAGTACCTTTTATTGCAAGAAAATCCATTTCAATTGCACAGTGCACTTTTACAACAATTTTGAATTGCAGTTAACAATCAGAATAGGGGTAGAAGCTAGCATAAGCTCTAAGAAATTGAATAATATTCCTAGAAGTGGGCAAGTTCATTATGCACATATTTTGAAAAAAATAGGGGTAGTAGTTAGCTAAACATCTACTTAATTCCAAGAAATTTTATTGACAAGGAAAAATACTGAATTATAATAAAATCTCAAATCAAATACAAATAACGTCACAGCCTTCCGGAAAAGTGTAAAAAATGCTCAAAATGACCTAAAAATTGCCAAAAAATGACCTATCCCTAGAAAAGTTAAGAAAATGCAAAAAAAAAATACCCTAAAGAATTGCTTTTATTTAATCTGTTTTTAATGTCATATATTTTCATATATTCAAGCAATGTTTCAACCTTCATAAGAAAAAGATGCAAAATCATTAATTGCCTTGCCCTAGTAATTATTTACTTGCCATCAACCAATGATTTTGCACAAATGAACAAGTTTCAAGTGTCACTAATAGCTGACCTCGGGTAGTAGTGTGAGGCAAGGTTCTTAAGTTTTTGCAAAAAGTATAAGGCAGATCACATTACCCTATCTAAACCGAGAAATCTGGATATAAATTGTAAACCCTAGTGATTATATATATGTTTAGAAGATATTATAGGCCTTGAATGTTTTGCACTCTTTAACTTTACTATCTAACCTCTCTTGGTTAACTCTTGTTTTTTTCGACTCTGACACTATTGGGGCATCCGAGGGCTAGGGAGTCTTTCCTTTCTTCCATTTCTTCTTTCCTTTATTTTCTTTTCTTCTCCAGAAAAGCCTGACTAGAGGCTATAAGATGGCAGCCCCATCACTGGTCTTGCCTTCCTTTGGCCAGCAACCAATTGAAGGGACTATTATTATGCTTTCAAGTCTTATACGAGAATTTCCCGGAAGGATCAAAACGCTGGAGGGAAAATTTTCTATAGGATCGTAACAGGCCTTGGCCTAATACTTGGAAGGAAGAAGAAGAAGAACTTTTATAAGAAAAAATACTATGAGGTTTAATGTAATATTTAAATTAAAATTCTGCTAAACTTTACAACCTGTGACATGACTTTTTCAATTCCTTCATAAACTCATGTCAAATTTTATTCTTAGGGTTTCATTTTTCAAATTATTTACAATGATTTTTACATGTTTTCTATCAATTTTTTCAATACATTTTTCCATATATGAAGACATGGCAGCCATATTGGTTTTAATGAATATTCTATGCAACAACAAAGACTTGTTCCAGTGCAGCCAATATAGAATACGTATTAATTAACTGTGCACATATGTTTCAGAATATCAAAACTTACTATTTATTTGAGCTTTGCATTCTTTCACAGGTTAGAGTACTTAAATTGCTTTAGGTTTGTTAAATATCGTGTATATGTTGGCTGCAATCCATGATTCCATGGTGTAAACCATTTTGCGTTTGTTGGCGCATCCGCATGGTGTATGACTGGAACATAGAAACAATTTTCGCGTCACATGTTGTAATGCATTTCTTAAAATTCTTTATACCTCACCTCATATCCAGTCTTCTAATTATACCGGTTTCAAAGCTTAGATGGCTTCATCTTCAGGATAATTAAAACCAACAAAAATGAAAAAAAAAATTTAAGAAGAAAACAAATTGGGAATTTATCAGATCACATGCAGAGATAGTGACAACATTAATGCAAATACATTAGTCTCTACTTAAATTACTTCCAATCACTGGTGAGCTGACTCACCGTGAGCAAGTGCAAAGATCGAATTAGCTACCCACTAACTGGTCATGCATGAAAGTCGTCGTTTTCGTAATATTGGCAAGAAATTACCCAGAATTCTCAGCGATAAAACCACTTCCGTTATTCTCGTCTGCTAGAGGAACGTATTCACGCTTGCGTCCCGCAAATAATACCGTATCCAACGACGTCTGCATCGCGCAATATTGCGCCGATTCTCCTGTTCTTCCAGTTGAATTCTTTGGTAGACTCTATCAAATTCCTCTTCTCCGCGTATACCGAAAACGTGATCGAAGTCTTCAAGGTCCGATATCTTGGATAAAGCAGCAAGGTACGCGGCAAGGTTTCAAACTACATCGGTTCCCTTCGGGATTCTCACGATTCGTTTCTCTCGTCAGGTAGCTTACGAATTTCAACAATTATTATTGCATGAACAGATTTCTGAGTAAGCAAAATCGTATTATGATACAACTTTCTCAGCAGAGAACGCCTTTTACGGTCTAATGCGTTCATAGATTCGACCCTCATGAAGAAATGATTGAAGATGAAGTCATGTAGGCTTTGAATCTGGTATATAGTCTTTTGGCTTAGATGGTAGCATTTGTGAAGCCTCAAGATCTAATCCCAGTGCCAGCCAAATCTGTCTGCAGTTTTATATGATTTTCCTGTGACCAAAGCAAATACTGGGTTTGAATTTCAAAATGATCTAGTTCACCATTAATTATCATTTCATAATTAATTAGTTTTAGGTCGGTATTCAAGAACCAAGCTCTCTAGGACATGTTGTCTCCATCTTCTGTAAGTTGAGGCTCTCTTCTTTGAATTGCTACCAGAAACTTTTTTTTAAATAAATATTTCTTAGCATATGAAGTAGAATAGAGTGAGCCAATTAGACTAGGTTCTGCATGACCCACACTAATTGCCCACGAAGAGACGGATTGAGAGTCGTTCTTCGCAGAAAGATTGGTTCTTGAATACCAGGCTTAATATCTCTTACATTTTTTTGTATAAGATACATAAACACAGAAATCAATAGAAATGCATTCAATAATTAGATTCACTATGACCAAATAATACTGATTAAAGTAACAGGCCTTGGCCTAATACTTGGAAGGAAGAAGAAGAAAAACAACAAAAAAAGTGGGGAAATATTTCAAAATAAAATTGAATAAAAATTCTTTCAATATTAAATGTCTAGTTTAATTAAAAATATTATTATCATCAATATTGTCATATTTAATTTGTGTTTACAATTAATTTTAATATGTTACAGCATATCGAAAGTGCCAAAATGATGATTTTAGATGTGGTCCAAACAATTCTGGACCGTGTTTACCCAAAGAAAAGAGATGTGATGGATATTATGATTGTCGGAATAAACGTGATGAAGAAGGTTGTCCAAAAGATCATGGCATATCATGTACATTAGACCAGTTTAGATGTTCAAACAAACAAAGATGTATAGATAATTTTGCAAAATGTAATCATCATAATGACTGTAATGATAATAGTGATGAAGAAAACTGCAGTAAGTACACATTCAATTTTAGCTTTTCATAAGTGCAAATGATGCTTTTTTTTGTATTTGTTACATTATGTAAGTTTCGAGAAAAATATGTTTAAAGTTTAAGTCAATCTTCACTATTTATTATAGCGCCAAACAAACAGTACTGGATATTATAAGTTATTTTCCTCGTTTGACAGTTATGCATCATCTATTTAAGAGCAGGAACATTTGGTGCTTAGCTGCATGATACAACATTTAGATTACTATTTATGAAGAATTGGTTTCATACCCATTTGTTGCAAAACACAGAATCTCTGATAGGACTGATGGCATTTTCATTTTCTTTAATAATAAGGCAGGGCACGCCGTAGCGTAGTGGCTAAGGCACTGAGCTACAAGCCGGAGGGTCCAGGGTTCAAGTCCCGTTGGGGTCAGGATTTTTAAACTGACCCAAACTCTCTGGCGGCACTATGGCCCTGGGGTCGACTCAGCCTCTAACGGAAATGAGTACCAGACGCTTGTTCTGGGGGTAAAGGCGGCCGTCACGCAGGGCTGACAACCCAGCTGACATAAAGTGCCGATTGTCTAGAAAAAGTGGGAGCCTTAACCTCCTACTACCCCAAGGGCCTCCGGGTCTGTTGTGGGATCACTTTACTTTACTTTACACTTTACTTTAATAATAAGGCTATATTTAAAGATTTGGTGCTAAAAGTGTGCATATATTTACTTCATGAGCCAGTGCAATAGATGGCATCAAAATCTCATTTTTTAAAATAAATCTTAGCAGGTTGATGGTTAAGATTATCCAATTATACAGTATTTCCGAAAATTAAATTTCCTTTAGAGCCTAAGTATTTATTTAATTATTCTACAAATCCAATGTAGACTAGGATGTGCTCAAATAAATTCAACCAGTATTTGGAAGTATCTAAATTTGTTATATAATTAAATTAATATGATAAAGAGACTGAAAATTGAATTTAAATTTATACTCCGAAAAGACTCTTGACTAAAAAACTATAAACATAAATATATGTGGCACTATATTGTCACTTATTAAAAGTTGCTCATTGGTGTGTTATTTTAATAAGAACACTGCTGATTTTAAGAATATTATTGTTTCTTCTTATGCAGTTGGCCTAGATTAAATTCCTGTTCAGTTTCTGATTAATGTTTTCCAGGGTTTTTCCTCGTTGTAAAGAATGTGCTAGGAAATTCAGGCCATAACTTCCTTGAAAAATCATTAATCAAATTCATGAGTAATTAACTTCAGATAATAGACCAATGTAATTCATAACAAATCATCAAAATTGCATCAAGAACTTCGTCAGTTAGCCTAAATATCTATCAGAAATTAAATGTCCAATCTAGAGATACAAGAAGCTCTAGGCAAGAGACAATATTATACTTAATAGACACAACATAGCAATAGCCACTATAGAAAAGTCTTGATAATGGGTGTTGGGCTGAAAGGTTAAAATTATAAAATTCTACCTGAGATCTCATTCAATCTCAACTAAAACTTTGGTTAAAAATACCTTTCATAACCATGCTGATAAAGACAGCACCAGAAGATGGAACATGTTTCCGAAATACCTTCAACAAAGTTTTTAACCAATGTTTTACTTGAGAATAACTAATATCTAAGGTACAATTTTATAATTTTAGTCTTTTATATAATAGTCCAAACATATTGTTATTTTATTGTAAGATGCATTGAAATTACTTAGAATTCAAGATGAATTTGTGGAATTTACTATTGAATTAGAAGAAAACAATAATGAAATCCTGTTTTTGGATCTGTATATAATTAGAAATGAACAACAAAAAATTGAATTCAATGTCCACAGAAAAGATAGCCATACAGATAATTACTTTACATCTTCAGATTTGAATCATATTGCACATAATATTTTCAGGGTTATAAAGACTAGGAGATTGAAATGGATTGGCTATCATCTTAAATGTGTGGCAGTAGAAATTATTTCAGAATTTTTATTGAGAAATGGAGTAAAACTATTCGGAAAACGTATAAATAGGTAGGAGGCTAATATTCAGATGGATTTTAGAGAACTGGATATTGGAGCTATAAAATGGATTCAGTTGACTGAGGATAAAGATCAGTGGAGAGCCTTTAGTGAATGCAGCATTGAACCTAAGGATTCCATAAGATTTGAAGTTAGTTAATTCGTTATAGATCCATATGTTCAACTTATCACAAATTTTAGCATTTTTCTTATGTTACAAATCAGATTCTATCCCCTAAAATAAAACTTTATAAATAAAATAAAAGTCTACGGATCCGTAATATATTTTTAGGTCAAATTTATTTTTCATGTTATAATGATTTGGATGCTTAAATTCAAATATGTGTTGGTATTATATAAGCACTTCCTTTACAGATTTTCCACCTTGTCACATGGGTCAATTTCGTTGTGCAAATGAACTTTGTATCCCAGCAAGTTTTCGTTGTGATGGCTACAGAGACTGTCAAGATGGAACTGATGAACAGAACTGCACAGCTATAGCATGCCCAGGAAATAAGTTTCTGTGCCCTCAAAGGGAAGTAGGCGAAACTCCACTATGCATCCCTCAATCATCTCTTTGTGATGGCAAGAAAGACTGTCCAGATTCTGCTGATGAAATATCTGCTTGCTGTAAGTATTTTCTTATGTTCTGGAAAATTATTGATGTAAGCTCTTAGATAAGCTCTCCACTGAACTGTTGGTATTTGAGTTTTATGTTATTTGTCTTTCAATTGTGTGATTATCCATCTGTAGATTGTCTTTAGGATCATATTTATGACAAATTAGTAAATTTCTGTGCCTTTTTACATACATTGAACTTAATCTTAATATATAAAAATTTTGTGTCACGTTGTTTGTCTGCGATGGAATCCTAAACTACTGAACCGATTTTAATAAAATTTTGCACACTGTATGCAGTTTGATCCAACTTGAGACTTAGGGTAGTTTATAACTAAATTTATAGTCACATTATTTTTTTATTGCAAAACAGATAGCAGTGTAATTATCTGTGAGTTCCGTACGATTCTAACAGATGGCGGTGTAAGGTAATTTGGTAAGGTAAATGGTTTATTATTTAACAAAGAGAGATCCAGATGGCTGTGCTTTTTGTTGCAACTGCAAATTTCAATTGAATTACAAATATTGATTATTTCATAATTTAAGTGTGTTCAGTGTTTATTTTCAATATTATCAATTTCGTGTGTAAGTATTAGTTTTAAGTAATCTGGCTGAAAGACAGCAACTTAATTTAAATTTTTAACATATACCTTAGCCACAGCAACGCGTGGCCAGGACTTCTAGTATTTTTATATGTTACAATGAACACTGTGTTACTTAGACTCGGAAACTTGATGCATCTCACTTCATGTTTTGGAGATCATCATCCCCATTTTCATCATCTACAATGGTCTAGTGGTTATGTTCCTAGACTCTAGTACCAAGAGTCACAGAAGAGGGCATCAATTTATCTTTTTAAGTCTTCAAAATTACCAGTTTTTTTAAAGTACAGAAATTGCCAATTCTATATGCTCAGAGTTCATACGATTCCAGACCAGAATGTGTTCATCCTTTCTCTAAGATCTTTATCTCAACCTATATTATTATTTACACTCTAAAATAATTATATAATGGATTTATTGTTTTATTTCACAGCAAAAAGTGCTTGTCAGTCTCTCAACTGTGAATACAAGTGTCAGGCATCTTTAACTGGTGGTACCTGCTTTTGTCCTGAGGGAAGACAAATTGCCAATGACAGCCAATCTTGTATAGGTAGGTTTTTTCAATCTGTATATCTTTTACAATTTAATATAAAGTTATGTTTCACATGTTCTTACTATTTAGTACTATAATGTAAAAAGCAATATATTCTTGATATTCATTTAATTGAGTGCAATCAAGTATTGTACAATCTTATAATTGATAATTGATATTTTAAAACATTTGTAAATGCTATTTTCATCACATTGTAATTCATCTTTATTATTACTTACTTTCTTAGTTTTAATTGTATTAGTTCTTGTTTTGTTCATTTGTTGTTTTTGTTTCATTTCAGTTTTGAACTATGTTTACCTTCAATTTTCTTTTTCTTTTTTTTTTTTAACTACAGTCCTAACATACATTTGTAAAATACTGCTTCAAATCTTGGAGATTTAATAAATAAATAAATAATGTAAACAATCTTCATCATATCCTAGTCTTAAAAATATGGCTCTGGATTCAATCCCTAGTCATTAAAAGTTTCCTGGATGAGGTTTTTCCTCATATATAAGACAAATGTTAGAAAATTTAAGATCTGACCCAAATAATCCCCACTAGCCATCACAATCTCTTATACTATATTTTCCTTAATTATGTATTGTCTTAAATGTGTATGTTGTCTCGGAAGTTGGCCAGTGTGTGATTAATATAATTTACAAAGTGTTTCCATTGACTGAATCAGTTTGAAGAAAGTAGTTTTTTGTTATCAATGGTAAAGAAACACATTTTTGCCTGAACCAGAAAAAAAAATTCTCTTTACCATTGATTACAATACTTTAATTATGTTCAGGGGTCCCCATCTAGGGGATATTTGGATGGTGACCACAAGGTGCCCAAGCTGAGCAAAACATTGCTTCCACTTATTTGTGTTTTGCTCCTTACTTTTATCTTGAACCGATCTGGTATTTCTTCCTTTTCTAGTACCAGATCCCTCTTTTTTTACTTTCCTATCCAGTCTCCCTTGCCTGACCTCTTGTTTTCTTTGACCCTGATGGTATTAGAGTATTCAAGGCCGAAGGGTTCATTTCTGTCTTTCCTATATCTCTTTCTTTTAACCTCGTGGACACTCACCTTGAATGCCCACATAAGCTGCATGTTCAAATGCAGCCCCATTGCAACTTACAGCATAAGTGTACAATGGACTAGTGTCATCAGCTATGGCTGGAGACACGTAATGAAGAATGAATTAATTTACTTATTTCTATCATAGTAATAGCTTTAGCTTCTCAATATTAATTTAATAGTTTTTTTGTTTATTATTATGTAGGCATATTCATTTTCTTCTGTAAAATATTAAAGACACTTATCATTCTACCACTTACATTATATGGATGTGAAACGTGGACTCTTACTTTAAGGGAGGAAAGGAGATTACGGGTATTGGAAAATACAATTTTTAGGAACATTTTTGGACCAAAGAGAGATGAACAGACGGGTAAATGGAGAAGACTATGTAACAGTGAACTACACAGTCTTTATAGGAAGCCAGATATAATAAGAACAGTTAAGTCTTGTAGACTGTGATGGATGAGACATGTGGCACAAATGGGGAATGAAAGACATGCATGGAAGCTTCTTGTAGGAAAACCAAATGGAAAACGCCCAGTGGGTAGACCAAGAATGGGGTGGGAGAATAACATTAACCATGATTTGAGGGAAGTAGATTATACAAGGGATGATTAGAAAAATTTAGCTCAGGATAGGGATCTATGGAGAGCTTATGTCCACGCGGCCATGAACCTACAGGTTCGATAGTGCCACTGAGTTAATTAGTTAGTTACCTTAGTTTAACCTCTCCCTTACTTTTACATGCCCTATACCACCCCAGCATACGCCTACATGGGGTATAATGACATGTCAGGAGAGAATTTTAATTGGATGGTACTCTTTTGATCACACAAGGACATGGAGGGCCTTTGTGGATAGGTGATCAGCTCAATGCCAAAGCCACTTCTGAGACAACATGAACATTTAAAGCAGAACACACTATTCACTTGTACATTCATATTATTCATATTAGACAAGGTAATCCAATACGAATGATTATGACGCCAGATAAAATTGGTGGACTATTTGGGCCTTAATTTTTTTTACATTGTCTGATATGTGAGGAAAAATCTCAGCCAGAAATCTTGTCCTAACCAAGGATCAAACCCAGGCCAATTGTGTCTGAAGTAATGTCACTACCATAGCTGTAGATGTAAAATTATTTCATCTAGTAGAAATAGCTAATTTTCTTCTTTTTAGAAATTCAATCTGTCCATTGGTGTGATCTCAGTCCATCTAGTAGAAATAGCTAATTTTCTTCTTTTTAGAAATTCAATCTGTCCATTGGTGTGATCTCAGCCCATCTAGTAGAAATAGCTAATTTTCTTCTTTTTAGAAATTCAATCTGTCCATTGGTGTGATCTCAGCAAAACACCTTAATGAATATTTCATGGAGAGGAATTGCATAGTTTACAGATAATCGAATTTATCTGTAGTTGTTCTATAAAATACTTTATATCCTTGTGCAAGTAGCAAATAAAGTACAATGTTATGTCATATATTTTGTTACCTGATTTTCTATTATAAATTTTATTTCAGACCGAGACGAATGCAAGGAGTGGGGATTTTGTCATCAACTGTGTGATAATACTGATGGTTCCTACACATGCTCATGTATGCCTGGTTACACGCTTCAAGAACGTTCACACTGTGTTGTCACAAATGATAGTTCATTACTACTATTCTTTGCCCATGATCATTCTGTGTGGCGCATGTCACCACAAGGTTCTGATATCGAGCTCGTCGCTAATACCACTGGTGCTAGTGGCCTAGACTATCACTACAAACGAAATCAACTCTTCTGGTCTGACATCAAAACAAGAAAAGTATGTATTTAGATTATGATTAATATATATGTATATATATATATATACAGGGCAAGTCAAAATGTTGTGCAGGTTTTCAGAAATTTATTATGTGAAATGTAATGAACATATAATATCGTGAGACATATTGTATGAAAGGTAAACTCTCAAAGTTTAGTTGTCCACTTCTAAAGTTCCGCGTTCACCCGCGAGATGTCAACAGCAGAGCAGTAAAGGAAAATGGCGTTGACTGGGGATCAGAAGTCTTTCTGTGTGCTTGATTACCATGTAAACAACTCTGTGACTAGTGTTCAACGACATTTCCGTACCAGATACGATAAAGACCCGCCGGATGGGAGATCCATTCGTAAGTGGTACACACAATTTAGGGATTCAGGCTGTATCTGTAAACGAAAATCGACTGGCCGTCCGTCGACGAGTGAAGAGACAGTCGAACGCATTCGCACATGCTTCGTGCGGAGTCCACAGAAATCCACCTACCGGGGAGCGACAGAACTTCAACTACCACAAAAAACTGTATGGTGGATTCTCCGGAAACGTTTACAGATGAAACCCTACCACTTGCAACTGGTTCAAGCCTTAAAACCCGCCGATTATGCTTTGCGAGCGTCCTTCTGTGTTGATTTTCTCGCATTAATGGAAGAGAATGAGTTCCATGAGAGGGTAGTTTACAGTGATGAAGCGACTTTCCACCTTTCAGGAAAAGTGAATAGACACAATGTAAGGATTTGGGGAACTGGTAACCCCCATGCAACTCTGGAACATCAACGCGATTCTCCGAAAGTGAATGTCTTTTGTGCCATTTCCCATGCAAAGGTTTATGAGCCCTTTTTCTTTCATGAACGTACTGTGAACGGACATGTTTTCCTTGATATGCTACAACAATGGCTCCTTCCGCAGCTTGAAGCAGATAGTCCAGATTTCATTCTGCAGTTGGATGGTGCCCCTCCACATTACCATGGCAGTGTTCGAGACCATTTGAATACGGCTTTACCACAACGCTGGATAGGCCGTGCATCTCAGGGTGATCAACAACTCATTCATTGGCCACCTTGTTCACCAGATCTAACCCCGTGTGATTTCTTCATGTGGGGTCTTGTAAAGGATCATGTTTACGTACCACCACTTCCAACAACACTGCATGAACTGCGTGCCCGCATCACAGCAGCCATTGCTGATATCGACCGCGGACTGCTACAGAAAGTTTGGCAGGAGATTGAATATCGGCTTGACATCTGTCGTGTAACAAAAGGCGCTCACATAGAACATCTGTGAATATTTAAAAAAAAACTTTGAGAGTTTACCTTTCATACAATATGTCTCACAATATTATATGTTCATTACATTTCACATAATAAATTTCTGAAAACCTGCACAACATTTTGACTTGCCCTGTATATATATATAATGTTATAATTAAATCTTTAACATTGAGCAATGCAAGCTTAATATGGTATGATAAGAAAAATAAATGCCTGGACGGGATTCGAACCCGGATCTCTGAGTCTGTACCTCAGCGTGATATCCATTACACTACCAGGCGAATCCAATTCAAACACTTATTTTTCTTATATATGTATTATACTCTCCATTATTACTAGATGTCGCGAGAACACTGTCTTCACTGCCATCTAGTAGCTGACTGTATCAAGTAAGCAAATTAAAGAGAATATTTAGCAGTCACTGCTATAAAGTAAAAAATAAATATTCTCTTTAATTTGCTTACTTGATATAGTCAGCTACTAGATGGCAGTGAAGACAGTGTTCTCGCGACATCTAGTAATAATGGAGAGTATAATACATATATAAGAAAAATAAGTGTTTGAATTGGATTCGCCTGGTAGTGTAATGGATATCACGCTGAGGTACAGACTCAGAGATCCGGGTTCGAATCCCGTCCAGGCATTTATTTTTCTTATCATACCATATATATATATATATATATATATATATATATATATATACATAACATGAAAAGAAAAATAAATACCTAAACTGTGATTTGAACCCGAGACCTTTAACTTTGTACATAAGTGAGTTAACAATTAATCCGACCCTCAGGGGTTCTCATCTAGGGGATATGTGGATGGCGACCACAAGAGGTGCCCAAGCTGTGCCAAACATTTCTTCCACTTACTTGTGTTTTGCACTCTTTTAAGTTTACTATCTAACCTCTCTTGGTTAACTCTTGTTTTTTCGACTCTGATGCTATTAGGGCATCCGAGGGCTAGGGAGTCTTTCTTTTCTTCCATTTCTTCTTTTCTTTATTTTCTTTTCTTCTCCAGAAAAGCCTGACCAGAGGCTATAAGATGGCAGTCCCATCACTGGTCTTGCCTTCTTTTGGCCAGCAACCAATCGAAGGGACTATTATTATGCTTTCAAGTATTATATGAGAATTTCCCGCAAGGATCAAACTAATAAGCTGGAGGGAAAATTTTCTATAAGATCGTAACAGGCCTTGGCCTAATACTTGGAAGGAAGAAGAAGAAGAAGAAGAAGAAGAAGAATTAATCTGCTCAGGCTTCTAGTGCAAACATTGATTTTTGTTTCCTTATATTCAATTTTCATTTCGAAAAGGCAGAGGGACAATGCTCTCAGTGCCATCTTATGGCTTCTATAACAAGAAATAATTTTAACAAGAATATTTTACTTTATAGCGGTAATCCTTTTTATTTTGATGTTATAATTCAATTTTAACATTAAGCAATGAAGGCCAAATGTGACATGAAAAGAAAAATAAATCGGGATTTGAACCTGAGAGCTCTAACTTTGTAGGTTAATGAGCTAACCATTACTCCACTCACGTTCCTAGTGCAAACATTTACTTTCTTTCCTTATTTACAATTTTGTATTATAAGAGGCAGTGGAACAATGTTCTCAGTGTCAACTAACAAAAGAAATTGTATGAGAATATTTATAGCAATAACATAATTTTATTTTAGAAAGAAAAATTACTTTCAAACCGGGAGTCGAACCCTGGACCTCTGACTCTGTATGTCAGTGCGGTAACCGTTATGCCATTTGAACTTCCGATAGGAATATAAAATTTCTTTCTACTTATACAATTAATTCTCCTTTCATCCAAAGGCTGATACCGTTGCTATCAACAATGCCATCTGACGACTTCTTAAAAATTAATGTTTAAATTCTCAATAAAAGTATTTAAAAAAACAAATCATCGTCAGATGGCATTTTTGATGGCGATGGTTATCAGCCATCAGATGAAAGGAGAATTAATTGTATAAGTAGAAAGAAATTTGACATTCCTATCATAAGTTCGAATGGCGTAATGGTTACCGTACTGACGTACAGAGTCAGAGGTCCGGGGGGTTTGACTCCCAGTTCGAATATAATTTTTCTTTCTAAAATAAAACTATATCAAATTCTGGAACATGTTAATTTAAAATATAACATCAAAACACTTTTTTATTTTGATGTTATAATTAAATTTTAACATTAAGCAATGAAGGCCAAATGTGACATAAAAATAAAATTTAAAAAAAATATATACACACACACACACACACAATTGATGAAACTGTTGTAGTACTGATTATGAAATTTCAGTTTTTCTTTAAATTATTTTCAGGCAATGTTATAGTCTAATGAACTTGAATATAATACTCTCATTAATGTAGTCAGTAACATTTCAAGATGTTTGTAGGCCCTAGTTTTTTTTAGTGTAGCAATTTAATTAAATGATATATCATTTAACCTTTTGACCGCCGAGTTTCCATTTTGCCAGCTGGGCTATGGGTGCCAGGTTTTTTAAATGTAAAGTACTACGCCATACTATATAATATAGACCTATATAAAGTATAATTTACTGTCTACATGCCTTGCTAAATTGAATTTAAACTCACTATTATACATTTATTTGAAGGATAGGCGGTGTTGCTTCCACTTGTAAAGATCCCAGGTTCGAATTCAGCATGGTGTCTTCATTGAAATTTGTTATCACTATCATTAAAACATTTAACCTATTGAATACTTTTGATGACATTATCACTAAACATTTATAATATTCAAATTGTTGAACATTTTTTATGGTCCTGGGTTCGAATCCATTCCAGTCAAATAGCTGTTTTATGACACGTTTTCGTCTGGTGTGACACACCCACCACTGTCACTCACACCATGTTCATTTAGGTCTATATCACTTGCTTTACTATTTACAGGCCTAGATTGTAATAATATTCTCTTAGAAACAGGACTACTATCACATTCGTCAAACGAATAATCATTTGATGAACTGTTACTGTCACTCTCATCTTCTGATAAAACTGACACAATAAACTCGCGTATTGTATTTTCGTCAACTTCGAGACATGAATCACTGTGTTTCACAGCATGACCTACCCCTTGGCCAGGTATCTTTTCAACTAAAAATAAAATAAATAAAGAGAAAATCCTGAAATTGCAATATTTCATAGCCAAAAAAAAAAAGGCCTTGAAACATGAATGTACACCCTCATTTAGAAAACACATTTACAACTAGCCTGTACCGTTATTCTGTAAGGGATGTGCAAAGTATTGCTAAGAAAGGATGTACAAACATAGCACGAAAAATAATTTTAGTTTAGTGAAGTAAGAACTTCAGGAAAAAAATATTTAAGATAATAAGATTGAAAACCAGAGCTTGCCGGGCGTGGCATACCGCTGTACACACACTTTCACTGGCGCATGCCGGGCATGGCGTTCAAAAGGTTAAATCATACGCTGGAGTTAACAACAAAGTTATTCATTTAAATAGAGAAACCTCATAATAATGAGCTAAACGATCTTTATGGGAAACCAGATGTAATAATAATAGTTAAGTCTCATATACTATGATCTTATTTAACATTTTCCAATACTGTTATTTTAACACAGTTCCAATAATAGATCATATTATAATATCATAATGATATTGTGAAAAGAAAAATTAATTGACGATTTTATTATTAATTTAACACTTCTCACTGAAGGATAAATTATATTTGAAGAGAAAAATTTTCGCCTAGACCGAGACTCGAACCCGGGACCCTTGACTTTCCGGGCCAAGTGCTCTACCAACTGAGCTACCGAGGCGAGTTGTGATCTAGATGCAAATTTTTCTTATATATACATTGTAATTCCCTCGTGCCAAATGCTTGAAACTGTAGCTTCTATCTTTGCAAATGGCGGCTTCTTAGTTAAGAAGACATTTATTGGGAATTTAACACTACTTTATAAAGCCAATAGGGCTTCAATTGACGATTTTATTATTAATTTAACACTTCTCACTGAAGGATAAATTATATTTGAAGAGAAAAATTTTTGCCTAGACCAAGACTTGAACCCGGGATCCTTGGCTTTCCAGGCCAAGTGCTCTACCAACTGAGCTGCCGAGGTGAGTTGCGATCTAGATGCAAATTTTTCTCTTATATACATTGTAATTCCCTTGCGCCAAATACTTGAAACCGTAGGCGAAAATTTTTCTCTTGCAAATATAAAAGAATAATTAATGTTTGAACCAGGAATCGAACCGTGGACCTCTAGTTCTATGTATTAGTGTGCAGCCCACTACACTATTCTAGACATGGCGCAAACATTAACAATTCTTTCCACATATACAAATCTATAATTCTCGTTTCGTCCGCTGCCAGGTAGGTGTCACCACCATCGTCAATGGCCAGTTTTGTTTAGAAATATCTATATTTGAGAATTTTACACCACTACTTTTATAAGCAGTAAACAATGTTATTTAACATTTTCCAATACTGTTATTTTAACACAGTTCCTATAATAGATCATATTTTAATATTATAATGATATTGTGAAAAGAAAAGTTAATGTCTGAACCAGGAATCGAACCGTGGACCTCTAGTTCTACATACTAGTGTGCAGCCCACTACACTATTCTAGACATGGCACAAACATTAACAATTCTTTCCACATATACAAATCTATAATTCTTGTTTTGTCCGCTGCCAGACATCAATTTTTCTTTTCACAATATCATTATAATATTATATACTATGATGTTTAGAACATGAGGCACAAATAGGGAATGAAAGAGGGGAATGGACATTTCTTGTACTAAAACCAGAAGAAAATCACCAGAATGAGGTAGCATAATAAAATTAACCGTAATTTAAGGGAGGTGAATTAGGAAAGGAATGATTGTTTCTTGTAGGAAAACCAGAGGAAAAACACCAGAATGAGGTAGTGTAAAAAAATTAACCACGATTTGATGGAAGTGAATTAAAAAGGGAATGATTGGAAAATATTAATTCAGGATTTTAATGTATAACGGTCCCCAAAAATCATCCGGCCATCATGATCATCATCCTTCACGATGTGGAAAGCAATGGGAAGCTACCACACCTATAATTCCCTAGTAAAGCTGCAAATAGCATGAAAATGCTATGATTGCAGTGAAAGACCTGCCCTCGGGCAGAATTACTGTGGATGGATTAATGTATAGAGAGCTTATGTTTGCACGACCATGAACCTCAGGTTCAGTAGTGCCAGTAAATTAGTTAGATACAGTATATACTTTTGTATTCACGTAGACTTTCACGGCCGGAGTTGCTATGATGATCTTGAAGAAGATTTTTGGGCTGTAGGCCGTGGTCGTGAGGCTTGTAGTTCCCCGACGTTTCGCCAGAGACTGCGTCTGGCATCCTCAAGGGTTGTCTTGACTGGCCAGTCTCAAGACAACCCTTGAGGATGCCAGACGCAGTCTCTGGCAAAACGTCGGGGAACTACAAGCCTCACGACCACGGCCTACAGCCCGAAAATCTTCTTCAAGATCATCATAGTATATACTTTAATTCCAGAACTTTCTTTCTTTTAAATTAAATTTTTTCTTACTGATAATAAGTTTTAATAATTGTATAACTGTACCTGATATCTCAATCATCCTCAATAATTTGCAGTGTTGTTTTATAGGAGACCTTTTGATAGCTTATGTATCATCTTCTGCTTTCATTTTGCTACCAAAATGAAAGCAGAAGATGATATATAAGTTATCGAATGGCCTCCTATAAAACAACACTGAAAATTATTGAGGACAACTGAGATATCAGCTACTGTTATACAATTATTAAAACTTTAACACAGTAACCTCAATGGAGTTTCATGATGTATTTTAAAAACATTACTGATAATAAAAGAAATATGTTATAAAAATTGAATTGTTGTTTGCAGGTACATTCACAGCCGTTAAGATGGTCTATTCCTTCCCTGGGACACAACACTGACTTCACTGTACCTGGAACGTGGGCCCCTGTTGCCTTGGCTGTGGATTGGATTGGAGATAAACTTTATGTGGCAGATGCTATTGGTCAAAAAGTGGATGTGTTTGAGCTTGATGGACGTTGGCATGCTATTGTGCTTGGAAGTAATTTATCTAGTCCAGCAGATATTGCACTGGATCCAACAGTAGGGTATGAAAACTCATATTTTATTTTCTTCACATTTCTAACAATATTTAATTTTGATGGACTTTAAGCTGTGTGTCCTGAATCTGAAGATATTTGGACTCAAAGTACCTCATCCTAAATTAGTACCTGTGAGTAAAATGATCAACACTGGAGTAAGACAGGGATGTGGACTTTCACCGGTGCTTTTCATTATATATATGAATAAATTAATAAACAAATGGAGGAAAACATAACAAGGATATATACACATCAATAGGAACCTCAAACTCGATATTCTTTTTGCAGACGATTTAGCTCTTCTGGCATTTTCCAAAAATGATTTGCAATGATCAATTTATAATTTACAAAAAATAGGTGCCAAATTTAATATGGAAATATCAATTAACAAAACTAAAATTATGTCATTTCATGGGAAGGACCCCATACAAAGTAAAATCTGTCTCCAGAATAAAATTTTAGAGAGATCTAATCAATTTAAATATCTTGGATATTATCTCTGTCCCACGCAGTAGCCGAGCGGTTAAGGTAGGAAGCCTTGGCGCAGAGCTACGGGACTTGCGCTGGTTCGAGTCTCCATGGGGGAAGAAATTTTCTCATGGTATTTCGGCCAGTATGGGACCGGTGCCCACCCAGCATCGTGAGGCAATTGGGTAGCTACAATAAGTAGCGGCTCCAGGTTGAGGAACCAGCTATAACGGCTGGGGGACTCGACATGCTAACCACATGTCACCCCTACACTGGCTGTTGATCATCTATCTGTGATTGACACATGTGGATGTGAAGGGCCAGCAGCCGGCTGGTAAAAGGACAAGTCTGAGAAAGCTGACGATAAAACAGAATTGTTTTGAAACATGTCCGAGAACAAATCAATATTAATATTGAGGTAAGATGTTCAGACCAAAAATAATATAATTAAAATAACCTCAAAATATTACTTCCTAAAATTAAATATTAAAAGGACAACCGCTGAAAAGTGGAAAGACCCTCAATCGGAATTGGGATATTTTCTCTCTATCTGGGATGAAAAGGATATCCCTGAAAAAATTACTAGTTATAATAAAAGTTTGGGAATATATTAATCAAGTTATGAAACCATCCCTTGTACAAAAAAACACCAGATTACATTTGTATAACACTTTGGCTAGACCAGTGTTGACCTATGGTAGTGAAGCATGGACACTAAAAAGACAACATGAAAGCAGAATTATGGCTTGTGAAATGAGATTCATGCGCAGAACAGCGGGTTACACCAGATGGGATCGGAAAAGGAACACCAATATCTTAAAAGAATTGAAGACTACACCAATTTTATTAAACAGTGCCAACTAATTATATTATTTTTAGTCTGGACATCTTACCTCAATATTAATGTTCAAGAACAAATCAACATTAATATTGAGGTAAGATGTCCAGACTAAAAATAATATAATTAAAATAACCTCAAAATATAACTTCCTAAAATTAAATATTAGTACCAACTAAATTGGAAACACCATCTAGAAAGAATGAGTTCAAACCGGATCCCCGAAGCTGTTTATAATTATATACCAAGAGGACGAAGATCACTGGGCCATCCTATGAAACGCTGGAGGGAAAATTTTCTATAGGATCATAACAGGCCTTGGCCTAATACTTGGAAGGAAGAAGAAGAAGAAGAAGAAGAGTAAAATTTAATCAGCCTTCCCCATCCAAGTAATAACTTATTACATCACCAAGTTAACTTTTCACGGGCGGAGGGGAAGAGTTTTAGCGCAAGTGTCGCCAAACTACTGAATCTATGGAAGGGGGATGTAGGAGAAGACTGTACATCTGATCATGTACTGAATGGTTCAGTTTTAAGTGTGGGTGGAGAATCCCTAAGCATGTATGAAATATCTTAACATGGATGTCAAATTAGTAATTTAAGCACGGAATGCTCAAGCTGTCAGATCATTTAAAATTGCAGTATTTGTCATCTGTCCATTACGAACCTCACAATAAATCACAAGTGGCAACATGTAATGAGAAAGGACAGCCCATTCCAACATGTAACCCCAATAGTAACAGGTTGTTAAATTAGTCATTTTGCCCAATGACCACCTAGAAGGTCAGACCATTAAAACCCGTAGTATTTGTCAGTTCTCTACCTGCCAGACAAAGAACATACACAGAGGATAAGAAGTGGCAACATAGTAAGGAAGAGAAAGACAGCTTGTTAGTTAACATATTTTCCACCTGCACAGTTTACTTGGAGGAGTAATAGTTGCCTTCTAGATATATCTTTCAGACAATGTGTTGACTACATGCCACTTTCAGACATCTTTAGGGAAATAAGTATAATTAAAATATCTTGGTTAGGAACTCCCACTAGGTAGCACCCATGTCCCCATAAGTATATACTACTACTACTACTACTACTACTACTACTACTACATTACTACCAGTACAACTAATATAGTGCAAGTAAAGAGAAAAAAATTATGCTGAACTGATATTTGAATCCAGGATCTCCAGCTTTACATGCTGGCATTCCCCCTTTGAGCTTCTCAGGCATTTCTGGACAGACATGAATTTTTCCACTAGTGCATAATTGAATGCATTAAAACTAAAAGTGTTTTAAGTTAGAAAATCACTTTATGTTTGTATGTTTTGCATGGTGCATTTTGCTTTTATTTCTAGGGATTATATTTACTAGGAAAATTATTTATTTTTTTTATTAACTTAACAATTGTAATTTATATTTCTATTCCAAACAATGTATAAAACTAATTATGTGTATACTCTTTTTATCATAATGGTGTTTTGAAAATTATTTTAATAGATTGAATAAAAAGAGTTGATGTAAGAAGGCCTTGATATATGGTATTTGAGTATTTGAATAAACAAAATAA
The DNA here is from genome assembly GCA_030220185.1 of Diploptera punctata. Classification (NCBI taxonomy): domain Eukaryota; kingdom Metazoa; phylum Arthropoda; class Insecta; order Blattodea; family Blaberidae; genus Diploptera; species Diploptera punctata. The sequence goes on along the minus strand of JASPKZ010009837.1, from coordinate 258,321 downwards.
AATTTCGATGTTTTTATTATTAATTTCATACATCTCAATGATGGATAAATCATATTTAAAGAGAAAAATTATACGCTCAGACCGGGACTTGAACCCGGGACCCTTGGTTTTCTAGTCCAAGTGCTCTACCATTTGAGCTACCTGAGCAAGTACCGATCTAAACGCAAATCTTTCTCTATATACGTTGTAATTCCCGTAAAATAAAATTTAATGTCCATTTGTCTTTTTTTTTTTTTTTTGCTTTAGGGCCAATATAGATTTTCTTTTGGTCAGCAAAAATTTATTGAGTTGTATTATGCAATGCTCTTTACTCTCAAGTTGCCTCATTGCACAGAGGCCAGCAATAGCAAGTGATGATAACCAAGCTCCCAGCACAGTGGCCAACTTGAAATCCCTTTGTCGGAGTGTGGGAGTCATTCAGTCAGTCTCTCAACTTTTTTTTTTTCAGTGTGGTTGTGCAATATAGTGCTTCGTATGAAGTGTTATTTTTGTATTAGTGCTATAAGAGTTATTGTGCTTGGTATTAAATATGATTTCTGTATTAGTGCCATGTTATAATTTTATATTAAATTAATGTTGGAAAGTAAACATTATGAGGTATAATTATTGAAATTCATTGGAGAACATTTTTTTGACAACTCACCTCATAAATGTTGTGTTTTTTACGAAACTGCAAGTTCAAACGTAATCACGTCCATCTTCAGTTATGCGGAGTTATGGTTGAAGATGGACGTGATTACGTTTGAAACTGCAGTTTTGTGAAAAACATGAAATTTATGAGGTGGGATGTTCTTCGATGAATTTCAGTGTTACAGTATACATAATGTTTCAACATACTTACACATTACAACAGAGAATTTTTATTATGTGTTAAAAATTCTTGCAGGGAAGTTCTAAAGTGACTTTTAACTGAATATTAGCCTTGCCTGCCCCACATAGAGATACTGTGTAAAACTTGTCACTAAATTTATAGAAACAGAGTCTATTCTTGATAAGAACCGAAAGGTAAATAAATGTATTCTTACTGAGGAGAAACTAGACAAAGTAGGGGAAATATTAGAACATATTCCACAGAAATCCCTCCAATGGGAAACTGAATGGCGAGCTACCAAACTTTTAAAATTGAAACCATATAAGCTAACTGTTGTTCAGGAAACTAAATGCCAAAATGTAGTGTGATCCATCAACAAATTAACTAATTCCACTGGCACTGTCTCACCCCGAGCTCTCTATACATTCTTATCCTCGAGATTCTCCATCTAAAAATGGAGATAAAAATGCAACAATTAAATGAATTGATTTTCACTTGTTTTATTCTTGAAAATTAGTAAATCATTGACTCTATTTCGGAAAATTAGTAAATCATTGACTCTATTTCGGAAGATGAATTAATGCACATAAATGCACATTTCAACGGGTGCTGTGCAGCAAGAGATTTCCTTTCAATTTGCCAGGACCTGGGCCATTAGCAGTTGCTTTTGCCGGTTGCCATGCAACAATGCAACTCAACAGTGAAAGGCACTGTATATTGTATTGAACAATTATGGATTAGTGTACAACAACAATTTTTAACTCTTTATGATTGAATGCTACATATTAAAATAATTTTATTGATTGCAGATACATGTTTGTTGCTGACAGCACTCAGGTTCTTCGTGCTAACATGGATGGTACAAATTCTAAAGCCATAGTGTCTGAAGCAGCTTATAAAACATCAGGAGTTGCTGTAGATATTATTGCAAAGAGAGTGTTTTGGTGTGATTCTCTGCTTGATTATATTGAAACAGTTGATTATGATGGAAACAATAGAGTTTTAGTAGTTAGAGGTAATGTGTAGAGTTCAATAATTCTATATAATAAATTTGGGAATTTTTACATTATGAGGTTTAATTCATAAGAATTAAATGAATTGTGATTTCTTCTTACCTCATACTTCTATGTTTTCTTAAACACAGCACAGCAGTATCAGCGATCATCGTCACCATCCTTGTGAAAACAGTTGAGTTTGGTGACGATGGTTGCTGATACTGCAGTGCTGTGTTTAAAAGAAACATAGAACTATGAATTAAGAAGAAATCAGGATTCATTTAATTCTTATTCAATAATTCTGCTGCTTATAATAGTTAATCTTACAAAACAAATTACCCCCTCCATTCCAGATTATGGTATTAGATATCACCCATTTATGGTAAAATCAAATGTTTCTTACCTCTCCTCATACAGATCTTCTAAGTAGATCGCAATTTCGAGACCATAATGGTCTCATCTTCAGTACTATTTTGGCGACTGATGTTATGTTGTTCGGAAGACATAACATCAGTCGCCAAAACAGTACTGAAGATGAGACTGTTATGGTCTCGAAATCGCGATCTACTTAGAAGATCTGTATGAGGAGAGGTAAGAAACATTTGATCTTACCATAAATTGAACCTCATAGTGAATAATTCCTGTAAACCTTAAATATCACCCATTTATTTAATTCCTCTATATGGTATACATTTCATTCATTTATTGAATACTGCACCGTAGCCGAGCAGTTAAGGTAGGAAGCCTTGGTGCAGAGCTATGGGACTTGCGCTGGTTCGAGTATCCATGGGGGAAGAAATTTTCTCATGGTATTTCGGCCAGTATGGGACCGGTGCCCACCCAGCATCGTGAGGCAATTGGGTAGCTACAATAAGTAGCGGCTCCAGGTTGAGGAACCAGCTATAACGGCTGGGGACTCGACATGCTAACCACATGTCACCCCTACACTGGCTGTTGATCATCTACCTCTGTGATTGACGCATGTGGTGTGAAGGGCCAGCAGCTGGCTGGTAAAAGGGCAACCGCTGAAAAGTGGAAAGACCCTCAATTGGAATCGGATATTACTTAGCTCCACTCCATGGTGCTACAGGCCTAGAAGGCCCTTGACATGTTAGCCAGCTGCTAGCCTTACATCCATATGTGTTCTCACAGAGGTGGATGGTCATTACCCAGTGTAAGGGTGACATGTGGTCAGCATTTCAAATTCCCCAGCCGTTTAATTAAACTGGCTTTTATTTCAATTAGATATTTTTCAGACCAAACATTGAGCAACTACTGCTGGCTTTTCCTCTTCACCATTTTTTAAATTTCTAAGATGTTCTTTCACCCTAGTTTTCAAATTTCTTTTTGTTTTTCCTATGTACATTTTGTTACAATCTCTGCATTTGATCTGATAAATTCCCAATTTGCTTTCTTCCTCAATTTTGTCTTTTTGTTGGTTTTAATTATCCTATATTGATATTGTATTCATTCTTCAGTTCCAATCTTATGTTAAATATTTGCAACCTGTGGTGCTTCAATGATGGCAAGTGAATTTCTTGAATGTTATGTTCAATTTAAGTTTGTACTATTTATTTAAGGTTTGTGATATAAGGATTCCAGCTGACCAAGCCTATTGCATCATCCAGGAGCAGATGAAATTAAATGGAACAAAATGGATGACATGAGTATGGAGAAGAGATGGAATAAAGTTTATTCATATTTTAATAGAGTTTTGTGGAATTTTTATTACAATGCGCCATAGCCGAGTGGTTAAGGCAAGAAGCCTTTTCACAGAGCTACGGGACTTGCACTTGTTCGAGTCCCCATGGGGGAAGAAATTTTCTCATGGAATTTCAGCCAGTATGGGACCAATGCCCACCCAGCTTCATGAGGCATTTGGGTAGCTACAATAAATAGCAACTCCAGGTTGAGAAGACCAGCTATAAAGACTTGGAGACGCGACATGATGACTACATGTCACCCCTATACTGGTTAGATGATTGTCTACCTCTGTGATTAACACATGTGGATGTGAGGCCAGCAGCCAGCTGGAAGGCCAAGGGCCTTCTAGGCCTGTCACACTTGGAGTTTTAAACCACATATACTGAAACTCCATGATGCAACAGGCTTAGAAGGCCCTTATTTGTACAGTGAGCAGCATGGAAGGCCCTTATTTGTACAGTGAGCAGCATGGAAGGCCCTTATTTCTACAGTGAACAGCATTGAAGTCACTACCAAACATTCACTGTACCAAGTATGTGAATGTCTCACTCACTGTGATAACATGCAGTACAGAATGCGACAAAGTGGCCTTGAAACAAATGTGATGCAGTGTAGCATCAACCTTATCAGATAACCCTTCAACAAGTTTATTTAATTTTCACAGGGAAAAAATTAAGGTTTAATTTAAGAATTAAATTAATGTTTTTATTACCTCACCTCATATCCTTTTTCTTCTAGATTGCAGTTTCGGAGCTTATCTCCATCATCAGTAGCCTTTGTCGACTGTTGTTATGTCGTTTCTTGGCGGTTTTCTTCTTCCTTAGAAGGAAGAAGAAAACCGCCAAAAAACGACATAACTACAATCGACTAGGAAGGAAGAAGAAAACTGCCTAAAAACGACATAACAACGGTCGACTAGAGGCTACTGATGATGGAGATAAGCTCCGAAACTGCAGTCTACAAGAAAAAGGATATAAGGTGAAGTAATAAAAACATTAATTTAATTCCTTCAAGTCTTGGAAAACAGTTAATCCCTCCCCGGTTATGTTTAATGAAATAATTGGTAGTGACTTCTATGCTGCACACTGTAGTAAAGAAGCATTCAGAAACATACTGGTACAATTTAGAATTTTATTTAAACAAATTTCAAAGTAGTTTTTTTGTAAAAAATACAAAAATAAATTGCTAAACTGCAATGCGAGATATTAAGTATTTTTAAATTGCAATTAAACATTTTTTTCTTTTCTTTTTTTTTAGGTCAAATAGTGCCTTCTCCATCTCGACTGACTCTTTTCGAAAATCGTATTTTTTGGTCTGATAGCACAAAACAGGGCATTATGAGCATCGACAAGTACCAAGGACCTAATAGTATCCAAGTAGTTTATAGGAAAAGAGAAGTCCGAGAGCCAAAGGGCCTTAAAGCTGTCCATAAATTACTACAAATTGAAGGTAAGAGATTGATATTAAATTCAGATTTCAAGACACTCTATTTTTATAGGTATTAGATAAAGAACTATTTTTTATCTACCTCATAAATAAATTGAAATATAAAATACAATGTTATTTATATTTAACATCTAACCATCATCAAAATTAGCAATGACTCTAGCCCAAAATAAGTCCTAGCTATCCTTAACCTTCAACTCAATTCTTCTCAATTGATAACCTTTTATTTCCATGTACTTAACTTTAAGGGCCACATCCAAATACATTAGTCTCTACTCAAATTACTTCCAATCACTGGTGAGCTGACTCACCGTGAGCAAGTGCAAAGATTGAATTAGCTACCCACTAACTGGTCATGCATGAAAGTCATCGTTTTCGTAATATTGGCAAGAAATTACCCAGAATTCTCAGCGATAAAAACACTTCTGTTATTTTCGTCTGCTATAGAGGAAAGCATTTATGCTTGCATCCCACAAATAATACTGTATACAATGATGTCTGCGTCGTGCAATATTACACCGATTCTCCTGTTCTTCCAGTTGAATTCTTTGGTAGACTCTATCAAATTCCTCTTCTCCACGTATACCGAAAACATGATCAAAGTCTTCAAGGTCCGACATCTTGGATAAAGCAGCAAGGTACGCGGCAAGGTTTCGAACTACATCGGTTCCCTTCGGAATTCTCACGATAAGTTTCTATCTTAAGTTACCTTGTCAGGTAGCTTACGAATTTCAACAATTATTATCACATGAATAGATTTCTGAGTAAGCAAAATCGTATTAGGATACAACTTTCTCAGCAAAGAACGCCTTTTACAGTCTAATGCATTCATAGATTCGACCCTAAGAGCTGTTGACTATCCTTTTTTATAGCAACTTGTCATTTTTCTTTAGTTTTTTTCCAACAGCGTGTTTATTAAACATTTTTTTTTCCTTTCATGACCATCTTGGAGATGCTCTGCTTGTCTATTTTAGGTACATTACAATCCATTGTAAAATTTTTAATTTAATTATTGTTGATTCTTCTGCCTCCGTGCAAATTATACGATTCGTGATTTTATGTAATTACACTGAGTAACAAAAAAAAACCTTTTTTTGTCTCAGAAAGAAAAATATGTGATTCTAATAGTATTTTTTCTTCTGAATTCAAATATGATATCGGTTTTTTTCCATCATGCAAGGTTTCCGAGAGACAGGCATTTATAATTTCAAACACTTTAATATTTTCTACATTCGTAACTACACAATATTTGAACATTCAGACTCATCTAGAAAGTAAGAAATGACAATTTTCTGCTATATTTCACCTGTGGAGCATCCCTCTTGATGGTCCAATAATAATCGGCCAGCATGTTAGGATTCCATTTGCCTTGATATCTCTTTTCCAAGCTGAAATCTCCTGAGTTAGCTCATTTTGGTTTTATTTTACAATGGACAAATGGACGAAAAAACATTTATTAAAAGAATAATTGTTTAAATCCATTAATTGAAATTGAAATAAAAAAAACTGTGGGTGATGGAGAAATTCCGAATATATATTTGAAAACTCGATAAAAAAACTGCATTAAGTACAAATATTGGTACTCTTGAGACAAAAATCATGTTGACCAGTGTAATTACACAAAATGTTCATTAGTGGCTACTTAAAATCCAAACATTTTTTATTCAATAGACATAGCTTTAGATTATATTTAAGAGAAAAATGAGGCATTGACATGGAAAAGGTAGTAAGTCATAAAGAAGCAAATTTTACAGGCGAAGGAAAAAAACAATTTTTTTACACTTTTAAATTTAAATATATTTTGTAACGGTAATATGGATTTTTGTAACTATTTCACAAATAAAAAGTTTGTGTTTAGTAGTGTCAAAATTATATTAAAATTAATGTTGGGAAAATTGTTTTTTGCTTCCCCTATAAAATTTGCTTTTTATTACTTACTACTTTTCCCATGTCAATGCCTCAATTATAGCACAGACTGGGGTTTGAATCCAGGACCTTAGGCTTTCTAGGCCAATGCTCTACCACTGAATACCTGAGAAACTCCGATCTAAATGCAAATTTTTCTCTTATACACTGTTAATTCTCGATCACCGAATTCTATGAGCATTTGCTCGATCACGCAAATGGTGGCTTCTTGTTTAAGAAGACATTTATTGGGAATTTAAACATTACTTTGTGAAGCCTCAAGGGCTACTTTTGATGTTTTTATTATTAATTTAACACTTCTCACTGAATTAACAGTGTATAAGAGAAAAAATTGCATTTAGATTGGAATTTCCCAGGTAGCTCAGTGGTAGAGCATTGGCCTAGAAAGCCAAAGTTCCTGGATTCAAACCCCAGTCTTAGTGTATAATTTTTCTCTTTAAATATAATTTATCCTTCAGTGAGAAGTGTTTAAGTAATAATAAAAACATCACGGCTTTAGATGTTATATTTAGTTTAACATATTCCAGTCCTGGACAGATTTATTTTTGAAAAGAAAAATTAACGCATGAACCGGGAATCAAACCTTGGATTGAACCTCTGACGTGCTGACGTACAGAGTCAGAGGACCAAGGTATGATTCCCAGTGTAAGCATAATTTTTCTTTTCAAACTTTGAATTAGACCAGTTTCAAAACCTATGTGGTTTCATCATCAGTAATTTCACAACCAATGTTCTGCCATCCAGGAGCACTGCTTCTTACTCATGGAGTATTCTCTCTGTACATGGAGTAAGGGCTGCATGCAAATACATTAGCCTCTACTCAAATTACTTCCAATCACTGGTGAGCTGACTCACCGTGAGCAAGTGCAATGATCGAATTCGCTACCCACTAACTGGTCATGCATGAAAGTCGTCGTTTTCGTAATATTGGCAAGAAATTACCCAGAATTCTCACCAATAAAACCACTTCCGTTATTTTCATCTGCTAGAGGAACGCATTTATGCTTGCGTCCCACAAATAGTATGACGTCTGCGTCGCGCAATATTATGCCGATTCTCCTGTTCTTCCAGTTGAATTCTTTGGTTGACTCTATCAAATTCCTCTTCTCCGCATATACCGAAAACATGATCAAAGTCTTGAAGGTCCGACATCTTGGATAAAGTAGCAAGGTATGCGGCAAGGTTTCAAACTACATCGGTTCCCATCGGGATTCTCACGATTCGTTTCTCTCTTAAGTTACCTCGTCAGGTAGCTTACGAATTTCAACAAATATTATCACATGAACAGATTTCTGAGTAAGCAAAATCGTATTAGGATACAACTTTCTCGTCAGAGAACGCCTTTTACGGTCTAATGCATTCATAGATTCGACCCTAAGAAGCAGTGCTCCTGGATGACAGAATGTTGGTTGTGAAATTACTGATGATGAACAGTCTAGGTTTTGAAACAAGTCTAATTAGAAGATGGGTTATGAGGTGAGCTGGACAGAATTTATTACAGATTTACTATTTTTACAGGAATAAACAACCATTGTAGTTTTAAATTTTATTTAAAGAATTAATTTTGTTATGAAAATGGACTTCTGTTATAGCAACAAATCCATGTGGGATGCAGAATGGTAACTGTGAACATATGTGCATTGTAACAGCTGGAGAAAGTGCTGGTATGTTGGGATATCGCTGTGCTTGTGATGTCGGCTGGATGCTTGAATCAAATCAACGAAATTGCAATCGTAAGTAAAACACAATTTTGCCACTAACTGGTCTAGGCCCATGCTTGCTGTGACAACAAAATAATTATAGAAGTTAAATTTACTATAGTTGGCTGTGGTGGACTAGTGGTTATGCTCCTTGCCTTTGGTCCTGAGGGTTGTGGGTTCAAACCCGGCCGGGGTCGATGGATTTTTTTTAGGATGGAAAAATCCAAGGAGCAAGTCCTCCGGGAGGGACTTTAAGCCGTGGATCCCGAGTCTGAAGATTTTCAGGCTCGTAAAAGATCCTTAAGCCTGAATGAAAAGGCCTCTAAGCAAAATTTACTGAATTTTCCTGTCCCAGTACTACCTTGGTTTCCTAGATTTCAGTATGAGGTGGAACGCTGACCACGGACCACTCAAATGACATCTATATGAAAACAAGTGTAACTAAATTAGTATGTTAAGGTAGAATATTTTTTATCACTTACCTCATATTTTTTTAGGATGGAAAAATCCAAGGAGCAAGTCCTCCGGGAGGGACTTTAAGCCGTGGATCCTGAGTCTGAAGATTTTCAGGCTCGTAAAAGATCCTTAAGCCTGAATGAAAAGGCCTCTAAGCAAAATTTACTGAATTTTCCTGTCCCAGTACTACCTTGGTTTCCTAGATGTCAGTATGAGGTGGAACGCTGACCACGGACCACTCAAATGACATCTATATGAAAACAAGTGTAACTAAATTAGTATGTTAAGGTAGAATATACCTCATAGTGAGAATTCCTAAAATAAGTAAATTAGTATGGTTAAAATTCTTCTCTGTAGGGGGAGAGCGCCTAAATCTCTGTTAAGGGAAAACATGGCATTACAAGTACAAAGTAAATTTACTATTTTCTCATTTACATTTAAAATTGCAGAAAATAATTATCATTTATTCCAGTAATGTTTTAGATGAAGAGCTATAGATTGAATTTTGAAAATACAATAGGAAGCAGCATTATGAAATTTTACTTAATAATAATGTTTGGTCTGTTTAATTCTTAACTCTTACAGACTGAGTCTGTTTAATTCTTACCTTGTACAGACTGAGTCGGTAACTACTGACGATGAGACAAGCATGTCTTGAAACATAAGTCTAAAAGAAACACAATATGAGGTAGGAATTAAAAAGACCAAACTTATTATTATTGATGTTTTTATTAGTAATTTAACATGTCTCATTGAAGGATAAATTAAATTTGAAGAGAAAAATGTTTGCCCAGACTGGGACCCGAACCCGGGACCTTTGGTTTCTAGCCCTGGTAGCTCAGTTGGAAGAGCATTGGTAATAGCAAACCGAAGGTCCCGGGTTCGGGTCCCAGTCTGGGCGAAAATTTTTCTCTTCAAATTCAATTTATCCTTCAATGAGACATGTTAAATTAATAATAAAAGCATCAATAGAAGCCCTACTGTCTTTTAAAAGTAACGTTTAAATTCCCAATAAAGTCTTCTTAACCAAGAAGCTGCCATTTGCAAAGACGAAGCCACAGCTTCAAGCATTTGGTGCGTGGGAATTACAATATATATAAGAGAAAGATTTGCATCTAGATTGGAACTCGCCCCGGTAGCTCAGTTGGAAGATAATTGATATGGTAAACCATAGGTCCCAGGTTCGGGTCCCATTCTGGGCAAAAATTTTTCTTTTCAAATTTGTTATTATTGATTGAATCCCTACATGGTGGAAGAACATCTAACTGAATTCTCTACTTTACCTAGGTACAGATATTCAAACAATTGCTCTTCACTTGAAATGTCAATATGGATTGCGTCTGTGCAATACTCATTCGTAATTAAGCACATTCTCAATTAAGTGTGTATATGTTTTCCAATGCTATTGCCTGCATATTGTGCTTCAGGCTAAGTCCTCCATGGTGGCTCAGGTTGTAACATGCCTGCTTCCTGACTAGCAGGCCTGGGTTCAATACCCTGCAGACTTCAAAATTTTAATTTTGTTTAATTAAATTGCTAAATTTTCAATCTCGGAGCAGGAGAGATGATAGTGTACAGTTTTTAACCTCTAGATTGTGCACCAGATTCCTGCATTAAATTGTAAACCTCTCTGCAGAACGCATTGTGGAGAAGGCATATGGTATTGTTGATAGCTATTTGTCCGTTGAGTGGGGACGTTAAGCCTAGTGGCCCCCTTGGTGCTTTTCAATAGGAGTAGGCTATATGCCAATATGGGTTTCACCTTATCCCTTTCTTCACCATCATGCCTCATACAACACACTTTAACTACACAATCATAAACATACACTCATCCTACACTCCTCTCTGTACATATTACAACAATACATCATCTATATTTAAATTAATATTGGGAAGTAAACATTATGAGGTTATATCATTAACAGTGAGTGGAGAACATATTTTTAACGATTCACCTCATATAATTTCAAATTTCTTTGATACCGGCGGTTTCAGACAATATCTTGTCCCTCTTCAGTCATGGCTTTCGCTGATGAAATTCTCTGCTTGTTGATTTCATCAATGGAAGCCACGACTGAAGGGGACAAAATATTGTCTGAAACCGCCGGTTTCAAAGACATTTGAAATTATATGAGGTGAGTCGTTAAAAATATGTTCTCCACTCACTATTAATAATACATCATCTATGTAAAATGATCTGCCAAAATGGTGTGTAAATTGAAAATAGATCTCGGTAACGCCATCCATCTACCCAGCCTGGAACCTGAAGCAAGTAAATTGCAGTGGTTGCAATTAGAACACACACACACACAACTTATGTTCTGTTTCATGCAATAGTTGCATAATATCATTACTCTACAGTATTAATTTATAATAAATACTAAGACTGCTACAGCATCTCATGATGCTTGGGTGAGCACCCATCCCATAGTAGCTGAAATTCCAAGAGAAAATATTTTTCTCCATGGAAATTTGAATCAGTGCATGTTCCATAGCTCTGCACCAAGAGTTCATATCTTAAACTGCTCTCAGCTTCTGTGTGAAGCAAAACTATTTCATAAGAAATACAGTATGTTCCAACTTGATGTATACACTCTTTGAAACGTTATTTCTCAGCAACGAAATGAGACAGAAATACAATTTTTGTTGTGTATGATCCACAAGGCATTAGAAAAGCATAGCAACACGTTCATCGATCTTCACGTCTTTATAAACAACAATGGAAGTGAGATTATTATTCGATGAACATAAGTGGATACTGAAGTGTTATTGGAAAGTGGAGAATGTCGTTGAAGTGCAACGATGTTGGATGGTTGAATTTGGGACACCACCACCAACAAGGGTAACAATAACAAGAATCCGAGACAAGTTTGAAAACAATGGAACAGTGCAAGATGTACTCTTGTTATCAGTCGAACGTCTCTTTCTTCCGCACCGACCTTTCAACACATCTTGCACCATTCCATCGTCTTCAAACTTGTCTCAGATTCTTGTTATTGTTACCCTTGTTAGTGGTGGTGTTTCAAATTCAACCATCCAACGTCATTGCACTTCAACAACATTCTCCACTTTCCAATAACACTTCAGTATTCACTTACGTTCAACAAATGATAATCTTACTGCCATTGTTGTTTATAAAGACGTGAAGATTGATGAACGTGTTGCTATGCTTTTCCAGTGCCTTGTGGATCATACACAACAAAAATTGTATTTCTGCCTCATTTCTTTGCTGAGAAATAACGTTTCAAAGAGTGTATACATCAATTTGGGACACTCTGTACCTGTCCACCGCTGTTCTTGAGGTAGCGTGCTGCTTTGTCATGCAGCAGGCCTGGGTTTGATTCCCGGTTGGGACAGGCTACTGGGTGAGTTTTTTTCAGGTTTTTTCCTCACCTGTAAGACAAATGTCAGGAATCTTAGGGCCCAACGGTCCCCGAAAATCATCCAGCCATCATCATCATCCTTATCATTATCATCATCCTTCACCGGTGTGGAAAGCAACGGGTAGTTACCACACCTATAATTCCGTAGTAAAGCTGCAAAGCATACCTGCCCTCGGGCAGAATTACTGTGGATGGATGGAAGGAATACCTATTTTAAAACTTAAAGTTTGTTAGTGAAGTTTTGTTTTTAATTTATTTGTGTGTTTGGTTGCGGAGATTTCTAGTATAGATTTGATAAATTGTTAGCACATTATGGATTGTAGTTTATTACTAGATATTAAAAAACATGCTGACTTTTTGTAATACTCTTGTAGAATACATATATGTTTTGTCTATATTTGTTACTCAATTTACAATTTTTTAATATTATTTTTACAGTTGTTCAAGAATTTCTGATGTATTCACAACAGCGTTTCATAAAAGGAAGAATTTTGGAACCTGTAATAGAAGGATTTAGTGATGCGATGGACCCAGTTGTGTCTCGGAAAGCAAGATTTGTGGGTCTTGATTTTGATTCTAGCGATGAATACATATATTATTCTGATGTTCTACAAGATGTCATTTATAGAATTCATCGTAATGGAACAGGTAATTACTATCCATATGAAAAACTATTATATTAATGAATGAGTTGGAGAAAATGCTTTAACATCTCACCTCATGAAATTGTGAGTCTTCACGATACCAGTTAAAGATATTAAAGCATTTTCTCCAACTCATTCGTTAATGTAAATACCTCATAGTGTTTGCTCCCACTGTAATTTTAATTAAATTATTATATTTTTTATGTTATTAATAAATCATCATCATCATCATCCATGCAAGTATTAGGCCATGTGGCCTATTATGGTCTCAAAGAGGAATTTTCCATCCAGCGCTTTTTTGGACGTCCCAGCGATCCTTTGCCTTGGGGGCAGTAGCTGCAAATTCTAAAATATTTTCCTTCTTCCATGTTGTATCGTTATTCTCGCAAAGGTTGTCAACAGGTTGATCTGTCTGATTCATCCAAGGCTTGGTTCCCACTAATGTAGCATTTCCTCTACATTAAGGTGATGTGGTTATACCACCAGTACTCGGTCTTCAGAGCCTCATTTGTAATAGCAGGTTGCACCACGAGCAGGTTGAGGATGAGATTTGGATAGGAGAGGTGATGAAATGCACGTCACTATCCTTTGCAACCTGTTATTAATAAATACTTTAATAAATATTTATAAAGTGACTAGCTAATATCCGGTGTGCACTGCTATGCCTATATAAATTAAATGTGTTTTTATGTTTAGTTGAATAAATAAAAAGAAAAATAATTATAAATTTATATCATAGTTATTTTTAGGTACCCCGTGCTGATTATCCGGCATTGCCCAGGAATCTACTTATCTCAATCTTTTTGGCATCAATGAGCTGAAAGACAAAAATGGTTATTAAGAGTTATCCGTAAAAGAATACCCGCTGTGCACTGCTATGATTGCCCGGAAATCAAGTCATCCCAATTTTCTTGGCATCAATAACCTGAAAGATAAAAATGGTTATGAGTTATCTGTAAAAGATAGATATATGCTGTTGTGGAATTTTTTGTACATTTTTTTAGATATTCAATTCAGTATGCATTAATTTGGTATATATGTTATGGTTTAGGCAGTGTAAGCCATTTAAGTGTCCAAAAAGTTCTGAAAAAACACATTTTTCACTGCAATGGGCGATTTTTAAGGGTGAAGGGGTTGAATATTACAACTCTCTTATAGCTTAAAACCTTGCTGGGAAACTCCTGAACATTTTGCAAAAAGCCCCATCACAATCGGATGAATGATGTTAGTAATACATAAAAGACAAACATACAGACAGACATACATACATTATAATTTAAGAAAGGAAAATTAACATTTGAACCCTGCACCTCACATTCTCCATACAAGTGTGCTGTCCATTACACCATTCAAATGACAATACAAAATACATATATTCGTTTATATATACAGAGTGTAACAGGACCTCACCGACAAAATGATAGGGATGATAGGCCATGCAGAGAGGATCATTTTTGTAAAGGAACATATAGTCACATACACATCGTTTATGAGTTATGTGCAGATGAAAGTGTTCACCCATAAGGGTCGGAATTGAATACAAACAATTGTACATGTATCATGTTATTGAAAAAGACATGTTTTTATAATAAGTGTTCAAACAATAAGAGTTTTGACAGCGTCAAAAAGAATCCTGCCATGATTTGCCGTGCTGGCCGATCGTTGCTGCGATGATATCAAACATGCAATGAGGCACAAGGTCGACTGTTTGAACACTTATTGTAAAAACATGCCTTTTTCAATAAAATGATACATGTACAATTGTTTGTATTCAATTCTGACCCTTATGGGTGAACACCTTCATCTGCGCATAACTCATAAACAATGTGTTTATGACTATATGTTCCTTCAGAAAAAATGATCCTCTCTGTATGACCTATCATCCCTATCATTTTGTCGGTGAGGTCCTGTTATACCCTGTATATATATAAATTGAAATTTTGTGGTTTATGACTTCTATGTAAATTTGTGTTCATTCATCAACAACACTGCTATTATAAGTTATCATTGAAAGATTTAAACACTGCAGTAATAAATTATGTAACATTCAGGATTCAGATTTAAATTCCTTAAATATCTTGGTTTTTATAATTTATTATTTTTTTAAAAATATTATGTCTATACAGTATTCACTATCTGTGGCTATAACTCACTTGATTTTAATAATGATTTATTATTACTAAATTTAATTAATTAATAATTGAGTTAGAATTTGACACCTCACCTCATAATTGTAGATTTCTCGAAGACATGATTCACTACTGCTTAGAAAAGTTATTACTTTTTTTTTAATATTTAGGTGAATATGGTAACCACAGTCCTAAAATGAATACTTAATTATCAAATTATGCATAGTTCTTACTATAATTTTTTTTCTCTAGGCCTTATTATGTCTTCTAAAACTATGACTAGTCGATTGCAGAAACAAAGACTGAATCACCCACCATAGTTTAAAATCTTTCTTGTTTCTATCACAGCGGGAAAAAAAAATCATGGATATTAATTGAAAAAAAAAACAAAGTCTGAACCCCCCCCAAACTTGGTTTTTTGACTATAGTCATAGATTTACAGTTTTTTATAAAAATAAAATATTGTAAAACTGTGGTCTGCAATCAACTGATAGATATTATCATTTGTATTGGTACAGTTTCTCATTCTTAAATTTAACAAACAATTTTCATTTATAATATAATATAACTTTATAAAATACTATTTTCAAAATCGATAGGAAAACATTTTTTTTCATCATGATAGTTTTTAAGATTTTAATTTTATTTGAATATGAAGTATTACAATATCAAAGGTAGTTTTTTTTTATCTATCATATTTAAAGATGAATACATTTTTTGAAGTTAATAATTCTTATTAATTTGTTCTTTTAATTATGAATTTTATTATATTTATCAGGTCGTGAGATAGTCCTGGCATCACAGAACGAAGGAGTGGAAGGTTTAGCTGTTGATTGGGCTGCAAAGAACTTATACTACATTGACAGTCGTAAAGGAACATTGAATGTCTTGAGCACACGAAATGTTACATACAGGAGAACTCTTCTGAAGAACCTAAAAAGACCTCGTGCAATCGTAGTGCATCCAAATATGGGGTAAGAATTAAATTTGTAATTAATTTATAAGTTTATTTAATTTATTATTTATTAATGTTAGTAAGATGATATATATTGTGACACATCTTAATAATGACATTTGAATTTCACGGGCAATGGCGAGAATAATAGTCTTGCATTGGTAGAAATAAATTTCAAAGTTAAAATTGGGAAACACATTATGAGGTTCTTAATTAATAAATTAATGAGTCATTTTAACATCTTACCTCATATTTCATGTTTTTCAAACACGGTAACTATAGTTTTCAAATGATCTTGTCATTCATTTTCATTCATTTCGGTAGTCATAATGGCGGTTGAAAATGAATGACAAGATCATTTGAAAACTATAGTTACCGTGTTTGAAAAACATGAAATATGAGGTAAGATTATATTATTTTTGGTCTGGACATCTTACCTCAATATTAATGTTGATTTGTTCTTGGACATGTTTCAAAACAATTCTCTGTTTTATCTTCAGCTTTTCCCAGAAGATAAAACAGAGAATTGTTTTGAAACATGTCCAAGAACAAATCAACATTAATATTGAGGTAAGATGTCCAGACCAAAAATAATATAATTAAAATAACCTCAAAATATAACTTCCTAAAATTAAATATGAGGTAAGATGTTAAAATGACTCATTAATTTATTAAGAAATAAATTTGCCAGTTGCTGACTCGCGAATTGAAAGAACTGTGCAGGCTATGGATGCAGCTAGGCCTTTGTTGAAGAGATATCTACAAGCTGTTGTAACATTTGGTGACATTTTTCCATACTGAAAAAGTCTTTACTAGAGACAGAGAAATCTCCATCCCCCTCCCTATATAATCTGCTGCTAGAGACATGAACGAGTCAATTGTGTTATGACAGTGATTACTGAACAGAGAGAGATGAGAAACTGGTGCAAGTGGACTCGTTCGAGACTGTAAAATAATTTTGTGCTAGTTAAACTTTAAATCAAGATTAATTATTAGTGCAAATTGTGAGCAAACTGTTAGTGATATGTTTTTATTATTAATTTAATACTTCTCACTGAAGGACAAATTAGATTGGAATTCGCCCAGATAGCTCAGTCAGTAGAGCATTGGCCTAGAAATCCAAAGGTCCTGGGTTTGAGTCCCAGTCTGAGGGTATAATTTGTCTCTTCAAATATGATTTATCCATCATTGAGATGTATGAAATGAATAATGCTTACTTACTTACTTACTCACTAGCACTATCAAACCCGTAGGTTCATGGCCGCGCGGACATAAGCTCTCCATACATCCCTATCCTGAGCTAATGCTTTCCAATCATTCTCTGTATAATCTACTTCCCTCAAATCATAGTTAATGTTATTCTCCGACCTCATTCTTGGTCTACCAACTGGGCGTTTTCCCTCTGGCTTTCCTACAAGAAGCTTCCATGCAAGTCTTTCATTCCCCATACGTGCAACATGTCCTGCCCATTGCAGTCTACCGAGACTTAACTGTTCTTATTATATCTGGCTTCCTATAAAGACCATGTAGTTCATTGTTAAGTAGTCTTCTCCATTCATCTCTCTTTGGTCCAAAAATTTTCCTAAGTACTTTATTCTCAAATACTTGTAATCTCCTTTCCTCCCTTAAATTAAGAGTCCATGTTTCGCATCCATGTAATATAACTGGTAGAATAATAGTTTTATATTTTTGCAGTTTAACATTTTTGAAAGGAGTTGGGACATCAAGAGTCTCTGCAATGCATAATAGCACGCATTTCCAGAATTGAGCCTATGTTTAATTTCTTTGTGCATCTCATTCCTTTTTGTGATTATTGTTCCTAGGTATTTGAATTCAACCACTTCCTCAAAATTTCCCTCATTTGTCATTAGCTGTCCATTTCCATTATATAATGAATTGCTATGTGTGACCGTATATTTTAAAAACATAAATTGAGTTTGTTGTGAAGTTAGATCTTGATTTGAGTATCTTTTGTTTCTAGATTTATATTCTTCTCTGAGTGGGATCGTCCAGCTAACATCAGCAGAGCCCACACAGATGGTAGCAATTTGATGGTGTTCCGTAATGTGACCCTTGGCTGGCCCAATGGTCTTTCTGTTGACTTCCAGACAAACAGATTGTACTGGTGTGATGCATTGTTGGATCATGTCCAACATTCTAATCTAGATGGCACTGATGTTAGAACAGTCAGCTCTCGACTTATACGCCATCCATTTTCCATAGTTATACATAAAGGCTAGTATTAAAATTTTAAATAAGACTTTGTTATGATACACAGAAATTTCCTTCATTAATGTAGATCTTTCAAGAGATTGATCATATTTTCTTAACTATAAATATTAATTATATCCAATCAACACCAAAAACACCTGATTACGTTTATATAACACTTTGGCTAGACCAGTGTTGACCTGTGGTAGTGAAGCATGGACACTAAAGAGACAACATGAAAGCAGAATAACGGCTTGTGAAATGAGATTCATGCGCAGAACAGCGGGTTACACCAGATGAGATCGGAAAAGGAACACCGATATCTTAAAAGAATTGAAGACTACGCCAATTTTGGAATATATTAAACAGTACCAACTAAATTGAAAACACCATCTTGAAAGAATGAGTTCAAATCAGATCCCCAAAGCTGTTTATAATTATATACCAAGAGGACAAAGATCACTGGGCCGTCCTATGAAACGCTGGAGGGAAAATTTTCTATAGGATCGTAACAGGCCTTGGCCTAATACTTGGAAAGAAGAAGAAGATATCCAATCAAATAAAAATTGATTACAATATAATTAGAATTAATAATTAATTCTACAGTTATTGTAGAAGTACATGCAATCAATACAAGTAAAATTCATATCAAATTCCGTTGAGGTGAAGTCATATGATGAAAGTTAAAAATTAAATTGTACCTGTTGGTAGGTGCCGTCGTCCTCGACTTTATTAAAATATTGTATATAAAAGTTGCTGCTACAAACAATTGGAGTATACATCACTGTACACAACAACAACGAGTAGCGGAAAATCAACCTGCAGAAGATGGAAAATAACTTCTGAAAGCGCTCCAGTTAATTTTATATGCAATATTTTAACAAAGTTGAGGACGACGGCACCTACCAACAGGTACAATTTAATTTTTAACTTTCATCATACATCCAATGTCCCAAACTTAATGAGGACATTTTGATATGCTTTCTTAGTACCGGTATCTCAACTGAATTCCTGATTACGTTATAGTTTAGAAATAGAGTGAACAGCAAATTAAAATACCATGAATTAACAACAATTAGTAAGTCAGTAAAGAAGATAAAAATACTCCCCACCATTTATTTGTCAATGTTGAATAGGAATATGACAGTACATCACTGACATGGCTTATGATGCCTGTCTGAAGGACATTTCAAACTGAAGCTGTCTCTATCTAATATTTTGATGATCAATTCAAATCTTCAAGCTTGATCATTGTAATATTAAAATAAAACTTATGCTTCATTTTCAAGACCTCACTTTATGAAATATATAATTTTCTTTTTAATGCCACCTGGTTGTCTTTTATGATATTTCTGGTTTTCTCTCCTGGCATTGGCGGAATTGTAATCCATTTCTTTCGTTGAAGTACCTGGAAGGCGGAGTTATGTTACTCCAATGATAAGGTGGATGATAAATGATAATGGAGCTCCAGGAGTGTTGTTAACCTAAACTTAACCTTAAATTCCAGACCATGGCCAACCACAGGAATAATTCCCTTTAAGGAAAAATTCCTATGATTTGACTGGGAATCGAACCCGGGACCTCATGAACTGTAGTCCATGAGGCTGGTCATAAATTTCAATGTAAGAGATCTAACATTTTATTTTATTTTATTTTATTAGTTTATGAGAAATTCAGAGTCATATTTTCTTATTATAGTCCACCATTGTGATCTCGAGGTAGCGTGCTGCCTTGTCACGCAGTGGGCCCAGGTTCGATCCCCGGTTGGGACAGTTTTTCTGAGTGGGGTTTTTATCGGGGTTTTTCCTCACTTGTAAGACAAATGTCAGGAAAACTTTAAGGTCCAAACGGTCCCCGAAATCATATGGCCATTGCAATCATCATCATTCATATTCATCTTAGATTAAGCTTTAGGATTAGGGACTCTCCTGGTGCACCACTATCATCATCAGCCATCATATCAACGGGGCAATGTAACCCTGCCTTCCAGGAGCCCCAACCTCAGAAGTGGGTTACAAGTATGCCATGCCAGGAGAGATCACCAGGAATGTCGAAAGACAACCTGGGGCATTCGCAAAAAAAAAAAATTCTTATTATAGTAAAATCTCAATTCAGTGGACTTTGAATTTAACTGACAGGAATAGTTAGAAATTAATTTTCACAATACAAAATAATTCAGGATAAAATCACATTTAAATTCATGAAGTGCATGATCTTGATTTAAATTGGACAGTGGTTCATAACCATAGCAATAACTGTGCTTTTATATCTTTGTTATGATATGTATAAATTAACTTTATTTGTTAATGTGATATATTGTTATTTTTAGAATGGATGTACATCACAGACTGGCGACTGGATGCTATCATAAAACTTCACAAACTATCAGGTGAATTAGAAGAAGTTTTGGTACGAGAACCTCAAACAAATCGTCTTTATGGGGTTAAAGTGTATAGTAGTGATATACAAACTATTGATCATGATCAGCCGTGTTCAATAAATAATGGAGGATGTGAAAAACTTTGTTTTGCGGTACCAACTAATACCAGTTCATCACTACAGGTAAATACCACTTTCAATATATCATTAGTGAATGTACTCTACATTCATAGTTAAATATGGGAAATAACATTATGAGGTTCTTAATTCGTAAATTAATGAGTCTTTTCTTAAACGTCTTACCTCATATTTTATGTTTCTTCAAACATGGGATCTAGTTTTCGAGAGAAGGATCTCTCTCATTTTCAGCCGACATTATGACTACCAGATTTTTGTTGGAATCGTTAGAATCTCCATCAATAACATTGCCATCTGGTGTTGATTTGATGAACTTTGAGATGAGGTCATGTTCATCAGGAATCTTGAAAGTTCATCAAATCAACACCAGATGGCAACATTATTGATGGAGACTCCAACGATTCCAACGAAAATTTGGTAGTCATAATGTCGGTTGAAAATGAGAGAGATCCTTCTCTCAAAAACTAGTTCCCGTGTTTGAAGAAACATAAAATATGAGGTAAGATGTTTAAAAAATGACTCATTAATTTGCTCTACATTATTTAATGTTTAGTTCTTCTCCAAATATTATATTAATGATACCGAGCAAATTGGCACAGGTAGTAGCATTTGAAGCTCATTTGGGAGGTCCTAAATTCAAACCTTGGTGTAAAAATCTGACTGAGAATTATTTCCTGTTTTACCTCAGTTGTCAGGGCAAATGCTATATTGGAATTTCATTTCCAGGACCCATTGAATCATATTCACTATTTTGTACTGTCATTCAAATGTAAATAAATAAATGCATAGACACAAAATGACAGTAGATGTAAAAAATCTAAAAATATGAATAAAAAAATCAATGAAAAATAGAGCTTCTTATGAAGTTTACTTATAAATTATATTTCCATAGGAATTTGAAATATATTCTTCTGGTTCCTTAATAAATGAAAATAAATATTAACTCATTAATCATATTAAAATTAATGTTGGGAAGTAAACATCATGAGGTAATAATCATTTAAATTCATTGGAGAAAATTTTTTGAAAACTCACCTCATAAATTTCATGCTTTTCATGAAACTGCAGTTTCAGACAATTTCTCATCCATCATCAGTCATAACTCCAACTGATGAAATTCTATGACCGTCAACTATGTTATTGTCAACATCTTCTGTGCTGCCATCTATGGTTGAATTTATAAACTTTGAAATTAAATTTTGTTCGTTAGGAATATCAAAGTTCATCAACCTATATTTATTTTCCTGAATTATATCTTCTCCCAAACTGTTAATTCTAAAGGTTTATCCAATTGTTTTAAAAGTTTTGCTTCTCTTCCAATTTTATGATGTTCTAGTAAACTATGTGTTGCAATTGCAGATTTTTCAATTTCACAATTTTAATATTTCTAAAATATTCTTTAGTATGAGTTTCCAAATTCCTTTTAGTTTTTCCTATATAAACTTTTCTGCTATCATTACAATCTATTTGATAAACTCCAGATTTCTTACTATCTGGGTCATTGACTTTTTTTTATTAGTACTTAGAAGATTTATTTTAAATTTTAAATTATACCTCTTAGTGATATTTCTTATAATAGTTCAATCACTCTAGTTAAATAAAATGGTATTCATAAACACAGTTATTGTAAACTGGAGGCTTTCGAAAGGGCTTAAAGGACCTTGGAACATGGATTGCTATGGCAGTTAGGTAGCATGTGTTTTTACTTTGAACGGAAAAGGCTGAAGACTTTACTATAAAGGAGTAAATCATATTTGAAGAGAAAAATTATACGCTCAGACCAGGACTTGAACCTGGGACCCTTGGTTCTCTAGGCCAAGTGCTCTACCATCTGCGCTACCTGAGCAAGAACCGAGCTAAATGCAATTTTTTGTCTATATACGTTGTAATTCCCGCCCACCAATGCTATGAAACCTTTGCTTCTATCTTTGCAAATGGCGGCTCCTATATTAAGATGACATATTTGGGAATTATACATTACATTATAAATGCCAGTACAGCTTTTTTCAATGTTTTTATTATTAATTTCATACATCTCAATGATGGATAAATCAAATTTGAAGAGAAAAATTATACGCTCTGACCAGGACTTGAACCCGGGACCCTTGGTTCTGTAGACCAAGTGCTCTACCATCTGAGCTACCTGAGCAATCAAATATGATTTATCCATCATTGAGATGTATGAAATTAATAATAAAAACATCGAAAAAAGCCGTACTGGCATTTATAATGTAATGTATAATTCCCAAATATGTCATCTTAATATAGGAGCTGCCATTTGAAAAAATAGAAGCAAAGGCTTCATAGCATTTGGTGGGCGGGAATTACAACGTATATAGAGAAAGATTTGCGTTTAGATTGGTACTTGCTCAGGTAGGTCAGATGGTAGAGCACTTGGTCTAGAGAACCAAGGGTCCTGGGTTCAAGTCCCGGTCTGAGCGTATAATTTTTCTCTTCAAATATGATTTATTCATCATTCAGATGTATGAAATTAATAATATAACGGGGTAGTTGATCATTAAATAAATAGATAATTTTAACACTCTATATTTAAAACTATGAACATAATTTATAGGCTACAATTAAAAGTAATTACACTAACTGTACTAAAAATATGGTATTTCCAATACGCTGAGAGAGAGAGAGAGTAGAGAGAGGGATTTAATTGGACTTTTGTCTAATTCAACATGTCTTACCCAAATATCATGATCATTTAATATAAACTTGCAGATCTTTGTTAAAATACTTAATTTACTTGAAATACAACATTTGAATCAATTCTAAGACCCATTAAAGACTTATTAAGAAAAACAGTGTAACTCACCCAAGCTGGTCGGCTCACAAACAGACACAACGTCCTATAATGACTGTACTTTTATTACCCCTTATCTAACTGTCTTCATTCCAACCTTGTGCAGTCTTCAACCCCTCTTCTCTCTCTCTCTCTCTCTGTCTCTTCAGCAGAATTCTATGCCACCTAACGGTACCTTCTCTCTCTTTGTCTCTTCAGCAGAATTCTATGCCACCTAATGGTACCTTTGACCTGGTTAAATATATCATCAATACTAGTAAAATTCATATCAAATTCCGTTGAATTTGAGCTTTTCCTATATAAACTTTTCTGCTATCATTACAATCTATTTGATAAACTCCAGATTTCTTACTATCTGGGTCATTGACTTTTTTTTATTAGTACTTAGAAGATTTATTTTAATGACTGTACTTTTATTACCCTTATCTAACTGTCTTCATTCCAAAGTCATATGATGAAAGTTAAAAATTAAATTGTACCTGTTGATAGGTGCCGTCATCCTCAACTTTGTTAATATATTGTATATAAAATTAACTGGAGCACTTTCGGAAGTTACCTTCCATCTTCTGTAGGTTGAGTTTCCGTTACTTGTTGTTGTTGTGTACGGTGATGTATACTCCAACTGTTTGTAGCAGCAACTGACTTGTTTTTGACGATCTCGTATAATGGGTTTGACTGGGGTGCGTTCTCATTGAGAAGTGAGGTGTTGTCTGTTTCCTTTCTAATTTCAAGGTCTTCAACTATATTTATCCTAGCTGGAATGTTTTCTCGGTGGATTATCATGAGAGTGTTTTCAATTGTGTTCATTCGGTGACCTGCGTTAATGAGATGTTTAGCATAGCTTGATAAAAGATTTCATACACGCGGGTGATATATCAAGCTATGCTAAACATCTCATTAATGCAGGTCATCGAATGAACACAATTGAAAACACTCTCACGATAATCCACTGAGAAAACATTCCAGCTAGGATAAATATATTTGTAGACCTTGAAATTAGAAAGGAAACAAACAACACCTCACTTCTCAATGAGAACGCACCCCATTCAAACCCATTATACGAGATCGTCAAAAACAAGTCAGTTGCTGCTACAAACAGTTGGAGTATACATCACTATACACAACAACAACAAGTAACGGAAACTTAACCTGCAGAAGATGGGAGGTAACTTCCAAAAGCGCTCCAGTTAATTTTATATACGATATATTAACAAAGTTGAGGACGACGGCACCTACCGACAGGTACAATTTAATTTTTAACTTTCATCATATGGTTAAATATAGCTTAGGTATTTGGGAATATTTCTGTACATCCTGTTAAGCAAGAGGATGACTTCAAATCAATATTTCTTATAACATAAAGGTTTTACCTTGTATAACTAACTTAATAGAACCATTAATGATTAATTAAAATATGTGTCATAACTGATTAAAATATCTTTCCCTTAGTTTTCCTAATTATAACATCAGTATTATTTTGTTTTAGTTTTTATGCTGAAAGTAATATGTTGGGGATAGGATGTTATTGGAAAGAACTTAAGGTATCCAATGACTGCTAATTTAATAATTACAAGAAATTATTTTGTATAACTTGCTGTCACAGGCAAAATGTGGATGTCCATATGGAGAAAGACTGGTGGAACCAGAGAATAGAACTTGTCAGGCAGATCCAAATGCTGAACCACCAGTACAGGCATGTCCAAATGCTTGGGACTTCACCTGTAACAACCAGCGTTGTATTCCGAAAGCTTGGGTTTGTGATGGTGATGATGATTGTCTTGACAACTCTGATGAAGAACAAAATTGTACAAGTAAGAAAAAAAGTTTTTATTTTTAGTTGTTTTAATGTCAGCAATGCCAGTGAAAAGTGGCAAGTATTTATCAATAATAGAGTTATAAGAGTTTAGATCTTGCTCCAAATTAATTAACACAAATGGCTGCTGGCTTCATGTCCATATGTGTTAATCACAGAGGTGGATGATCATCCAGCTAGTTTAGGGATATCACATGGTCAGTATGTCAGATCCCCTATTAAGGTTTGATGCTATCACATAGAACATGTATGTAGGTAAAAAAAAAAGGTAATGTGGTCCCATTACTGGTCTTAAGAAGCCCTAAGTAGGAGGTTAAGGCACCCACTTTTTTAGACAATTGGCACTTGATGCCAGCTGGATTGTCAGCATTGCATGATGGCCACCTTTACCCCAGAACAAGCATTTGGACTCATTTTAAAATACAATAACAAGTAACATTAAGATGTTTTTATTATTAATTTAACACTTCTCATTGAAGGATTAAATTATATTTGAAGAGAAAAATTTTCTCCCAGACCAAGACTTGAACCCGGGACTTTTGGCTTTCTAGGCTAATTCTCTACCATCTGAGCTATTGGGGCGAGTTCCGATCTAGATGCAAATTATTCTCTTATATACATTGTAATTCCCAGCACCAAATGCTATGAAGCCTTTGTTTCTATCTTTGGAAATGGCGGCTTCTTAGTTAAGAAGACATTTATCGGGAATATAAACACTATTTTATAAAGCCAGTAGGGATTCAATTGATATTATTATTATTAATTTAACACTTCTCACTGAAGGATACATTATATTTGTAGAGAAAAATTTTGTTTAATAATTAAGACATTTAGTCTGTACATTCTTAGGCTCTTACGGTTGTTGTCCTTGATCTACATACAGAAGAACAAGGAAAGAATTATGAATTTTGAAATTCCCGGAGAAAGGAATCTCATTAGTAAATTCATTGGACCAGAGGCAGAGATAGCAGGAATCAAGAATTAGGGCCGACAACTTGAGAAAATTTAGTCTGTAATTGCTGACGATGGGGCTCAGAAGCCTTGAAACATATGTTCAACAAAAACAACCATAAGAGGTAAGAATGTACAGACTAAATGTCTTAATTATTTGGACTCATTTCCATTAGAGATTGAGTCAACTCCAGGCAATGCTGCTGCCAGAAGATTTGGATCAGTTTAAGAATCCTGATCCCACCAAGACTCAAACCCTCGACCTTCTGGCTTGTGGTGTATTGCCTTAACCAACTACACTACCACATGCCCCATAAATATGCATACAGGACTGTCTGTAAATTTTACAGTACATATAAGATAGTGAATAGATTATATGTGACAACTGTAATTAATGGTAAAGAGAAAAAATTTTGCCTGAACTGAGAATCGAATCCTGAACCTTCAGCTTTCCGTGTCAATGCTCTGACCACTGAGCTAATTCAGACTACATTCCCATCAAGCATAAATCCTCCCTTTACCTTACTCTCTTGATCTCACATTCAATGCAATGAATCATCATTCACAAATACACAATGAATGGCTTCTACATTAAAAAGACATGAAGGGACACCACCCAGCCACAGCA
Organism: Diploptera punctata; assembly: GCA_030220185.1. Lineage (NCBI taxonomy): Eukaryota > Metazoa > Arthropoda > Insecta > Blattodea > Blaberidae > Diploptera > Diploptera punctata. The sequence continues at coordinate 231,240 of JASPKZ010009837.1, read as the reverse complement.
TTATTTATTAAATTAATATTAGCATTATTTATTATTTGGGGGGCATGCCGTAGCGTAGTGGTTAAGGCACTGCGCTACAAGCCGGAAGGTCGAGGGTTCGAGTCCCGGTGGGGTCAGGATTTTTAAACTGACCCAAACCTTCTGGCGGCACTATGGCCCTGGGGTCGACTCAGCCTCTAACTGAAATGAGTACCAGACGCTTGTTCTGGGGTAAAGGCGGCCGTCACGCAGGGCTGACAACCCGGCTGACATCAAGTTCCGATTGTCAAGAAAAAGTGGGAGCCTTAACCTCCTACTACCCCAAGGGCCTCCTGAGGCCTGTAGTGGGATCACTTTTTTTATTATTTATTATTTATTCAATTAATATTAATTTAATATATGTGACAATGTCTAAGAACAAAACAAATAAAATTGATGATTTACTGTATAAAAAATCTCATATGAGAATTTTCTGATTATGTAGAACCAACATGTGGAGTAGGTGAATTCCAGTGTACAACTGGGCGTTGTATTCCTGGTAGCTTCAAGTGTGATGCTGAGAATGATTGCGGAGACTTCTCAGATGAGACTGGATGTGTAAATGTGACCTGTACTTTATCTCAATTCCGCTGTGAAAATGGACGTTGTATTCCTGCAACCTGGAAATGTGATTCTGAAAATGACTGTGGTGATGGATCTGATGAAGGAGACTTCTGTGCTGAGAAGACATGTGCTTACTATCAGGTACAGAACAGTGTACTCCAAAGCACAATATTAATATTAACCCCTTCATTCTTCTGCTTAATACATTCAACCATTTTGTTTTACAAAATCGAGTTATTCTTAAGGTTAAGGTTTTAATTTACAGTGTAAACTACAGAGGGTTGTTTCCGATCTCTGATAACGATTTGCCAAGTAGATTGTGACGTTGGAGTGTGAGTCATCAGGACAGGAGTGTGCGAGGTGATCAAACCAGTCAGTGTGCTGCTTCTGTTACACTCGCACGCGTGTTGCTCTCATAATGCCTAACCAGATAGACCCGTTTTGGGATGGGTACATTACTGCCCTTTCCGACGCTAATCATAGTTATTCTGCGATTATTGAGGCTTGCAAAAACGTAATTTTATGGTGTCAAAGTGTGGAATTAGCTCAGTGCTTAATAAAAAGAGAAAGGGTCGCTTGGGATTAATTCCAAAAGGGAAAAAAGGGCAAATCCACGACCTGCTACTACCCGCACCCCAGATGTAATCAGAAAGGTCAAGGTCCTTATCTCTGGTGGTAACCCTGCCACACAAAGGGTGATTGCGAACAGATTGGGAATATCCCTTAAAACTGTAAACACCATAATAAACAAAGATTTAAACATGGAGAAGCGTCACAAAAGCAGGGTTCATAAATTGTTGCCACGTCACATTGCCGAATGCCGCACCAACAGCAGGAAACTATGAAAAGCACCTGGCAGGAGAAAAATGGAAATTTTTGGTCACACTTGATGAAGCATATGTTTATCTAGGAGACTGCAACAAACCCCGGGCAATTTACTATAGAGAAAGGGGTGAAAAAAATTTTCAAAAGTGGTATGCCGAATGCAGAGAAAGTTTCTCCAATGGATTTATGGTCATCGCGGGATATTGCTACAATGAAAAACTGACCATTCGTAGAGTAGCTAAAAAGGCCAAAATCAACTCCCAGTACTACCAGGAAGAAGTTCTCACCCCAATTTACCCGACTGAAATCCCAGCTCTCTATGGTACAGACAAAAACCAAGTCTGGGTGCACCAAGACAAGGCCTCCAGTCACACTTCGAGTTCAACCCTGACATTCCTGGAGAAATGGAGCAGGAAACTGGAATACATGCTATTCCATTCAGCAACATCCCAGTGAAGTCTCCTGATGCATCACCGATGGACTTTGTGTCTTTGGACTCTTCAAAAGGGCACTGGGAAACAGGCGTCTTCGAACAATAGACGGTCTCTGGAAAGCATATAAAGAAGAGTGGGAACTTCTAGACATGGCTGTGCTGCGTAAGAGTCTTCTGCAGCGGAAACTCCGATGCCGAACCATAGCTCGGGTGAAGAGCCATCAATTAGAGCATGCTCGATGGTGGAGACATGGCTTTTCTTAAGGTAAAACTTAAAAATCATATGTTATCAGAGATCAGAAACAACCCTCCGTATTATAAAACTTAATATAATTTGTTTTCATAAAATGTATTATGGAAAATAACATTATGAGGCTTTCAGGTTAATAGGTAAAATAGGTCTCACCTCATATTAATATTAAAAATAGTGAAATTGAGAAATCAGCAATACTCTAATGAAGTATGATTTCTGTGAATTAATGAATCATTTTTTACATCTTACCTCATATTTTATGTTTCTTTAAACATGGGAACTAGTTTTTAAGAGAACCATCTCTCTCATTTTCAACCAACATTATGATTACTGGATTTTTGTTGGAATGTCCATCAATAACGTTGCTATTTGGTGTTGATTTGATGAACTTCGAGATGAGGTCACATTCATCAGGAATCTCGAAACTCATGGATCTAAATGTGTTCTTCTGAATATATATCTTCTCCCAAATTGTCAATAAGAGAAACAAATGAACAGACAAAATGTTTTAATTAGTTTTTCCAAATGTTTTAAAAGTTGGGCCTCTTTTTCAATTTTATGATTCACCAACAAATTATGTGCTGCAATAGCTGATTTTTCAATTTCACCATTTTTAATATTTCTAAAGTATTCCTTTGTGCGAGTGTCCAAATTCCTTTTTGTTTTTCCTAGGTATACTATATTGCAGTCCTTACAATTAATTTGACAATTTAACTCATGTCGCAAATGGTAGTCAATGACCAATCACGTTTCAATGAATTCTGTTTTACACCAATGACAGTCGTGTTTCACCTTGCTCTTTATCGATTTCTCTTTATCAGCTCCTGCTTTTGTGATAAAAAAAGCTCCTCCTTTTTTAATATTCTGAAAAGGTTAGACCATTATTTTTCTCCAACAAATACATTGAATATAGCAAATAATGAATAGATTCAGTGATTTTACTGAGTTGTTTATTCAAAATATTAATGATTAACCTATAATGTTGATTATAATAGTTTGATGTGTTTCATTATTTCTCCACTACAGTGCATTCTTACAATATTGCGATCCTATTTGGCAATAAATAATATGATCGAATTGCAGTGAATATACATAATCTCACATTTCTAATTTGTTTTCAAACATCGCCGTTTACATTAACTATATGAATATTTTAAAACACCGGTAACTATATTCAAATAATTATTTTTTAGTAAAGATCTTAATTTTATTCGTTAAATAGTCCTATCAAATGCCACTCTTGATTTCCAAATTCTCTAGATAAATTGGAAATCACTCGTGGCATTACTTATGATAAATTCCAGATTTTTTGCTATCTGGGGTGTTCAATTTCTTATTTGTTATTAATAGATTACCAAGGCTAAATTTATTATCAGTAATGTAATATTGAATTTCTTGAAAATTTTTTGAAATTAGTTATGATTTCTGTGCTTTCTTACAGTTTACATGTCCCCGTTCAGGACACTGCATTCCACAATCTTGGGTTTGTGATGGTGATAATGATTGCTTCGACAACCAAGATGAAGAGGGTTGTCCACCTATTACATGCTCGGCTTCACAGTTCAAATGCTCTGATCTTAAACAATGTATTCAGGAGACTTATAAATGTGATGGAATACCAGATTGTAATGACGGAAGTGATGAACAAGGCTGTCGTAAGTAAACTTACATTCCATATAAAACAAACATATTACAGTACTGTAAAATGTAATATGTATAATAATTGTTATGCCAACACTAGGGCCTAACTGCCACAATAATAAAATACTATAAAAAGCCGATAAAGGATAGACACATATACATGTGTATTATATCAGAAAATAGGGGATAATTAAACGCAATGAAAAAAATATTAGTTCATACGCATATAATATAAAAAACGCTAGTAAAAAGGCATATCTCTATATCCTGGATCAAAACCATGTCAAAAGATTCCAGAATTATTTGGTCAAGAAAGATGACCACATTAGATAAGAATAATGTGAGTTGCGCGAAGTGAAAGTAGAACAAAGCTTTCCATTTTGACATAGATGAAGGTTTCAAACTAGATCATGAGTTCCCCAATTAGAAACTTAAAATTTATCATATAAATATTCGCGATTTTTTTACCGAAGGCAGAACGGCGTCGGGACCGAACGCGGTCCCCCGGCAGGGGAGGCAGCTCTACATCGGCAATATAAATCTTTTTATCATTCTTTAATGGTCATTTTTCAGAATAGAATTAATTAAAGGACCAAATGGTCCAAAGAACTTAGAATAATGAACAAAGTTGAAACTTTTAAATGAATATGCTCTCTCTCTGAATTTTAATACTTTAGTATTTTGACGTTTGACAATATGGCGATTTCAGCTGATTTTAATAAATTGTTTTATATGTTGTTGATCTAATATTTCTTTATGTTTGGTTTTATTTTAATAAATAATGTTAATTTATTGTTTACTGTGTTTTAACATGTTTAAATGTGTAATTCACCCTCCAAAACCAAGGCCAACCGCTTGGGCCAAAGACCACTTAAACAATAGTGATCTTCACGCTATCATTATGGCAGGGCTTAACTGACCTCGCGTAACAATAATATAAAAAAACTCCATGGTGCAACAGGCCTACAAGGCCCTTGGCCTACCAGCCTGCTGCTGATGTCACATCCACATTTGTTAATCACAGAGATAGAAGATCTTCCAGCCAGTGTAAGGGTAACATATGGTCAGCATGTCGGATCCCCCAGCCATTATTGCTGGTTTTCTCAACCTGGAGCCACTACTTATTGTAGCTAAACTATTGCCTCATGATGCTGCGTAGACACTGGTCCCATACTGGTCGAAATTCCATGAGAACATTTTTCCCCCATGGAGACAGAACCAGAGCAAGTCCTGTAGCTTTGTGTCAAGGCATGTTGCCTTAACCACTCGGCTATGGCACGGGACATAAGTAATATCTGTAGTCTAATGTGTCTACTGTGTTGGCTCAGTTGTTAGTATGCCTGCTTCCTGACTAGCGGGCTTGGGTTTGATACCCTGCAGGATTGAAAATTTTAATTATCAAACTAATTTAATTGCAAAATTAACAATTTGGGGGTCAGGAGAAGTGGTGGTGTACAATTTTTAATTGCTAGATTATGCACCAGATTACTGCATTAAATTGCAAACCTCTGTACCAATATGTAGATGATATTTTCTTTGTTATAAATTCTGAATATGTTGAAGATGCATTGAAAGATGCATTGAAATTCCTTAATCTTCAAAATGAATCTGTGAAATTTACTATTGAATTAGAAAAGAATAACCAAATTCTGTTCTTGGACCTGTACATAATCAGGAATGAACAGCAACAAAGAACTGAATTCAATATTTACAGGAAAGACACTCATTCAGTTAATTCCATAAAACCTTCAGGTTTTAATTACATAAAATCTTCAGGTTTTGATCATATTGCACATAAACATACAATTTTCAACAATTTAATACACACAATTTAATATACAGATTCAGGTGTATATTTCTCTCTTCAAATAAAAATTGTCATTCAGTCAAAAGTGATAAATTTAATTTTATATAATAAATTTGGGAATTTTTAACATTATGAGGTTTTATTAATAAGAATTAAATGAATCGTGAATTCTTCTTATCTCATACTTCTATGTTTTTTTAAACACACCACTGCAGTATCAGCGAACATTGTCACCATCCTCAGCTGTTTTCACGACTGTCAATTTTTTCCTTTGCCAGTAATTATCCAAACTGCCATCTGGTGTTCTTTTGAAGGAATTATTTTCTAAACTGCCATCTGGTGTTCTTTTGAAGGAATTATTTTCTAAACTGCCATCCGTTGTATTTTTGAAGAACACCAGATGGTAGTTTAGAAAATAATTCCTTCAAAAGAACACCAGATGGCAGTTTGGATAATTACCGGCAAAGGAAAAAATTGATAGTCGTGAAAACAGCTGAGGATGGTGACAATGGTCGCTGATACTGCAGTGCTGTGTTTAAAAAACATAGAAGTATGAGGTAAGAAGAATTCACAATTCATTTAATTCTTATTGATAAATTTAATTTTTTTTTGTGTTTTTATTTATAATGTAATTTTTAAATGATACTCAAAATATTTTTGCCAAAAATAGTAAAATAATTGTCTTATGTTATTCTTTTTTTCAGCATCTTTAGCTCCTGATCAGTGTGATTCAGAAAAACAATTTCAGTGTCAATCATCTGGTATTTGCATTCCTCGGGCATGGCATTGCGATGGTACACCAGACTGTGATGATGAATCAGATGAACCTAAGTCATGTGGAACAGTAAGTTACATTACATATTAAGAAATTGATCATCTTATATTTTGCTTTTTTAAATTGGACATATTTTGGGGCTAACCATTATCATTTTCAACTAGTATCCAACTGAACTTTATAGGAACTAACACTGTGAGTTATATTATAAATTTAAAATAAATTAAGATTTAAATTAAATTTAATTTAAATGGTGAGATATAAAGAATTTTAATTAAAATCTTATGAGAGTTCAGAAAAACATTAAACATGATTTGAGAGAGATGAATTTATACAAGGAATTATGCTAACGGTCAGCGTTACTGACTATTGTTCACGAGGTCCTGGGTTCGATTCCTTGTCAGACCACAGGATTTTTTTCTTAAAGAGAATTATTCCTGTGGTTGTCCATGGTCTGGAATTTAGGTTAAATTTAGGTTAAAGAACTCTCCTGGTGCTTCATTACCACATAATAATGGAGTAACATAACTCCGCCTTCCAGGTGCCCCAACCTAAAAAACGGATTACAATTCCGCCAATACCAGGGGAGAAAGCCAAATATGTCATAAAATGGTGGCATTAGACAATATATATATAAAGAGAGAGAGAGAGAGAGGTAGAGATGTATTGGAGAACATATGTTTACACACCTATGAACCTCTGGGTTCAATAATGCTAGTGAGTTAGTTATGAAAGTTCAATTTACTTTAATGTTTGTGCTTCCTGTTGTAAAGTTACTATTTTGTAAAAATAGTAAACTATAAGTTACAACTTTTTAGAAGGTTGGGTATATTAGCATTTCAAGCTAAGAAAATCAAGAGTGATTTCAATCTTTATAAAGAAGATATGAAATTATTATAGCCAATAAAAATGAATTATAATACATTTTTTTAAATTTCCACAACAATTCTGTATATTTTTCTATAATTAGTTAGCTACCTTGTCACGCAGCGGGCCTAGGTTTAATCCCCGGTCCGGACAGTTTTTCTGGGTGAGGTTTTTATCGGGGTTTTTCCTCATCTGTAAGACACATATCAGGAAAACTTTAAGGCCCAAATGGTCCCCGAAATCATATGGCCATTATCATCATCATCCTTATTATTATCATCATCCTTCACCGGTGTGGAAAGCAACAGGAAGCTACCACACCTATAATTCTGTAGTAAAGCTGCAAAGCATAGCATGAAAATGCTATGATTGCAGTGAAAAACCTGCCATCGGGCAGAATTACTATGGTTAGATGGTTAGTAATCATTTAAATTTATTAAATACATTAAGTATTTTGAAGAACAGAGACTGGTCAAGAAACGCTATAAATGGAAACATATAGGAGGCAGAGCTGTTGGAAGACCAAAGATCAAATGGGAAGATGACACAATGAACGATCTAAAGGAAATGAAAGTAACTAACTTGAATGTTGCAAGAGACAGATTGGCATGGAGGAGGATTGTTGAGAAGGCCAAAACTTTCACTTTTGAAGTTGTCGCACCTTAGGATGATGTTGAAGTATTTTGAATTTTAATTACAAGTGCTTTATGCATAAAAAAATTACACTTAAATTTCTCCTCTGAATTTATAAATAGTGATATTTTTTATATTATTTTTAATCTGATCATCTTCCCTTAATATTAATGTTGATTTGTTCTTGGACATGTTTCAAAACAATTCAAGACAAGCTGACGATAAAACAGAATTGTTTTGAAACATGTCCAAGAACAAATCAACATTAATATTGAGGTAAGATGATCGGACTAAAAATAATATAATTAAAATAACCTCAAAATATCACTTCCTAAAATTAAATATTAGTGTTTTTTTTGTAAAAATGGAATATTAGTTTATAAACTTCAGATAGCCCAATGACAATACGAGTTCTTGAACTTGGAGATATTGGTTAAAATCCTGATACAGGTAAAAATTGTTCTCTTAAAATATTTGAATTATAATTAGGAAGTATCTTGTTTTTAAAAACTTACTTTAATTCCAGGTGGACTGTCAAGCAGGATTCTTCAAATGTAATAATTCTCAATGTGTTTTCAAAGCTTACATTTGCGATGGCAAAAATGACTGCATTGATGGTTCTGATGAAGATGCCCGACATGCTTGTGGACCTCCACCTTTCAGGTGTGTACTAATATTATCCAGTGTGAAACAAAATCATAATTTACAACTTTTGGAGGATATGTTTTATTTTAGAAAGTAATATTTTGAAGTTCTTTTAATCAAGTTTTTTGAGTCTGTACTATCTTACCTCAATTTAATGTTCGAAAAAATATCAACATTAAATTGAGGTAAAATCAGAAGACTTCATTGCACCGTACACTCCTACCAATCTTTTATAATTACCTTGAGTTTGAAAGTTTTGAGAAACTATATCCATATTCCTTAGCCCGAGCCCATAGAAGGCAAAGATTAATCCATCTTTCCTTGGTAAATTATTTAACATATGGTACTGTATGCTAAACAGTATTATAATCATGGAAGCTAGAAGGGAAAAGGGGATTAATTTGGCTTGAGAAAGCTTTGGAATATAAATCAATATCAAACATGACTAGCTACGCAATTAGTAAACATAAGTTAACTAAAAAAATGTAACTTTTAATTAGAGTCATAAGTCAGATAATTGAAATACAAATAATATAACAGAAGTATATCTTCTTGACCATTGAAAGAAAATACATGAATGAAATAATATAAATCGGTCATCAAAAGAAAAAGTCAATATTAATGATAATAATAAACATACATATATACACACACTCAATCCAGTCCAGCCAAGGGCTAGGGTTCACAGTCCTGGTTGCCCTACCCTGGCTTATAGGACTGATTAAACCAAACAGCTCATTCGAGCTACCGTCGATCTGATGATGACCCTGATATTATCTTGCACAGCTTATTTGAGGCTTTTGATGGCCAGGGGAAGATGCGCAGTAACATGCAGCACATAAAAAGGAAGGGGGGTTATGTAGGAGATAGGACAATGAAGACAGGAATTTGGCACTGTTTTACAAGATCACTGCAGAGGAAAGACACGATGACATAGTTGTTGAGTAGTATTACATACTGAAAAGGTGATTTTGGTACATTATTTTGGAGGATATATTTACTTTGAATTGAACTTTTATAGGAAAAAATCACTATGAGTTTTAATTTAAGATTAAATTAAAATGTTTCATACGTCACGTCCATATCCAGTCTTCTAATTAGACTGTGGTTTCAAAGCCTGTGTAGCTTCATCTTCAGTAATTTCTCATCGACTGATATTATGTCGATCAGAAGAATATTTCTTCTTCCCTCTGTTGGTGGACCGTGAGGAATTTATCAGATCAAATCCAGGGATTGTGACAAAATTTACATAGGAAAAACAAAAAAGAAATTTGAAAACAAGGTCGAAAGAACATCTTAGAAATGTCAAAAATAATGAAGTGGAAAAGGCAGCATTCTTTGTCTAAAATATATCTAATTGATATATAAGCTAGTCTAATTAAACAAATAAAAAACAAAAAGAACTCACAGTTTGGGAAAAGATCCACATTCAAAAAAACAAGAAAGAAAACCTTATGATCTTTGAAATTCTCGCGGATTCTGATTGGATCTGGTGGTTCATCTGTCCACCAACAGAGAGAAGAAGAAGTAGTTCTTCTGATCAACATAACATCAGTCAACGAGAAATTACTGAAGATGAAGCTGCCCAGGCTTAGAAACCGCAGTCTACTTAGAAGACTTGATATGAGGTGAGGTATGAAGCATTTTAATTTAATCTTAATATAGTTTCTTACTTACTTACACATCTGCAGCATTTATGGATCAAGCAATGTGGTCTGTTTTGCCCCAGTAGTTAATTAAAGTCTAGAACCGATCACTCACTTGTTATTTTGTTCACCCCACATCTCGTCATCCTATGGATCTGTAGATATATAATATTCTTGGAATTCGGTTTGGTGACATTCTCTGCATGTGTTCATTCTATCTACTTACATAACTGTGAGTTACATCTACTAGGTCAGCTGCGGTGGTCTAGTGGTTATGTTCCTTGTCTTTAGTCCCGAGGATCGCGGGTTCAAACCTGATTGGATTCAATGGATTTTTAAGATGAATAAATCCAAGTAATAAGTCCTCTATAGGGGGGTCTTTATGCCATGGGTTCTGAGTCTGAAGACTTTTGGGCTTGTAAAAGCACCTCAAGTCTAAATAAAAATGCCTCTGAGCAAAATTTAAACGACCTTCATCCATCCAAGTAATATCTTAGTTTCCTACTAGATGTCTCCTTGAGATGATGTAATAATCAGATGTTCCTCACTAACATCTGTAAGGAAATTAGCATAACTAAATTAATGAATGAAAGTTACTTCTTATCTTACCTCATAGTTTTGTTTTTTAAATATGGGAACTGCAGTTTTCAAGAGAATCCCTCTTATCTTCAGCCGACATTATGACTACCGGATTTTCATTGGAATCTTCACTTATAACATTGCCATCTGGTGCTGATTTTATGATCTTTGAGATCAAGTCCTGTTCATCGGGAATTTCAAAATTCATGGATCTAAGTTTGTTCTTCTGAATATATATATATATATATATATAATTAAATGAATCGTGATTTCTTCTTACCTCATACTTCTATGTTTTTTTAAACACAGCACTACAGTATCGGCGACACGTTGTCGTCATCATCAGCTGTTTTCACGACTCATGAAAACAGCTGATGATGACGACAACGTGTCGCCAATACTGCAGTGCTGTGTTTAAAAAAACATAGAAGTATGAGGTAAGAAGAAATCACGATTCATTTAATTATTATTAATTGAACCTCATAATGTTAAAAATTCCCAAATTTAATATATATATATTTATTTATTTATTTAATATATATATATATTTATTTATTTATTTTATATATATATATATATATTTATTTATTTATTTATTTAATATATATATATATTTATATATATATATATATATTTATATATATATTTATTTATTTATTTAATATATATATTTATTCCCAAACTGTCAATTCATAAGGTTTTTCCAAATATTTTAAAACTTTAGCCTCTTTTTTTCAATTTTATGACTCTCCAGCAAACTATGTGCTGCAATAGCTGATTTTTCAATTTTACCATTTTTAATATTTCTAAGTTGAAGATTCCAATGAAAATCTGGTAGTCATAATGTCAGCTGAAGATAAGAGGGGCTCCTCTTGAAAACTGCAGTTCCTGTGTTTAAAAAAATAATTAATAGTTTTAAAAAACTAAAAGAACACGCTTTATTAGAAAACTAAAAAATGAAAAATAATTTTAATTTCCAATACGCTTGGGATAAAATTAAAGTGGTCAAGAAAAAAATCATCTCCAACATATATAGAATAAAACTAGAGTTATCAACAAAAAGGAAATAATTTTACCATCAAAAGCATGGGGTGCTCTATATCAATTAATATATTTGATAATAAACAGATATTGGCAAAAGTAAGCTCTCTAAGAAGAAAATGTAAACATCATAAAAAGCACCCCACGCTTTTGATGGTAAAATTATTTTCTTTTTGTTGATAACTCTAGTTTTATTCTATATATGTTGGAGATGATTTTTTTGTTGACCACTTTAATTTTATCCCAAGCGTATTGGAAATTAAAATTATTTTTCATTTTTTAGTTTTCTAATAAAGCATGTTCTTTTAGTTTTTTAAAACTATTAATTATTTTTTATTTTTTAGTTTTAATATTTTACAGAATAAGATAAAAATGTAAATATCTTTAAATTTGATACTATTGTAGTATGAGCTAAAAGTAATACTCTTCTATAAAAAAACCCTCCCAGCCAGATTTGAACCAGCGACGTATGGATTACTGAAATTATATACCACTAAGAGTTCACTGCTCTACCAACTGAGCACTTACAATGATTGACTAAAAAGTCGACAAGTCCGCTACCTATTATACCAGTTTTCATTTTTTTGATTTTCGGATGATTCTGGCCAGGATTTTAGAAACAAAATATGAAATTATTGTATTGTCATGTGTCCTCTACACGTATACAAAGTTTCAAGTCGATCCAATGTTTCTAAGTGGGTGAAAATCGCATTGAAAGATTCCGTTACATTGATACAAAAATACTTTTTTTGATTTTCTGATGATTATGGCCAGGATTTTAGAAAATAAATATGAAATTATTGTATTGTCACGAGTCCTCTACAAGTATACAAAGTTTCAAGTTGATCCAATGATTTTAAGTGGGTGAAAATTGCGTTGAAAGATTCAGTTACATAGATAGATAGATAGATACAGGTCAAGCTAATATAAAGCGTGTAAAAACATGAACTATGAGGTAAGATAAGAAGTGACTCATTCATTCATTGAATTAAGAACCTCATAATGTTATTTCCTATATTTAACTATAAATAACTAGATTAGTTTGGTTAAGAACCTCCCCCTAAGAGAACACCTATGGCCTGAGCATATGAACAGGGATCAAGATTGCATGATTTTTAACTTCCCATTTTTCCTATTTTTACTTTATATTTCATTTTTCAGTCTCATCAATCTTTATATCCCCTTTTTGACAATATTTGACATAAATTGTTGATAATTTATTTCATTATAGAAATCATAAAAATTATAAACTTAAATCAAGCTTGTTAATCAATTCTGATCTTGAAAAAAACTAATAAAGTGGGTTATTTAGGGCCGCATGCAAATACATTAGTCTCTACTCAAATTACTTCCAATCACTGGTGAGCTGACTCACCGTGAGCAAGCGCAAAGATCAAATTAGCTACCCACAAACTGGTCATGCATGAAAGTCGTCGTTTTCATAATATTGGCAAGAAATTACCCAGAATTCTCAGCGATAAAACCACTTCCGTTATTTTCATCTGCTATAGAGGAATGCATTTACGCTTGCGTCCTGCAAATAATACCGTATACGACGTCTGCATCGCGCAATATTACGCCGATTCTCCTGTTCGTCCAGTTGAATTCTTTGGTAGACTCTATCAAATTCCTCTTCTCCACGTGTACCGAAAACATGATCAAAGTCTTCAAGGTCCGACATCTTGGATAAAGCAGCAAGGTTTCAAACTACATCGGTTCCCTTCGGGATTCTCACAATAAGTTTCTATCTTAAGCTATGATCTTAAGTTACCTCGTCAGGTAGCTTACGAATTATTATCGCATGAATAGATTTCTGAGTAAGCAAAATCGTATTAGGATAAAACTTTCTTAGCAGAGAACGCCTTTTACGGTCTAATGCATTCAAAGATTCGACCCTTAGAGTTCAAAGTGATATAAACTATTCTCCACTGGTTTTGGTTGATGTTAAGCAATCATTTTCCATGTAAATTCTACATTCCAAGAGACAGAATATAACCTTAAAACATATTGAAATATTAAATGTAATTAAGAATATTTTTTCTTAATACAATAAAGTGAAAATAGCAATTATTATGGATTCTTTTCTTTTTTTTTATTTCCTTATGTCCCTTTTATAAGATTTTAGGTTTTCCTTTTCTCCCTTTTTAATTAACATATTTTTCCTTTTAAAATTAAACCTCTAGTTATAACCACATGTTTCCAAGAAAATAACACTGATTTTATTGAATTATATGATATATGTGATTGCAGGTGTGGTTCAGGTGAGTGGCAGTGTCCAGGCGTGACAGAACGCTGTGTCAATCTCACTGATGTGTGTAATGGTAAACCAAACTGTCCAAATGGTGCTGATGAAGGTCCAGGCTGTGATCTAAGTGAGTGTGATCATCAAGGAGGCCTCTGCTCTAACAAATGCAAGCAGACTCCACTTGTAAGTAAATAATAATGTTTCATCTTTTGGATTTGCAGTAGATGGATAGTTGATAATATGTTATATATGTCAATGTGTTCACCACTTTGCCAGACCACTTTACGTAGATGATGTGTATTTGAATTGTGTGTTGAATTGAGCATGTGCTTAAAGGTTTGTGTAGTATAAGTGTTTTTTTGTAATTGATCATGATAAAGAGAAGGCTGAAACCTCGTGGTGGTATATAACCAACTCCTGTCAAAAATGCCAAGGGGACTGCCGGACTTAACATCCCATTTCAATGAATCTCTGCCACATGTCTTCTCAGCATATATACTGCAGTTAGATTTGGAATTTAATATAGGCAATTAGTGCATTATATAGCAATTAAAAATGTTTTACAGGATCACCCCATCTAGCCCTAAGATTGAAAATTTTACAATTAAAATTTCCAAACCCAGACCTACTAGACAAGAGGAAGGATTGCTACGACTTGAGCTAGTGTGGTGGAATAAATAATTATGTTTTATACTTTAGATAAAAATTGTTTTTGTTAGCCAATTCTTCTTTCCTATTATGGTCTGAGTGAAAGTACTACATTCACAGCAGCTTCTGTAATGGTTATAGCGAGTTTACAGCAATCCTTGGATGATGTAGCCATTAATATTATTAATATCAGCTCTCATTCAGCTATCTAAGTGTGATTTTTTTATCAAAATTGTAAGCTACACAGCAATATATTTTGATATAAATTCGTTATATTAATGTAAACAATTGTTAATAATCGTTATAACTAACTAACTAACTCACCGGCACTATCGAACCTGTAGGTTCATGGCCGTGCAGACATAAGCTCTCCATATATCCCTATCCTGAGCCAATGTTTTCCAATCATCCCCTGTATAGTCTACTTCCCTCAAATCATAGTTAATGTTATTCTCCCACCTCATTCTTGGTCTACCAACTGGGCGTTTTCCCTCTGGTTTTCCTACAAGAATCTTCATACACATCTTTCATTCCTCATTTGTGCCACATGTCCTTCCCATTGCAGTCTACGAGACTTAACTGTTCTCATTATATCTGGCTTCCTATAAAGACCATGTAATTCACTGTTGTGCAGTCTTCTTCATTCACCTGTCTGTTCATCTCTCTTTGGTCCAAAAATTTTCCTAAGAACTTTGTTCTCAAATACTCGTAATCTCCTTTATTAACTTTATATACTCAAAACTGTAAATTATAACTCTCTGCTTAAAGAATTACTAAAGAAGAAATATACATAAGTCGTATAAGTATTATGTTTAATCAAATAAAAACATTATTACAACACAATTTTAATTAACTATAACAACTTCTCACTCAATAAAATAAAATAAAGTAATTGATAACAAAACAAATTGTTAAAATAATTAATATAGGTTGGTTGGATGGTGTCTAATGTGCTGCATCTAACACCGATATCATTAACAGTCTTGCTTTGAAGTTTTGGAAGTTTCCGGTTTGTCAGCTGTACAGCATTGAACTTTAATAGGAAAAAATCACTGTGAGGTTTAATTTAAGATTAAATTAAAATACTTCATACCTCACCTCATATCCAGTCTTCTAATAGGGAAAAAGAAGTAGTTCTTCTGATCGACATAACATCAGTCAATGATATAGTACTGAAGATGTAGCTTCCAAGGCTTTGAAACTGCAGTATATTTAGAAGACTGGATATGAGGTGAGATATGAAGTAATTTAATCTTAAGCTGTACAATAGTTGAGGTGTTTGTCATCCATTTCTTCCTCTGGATGGTTGCATTGAATGCATCTTGGTGTAGACAATATATTGATCTTGTGCAAGTGTTTAGCAAGGCAGTTGTAACCTGTAGTTAATCTGAATTGTGCAACTGATATCTTTTGTGGGAGTACTGGTATGGAATTGGTGTTGTGAAGGAGGGATTCCCTTTTCTTGGATAATTGAAGTCTGTTTCTAAACTATGTTTGCTATTTTTTGGTAATTAAATACTGATTTTCTAAAAGGTAGCTGTACATTTATGTAATTGAAGTATAGAGCATTAAATATAAATGCAACAAGACATTTACACCACTTACTGAATAAGACACTTTTTTTAAATAGGTCAGTAAACATATCAACCAGTTTATCTCGATGACTGAAGTATTTAGAATATTTAAAATATTTCTTTTCAATGATCTTTGAAAAATGTAGTGAACAGCTTTAATTCACATTAGCTTCTACTTAATTTTGAATGGAATGTGATTAAGAAGATGATGGGATATAATAACTAATCATATATTGACTATTCTATGATAACAGACCAAACTTATTTATTAAGTAGAACCTCCTGATATTACTTCCTAATGTATTTTCATAATTATTATCTAGTGTCAACAATATAATATTACTTTTATATAATAAAGTTGGGAATTTGGTCGTCATTAGTTTGATCCTTCCGGAAAATTCTCGTATAAGACTTGAAAACATAATAATAGTCCCTTCGATTGGTTGCTGGCCAAAGGAAGGCAAGACCAGTGATGGGGCTGCCATCTTGTAGCCTCTGGTCAGGCTTTTCTGGAGAAGAAAAGAAAATAAAGGAAAGAAGAAATGGAAGAAAGGAAAGACTCCCTAGCCCTCGGATGCCCTAATAGCATCGGGGCCAAAAAAACAAGAGTTAACCAAGAGAGGTTAGATAGTAAAGTTAAAAGAGTACAAAACACAAGTAAGTGGAAGAAATGTTCTGCTCAGCTTGGGCACCTTGTGGTCGCCATCCACATATCCCCTATATTGCCTTTATTGACTTCATAAAGGCTTTTGACAAAGTAGACAGAAATATATTACTGCAAATTTTAGCTGATGATAACGTTCCACAACAATATATTACTAATATATTCAACATCTATAAAGATAATGAAATCTCTGTTAAACAAGATGGCAAATTATTTTCTTGGGAAAAGATCAACACTGGAGTAAGACAGGGATGTGGACTTTCACTGGTGCTTTTCATTATATATATGAATAAATTAATAAACTAATGGAGGAAAACACAACAAGGATATATACCCATCAATAGGAACCTCAAACTCGATGCTATTCTTTTTGCAGATGATTTAGCTCTTCTGGCACTTTCCGAAAATGATTTGCAACGATCAATTTATAATTTACAAAAAATAGGTGCCAAATTTAATATGGAAATATCAATTAACAAAACTAAAATTGTGGAATTTCATGGGAAGGACCCCATACAAAGTAAAATCTGTCTCCAAAATAAAATTTTAGAGAGATCTAATCAATTTAGATATCTTGGATATTATCTCTCTATCTGGGATGAAAAGGATATCCCTGAAAAAATTACTAGTTATAATAAAAGTTTAGGAATTATTAATCAAGTTATGAAACCATCCCTTGTACAAAAAACACCAGATTACGTTTATATAACACTTTGGCTAGACCAGTGTTGACCTATGGTAGTGAAGCATGGACACTAAAGAGACAACATGAAAGCAGAATAACGGCATGTGAAATGAGATTCATGTGCAGAACAGCGGGTTACACCAGATGGGATCGGAAAAGGAACACCGATATCTTAAAAGAATTGAAGACTACGCCAATTTTGGAATATATTAAACAGTACCAACTAAATTGGAAACACCATCTTGAAAGAATGAGTTCAAATCGGATCCCCAAAGCTGTTTATAATTATATACCAAGAGGACGAAGATCACTGGGCCGTCCTATGAAACGCTGAAAGAAAAATTTTCTATAGGATCATAACAGGCCTTGGCCTAATACTTGGAAAGAAGAAGAAGAAAGTTGGGAATTTTCACATGATGAGGTTTTCTTAATAAAAATCAAATGAATCATGAATCCTTCTTACCTCATATATCTATGTTTTTTTAATACAGAACACCAGTATCAGGAATCATCATTCCCATCCTCAGCTGTTGCATGATTGTAGATTATTCATTATGCTAGTCATTTTCTAATCTGGTGTTGATTTGAAGAACTTTGTAATCAAATTTAGTTCATCCGAAAACTCAAAATTCATGGTTCTAATATGGTTTTTTTGAGACATCTATCTAAATCTTTGGAATTAACAGTTTGGGAAAAGATATACATTAAAGAAAACCATATTAAAACCATGAATTTTGAGTTTCCAGACATACCAAATTTTATTACAAAGTTTTTCAAATCAACACCACATGAGAAATTGACAGTCATGACAACAGCTGAGGATGGGAATGATGATTCCCGAAACTGCAGTTCTATGTTAATAAAAATAGATGTATGAGGTAAGAAGAATTCACAATTAATTTGATTATTAATATAATATTAATTATAGGATATCAAATAATATACTTTATATTTATTGTTTACAATTTCAAAAAGTATCTTCTCATATAGATGTGAATTTTATGAACTGCTATATTCCTTTATATGTTCAGTTTTTTCCTATAATCTCAACATAAAATGAAAGTGTTGGTAACAGTCTGTCTTCTATATTTTTTTAACATCTTTACTTTCAGGGTGCTATATGTACTTGTCCTGCTGGAGAAATATTGAAGAATGATTCTCGGGACTGTGAAGATCTAAATGAATGTGAACCTCCAGGTCTATGTTCACAGCAGTGTACCAACACAAAGGGCAGTTATTATTGTAGTTGTGTTCCTGGTTACACACTGGAGTCTGATAAACACACCTGTAAAGCAATAAGTAAGTACACTTCTTTATAAAATGATTGATTTGCTTGTATAACAGATTTGATCATTCAGATTCCAAGCATATAGTGTCATAATTCTATATAAACATTGATTTCACATAATTCTAGGGGACATTTTCTAGAGCAGTGATTCCCAAAATGTCCTCTGTGAATAATCAGATATCCAACAGCAAATATTTATTAGAGAATATGCAGGTCCCACGTATTTTTTAAATAAACATTATATTAACACTACAATTTTTTAAGGCTGAGTATACAATACTGCATGCAGATTACACTAGAGAAATATAATATCTGTACATTCGTAAATGTAGATGTTTATTGTCCATGTTACATAATAGAAATTACTTTATTTTCTATTAAATTAATATTAAGAAGCTAAAGCTATTACTATGGTTGAAATAAGTAAATTAATGTACACAACTAAACTATTGTAATCAATGGTGAAGAGAAAAAAATTTTGCCTGAACCGGAATCGAACCCTGAACCTTCAGCTATCCGTGCTGATGCTCTGACCACAGAACTAATTCAGGCTATTTATGCTTGGATGGGAATGTAGTCTGAATTATCTCAGTGGTCAGAGCATCAGCACAGAAAGCTGAAGGTTCAGGGTTCGATTCCCAGTTCAGGCAAAAGTTTTTCTCTTTACCATTGATTACTTTATTTTCCTTTGTTTAACGGCTCTCTTTATAGGTACTTTTATTTACCCGTGCCTTCTGGACCTCACAGAGATATGACCTGTCTGGAAAATATTTTAAACTCTGAATCACATACATTTGCACTTATCAGAATATTTTTTTATCGCATATTCTTATTTAACCAATTGTTCCCATGAAAGTGAGCATCATATTATAAACAAATGTACTTGTCTCTAACATTCTTTATCTTTTGAATTAAATCACACACTCTGCTGACAAGACATTGCCACTATTATCTTTGTAATTGGAGTTTGGTTACTAGCCCTTGTTGCCATGCTGCCTATGTTATCTCGTATTTAATGAACTTACCACTTGTTGATATTGGTATCCGTTTTAAAAAATAATCGAAAAAAAGAAACGGAGAGAAAAAGAGATCAACGAAGACTTCTACGCCTCAGATGCCATGGTAAACAGAGAGTGGACTGGAAGTAACCAACCACAAAGGCACAGAATCATAGGTTTAGCAACACACGGATATCATCACAAAATGTGCAAAACTACGAAATTCCACCAACCGAGTGATTCGTGTGAATGCAAGATATGCGACCAAAAGTGTGAGCGATACCATTACAAACAATGCAGAATATGGACAGGATCACTGAACGAACTCATAAAAGACAAATCATAAACTTATAACTTAATGCTCTTTCGAGTGCCTCTTACCAATTTATTATTATTTAAAAAATACAATATTTATATTCTTGGTTATGTACAACTCTGGTATATTTTATGAACTTTGTACCTATAATCACAAATTACACATAAATGCATTACCTATAAAATAAGGTTTAATTAGCTACTTTTTCAATTGCACTTAGCTAGGACTTACATTTACGTATAAAACTGAATTATGCAGAACCGAGTGACATGTAAAAAAATTCAACAGTAATTTATAAATACAAATCTACTTAGAGAAAGAGAAAAGAGACATAAACCAATGTAATTATTATTATTATCATTACTTCTTTGGAAAAATTATTAACCATGGTATCAAATATGTTTCAACTTTTCAAAGAGGGCAGTGGAGATCGTTACATTGCTGTTGGATCGATGTGACTAATTTATTATACTTACTGATATTATTGTTACTGGAAGTAAGTCAACGTTCCCACATCTAACCTGGTAGCTATGCAAACAAAAGAAATTGCAATGCTGATATGAACTCAAAAAGCACACATTCGGCAAGTAAATTAAAACATTTCTGGAATGTTTTGTTCACTAACTCGTACCTTTCTTTATACTTTTCCGGAATTAATGCAGAACATCCCACTCTCCAGGCTTCTTCAATTTCTCTGTCATCTACCATGACTCCTTCCATAATAAAATTATCAAACAGATTCTAATCACGGTATTACATATAAAAATGTCTCCACAGCCAACAATCCTTGCTTATAATAAAACAAATGAAAAGCTACATAGCAACGATAACCAAATGTTTCTTTCTCATAGATGTCATTTACACCCAACCAATATTTTAATTAATTTATTACTATATTTAATAAAAATTAGTCACATCGACCAAAAAATGGTATGCAATACACATGAGGTAAGTACGTAACAGATCTCAAAAATTGAAAAAACTCGGCGCAAGCGCTTCTTTTTTCAAACTTTTTCTTGATCAGTAACAAGTGCTTACCTCACTTGTATCACAATATACTATTATATCACTTTTTTTCCTCCAAATACTGTATTGTAATACTGATGCATTATTAATTTAATTTCTTGGTTAGATAAGAATTGTTCTGAAAAAATAATTTTAAATCTACAGATCACAGTGCTGCCTTCCTCATTATATCAAATCGCCACTCGATTCTTGTTGCTGATCTGAAGGAGCAGGGATTAGAAAGAGTTCCTATCATTGTTGAAAATGTTGTTGCAACTGCATCCAACATGCATACTGGCACCATATTCTGGTCAGACATGAAGCTGAAGAAGATCTCTCGGTTAGACAGAGGAAGTGAACCACAAGACGTAAGTATCTTATGTTTAATAAAATTACTCTGGGAAGTAACGCTCTGAGGTAAATGATCAACTTACATAATCAATAGTAATGAGTGGAGAACATACATAATCAATATTTAATTTTAGGAAGTGATATTTTGAGGTTATTTTAATTAAATTATTTTCAGTCTGATCATCTTACCTCAATATTAACGTTGATTTGTTCTTGGACATGTTTCAAAACAATTCTGTTTTATCGTCTTGTCTGGACAAGCTGACGATAAAACAGAATTGTTTTGAAACATGTCCAAAGAACAAATCAACATTAATATTGAGGTAAGATGATCAGACTGAAAATAATTTAATTACATAATCAAATTGGACATTTTTATACCTCACCTCATAAAACTTTGTCAGTTTAGCTGACAATAGAGGGGATGCCTCCAAAACTAGTCTCGGTGAGAATCACACATATTTTTTATGAGGTGAAATATAAAAATGTCCAAATAAATTATGTAAGAAAGTTTTATGAGATGTTGGAACGTGTATTGATTAGAATTTGCTCTTGATTTATCTCAATTTTTCAAACTAGTTTTTATGAAAAAATTTATTTTTACATCAAATATCAAAAAAAGGAGATTTTCCATTACTATTGCGGCTCAGAGAAAATATTGTTATTACTAATTCATTGACCTAGATGTGTTTTCTGTTTGGATAGATTCCTGGGTAAATAACTTTTCTTCAACTTAAAAAAAGTGTTTTGTGCTATGGCCAAGCAGTCTTGGTGTTGAGCTATTGGACATGATGGTTCAAATCCCCATGGGGAAAGAAATTTTATCATGGAATTTTGGTCAGTGTATAGCCCACTCAGCTCTGTGAGGAATTTTGATAGCTGCAATAAATAGCAGCTCCACATTGAAAAAATCAACTATAATATCTGGGGGATCCAATACACTGACCACATATCATCCCTGTCCTGCACCTCTGTGTTTGATACATGTGGATGTAAAACCTACCAGGGTCTTCTAGGCCTGTCATGTCATGTAATTAAAGAAAACAATTAGGAAATTATATTTGAAGAGAAAAATTATATGCTCGGACTGGGGTTTGAACCCAGGACCTTTGGCTTTCTAGGCCAATGCTCTACCACTGAGCTACCTGAGAAACTCCAATCTAAATGCAAATTTTTCTCTTATACAATGTTAATTCCCGATCGCCGAATGCTACGAGCATTAGCTCGATCACACAAATGGCGGCATCTTATTTAAGAGGATATTTATTGGGAATTTAATCACTACTTTATAAAGTCAGTAGGGCTTCTTTTGATGTTTTTATTATTAATTTAACACTTCTCACTGAAGGATAAATTATACTTGAAGAGAAAAATTATATGCTCAGACTGGGGTTTGAACCCAGGACCTTTGACTTTCTAGGCCAATGCTCTACCATTGAGCTATCTGAGAAACTCCAATCCAATCAATCTAATTAGGAAATTTATACCATATTTGCCATTGTGAGTCATTTGGATTTTTTCTCTCAATTAAAATTTATCACCAATAGACCAAATATCTTAATTATTATCACCAATACTTTTTCAATGTCTCTTCATTGGTCACCACTGCTTACCTGACCTCCATAAAATAGAAATTACTGTCAATCCCCAATGACAATGTACAATGTAAGAAGATAAATAATCAACAAGAAACATCTCTTCACATGTAGACAGCTACAGGAACAAAGAGTTTAGAAATATAATTCAATTCAAAGTATGTATTCATAGTTAAATACAGGAAATTATGTATCAAAGTATCTACTTGAAAACAAGAGAAAAAATGGTGCAAGCCAATTAAAAACCTCGTCAAACATTGGCCAAAGACAACATACTTTTCCAAACTTTCTTTTTACCATAACCAATATAACATTTACTACAACCAATTCCTTCAACTGGATCAGAGCACAATGCTCATTACTATGAAAATTATGATATAGTTATTTCTTATGCCAATTAATTTTGTTACAGGTAATTTCAAATGGTTTAGATTTGGTTGAAGGACTAGCATATGATTGGATTGGAGGAAATTTGTATTGGCTGGATTCAAGATTGAACACAATTGAAGTATCAAAGGAAAATGGCTCAAATAGAATGGTGCTTTTGAAAGAAAACATTACGCAACCAAGAGGAATGGCTTTAGATCCCAGCAAAGGGTGAGTAGTCATTTTATTATTGAATCTCTACTAAGTTCAGAAGATATATATTGGTGGAAGCAGATACTGCTGTCAGCTTCATAGCTGAAGTATTCAACAAAAACCCATAAAAACATTATTTTTTTCCATACCTATGCCAAAAAGTTTGCCGTTTATACTAGTATGATTTCAAATTTAAAAATGTAATTTTATTTTTTGGTTATTTTAGTTGTTTGAACTGTTAGTGATTGTAACACAATTTATAACCATTAAGAATTTTATCTGTAAGGACTCTGTACTTAAAAATTCAAACCCAGAACCTACCCAGATTTGAAGCTATGGCATCTGTGTCCATTGTTGATCTTGTTACCATTTATCTATACAAATCAAAAATATATTATTTTTGTGTTGCCAATGGAATTTGATATACCTTTTTTTATAACATATTTCATAACTATATTGTATTTTTTGTTTTATTCCCCCTAGAATCTTTGATTGAATCCAATAGTCTATGCATTCTTTTTTTTTTTCTCCTTATGTTCACTAAGGTGGACTAGTGGTTATGCTTCTTGCCTCTGGTCCCGAGGGTTGCAGGTTCAAACCTGGCCGGGGTTCATGGATTTTTTTAGGATGGAAAAATCCAAGGAGCAAGTCCTCCGGGAGGGACTTTAAGCCGTGGGTCCCAAGTCTGAAGACTTTCAGGCTCGTAAAAGATAGTAAGTAAGGTAAAGTGATCCCACTATAGGCCTCAGGAGGCCCTTGGGGCAGTAGGAGGTTAAGGCTCCCACTTTTTCTTGACAGTCGGCACTTGATGTCAGCCGGGTTGTCAGCCCTGCGTGACGGCCGCCTTTACCCCAGAACAAGCGTCTGGTACTCATTTCAGTTAGAGGCTGAGTCGACCCCAGGGCCATAGTGCCGCCAGAAGGTTTGGGTCAGTTTAAAAATCCTGACCCCACCGGGACTCGAACCCTCGACCTTCCGGCTTGTAGCGCAGTGCCTTAACCACTACGCTACGGCGTGCCCCTTCTCGTAAAAGATCCTTAAGCCTGAATGAAAAGCCTCTAAGCAAAATTTACCGAATTTTCCTATCCTAGTACTACCTTGGTTTCCTAGATGTCAGTATGAGGCAGAACGCTGACCATGGACCACTCAAATGACATCTATACGAAAACAAGTGTAACTAAATTAGTATGGTTCAAATTCTTCCCTGTAGGGGTAGAGCGCCTAAATATCTGTTAAGGGAAACATGGGCTTACAAGATTACAAGAAGATGTTCACTAATTTCAATTTAATTTTCAAATAGTGATTTCTGATAATGAAATTCCAACTCGGCATTTGCCTTGACAATTTAAGAAAATCAGCAAAAGTTCTATGGGATTTCAACCTGATATCTTCTAAATACAAGAGCCAAATTGGTCAGTTTTGTTGTATTTTGTCCATCACATTCTGGAAATATTTCTTACAATATGCTTATAAAAAGTTTTTAAAATATTTTATTTTCTTAATTAAATGTACAAGAAGATTCCATGCGGCCATGAACCTACGGGTTCGATAGTGCCAGTGAGTAAGTAAGTAAATGTACAAGATAGTGGGAAAATATATATATATATAAAGCTTCTTTCTAATACTTGTCCTGTGCCATAGTTGAGTTGTTTAAGGCATCATTCCTTGGTGCAGAAGTAGAGTAGGACTTGCACTGGTCCATGTCCCCATGGGGGAAAATTTTTTCTCATGGAATTTCACCTGGTATGGTACATGTGCTCACGCAGAATCATGAGAAATTTGGGTAGCTACAATAAGTAGTTGTTCCCGGTTGATAAATTCAGCTGTAACGGTTAAGGAACAAGACATGCTGACCACATGTTACCTCTATACTGGCTGTATGATAGTCCACCTCTCTAATTTCTAGTCAAAATAATTGGATCAATTACTCATAAATTTGTATTTTCAAAAAAAAAAAAAAAAAAGAAAGTTACTAATATCTTCCCATCACCCTAATGAAATAATTCTAAAAATTAAAATCAGTAACCTAAGGGCTTTCGGAATTTTAGTTAGCTTTATTGAGAGGTTTTCATAACTTGCCATACGACTTGTTTTGAAAATTCTTACTCATCCAAATAAAGTAATTTTCTATTCTTCTTCTTCTTGTAAGCCCATGTTTCCCTTAACAGAGATTTAGGCATTCTCCCCCTACAGGGAAGAATTTGAACCATACTAATTTAATTACACTTATTTTCATATAGCTGTCATTTTTTGAGTAGTCCATGGTCAGCATTCCACCTCATACTCACATCTAGGAAACCTAGGTAGTACTAGGATGGAAAAATTTGGTAAATTTTGTTTAGAGGCCTTTTCATTCGGGCTTAAGGATCTTTTACAATCCTGAAAATCTTCGGACTCGGGACCCACAGCTTAAAGTCCCTCCCAGAGGACTTGCTCCTTGGATTTTTCCATCCTAAAAAAAAATCCATCGACCCCGGCCGGGTTTGAATCTGCAACCCTCAGGACCATATGCAAGGAGCATAACCACTAGTCCACCGCGGCCGAGATAATTTTCTATTCTGTTATGTAAATAACTATAAGTTTAAATTAGTTTAAAATGCTTTGTACTTGAACATAAAAATTGAAAATGTTAATGACTTTTGTAGTGCAAGATGGCTGTTCTGGACAGACTGGGGAGAGAATCCTCGTATTGAAAGAGTTGGTATGGATGGAACAAAACGCAGCATCATCATAAGTACCAAAATCTACTGGCCAAATGGTCTCACCCTTGACATTGCTAACAAAAGAGTGTACTTTGCGGATTCTAAGTTAGATTTCATAGACTTCTGTTACTACAATGGTTCAGGACGCCAGCAAGTTCTAGCAGGCAGCCATTACCTCTTACATCCACACTCACTGACACTGTTTGAAGACACAATGTACTGGACAGATCGACAGTTGAATCGGGTTCTCTCAGCTCACAAGTACCGAGGGAAGAACCAAACTGTGGTGTCACATCTTATTTCCCAGCCTCTTAGTATTCATGTTCATCATGCTTCTTTACAACCTAAGTATGCTAATCCATGTCAGGGTGCTACCTGTGCCCAGCTTTGTCTACTGTCTCCTTCCTCTTCAATTGGTTACACATGCAAATGTAGGCCAGGTTTCCGTATTCAACCAGATGGAAGATGTACTGAAGGTAAGGGCTTAATTTTTATATTTGGTCATGATTTTATGTTCCAATATTTTTTTTCTCCAATGCCCCAAGTTGTCGTTTCAACATTTCTGGTGTTCTCTCCTGGCACGGCATAATTGTAACCCACCTCTGAGGTTGGGGCATCTGGAAGGTGCCCCAATGATGTTAGAGTTGTTGATGATGTAATGATGTGCCAGGAGAGGCGTTAAACTAAACTTAATCTGATGTTTTTATTATTAATTTAACACTTCTCACTGAAGGATAAATTATATTTGAAGAGAAAAAATTTTTTTACAATTACAACGTATAATGAGAAAAATTTGCATCTAGATCGCAACTCGCCTCGGTAGCTCAGTTGGTAGAGCATTTTGCCCAGAAAGCCAAAGGTCCTGGGTTCTAGTCTTGGTCTAGGCGAAAATTTTTCTCTTCAAATATAAACTTAATCTAATTAGGTGAATATGATATTGATGATAATGATGGCCAAATGGTGTTCAGGGACCATTTGAACCTTAAAGTTTCCTGACATTTATCTTATAAGTGAGGAAAAACCCCAAAAAAACCTCACCCAGGAACTTGTTCTGACCTGGGATTGAACCCGGGCCCGCTGCATGACAAGGCAGCACACTATCTCGAGACCACAGCAGTGGTCCAATGTCATTCACTGTAATTTTCATGCTTTGACTTCTACATTCACGAGATAGATGACATTATGTGGTCACTTTCAATTTATACCGTATTCCAGCAGAGCACATTACTTATGTGATGTATTGTGTTCAAAGAGGAGTGCAGAATGAGTGTTTGTATAGTGTATGTGTGTTGTGTGAGAAATGCTGAACTAACAAGGGAACTGTCAACCATTGCATGCCGAAACCTACCTTGAAAGAAACGATGTGATGTACCAAGGCCATGTTCAAAAAATTATCTACCATTTTAACTCCAAGTCACAGAAATTGAAGATTTTATTATTATTAAATTAATATTAAGAAGCTAAAGCTGTTACTATGATAGAAATAAGTATATTAAAGTACACAACTAAATTATTGTAATCAAATAGTAAAGAGAAAAATTTATGCCTGAACCAGGAATCGAACCCTGAACCTTCAGCTTTCCATGCTGATACTCTTAGGGTCGCATGTTTGGACGCATTAGACAGTAAAATGCCTTCTCTGCTGAGCAAGTTGTATGCTAATACGATTTTGCTTACTCAGAAATCTGTTCATGCAATAATAATTGGTTAAATTTGTAAGCTACCTGCGGAGGTAGCTTAAATGAGCAACTCAAATTAAAATCCCGAAGGGAACCGAACAGGAACCGATGGTAATCGATGTACTTTGCTGCTTTATCCAACATTTATCCAAGATGTCGGACCTTGAAGACTTCGATCATGTTTTCGGTATACACGGAGAAGAGGAATTTGATAGAGTCTACCAAAGAATTCAACTGGAAGAACAGGAGAATCGGCGTAATATTGCGTGTCGCAGACGTGTTTGTATACGGTATTATTTGCGGGATGCAAGCATAAATGCATTCCTCTATAGCAGACGAAAATAACGGAAGTGGTTTTATCGCTGAGAATTCTGGGTAATTCGTTGCCAATATTACGAAAACGTCGACTCTCGTGCATGACCGTTAAGTCGGCCGTTAATTCGTTCTCAGCAATTGCTCACGGTGAATCAGCTCACTAGTGATTGGAAGTAATTTGAGTAGAGAGTAATGTTCTAACATACGACCCTTAATGTAGAAGCCATTCATTGTGTATTTGTGAATGATGATTCATTGCATTTGAATGTGGGACCAAGGCAGTAAGGTAAAAGAAGGATTTATGCTTGGATGGGAAGGAAGCCTGAATTAGCTCAATGGTTAAGAGCATCAGCACGGAAAACTGAAGATTCAGGGTTCGATTCCCGGTTCAGGCATAAATTTTTCTCTTTACCATTTGATTTTATTATTAATTTAACACATCTCATTGAAGGATAAATTAAATTTTTCTCTTCAAATTTAATTTATCCTTCAATGAGATGTGTTAAATTAATAAATAAAAACATCAATAGAAGCCCTACTGGCTTTTAAAAGTAATGTTTTAAATTCCCAATAAAGTCTTCTTAATCAAGAAGCTGCCATTTGCAAAGATGAAGCTACAGCTTCAAGCATTTGGTGCGCAGGAATTACAACGTATATAAGACAAAAAATGTTCATCTAGATTGGAACTCACCCCAGTAGCTCAGTTGGTAAGAGCAATGGTACGGTATACCAAAGGTCCCGGGTTCGGGTCTCAGTCTGGGCGAACATTTTTCTCTTCAAATTTAACAGAAATTGAAGCTAGAATCCAGCAATGGCAACCCACTGTAAGAGCAAATGGACTCCCTGCTTGAGTAATAGAGCAGAATAGATTAAGTTGGGACACAACACAGATAGCAGGTGGTAAGGGTTATCCAATCTACAAATTCAGGAGTTGTATTACTTCCCTACAGTTTAAATGAGAAATTTGGAGCTGGATTGTAGTGCCTTGCAGTTAAAAGCAGCAGATAATTTTTGGACACAGCCTTGATACATCACAACGCTTCTCTGGAAGAAATTTCAAGGTAGGTTTTGGCATCCAATGGTTGACAGTTTTCTTGTATGTAAAGGGAGGAAATAAAACCCAGAGAATGCATTTAGCTTACTCCTGTTGAAAAGCACAAGGTGACTGCCATGCTTAACATTCCTATCCAATGGATGCTCGCTATTAACATTACCACATATATTCTTAACACATGTTTTGTGGAAGATGTAAAATTTAATCCAGATATAGTGTGCAATCTATTAAGGACATTCATCCATGAGGCTAATGACCACTGGGCAAACCAACAAAGTATTATTTTAGAAGGAAACTGAGAGTCGAACCCTGGACCTCTGACTCTGTACGTCAGTGCGGTAACTGTTATGCTATTCGAAGTTTGACATACAGAGTTCGGGGTTCGACTCCCAGTTCGAACATAATTTTTCTTTCTAAAATTAAACTATATCCAATTCTGGAACACGTTAATTTAAAATATAACATCGAAAAAACATATCTTGATCTCACAAAGGTGTGAAAGAAGCAGACATCAAGTTGTTATTGAGGACCTTTGTGAAAAAAGCAATTGTTTCAAACTGACATGGGCTGTAAATTGGATTGGTCAACAAAATCAATTAATTAAATTATTTTTATTCTGTTCATCTTACCTCAATATTAATGTTGATTTGTTCTTGAACATGTTTCGATTATATCATAATCATCATCAGCATCTTGCCCAGACTGGTTGGATTTATGTTGCACATCCTGGATGTCAATGTCAGCTCCATCCTCTGGTTGACCAAAGAACCTCCAAACAAGGTCACGCTCCGTCAGAAAAAATCTATATTCAGAAGAACAAAAACAGAGTTATGAATTTTGAAATACCGACGGAGCATGACCTTGTTTGGAGGTTCTTTGGCCGACCACAGCATGGAGCTGACATCTACATCCAGGATATGCAACATAAAAACATAAATCCAACCAATCTGGGCAAGATGCTGATGATGATTATGATATAATCGAAACATGTTCAAGAACAAATAAACATTAATATTGAGGTAAGATGAAGAGACTAAAAATAAATGAGAAGTGTTAAACCAATAATAAAAACATCAATAGAAGCCCTACTGGCTTTATAAAGGAATGTTAAATTCCCAATAAATGTCTTCTTAACTAAGAAGCCGCCATTTGCAAAGATAGAAGCAAAAGTTTCAAAGCATTTGGCACGAGAGAATTACAACGTATATAAGGGAAAAATTTGCATCTAGATTGCAACTCGCCTCGGTAGCTTTGTTGGTAGAGCATTTGGCCCAGAAAGCCAAAGGTCCCGGGTTCGAGTCTCGGTCTAGGCAAAAATATTTCTCTTCAAATATAGACTAAAAATAATTTAATTAAAATAGCCTCAAAATATCACTTACTAAAATAAAATATTAAAATCAATTAATTTGATGAGAGGAGTTAAAAGGTTAACATTACTCTTTCTCCCCATGGATTCTTGATATGTTACCAGAAGGAAGATACTTATGTGAATAAATTATTGTAAATGAGTGTTGTTGAATGTTGTGATTTACTTTAATTCAATTTACAGAGGAAACTCCATTCTTGATGGTGATGAGATCTTCACAAGTAATTGATGTTAGTATAACTCCTGGGGACAAAACAAGTGGCTTCTTGACACCAATTGTAGGAATAGAAGGAGGAATCCACCTGGACTTTGACCGCAAAAAAGAAACGTTATTCTGGGTGGAAGGAAAAGATGATGATGAAGAAAATGTGAGTAAAGTTATATACTAAAATTATAAATTATTGAAATAAAATCATGCACATTAGTTTTCTTGTTTTTCTATAATGCAAATTTATTGTGGGATCAAACCTTATCTAGGTTCATGAATTTACTTTGATGTTTTTATTATTAATTTCATACATCTAAATCATGGATAAATCATATTTGAAAAGAAAATTTATACACTCAGACTGGGACTTGAGCCCGGGACCCTTGGTTCTCTAGACCAAGTGCTCTACCATCTGAGCTACCTGAGCAAGTACCGATCTAAACACAAATTTTTCTCTATATACGTTGTAATTTCAGCCCACCAAATGCTATGAAGCCTTTGCTTCAGTACTGGTCTGAGTGTATAATTTTTCTCTTCAAATATGATTTATCCATCATTTAGATGTATGAAATTAATAATAAAAACATCAAAAAGAGCCATACTAGCATTTATAATGTAATGTAGAATTCCCAAATATGGTCTTCTTAATAAAGGAGCTGCCATTTGCAAAGATAGAAGCAAAGGCTTCATAGCATTTGGTGGGCAGGAATTGCAACATATATAGAGACAAAATTTGCATTTAGATCGGTACTTGCTCAGGTAGCTCAGATGGTAGAGCACTTGGTCTAGAGAACCAAGGGTCCTGGGTTCAAATCCCAGTCTGAGTGTATAATTTTTTTCTTCAAATATGATTTATTCATGAATTTACTATTTAGATGAATTAATTTTTGTCAAAATCAGAGAATTAGATACATACATATTTTATCATCTAGACTACTTTGCGTTTATTTTATTGAATATATTAAATTTAGAGTAATTAAAATTATAATCTTGGTATATCTTTGATTCTTTAATTTTAGGGAATTTTTATAATCTTCTTAAGAAATATGAAATTAATGTTTTTGGAGAAAACTTAAAATAGACATTCAAAGTAAATTTACTTTTACATCAAAATTATATTACTATTGTATTATTATCAGTACATTTTCAAAGCAAAATTAACAATTAAATTATTTATTTTAGGAAGTAATATTTTGAGGTTCTTTTTATCAAGTTTTTTTGAGTCTAGAGATATCTTACCTCAATTTAATGTTGATTTGTTCTTGAACATGTTTCTATATATTCTTCTATATCATCATCAGCTTTACTAGACTGATGAGTTTTATGTTGTGAACCCTGGATGTTGATATCAGCTCCCTCTTCCAGATGGCCGAAGAACCTCCATACAAGGTTACGTTTAGCAGGAATTTTTAAATTCATAACTCTATGTTTGTTCTTCTGAATGTAAATTTTTTCCCAAATGGTGAGTTCCTTTGTATTATCTCATCATCATCATCATCATCTTGCCAGGTATTTATTAGTCCTAGAAGAACTGTTACGGCCTGAGAAGGCAGTTTTCGTGCCATCTTTTCATAGGTTGACCAAGTGACCGTTTCCCATTTGGACAGTAGTTCATTATTGCCTTGGATCTAGCCATTCTTGAGACATGTTCCTTCCTTTGTATTTTCTAACTGTTTTAATAATCTAGTGTTTGAATTTACATTATGTTTTTTCAGCCCAAACATGAGCAGCAACTGCAGATTTTTAAAAATGGGGAAATAGTAAATCTGCAGTTGCTGCTCATGTTTGGGCTGAAAAAACATAATGTAAATTCGAACACTAAATTATTAAAACAGTTAGAAAATACAAAGGAACTCACCATTTGGGAAAAAATTTACATTCAGAAGAACAAAAATAGAGTTATGAATTTCGAAATTCCTGCTGAACGTGACCTTGTATGGAGGTTCTTCGGCCAGTTGGAAGAGGGAGCTGATATCAACATCCAGGGTTCACAACATAAAACTCATCAGTCTAGTAAAGCTGACAATGATATAGAAGAATATATCGAAACATGTTCAAGAACAAATCAACATTAAATTGGGTAAGATATCTCTAGACTCAAAAAAACTTGATAACATTTAAATATTTAAGATTTAAATTAAAATTCTTTACATCTCACCTCATATTCAGTTTTCTAATTAAACTGGTTTTAAAATCTAGGTGGTTTCATCTTCAATAATTTCATGACCGATATTCTGTCGTCCAAGAGAACAGCTTCTTACTCCATCTGTTAGTAGGAAACTCAAATCAAATAAAATTCCCGGATGACGGAACATCGGTCGTGAAATTACTGAAGATGAAACTGCTAGGTTTTGAAACCAGTTTAATTAGAATACTGGATATGAGATGAGGTGTAAATAATTTTAATTTAAATCTTAATTTAAACCTCATAGTGATTTTTTAAACATATTTCAGTTCACATTTTTTTGTAGAATAAGCTAGAGGATGAGGGAAAACCATGTAATTCATTAAAATGTGTGAAAAGAATTTAGTACTAATTATACTGATGGGCAAGGCATGTGACATGAATGGGAAACAAACAAGGTGCATGGAAGCTTCTTGTAGGAAAACCAGAGGGAAAACGCCCAGTTGGTAGACCAAAAATGAGGTGGGAGAATAACATTAACTATGATTTGAGGGGAATGATCCAACATTAGCTCAGGATAGGGATGTATGAAGAGCTTATATCCGCATGGCCATGAACCTATGGGTTCGATAGTGCCAGTGAATTAGTTAGTTCTAACCAGGGCAGCAGAGAGGTAGAGATTTTCTTTGTTCATTCTTATCCAAACTGGCCCTCGATACTGCTTAGGCTCCTCTATAAGTAGTGCTGGGAACTTTAATTGTTTATAGCACTCTTATCTTGTAGGGTAAAATTCCTTGATTCTTGCTGTCATGTCCCTATGGCCTGTTAATATAGTATCTTTATCTTTATTGTATATGGTTGTGAAAGCTGGTTTTATTTTAACAGTGTACAATATACACAACTCCATACGGAGGTGGAAATAAGACTGAGTTCCTTGGAAATGGAGATTCTGGTATTGTTGGAGCACCTTACACAATTGCTTTTGACTGGCTGGGACGTAATTTGTATATAGGTAACAGATTGGCATCAAACTTTGAAGCTGTCAAAGTAGATGGAAAGACGAAACATCGAACAATTATTCTTGCAAATGATGGTAACGAAACTTCAGTAGCTAAACCAAAGTCTATGTGCTTGGATCCACCAGATGGGTTAGTATATTTTGAATAAAATTTATATTTTATTTAGCTTTTCCAGATAATAAAAAAAAGAATGTACTTCAGCTTATATTGAATGTGACTTTATGAAATAATTCCTTATGAATTGAAGACCTCAGGGTTAAATAATAATAACCCACATTTATAAAGTTCAGATTTATGGAGGCTTGTGAGTCCTAATGACTCCATGAGCTATACAGGTAGTAGTGTAACTACCAACAGGGCCTCCCATGCCTGGCAGGTCATGGAAGAAAGTCCAGACTAAAAGAGATACCAATCGAAGAAGAAGGGCTAGTAACTCACTTCCAAGATGTAAAATTTTCAGTTACTCACAGAAACATTCACAAAGTAAGCCGGACTGATAAATCGGGACCTTTAGTACGACCACAACTACGATGGAAGGATGTCACCATACCCCGGACCTGTAGTGAATGAACATGCAACAAGCTGCCAGCTTTCATGCGTAGACGAAGAAGAAGAAAAAGAAGAAGAAGATTTATGAGTATTTTATTTTCAATAATTATTTACTGTTACAAGATAGTTATAAAAATCAAGCCTACATTATGCTGCCATCTCCTAGTAGATTTATATACTACGTGAAGGAAATGAAAATTGTGTTGGATGTAATTGTTTGCACCTAAATCATTGATCATCATCATCATCCATGCAAGTATTAGGCCGCGTGGCCTGTTACGGTCTCAAAGAGAAATTTTCCAATATCAAAGAAAATCACAAATTTCACAAAAACAACGGGATAATTAACAGTATAATGAAACCATCTTTACTACAGAAGAGCACAAGATTACGACTTTATAAGGTTCTTGCAAGACCAGTATTAAGATATGGTAGTGAAGCATGGACAATACAAAGAAGAGGTGAAAGCCGAATAACAGCAAATGAGATGCGATTTATGCGCCGTACAGCAGGCTATACAAAGTGGGACCATAAAAGAAATAAGGAAATTATGGAAGAGTTGGATGTAGAACCCATTCTTCACCATATACAAAACTACCAGAACAACTGGAAAGCCCATCTTCAATGAATGCCGTCTCATAGAATTCCAAAAACCATGCTTCGTTACTGCCCCCAAGGCAAAAGATCGCTGGGATGTCCAAAATAGCTCTGGATGGAAAATTCCTAAATCATTTAAAACATAAAAAATGTGGCTTATCATTATTTACCCACGAGATCTTCAATTATTCATTTGATTGCAGAAACAAAATATAAACTACAACTGAAGTTTAAAATATTTTTATACTTATGTAAACAATTAAAAAAATTGTAATACTGCATTTGTGGTTTATAATTGATAACAACAATAAAAAATTGTATAATCCATGATCATGGTTTAAACTTTGTTTCTACAATCAGCTAAATATCTTTTTTAATAAGAAATTACTTTTATAAAGTAAAATATTAAAATAAATAATACCTTGGCAGGTGCCAATGTCCTCTACTAGATGAAAATTTTTAAAACTCTAGACCTTTCAGAAACCAGTTTCCATCTTTACCAGAAGGGTGTCAAAACAATTTTTTTTAAATTTAGCTTAGTTGAGGACGATGGCATCTGCTAAGTATTTATTTATTCTAATGTTTTACTTTATGACTATACACCTCAATGGAATTTTATTATGAATTTTATTATTATTGAGAAATTACTTTACTAAGCATTGTTTTCATATTTTCAAATATAAATTGATATCTTTCATGTATATCACAATTTCTGTAACCAGTTTTTTCACAATTTTAATAAATTGTATGTCTGAAGTAAACTTGAATAATTTGGAATTGCCGTAATAAGTGTGGTTTTACTAATTTTAATATATTCTCAGCTTTACAAGAAATAAATACTATTAATACTTGAAAAAGCTGAAAAATAATTCTACCTTGGATTTAGCTTCTTAAAAAATAAACTTAAAAATAAATCAGTATGTGTCACAGTGAATATAAAAAATCTTATTGATAGCAAATAGAGTTTTTTTTAGGTTCTTAGATTCAATTAAATTCTAGAAAACTCTCTTTTATGTTTCATGTGATCACAAATTGAAAAACTATTATACATTCTCAGTTTGCAATCATAAGAAAAATATACAAAACCAGAAATAATGCAGTCGTTATTAATTATTTAAAAATAAATGTACTAGTACCATATGTTATTTTATGAGAACTCAATTTCTTCGATTTCTATTTACAGAAGCACTTTTTTGTTCATATAAATGAATGGATATTATTTTTACATCTCAGCTCATAAAACTCCATGATTCTCATAGGATATTTTTTGGTTATTTAATTAAAGATGTCACACCAGTACAAATAACAGTAAATACATATGGCACTAACATTTTTGTTTATCTATATTAATTACTTTTCAGGAAACTGTATTGGACAGATGAAGGAGGTTTTGGAGTGCCTGCAAAAATAGGCAAAGTAAACATGGATGGGTCTAACCCAATTGTACTGTTAAAAGATATTGAACGACCAGAAGCTATTACAATTGACATTGATCACAAAATGCTCTATTTCAGCTCTCAATACCCTAGTTTTGTAAGTAATATTTCTTATAGAGATACTCATAAGTTTTAAATTTGGATTCTTGGGTATTAAAAGTTAGGATTATAACATAGGAAGACCAGTGTATACAAAAAACAGTACAATGCTTAACCCTTTAGGTGTCAAGAGCTGATTAGATCGGCTCTGGTGCTCCTGTCCATTGCCTGCCAGACAATATACTTAAACTACTTGCAAAGCCGATCACATCGGCAGGCGCGATTTAAATCTCTGACATAAGAGGTTTTACCAGTGGCATGCAGAGGGTTAAGTTATGTAGGTAGGAAATAACACTTATGAGGTTTATTTTAATTTATGTTGAGTTGTTTCTGACTCACCTCATACTTCTTAACTCCCACACAGACTTGAGTTCCTTCACTGCATTTGTGACATTCTCAATGCTGTATCATGTTCACAACTTAACAAAAATTCTCATTCACCATATATTCATTTGCTGTAGAACTCATAAGGGAACTGTCAACTATTGTATGCCAAATCTACCTTTAAATATCTTTCAGTGAAGTGTTGTGATATACCAATACCGTGTCCAAAAAATTATCTGTCTTTTTAACTGCAAGGCATTAAAATCCAACACCAAATCTCTCATTTAAAGTATAGGAAAGTAATACAACATGTAAATTGATAGATTGGATAACTCTCACTACCAGCTATCTGTGCTGTGGCCTGCCTCACTTAACTCCACTCTTACTCATGTAGGGAGTCCATCTGCTCCATAAAATGGGTTGCCATTGCTGATTTCTAGCTTCAATTTCTGTTCCTTGCAGTTCAAAATAGCAGACTGTTTTGGACACGGTCTTGGTACTTCACAATGCTTCCACAGAGTAGTACACCCAGAGGAGAAACTGCATACAGTGACACCTAAAAATTTGCGAGAAACTGCAATGAACAAAGGAGTGGTAGCACTTTTAGTTCATAGTAACAGAATATGTAATTTTTTTTTTTTTGTGATCCCACAACAGGCCTCAGGAGGCTCTTGGAGTAGTAGGAGGTTAAGGCTCCCACTTTTTCTAGACAATCGGCACTTTATGTCAGCCGGGTTGTCAGCCCTGCGTGACGGCCGCCTTTACCCCCAGAACAAGCTTCTGGTACTCATTTCCATTAGAGGCTGAGTCGACCCCAGGGCCATAGTGCCGCCAGAGGGTTTGGGTCAGTTTTAAAAATCCTGACCCCAATGGGACTTGAACCGTCGACCCTCCGGCTTGTAGCTCAGTGCCTTAACCACTATGCTACGGCGTGCCCCCATTAAAACAATATGTAATTAATGAGTATGGGAGTATGGGAAATTAGCCATTTTGTAAATTGAATTTCAGAGACATATATTGTACAAAAAAAAAAAAAAGAAAATGAAGTTTAAATTTTGAGCTCCAGGCTGGAAAGGAAAAAAAGTTTATTTGCTTCCCTAGAGAACCTAAAAGGTAACTATTTGTGTCATATCTACTAATTCATAATTTTACCACCAAATGGTGCTGAATTTTATATTAGCATCATAGTTCTACACTAGCACCACTTGTGGATGCAAGTGGAACTAAAGCACACTTATAAAACAAACAAAAGAAAAAATAAAATTCAAGAAATTCACTTACCATCCATTGAAACACCACAAGTTTCAAAACATTTTCAAAAAGTTTAATATAAGATTGGCACCGAAGAATGAATACAGCCAAAATAAGATAATTAAAACCAATAAAAATGAAAAAAATTGAAGAAGAAAACAAATCAGGAATTCATCAGATCAAATGCAGAGATTGTGACAAAATTTACATAGGAAAAACAGTAATTTTAATTAAACAGAAATAAATTTGAAAACAAAGGCGAAAGAACATTTTAGAAATGTCAAAAATGAAGTGGAAAAGTCAGCAGTAGCTACTCATGCTTGGTCTGAAAAACATCTAATTGAATCAAAAGTCAGTCTAAATAAACAAATAGAAAAACAATAAGAAACCACAGTTTGGGAGGAAATTCCACATTAAAAAAACAAGAAAGAAAAACTTATAAACTTCGAAATTCCTGCGGATTCTGATTGGATCCGGAGGTTTATTGGTCCATCAACAGAGGGAAGAAGAAGTAGTTCTTCTGATCAACATAACATTAGTCAACGAGAGGGTACTGAAGATGAATCCGCCAGGGATTTGAAACCCTGGTCTACTTAGAAGACTGGATATGAGCAGAGGTATGAAGCATTTAATATAATCTCAAGTGAAACTTGCTTATTTCTGTATCTATATCTTAAGGTCATATCTATTAATGCATTAGACCGTAAAAGTCATTCTCTGCTGAGAAAGTTGCATCCAAAGACGTTTTTGCATACTCAAAAATCTGTTCATGCGATAATAATTGTCGAAATTCCTAAGCTACCTGGCGAGGTGACTTTGCAGAGAATGAATTGTGAGCAACCTGATTGGAACCGATGGTAACCGATGTACTTTGGAACCTTGCTGCTTTATCCAGGATGTCACACCTTGAAGACTTCGATCATGTTTTCGGTATATGCAGAGAAGAAGAATTTGATAGAATCTACCAAAGAATTCAACTGGAAGAACAGGAGAATCAGCGTATTATCACGCGATGTAGACGTCGTCGTATACGGTTTTATATATGGAATGCAAGCATAAATGCGTTTCTCTAGCAGACGAAAATAACAGAAGTGGTTTTATCGCTGAGAATTCTGGGTAATTTCTTGCCAATATTACAAAAAAACTACTTTCATGCATGACCAGTCAGCGACTTGCTAATTCGAACTTTGCACGTTCTCATGGAAAACTCAGCTCACCAGAGACTAATGTATTTGCATGAGGCCCTTAGTCTATGATACTTCTCTGGGGGAAATTTCAAGGCAGGTTTCAGCATGCAATGGTTGACAGTTTCCTTGTTAGTCCATTTTATTTTAATCTGCTTGCTATGCTAGGTAAGATAGTAAAAATAAATATAGAAGTTGATAATAAATTATAATATACGTCTTTTTATTTATTTCAGATTAAAGTCATGGATGTAAATGGGAAGATTGCGAACACACTTCTCACAGAAAAGGACAACATTGCATATCCTAAAGCATTAGGTGTCTTGGACAGCAGATTGTACTATTTGGATCCTTCTTTTGAAAAGATTGAAAGGGTAGACCTACCTAAAGGAGATAATGCTAAAATGCTTATTGATAATGAGGCTGAACTTAAAACGTTTGTAATATTCAAGAAAAGACAATGTAAGTTAAAGAATTCTTAAGTTTTATTCTCATTTAAAATAATTCAATGTAGAGTGATCCGTCTGTAATAAAGTTCCATTAGCCTATTCCTTTAAAAATAAAAACTACTTGAAAGCTTTTCTTTTTTATCTATTTAATTTTTATATTCATATAATGAATCAAATTCCCTATTTTGTTCTAAAATATGTCATATAATATAATCGTCTGTGGTCTCAAGGAGCACGCTGCCTTGTCATGCAGCGGGCCCAGGTTTGATCCCTGGTCGGGGCAGTTTTTCTGGGTGAGGTTTTTATTGGGGTTTTTCCTCACCTGTAAGGCAAATGTCAGGAAAACTTTAAGGCCCAAATGGTCCCCGAAATCATATGGCCATCATCATCATTATCTTCCTTCACCGGTGTGGAAAGCAATGGGAAGCTACCACACCTACAATTCCCTAGTAAAGCTGCAAAGCATAGCATAAAAATTATATGATTGCAGTGAAAGACTTGCCCTCGGGCAGAATTATTATGGATGGATAATATAATCAGAATTGGCATTTCAGCCAGTCAGGTCATTGAACTCCTGTTAATTAGCTATTAAAAGGAGAACATCTGGAAGCTGTTAAGCAACAACTGGCGAAGCGCCATTTTTTTTAAATTTAATTTTAATGCCATGTTTTGCACTGGCTCATGAAGTAAGTGTACACATACTTTTAGCACCAAATCTTTAAATATAGCCCTATTATTCAAGAAAAATGTGAACGCCATCAGTCCTATCACAGATTCTGTGTTTTGAACAAACGGCTATGAACCAAATCTTCATAAATGCTAATCTAAATTTTGCATCATGCAACTAAGCACTAAATGTTCCCACTTTTAGATTGTTGATACATAACTTTCAAACATGGAAAATAACTTGTAATATCCAGTATTGTTAGTTTGGCATTACAATAAATAGTGAAGATTGACTTAAACTTTAAAC
Source organism: Diploptera punctata (assembly GCA_030220185.1). Taxonomy (NCBI): domain Eukaryota; kingdom Metazoa; phylum Arthropoda; class Insecta; order Blattodea; family Blaberidae; genus Diploptera; species Diploptera punctata. Next base: position 190,235 of record JASPKZ010009837.1, on the reverse strand, counting down.
ATAATTATCTTGAAACTTACATAATGATGCATGCACTCTAATTCAACCCAGGGAGTTACTACAGACTTATGGGCTATGCCAGTATCCACCTACATACAGGGGTAGATGTTGCCAAACTCATAATAATGGTATTTGTTTGTTTAGGGAGGGGAGGAGGGGAAAGGTAGCAGTACTTTTTCCAAATCTATGTACGATACATTTAAAAAACATAGTTTTTCTTTTACAGCATGCAAACTAGTTTTATAGTAAACATGAGAGTCAACACTTTCACACAGGATAGTACAGGTCCACAGGAGCTCAGTGACAGGTGGTAACTGTTTTTTTTTCATTAAGAGGGGGTGGCTTGGACGGCCACAACTTACAACTCTATATTATTAAATTAATATTGAGAAGCTAAAGCTATTACTATGATAGAAATAAGTAAATTAATGAACACAATTAAATTATTGTAAATCAATGGTAAAGAGAAAAATTTTTGCCTGGACCGGGAATCGAACCCCGAACCTTTAGCTTTCTGTGCTAATGCTCTGTCCACTGAGCTAATCAGGCAAACATTTTTCTCTTTACCATTGATTTACAATAATTTAATTGTGTTCATTAATTTACTTATTTCTATCATAGTAATAGCTTTAGCTTCCCAATATTAATTTAATAAATAATACTATAGCTGTGTGGAGTCCCTTCATGTCTTCTTCAGGTAGAAGCCATTCATTGTGTATTTGTGAATGATGATTCATTGTAATTGAATGTGGGACCAGTAGAGTAAGGTAAAGGAAGGATTTCTGCTTGGATGGGAATGAAGCCTGGATTAGCTCAGTGGACAGAGCATTAGCACAGAAAGCTAAAGGTTCGGGGTTCGATTACCGGTTCAGGCAAACATTTTTCTCTTTACCATTGATTTACAACTCTATAACCTGCTGTGTTGCATATCTCAGTTTTATTTAAGGATTTCTTTCAAGAATATACTGTTAAAATGGCAACCCAGTGCCCTATTCCAAACACACAGTAACTTCCTGGGTTGAATATGAGTGTAGCCAGTTGATGCATAATGCTATCCATTTATCTTAACAATATTCATTATCTGTGTAACTAAATGTATTTCACTTTAAACTATGTTACAGTATCTAATCATCCTTGTATGAATAACAATGGTGGATGTGAACAACTGTGTATACCAAATGAGAGTAACAGTCGTGTGTGCAGTTGTTCCGTCGGCTATAAGAAGGAAAATGAAGTTAGCTGTGCTGCATATAAGACATTTGCTGTTGTCTCTCAGCTGGATATCACTCGTGGCTACAGTCTTAAGGACTCTGCAGAAGCAATGGTGCCCATTAGTGGTCCAGGTATGAATAATTTATTTAACTCCATTGCATGACTGGCCTAGAAACTACCTTGACCTACTAGCTGGCTGCTTATATATGGTATTTATTCCCAGAAATGAGAAAAATTAAGTATAGTGTCCAACTCATGTAATTCATTAATAAGAATTTTTTACCATTATCTCTAAAAAGTGTAGGAGATTGAGATGGGCAAGTCCTATAGCTCAAAGGGATGACAGTTGAAATGCTTTCAAAATTTGTGTAGGGAAATCTGTGGAAAAGAACATTAGAAATTATAGAATAGAATCCCAGACTGAGCATATAATTTTTCTCTTCAAATAAATTTTTTGTTAAAGTGTTAAATTAAAAATGAAAACATCAAAAGAAGCCCTACTGGCTTTATAAAGTAGTGTTTAAATTCCCAATAAATGTCTTCTTAAATAAGAAGCCGCCATTTGCATGATCGAGCAATACTCCTAGCATTTGGTGATCAGGAATTAACAGTGTATAAAAGAAAAATTTGCATTTAGATTGGAGTTTCTCAGGTAGCACAGTGGTAGAGCAGTGGCCTAGAAAGCCAAAGGTCCTGGGTTCAAACCCCAGTCTGAGCATGTAATTTTTCTCTTCAAATATTAGAAATTATATTTAAATGTTATATTTGAAGAGAAAAATATACTTTAAAAAAAATAATAAATTTGTCCAGGACTGGAATGTGTTATACTAAATATTACATCAAAAGAAAAATATATGCCTAGACTGGGGTTTGAACCCAGGACCTTTAGCTTTATATGCTAAAACTCTTGAATCTAAATGCAAATTTCTCTTTTGTATATTTAAATTTCATTAGTAATGTCTAAACTTTTTGGGGGAAAACAAAATTTCTGATTATAAGTCAAGATGGATACAACATGTTCATCGAATGGAAGATCACAGAATACCCAAACTAATGTTAAGATATCAACCTGCAGGAAGAAGAAGACCAGGACGTCCACTCAAAAGACTTCTGGATGGTGTTTCTCTTGAGGCCGAAACAGGTCAACAAATGGCCTAAATTCGTGAATGTACTATGATGATGATGATAATATTAGCCTTATTCAGAAACTTGATTGATGCTAGCGTAACTATGACATTTATGTAATAAATTTGGGAATTTTTAACATTATGAGGTTTTATTAATAAGAATTAAATGAATCGTGAATTCTTCTTACCTCATACTTCTATGTCACAAAGAAAACTATGAAACAGAAAGAGAACACATAATTAATGTTGCAATAGATAACGGTTATGAAGAAAATGTGGTACACAAGAATATAGATAAATTTAAAAGACAAAAATTAATAAATGAAAGCATACTTATAAAAGAAACAGAAAAATAAAATTCAAGAAATTCACTTACCATCCATTGAAGCACTATAAATTTCAACAAATTTTCAAAAGGTTTAATATAAGATTAGCACCAAAGAATGAGTACAGCCTTAATAGGATAATTAAAACCAATAAAAATGAAAGAATTGAAAATGAAAACAAATCAGGAATTTATCAGATCAAATGCAGGGATTGTGACAAAATTTATATTGGAAAAACGAAAAGAAATTTGAAAACAAGGGTGAAAGAACATCTTAGAAACATCAAAAACTGGAGAAGTGGAAAATTCAGCAGTAGCTGCTCATGCTTGGTCCAAAAAACATTTAATTGAATCAAAAGCCAGTCTAATTAAACAAATAGACAAACAAAAGGAACTCACGGTTTGGGAAAAGATCCACATTCAGAAAAACAAAGGAAAACTTATGAACTTCGAAATTCCTGCAAATTTTGACCTGATCCAGAGGTTCATCAGTCCACCAACAGAGGGAAGAAGAAGAGTTTCTTCTGATCAACATAATATCAGTCACTTATTTTAGGAATTCTCACTATGAAGTATATTCATTAAGGTAGAATTTTTTATCACTCACCTCATATTGTTCTTCTTATTTGACTATAAACTATGTTCCGAAACTAGTTTATAGTCAAATAAGAACAATATGAGGTAAGTGATAAAAAATTCTACCTTAATAATATCAGTCGCCAAGAAAGTGCTGAAGATGAGTCGTTGTGGTCTCAAAATCACGATCTACTTAGAAAATTTATATGAGGAGAGGTAAGAAACATTTAATTTGACCATAAATTAAACCTCATAGTGATTAATTCCTATAAAAGTTAAATTCAATATGTATGTCAACAATTCTTTCTTCTTATACAATGCTTCTATCATTTGAAGGTCAATAGCCTGCCCTATCAACAACACCCTTTGATGACTTTCAGAAGTATTTTTATTGAGAATTTATATATTACTTTTAGGGGCACACCGTAGCGTAGTGGTTAAAGCACTGCACTACAAGCCGGAAGGTCGAGGGTTCAAGTCCTATTGGGGTCAGGATTTTTAAACTGACCCAAACCTTCTGGCGGCACTATGGCCCTGGGGTCGACTCAGCCTCTAACGGAAATGAGTACAAGACGCATGTTCTGGGGGTAAAGGCGGTCGTCATGCAGGGCTGACAACCCGGCTGACATAAAGTGCCGATTGTCTAGGAAAAGTGGGAGCCTTAACCTCCTACTACCCCAAGGGCCTCCTGAGGCCTGTTGTGGGATCACTTTACTTATATATTACTTTTAAGTGATAAAGCTTAATATTCTGTTGTCATATTTTTTTTATTAAGGATTTTCTCTACATTACAGTAGTTATCCTTCTGCCCAAATGTATTTTGCTCTGTCACAGATTTCTATCCTCAACATCTTCTTCTTTGAGATCTCTGCTGATCATTTTTCTTCTGACTTCATCCTTGGGTTTTCCCCTCTTCCTCCTGCCTTCAGCATTCCAATCCAGCATAATTTTTGGGATTCTATTATTCTCCATCCTCTTCAGATATCCATACCATTTCTTAATTTAACATTTTCAGTCCAGGACAGAAATTTAATTTGGAAAGGAAAATGGTGTAACTGTTATCATAGTCAGAAATCCAGGGTTCGAGTCCCAGTCTGAGCATTAATTTTTCTTTCCAAATTAAAATTCTGTCCAGGACTGGAAAATTTTGAATTAATTATGACATAAAAACAAGTTATTTTCAATTGATTGAAGAAACAAACTTAACTACTCATTATACTGTGTTGCAATCGTAACTTTTAGTGCATAAAAATGTTTTCTATACCCATTACATGGTTTATTATACCGGCTGTACATAAAAGAATATAGCGATTTTAAAGGTGTTGAATTATATATTAAATTAATATTAAGAAGCTAAAGCTGTTACTATGATTGAAATAAGTATATTAAAGTACACTACTAAATTATTGTAATCAAATGGTAAAGAGAAAAATGTTGAATTATACTTTAACTAACTATGACAAAAAAAACAAAACCCATGTTAAATGAAAGAGTAACATCTCCAGTTTACATTGTAAGTCCATAGGTGTTCAATGTGAGCCCTGTTTGTTACATGACACACATCCAACCTGTAGGTTAATTCTTCCCATATGTTAGTAAGCATGTTTGCATTGATGGCAGCAACAGCTTCTCGAATCCTGTCTCTCAACTCAGGCACATAGGGCTGCATGCAAATACATTAGTCTCTACTCAAATTACTTCCAATCACTGGTGAGCTGACTCACCGTGAGCAAGTGCAAAAATCGAATTAGCTACCCACTAACTGGTCATGCATGAATGTCGTCATTTTTGTAATATTGGCAAGAAATTACCCAGAATTCTTAGCGATAAAACCACTTCCGTTATTTTTGTCTGCTAGAGGCATGCATTTACGCTTGCATCCCGCAAATAATACCATATACAACGATGTCTGCATCGCGCAATATTACGCCGATTCTCCTGTTCTTCCAGTTGAATTCTTTGGTAGACTCTTATCAAATTCCTCTTCTCCACATATACCGAAAACAAGATCGAAGTCTTCAAGATCCAACATCTTGGATAAAGCAGCAAGGTTTCAAAGTACATCGGTTCCCATCGAGATTCTCACGATTCATTTCTTTCCTAAGTCACCTTGGCAGGTAGCTTAGGAATTTCAACAATTATTATCACATGAACAGATTTTTGAGTACGCAAAAACGTATTTGGATACAACTTTCTCAGCAGAGAATGACTTTTACGGTCTAATGCATTCAAAGATTCGAGCCGTAGACTCTGTCCTTTACAAAAACCCAAAGGAAAAAATTGCATGGGGTGAGATCCAGTGATCTAGGAGACCACTGGAGATAAGCCCTGTCATCTGAACCATGACAATCAATCCAGTAATGACAGTGTGGAAGGTCTTATGAAAACGCTTACATATGCATCCCTACCGTTTACAATTGTTATAGGCTCTAAAGCCTACTGATTACACTAACTTTGTGCTTGAAATATAGCAGCAGCAACATTCTACTCAGTCACTCTTGGTCGTCCCACACTTTTGCCTTTACACAGACAACTGGTCATTGCGAACTTATTATGCCATCGACGGATGTTGTTGGATTGGGGGGATCATGATTAAACTGCCTATGAAATGCACATTAAACTGTCACAACTGATTTACAACTCTCAAACTGCAAAACACAAAACTCTTTCTGTTGAGGAGTTGCCATCTTTGTTATTATTAAAATATATATGCAGTCAATATGCCCATTTCACCAATTAATGTTTTAAAATGGTCAACAAGTTTCTACAGCCAAGCTGTCATTCTCAAGACCAGATATTGACTGAAGACAAAATTGATAATGCCACAAGAAGATCACTTGTGTATTAAATACTTTGTTATTATTGTTGCCATAGAAACAAAACAAAAGAAAGCTATCCGCTCACTCACACAACTAAAACTTTCTTCTTTCCTGTTTCATTTCAGTCTACACACAATTGAGTGATAATATTATTACTTGAAACTACTATATTATTTTATGTACACACTGTATTACATAGTTATTTTAACTCTATTTCAGGTCATCATATCTTCCATGTGGATGTACACTATGCTGATAATTGGATATATTGGGTTGAATTTAATAGAGGAATATGGAATGGCATTTTCCGTATTAGACCAAATGGCACTGAACTACAACCTATAATTAAAGATGGCATTGGATCTAATGGAATTCGTGGAATTACCATTGATTGGATTGCAGGAAATTTGTATTTCACAAATGTTTTCCCACATGAGAACTATCTTGAAGTTTGCTGGCTTGATGGTTCTAACCGAATGGTACTGGTTAAGACAACTACTGATGCACCACGTGAACTTGCTGTTAATCCTATTAAGAGGTTAGTAATGTCTTGATACATTTAATCAAAATCAAAGTGGCAGGTATGAGGGTGAATCAAATATAAACCGGAATTATTGTTTACAATTTTATTGAATTAACCTTTTGATGCCATGCCCGGCATGCGCCAGTGAAAGTGTGTGTACAGCAGTATGCCACACCCGGCAAGCTCCGGTTTTCAATCTTATTATTTTAAATACTTTTTTTTCTGAAGTTTTTACTTCATATAAACTAAAATTATTTTTCGTGCTTGTTTGTACATCCTTTCTTAGCAATACTTTGCACATCCCTTACAGAATAATGGTACAGGCTAGTTGTAAATACGTTTTCTAAAGGAGGGTGTACATTCATGTTTCAAGGCCTTTTTTCTTCTTTTTTTTGGCTATGGAATATTGCAATTTCAAGATTTTCTCTTTATTTATTTTATTTTTAGTTGAAAAGATACCTGGCCAAGGGTAGGTCGTGCTGTGAAACACAGTGATTCATGTCTCGAAGTTGACGAAAATACAATACGCGAGTTTATTGTGACAGTTTTATCAGAAGATGAGAGTGACAGTAACAGTTCATCAAATGGTTATTCGTTTGGCGAATGTGATAGTAGTCCTGTTTCTAAGAGAATATTATTACAACCTAAGCCTGTAAATAGTAAAGCAGGTGATGTAGACCTAAATGAATAGGGTGTGAGTGACAGTGGTGGGCGTGTCGCACCAGACAAAACACGTGGCATAAAATAGCTGTTTGACTGGAATGGATTCGAACCCAGGACCATAAAAAAATTTTCAACAATTTGAATATTATAAGTGTTTAGTGATAATGCCATCAAAAGTATTCAATAGGATAAATGTTTTAGTGATAGTGATAACAGATTTCAATAAAGACACCGTGCTGAATTCAAACCTGGGATCCTTACAAGTGGAAGCAACACCGCCTAACCTTCAAATAAATGTATAATAGTGAGTTTAAATTCAATTTAGCATGGTATGTAGACAGTTAATTATACTTTATAAAGGTTTATATTATATAGTATGGTGTAGTACTTTAATTTAAAAAACCTGGCACTCACAGCCCACCTGGCAAAATGGAAACTCGGTGGTCAAAAGGTTAACAAAAAAATACAAAACCACCACCTCATTTTTCTACATAGTCTCCTGCAGAGAGTTAATGAGTTTACTTATTTAGGATATAAACTCTCTTTTGTTGAAAATTTGGATTTACCAGAGAAAATTGTGAAATTCAACAAATCAATGGGAATCATTAATAGAGTTTTAAAACCTTTCATTAGTGCAAAAATCAACTCGTTCATCTTTATCAAATAATGGCTCGACCAGTCCTATGTTATGGGAGTGAAGTGTGGACTATAAGGACGAGAGATGAAAGAAGACTGACAGCTTGTGAGATGAAATTTATGCGCCAAACAGCTTGCTACATCAAATGGGATCGAAAGAAAAATGAAAAAATTCTTCAAGAACTTAATGTGTCACCAATACTGGACTAAATCTCCAGATATCAGCTAAACTGTAAGGAACATGTCTCAAGAATGGCTAGATCCAGGATCCCCAAGGCAATAATGAACTACTGTCCAAATGGGAAACGGTCACTTGGTCGACCTATGAAAAGATGGCATGAAAACCGCTTTCTCAGGCCGTAACAGTTCTTCTAGGACTAATACCTGGCAGGATGATGATGATGATGAATTAAAATGTACTTTGATGAATTTTTTCTGTTTACAGATATCTGTATTGGATTGATTATGGTCAGTACCCTAGAATAGGTAAAGCGTATTTGGATGGTAGCAACTGGACACCCATTGTTACCTCTAGAATTAGCAATCCTCGTGATTTAACGATTGATATGTTGACACATGATGTTTACTGGGTTGATTCAAAGCTTGACGTGATACAGAAAGTTGCCTTCACTGGGGGAAGTAGACAGGTAAGTAGGTGTGTGTGTGTGTTGTATTGTAGATTTTCATGGATATTAGTGGAGACTGGATGTTAGGGAAAATGCCTACAGTTATTTATTATAGATATTGTAAAAGTGACTTCATATAAGTTCATACTGATGACCCTAGAGTTGTTTTCCATGAAGTTAATTTTGCCTATAAATACCTACTTCAGCTTACAATGCCTATTAATGCCTATTTGACATTTTTTTCTCCAAATTAACTTATTATTTCAATAAAATTAATTGAAATGGACAAACTTCATGGCACATATCATTGCATAGAAACCTTTAATTTACTGACAATATTATTTTTGATGTTGATAACACTGAATTCAGTCTGTAGTCATTGTTCACAGACAGGTGCTTCAAAAACAAAGTGGTGCGACAAGGGTATGTGGCATTTTTTTTTCTGTTGTCTTTTTTTCCCCCTTTAGAACAGTTGTTTCATGATGCATAAAGAATGGAGAACAGTAAAACAGTAAAAGACAAACTGGCAAATTTTGTGAAAGAATTTGGTGTGGAAATATTTTCATGTGACGATTCAATATTGTTTTGCAAAGCCTGTGTAAAATTTCAGTGAATTGCGCGAAGAAGTGCCATGTTTCGCAGCACGTACACACTGCAGAACATAAGTATTCTCTTTGTAAAAAGGCAAAACAAGTTCCAAAATCATCTCTGATATCTTCGTATGCTATTGATAGGATATGTTTATATTCTCTACGTAAGGCTGTAAAAATATATGTTGTAGTCCATTTTTGTAAGAGCCTATTTTGATTTTTAGTGCGTATATTAATGATTTTAGGGACTTTTTGCCTGCCTATTTTGATTTTTAGTGTGTATATTAATGATTTTAGGGACTTTTTGCCTGCCTATTTTGAACTTTTTAATTGCCTAACATCCGGACTCTAGATATAAGGATGAAAAAGTAAGGTTTCTTGGGTTTTTTTGTATTAAAGATTCAAGGTTGGCTTCTGGCCACTGGTTCCAATATGATCCTACATGCCCCTGTCAAGGATTGAATGGTTTGAGTTGAGGTAAGATATCTCTAAACTCAAAAAAACTTCGATGTTTTTATTATTCATTTCATAAATCTCAATGATGGATAAATCATATTTAAAGAGAAAAATTATAGGAATTGCAACGTATATAGAGAAAGATTTGCGTTTAGATCGGTACTTGCTCAGGTAGCTCAAATGGTAGAGCACTTGGACTAGAAAACCAAGGGTCCCGGGTTCAAGTCCCGGTCTGAGCGTATAATTTTTCTCTTTAAATATGATTTATCAAAAAAACTTGCTTGTATTAGTCATGTGTACCTTCAGTGATACTATTATATGTCCATATTGGATGGTGGCTAGCAATCTATGTGCTGATTGGTAATGCCACTACATTCTCTTGTGGTTCAACTACTTGACTTTTTTGATATTATGTTTTAAATTAACATGTTCCAGAATTGGATATGGTTTTATTTTAGAGAGAAAAATTACGTTCGAACCAAAAATTAATGTTTAAATTTTCAATAAAAGATACTTTGAAAAGAAGTCGTCAGATGGCATTGTTGATAGTGATGGCTATCGGCCTTCAGATGAAAGGAGAATTACTTGATGTTTATAAGAATTAAATGAATCGTGATTTCTTCTTACCTCATACTTCTATGTTTTTTTAAACACAGCACTGCAGTATTGGCGACCCATTGTCACCATCGTCAGCTGTTTTCAATACTGTCAATTTTTTCTTTTGCCGGTAATTATCCAAACTGCCATCTGGTGTTCTTTTGAAGGAATTATTTTCTAAACTGCCATCTGGTGTATTTTTTAAGAACTTTGTAATCAAGCTTGGTTCATCTGGAATCTCGAAGTTCATGGTTCTAGTATGGTTTTTTGAATATATATATTTTCCCAAACTGTTAATTCCAAAGGTTTAGATAGATGTTTCAAAAGTTTTGCTTCTTTTTCAATTCTATGATTCTCTAATAAACTATGTGTTGCTATAGCTGATTTTTCAATTTCTCCATTTTTTATGATTCTAAAGTGTTCTTTTTTACGAGAACACTTTTTAAGAGAACTCATTATGTTTTTAAATTTATGTGATCTTTTGAGATTGGTATTATTAAATTTTACAATTTTTAGATCCGGTATTTCTTCCTTCTCTAATACCAGATCCCTCTTTTTTACTTTCCTATCCAGCCTCCCTTGCCTGACTTCTTGTTTTCTTCGACCCTGATGGTATTAGAATATTTGAGGCTGAAGGGTTCATTTCAGTTTTTCCTATATCTCTTTCTTTTAATCTCGTGGACACTCACCTTGAATGCCCATATAAGCTGCATGTTTGAATGCAGCCCCATTGCAACTTATAGCATAAGTATGCAATGGATTTGTGTCATCAGCTATGGCTGGATACACGCAATGAAGAATGAATTAATGAATGAAATAGTGTACTGAACAACAATGATGAGAACTATAATTTTTTTCTTATAAATTTTCAGGTAATTCGACGCAATCTGCCAAACCCAATGGGAATTGCTGTACACATGGGTGATGTATACTGGGTGGATCGAAACCTTGGAACAGTATTTAAAGCTTCAAAACTGGCTGGAAATACAACACTTCCTGTTTCTGTTCGTACAAATTTGCCTCGATTACGTGACATTGCTATCTTTGATGTTACAAACCAGCCTTCCGATGAACGCAATCCATGTGTAAGGCTGGGAAATGGTGGCTGTGAACAACTGTGCTTCTCATTACCACCAGATCATGTTGACAAGTTGCAATTCCGATGTGCCTGTGCGACGGGTGAATTGATGTCCATTGCAAATGGAGGTGATGGCCGTAAATGCGACACTGTTTCAGAATACCTCGTCTTCTCTACAAGAACTGAATTAAGGGCCATCAACCTTGATCCTCGTTCAACTAATGTGCCTTTCAAACCCATAGTAAGTTCAAAATAAACCTTTCTAAGTATTATTTTGAAAAGAAAATTAATGCCTGCAATCTCTAGCTCTGTATGCTAGTGTACTAACCATTGCTCTATTTCAGGCTCCCAATGCAAACACTAATTTTTCTTCATAGTTAAATATGGGAAATAACATTATGAGGTTCTTAATTCGTAAATTAATGAGTCATTTTTTACATCTTACCTCATATTCCATGTTTTCTTTAAACACGGGAACTAGTTTTCATAAGTAATGCCACGAGTGATTTCTCCTCACTTCGTGAGTCGTGAATTTATCTAGATAATTTGGAAATCAAGAGTGGCATTTGTTAGGACTATTTAACGAATAAAATTAAGCTGTTCACTCAAAAATCATTGTTTAACTACAGTTATTTAAAAAGATTTATATATTTAATGGAAACGGCAATGTTTGAAAAAAATCAGAAATGTGAGGTTATGTTCATTCACTGCTGCTTGATCATATTACTTATTGCCAAATAAGATCACAATGTTGTAAGAGTGTACACAAGTGGAGAAATAATGAAACACTTCAAACTATATATCATAATCAACATTACGGGTTATTCATTTATTTTTTTTAGTAAACAACTCAGTAAAGTCAAGGAATCTTTTCATTATTTGCTATATTCAATGTATTTGTTGGAGAAAAATAATGCTTTGACCTGTTGAGAACATTAAAAAGGAGGAACTTTCTTTATAACAAAAGCAAGAGCTGATAAAGAGAAATCGATAAAGAGCGAGGTGAAACATGACTGTCATTGGTTGTAAAACAAAATTCATTGAAACGTGATTGGTCATTGACTAGCATTTGTGGCATGAGTTAAATAGTCAAGAGAAACATCTCTCTCATTTTCAACTGACCTTATGACTACCGGCTTTTCATTGGAATCTCCATCAATAATGTTGCCTTCTGGTGTTGATTTGATGAACTTCGAGATGAGGTCATGTTCATCAAGAATCTCGAAATTCATGGATCTAAATTTGTTCTTGTGAATATATATCTTCTCCCAAATTGTCAATTCTAAAGACTTTCCCAAATGTTTTAAAAGTTGGGCTTCTTTTTCAATTTTATGATTCTCCAATAAACTATGGGCTGCAATAGCTGATTATTCAATTTCACCATTTTTAATATTTCTGAAGTGTTCCTTAGACAATTTGGGAGAAGATATATATTCAGAAGAACAAATTTAGATCGATGAATTTCGAGATTCCTGATGAATGTGACCTCATCTAAAAGTTCATTAAATCAACATCAGATGGCAACGTTATTGATGAAGATTCCAACGATTCCAACAAAAATCGGGTAGTCATAATGTCGGTTGAAAATGAGAGAAATTCCTTCTCTTGAAAACTAGTTCCCATGTTTAAAGAAAACATAAAATATGAGATAAGATGTTAAAAATGCCTAATTAATTTACGAAATAAGCTTTGCTAGTTCTCATATTTTTCAACTCTCAGGATGGTGGTGCTGCAGTAGAATACTGGGATACTACAGTGTTTAAATATGTAAAGGAAAGAAGTTTTGGTGCTACAGTACAATACTATGACTCTACAGTGTTTAAATTATGTGAATTTATTCTGTAACTTTATTTTATTTTGCAGGCCAATTTGACTAATGTTGTTGGTGTAGAATTCGATTATGCAGATCATAAGATTCTGTTCACTCAGATCAGACCATGGGCAAGAATTGCTTGGATGTCAAGTTCTGATCCCAGTGGCAGTGACATTCATAATATAATTTCCCGAGGCATAAACCCTGAAGGAATTGCATATGATTGGACACAGAAGAAAATTTACTGGACTGATTCATCTAATAATAGTATTTATGCCATGAATCTAGATGGCTCTGATCTTGTTATGATTGCACGTGTTGAACGTCCTCGAGCTATTGTTGTTGATCCATGCAATGGGTGAGTTACTAAAAACTACTCTCAGTTTCATATTATTTAGTTGTGATATTATTTTTTATAGCAGCTCCGTGGAGCAAGTGATTAGATACTCACCTTCCATCTCTGGGTCTCAGTTACTTCATGTGGGATTGGTGGACAAATTGGTGCTAGGTTCTCCATACGGTAGTTATTGGTGGACGAATTGGAGCTAGGAAAGGTTTTTCTTGGAGATTCTCCCATTTTTACCCTGCCAAAGACTGTTGTTGTTGTTGTTTTCAAATGGCTGGAGCTTGGTTTACACCATTAGTCCTCTTGCTTCCCAATAAAGTCCTGTGATGTCTTTCCTGTCCTATTTCTCGGGGTCTAGTTGCCTGAAATTTAGCAAGTGTTCCTTGCTTAGGAGAACATTTTCTCCGCACAAGGAGCATCCCATAGTTCTAGGGACAATCCCCATTCTATGAAGGTGGTCATCCAGACAGTCATGGCCTGTTTCCAATCTTAAGAGAGCTACTGCCGTTCTTCTAGGGAGGTGTTTTATTGTTTCAGCATATTTTGCTGTCTTCATATTTCTTATTTTGAAGATCTTTTCTATTCTGTTCTGTATGGAACGAGTTCATGAAATTTTGAGCTATGTGTGTTCAAACCCAACTGGTCCACCACAAAAAAAAAAAAAACATGACAAATATTAAGGAATTGGGAGGAATTGAATTGCTATCACACCTACAGCCATGACCTTGCGCCTACAGATTACCATCTGTTTCGATCCATGGCCCATTCATTGAGTAAAAGTTCTAAAACATTGAAGCTATGGAAATGGGTACCAACTAATTGTTTGAAAAAAACGAGAGACTGGTACCTGGCTCAAGACCATAGAATCCAATGGCCTCTACTTTTAAGAGTAGTTTAATTTATTGTCAGAAAACACTCCAAATAAAATATTGTTTAAAAAGTGACATTACTTATGAGATAATAGCTGTATAATGGTATGTGTAGAGGGTCCTTGTCCTTAGAATTATCGATAAAGGTCTAAGGGATAAGATATTTCATAACATTCACTGGTATTAGAGTTGATTAAGTAATCGTTGAATCTTTATTTTTATTTACAGATCATTATACTACACTGATTGGGGTAGGTTTGGAACATCAGGCAGAATATTCAGAACTACTATGGCAGGTTCCTTGAAGAAGGCAATTGTAGATAAAGATTTGTCACAACCAAGTGGGTTATCTATTGATTTTGAAGATAGGAAGTTATACTGGACAGATGCTGTGAGGGAGAAAATTGAGAGATCAGAACTGAATGGAACAAACAGGGAAGTAAGTGTATTTAAGTAATTTTGATATTCTTTTTTGATGACATCTAATCTCACCTAAATAGGTGTTCTAAGTAATCATTGATCCCAACGGCACAAATTTCACATATCTTTTATCAACAGTAATATAATATCTTCTTCTTGTATCTTGTAAGCCCATGTTTCCCTTAACAGAGATTTAGGCGCTCTCCCCCTACAGGGAAGAATTTGAACCATACTAATTTAGTTACACTTGTTTTCGTATAGATGTAATTTGAGTGGTCCTTGGTCAGTGTTCTGCCTCATACTGACATCTAGGAAACCAAGGTAGTACTAGGACGGGAAAATTTGGTAAATTTTGCTTAGAGGGCCTTTTCATTCAGATTTACGGATCTTTTACGAGCCTGAAAATCTTCAGACTCGGGACCCACAGCTTTAAGTCCCTCCCGGAGGACTTGCTCCTTGGATTTTTCCATCCTAAAAAAAATCTATCGATCCTGGCTGGGTTTCAACCCCCGACCCTCGTGACCAGAGGCAAGGAGCATAACCACTAGTCCACCGCAGCCGATACAGTAATATAATAAGTGATCAGAAATTCACGAGCAACCTTGTTGTACCTAGAAAAAAATTCAATTAGTTTAAATTGTACAACTTGTCTATATTTTCTGATTTCTGATTGTTATTTATATTTTATTTATTTGTCTATTATTTGATAACAGGTTCTTATTTCTGCAACAATCTACCCATTTGCAATCACAGTATTTGGTAACTACATCTACTGGACAGATCTGCAACTCCGAGGTGTTTACAGAGCTGAGAAACATACAGGTGCTAATATGATTGAAATGGTAAAACGATTAGAAGATTCTCCAAGAGACATTCATGTATTTTCAAGCTCTAGACAGAAATGTCAAGTGAATCCTTGTCATATTAAAAATGGAGGATGTGCCCAGTCTTGTCATCCTGGAATCAATGGAACAGTAAGTAATATATATATATATATATATGTATGTATATATCATCATCATCATCCAGTATCATGATAGCTGCGTCTTCTTCCGGAAACCAAATGCCATTTTTCTCTGTCCATCCATTGATCTTCCTCCAATCCTCAGATAATCATAGCCGCTTGCACACCTTCTATCCAGTTTTCTTTGGTCTTCCTTTCTTCCTGCTTTCCATTGGGATCCATTCCATAATAATTTTAGGCACTCTTTGCTCTGGCATTCTTTTCACATGGCTATACCACCGTAATATTTTCTTTTCTATAATGTTAATTATATATATAAATGCCTTCATTGCTAAATGTCAAAAATATAGTTATAACGGATGAACCTGTAAGGAATTGAATACAAACAATTGTACACGTATCATTTTATTGAAAAAGACATGTTTTTACAATAAGTGTTCAAACATTAAGTGTTTTGACGTCAAAAACAATGCTGCCATGATCGGCCGTGCTGGCCGATCGTTGCTGCGATGATATCAAACAAGCAATGAAGCACAGGTTCGACTGCTTGAACATTTATTTTTAAAAACATGTCTTTTTCAATAACCTGATATATGTACAATTGTTGGTATTCAATTCCGACCCTTATGGGTGAACACCTTCATCTGCGCATAACTCGTAAACGACGTGTTTGCGACTATATGTTCCTTCACAAAAAATGATCCTCCCTGCATGTCCTATCATCCCTATCATTTTATCAATGAGGTCCTGTTACACCCTATGTGTGTATATATATTTATATATTGTAGAGCAATGTAAGAAAACTAAAATTTGTAAGGGAACAGGAAGTTATATTTATATTATTTAATAATTGAGTTAGAATTTAACACCTCACCTCATAATTATAGGTTTATCAAAGGCAAGTTTCAATAATTCTGTATATCATCTTCAGCTCCATCTAACTAAATATTTATATATCTATTTTAAAATACAATAGGAAGTAACATTAAGAGGTTTGTTTAATAATTAAAACATTTTGTCTGTTCATTCTTACCTCTTAGAGTTGTTTTTGTCGAACATATGTTTCAGAGCTTCTTAGCCCCATCTGTAATCGCTGACGATGGGGCTAAGAAGCTCTGAAACATATGTTCGACAAAAACAACTCTAAGAGGTAAGAATGAACAGACAAAATGTTTTAATTATTTATATATCTGCTTATATTGTAGAGAAATGGAAGAATAATAATATTTGTAAGAATCTTGGATAGACCTTAGGATAGATGATAACATTCATCAGTTATGAAAAAAAAGATGATGAATATCATTCAGACAATGTCAAGAAACTGTTTTGTATTTGAAATAATTATACTGATCTATTCTCAGATATAATTTTCATTTTATGCTTTGTTTGCTGTCATCATTCACATGATATGTTATAATTTATATTTAATTTTAGGAAGTGATATTTTGAGGTTATTTTAATTTATTTATTTTCATTCTTATCATCTTACCTTAATATTAATGTTGATTTGTTCTTGGATTTGTTTCAAAACAATTCTCTTTTATCGTCAGCTTGTCCAGACTGGTTAGATTTTTGTTGCACACCCTGGATGTCGATGTCACTCCATCCTGTGGTTGGCCAAAGGACCTCGAAATAAGATCATGCTGCGTCGGTATTTAAAAATTCATAACTCTGCTTTTGTTCTTCTGAATATATAATATATATAGAATATTGAAGTCCACCGCTGTGGTCTTGAGGTAGCGTGCTGTCTTGTCATGCAGTGGGCCTGGGTTCGATCCCCGGTCGGGGCAGTTTTTCTGGGTGAGGTTTTTATCAGAGTTTTTCCTCACCTGTAAGACAAATGTCAGGAAAACTTTAAGGCCCAAACGGTCCCAGAAATCATATGGCCATCATCCATCATCCTTATTATCATCATCATCATCCTTCACCGGTGTGAAAAGCAATGGGAAGCTGCCACACCTACAATTCCCTAGTAAAGCTGCAAGCATAGCATGAAAATGCTATGATTACAGTGAAGGACCTGCCTTCGGGCAGAATTACTATGGATGGATATTATATTGAGGTAAGATGATCAGACTGAAAATAAATTAATGTTTTAATTTATTGTGTCTGCCGTAATAGCTTAGGTGGTACCATCCTTGCTTTCTGGTTAATGGAATTGGGTTTGATACCTGGGAGAATTGGAAATTTTAGATGCAAAATTTTAAATCTTGTGCTAGGAGAGATGGTGATATACAATTCATAATCACTAGATTATGCGTCAGATGCCAGGATACAAATTCAAGACCCACTTTGCAGTACATTACATCGAGAAGGCTTTGTTGTACTATTGATAGAAATTTGTCTGTTACATGGGGACATTAGCCTGGCAGTCTATGCTCAAGATTTTTAAACTGTGAAAAAGAATTAATCAACTCCAACTGGGTTTGAACCCACGAACCTCAAAACCAGAGGTGCACATGTGGAATTTATTGATTACTATACAAACTTGTTGAGTTTATCTGTGTTTTGTAACAAACTGTGTGCAATACATTTTTAGTTTCTGTTCTATAACAGTTTGTTATTGGTAATGTTGACCCAGACACCCTGTATATTCAGCATGAGGCCTGAAGAAAATGACCTTACTTTGATGATCTTGAAGATTTCCAGGCTGTAGGCTGTGGTCTCGAGGCTTGAAGTTCCCTGATGTTTCGCCAGAGATTGCGTCTGGCATCCCAAGAGTGTCTCAACTTTTTAAAAAACACCATAAGTTCCAGAAAATTTGTAAAAAGTTTAACATACGATTGGCTCCAAAGAATGAATACAGCCTAAATAAGATAATTAAAACTAACAAAAATGAAAAAATTGAAGAAGAAAACAAATCAGGAATATATCAAATCAAATGCAAGGATTGTGACAAAATCTATGTAGGAAAAACAAAAAGAAATTTAAAAACAAGATTGAAAGAATATGTTAGAAATTTAAAAAAAGGGTGAAGTGGACAAGTCAGCAGCCAGGTCAGAAAAGCATTTAACTGATACAAAGCTAGCCTGACCAAACACACAGATAAACAGAAAGAACTCATGGTTTGGGAAAAATCCACATCCAAAAAAACAAGAAAGAAAAATTAATGAATTTTGAAACTCCTGCAAATTTTGATTAGATCCTGAGGTTCATCAGTCCACCGATAGAAGGAAGAAGAAAACTGCCAAGAAATGACATAACACCGGTTGATGAGAGGCTACTGAGGATGGAGATATAGCTCCAAAACTGCTGTCTAGAAGAGTATAAAGGATATGAGGTGAGGTAATAAAAATATAATCATCATCATCATCAACAACGATTAAGCCCAATGGCCTGTTCCGATCTCATTATAGGTCGAATTGGTCCTTCCATCTCTTCAATGGTCTTCCCAACATTCTTCTCCCTTTTGGTTTATAATTATACATTCTTCTTGGTATGCGCTGTTCATTCATTCGTAATATGTGCTGAAGATAAGCATTTTGATAATATTTTATTCTTTCACAGAGATTAAATATATTAAGTTCTGTTCTTATATCTTCGTTTTTCTTTTTTTTGGTCCTTTGGTATCCTGCTATTGCTCTCAACATCTTCATTTCAGCAGCCTCTATTTGTTTACTATCTGTCTTTGTTGATGTCCAGGTTTCACATCCACAAATAAGAGATGGAACTGCCAATACTTTGTAAAACTTCAATATAGTTTCTTTTCTAGACTTATTCAATAAAGTGTGTTTAATTGTGCCACATAGATAATTGAATCGTTGTATTTTAGTGTGTTTATCTAAATTTCTGTCATTACCAAAATGACATCCCAAATAATTAAAATTCTGAACTTGGTTTATAATTACATTGTTTATCATTATTTTTGTTCTTATTGCACATTTTCCTTTCGGAGCTAATATTTTTGTTTTAGATGTAGATATTCTTAAATTGTATTTTAGAGAGATATTGTTTAAAGTATAAAGGAATTGTTGTAAAGCATGTTCTGATGCTGTCATTATTACTTGATCGTCTGCAAAAGCAGAGTTGTCAATACACTATTTATATTAAATTGTTCTTGCCATTCATTTATGACATGGTCCAAGTATAAATTAAATAATACTGGTGTTATATTTGAAGAGAAAAAGAGTCCCGGTCTAGGCGAAAATTTTTCTCTTCAAATATAATTTATCCTTCTATGAGAAGTGTTAAATTAATAATAAAATCGTCAATACTGGTGTTGTTGCCAACATGGTCCAATTTTGAGTTCTTTTCCTAATACTCCTCTGGTGTGCTGGATTTTATAAAAGGGAAATTTAGTTTATTACAAAGACGTGTAATCGGTGAAAATATCAAGTTTATTTTTGTGCTAACTTAAATACAAATAAGCAGAATCAAATGTTTTAATCAAAGTCCGTTCCTAGGACTAAAGGGCCTCGAAGAGTATTCACTTCGGAATAGGCAGCACGTGGTCCTCAATAACCACGTAAGTGTGCCCACCGCACACTGCGAATGCCTAACATGCACTGGGGCTACCTAACGCACACTGCAAGAGCCTAACACACAACGAGCTCCAAACACACACTGACTGTGAGTGTTGTAGTCATCTGCAGACCTGAACAATACGCAGAAGTTGGCAACATTATAACCAAAATGCTACCAACAACTCAGCGTTACTGTATTCAGGCTCCTACAAGCGGCAGTCAGATGAACTACATCATTAGCGTAATAATAGACGGCAGGTGTCTGCTATTACCGACAGAGAGAGCGACTCTTGTCGCAACAACTGGTGACAACATACACCCTTGTCTTACTCCCTGGTTTATTTCTATTTTTTGTTTAATAATTTTATCTCCGCAGTCTATTTTAAAATTTGTTTCTATATATAAACCCTGAATGGCTCTTATAAGGTGTTGAGGAATTCCTTTCATTTCTAGTATGTT
Source organism: Diploptera punctata (assembly GCA_030220185.1). Taxonomy (NCBI): domain Eukaryota; kingdom Metazoa; phylum Arthropoda; class Insecta; order Blattodea; family Blaberidae; genus Diploptera; species Diploptera punctata. Next base: position 169,673 of record JASPKZ010009837.1, on the reverse strand, counting down.
CCATAATTTATTTCTACTTACACTATCAAATGCTGTAGTATAATCAACAAAAGCTATATACGTAGGTAAATTAAATTCTTTTCTTTTTTCTATCAATTGGGCCATTGTAAAAAACGCAATCTATAGTTGACCTACCCAGATTGAAAATATTAATTTAATTCTTATTTAGTGAATAATTTAATTTTTTCTTTTCTTTTTTTATAGGCTGAATGTAAAATGTCCTGATACCATGAAGTTGGTGAACGAAAATCGAATGTGTGTGGCTAAGAACTTAACTTGTGAACCAAACAAATTCTACTGTCGTAATGGAAAATGCATATCTCGTATGTGGGCTTGTGATGGAGATGATGACTGTGGTGACAACAGTGACGAGGATGAACAATATTGCAGTACGTATATAAGCTTTTACTAAACTTAAAGTTGGTATATTGATTAATATTTATCAAGAGAGTTCAAACCCACTCATTTGCTTTTTTTATCCTTTTAAAGAAAAAATTATTCACATATCACATTTCTACAAACTTAGGGCCGCATGCAAATACATTAGTCTCTACTCAAATTACTTCCAATCACTGGTGAACTGACTTTCCGTGAGCAAGTGCAAAGATCGAATTAGCTACCCACTAACTGGTCATGCATGAAAGTCATCGTTTTCATAATATTGGTAAGAAATTACCCAGAATTCTCAGCGATAAATCTACTTCCATTATTTTCATCTGCTAGAGGAATGCATTTACGCTTGCGTCTCGCAAATAATACCGTATACGACAACGTCTGCATCGCACAATATTATGCTGATTCTCCTGTTCTTCCAGTTGAATTCTTTGGTAGAATCTATCAAATTCCTCTTCTCCATGTATATATTCTTTGGCCATCATCATCTTCTGAGCTGCCATCTATGGTCCAGTTTATAAACTTTGAAACTAAATTTTGTTCATTGGGAATATCAAAGTTCATTGATCTATACTTATTCTTCTGAATGTATATCTTCTCCCAAGCTGTCAATTCCAAAGTTTTTAAAAGTTTTGTTTCTCCTCCAATTTTGTAATGTTCTGGTAGACTGTGTGCTGCAATTACCAATTTTTCAATTTCACAATTTTTTTTAATATACTCTGTCCACCTTATAATAATTAAATTTGAGTTGAAATGTTAAAAATGGAGAAACAGAAAAATCTGCAATAGCTGCACATGCCTGGTCAGAAAAACACAGAATAGAAACCAAAACAAAATTACTTAAACAATTGGAAAAACCGAAGGAAATGACAATTTGGGAACAAATTTACATATGCAAGAATAAAACATGACTATGAATTTTGAAATACCCGGTGATAAGGAGAGGGGATTGATTTGGAAGTTCGTTGGTCAGCCATCAGATGGCATGGAGGTCAGTCTGCAGGAGAGGAGGCCATTGGACATCAGCTGTGAATGTGATACAGCATTGAGAATGTCACAAATGCAGTGAAGAAACCTGGGTCTGCAAGGGAGTTAAGAAGTATGAGGTGAGTCAAAAACAACTCAACATATATTTAATTTATATTTTTTCTTTTATATTGCAGCCTATCATTCCTGTAGTCCAAATGAATTCAGATGTGCTAATGGGCGGTGCATATTCAAATCATGGAAATGTGATCATGAGAATGACTGTAGAGATGGCTCAGATGAATTGGACTGCAATTATCCTCCATGTGCTACTGGAGAATTTACCTGCACCAATCATCGCTGTATACCTATGTCACAGGTAGGCTTATGTCTAATGTTCCTATATCTTTGAGTACCGGTACCATATCTAGGATTTGAATCACTCTCTCTCCATTATATGACAGTCATACTGTATATTAAATTTAAAAATATATCAAATACATTTGATAAAAGATTATGGAATTACTTTACAACATGTGACATGCAATACGTTCCAATCATACTTCATGTGCATGTGCCAACAAACGAAAAGCGGTTTACTGTAATGAATCACTAGATGCAGCCAACATATACATGATTTTTAACAAACCTAAAAGCTAACCTTACGCAATTTAAGTACTCTAACCTGTGAAAGAGCAACCTAAAAGCTAATCTAATGCAATTTAAGCACTCTAACCTATGGAAGAATGCAATGCCCAAAAATAAATAGTAAGTTCTAAAATTCTGAAGTATATGTGTAAATATGATGTTGAGTGATTCCGGGTTCTGTGGCCGTGGTCCATAGTTGGTGTTGATACCAGACGTTTCACCCTCAACTGCGGAGGGCATCTTCAGTGGCGAGTGCTTCTAGGCGTGTTTCCTGGTCGGAAGCTCTACTTAGAGTGAACGCTGCGGGTGTTGTATTGATACTAGTGGTGGGAGCAGGGTGAGCGGGCGTGGCTCTTGCTGATTGGCTAATGGTCGTCTCCTTGTTGTCCCTAGTGTTGATGCATTTATTTTCTAGTGTACGGTACCAGGCCTTAGACAGTTTAATACCTTCCTCTTTTCTGTTAATATTTTTCCTTATGCTTGTGTATTTCTATAGCCTCTCGATATAATCTAGGGAAATAATAGGAAGTTGTGGCTAAAACTTGTGTATCATCGAATAGAATCTGGTGTCCATTCATAATGGCATGTTCTGCTACAGCCGATTTATCCATTTCTCCTTGTCTGCAGTTTCTTTTGTGTTCTGATAAACGGGTGGCTATACTTCTTTTTGTGGTCCCTATGTATGGTTTACCACACGAACAAGGAAGTCGATATACGCCGCAAGTGGAGAGAGGTGGCCGAGGATCCTTAGCTGAGCGAAGGCAGTCTTCTATTTTTCTTGTAGGTCTGTAAACTGTTTTTATGTTGTATTTTCGTAGGAGTTTTCCGATACGATCTGTGACTCTTTGTACATATGGTAAGTAGGCTATGCTGGTTGAGGGTGTGTTATCCATTCTGACGTGCTGTCTTCGTGGATGTATGGTTTGTCTTATTTCCTTGGATGTGTAGCCATTTTTTCTGGAAACAATTGAACAGATGGTGTTGTTCTTGTTTAAGGTGTTGTGGTTGGCATAACTTAGTCGCTCTGTCGAACAGTGTCTTAATGACACCTCGCTTTTGTCTTGGATGGTGGTTAGAGTCTTTGTGCAGATATCGGTCTGTGTGTGTAGGTTTTCTGTAAACTGTATGTTGAATTTCCCCATTGCCAGTCCTTATTATTTGAACATCCAGGAAAGGAAGTCTTCCATTATCTTCTTTTTCCATAGTGAACTGTATTTTGTTGTGTCTGCTGTTAAGGTGTTGAAGGAAACGTTCCAATTCTTCACTGCCATGTCTCCATACTACGAATGTGTCATCAACATAGCGAAACCAATGTTCTGGAGACTTGGGAGCTGTTTTTAGTGCTTCTGTTTCGAATTTAAGACACTGTTCGACAGAGCGACTAAGTTATGCCAACCACAACACCTTAAACAAGAACAACACCATCTGTTCAATTGTTTCCAGAAAAATGGCTACACATCCAAGGAAATAAGACAAACCATACATCCACGAAGACAGCACGTCAGAATGGATAACACACCCTCAACCAGCATAGCCTACTTACCATATGTACAAAGAGTCACAGATCGTATCGGAAAACTCCTACGAAAATACAACATAAAAACAGTTTACAGAAATTCGAAACAGAAGCACTACAAGAAAAATAGAAGACTGCCTTCGCTCAGCTAAGGATCCTCGGCCACCTCTCTCCACGTGCGGCGTATATCGACTTCCTTGTTCGTGTGGTAAACCATACATAGGGACCACAAAAAGAAGTATAGCCACCCGTTTATCAGAACACAAAAGAAACTGCAGACAAGGAGAAATGGATAAATCGGCTGTAGCAGAACATGCCATTATGAATGGACACCAGATTCTATTCGATGATACACAAGTTTTAGCCACAACTTCCTATTATTTCCCTAGATTATATCGAGAGGCTATAGAAATACACAAGCATAAGGAAAATATTAACAGAAAAGAGGAAGGTATTAAACTGTCTAAGGCCTGGTACCGTACACTAGAAAATAAATGCATCAACACTAGGGACAACAAGGAGACGACCATTAGCCAATCAGCAAGAGCCACGCCCGCTCACCCTGCTCCCACCACTAGTATCAATACAACACCCGCAGCGTTCACTCTAAGTAGAGCTTCCGACCAGGAAACACGCCTAGAAGCACTCGCCACTGAAGATGCCCTCCGCAGTTGAGGGCGAAACGTCTGGTATCAACACCAACTATGGACCACGGCCACAGAACCCGGAATCACTCAACATCATGATTACCGGCCGTGAAAGCCTGCATTCAACTATATGTGTAAATACTCTATGTTGTTAAATTAATATTAAGAAGCTAAAGCTGTTACTATGATTGAAAAATAAGTATATTAAAGTACACTACTAAATTATTGTAATCAAATGGTAAAGAGAAAAATTTATGCCTGAACCGGGAATCGAACCCCGAACCTTCAGCTTTCCGTGCTGATTTCTCTTTACCATTTGATTACAATAATTTAGTAGTGTACTTTAATATACTTATTTTTCAATCATAGTAACAGCTTTAGCTTCTTAATATTAATTTAATAAATAATGCTATAGCTATGTGGAGTCCCTTCATGTCTTCTTCAGGTAGAAGCCATTCATTGTGTATTTGTGAATGATGATTCATAGCATTTGAATGTGGGACCAAGACAGTAGGGTAAAGGAAGGATTTATGCTTGGATGGGAGGGAAGCCTGGATTAGCTCAATGGTTAGAGCATCAGCACGGAAAGCTGAAGGTTCGGGGTTCGATTCCCGGTTCAGGCATAAATTTTTCTCTTTACCATTTGATTACAATAATTTAGTAGTGTACTCTATGTTGGTTGCACTGGTACATGTCTTGTTGCATAGAATATTCATTAAAATTAATAGGCTACCACATCTTCATGCTATGTGTGTAATTAAATATCATAGAAAAATATATTGAAATAATCATTTAAAAAAATGTAAATGGTGGAAAATAATTTGAAAAATTAAACTCTTAAGAATAAAATTTGACAGGAGTTTATGAAGGAATTAAAAAAGTCACGTCACAAGTTGTAAAGTTTAGCCAAGATTATTATTAAACAAATTTTACATTGTAATATAAAAAACTCCTAGCGCGACAGGCCTACAAGGCCCTTAGCCTACCATCCGGCAGCTGGCCTCACATCCACATGTGTCAATCACAGAGGTAGATGATAATCAGCCAGTGTAGGGGTGACATGTGGTCAGCATGTCGAGTCCCCCAGCCGTTATAGCTGGTTTTCTTAACCTGGAGCCGCTACTTATTGTAGCTACCCAAATGTATCACGATGCTGGGTGGGCACCAGTCCCATACTGGCCAAAATACCATGAGAAAATTTCTTCCCCCATGGAGACTTGAACCAGCGCAAGCCCTGTAGCTCTGCGCCAAGGCTTCCTGCCTTAACCATTCAGCTATGGTGCGGGACACACATTGTAATATGCATTTTCCAATTTCCTAAATTATTTTTATTCTATTTTCTTCCTATACTCTTCTCTATCCATCCAATCCAACTCTTATAGTATTTTTTCCTTCATGGCATCAGCAACATTCCCCATCCATGTTTTTTTTGGTCTCCTATTTTTTTCTTCTCCTTCTGATTTCCTCCTGGTTTAGATGTAATTTTTTTCTTTTAAGATATGTTAACTATAACCTGTAGAGAGATAGTCTGAATCAATTATTTACCACAACAGCAAAGTTTCATAATAATCACTTCATGCAGTTGCAGAAGTGTAAATGCAGATTTCACTCTTGGTAGGATTTTCAGAAATGGAGAGAAAATAATTTGAATCTAATCCTTAAGATCCTTCATATTAGAGGACCAGCATATATTGTTGGAGATTTGTTGTTTTAATCCTGAATCAGATATGAAATTTTATTTAATATTTTTAGGAACTAACAGTCTGAGATTTAATGAATAAAATCAATCTTAATTATTTCACCATATACACTGCATGTTTTTTAAAACATAGGATCTCTCAGCCATCTATACGACTGTTGAATTTTTGTCTTCACCTTCATCTGCTAAACTGTCATCTAGTGTTGATTTGATGAACTTTGAGATAAAATCTTTCTCACCAGGAATTTCAAAATTCATGGATCTAAATTTGTTCTTGTGAATGTATATCTTTCCCCAAACTATTAATTCCAAGGATTTCACTAAATGTTTCAAAAGTTCAGTTTCTTTTCAATTTTATGATTCTCTAAATAAATTATTAGCTGCAAATGCTGCTTCACCATTTTTAATATTTCCAGAGTGTTATTTTGTGCGAATGTCCAAATTCCTTTTTGTTTTTCCTCTGTATACTTTATTGCAGTCTTTGCAACTAATTTTATAAATTCCAGATAAATAAATTTAGCCTGGGTAATCTACTAATAGCTAAGAAGAAAGTTAATACCCGAGGTAGTAAAAAATCTGGAATTTATCAAGATAGTTTCAAAGACTGCAATAAAGTTTACATAGGAAAAACAAAAGGAAATTTGGACAGTCACACAAAAGAACACTTTAGAAATATTAAAAATGGCAAAATTGAAAAATCAACATTTGCAGCTCATAGTTTGTTAAGGAGTCATAAAATTGAAAAAGAAACTAAACTTTTGAAACATTTGGCGAAATCCTTGGAATTAACAATTTGGGAAAAGCTATACATTCAGAAAAACAAATTTAGATCCATGAATTTTGAAATTCCCAGTGAGCATGATTTGATCTCAAAGTTCATCAAATCAACACTAGATGGCAGTTTAGAAGATTAAGGTGAAAATTCAACAGTTGTAAAGATGGCTGAAGGTAGGAACAACAGTCCTGTGCTTTAAAAAACATGGAGTGTATGAGGTGAGATAATTATGATTCAATTTATTTATTAACTTGAAAGCCTCATAATGTTCATCATCATCATCATGAACAAATCCGTTTTAGGCCATGTGATCTGTGACGGTAAACCTAACGAAGATGGTCTTGATCTTTCCATCAATGTTTTGGTCTTCCTTGGTCCCTATGTCCAGATGGAGTATATTGGAACACCAATTTTGGAAGTCTATTTCTTTCCATTCTTTTCAGATGATTTTTCTATTCTTGTTGGTATCTTCCTATATCTTTATCTAAACTTGGTACTCCAATTATTTATTTTAGGAAGTAATATTTTGAAGTTCTTTTTATCAAGTTTTTTTGAGTCTAGAGATATCTTACCTCAATTTAATGTTGATTTGTTCTCGAACATGTTTCGATGTATTCTTCTACTAGAAGTCCCAGCCACGCATTACTGTGGCTAAGGTATACATTAAAAATTTAAATTAAGTTGCTATCTTTCAGCCAGATTACTTACAACTAATACTTACACACGAAATTAATAATATTGAAAATAAAATAAACACTGACACACTTAAATTATGAAATAATCAATGTTTGTAATTCAATTGAAATTTGCAGTTGCAACAAAAAGCACAGCCATCTGGATCTCTCTTTGTTAAATAATAAACCATTTACCTTACCAAATTACCTTACACCGCCATCTGTTAGAATCGTATGGAACTCACAGATAATTACACCGCCATCTGTTAGAATCATATGGAATTCACAGATAATTATAACTCTTTGTTAAATAATAAACAAATAATTTGCAATAAAAAAATAATGCAACTATAAATTTAGTTATAAACTACCCTAAGTCTCAAGTTGGATCAAACTGCACACAGTGTGCAACATTTTATTAAAATCAGTTCAGTAGTTTAGGATTCCATCACGGACAAACAACGTGACACGAAATTTTTATATATTAAGATATCATTGTCAGCTTTACTAGACTGATGAGTTTTTATATTGTGAACCGTGGATGTCGATATCAGCTCCCTCTTCCAGCTGACCGAAGAACCTCCATACAAGGACACATTCAGCAGGAATTTCAAAATTCATAGCCTTGTATGGAGGTTCTTCGGTCAGCCAGAAAAGGGAGCTGATATCGACATCCAGGGTTCACAACAAAAAACTCATCAGTCTAGTAAAGCTGACGATGATACAGAAGAATATATCAAAACATGTTCAAGAACAAATCAACATTAAATTGAGGTAAGATATCTCTAGACTCAAAAAAACTTGGTACTCCAAGTTGCCTCATAATGTTATTTCCCATAATAAGTTTTATGAAGAAAAAACTATGAGGTTTCTTTAATAATCCCAAGGAATCTGAAAAAATTCTTTCACCTCATAATTTTGTTAAAGTGTTAATTTTTTCTCAATTCGTTAAGATTATTTATTTATTTATTTATTTAAATGCAGTGGCTTTTGAAATTTTTCATTAGCCAATAATGACTGAGGAAAACAAACAATAACAAACAATAACAAGAAAGATTATAAAATGTTCATCATATTTTCCCTGGCTTCCCAGTATCTGTCCACGAAATTGTTGGTTGTTAGAGCTGGGCAAATTCAGATGTGATCAGCATCCATATCTTCTATAGTGTTGCAGAGGATACATTGTTGAGTTGGTAGAAGACCGAGGCGATGAAGGTGTTTACCTAGGCAGTCGTGTCCTGTTGCAGTACGGAATGATGCAATGGCTACTCATCTGGGCCAGTCTGGCAGTGTAGTTTGGATGGATGCTTTCCAAGGTTTGTCAGTCATTTGGAGCCCTAGGAAGGTTCTGAAGGCTTCTCTCACTCTGAAGCAGATGTTCATAGCCAGATATAATGTTCGGCGATGTCTGAAGGATGTGGGTTCCTTTCTTGGCCAGCAAATCTGCCATTTCGTTCCCTGTAATGCCACAATGGGATGGTATCCACTGCAGAGAAACATTTTTACCTGCTTTCGTTAAGATTATGATATTTTACATTGGACCTTTTTTCTTAAATCTTTGTTCCTATTTATCTTCTGTGTCTTTACCCTAATTTATTGATAAATTAAAAATGTTGTTGTTTGTAATAGCAAATTGCTACCCATTAGTTTCCTGGCTTCCCAATATAATTGAACAATATGCATTTGTATTTAATTTTAGGAAGTTATATTTTGAGGTTATTTTAATTATATTATTTTTAGTCTGGACATCTTACCTCAATATTAATGTTGATTTGTTCTTGAACATGTTTCAAAACAATTCTGTTTTATCGTCAGCATTAATATTGAGGTAAGATGTCTAGACTAAAAATAATATAATATGCATTTGTATTGTGAACAGGTTTGCAATGGTGTGAATGACTGTAAAGACAATGTGACGTCTGATGAAACGCATGATCGTTGTCCCCGAAACACAACCTGTCCTGTAAATCACCTGAAGTGTGAGAAGACAAACATATGCGTTGAACCTTACTGGCTGTGCGATGGAGACAATGATTGTGGCGATAACAGTGATGAGGATCCTTTACATTGTGCCCAAAGAACTTGTCCTCAGAACAGTTTCAGGTAAGATATAATATAAAATTAAATTAAAATACTTCATACCTCACCTCATATCCAGTTTTCTAATTAAACCGGTTTCAAAACCTAGGTGATTTTACTATAACAGTTCAAAAAATTTTGTCTGCTCTGCTTGATGTCTAAAATTGAGTTGCCCAATGGAATAGAGGCACATGCCACAAAAAAACTATTTTACAGAAACAAGGAATTTCTGAAAGTTGTTTATCTGTGGAATATGGACACTATGTTTTAAATTTTTTAACCAGAATCTTGAATTAGATGATGTATTGAATATCGTATTAAATATTAGTTGAAATATTCGTAGTATTAAGTATTTTTAAGTAATAGGACAAGTAATTTGTGCAAATTAAGTAGTGGCATATGCCCCACATAATGCTTCTTCTATCTTCAATGGGTGTATGGACACAAATTTCTGATGTTGATTGACTCTCTTCTTCATCATCAGAAACTTCCCTAACACATTCTTCATTTTTCCGAACAGTTCTTAAACATTTTATTGATATTCCGTGGACTGCTAGAAATGCACTTCTACAGACTTCAAGTTCGCTAGTATTAGTTACACGAACATAGTACCTGAATGAAACCTTCCTTTGACTTATGTTTCATCTTTTCTCTTCTTTGCATAACCTCTCTTACCTTCATTAATCATTAGTGGAGTGAAATCACATATTAGTTTGCAACACGTGTTCCACTATTTACAAACTCCTTTGCTGTCACAATCTTCTTATTGTTATACACTATTTCTCAGACGTTTTCATTCATTATCCTCCCACTTATTTTCATGATGAGTCCTTCTTTTGCTATTAACTTGCCTTTTTTCTTCAGAAAACGCATTAAACCTCAACATCTATGTAAGACATATTGGAAATGCTGTAGGTAATTTGAGAACTGCCACTGCCTGCTGGATCTATAATATTATAGATCCAGAGAGCAGTGGAACTATATTCTGATTGGTTAGTTTCATTTCTGCCAACCTATCAGGAACATTGACTGTAACCACTTGAGATAAAAGAGAAAGAATGTGGCATGTGCCTTTTTTCCATTAGCTATTTCTATAATTCAGAATCTTCAAGTTTTATTATGCTCTTTGTTAAAGAATAGACACATACCCCCATGCAAATAGTTATTGGAATTGATGCAAGATAGCAGGATCTACTTAACCATAACAAAAACTCACAATCGGCAGATTTGTGGCATGTGCCTCTTTTCCACTGAGCAACTCAATTGTATCACATAGGGTTGAATGTTTGAACGCATTAGACAGTAAAAGGCGTTCTCTGCTGATAAAGTTTTATTCAAACACATTTTTCTTACTCAGAAATCTATTCACGCAGTAATAATTGTAAGCTACCTGACAAGGTACCTTAAGATCGTAGCTCAAGATATAAATTTATGTGAAAATCCCGAAGGGAACCGATGGTAACCGATGTAGTTTGAAACTTATCCAAGATGTCGGACCTTGAAGACTTCGATCATGTTTTCGGTATACGTGGAGAAGAGGAATTTGATAGAGTCTACCAAAGAATTCAACTGGAAGAACAGGAGAATCGGCGTAATATTGCGCGTCGCAGACGTGTTTGTATACGGTATTATTTGTGGGATGCAAGCATAAATGCATTCCTCTATAGCAGACGAAAATAACGGAAGTGGTTTTATCGCTGAGAATTCTGGGTAATTCGTTGCCAATATTACGAAAACGTCAACATTCATGCATGACCAGTTAAGGCGGCCGTTAATTCGATCTCAGCTCACCAGTGATTGGAAGTAATTTGAGTAGAGACTAATGTATTTGCATACGACCCTTAAATTTGAAATTGTAACAGGCCTATAAAATAAATTTTTACCCCAGTTGAACCCATGTCTGCATATCTTGACAGTTGTATTTTTACGGTGAAAGATTGTCACTCTTTCGACCAAGGTACTTTTTTCGTCTGGCTTATCACCTTCGACCAGTCCGACATGGGTAACCCTATCATCAGCAATGCTACTGCTGGCATAGCTCTCGGGATCATTTAAACTCGCAAGCCACTCTACCACGACAACGAATGGGGAATGAAAGATGTGCATGGAAGCTTCTTGTAGGAAAACCAGATGGAAAACACCCAGTTGGTAGACCAAGAATGAGGTGGGAGAATAACATTAACTATGATTTGAGGAAAGTCCCGTGCCATAGCCGTGCACTGGATCAAGTCTCCATGGGGGAAGAAATTTTCTCATGGTATTTCGGCCAGTATGGGACCGTTGCCACTCAGCATCGTGAGGCATTTGGGTAGCTACAATAACTAGCGGCTCCAGGTTGAGAAAACCAGCTATAACAGCTGGGGGACTCGTCATGCTGCTTACATGTCACCCCTACACTGGCTGATGATCATCTATCTCTGTGATTAACACATGTGGATGTGAGGCCAGCAGCTGGCTGGATGGCTAAGGGCCTTCTAGGCCTGTTGCGCCAGGAAAAAGTAGATTATACAGGGATGATTGGAAAATATTGGCTGAGGATAGGAATGTATGTAGAGCTTACGTCTGTGTGGCCATGAACCTACAGGTTCAAAAGTGCCAGTTAGTTAGTTAATTAGTTAACAGGCCTATAGACCTAAGACTTGGTTGGATGAAGATGAAAAGAAATTTGTTTTGCTATTTCTTGTAGACTAATCATAGGAAAGTATTCCTTGTAATATTATTTTTTGTTAAATGTAGGTGTCCTAATCATCGTTGCATACCTGCTACTTGGTATTGTGATGGTGATGATGACTGTGGAGATGGATCTGATGAACCACCAGAGTACTGTAAATCAGAAGGCCGCACATGTTTTGGAGACTTGTTTACATGTGATAATGGAAACTGCATACCTCGCATATATATTTGTGATGGTGACAATGATTGCCTTGATAACTCAGATGAAGACAGTAGACATCAATGTAGTATGTATTTTAATTTACATTATCTTTTCTTAAGGAATGTTATTTTTGTAGAATTATGAGAGTGAATGTTCCAGTCTGCTCCTGTTGTTTCTTATATTTTTCACCATCTGACCTATCATGAAAGTTAAAAATTAAATTTAAAACCGGATATTTATCCCCATATAATAATAATAAGGGTTTTTGTTTTGTTTATTTAATATTTAAATATAATTATATTTATTTATATTAAGAATGACATAAGGTTGATTTAGAGAATTCAAATTTTTTATAAGTATATAAAAAATTCAAACTGGTCAATATAAACTGTTAATACAGTTAGATGTTTTTCTAACTGATGCAATATATGTAAAATACTTTAAATATTCAAATTGATAATTTTTATAAACAAATAAATGGGATTGGACGAATTGGATAGGAGTCAGCTAGGAGTACTCCTTCCTTTTCAGTTGGACCAATCAGAACCTCGAGGTTATAACTGAATAAGAAGATGGCTACAATTCTTGAAGAAGGTCAGTCATGTTAAGCAACTGCTCCTCAAGAAATGAGAGAATAGTGGTTTATTTTCTTGATATTAGCTGAAAGAATAGTGTTAAAGTTATGGAAGATCATATAGTGATATAAAATTCATCCATCTTGAATACAAATAGTCCATAAGTGGAAATAAAGTATAATACTTGAAGGATTGACCGTTAGAATTCGTCATCCATTATATACATAAAATGGTAATCTCCTATAAGTGAAAATTATTAACCTAAGCCGGAGTCTTTTGAATTATTAATCTACAAGATTCATCTTAACTGAAGTGAGAGTTTTAATAAAATAACTTTTAGTTTAACTGTTAAATAAAGTGTCATTTTTTTCTTTGTAAGAAACTTTTCCTCATTCCCCTGATGGAAGTTATTATTGCCGTGGCAGAATTAAAGTGATTCAAATTATTACAATCACAAATCTACAACTTGGGACATCACCCAACAATCCACCTTTAAATTGTACCTGTTGGTAGGTGCTGTCGTCCTCAACTCTGTTAATATATTGTATATGAAATTAACTGGAGTGCTTTCGGAAGTTACCTTCCATCTTCTGCAGGTTGAGTTTCCGCTACTTGTTGTTGTTGTGTACGGTGATGTATATTCCAACTGTTTGTAGCAGCAACTGACTTGTTTTTGACGATCTCATATAATGGATCTGACTGGGGTGCATTCTCATTAAGAAGTGAGGTGTTGTTTGTTTCCTTTATAATTTCGAGGTCTTCAAATATATTTATCCTAGCTGGAATGTTTTCTCGGTGGATTATTGTGAGAATACAGGGTGGACCGCTCGAATGGACCTAATTTCAATTGCTTGTTACTGGCAAACGGTTGAAGATAGAAACTTAAAACAACGTTCATATTACAGAAAAACTCACCAAGTTTTGATATCCAGATCACCACATCTCTATATGAGCCCCAGCAGTCACTGTGACGATATCAAAGCGATGAACAATTTCTTGCCAAGTACGTTGGAGTATGTCTTCTGGAATGTTCTCAATAGCCTCTATGATGCGCTCACGAAGATCACGAAGGTCTTTGACTGGGGTGGTGTAAACTTTATCTTTGACATAGCTCCAGAGAAAGAAATCCAGTGGTGTTAAATCGGGAGATCTCGGGGGCCACGCGATTGGTCCTCCCCTACCAATCCAACGGCCAGGGAAAATGTTGTCCAAAGTCGTACGAACTTCATTGGACCAGTGGGGGGGAGCACCATCTTGCTGGAAAAAGATGTTAGGCTGCAGTTGTTCAATTTGTGGAAAGAAGAACTGCTCCAGCATGTCAAGATATGTGGTACCACGAACAGTTTTCTCGGCGAAGAAAGAAAAACGGTCCAATGACCTTATTATGTGACAAACTGCACCAAACATTCATCTTCGGACTATCACGAACATGCTCTTGAATAGCGTGAGGATTCTCCGATCCCCAGATCCGCACATTATGCCGGTTTACCTTGCCTGACAAATGGAAAGTGGCTTCGTCCGAGAAGAAAATCTTGGTCATGAAGTCAGGATCAGCGCCGAGACGGTCCAGCATCGTATTGGCGAATTCCACTCGTTTCGGCATGTCATTCGGCTCCAGACGTTGCACTAACTGCACTTTATATGCGTGCAGTTTGAGGCGTTTGTGGACAATCCGTTGTAATGTCGATTTTGGTATTTGAAGTTCCCGCGAAGCTCTTCTTAATGACTTCCGGGGGCTTCGCTCAAATGCGGCTTGAACATTTGCTACCATTTCATCGGATGCTCTGCGACCACCACCATGCTTCTTCAACACAGATCCTGTAGCTAATAATGTATCACGCCACTTCTTTATGCTTCTAGCAGTTGGAGCATCACGGTTAAACACACGCCGGAACTCCCTTTGAACTCTAATGATTGATTTAAACTCCGCATACCACAAAACAGCTTGCGCTTTCATCTGCGGAGTCGCCATTTTCACAAACAATTAAATCTAAGAACGAGAAACGTATCTTTGTGCCATCTACCGACAGGATTCGAAACTTGGTGAGTTTTTCTGTACTATGAACGTTGTTTTAAGTTTCTATCTTCAACCGTTTGCCAGTAACAAGCAATTGAAATTAGGTCCATTCGAGCGGTCCACCCTGTATAAAGGAAACAACAACACCTCACTTCTTAATGAGAATGCACCCCAGTCAGATCCATTATATGAGATCGTCAAAAACAAGTCAGTTGCTGCTACAAACAGTTGGAGTATACATCACCGTACACAACAACAACAAGTAGCGGAAACTCAACCTGCAGAAGATGGAAGGTAACTTCCAAAAGCACTCCAGTTAATTTTATATACAATATATTAACAAAGTTGAGGGCGACGGCACCTACCAACAGGTACAATTTAATTTTTAACTTTCATCATATGACTTCACCTCAACGGAATTTGATATGAATTTTACTAGTATTGATCTGACCTATCATCTCATTCTCAGTCTTCCTAATGGCCTTTTCTTACTTGCTGGTCTACTTGTTTTGACATATCCTAACCATTTCACACTTTTTTATCCTGGGCATTTTATAAGTAATGACAACACTGCTATAACATTACAAAAATATGATTTAGGTTATTTTTGACATTACAAACTTCATTTATAGTCTCTTGCCAAGTCAAATATATGTTGCCAAATACTTGGAATATGACACACTCCATCTGCAGCACCATTTATAGATATCTCTTTTTTAAAAATTATTATTCACTGAGAGTAATTAATATTATAATTACAAAAAAAAATAAACATTATCTCAGTCAAAACATAAATTTATTGTGTCGACGTTTCAATCTC
Organism: Diploptera punctata; assembly: GCA_030220185.1. Lineage (NCBI taxonomy): Eukaryota > Metazoa > Arthropoda > Insecta > Blattodea > Blaberidae > Diploptera > Diploptera punctata. The sequence goes on along the minus strand of JASPKZ010009837.1, from coordinate 153,989 downwards.
CTGTTGTGGGATTATTTATTGACAATAAATTTATAAACAACCCATGTCTTGAAAATAATCTCACAACAGGAGATTGAAACGTTGGCACAATAAATTTATGTTTTGACTGAGATAACGTTAATTTTTTTTTTTGTAATTATAAGATATCTCTTTTGTCTGATCGATCTAGACCTTTCTGGATATATTTTTTTATTGTAATTGAATGCCTCATAGAAGTTCATTGATCTTTGAGAATAAATTATAGCCACAAGGACTCCTGTCTGATGAATTTGGAGGATGTTCAAGTACTTCCCAATTCCATCTTCTAAACAAATTCTACTGGACATCTTTTGTAGTGCAGTATTACTTTACTAAATGTGAGAAAAAGTGAATGTATTCACAAAATATTGCTATTTTGAGACTTTTAATATTGTAAATTTATACAACAAAGACTGCTCAACAACATACTATAAGATTACCACTAAGATCACTGATTTACAATAGTGTTGCCATTACTTATCAAATGCCCTAGTATCTGTGGAATAATAAATTAAAAGTAGATTGTATATGCTTTCAGAGATGTTAAGTTCATATATTCAAATGCACATGGGTGTAAAAACTACAAGCATGATTTCCTTTAGAAAGGAAATGAAGCCACGAATCCTATTCCATAGTTTTACAGATGTAGAAAAACCTTAAAAAATGCTCTGAAATAAATTTCTTGGCATTTTATTCCCATCTTTGAATTCCAATCGTTTTAAACTTTTTTTTATGGTAATAAACCAACAATAAAATATATGTGCTTTGAGGGAAACAATTAAGATTATCCAAGTTTAAGGATTTAAACATAGCTAAAGTCAGTGGATTTTTTTCAGAGTGTAAAAATCCTGAGTATGACGGAAAAGAAAAAAAAAGCCATGGATTGTGAGTTTACAGATATGTGGCATGTGAAAGAACCTTAAGGCTGAAATAAGAAGCCTCTTAGAAAAATTGGTCACCTTTTTCCCATTCAATCATGAATTTTGATGCTAATAAATTGAGATGTTAATATTATTTGTTTTTAAACACCTTAATGATGGACAATTTATATTTGAAAAGAAAGGCCTAGGTGGCTCAGATGGAAGAGCATTGACATAGAAAGTCAAAGGTCCTGGGTTCAAACCCCAGTCTAGGCGTATATTTTTCTTTTCAAATATAAATTGAGATGTTAAGGACAGTTGTTAAATAAAATACTATCTACTGTTAGTTTCAGATATTCTTGGCTATTTGTTTTAGGAATGTAATTTATTGATCATAACTGTCATTTGAGATTTGTTTTAATTGTTTTTTGCAGATGACCGTAAATGTGATGAAGAGACAGAGTTCACTTGTAAAGCAAATAAGATGTGGAACAGAGCTCAGTGCATTCCTCGCAAATGGGTCTGTGATGGTGATCCAGACTGTGTAGATGGTGCAGATGAATCCATGAAACTATCTAATTGTTCCAGACATGGTGTTTCTTGTGATGATGATCAGTTCATGTGTGACAATAGACGTTGTGTAAATTCGGTACTTAATCAAAAGTATACCCCTTACTTATTGACATAGAATCCAGAATTGCATTGCATCCATAAATGGTGGGTGGGTGTATTGAAGTGTGTTAATTCCAAAATGTTGATTTTGAGATAAACATATTTGATAGATTGAAAAGTTACTTTGAAATAAACAGATTTAATAGATTGAAAAGTTATTTTGAGATAAACAGATTTGATAGATTGAAAAGTTACTTTGAAATAAACAGATTTAATAGATTGAAAAGTTACTTTGAGATAAACAGATTTAATAGATTGAAAAGTTATTTTGAGATAAACAGATTTGATAGATTGAAAAGTTATTTTGAGATAAGCAGCCTCAGTCTGAATGTATAATTTTTCTCATCAAATATGATTTTTCCATCATTGAAATATATGAAATGATTAATAAAAACATTGAAAAAAGCCGTACTGGCTTTATAATGTAATGTAAAGTTTCCAAATAAACACTTCTTAATAAAGAAGCCACCATATGCAAGATAGAAGCAAAGATTTCATAGCATTTGGTGTGCGGGAATTAACAGCGTACATAAGAGAAAAATTTGCATTTACATTGGAACTTACTCAGGTAGCTCAGTCGGTAGAGTATTGGCCTAGAGTGCGGAAGGTCCTAGATTCAAGCCCTAGTCTGAGCGTATAATTTTTCTCAGTGTTGGCCTAGAGTGCGAAAGGTCCTGGGTTCAAGCCCCAGTCTGAGCATATAATTTTTCTCTTCAAATAAGATTTAATACATTGAAAAGTTTTTCAAATTCTACATTTGAGTATTTTGATTTGCTGATCTTTTACAGTGTTTGTAAAAGTTCAGACAAAACCAGAATATTTATAAGTTTTAAATTAAAATGTTTTATACCTCATCTCATATTCACTCTTCTAATTATACTGGTTTCAAAGCTTAGGCAGCTTCATCTTCAGTCGTTTCTTGTCGACTGATGTTATATTGATCAGAACTGCTTCTTCCTCCCTCTTGGTGGACTGATGAACACCCGGATCGAATCAGAATCCCAAGGAATTATGAACTTATGAAATTCAAATTTCCCAGGGATTCTGATTTGTTTCAGAGGTTCATCAGTCTACTAACAGAGGGAGGAAGAAACAGTTTTTCTGATCGACATAACATCAGTCGACAAGAAATTACTAAAGATGAAGCTGCCTAAGCTTTGAAACCTGTATAATTAGAAGACTGGATATGAGGTAAGGTATAAAGCATTCTAATTTAAATCTTAATTAAAGCTCATAGTGATTTTTTCCTATAAAAGTTCAATATTTATAAGTGTTTTATTTGTTAAAGTTTAAATGTGAATATGAATTATGGGGATGCAGTCCAAAATCGGAGATAGCACACTTTACCCACCCACTTGTTAGTGTTTCTATAATTTCAAAACCTTGTCAAGATAATTCAATATTTTACATTAGTCAATACCCCTCAGGGGTCCTCATCTAGGGGATATGTGGATGGCGACCACAAGGTGCCCAAGCTGAGCAAAACATTTCTTCCACTTACTTGTGTTTTGCACTCTTTTAACTTTACTTTTCCCGGAGGGAAAATTTTCTATAGGATCGTAACAGGCCTTGGCCTAATACTTGGAAGGAAGAAGAAGAAGACATTAGTCAATAAAAATGTATCATGCAAAATGTATGATGCAGGAAGTGCATAAACTAAGCATATTCCTTAGCAAGTTAAGTGTATTGTCAGATGTTGCTGGTTTGCATAATATATCTTTCTTTTATGAAAATACATTAGGAAGTAACATTATGAAGTTCTACTTAATAAGTAAGTTTGGTCTGCCTTCATCTGTACCAACTGAAGATGAAGCAGAGATGTTTTGAAACATGTCTTACAAGAAACAACGAAATATGAGGTAAGGTGAAGGCAGACCAAACTTATTTATTGTATAGAAGATATTGCATTCTTGTCACAATGACTTCCATCCATAAATGTTTCTACATATATTTCAAATGTCAGAAATTAGGACATATACCATCCTTAGAGACATTGTCTCTCCTCATATAAATCTTCTAAGTAGATCGCGATTTCGAGACCATAATGGTCTAATCTTCAGTAGAATCTTGGCAACTCATGTTATGTCGATCGGAAGAAACTCTTCTTCTTTCCTCATGTTATGTCGATCGGAAGAAACTCTTCTTCTTTCCTCTGTTGGTGGACCGATGAACCTCTGGATCAGGTCAAAATTTGCGGGAATTTTGAAGTTCATAAGTTTTCCTTTGTTTTTCTGAATGTGGATTTTTCCCAAACCGTGAGTTCCTTTTGTTTGTCTATTTGTTTAATTAGACTGGCTTTTGATTCAATTAAATGTTTTTCGGACCAAGCATGAGCAGCTATTGCTGACTTTTCCACTTCTCCATTTTTGATGTTTCTAAGATGTTCTTTCACCCTTGTTTTCAAATTTATTTTCATTTTTCCAATATAAATTTTGTCACAATCCCTGCATTTGATCTGATAAATTCCTGATTTGTTTTCATTTTCAATTCTCTCTCATTTTTGTTGGTTTTAATTATCCTATTAAGCCTGTATTCATTCTTTGGTGCTAATCTTATATTAAACTTTTGAAATTTTTTTGAAATTTGTAGTGTTTCAATGGATGGTAAATGAATTTCTTGAATTTAATTTTTTCCGTTTCTTTTATAAGTGTGCTTTCATTTATTAATTTTTGTCTTTTAAATTTATTTATTTTCTTGTGTACCATATTTTCTTCATAACCGTTATCTATTGCAACATTAATTATGTGTTCTTTTTCTTTTTCATAGTTTTCTTTGCTCATAGGTGTATTTACCAATCTATGTGTCAAACTATTGAATACTGCCTCTTTGTGAGCAAAATGGTTGAATCATGAAGCTTTAATATAGTTGTCAATATGTGTATTCTTTCTATAAATTCCAAATTCTATCTTGTTTTCTTCATTTCTTCTTAAAGTGATATCTAAAAATGGGATTTGTCTTTCATTTTCAGTTTCCATGGTAAATTTTATAGTTCTACTCTGAATATTCAACAGCTTTAAAGCATCCTCTATTTGCTTGTGATTCACAATAGCAATTACATCGTCAACGTATCTACTCCAAAATTTGAAAATCAAATGATGTCCACTTGTTATTTTCTGCTCAAAACTTCCCATAAATAAATTGGCCAAAAAGGGTGATAGAAGATTTCCATAGAAAGCCCAGAATTTTGTATGAAAAATTTTCCATTATATGTAAAAAACATTTGTTCAATGCACAATTTAGTTAGAATTATAAATTCTTTTATACATTCTTTTTTCTACTTTGTTTTTATATAACCATTTTTCCAAAATTTCAAGAGTGGTTTCTCTAGGGATGCTGAGAAACAATGAAACTACATCAAATGACACTAATCTGTCTGTCGGTTCTATTTGTGTGTTCTTTTAATTTTTCTATCAGTTGAAATGAGTTATCTATTGATAGGTTATCAAATTCTTCCATTTTCTTATATTCATTGCATAACCATTTTGATATTAGGTATGTAGGTGACCTTATACTGTTGATAATGGGCTTCATTTTATCTCCGCCCTTGCGAATTTTTGGGAGACCATGCATTAGTGGATTATCAGGATTAGGGACTTTCAGTTTGAATTTATCTCGTTTCGTTAAAATTTTATTTATGTTTTTGAAGGTGTTATCAACTTCTTTAATGCATTTTGGAAGTGGATCAGATTTTATTTCAGTATATTCTAGTAAAGTAAAGTAAGTAAAGTAAAGTGTTCCCACTACAGGCCTCGGGAGGCCCTTGGGGTAGTAGGATGTTAAGGCTCCCACTTTTTCTAGACAATCGGCACTTGATGTCAGCCGGGTTGTCAGCCCTGCGTGACGGCCGCCTTTACCCCAGAACAAGCATCTGGTACTCATTTCAGTTAGAGGCTGAGTCGACCCCAGGGCCATGGTGCCACCAGAAGGTTTGGGTCAATTTAAAAATCCTGACCCCACCGGGACTTGAACCCTCGACCTTCCGGTTTGTAGCGCACTGCCTTAACCACTACGCTATGGCGTGCCCCTTCAGTATATTCTACAGATTCTAAAACTTTTCTCATCCTATTTTTATAATCTTTGATTTTGAACATGGAAAAAAAGCAAACACTATGAAATTATTAGCAGTTTGGACACTAAATTATACTTCCTACATTTAAAAATCTCAAAACATGTAGGTAATGTTTTTTGGGATAGATTAGAAGAAAAATTTTTCAACAAACTAAACAACAGCATAAAAGAAAAAGTAGTTAGACAAAATAAGAAAATTTAAAATCGAAAGCAAAGAAAAATAAGGAAAAAACTTCAAAAACAAGGAAAACCAGTGGAAATAATGTAATTAACTTGTCTTCAAAATCCTTCGACCATAGAGAATTAGAAATTTTAGGAAAAGGGTTCAAAACATGAAAAAATTGAATATTACGTAGCTGATGTAGAAGTAATAATAGATGATTTGGAAACAGAAGAAAAAATTTTAACTAGAAATGAATGTGGTAAAATAATAGAAGAAATTAAGGAAATACTAAGAAATAAAAGAGGACTGGGAAACATGAAAATAATTTTAAAAATTAACAATAAAAATGCAATAATCACAAAGGCTGACAAAGGTAATCAGTTGGTAATCATGTATAACAAAGATTATAAAAATAGGATGGAAAAAGTTTTAGAATGTGTACAATATACTGAAATAAAATCCAATCCACTTCCAAAATGCATTAAAGAAGTTGATAATACCTTCAAAAACATAAATAAAATTTTAACGAAACAAGATAAATTCAAACTGAAAGTCCCTAATCCTAAAAATCCACAAATTCATGGTCTCCCAAAAATTCACAAGGGCGGAGATAAAATGAGGCCCATTATCAACAGTATAAGGTCACCTACATACCTAATATCAAAATAGTTATGCAATGAATATAAAAAAATGGAAGAATTTGATAACCTATCAATAGATAACTCGTTTTAACTGACAGGAAAATTAGAGAACACACAATTAGAACCAAGAGACAGATTAGTGTTGTTTGATGTAGTTTCATTGTTTCCCAGCGTCCCTAGAGAAACCACTATTGAAATTTTGGAAAAATGGTTAAACAAAAACAAATTAGAAAAAGAATGTATAAAATAATTTATAATTCTAACCAAATTATGCATTGAACAAATGTTTTTTACATAATCGAAAATTTTACAAATTAAATTCTGGGCTTTCTATGGGAAATCCTCTATCACCCTTTTGGCCAATTTATTTATGGGAAGTTTTGAGCAGAAAATAACAAGTTAATATCCTTCGATTTTCAAATTTTGGAGTAGATACGTTGACGATGTAACTATTATTGTGAATCACAAACAAATAGAGGATGCTTTAAAGCTTTTGAACATTCAGAGTAGAACTACAAAATTTACCATGCAAACTGAAATTGAAAGACAAATCCCATTTTTGGATATTATTTTAAGAAGGAACAGAAAAAACATGATAGAATTTGGAATTTACAGAAAGAATACACATATAGACAACTATATTAAAGCTTCAGGATTCAACCATTTTGCTCACAAAGAGGCAGTATTCAATAGTTTGACAAACAGATTGGTAAATATACCTATGAGCAAAGAAAATTATGAAAAAAGAAAAAGAATACATAATTAATGTTGCAATAGATAATGGTTATGAAGAAAATATGGTACACAAGAAAATAAATAAATTTAAAAGAGAAAAATTAATTAATGAAAGCACACTTATAAAAGAAACAGAAAAAATAAAATTCAAGAAATTCACTTACCATCCATTGAAACATCATAAATTTCAAAGAATTTCCGAAAAATTTAATATAAGATTAGCACCCAAGAATGAATACAGCTTTAATAGGATAATTAAAACCAATAAAAATGAGAGAATTGAAAATGAAAACAAATCAGGAATTTATCAGATCAAATGCAGGGATTGTGACAAAATTTATATTGGAAAAACGAAAAGAAATTTGAAAACAAGGGTGAAAGAACATCTTAGAAACATCAAAAATGGAGAAGTGGAAAAGTCAGCAATAGCTGCTCATGCTTGGTCCGAAAAAATATTTAATTGAATCAAAAGCCAATCTAATTAAACAAATAGACAAACAAAAGGAAAGGTTTGGAAAAAGATTTACATTCAGAAAAACAAAGGAAAACTTATGAACTTCAAAATTCCTGCAAATTTTGACCTGATCCAGAGGTTCATCGGTCCACCAACAGAGGGAAGAAGAAGAGTTTCTTCTGATCGACATAACATCAGTCGCCAAGATTGTACTGAAGATGAGACCGTTATGGTCTCGAAATCGCAATCTACTTAGAAAATTTATATGAGGAGAGGTAGGAAACATTTGATTTGATCATAAATTAAACCTGTAAAAGTTAAATAATAGTTTCTCATTAATTTTATTTGAAGAGAAAATATGTGCCTTAAACAGGATTTCAACTCAATCTCTCTGGTTCTGTACACCTGTGCTGTATCCACTAAGCTAGCAAGCATTCCGATTCAAACATACATTATTTCTCTCCTTCATTATATTAATTCCCATTAAAGTCTTCATGTAAAAGAAGCCACTGGTAGTGTGTGTGATACATAATTAGTTCATAGCCTCAGCGCGTGGGAATTCATATAATTAAGGAGAGAAATAATGTGCGCTTGAATAGGAATGCCTGGTAGCTTAGTGGATAGAGTGCTGGTATACAAAACCAGAGGCATTGAGTTCAAATTCTGGTTCAGGCATAAATTTTTTCAAATAAAATTTGTCATTCGGTAAGAAGTGATAACTTTAATGTGTATGATCAAATATTTTCTTAAACTTGTAGCTAGAAAAAGAACAGTCATATTCAGGTTCTTCAGTCCAGGATTTGAAATCAGAATTTTCTGACTGTGAGTCTCAGTATCGTAAGCCCCAAGTCCTTAAAATGAGTGACTTTTGCGTTGAACTGTATTTGAATATGTGGAATTACAAGTGTTTGATTGTATTAATTTAATTGCAGGCCTGGGTGTGTGATCATGACAATGATTGTGGTGATGGCACTGATGAAGGAAAGTTCTGCAATTATAAGACGTGCAGCCCACAGGAATTTATGTGTCAGAATTTCAAGTGTATTCGTACAACATACCGATGTGATGGGGAAGATGACTGTGGTGATAATTCCGATGAAGTGGATTGTCCAAGTAAGTTTAATGATTTCCCTCCATAGTAATTCTGCCCGAAGGCAGGTCTTTCACTGCAATCATAGCATTTTCATGCTATGCTTACAGCTTTACTAGGGAATTGTTTAGGCGTGGTAGCTTCCCATTGCTTTCCACACCGGTGAAGGATGATGGTGATGATGATGATAAGGATGATGATGATGGCCATATGATTTTGGGGACCGTTTGGGCCTTATAGTTTTCCTGACATTTGTCTTACAGGTGAGGAAAAACCCCGATAAAAACCTCACCCAGAAAAACTGCCCCGACCGGGGATCGAACCCAGGCCCGCTGCATGACAAGGCAGCATGCTACCTCGAGACCACAGCAGTGGACTGTTTAATGATTTAAAACAAGAGAATAATGGTGTAAATTAGAATTAGCCATGGTTATATTTATGCAAAATATAATATATATTTTTTAAAATAAATTTATATAAACATTTGTGGGAATGGTTAACATAACTAGAGACAAACTTTGTTGTACCTAACTCAGGATTTGAACCTAAGATCTCCAGCTTTATGTGCTTGTGCTCTAACATTGAGCTACTTAGGCAACCTCCTGAATCAAGTACAAATTCCTCTCTGTTTATTTCCTGAGTAAGTAGTACAACTCATTTTCACAAGAGAAGCACTCCCATTAAGTCTCAGTTGACATTTTGATCTCTTCCCTCCTAATCTAAATTCCAGTGCTTATCTTGGTATCCTTCCAGTATTCATTCTTTTAACAAGGCCATATCATCTCATTGGGTCAGTATGTTGCTCACGTACCATTCAAGACATCTGTGGACAAATATGTGTAACTAAATTAACTTAGTCTAATATAATAAATTTGGGAATTTTAACATTATGAGGTTTAATGTTAATATTATTCGTTTTTAAATATCTTAATGATGGACAAATTATATTTGAACAGAAAAATGTATGCCTAGACTGGGGTTTGAACCCAGGACCTTTGACTCTCTATGTCAATGCTCTTCCATCTGAGCTACCTAGGCCTCTTAATAAAGAAGCTGCCATTTGCAAAAATCGTAGCAATGGCTCGTAGCATTTGGGGTTAGGGAATTAACTACGTATAAGAGAAAAATACACGTTAAATTGGAGGCCTAGGTAGCTCAGATGGAAGAGCATTGACATAGAGTCAAAGGTCCTGGCTTCAAACCCCTGTCTAGGCATATATTTTTCTTTTCAAATATAATTATGAGGTTTCCTTATTAAGAATCAAATGAATCGTGAATTCTTCTTACCTCTTACATCTATGTTTTTTAAACACAGCAGTGCAGTATCAGAGAAACATCTATTCCATCATCAGCTGTTTTCACGACTGTCAATTTTTTCTTTTGCCAGTAATTATCCAAACTGCCATTTGGTGTACTTTTGAAGAAGTAATTTTCTAAACTGCCATCTGGTGTATTTTTGAAGATCTTTGTAATAAAGCTTGGTTTGTCAGAATCTCAAAGTTCATGGTTCTAGTATGGTTTTTTTGAATATATATCTTTTCCCAAACTGTTAATTCCAAAGGTTTAGATATAGATGTTTCAAAAGTTTTGCTTCTTTTTCAATTCTATGATTCTCTAATAAATTATGTGCTGCTATAGCTGATTTTTCAATTTCTCCATTTTTTATGTTTCTAAAGTGTTCTCTTAAAAAGTGTTCTCGTAAAAAAAAACACTTTAGAATCATAAAAAATGGAGAAATTGAAAAATCAGCTATAGCAGCACATAGTTTATTAGAGAATCATAGAATTGAAAAAGAAGCAAAACTTTTGAAACATCTATCTAAACCTTTGGAATTAACAGTTTGGGAAAATATATATATTCAAAAAACCATACTAGAACCATGAACTTCGAGATTCCAGACAAACCAAGCTTGATTACGAAGTTCTTAAAAAATACACCAGATGGCAGTTTAGAAAATTACTCCTTCTAAAGTACACCAGATGGCAGTTTGGATAATTACAGGCAAAAGAAAAAATTGACATTTGTGAAAACATCTGACGATGGATAAGATGTTTCTCCAATACTGCAGTCCTGTGTTTAAAAAAACATAGATGTATAAGGTAAGAAGAATTGACAATTCATTTGATTCTTATTAACTTCCTAAGAAAGAAGAGGCTAAGGCTCAATATTGGACTATGCCATTGCAGATAGACAGTTACCATTTTAGTATACTAACCTTCATTTCATGTTGTATTGTACCCAACTTCAAAATTTCTCTTATTTGGTATTCTGTATTCTATCTCTTCTGATTTTTGAAGCATGCTTCTTAACACATTCAGTACCAGGCACTGATCAGGGCATTTAAACCCACAGGCCAGCCATTTAAATACCCCAGCTACCCTTTTCGTGGCACTTCAGAAAATGGACCATTATTCACAAACTATTAGTCCTAGAAAATTCAAATTTTGTACATACCGAAAGGAGATATCCTAGTAGGATTTGATGGTGAAATAACTTGGGTGATTGACATCACATGGTATCGGTGTATCAATTTCAGGAAGTGGAAGTTCATCTTCACTTTCACTTTGTGAATCTTCTAATTCAGGAATCAGTTCATCACCTGAATCATCATTATACAAAATATTCACTAATTCTTCTTCAGTGAGATATTTTTCTTTCGCCATGGTTTCACTCACGCACAAACAACAGTGTGATAACGAGAAACATATACGACTGCATTGGAGCCTGGAGACAAGTTTGGGTGAACGAATTCCATGTGTTGTTTGTTTTAAAAATAAAAGGGGATTCACCAAGGTTAAACGTGTCAAACGGGAATAGAAAATGTACATTTACATGCCATCTATGATCTCCAAGACATATTAAGGCAACACAATATTTAGGCGCCGAATATAAATGCAGTTTGTTCGCTCCCGCTCTAAAACGAGTTAACTGACCGACGGCCACATACACGATAGTCTCTTTAAACGCCTTAACTGGTTTACGGTACTGAATGTGAACCTCATCTCCATGCCTTGAATTCTATCTCAAATCCTTCTTTGTCACTATCCATGTTTCCATGTTTCAGTTCCATAAATTAGATTTAAAATATATTTTATATATTTTTTTAGTAGTATATCTCACAAATAGTAGCATTTGGCATTGCTTTGTATCTCTTCTGCTTATTTATTTTTTAATTTTGGTTTCTTTACTACTACTCATATCACTTCCTAATTAATCAAAACTCTTTGAGTTGTTTAAAATAGTGTCCTACGAATTTTGTTTTTGTTTCAGTTCATTTTTTCTCTTTTGTTAAATTCATACCACTCTCATTTGTTCATTGATTTTTTAACCCATATTCTTTTAATAAATTTTGATAATCTTTTTTCTAATAATTGTTCTCTAGTAATCCAAATTACAAAACCATCTGCATATTTTGGTTTTTCATACCCGGTGTTGTGTTTCCGCATGCAAATACATTAGTCTCTACTCAAATTACTTCCAATCACTGGTGAGCTGACTTTCCGTGAGCAAGTGCAAATATGAAATTGGCTACCCACTAACTGGTCATGCATGAAAGTCATTGTGTTTGTAATATTGGCAAGAAATTACCCAGAATTCTCAGCGATAAAACCACTTCTGTTATTTTTGTCTGCTAGAGAAACACATTTATGCTTGCATTCCGCAAATAATACTGTATACAATGACATCTGCATCGTGCAATATTACGCCGATTCTCCTGTTCTTCCAGTTGAATTCTTTGGTAGACTCTATCAAATTCCTCTTCTCCGCGTATACCAAAAACATAATCGAAGTCTTCAAGGTCCGACATCTTGGATAAAGCAGCAAGGTATGTGGCAAGGTTTCAAACTACATCGGTTACCATCAGTTCCCATCGGGTTGCTCACGATTCGTTTCTCTGCTAAGTCACCTCGCCAGGTAGCTTAGGAATTTCAACAATTATTATCGCATGAACAGATTTTTGAGTACGCAAAAACATATTTGGATGCATCTTTCTCAGCAGAGTACAGGCAGAGAACAACTTTCACGGTCTAATGCGTTCATAGATTTGAGCCATAGTGTATGAGGTGAGATGATCTACATCTCATTTTAATTTTATTAATTGTTAAGCTTCCGTTAATTCCCATCTCGCATAATTTATCATATTTATATTATTATAATTATTATTATTATTATTATTATTATTATTATTATTATTATTATTATTATTATTATTATTATTATTATTAATGTAAGTATTATTATTGTTATCATATAAAATGTTGTTTGTATATGAAATTTACATTGCTACATTTAGGGTCGCATGTTTGGACGCATTAGACAGTAAAATGCCTGCTCTGCTGAGCAAGTTGTATGCTAATACGATTTTGCTTACTCAGAAATCTGTTCATGCGATAATAATTGGTTAAATTTGTAAGCTACCTGCGGAGGTACCTTACATGAGCAACTCAAATTAAAATCCCGAAGGGAACCGAACGGGAACCGATGGTAATCGATGTACTTTGCTGCTTTATCCAACATTTATCCAAGATGTCGGACCTTGAAGACTTCGATCATGTTTTCGGTATACACGGAGAAGAGGAATTTGATAGAGTCTACCAAAGAATTCAACTGGAAGAACAGGAGAATCGGCGTAATATTGAGTGTCGCAGACGTGTTTGTATACGGTATTATTTGCGGGATGCAAGCATAAATGCATTCCTCTATAGCAGACGAAAATAACGGAAGTGGTTTTATCGCTGAGAATTCTGGGTAATTCGTTGCCAATATTACAAAAACGTCGACGCTCGTGCATGACCGATAAGTCGGCCGTTAATTCGTTCTCAGCAATTGCTCACGGTGAATCAGCTCACTAGTGATTGGAAGTAATTTGAGTAGAGAGTAATGTTCTAACATACGACCCTTAATGTATCTTTAACACATTGGTGACCAACAGTTGTGCGTTCCACCCACTCCTGCTTGACCGGACATTTCTGCCAGTGGGATGGACTTTTAAATTTTAAACCGCGCTAGCACAGTGTGGATTTACATCAATATATTTACAGTCAATAACAATAATACATAAGTAATTCTTTATTAGTGTTCTTACCAGACCTTCTAGTAGAAATTGAGGGTTGGAAACATTCCCCTTTATGTAAAGGCACAGTGCAAAAGGAGCATATGTAGCGAATTTCTTTTCTTGTGTTCACTGCAAATGTGGCAAGTTTTTGGAGGGGTATTTTTTCTTTCCAGTCACAATTGATGTTAATTTATGTGTCTTCATGTCTCTTGACAGCCTATATGGTGGGTCTTGACCTGGTGTCCTAGAAGTGGTTTCCTTTTCTCCATGTCTTTCTTCCTCTTCCCTGTCATCTGTTCCTAATTTCACGACTGCCCAACAAGAGGCTGTTTCAAGCAAAAAAAATCTGTTTGACATTTTGTTGTTAGGATTTTGAAATTTATAGACCCTGAAAGCATTAAAGAGTGCACAATTCAGAAGCCATAGTACAACTTTCTTGCTCCATTTCACTGTTTTTCTGTGGTGAAACAAGAGTGGCATTTGTGATAGGTACTGGTCAGCCCTCTCTATGCCATTCACATACTTGTTATATTGAAGTATTCAATAGGGCATTTTTACAACTTGACCCCTCCCACACTCGTGTTGCCTAATGCAATGTGCTAACCATTCTTACGTCTCTTTTATCTTTCCATGTTTAAAGCAAAACTTCGCCCTTACTTACTTACTCACTGGCACTATTGAACCCGTAGGTTCCTGGCCGCGTGGACATAAGCTCTCCATGCATCCCTATCCTGAGATAATGCTTTCCAATCATTCCCTGTATAATCTAGTTCCCTCAAATCATGTTTAATTAGCCCTTACTACAAAATATACTTTCTCCTGGTTTGAGTTTATTTCCTGCTTCCACAAATGATTTTTGAATCCCCCTGTTAATCTGTATTGTTCCACAAACTCTCTTCTTTCTTTCGAGCAAATTTTCAGCTATAGCCACACTATTATAATAATTATCCTGGTAGACATGGTGCCACAGATATAAATTTGGGTCCAGAATGCAAAATAGTGTTTCTTCTAATTTATTCCCCTCTGCAACATATATTTACAGGTTACATATGTATCCCGTAATCGCCTAACTACCTGCACTAAAATTCCATATTTCACTAGCCGTCTGTCTTGAAACTGTAAACTACCCTTTCTGTAAAGATGGAAATTTCATTAAAGAGAAGAGAGGGGTACAAATATAACTAAAATTTATTTCACAATGAGAAAAAACAAAATTGCATACCTCCTTCAAACGCAAAGAGGCAGGGAAACCATACAAAATGTAAAAAACGGAAATCTCCGTGACCGGTCGTCTAGCACTGGACATTTAAACACGGAGATCTCCGTGGTCCGTCACCAATGTGTTAACTGTTTATAATTAGTATAGCATATATCTGTATTTGTCAAATATTTATTTGTACTTGTGCTGGTTGAGTGGAAGAGAAGGCCTTATGGCCTTAACACTACCAGAATAAATCAAACATTATTATTATTATGATCTTGATGAAGATTTTCGGACTGTAGGCCGTGGTCGTGAGGCTTGTAGTTCCCCGACGTTTTGCCAGAGACTGCGCCTAGCATTCTCAAGGGTTGTCTTGAGACTGGCAATTCTGTCCGCTGTCTGTCCTATTTATACATTCACCGCAATGTGTTCGTAAGTTGTATCTGCCTTCTGATTGATCAGCGTTATGGACTTCCATTGCTCCAATGAGATTGCTGTTTGATGGTCTAGTCAACTGTATGTTATATCTGCCTTCTGATTGGTCAGTGGAACAATGGAGGTCCCTACCGCTGACCAATCAGAAGGCAGATATAACATACAGTCGACTAGACCATAAAACAGCAATCTCATTGGAGCAATGGAAGTCCATAACGCTGACCAATCAGAAGGCAGATACAACTTACGAACACATCGCGGTGAACGTATAAATAGGACAGACAGCGGACGAATTGCCAGTCTCAAGACAACCCTTGAGGATGCCAGGCGCAGTCTCTGGCGAAACATCAGGGAACTACAAGCCTCACGACCACGGCCTACAGCCCGAAAATCTTCATCAAGATCATCATAATAACTCCGGCCGTGAAAGTCTACGTAATTACATTATTATTATTATTATTATTATTATTATTATTATTATTATTATTATTATTATTATTATTATTATTATTATTATTATTATTATTATTATCATTATTATTATTATTATTATTATCATTATTATTATTATTATTATTATCATTATTATTATTATTATTATTATTATTATTATTATTATTATCATCATATATTGTATGATGTAAATAAGTTATCTTCAACAAATTTCAAAAAAAGTTTTAAAGCTTATTATGTTACAATCTTAACTTTTGGTAGCCAAAATTCTGCTCCAGATTAATAAGGGTTTTCAAACAGTGAATATCCTGTAATTGGAAATATGTTAAATTATTTTTCAGAGAAAGAGAAACCTACTTGTGCTTCAGGACAGTTTATGTGTAACAATGGGAATTGTATTGACAGCCAACTGGTGTGCAACAAGGTGTCAGATTGTTCAGATGATAGCGATGAACCTCTTCATTGTAATGTTGATGAGTGTTCCAAAGTTGAAGTCCATCAATGTGGGCACAAATGTGTTGACACTCCCACTGGATACTACTGTGAATGTAACCAGGGTTACAAGTAAGTCATCATAACACCCAATGATTTTTTTAAAATACAATGGGAAGTACATTATAAGGTTCTTCTTAATAAATAAGTTGAGTCTGTTGTCACCTTATCTCATATTAGTTGTTTCTTTTAGAACATGGTAATATAATGTACGGTTAAAAACTATAAAATAGTTACCTTGTAGGTCCGTCTCCTCAACTTAAGTTCTTTTAAAACTCTGTAGGCCTTTCGGGACTAGTCCCATCATCAGCAGAATGCATTAGGTCTGTTCTTGTTGACCCTTGTTGAAGCACTGACTTGGTTGTGAGAATTTTGTACAGAGGATTGTGTGGATTAGGTGTGTATTCATTGAGAATCAGGTTGTTGTTGATTTCTCTTAGGATTGTGATTTCCTCCAGTATATTTATTCTTGATGTTTTTATTATTGATTTAACATTTCTCAATGAAAGATAAATTATATTTGAAGAGAAAAATTTTCGCCTAGACCGAGACTCGAACCCGGGACCTTTGGCTTGCCGGGCCAAATGCTCTACCAACTGAGCTACCGAGGCGAGTTACGATATAGATGCAAATTTTTTCTTATATACGTTGTAATTCCCTCTCGCCAAATGCTTTTGAAACCATTGTTTCTATCTTTGCAAATGGTGGCTTCTTAATTAAGAAGACATTTATTGGGAATTTAACATTACTTTATAAAGCTAGTAAGGCTTCTAATGATGTTTTTATTATTGATTTAACATTTCTCAATGAAAGATAAATTATATTTGAAGAGAAAAATTTTCGCCTAGACCGAGACTTGAACCCGGGACCTTTGGCTTGCTGGGCCTCGGTAGCTCAGTTGGTAGAGCATTTGGCCCGGCAAGCCAAAGGTCCCGGGTTCGAGTCTCGGTCTAGGCGAAAATTTTTCTCTTCAAATATTTATTCTTGTTGGAATGTTTTCCCTATGTACTATTGTCAGGGTGTTAAAGAATGTTATGCATATGGTGTCCAGCCTGAATTACATGTTTTGCATAACTTGATTTTCCTCCATGTAATTCAGGCTGGACACCATATGCATAACATCGATAACACCCTCACAATAGTACATAGAGAAAACATTCCAACGAGAATAAATATACTGGAGGAAATCACAATCCTAAGAGAAATCAACAACAACCTGATTCTCAATGAATACACACCTAATCCACACAATCCTCTGTACAAAATTCTCACAACCAAGTCAGTGCTTCAACAAGGGTCAACAAGAACAGACCTAATGCATTATGCTGATGATGGGACTAGTCCCGAAAGGCCTACAGAGTTTTATAAGAACTTAAGTTGAGGAGACGGACCTACAAGGTAACTATTTTATAGTTTTTAACCGTACATTATATTACTGTGAACTAATACCTCAACGGAAACTCACCATGAATTTTAGAACATGTTTCAGAACATTTCTGCTCTATCTTCATCTTGTACAGATTGATGATCTTTAAGTTGTTGGCCCTGGATGAGGACTCCTGCTCCCTCTTCTTGTGGTCTAAAGAACTTTTCCCCAGGAATTTCAAAATTCATGATTCCTGGGGAAAAACATTTGATTTGCAAGTTCTTCAATCTACCAAAAGATATAGTAGGAGTCAACATTTGAGGGCTGACATTGTAAATTTCAACAGTCTGGACAAGATGATGATGACATGCAGGCATATTGAAGTAATATAGTCTTTAATATTGAGTGGAGAACATATTTTTAATAACTCACCTCAAGTTCTTCAATCAAATGATTCAACAACTCCAAAAACTACAGAAATGAATTCAATTGCAATGGATACCTGCACATTGTGGAATTGCTGGAAATGACACTGCTGATTTTCTTGCCAAAAAAGGCTCCAATTTAATTCAGAATACTACTAAAAGCTTACCTTTCACATCCATAAAAAGAATAATTAAAAACAAATATAAAATCAAACAAAACCAAGACCTATGTAATAAACCCAAAGACAAAAAATGGAATATTTTAGTAAAGAAGCCAGATATTATTCCAGAAATTTCACGTAACACTACAGTAGCAAAATTTAGACTGCTTACAGAACATGACTATTTGGCCAAACATTTATATAAAATAGGAATCTACACGAATCCAAATTGTCCTCTATGCAATAAAGACGAAGAAATGAATGAAGAACACCTACAAACCTGTGAAGTATTACCTGTTGGATCCTTCTTCTTCTTCGTCAGGCTCTACGATTTCCAGTGGAATGTCTTGGCCTTCTCAACCAGTTTACGCCACTTCTTCCTATCTTGTGCAGTAGATTTCAAATCAAAAATCCCCATCTCTCTCAAATCCTCAATTACGTCATCCTCCCATCGATCCTTGGGTCTTCCCCTTGGTCTTGTTCCCTGTGGCTTCCAATTCAAAATATCATTCGGCAATCTTCCCTTTGGCATTCTTAGTGTATGTCCAAACCATTGTAATCTTTTGGATTTGATGAAACTAACTATATTTTCTTTATTATTCTTGAGGTATAATTCGTCATTCCTTCTCAACCTCCAATTTCCATTTTCCTTTACTGGACCTGTTGGATCCACCATAGAGAAATATTGAAGAGCAAGAACGCTAATGGCTTCGGTGCCAAGGCCCAGCATTTGAAAACAACAACAACAACAACAGTTCTTCAATCTACCAAAAGATATAGTAGGAGTCAACATCCAAGGACTGACATTGTAAAATTCAATAGTCTGGACAAGATGATGATGACATGTAGGCATATTGAAGTAATATAATATTTAATATTGAGTGGAGAACATATTAATGATATAACCTCATAATGTTTACTTCCCAACATTAATTTTAATATAATATAATCTTCTTCTTCTTCCTTCAAAGTATTAGGCCAAGGCCTGTTACAATCCTATAGAAAATTTTCCCTCCAGCGTTTCATAGGACGGCACAAAGATCTTCGTCCTCTTGGTATATAATTATAAACACCTTTGGGGATCCGATTTGAACTCATTCTTTCAAGATGGTGTTTCCAATTTAGTTGGTACTTTATATTTGAAGAGAAAAATTTTTGCCTAGACCGAGACTCGAACCCAGGACCTTTGGCTTGCCGGGCCAAACGCTCTACCAACTGAGCTACCGACGCGAGTTGTGATCCAGACGCAAATTTTTCTCTTATATACGTTGTAATTCCCTCTCACCAAATGCTTATGAAACCATCGCTTCTATCTTTGCAAATGGCGGCTTCTTAGTTAAGAAGACATATATTGGGAATTTAACATTACTTTATAAAGCTAGTAGGGCTTCTAATGACGTTTTTATTATTAATTTAACATTTCTCACTGAAAGATAAATTATATTTGAAGAGAAAAATTTTCGCCTAGACCGAGGCTCGAACCCAGGACCTCTGGCTTGCCGGGCCAAACGCTCTACCAACTGAGCTATCTTTCAGTGAGAAATGTTAAATTAATAATAAAAACATCATTAGAAACCTTACTAGCTTTATAAAGTAATGTTAAATTCCCAATATATGTCTTCTTAACTAAGAAGCTGCCATTTGCAAAGATAGAAGCAATGGTTTCAAAAGCATTTGGCGAGAGGGAATTACAACGTATATAAGAAAAAAATTTGCATCTAGATTGATTGTTATATACTAATTTGGATCCTAAAAACAAAAATGCAGCTCCTAGAGCATTAGCAGACATTATATATATATATATGAAAACACTAAAAAACTGAAGGTATTTAACTACATAAGAACTAAACCTTGGATGGGTGTATGTCTTCGGAAACAGACCACAGTGAAAACTCTATGTATTTTATTATATAAGACCTAAACCTGTGACTCGAACTTATCATTCCTTGATAATGGCATGTGGGATCATGCTGAAACGTCGGAATCAGTGGCCACAGGCCAAAATTGAATCCAAGATGCAGAAAACCCAAGAAAACTTTCATATTCATATATATATATATATATTCTGAAAAGGTCTGACCATTATTTTGCAGTGACTGAGCCTGTTTATATATATATATATATATATATATATATATATATATATATATATATATATATATATATATGTGTGTGTGTGTGTGTGTGTGTGTGTGTGCAAAAAATTTTGTCATGTTCATTTTCGGTATCTACTAAATAGGATTAATAAAAATTGGTAAATATTTTTCAAACATTTTTTTCATGAGAACAAACTCGATAGCTTATATTCCATTGGAATTCACTAAATATGCAGATTCTTATAGATGAGTGTAAACTTTCTAACCCTAATGCATGAAATTTGGTTTAATAAATGATAATTTTGTTTGACAGGCTTCTTGATGATGGGAAAGCTTGTTCTGACATTGATGAGTGTATTGAAACTCCTGGAGTTTGCTCACAGTACTGCTCCAACACACCTGGATCTTACTACTGTAAATGTGATGAAGAATTTTACGAAAGAGCAACAGATGAACATACCTGCAAACGTAATGATAAAACTAAACCTTGGCTCATCTTCACCAACAAATATTATGTACGGAACATGTCATTAGATGCTTCAGTTTACAACCTTATCCACCAAGACCTCATGAATGTTGTAGCATTAGACTTTGATTACAACGACAACCGCATGTACTTCTGTGATGTTAGTGCAAAGACAATATTCAGGTTAGTATGTAACTTTTATGTTTAAATCATCTTGATTACTTTGAATTAAATAGAAATACAACTTACTTTTAATTTTTAAAAATTGAATATTTACATCTCCATAAAAAAAACACTTACAGTTATTATTTTGAAAAGGAAAATTAATGCCTGAATCAGGATTTGAATCTGAGACTTCTAGCTTTATATACTAGTGTACAGTGGCAGCATACTATATAAAGCAGAGCCACCCAAACTTATTTGTGTTGCAGGCCAAATGGAAGTAACATCAAGGTGGTACGGGCCATAGTCCCTGTTATAGCTGTTGTGGATTATTATTATTATTTATTTATTTATTTATTCATTCATTCATTCATTTAATAGGTTTCACAATGTTTCACATCTTCCTACACCCAATTAATCTACTGTCATTCTCCTCCATACCTCTATCATTCCAATCTCCATCATCCAATCCCTTTTCTCTCATGATGCTCAAAATACCACCAATACACATTTTGGCCATCCTCTTTTTCTTTAACCAAGTGGTACCCATTATTGTATTCTTGTTGGGGACCAGTCATGTGTTATTCTTTTTACATGACCATACAATTTTATTGTTTGTTGTTGTTGTTGTTGTTATTATTATTATTGTTATTATTATTATTATTATTATTATTATTATTATTATTATTATTATTATTATTATTATTATTATTATTATTATTATTATTATTAAACAGGAAACTAAATTAAGAGTAAATGATGTAAGAGCATATAGAGGTACCATATTCAGAGATCACTTTTTAGTCAATTCTAAAATCATATTTCCATATTTAAGCATTCAAGGTAAAAATGATCCCAATCCAAACGAAGAAAAAGATAATTTAGATAATAATATAATAAGTGGTTATAAATATAATTTATTAAGTTTGGAAAATGACAGTACATCATATTTATTTAAGCAAAGACTAAATGAAAAATTAATAGAAACTACATTTGAATCTACAGAAAAGCAATATCAATACATTAAAGATAAACTGCATGAAGCAGCTAAAGAAGCTATTGGGGAAGAGAAATATACAATAATAATAAAAACTATTGCTGGAATGAAGAAATTGACAAAGAAGTAAAAATAAAAAGATATCTTTATCTAAAATGGCTTAATACTAAATCAATAGAGGACAAAATTAACCTTCGTAAACAACAAGCAAAAATAAGAAAAGGTATATCAGAATTAAAGAACAAATGCTGGGAAAATACATGTCAAAAAATACAATGGTACATTGGAGGAAAAAGAAATGCGGAAGCATGGAAAACTTTAAAGAATATAAGAAAGAATGACAAAGAAGGATTTAATAAATACATTAATTTCCAAACTTGGGATAAATACTTCAAAGAATTATTAACAGAAAACAGAGAGCAATATATAAACCCTAGCCTACCAAATGACGGTGGCACTGGTGCTGGTGCAGTATGTCCACTTTTTTCCTTTTATCGTAAACTAAACACAAATTCAACAAACTTTGATGGCGAAATTCTAGCAATTTTCTTAAGTTTACAAAATCTTTTATATCACATCCAAAAATTTACAAAAGTTGTAATTCTATGTAACTCCAAAGCAGCCATTCTTGCTATAACACGAGACACAACACCCAAAAGCATCAAAATTGTCGAATGTCACAAAATGATAAAACATTTATCCCGTCTACATAAAAAAGTTGTACTTCAATGGATTCCGGCCCATTGTGGAGTGACAGGCAATGAAATAGCCGATTTTATAGCCAAGAAGGGTAGCAAAATTGTTTCAAACCCAACTTCTGCTCCAGTTTCCTTTCACTCTATCAAAAGAATCATCTCAAATAAATACATCAATAAACTTAGAGAAGAATACACCACCAAAACATGTGGAAAGGAATGGGAAAATCTACAAGCTTATGACATTACTACATTACAAAGAAAATCTGCAGTAGCAACATTCAGACTGCTAACGGGACATGACTGCTTGAATAAACACCTACACAGAATTGGCATAACAGATTCACCTAAATGCCCTTTTTGCAATTTAAATGAAGATATGGAAAGAAACCATCTCCTCCGTTGTCCAGCCTTTGTAGAAGAGACCAGCCTTTCTGCTAAATATTGGAGTGCAAAAGAGCGAATGATTTCATTATCAAGTGCTCGACATTAGATACCAACCATATATAAACCCTATAGAAGAAGAATTTGATGCAGAACTAAAAGAAAATATACACCTAAACATAGAAACAGTGAAAGAAGCAGTAAAGTCATTAAAGAATAGAACGTCACCAGGAAAAGGAAATATTCCAGCTGAATTAATAAAACATGGAACAGATAAGTTGTTCGAATTATTGAGAAGTCTATTTGAAAAATGCATAAATGGAGAAGATATACCATCAGATTGGAAAATAGGATATATTTCAACCATACATAAAAAAGGAAAAAAATATTAATGCAAAAACTATAGGGGAATTACAGTCAATAGTACACTAAGTAGACTATATGGAAAGATAATCAAGTATTTCCTAGAAATTGAATACAAAGAGTTAGAACCAGAGGAACAGGGAGGATTTAGAGTGGGCAGATCAACAATAGACCACATTTTCAGCATATGACAGATTATAGAAAAGAAAACAATCAGAGCACAACCGCTACATCTAGTATTTATAGATATAGAAAAAGCCTACGATAACATTCCTAATTCAAAATTATGGAAAGTCTTAAAACTAAAAAAAATAAATCCAACACTGATTGAAGCAATTTAAAAACTATATTCAGAATCATATGTGCAAGTAAAAATGGGAAAGTACTTGTCTAAAGGTTTTAAACAAATATAGGATTACTACAGGGATGCTGTATATCTCCAACATTACATAAGATTTATGCTGAAAAAGCTATTGAAGAATGGTAAAAGAAATGTAAACCGATGGGAATACCACTAGATGATAATTCAACAATATATACACTCCAGTTTGCAGATGACCAATTGATATTGGCTCAAGAATTTGAAGATATAGAATACCTCACTAGAAAATTAATACAAGAATATAGTTTATGGGGTTTAAAGATCAATATGGATAAATCTAGATATATGACAATAGGGGATCTTCCTCAAGATTTAATACTAGAAGAAATTTAGGGACAATTAAATACACTGAAGAATATAAGTATTTGGGAATTAAAATTACTAAAGATGGAAAACAAGAAACAGAGATAAGAAACAGGATCAATATAGGAAAGTATGCTATATCTGCCCTAAATAGAATAGTATGGGACAAACATATCTTCAAAGAAACAAAAAAAACTATTTTTAATACAATAATCAGAAGCATTATTACCTATGGAGCTGATGTGTGGGCTTTAAATGCACAAATGAAAAAAAA
Source organism: Diploptera punctata (assembly GCA_030220185.1). Taxonomy (NCBI): domain Eukaryota; kingdom Metazoa; phylum Arthropoda; class Insecta; order Blattodea; family Blaberidae; genus Diploptera; species Diploptera punctata. The sequence goes on along the minus strand of JASPKZ010009837.1, from coordinate 129,577 downwards.
ATTACTCGTCATTGAAATGGACTACTGGAGACGTGCTGCAAGAATATCCAGGAAGGATAAAATCAGAAATTCATATATAAAAGAAAAAATGCAGGTACAATATTCAATATTAGATTTTATAAAGAAGAAACAATTAAATTGGTACGGACACATTAGAAGGATGGAAGAAGGAAGACTACCTAAGATAATCATGGATTGGTTACCACAGGGAAGGAAAAAAGAAGGGTAGACCAAATATTATGTGGATTCAGGGAATCAATGAAACTAAGAGGGAATGGGAAATAGAAGAAGATATATGGATGAACAGACAAGAATGGAAAAATGTGTTGAAACAAATGTGTAGTTAACTGTGAACATGAATACCGGAAAAATGTATATTCATTGTAAAAGCCGGAATAATAAAAAAAATTATTATTATTATTATTATTATTAAGCATGTGTTGATTCTCTACTTTTCTTGTTATGTTCGTTACAACATATTCAACAGTTCTTGTTTGATTACTATGGCCTAATATTATAGGCCTAACTTTATGATATTTTAATTTATTAGAATGCTACAGGCCTACAAGGGCCAGATAGAAAGTGATGGAGAGCCGTATCTGGCCTGCGGGCCATAGATTGGATGGCCCTGATATAAAGCTAGAGGTCTTGGGTTAAAATCCCAATTCAGGAATTAATTTTTCTTTTCAAAATAATAATTCTGTGGCCACAGGATAAACATATGTAATTAAATTTGAAGAGAAAAATTTTTGCCTAGACCGGGACTCGAACCCGGGACCCTTGGCTTTCCGGGCCAAGTGCTCTACCAACTGAGCTACCAAGGCGAGTTACGATCTAGACGCAAATTTTTCTCTTATATACGTTGTAATTCCCTATCGCCAAATGCTTTTGAAACCATTGTTTCTATCTTTGCAAATGGCGGCTTCTTAGTTAAGAAGACATTTATTGGGAATTTAACATTACTTTATAAAGCTAGTAAGGCTTCTAATAATGAAGCCTTACTAGCTTTATAAAGTAATGTTAAATTCCCAATAAATGTCTTCTTAACTAAGAAGCCGCCATTTGCAAAGATAGAAACAATGGTTTCAAAAGCATTTGGCGATAGGGAATTACAACGTATATAAGAGAAAAATTTGCGTCTAGATCGTAACTCGCCTCGGTAGCTCAGTTGGTAGAGCACTTGGCCCGGAAAGCCAAGGGTCCCGGGTTCGAGTCCCGGTCTAGGCGAAAATTTTTCTCTTCAAATTTAATTTATCTTTCATTGAGAAATGTTAAATCAATAATAAAAACATCATTAAACATATGTAAGTCTGAAAGCAAAACTTTTCATGAGAGCTTATTAATATTCAAATATCTTATTACATTACTTGTGACCAAGATATATCTACCATAAGAAATTAGCTATCGCTTAAGATCTTCATCCTTAGAAAGGGGAAGAAAAATGCTGTATTTCTGACATATTAATCTACAAAATAAAAACTACTAAAATTGGACTTACATACTTTCACCCTAATGTCACAGAATTGTCCATCATTGTAAATGTTAAAATTTGTATTATAATTGTTATGTTCTTATAAATAATATGTAATTTAAATTCTTCTTGTCTTCTTGTAAACCCATGTTTCCCTTAACAGAGATTTAGGCACTCTTCCCATACAGGGAAGAACTTGAACCATATTAACACATTGGTGACCGACTGCTGTGCGTTCCATCCACCGCTGCTGGACCGGACATTTCTGTCAGTAGCGTGGACTTTTAAATTTTAAACCGCGCTAGCACAGTGTGATTTTTACATCAATATATTTACAGTCAATAACAATATTGCATAAGTAAATCTTTATTAGTGTTCTCATCAGACCTTCTAGTAGAAATTGAGGGTTTGATAGCGTTATAAACATTTCCCTTTATTTAGAGGCACAGGGCAAAAGAGCATATGTAGCGAGTTTCTTTTCTTGTGTTCACTAAAAACGTGGCAAGGTTTGGAAGGTTTTTTTTTCAGACACAGTTGGTGTTAATTTATGTTTCTATATGTCTCAGCCTTCTTGGTGGGTCTTGACATGGTGTCCTTTTCACTCTGTCTTCCCTCCTCTTTCCTGTCATCTGTTCCTAATTTCACGACTGCCAAACAAGAGGCTGTTTCAAGCAAAAAACTTTTGTTTGACATATTGTTGTTAGGATTTTGAAATTTATAGACCCAAAAAGCATTAAAGAGTGCACAATTCACAGGCCACAATACAACTTTCTTGCTTCATTTCACTGTTTTTCTAAGGATGGAGTAATATGATAGGTACTGGTCAGCCCTATATACACCCTTCACATACTTGTTATTTTGAAGTATTCAATAGGGCATTTTTACAACTTTACCCCTCCCACTCTCGTGTTGCCTGATGCAATGTGCTAACCATTCTTACGTCTCTTTTATCTTTCGATGTTTGTAGCAGAAGGTCCCCCTTACTTCAAAACACACATTCTCCTGGTTTGAGTTTATTTCCTGCTTCCACAAATGATTTTGGAAGCCCTCTGTTAATCTTTATTGCTTCAGAAAATCTAGTCTTTTTTTCGAGCAAATTTTTAGCTTTAGCCACACTTATAATAATTATTCTGGTACACATGATGCCACAGATATAAATTCGACTCCAGAACGCAAAATAGTGTTTCTTCTATTTTTTCCCCTTTTTTTAATTGTGACGCTTGTCTCATTGGATCTGAGTTCTCTGTCCTCCAGCCGGCCTGGTTTCCAGCACACAATGCAGTTTTCACAAGACTATCGGCACCAAAATTCCATATTTCACCAGCCATCTGTCTTAAAATTGTAAACAACTCTTTCTGTAAAGTTGGCAATTTCATAAAAGAGAAGAGAGGGGTACAAAAACAACTATAGTTTATTTCACAATGAGAAAAAACAAAATTGCACGCTCCTTCAAAAGCGAAGAGGCTGGAAAACCATAGAAAACGTAAACACGGAAATCTCCGTGGCCCGTCGTCTAGCGCTGGCCATTTAAACACGGAGATCTCGTGGCCCATCACCAATGTGTTAATTTAGTTACACTTGTTTTCATTAAGATGTCACTTGAGTGGTCTGTGGTCAGCGTTCCGCTTCATACTGACATCTAGGAAACCAAGGTAGTACTAGGACAGGAAAATTCGATAAATTTTGCTTAGAGGCCTTTTCATTCAGGCTTAAGGATCTTTTATGAGCCTGAAAATCTTCAGACTTAGGACCCACGGCTTAAAGTCCCTCCTGGAGGACTTGCTCCTTGGATTTTTCCATCCTAAAAAAATCCATTGACCCTGGCCGGGTTTGAACCCACGACCTTTGGGACCAGAGGCAAGGAGCATAACCACTAGTCCACTGCAGCTGATTTGTAATTTAAATAAGATCAAGAAAATCTGTCAATTTAAACACAAAGTTGTGTCGGTGTTGGTGTGTGTGTGTTTTCTAGCCCCATCCACTGCCATATTTTGTGCTTTGGGTTTTGCACTAGGCAGATAGATGGCATAAATGAACATCTGCAAGTGGGTGTTTATTTATTATTTTAAAAATATAATAATAATAATAATAATAATAATAATAATAATAATAATAATAATAATAATAATAATAATAATAATAATAATAATAATAATAATAGCTTTATTTTACCTGGCAGAGTTAAGGCCTTAAGGCCTTGTCTACCACTCAACCAGGTTTAAAAAAATACAAACAAAAAAACAGTCTTAAATCTGAATTACAATATATATATATATATATATAAACGATTACAAGTTATGAATACAATACAATTAATATTTATAATGTATTTTGATTTACTCTAAATTTAACGAATTAAATATATAATATGTACAATATATAATAAGTATAATAAGAAGTAACATTTAGAGGTTTATATTTAAAGAGAAAAATGTTTGTCCAGACCGAGACTCGAACCCAGGACCTTTGGCTTTATAGGCCAAGAAGACATTTATCAGGAATTTAAACACTACTTTATAAAGCCAGTAGGGCTTCAATTGATGTTTTTATCATTAATTTAACACTTCTCACTGAAGGATAAATTATATTTGAAGAGAAAATTTTTTGCCCAGACCGAGACTTGAACCCGGGACCTTAGGCTTTCTAGGCCAATGCTCTACCATCTGAGCTATCAGGACGAGTTCCAATCTAGACATAAATTTTTCTCTTATATACGTTGTAATTCCCAGCAACAAATGCTTTTGAAACCTTTGCTTCTATCTTTGCAAACGGCAGCTTCTTAGTTAAGAAGACATTTATCGGGAATTTAAACACTACTTTATAAAGCCAGTAGGGCTTCTATTGATGTTTTTATTATTAATTTAACACTTCTCACTGAAGGATAAATTATATCATTATAATTATCCTTCAGTGAGAAGTGTTAAATTAATAATAAAAATATTAAGAGGTTTATTTAATAATTAAGATATTTGGTCTGTGTGTTCTTACCTCTTATGGTTTTGTTGAACATATGTTTCAAGGCTTGTGAGACCCATCTTCGATTACAGACTGGCCTGTAATCGCTGAAGATGGGGCTCACAAGCCTTGAAACATATGTTCAACAAAAACAACCATAAGAGGTAAGAATACACAGACCAAATATCTTAGTTGTTTATTTATTATTTTATACCATATAAGCATCTTTGCCATTGTTGGTTGGAATCATATATTTATATGAAAGTAATAATCTAACTTTTTTCTAATGAAATCTATGGATAATTTAACTAGAATTTTATTTATTTGAAAATAATTGTAGCATTTTTGGTAAGAAGTAAAATTTGTATTCAGAATTCAATATTAGAGCAAGTTAATTCATTTAAATACGTAGGATATAATCTAACTTATAATGAGGAATGTGATATATCCTTTAAAATACAAAACTATAATAAAGCTTTAAGAATTATCAATCAAGTTTTTAAACTATCAAAAGTGCAGAGACACACAAGAATGAAAATCTATAAAATTCTCGCTAGACCCATAATCTGTTATGGCAGTGAAGCTTGGACCATCAGAACTCAGGATGATCGTCATATTACAGCCACGGAGATGAAATTTCTGCGACGAACTGCAGGTTATAGCCTTCTAGACCACCAAAGAAATTCAACAATAGCCAGAGAGTTAAACATCGTACCTATATCTGAATACCTCCAAGAATATAGAAACAATTGGCTAGCCCATATTCAGCGCATGGATCATCACAGAATACCAAAACAAATTCTTCACTACATTCCTCGAGGCAGAAGATCTGTGGGTCGACCTTTTCGGAGATGGCGGGAGACTGTAATGGGCCACTGGGCCTAATACTTGAAAGGACGATGATGATGATGATTTTTGGTAAAGATGCCAATGTTTTCACTTGTGACTTCCTAAAGCTCATGTAGAGGCTCCTGTAAGAGGGTCAATAATTTTGGCAGGGATTCCATTAAAGATATTGTATACTTGTGTATATTTAAGTGTTTTTGAAGTGTGTGTTATATGAGGGTTGATAATGAAGATAAGAGAGAAGGTGAAACCCAGTGCCGCCTACAGATTATTTAGTACATTATGGTGAAATTAAATGTTTCTTACCTCTCCTCATATAAATCTTCTAAGTAGATCGCGATTTCGAGACCATAACGGTCTCATCTTCAGTACAATCTTGGCGACTGATGTTATGTTGATCGGAAGAATCTCTGTTGAGGGAAGAAGAAGAGTTTGTTCCGATCGACATAACATCAGTCGCCAAGATTGTACTAAAGATGAGACCGTTATGGTCTCGAAATCACGATCTACTTAGAAGATTTATATGAGGAGAGGTAAAAAACATTTCATTTCACCATAAATTAAACCTCATAGTGATTAATTCCTATAAAAGTTAAATTTAGTATATTAATTTATTTCAGATCGAAAATTGGATCAAGTGAACCAAAAGAACCAGTAATTCGGCATGATAGCCATGGGTTGGAAGGAATTGCAGTGGATTGGGTTGGAAAGAAGTTGTACTGGCTGGACAGACACAGTAAACAACTTGATGTAGCAGAACTGGATGGAACACGTAGGAAGACACTGAAAATTGGAATTGCTGATCCGAGAGCATTAGCTGTGCACCCTGGTACTGGATATTTATATTTCACCAGCTGGCATTTGCAGGTTAGTAACAAAAATACAATATTAAGCTAACATATTTAAATTATTATTGGGAAGTAAACATTATGAGGTTATATCATTAATAGTGAGTGGAGAACATATTTTAATCGACTCACCTCATACATTTTCAAACTTCTTTGATACCGACGGTTTCAAACAAAATCATGTCCTTCTTCAGTCATGGCTTTCATCAGTGGAAGCCATGACTGAAGAAGGACATGATTTTGTCTGAAACCGTCAGTATCAAAGAAGTTTGAAAATCTATTAGGTGAGTCGATTAAAATATGTTCTCCACTCACTATTAATTAAGCTAACATATTTAAATTAATATTGGGAAGTAAACATTATGAGGTTATATCATTAATAGTGAGTGTAGAATATATTTTTAACGACTCACCTCATATGATTTCAAATTTCATGACTGAAGAGGGACAAGATATTGTCTGAAACTGCCGGTATCAAAGAAATTTGAAATCATATAAGGTGAGTCATTAAAAATATATTCTACATACACTATTAATTAAGCTAACATATTGCTTTTTTACCTTTTCAAAGACAGTGTATGTTATAACTGGAGATTCCATCAAAGGGCTTAGATGGAAATTGAAGGAATTCTTCAGAGGTCTTAGATAGTGTTCATCTGTACTTACTTGGATTGTGTGCCGAGCTATAAAAAAGACTCCTATATAAAAGGGTAGCTGATACTCCTAATGTAATAAATAACTTGATATAACTTATAAAATATTATGAAATAAATACAATATACATAAACTAAATCTAATATTAGCCTAACTAAAAGAATAATTAAAAACAAATATAATATCAAAGAAAACCAAGACCTGTGTAATAAAGCCAAAGACAAAAAATGGAATATTTTAGTAAAGAAGCCTGATATTACAGGGTGGACCGCTCGAATGGACCTAATTTCAATTGCTTGTTACTGGCAAACGGTTGAAGATAGAAACTTAAAACAACGTTCATATTACAGAAAAACTCACCAAGTTTTGATATCCAGATCACCACATCTCTATATGAGCCCCAGCAGTCACTGTGACGATATCAAAGTGATGAACAATTTCTTGCCAAGTACGTTGGAGTATGTCTTCTGGAATGTTCTCAATAGCCTCTATGATGCGCTCACGAAGATCACGAAGGTCTTTGACTGGGGTGGTGTAAACTTTATCTTTGACATAGCCCCAGAGAAAGAAATCCAGTGGTGTTAAATCGGGAGATCTCGGGGGCCACGCGATTGGTCCTCCCCTACCAATCCAACGGCCAGGGAAAATGTTGTCCAAAGTCGTACGAACTTCATTGGACCAGTGGGGAGGAGCACCATCTTGCTGGAAAACGATGTTAGGCTGCAGTTGTTCAATTTGTGGAAAGAAGAACTGCTCCAGCATGTCAAGATATGTGGTACCACGAACAGTTTTCTCGGCGAAGAAAAACGGTCCAATGACCTTATTATGTGACAAACTGCACCAAACATTCATCTTCGGACTATCACGAACATGCTCTTGAATAGCGTGAGGATTCTCCGATCCCCAGATCCGCACATTATGCCGGTTTACCTTGCCTGACAAATGGAAAGTGGCTTCGTCCGAGAAGAAAATCTTGGTCATGAAGTCAGGATCAGCGCCGAGACGGTCCAGCATCGTATTGGCGAATTCCACTCGTTTCGGCATGTCATTCGGCTCCAGACGTTGCACTAACTGCACTTTATATGCGTGCAGTTTGAGGCGTTTGTGGACAATCCGTTGTAATGTCGATTTTGGTATTTGAAGTTCCCGCGAAGCTCTTCTTAATGACTTCCGGGGGCTTCGCTCAAATGCGGCTTGAACATTTGCTACCATTTCATCGGATGCTCTGCGACCACCACCATGCTTCTTCAACACAGATCCTGTAGCTAATAATGTATCACGCCACTTCTTTATGCTTCTAGCAGTTGGAGCATCACGGTTAAACACACGCCGGAACTCCCTTTGAACTCTAATGATTGATTTAAACTCCGCATACCACAAAACAGCTTGCGCTTTCATCTGCGGAGTCACCATTTTCACAAACAATTAAATCTAAGAACGAGAAACGTATCTTTGTGCCATCTACCGACAGGATTCGAAACTTGGTGAGTTTTTCTGTACTATGAACGTTGTTTTAAGTTTCTATCTTCAACCGTTTGCCAGTAACAAGCAATTGAAATTAGGTCCATTCGAGCGGTCCACCCTGTATTCCAGAAATTCCACATAAAACTACAGTAGCAAAATTTAGACTGCTTACAGAACATGACTATTTGGCCAAACATTTATATAAAATAGGAATCTACACGAATCCAAATTGTCCTCTATGTAACAAAGACGAAGAAATGAATGAAGAACATCTACAAACCTGTGAAGTATTACCTGTTGGATCCACCATAGAGAAATATTGGAGAGCAAGAATGCTAATGGCTTCGTTGCCAAGGCCCAGCATTTGAAAACAACAACAGCATATTAGTCTAACTTATTTCTTATTATTATTTTAATATACAAGAGTAATGCAGAGAGACATGCAGAGAGTGAATGAAGAGGGCGATATATTTAACAGAAACATTTCCTATTTCATTATTAGAGCCCGAATTTGTATGCAAAATAAAATACTAAATATGTATGCTAATATGCATAGGGGAAAGGCGGTAGCATTGCTGCCGATAGGGTTACCCATGCCAGACTGGTCGAAGGTGATAAGCCAGACAAAAAAGTACCTTGGTCGAAGGAGTGACAATCTTTCACTGTAAAAATACAACCGTCAAGAAATGCGGACATGGGTTCAACTGGGGTAAAATTTTCCAGAGGTCAAATAGTCCCTCATTCGGTTCTCTGGGCAGGGACTACTTCAGGGAACCTATGCCAAAGGCTCAAACACAGGGACATGTTCCTAGGAACATGGAATGTTAGAACTTTATACAATAGCGGGGCACTAGAGATATTAACATGGGAATTAGATAAATCGCCCTTGGATATAGTCGCTTTACAGGAAGTTGTGGCCAGAAGGTAGTCAGGAATCTGGAAGCTTTGCGTTAAACTGAAAATATATAAAACTATTATTCTACCAGTTATATTATATGGGTGCGAAACATGGACTCTTACTTTAAGGGAGGAAATGAGTTTACGAGTTTTTGAGAATGAAGTTCTTAGGAAAATTTTTGGACCAAAGAGAGATGAACAGACAGGTGAATGGAGAAGACTGCATAACAATGAACTACATGGTCCTTATAGGAAGCCAGATATAATAAGAACAATTAAGTCTCGTAGACTGCGATGGACAGGACATGTTGCGCATATGGGGAATGAAAGACTTGCATGGAAGCTTCTTGTAAAAAAGCCAGAGGGAAAACACCCAGTTGGTAGACCAAGAATGAGGTGGGAGAACAACATTAACTGTGATTTGAGGGAAGTAGATTATACAGGGAATGATTGAAAAGCATTAGCTCAGGATAGGGATGTATGGAGAGCTTATGTCAGCGTGGCCATGAACCTACGGGTTCGGTAGTGCCAGTGAGTAAGTAAGTAAGTAAGTAATATGCATGGGAAATGTAGAAAATATGCACCCTAAATATGCAAAAATCAGATAGTAATAAAATCAAATAAATAATTTGCTTCTTACCTTATTCCTGGCTGTTACAACAGATAAGGAAGGTTTTCTTGTATGAAGCTCCTTCATCTGTCAGTGAAGAAAGTTTTGTACAACGAAAATGTCCTTTCTACATTACATAATGTCACAGGTGCATGTGAAAAACGCCATAATTCTTCTACAGTGAATTTCTCTTCAGTTACAGTTTTTTTCACTATCACCAGAAAACATTTTGCAAATTTGACAAATTCTATTTAGCCAAGATTTTTATTTAATACTTCACTAAGCTTATCAAATTTGATTTTAGCAATACCGTAATATTTTTCAAGACCCACAGGTATTCCCCTGTTACACATATGTAAATATACACGTTACGCTTATATCCAATTGATTGCAGAGACTTTATTAATTTAAAAAATATTAATTAATAATAAAATAATTACTAGTAATTAGCTGAAGGGAAAATTATAATTTAATACTACATTCAGGAGTAAAATATGCATATTAAAAATCTAAAATAAGCATTTTCCCCCAGAATATGCATTTGTATGCATTATCAAATACTACTCAAATTGTCTGTGAAGGTACCACTTAACATATGTAAATTATTTTTGCATACTTTTTAATGTGTAAAACAATACATGCATTTTGCATACAAATCCAGGTTCTCTTCATTATTATATTAGTAACGCCTGACTTTTTCCATACTATTATGGTTCTATGTTTCTTCGCATGATTCTACTTTAAGTTTATAATTTTGGAATTATAAAGTAAGGTTCCAAACCTATAATAATATAGAAAATTTAGATACACCATCTGACCTATTAAGAATAATTAATGGACTCACCCCATGTCGATGCTGGAATCACAAGACCGAGCTCTCAATTCAAATGTTCTTTATATTGTAGATGTAACTGTAAATTACTTTAGTAGAGCTAGAAATATATCTATCTTAATTTAATATGAGGCTACATATATCTGTCTCTTTCTAACACTTCCTTTCTTTCTCTGCCAGGAGCTAGAAATAATTCTAAAGCCAGCAATTTTTACAGTTAGCTTCCAAAATAATTTTAAGTATGTCATACTACAGTCTGAAATTCCTACATGTATGCTTTCATATCTCTAAAATATTTCCTACAATATATAAATTATTTAAATTACTTTATTATTTTTACTATATTTCGTTATTTAGTTTGAATTTAAATATGTTTATTTCCCTTATTTTTTAAGCATCTATCTTAATCTGTTTTCTTATCTTAATTCTATTTTAATATATATTTTCTTAACCTAATATTTTACTCCATTGTCACGATTATAATTCACATGTACCAGTTTCAACAAATTGTCCTTTTTTTAACATGTAATTTAACAAAATTATGTTTCATCAACTCATATTATTATTAACAATGTATTATACTGCATGATCTTTTTTTTGTATTGAATTTTTAACACATATCCTTTTTATGCACAATACTTCATATGAAATACAAAAATTGAAAATATGACAATAATACCATTCATCTGTCTTATGCAGAACCTGAAACAAAAGTGTAGTCTCTAAATTAACTATATCTTGACAAATAATCCTGTATAAATAAGGTGAAGGCAGCTCCATGGCACAAGCGGTTAGATACTTGCCTCTTACTGCTGGGGATTTGAGATCAAATCTCGGTCACTCCATGTGTGTCTCATGGTAGATAAAATGGAGCTTGAGCAGGTTTTTCTCGGAGTTTCTCCTGTTTTCCTCTGCCACAATTTCATTCCACTATTTCTTCATATTCATCTCATCCATTTCATTTAATTTCGTTCATCTGCCCCTGTGATGGTGCATCAGGTGTGGTTGGCCGGCATCCTTGTCATTCACAGACTTCTAAATAAGGGGTTCATCTCATCTCTTGAACCGACACTGAGTTGGACATGATTTGAGGATATTTGAGTTTGTATTCTTTAACATTCTTACCTCATATGTTTATTTTGTTAGACGATCATTTCAAAGCTATTGCTCCATCTTCAGCTTGTTCACAAACTGGTTTTTCTTTTCTTCAAGTTGTCGGTCCTGGATCTGTGTTCCAAAGAACTTGGTTCTTGGTTCTTTGGAACACAGATCCAGGGACAAAAACTTGAAGAGAAGAATAAACCAGTTTGTGAATAAGCTGAAGATGGAGCAATAGCTTTGAAACGATCGTCCAACAAAATAAACATATGAGGTAAGAATGTTAAAGAATACAAACTCAAATATTAAATTAAACCTCATAATGTAACTTCCTAATGATTTTAAAATGATTTGAGGATATTTATTAAGAAGAACCTCATAATGTTACTTCCTATTGTAATTTTATAATTTTATTTTAAAATAAATCCTGTGTTTTGGAAATTCATCACAATTTTGAGGAAGATGAGAATAGATAATGGGCTGACACCTGCCCATTATGTTATTTATTTATTTTTTAAAATTACATCAGAGTAGGCTGAAATGTTCAACAACTGAGCCATTGCTTCTTGATTTGTTAGGTTTGTGACACCTGGCAGATTTAGCAAGATATTAACTGATGTACAGAACCAGAGACATCAGGTTCGAATCCCGATTCAGGCATATACTTTTCTTTTTAAATAAAATTTGTCTTTCAATAAGAAGTGATAAATTTAATATGTAAGATTGAATGTAAGCTTCACTGACTATGAATGTGGTGTTAATTTCCAATAAAGTCTTCTTGTTAAAGAAGCCATTGCGGCATGTAGAACACAAAGTTCATAGCCTCAGCACACAAGAATTCATATAAATATATATAAATAAAGGAGAGAAATAATATGCATTTGAATCAGAAGTGTGGTAGCTCAGTAATTTAGATATGATAATCATAAGGTGAACATTTATCTTATATATTTATATGATATTTAATAATATGGTTTTACAGGCATTTATTGGTAAAATGGGCATGGATGGATCTAATTTCTCTAGAATCCTCACTTGGGAAAATGACATAGCTTGGCCAAATGCCCTTACCATTGACTACTTCACTGACAGGATCTACTGGGCTGACGCTCATTTGGATTACATTGCATTTGCTGACTTGGAAGGGCATCATCGTCATCTTGTTTTGTCTGGAGAAAAAGTGCCCCATGTATTTGCTGTAACACTGTTTGATGATTCCCTCTACTGGACAGACTGGAACCTCAAAGCTATTAGTAGTGCCAACAAGTTCACAGGTAATTAATTCTTCATAATAATTAAATGAATCGTGATTTTTTCTTACCTCATACATCTATGTTTCTTTAAACACAGCACTGCAGTATCGGCGACACTTTGTCGTCATCGTCAGCTGTTTTCACGACTGTCAATTTTTTCTCTTTTTTTTTTTTCCCCGATTCATTTAATTATTATTAATTGAACCTCATAATGTTAAAAATTCCCAAATTTAATAATATATAAATTAATTCTTCATTAACTATCACAATATGAGATTACACCAAATTAATTTTATTATGCAGTATTTAAGCTGACTGTAATTATATCAATCTTTATATGATATACAGAGTGATTCAGAAATATGGCTATACGTTTGATCATATTTTGTGACGAAAATATTATTATTAAAGGAAATATGATGTTATCATTGTATAGGGAATCCTTCAAATTACAACAATAGAACAAAACAAAACAAATTACTGCTCACATGCTGCTTGGCGGGTTGATTTTTGTGGGCAATTGTCGAACGCCTCCACAATTCTCTTCGTTGTTTCTGCATCCGTGCTAATGCAAGGCCTTCCAGGAGGTTTGATTTTCTGCATCTTTCCCGTTTCCAGCAGTCATTTTCTCCACTCCCACTGTTGATGGCTGCAATGTTATGTTAAACTCACGTCTTGCCCGTCTTGCGGCCTCACAATCATTAGCATACGTTATTGTCCATGCAGGAATTGAAATTTGCTGTTGCATATTCAACGCCATTTTGACTAATGACGTAAGTTCTACACTGTTTTGTTTTATTCCATTGTTGTAATTTGAATAATTGCCTTTCCAATGGTAATTTCATATTTCCTGTAATGGTAATATTTTCATCACACAACGCGATCAAACGTATAGCCATATTTATGATTCACCACGTAGTTAAATTAATTAAGTCAGTATTATTAAATGGGAGTGGACACCTAACAACAAATGAGGGAAATTTTGAAGAAATGGCAGATTCAACTACCTAGAAACAATAATTACAAACAGGAATGAAGTGCAGAAAAAAAATTAAACATGGGCTCAACTTTTGAAATGCATGACTCAAATGCATCATTCATATGTAATTAACTATTTTAAGTTGTAATATTGATTAGGTATATTTTAGAATATTTTTTATGTTCTGAATATTATTATTTTCATTCACGAAGAATAACAAATATATTCAGAGGACATATTTTTAATCTAATAAAGGGAACTATTTTTTCGCGTACTTATTGCTTCTACATCATACGTCATGTCCACAACCAATGAAAAGTGAGCAGATCACATGGTTTTGTATTGATGAGAGTCACTTTAAGGGTCGTATGCAAATACATTACTCTCTACTCAAATTACTTCCAATCACAGGTGAGCTGAGATCGAATTAACGGCCGCCTTAACCGGTCATGCATGAATGTTGACGTTTTCGTAATATTGGCAACGAATTACCCAGAATTCTCAGCGATAAAACCACTTCCGTTATTTTCGTCTGCTATAGAGGAATGCATTTATGCTTGCATCCCGCAAATAATACTGTGTACAAACATGCCTGCGACGCGCAATATTACGCCGATTCTCCTGTTCTTCCAGTTGAATTCTTTGGTAGACTCTATCAAATTCCTCTTCTCCGCGTATACCGAAAACATGATCGAAGTCTTCAAGGTCCGACATCTTGGATAAGTTTCAAATACATCGGTTCCCTTCGGGATTTTCACATAAGTTTATATCTTGAGCTACGATCTTAAGGTACCTTGTCAGGTAGCTTTACAATTATTACCGCGTGAATAGATTTCTGAGTAAGAAAAATGTGTTTGAATAAAACTTTATCAGCAGAGAACGCCTTTTACTGTCGAATGCGTTCAAACATTCGACTCTAAGAGTGGATAGCCTTTATACCTAAAGGTTTTGGAGGATCCAATTGTGCATCTAAATAATCGAGGGCCCAATCAGACACACACAAAAAATTTAATCAAAATCGGTCCAGTCGTTTAGAAGGAGTTCAGTGACAAACACACATACATCAACAGTATATTAAATTTGCATCTTATCTTCTCCAAATTGTTCATTGTGTTCTCAGGAAGTGGAATGGATTTGAGTCATCTAATCCATTATTAAGTTATGAAGCACTTATTCATAAGTAATGCCACAAGTGATTTCCAATTCTGTGGCACCATGTATGAAACCAATAACCCTCATTTAAGTAGTTCTGAGAAAATGAAGATTCATGCATGGAGGTTTCCTATCTGAAGTGAACCTCCAATGTGTTGCCATCTCTAGATCTTCTGTTTAACTAATTGTACAGCAATCAAAATTTGAGGGATGATAAATGACAGTTCCATTATTACATTAATAATATTGACTCATTTTTTTTTAAATTTGAGGGTTATGGGTTTTATGCATGGTGCCACAGAATTTATCTAGAGAATTTGGAAATCAAGAGTGGCATTTGTTAGGACTATTTAAACGAATAAATTAAGCTCTTTACTAAAAAATAATTATTTGAATATAGTTACCGGTGTTTTAAAATATTCATATAGTTAATGTAAATGGCGATGTTTGAAAACAAATTAGAAATGTGAGATTATGTATATTCACTGCAATTCGATCATGTTATTTATTGCCAAATAGGATCGCAATATTGTAAGAATGCACTCTAGTGGAGAAATAATGAAACACATCAAACTATTATAATCAACATTATAGGTTAATCATTTATATTTTGAATAAACAACTCAGTAAAATCACTGAATCTATTCATTATTTGCTATATTCAATGTATTTGTTGGAGAAAAATAATGGTCTAACTTGTTCAGAATATTAAAAAAGGAGGAGCTTTCTTTATCACAAAAGCAGGAGCTGATAAAGAGAAATTGATAAAGAGCAAGGTGAAACACGACTATCATTGGTGTAAAACAGAATTCATTGAAACGTGATTGGTCATTGACTACCATTTGCGACATGAGTTAAATAGTCAAAATAAATACATTACATATAATTATTTACAGCAAGAGAGACAGAATAACTCTATTATTAAATCAATCACATCCCTACATAAATTTTATAAATACCTTTATAAATTTAAAGGAGATTTTCTGGGATTTTGGGTGGTTGATTTTAGATCCTTGGCTAGCTAACATGTCAGCATTTTCATTTCATTTTAAACCACAATATGCTCTGGAATCCATTGTAAAACCATATCGTTTCCTAGACTTTATTTTGTTTAATCATGTTTCGAATTCCCTTGATTTTTTTCTTTAGAATATATATAATTATTCATAATAAAAATTATGTATTAATAGTAATAACTGGAAATAAACACATTTTTTTGATTTCAAAGTTAAAACTGGGAAACACATTATGAGGTTCTTAATTAATAAATTAATGAGTCATTTTTACATCTTACCTCATTTTTTGATTTTACAATTTTCTTCAGACCACATGCTGTTAAGTTCAGTTTTGGTAAATAACATTTTGATGTAAGTACTAGATTTATATTTTTTTTAAATAATTTCTGTCCTCATATCCTATTTTTTGCATATTGATTATAATAAAGTTGTATTTGTTTGACAGGTGAAGGTTTGACAGTTATTCGGAACACCACTCATCGTCCATATGATGTACATATATATCATCCACTGAGACAGTTACCATATCCAAATCCATGTGGACTCAACAATGGTGGCTGTTCTCATCTGTGTCTCATCAGCCCCAAATTGTCAGATAATCCTGTTCCTGGTATATTTGTAGAATTAGAAGGTCATACAACTTATGTGTGTGCATGTCCTAACCAATTTTATCTGTCACATGACAACAAAACATGCATAGCAAATTGCACAAGTGGACAGTTCCGTTGTGGAGGAAGTGATGAAAAATGCATTCCTTGGTTCTGGAAGTAAGTAATTTCTATATTCTCATCTGAAAATAATAATTATCTTATAACATAGAGGGGGCAGGCATGCTGTAGCATGATTAGTTAAGGCAATATGCTATAAACTGGAAGGTTGAGGGTTCGAGTCCCGATGGGGTCAGAATTTTTAAACTGATCCAAACCTTCTGGTGGCACCATGGCCTGGGGTCGAGTCATCCTGTAACAGAAATGTAAAGTCAGCTTCTAATAGAAATGAGTACCAGACACTTGTTCTGGGGGTAAAGGCGGCCTAGCTGACATCAAGTACCGATTGTCTAGAAAGAGTAGGAGCCTTAACCTCCTACTACCCCAAGGGCCTCCTATGGTCTGTAGAGAGATCACTTTACCTTTTTTTACCATATAACATAGAGTGGAACAGATCTGACTAACAAACTCTCAGCTTTATTAAATTAATATTAAGAAGCTAAAGCTATTACTATGAATGAAATAAGTAGATTAATGAACACAACTAAACTATTGTAATCATTGGTAAAGAGAAAAATTTTGATTACAATAGTTTAGTTGTGTACATTCATTTACTTAGTTCATTCATAGCAATAGCTGTAGCTTCTTAATATTAATTTAATAAATAATGCTGTAGCTGTGTGGAGTCCCTTCATGTCTTCTTAACACATTCAGTACCGTAAACCAGTTAAGGCATTTAAAGAGACTATCGTGTATGCGGCCGTCGGTCAGTTAACTCGTTTCAGAGCGGGCGCAAACAAACCGCGTTTATATTCAGTGCCTAAATATTGTGTTGGCTTATTATGTCTTGGAGATCATAGATGGCATGTAAATGTACATTTTCTATTCCCGTTTGACACGTTTAACCTTGGTGAATCCCCTTTTATTTTTAAAACAAACAACACATGGAATTCGTTCACCCAAACTTGCCTCCAGTCTCCAATGCAGTCGTATATGTTTCTCGTTATCGTGCTGTTGTTTGTGCATGAGTGAAACCATGGCGAAAGAAAAATATCTCACTGAAGAAGAATTAGTGAATATTTTGTGGAATGATGATTCAGGTGATGAACTGATTCCTGAATTAGAAGATTCACAAAGTGAAAGTGAAGATGAATTTCCACTTCCTGAAATTGATATGCCAATACCATGTGATGTCAATCACCCAAGTTATTTCACCATCAAATCCTACTAGGATATCTCCTTTAGGTACGTACAAAATTTGAATTTTCTAGGCCTAATATTTTGTGAATAATGGTCCATTTTCTGAAGTGCCATGAAAAGGGTAGCTGGGGTATTTAAATGGCTGGCCTGTGGGTTTAAATGCCCTGCACGGTGTCTAGTACTGAATGTGTTAATGTAGAAGCTATTCATTGTGTATTTGTGAATGATGATTCACTGCATTGAATGTGGGACCAAGAGAGTAAGATAAAGGAAGGATTTATGCTTGGATGGGAATGTAGCCTGAATTAGCTCAGTGGTTAGAGCGTCAGCACAAAAAGCTGAAGGTTCAGGGTTTGATTCCCGGTTCAGGCAAAAATTGTTCTCTTTACCATTGATTACAAAACTCTCAGCTTGTTCAAGTTTATTGGCTGAGTGTTTTGTTATAAGGAATCCATTATTTCCAGTGACTTATTACAGAATAATGTGTTAAACATGTAGCATGTCCTTTGGACCACAATAAGATGGGTTTTGATGAATTGTAAAGATAAATAAAAATAATCACATATTCAGGTGATTATTAATTACTTTTTAATTACAGAGTAATGTATTATTGATACTCTTGACTGTGGTAAGTTGGTTTCTAATAGATTTAAAAAAATTCTGAGTCAATTAATTGTCACCATCTTATCATGGGTTTATTGTGATTAATTAATTAAATAAATAGTTTTTATTTAACTTATTATTAGGTTAGTATTATATAAAATTATTAAGAAATATATTTGGTGTATGTGGAGTTAGAGGTAAATATTTTAAGGTAAATAATATGCTATATTCTAATATATAAATAATTGATAGGACGTGGCACAACAATGAGGTAATATTATGAAGACATTGAAGGTCTCTGAAACATGTCCAGGAGAGAAAATGTAATATTAGGTGAGGTATATACATTTCTCAGTTTGTATCAACTGAAGATGGATCAAAAATGCTTTGAAACATGTCTTACAAGAAACAATGAAATATGAGGTAAGATAACAGCAGATCTAACTAGTAGAACCTCATAATATTACTTTATATTGTATTTTCATAATATATTTCTTGTTCATACCCTTATATATTCTAATGATTCTTGTAAAAATAGTAGATAGTGCATAAACAATACATATAATATATATATATAAGAGCATATTTATCTACATTGTCAGGTAGTGTTGAATAAAAATTGGTGTCCTAAGAGATAAAACTATTTGTGTGTTCAGAGTTTTTTTCCAGTACCAGTTTAATAATTTATTAACTTCATAGCAAAAGATTGCAAATACAAAAAGTAAAATAATTGTAATATTACTTTTATTTCATAAAATATTTTTATTATTTTCTGAAGTTGGTAACCCTAGCTTGAATGGCATCATTAACTTTTAGGTTTCAAATATAAACTGAGAAAATCTTAATATGAGTTAGTTATTTTGACTCACCTCATTTTTTTCTTGACATTCTGCAGAATATTAAATAAATATATATATATATATATATATCTTAATATATAACAATTTTGTGTCACGTTGTTTGTCTGCGATGGAATCCTAAACTACTGAACCAATTTTAATAAAATTTTGCACACTGTGTGCAGTTTGATCCAACTTGAGACTTAGGGTAGTTTATAACTAAATTTATAGTCGCATTATTTTTTTATTGCAAATTATTTGTTTATTATTTAACAAAGAGTTATAATTATCTGTGAGTTCCATACGATTCTAACAGATGGCGGTGTAATTATCTGTGAGTTCCATACGATTCTAACAGATGGCCGTGTAAGGTAATTTGATAAGGTAATTGGTTTATTATTTAACAAAGAGAGATCCAGATGGCTGTGCTTTTTTTGCAACCGCGAATTTCAATTGAATTACAAATATTGATTATTTCATAATTTAAGTGTATTCAGTGTTTATTTTATTTTCAGTATTATTAATTTTGTGTGTAAGTATTAGTTTTAAGTAATCTGGCTAAAAGACAGCAACTTAATTTAAATTTTTAACGTATACCTTAGCCACAGCAACATATGGCTGGGACTTCTAGTATATATATATAATTAAAATAAACCTCATTTCCTACAAATATTAAATAAATGAGAAAATGTTATGAAGGAAGATGAATATTTGTTAATAGGTGTGATGGAGAGCGAGATTGTAAAGATGGTACAGATGAACCCTCTACATGTCCTGATCGTCACTGCAGAGCAGGTACATTTCAGTGTGATAATGGCAACTGTACAGCGTCTGCTACTATCTGTGATGGTGTAGACGATTGTGGTGATGGTTCAGATGAAAAGAAATGTGATCTACCGTGCCCTGATCTTGAATTCAAATGCAAATCTAATGGTCGCTGCGTACTCAATGCTTGGAAATGTGATGGAGATGCTGATTGTAAGGATCGTAGTGATGAATCAACAGAAATATGTCGTAAGTATGCAACAATATTTCGTAATTGTAAAGGGTCTATTTTGTTTATAAACACTTTATGAGTTTCTGAAATTCTACTGCACTCCAAGTTTCAGATTATAATATTCTTTAAAGTCATAGTTAAAGTTATTCTTTAAAGTTAAAGTTTTTTGCAGATGATTTAGCGCTTCTGGTACTTTCTGAAAATGATTTGCAACGATCAATTAATAATTTACAAAAAATAGGTGCTAAATTTAATATGGGAATATCAATTAGCAAAACTAAAATTATGGCATTTCATGGGAAGGACCCCATACAAAGTAAAATCTGTCTCCAGAATAAAATTTTAGAGAGATCTAATCAATTTAAATATCTTGGATATTATCTCTCTATCTGGGATGAAAATGATATCCCTGAAAAAATTACTAGTTGTAATAAAAGTTTGGGAATTATTAATCAAGTTATGTAACCATCCCTTGTACAAAAAAACACCAGATTACGTTTATATAACACTTTGGCTAGATCAGTGTTGACCTATGGTAGTGAAGCATGGACACTAAAAAGACAACATGAAAGCAGAATAACGGCTTGTGAAATGAGATTCATGCACAGAACAGCGGGTTACACCAGATGGGATCGGAAAAGGAACACCGATATCTTAAAAGAATTGAAGACTATGCCAATTTTGGAATATATTAAACAGTACCAACTAAATTGGAAACACCATCTTGAAAGAATGAGTTCAAATTGGATCCCCAAAGCTGTTTATAATTATATACCAAGAGGTCGAAGATCTCTGGGCCGTACTATGAAACGCTGGAGGGAAAATTTTCTATAGGATCGTAACAGACCTTGGCCTAATACTTGGAAGCAATAAGAAGAAGAAGAAAGTTATATAAAACCAAATTCTTTAATATAGAGTGTCAATGTATTGTGCAGAAAAAAATCTAATTTCTTTTGAATAAAAATAATAATAATAATAATAATAATAATAATAATAATAATAATAATAATAATACTTTATTTATTCTGGCAGAGTTAAGGCCATAAGGCCCTCTCTTCCACTCAACCAGCACAAATACAAATAAATATTTGACAAATATAGATATACACTATACTATTTATAAACAGTTAAAGATACAATAAATGTAGCAATGTAAATGTCATCTACAAACAACATTTTATAGGGTAATAACAATAATGATACGATAATAATAATAATAATAATAATAATAATAATAATAATATAAATATGATACATTATACGGGAAACACCAATTAATATATATATATATATATATCTTACACTGGATAATAGTGAAGTCGATTTTAGAGCAAATATAAATTTAGATTTCTTTTAAAAGATGCCAATGTCCGGCAGCCCCTTATTTCTTGTGGTAGGGAATTCCAGTTGCGAGAAGTGGAGATGGTATATGACATGGAGATTAGTATCTACTCATATGATAACCTACCTTTATATACAAAAATTCATACTGCGTATGTTTTTTGTGCTCACAAAACAAGAAAAGTAGTTGGTCGATTGACTTGAAAATTTATACATACAGGTCTTAAGGTATGGCGAGTGCTTAGCCGCTATCAATTATGCTCTAAAACCATCAGGTGTAGGAGTTCACGTGGAACGAAAATTTATAAATCATGAAAAATATGAGTTGAATGATTAAATTTTACATAAATGAATATACCTCATACTGTGATTTCCTAAAATAAATATTTATAAATCACTCTAGTGGTCACAATTTTCAATGTTTCACAAAGAAACTCAATATATGCTTAAGTTATGTAGTAGGAAATAACACTAAGAGGTTTATTTTAATTAATTCAGAGTTGATGTTTCTATTATTAATTTAACACTTCTCACTGAAGGATAAATTATATTTGAAGAGAAAAATTTTCGCCTAGTCTGAGACTCGAACCCGGGACCTTTGGCTTTCTGGGCCAAATGCTCTACCAACTGAGCTACCGAGGCGAGTTATGATCCAGATGCAAATTCTTCTCTTTATACATTGTAATTTTCTCGCGTCAAATGCTTTGAAACCGTTGCTTCAATCTTTGCATATGGCAGCCTCTTAGTTAAGAAGACATTAATTGGGAATTTAACACTACTTTATAAAGCCAATAGGGCTTCTATTGATGTTTCTATTATTAATTTAATACTTCTCGCCATATGCAAAGATAGAAGCAATGGTTTCAAAGAATTTGGTGTGAGGGAATTACAATGCATAAAGAGAAGAATTTGCGTCTAGATCGTAACTCGCCTTGGTAGCTCAGTTGGTAGAGCATTTGGCCCGGAAAGCCAAAGGTCCCGGGTTTGAGTCTCGTTCTAGGTAAAAATTTTTCTCTTCAAATATAATTCTGAGTTGTTTTTTGACTCACCTCATATTTCTTAAAAAGATATTTTTAATTTGAACTTTTCCTTTTCTGACATTTTTTTAAATTGATTTTAGATTGGATTCTAGTTCTTTAATTGTTTTTGCAAGGGGATTTGTTTTTATTTCTTCATATTCTTCTCTCTTTAATAAATTCTCCATCCTATCATTGTAATCTTCTCTATCCAAAATGACTAAATTATTCCCTTTATCTGATTATTTAAAAATACAATAGGAAGTAACATTAAGAGGTTTGTTTAAAAATTAAAACATTTTTAACTGTTAATGTTTCTGACTTAACCCAATGGACTCTCATTTAAATGCCTGCTAACTTTCCCCTCCACTCAGATTTAAATGGCCACAGAAGACAGGAGGTGTCATGCTCTTTACATGCAAACACAAAAATGCTATAGAATGGAATTTAATACATATTTTTCTTTATAAATTTTAGTGAAGGCTTCTGAATAATTCTACTTAACTAAAACAATGTTTTGGTGTGGTAAATCTCGAAACATTCTGAGACATGAAGTGGAACTTCACACTTTTTGTACTGAAATGTAGTTTCACTTCTTTTGTTCTGTTTTGAACACGCCGTTTGTAGGGTTTCTTTTTATTGTCTGTGCTGGGGATGTATATTGGAAAGTGAACCCAGTTCCTTGCCTGTAACCTGACGGGGGTTGTACTTGATGATGAGAGGCCTCACACATTGTAGGATGGCAGCTGAATTGTCTCCAATAACTGCTTGGCGACAGCTATTCTGAAGGTCGAATATGCTGTCTTGCGATCTATGAAGTTATTGTAGATCACAAAAGAGTTAAACATAAATATGTCCAGCAAGTAGAAAAATAATTTTCTGTATCCTTTTACAGTGCGTCACATTATATGGATAAGGGTAATGACCTTGGTCTTGCAAGTCAACGCCTTTCATTCCATCCTGTTACTCCAGGCAGAGTCTTGGTTTTTTATATTTCTTCCCTAGGTTTTTGCTATTTTACCCTCCTCAGTTTTCCTGTCAGTGTTATGCCTGCTGTCTGATGTTTTGACGACAAAACTATCTAATAAATTCAGAATCCCATCACGATCATCATTACGCACCCTCTTAGACGCCATTTCAAATACTGAGCACTACAAATTTCTTCTGTATATTTCCAATGTACAGACAGCTTCTGATTTCACAGTTTCTTACAAAAAATGTGGGTTGTCCAACATGCTTTCCCTCAGGAACCTAGAAAGCTAACACATAAGACATCTATTGGGTAGTTTGGAAGTTATTGCAAAATATATGAGCTCGTGCGCTTGACGTGAATGTCACGTCATTCAAAGACTGGGCCTCACTAGAGAGCGCGTGAACATCACGTCATACGAGTTGAATGGGTTAAGAAATATGAGGTGAGTCAAAAAAAACTCAGAATTGATCAATATATGTTATTAAAATAAACCGAGGTAGATATTATCCAAAAATCAGTGAAATCCTGACCATTAGAAGTAGGGGCTTACCTGAAATCCAAATTAAAAATTGACTTTAGCAATTACCATGTTTAGTTTGTCGCAATGTATACCATACAATTTAAGTAACCCTTAAATTAATAGTGAGTGGAGAACATATTTTTAACGACTCACATCATATAATTTCAAATTTCTTTGATACCGGCAGTTTCAGATAATACCTTGTCCCTCTTGAGTCATGGAAGCCATGTTCTCCACTCACTATTAATGATATAACCTCATAATGTTTACTTCCCAATATTAATATTTAAATATAACCTTTAAATTGCCAATGTATCATATGATGTATTTAGTTTATATAATCAATCTTTATGAAAATATCCCTTGACAAAAAAACACCAGATTATGTTTATATAACACTTTGGCTGTTGACCTATGGTAGTGAAGCATGGACACTAAAAAGACAACATGAAAGCAGAATAATGGCTTGTGAAATGAGATTCATGCGCAGAACAGTGGGTTATACCAGATGGGATCGAAAAAGGAACACCGATATCTTAAAAGAATTGAAGACTACACCAATTTTGGAATATATTAAACAGTACCAACTAATGATGTTTTTATTATTGATTTAACATTTCTCACTGAAAGATAAATTTTTCTCTTCAAATATAGTACCAACTAAATTGGAAACACCATCTTGAAAGAATGAGTTCAAGTCGGATCCCCAAAGCTGTTTATAATTATATACCAAGAGGTCAAAGATCTCTGGGCTGTCCTATGAAACACTGGAGGGAAAATTTTCTATAGGATCGTAACAGGCCTTGGCCTGATACTTGGAAGGAAGAAGATAAAATTTTAAAATATCAATTAAATCTGCATATAAATGTGTTTCATTATCAGTTGCATGAGGTATCTAGAAATTACGATACAAATTTATTATCATTTTTCGTTTTACTTATTCCACTACAAATGAAAACATATATTTTGTTTATTTAGGCATAGCAGCACATTATATTTGAAAAGAAAAAAATATGCCTAGACTGGGGTTTGAACCCAGGACCTTTGACTTTCTATGTCAATGCTCTTCCATCTGAGCTACCTAGGCCTCCAATCTAAATGTGTATTTTTCTCTTATACATAGTTAATTCCCTAATCCCAAATGCTACGAGCTGTTGCTACGATTTTTGCAAATGGTGGCTTCTTTATTAAGAAGACTTTTTATTGGGAATTTAAACATTATTTATAAAGCTAGTAGTGCTTCTTTCAATGTTAATATTATTCGTTTTTAAATATCTTAATATGGAAAATTATATTTGAAAAGAAAAATATACGCCTAGACTGGGGTTTGAACCCAGGACCTTTGACTTTCTATGTTGATGCTCTTCCATCTGAGCTACCTAGGCCTCCAATCTAAACACGTATTTTTCTCTTATACATAGTTAATTCCCTAACCCCAAATGCTACGAGCCGTTGCTACGATTTTTGCAAATGGCAGCTTCTTTATTAAGAAGACTTTTTATTGGGAATTTAAACATTACTTATAAAGCCAGTAGTGCTTCTTTCAATGTTAATATTATTCGTTTTTAAACATCTTAATATGGACAAATCATATTTGAAAAGAAAAATATACACCTAGACTGGGGTTTGAACCCTGGACCTTTGACTTTCTATGTCAATGCTCTTCCATCTGAGCTACCTATGTCTCCGAGGTAATGGCATAATG
Organism: Diploptera punctata; assembly: GCA_030220185.1. NCBI lineage: Eukaryota > Metazoa > Arthropoda > Insecta > Blattodea > Blaberidae > Diploptera > Diploptera punctata. The sequence goes on along the minus strand of JASPKZ010009837.1, from coordinate 103,601 downwards.
TTTTTATTATCCATTTCATACATCTCAATGATGTCTGAGCATATAATTTTTCTCTTCAAATATAATTATGAGGTAATGTTCATTTAACAATGGTCAGAGTAATATCTAAATGTCATCTCACAAATCTCGTGTTTTTACGATACCAGGTTTCAAATAGAATCCTGTCCATCTTCAGTCAAATCTCCGTTTGAAACCTGGTATCGTGAAAAAAACGAGATTTGTTAGGTGAGATTTTAAATATGTTAAATACCTCAAACTGTTAATTCCTAAAAATGTCAATTATCATCAACAATCACGGATTAACCTTTTGTACGCCATGCCCGGCGTCTGCCGGTGAAAGTGTGTGTACAGCGGTATGCCACGCCCGGCAAGCTCCAGTTTTCAATCTTATTATTTAAATTTTTTTTTTCCAAAGTTTTTACTTCAATGAACTAAAATTATTTTTTGTTCTGTGTTTGTACATCCTTTCTTAGCAATACTTTGCACATCCCTTACAGAATAACAGTACAGGCTGGTGGTAAAAGTGTTTTCTAAAGGAGGGTGTATATTCATGTTTCAAGGTCTTTTTTTGGCTATGGAATGTTGCAATTTCAGGATTTTCTCTTTATTTATTTTATTTTTAGTTGAAAAGATATCTGACCAAGGGGTAGGTCGTGCGGTCAAACACGGTGATTCATGTCTCGAAGATGACAAAAGTACAATACGCGAGTTTATTGTGTCAGTTTTATCAGAAGATGAGAGTAACGGTAACAGTTCATCAAATGATTATTCGTTTGACAAATGCAATAGTTTTCCTGTTTCTAAGAGAATGTTATTACAATCTAAGCCTGTAAATAGTAAAGCAAGTGATGTAGACCTAAATGAACAGGGTGTGAGTGACAGTGGTGGGCGTGGCGCACCAGACAAAACATGTGGCATTGAACAGCTGTTTGATTGGAATTGATTCGAACCCAGGACCCTAAAAAAATGTTCAAAAATATTTAATATGATAAGTGTTTAGTGATAATGCCATCAAAATTATTCAATAGGATAAATGTTTTAATGATAGTGATAACAAATTTCAATGAAGGCACCGTGCAGAATTCGAACCTGGGATCTTTACAAGTGGAAGCAACACCGTCTAACCTTCAAATAAATGTATAATAGTGAGTTTCAATTCAATTTAGCATGGCATGTAGACAGTAAATTATACTTTATATAGGTTTATATTATATAGTATGGCGTAGTTCTTTACATTTAAAAAACCTGGCACCCACAGCCCAGCTGGCAAAAAGGAAACTCGGCACTCAAACGGTTAAGCCCATGTGGCTTGTTCCAGTCTCATAGATTCTCATTCAAAAAGTTGAATCCATCTCTTTTTCGGTCAATTATGGTTGGCTGGTATCTAATGTTGAGCACTTGATAATGAAATCATTCGCTCTCTTGCACTCTAATATTTAGCAGAAAGGCTGGTCTCTTCTACAAAAGCTGGACAACAGAGGAGATGGTTTCTTTCCATATCTTCATTTAAATTGCAAAAAGGGCATTTAGGTGAATCTGTTATGCCAAGTCTGTGTAGGTGTTTATTCAGGCAGTCATGTCCCGTTAGTAGTCTGAATATTGCTACTGCAGATTTTCTTTGTAATGTAGTAAGGTCATAAGCTTGTAGATTTTCCCATTCCTTTCCAGATGTTTTGGTGGTGTATTCTTCTTTAAGTTTATTGATATATTTATTTGAGATAATTCTTTTGATAGAGTGAAAGGAAACTGGAGTAGAAGTTAGGTTTGAAACAATTTTGCTACCCTTCTTGGCCAGAAAATCGGCTATTTCATTGCCTGTCACTCCACAATGGACCGGAATCCATTGAAATACAACCTTTTTATGTAGACGGGATAACTGTTTTATCATTTTGTGACATTTGATAATTTTGATGCTTTTGGGTGTTGTGTCTCGTGTTATAGCTGCTTTGGAGTCACATAGAATTACAACTTTTGTAAATTTTTGGATGTGATATAAAAGATTTTGTAAACTTAAGAAAATTGCTAGAATTTCGCCATCAAAGTTTGTTGAATTTGTGTTTAGTTTACAATAAAAGGAAAAAAGTGGGCATACTGCACCAGCACCAGTGCCACCGTCATTTGGTAGGCTGGAGCCATCTGTAAAAATATGTATCCATTCAGGAGTAGGGTATCTTAGATTTATTATTTCCAGTGACATTTGTTTTAAAATATATGGGGGAGTTTCAGATTTCTTGATGTCTTCTGTTAAATGAAGGTTATATTCAATTTCCAAAAATTCTAGAGGGTTGTTTCTCATCTGCATATTTTCTTTTGAATGTGGAAGTTGCAATTTCTGTTTGATTTCTTGTACTATGCTTAAGAAGATTTGCTGAGATTTTAATCATACTTGTGGTTTTCTTTGGGTCCAGTTATATGGGGTAGCCTTAAAAAATTTTCATACTGTGTGATTGCTGTTTTCTCAATTTCAAATGCTATGTTTGGGTTATTTGTTAAGATTTGCATGGCAGTGATTGATGTTGTTTTAACGGCTCATATTATCAGACAGAGGATTTGGTTCTGCAATTTATTAAGTTTTTCCACTTTTGCAGTTACTAGGATTTCTTCACAATAATGAAGTATAGGTTGTATGTACATTTGGTAGTAGGTGTTTAGAGTTTGCGTATTGCAGCCCCACTTTTTCCCTTCTAATTGTTTTAATAACGGTAACCTTTTTGAAATCCAGAATGGGTTGAAGCAAGGAGATGCACTATTTCCTCTACTACTTAATTTTGTACTAGAGCATGTCATTAAATCTTTAGAGAATGAGGAAGGCTTACAACTCAATGGTACTAATAAACTGTTAGTTTATGCTGATGATGTAGTACTATTGGCCGATAGCAAGGAGATACTAAAAGACAACACTCACACACTATTAAGTAACACTAAGAAATTAGGACTGGAAGTAAATATCAATAAAACTAAATATATGGTCACACATAGAAATACATTATATTGTGGAAATGGACAGCTAATGACAAATGAGGGAAATTTTGAGGAAGTGGCTGAATTCAAATACCTAGGAACAATAATCACAAATAGGAATGAGATGCACAAAGAAATTAAACTTAGGCTCAATTCTGGAAATGCATGCTATTATGCATTGCAGAGACTTTTGATGTCCCAACTCCTTTCAAAAAACGTTAAACTGAAAATATATAAAACTATTATTCTACCAGTTATATTATATGGGTGTGAAACATGGACTCTTACTTTAAGGGAGGAAAAGAGATTACAAGTATTTGAGAATAAAGTACTTAGGAAAATTTTTGGACCAAAGAGAGATGAACAGACAGGTGAATGGAGAAGACTACATAACATTTAACTACATGGTCTTTATAGGAAGCCAGATATAATAAGAACAGTTAAGTCTCGTAGACTGCGATGGGCAGGACATGTTGCGCATATGGGGAATGAAAGACTTGCATGGAAGCTTCTTGTAGGAAAGCCAGAGGAAAAACGCCCAGTTGGTAGACCAAGAATGAGGTGGGAGAATAACATTAACTATGATTTGAGGAAAGTAGATTATACAGGGAATGATTGGAAAGCATTAGCTCAGGATAGGGATGTATGGAGAGCTTATGTCTGCACGGCCATGAACCTACGGGTTCGATAGTGCCAGTGAGTAAGTAAGTAACCTTGTTTCTATCTTTGTACATATATTCTCTATGTGTTTCTTCCATGTTAATTTTGTGTCCAGAGTTTGTGTTGGTCAATTATAAAAATTGTTGTTCATTCTAAGTATGCATTTGTGTTGCAGACAAAAAAGAATGTGATCCTGAAACAGAATTTGCTTGTAAAAATGGAAGATGTATTCCCAAGTTATGGATGTGTGACGTTGATAATGACTGTGGTGATGATTCAGATGAACCAGCTTACTTGTGCAGGTAACATTACTATTAATAGTGAGTGGAGAACATATTTTAATCAACTCACCTCATACATTTTCAAACTTCTTTGATACTGACGGTTTCAGACAATATCATGTCCTTCTTCAGTCATGGCTTCCACTGATGAAATTCCGTGATTGTTGATTTCTTTAGTGACATCACATCTTGTGCTGCCATCTTTCGTTGGGATTATAAACTTTGTAATTAAATTTTTATCCATCGGAATATCGAAATTCATTCAGAAGAATAAATATAGATCTATGAATTTCAATATTCCGGTGAATAAAAATTTAATTACAAAGTTTATAATCCCAACGAAAGATGACAGAACAAGAGGTGATGTCACTAAAGAAATCAACAATCACGGAATTTCATCAGCGGATGCCATTACTGAAGAAGGACATGATATTGTCTGAAACCGTCGGTATCAAAGAAGTTTGAAAAAGTATGAGGTGAGTCGATTAAAATATGTTCTCCACTCACTATCAATGATATAACCTCATAATGTTTACTTCCCAATATTAATTTAAATATAACATTACTATTTTTCATATTCTTATAATTAAATTTCTCATGCCCACTGTTTGTTAACAATAAAGTGCTTATCTCTGTTAAACTATAGACAACGGAATTGTACAACTGGTTGGCAGAGATGTCCAGGACGTACTAACTATCGGTGCATTCCCAAATGGTTATTCTGCGATGGAAAAGATGACTGCCGCGATGGAAGTGATGAATTACCAGAAAATTGTCCTAAGTGCCATGAAACTGGAGATTTCAGATGTACCAACAATAGATGTATTCCTAAGTAAGTATATAAAATTATAGAATGAGGAAAAATAGTTATTGCAGCTTATTAACAAATATAACATTTTCAGAGTTATTATAAATAAATTAAATTTAATGTTGTGCCCAATTAATTAAAATGTTAAGAATCAAATGAATCTTGAATTCTTCTTACCTCATATTCACGATTCATTTGATTCTTATTAAGAAAACCTCATAATGTTAAAATTCCCAATTTTTTTTTTTTATTGCGGATGAACCCATGTAGGACTACGCAAAGTACTTACAGGCGTTTCCTTTGAGCCCAAATTTCTTTCATTCTTTTGCTATGAGCTCCTTTTCTATCATCTGTCCAAGTTGTTCCAGTTTTTTTCTTCGGTTTGTCCTCTTGGTCAACCTGCCACTTATTCACCTTAATTCTAAATATATCTCTGTATGGGATATCTTCTTTAGTAATTCCTGCCAATTTTAAGTCCTTTTTTACTTCATCAATCCGCTTCATAGTATCCACTGGAGTTTTACTTCTGTTTTCGTAGAATTCCATTATCTGTTTTGTAAGCCTATTTGAGTTCATTCGTTTAATATGGCCATAAAATTTTAACCTTCGTTTTCTAATATCACTATGAATGTTTGCAAGTGCAAAGATCGAATTAGTTACCCACTAAATGGTCATGCATGAAAGTCGTCGTTTTCGAAATATTGGTAAGAAATTACCCAGAATTCTCAGCGATAAAACCATTTGTTATTTTCGTCTGCTAGAGGAATGCATTTACGCTTGCGTCCCGCAAATAATACCGTATACAACGACGTCTGCATCGCGCAATATTACGCCGATTCTCCTGTTCTTCCAGTTGAATTCTTTGGTAGACTCTATCAAATTCCTCTTCTCCGCGTATACTGAATACATGATCGAAGTCTTCAAGGTCCGACATCTTGGATAAAGCAGCAAGGTTTCAAACTACATCGGTTCCCATCGGGTTGCTCACGATTTGTTTCTCTGCTAAGTCACCTCGCCAGGTAGCTTAGGAATTTCAACAATTATTATCGCATGAACGTATTTGGATGCAACTTTCTCAGCAGAGTACAGGCAGAGAATGTCTTTTACGGTCTAATGCGTTCCTAGATTCAAGCCTTAGTGCTGGATTTTAGTGCATGCACATAATTTTTTGGGCACAGCCTTGTTACATCCCAATGCTTCTCTGGAAGAAATTTCAAGATAGCTTTCGGCATGCAATTTGTTGGCATTTCTTTTGTTAAATGTAATTTTAAGATGTTTCAAAACAATTCTGTTTTATCGTTAGCTTGTCCATACTGGTGAGATTTATGTTGCACACCCTAAATGTCGATGTCAGCTCCATCCTGTGGTTGGCCAAAGAACCTCCAAACAGGGTCATGCTCCATCGGTATTTCAAAATTCATAACTCTGTTTTTGTTCTTCTGAATATAGATTTTTTTCCAAATAATCAGCTCTTTTGCATTTTCTAACTGTTTTAATAATTTAGTGTCCAAATTTATTTTATGTTTTTCAGACCAAACATGAGCAGCAACTGCATATTTTTCTGTTTCCCCATTTTTAAAATCTGCAGTTGCTGCTCATGTTTGGTCTGAAAAACATAAAATAAATTTGGACACTATATTATTAAAACAGTTAGAAAATACTATTTGAGGAAAAAATCTATATTCAGAAGAACAAAAACAGAGTTAAGAATTTTGAAATACCGACAGAGCATGACCTTGTTTGGAGGTTCTTTAGCCAACCACAGGATGGAGCCGACATCGATATCCAGGGGGTGCAACATAAATCTAACCTGTCTGGACAAGCTGATGATAAAACAGAATTGTTTTGAAACATGTCCAAGAACAAATCAATATTAATATTGAGGTAAGATGATCAGACTGAAAATAATGTAATTAAAATAACCTCAAAATATCATTTCCTAAAATTAAATAGTAATTTTAAGAATTGTGTAAAATGTAAAATTGTATGTAAGAAGCCTAAAATCTTTTTTTTAATTTTGGCCAATAATTCTAAAATTAATTTAATTTGTTCCAGTGCTTATTCTATAGACAGCTAGATTGTAAATAAATATTTTCTGCTAATTTAATGTTTATCTCTAGGCGATGGCTGTGTGACTTTGAAAATGACTGTGGTGACAACAGTGACGAACAAGAAAGTTTGTGTCATGGATCATATCGAGAATGTTCAGAATCTGAATTCCGTTGTGGTAACAATAAGTGTATTCCCAATAGATGGCGTTGTGATCATGATGATGATTGTGGTGATAATACAGATGAAGATCATTGCTCTGGATTCCAATGTAAGGTACGATTTACACATTTATACTTCATGATCCATTTCTGCTGGCACTGCAGTCCTTGCTTTAAGCATTTTCTTTGGTACACTCTCTTCCGATATTTGTTCAACATGCTCCAATATCTTAATCCTCCTGCTAATAAGGTACAACCTTTGAAAAAATTGATGGCACAACTATTGATGATTGAATGCTTCACTACCATATCTTAATACTGGTCTTGTGAGAACCTTATAAAGCCGTAATCTTGTGTTCTACTGTACTAAAGATGGTTTCATTATACTGTTAATTATCCCCATTGTTTTTGTAAAATTTGTGATTTTCTTTGATATATCAGCTTCATCTTGAAATGTTAAATTATAACCCAAATAATTAAATTTGTTTACTCGTTCTAAAATTTCATTATCCAAAACAATTTTGCTAGGTATTACAGCATTTTAATTTAAATCTTAAATTAAACCTCATAGTGATTTTTCCTATAAAAATTTGAAATTATTGGAATGACTTAACCATATTTTGATTTTGATGTTAATATAGATAGGGAATTGTATAAGAGGAAAGAATTGTTGACATTCGTATCTTATTCATGATTAAATGTGGGAAGTCATATTATGAGTGATAATGTCGGTTGAAAATGGGAGGAATGTTTCCTCTTGAAAACTGCAGTTCCCATGTTTAAGAAAACATAAACTATGAGGTATGATACAAAAAATTACTCATTCTTCATTTGTATCTTAGCTCGAATGGTTTAACAATTGTCATGCTAGTGCATATAGCCAGAGATCTGGTGTTCGAGTGTTAATTTTGATTTCTAAAATAATATTCCAGTCTTACTGGTTATACATTTAATTAAATGAAAATAAAAATTACAGTTTTATTTGATTTTCATATTTATTAAGATATAATTTAGTTACAGCTGTTTTGGTACACTGTCCTTTCTTCAGACATGTTAACAAATTAATTTGTACCTTCTTCAGACATGTTAACAAATTAATTCTTAATTTTTAGTTTGCAATTAAATATATACCTAAAATAGTTCCTATTCATAACATAAAATATCAAAATACCCGATAGAATTAATTTTATTCTTTGAATATTTACAATAGTTAATAAAATATTTATAATAGATAATATAAAGGAAATTAAGGCCTGTTACGATCCTATAGAAAATTTTCCTTATGGGAAATTCTCGTATAAGACTTGAAAGCATAATAATAGTCCCTTCGATTGGTTGCTGGCCAAAGGAAGGCAAGACCAGTGATGGGGCTGCCATCTTATAGCCTCTGGTCAGGCTTTTCTGGAGAAGAAAAGAAAATAAAGGAAAGGAGAAATGGAAGAAAGGAAGGACTCCCTAGCCCTCGGATGCCCTAATAGCTTCGGGGTCGAAAAAACAAGAGTTAACCAAGAGAGGTTAGACAGTAAAGTTAAAAGAGCGCAAAACACAAGTAAGTGGAAGAAATGTTTTGCACCACAAGGTGCCCAAGCTGTGCAAAACATTTCTTCCACTTACTTGTGTTTTGCGCTCTTTTAACTTTACTGTCTAACCTCTCTTGGTTAACTCTTGTTTTTTCGACCCCGAAGCTATTAGGGCATCCGAGGGCTAGGGAGTCCTTCCTTTCTTCCATTTCTCCTTTCCTTTATTTTCTTTTCTTCTCCAGAAAAGCCTGACCAGAGGCTATAAGATGGCAGCCCCATCACTGGTCTTGCCTTCCTTTGGCCAGCAACCAATCGAAGGGACTATTATTATGCTTTCAAGTCTTATACGAGAATTTCCCATAAGGAAAATTTTCTATAGGATCGTAACAGGCCTTGGCCTAATACTTGGAAGGAAGAAGAAAGAAGAAGATAAAATTCTTCTTAATATAACATTATTATTGTTAGGCAATTGCTTATAGGATAATATATTATCATTTGATTAATTAAGCCATGAAGAGAATGTTTATATTTGGGAAAGAATCTAGTAGGAGGAATAGTGGCAGGACAGAAATTTATGCAGGAGGCTATGTTTTGAGATGACTAAATAATAAGCAAAAACATTGGAATAATACATGATTTTTACCCCATGCCAAAACTGAAGAAGGTACAGTGTACCGAAACAGCTGTAATTAAATTATATCTTAATAAATATGAAAATCAAATAAAACTGTAAGTTTTATTTTTATTTAATTAAATAAGTAACGGATTTTCATCAAGTAAACACCAACTCAATTGATTACTGGTTATACCTTAACAAGGATTTAGATGGCAGACTATCAAAATAATGTATGTTGTAATTACAGAATGGCACATTCCAATGTGCAAGCGGTCACTGCATTGCATCATATTTCCGCTGCGATGGTGACAGGGACTGTAGGGATATGAGTGATGAGATGCATTGTCCTCCTCGTCCCTGGCGGCAGATACTGTCCTGAGAGCAAGTTTGAGTGCAACAATCATCTTTGTGTTAACCACGGAGATCTCTGCGATGGGACTGATGATTGTGGTGACAACTCTGATGAAAGTACAACTCTCTGCAGTAAGTACCTTTACTTCAATTAAACTTCTTCTCATTTACAATTTTTTAATAAAACTCATTAATTCATTGTCACTCTCACATAAACTGTTTTTGGTCTCCATTTAAGTGTCTTCCATGCAGTTCTCAGCATTTTAATATGTCTAACATGCTTTTTAAATTAATATTAAGAAGCTAAAGCTATTTCTATGATTCAAACAAATAAATTAATGCATACAACTCAACTATTGTAATCAATGGTAAAGAGAAAAATGTTTGTCTGAACTGGGAATCAAACCTCAAACCTTCAGCTTTCCGTTCTGATGCTCTGACCACTGAGCTAATTCAGGCTACATTCCCATCCAAGCATAAATCCTCCCTTTACCTTACTCTCTTGGTGCCACATTCAGTGCAATGAATCATCATTCACAAATACACAATGAATGGTTTCTACATTAAGAAGACATGAAGGGACTCCACACAGCTACAGCATTATTTATTAAATTGACATTAAGAAGCTAAAGCTATTACTATGATTGAAATAAGTAAATTAATGTACACAATTAAACTATTATAATCAATGGTAAAGAAAAAAAAAGTTTGCCTGAATCTGGAATCGAACCCCGAACCTTGAGCTTTATGCTCTGATCACTGAGCTAATTCAGTCTAATTCAGTCGTTATAGCTGGTTTTCTCAACCTGGAGTCGCCACTTATTGTAGCTCCCCAAATGCTTCACGATGCTGGGGGCACCGGTCCCATACTGGCCAAAATACCATGAGAAAATTTCTTCTCCCATGGAGACTCGAACCAGCACAAGTCCCGTAGTTCTGTGCCAAGGCTTCCTGCCTTAACTACTCAGCTATGGCGTGGGACATTGATTCAGAGGCAATGTCTTTTTCTTTAAAATCAAGAACAGGTTGGTCTATTATTAAATATACTCATATAATGCAAATGTGCATAAATAAGCAATTCAGCGTAGTAAGCATTAAAAGCTTAGTGAAGTGATTATGTGAGAACTTTTTGATTCAGATTTATCAAGTTCAAATCGTCCACCACTGTGGTCTCAAGGTAGCGTGCTGCCTTGTCACACAGCAGGCCCGGGTTAGATCCCTGGTTGGGGCAGTTTTTTCTGGGTGAGGTTTTTATCGGGGTTTTTTCCTCACCTGTAAGACAAATGTCAGGAAAACTTTAAGGCCCAAACGGTCCCCAAAATCATATGGCTATCATCATCATCCTTATCATTATCATTATCATCATCATCATCCTTCACCGGTGTGGAAAGCAATGGGAAGCTACCACACCTACAATTCCCTAGTAAAGCTGCAAGCATAGCATGAAAATGCTATGATTGCAGTGAAGGACCTGCCTTTGGGCAGAATTACTATGGATGGATGGAAGTTCAAATCTCAGATCTGACCAATCTGAGAAAATTTGTAGATTAGATTTTTCATTTCCACGATATTCTAACCTTCCTTTGGATTTCATTATATTTTATTGTCATGATTAAAACAATGAGATGATTATTTATTGTTTCCAGTGAACTTCAGCTGTGATACTCTGAGAAGATTCCAGTGTGACAACCATCTCTGTATACCTCGCTATCAGCTGTGTGATGGAATAGATAACTGTGGTGATGGCAGCGATGAAAACAATATGACACTGTGTGCTAGCCGTATCAAACCATGTAATTTGTATGCGGAATACCAATGTGCAAATAAAAAATGCATTGATCGTAACCGAGTCTGTGACTTTGCAAATGATTGTGATGACTTTTCTGATGAACTTGGTTGCCGTAAGTTATTTTATTTACTTTTAATGGTGATTTTCAGAAATCTCTACTTTTTTAGGGATAGTTTATTTTAATTAATTTTAATATATCCCTACCACCACTACCATAAACATAGCAGATTTAGACCCGTATGTCTATAATTAATATTTTTAGGAAGTAACACTATGAGATTTTATTTAATAATCATTAAAAATCTGAAATTATCACCTCACATAATTTGTTGATTCTTGAGAACATGTTTCAGAAAGGAATTAGATTAATCTTTCTAAGAATATAGGATCCTGTCAGCCTTGTAGGTTCAACTGAATAGCTATTTTAATTGAAAAATAGTGAAATCTGGTGAAGAAAACTAAAATAAAATTTTCTACATGACTCCTATCTGCTTACTAATAACACATCCACTTCTTAGTTTTTCCTATGTACATTTTCTCGCATTCTTCACATTTAATCTGATAAATCCCTGATTTGTTTCGTTTTTCTATTTTCTCCTTTTTGTTAGATCTAATAGGTGTCCCCATCTAGAGAATATGTGGATGGTGACCACAAGACGCCCAAGCTGACCAAAACATTGCTTCCACTTACTTGTGTTTTGCTCCTTACTTTTATCTTTAACCGATCTGGTATTTCTTCCTTTTCTAGTACCAGATCCCTCTTTTTACTTTCCTATCCAGTCTCCCTTGCCTGACCTCTTGTTTTCTTCGACCCTGATGATATTAGAGTATTCAAGGCCGAAGGGTTCATTTCTGTTCTTTCCTATATCTCTTTCTTTTAACCTCATGGGCACTCACCTTGAATGCACACATAAGCTGCCTGTTCGAATGCAGCCCCATTGCAACTTATAGCATAAGTATACAATGGACTCGTGTCATCAGCTATGGCTGGATGCACATAATGAAGAAGTAAATAATTAATCTTTAATTTTAAGAAGTGATATTTTTAGTCTGATCATCTTACCTCAATATTAATGTTGATTTGTTTTTGGACATGTTTCAAAACATTCTGTTTTATCGTCAGCTTGTCCAGACTGGTTTGATTTATGTTGCATACCCTGGATCTCGATGTCAGCTCCATCCTGTGGTTAGCCAAAGAACCTCCAAACAGAGCGTGACCTTGTTTGGAGGTTCTTTGGACCAACCACAGGATGTAGCTGACATCGACATCCAGGCAACATAAATCAAACCAGTCTGGACAATGTGACGATAAAACAGAATGTCCAAAGAACAAATCAACATTAATATTGAGGTAAGATGATGATGATGATCATCATCATCATCAACAACAAGGATTAGGCCCAATGGCCTGTTCCGATCTCATTATAGGTCGAATTAGTCCTTTCATCTCTTCTATGTTCTTCCCAACGTTCTTCTCCCTTTTGGTTTATAATTATACATTCTTCTTGGTATGCACTGTTCATTCATTCGTAATACCTGCAGAAGATAAGCATTTTGGTAATGTTTTATTCTTTCACAGAGATTAAATATATTAAGTTCTGTTCTTATATCTTCATTTTCTTTTTATCGGTCCTTTGGTATCCTGCTATTGCTCTCAACATCTTAATTTAAGCAGCCTCTATTTGTTTACTATCTGCCTTTGTTAATGTCCAGGTTTCACATCCATAGATAAGAGATGGAACTGCCAATACTTTGTAAAACTTCAAAATAGTTTCTTTTCTAGTCTCATTCAATAAAGTGTGTTTAATTGTGCCACATAGATAATCGAATCGTTGTAATTTAGTGTGTTTTATCTAAATTTCTGTCACTGCTTGAATTACATCCCAAATAATTAAAATTCTGAACTTGGTCTATAATTACATTGTTTATCATTATTTTTGTTCTTATTGCACATTTTCCTTTCAGAGCTAATATTTTTGTTTTAGATGTAGATATTCTTAAATTGTATTTTAGAGAGATATTATTTAAAGTATAAAGGAATTGTTGTAAAGCATTTTCTGATGCTGTCATTATTACTTGATCGTCTGCAAAAAGCAGAGTTGTCAATACACTATTTATATTAATTTGTTCTTGCCATTCATTTATGACATGGTCCAAGTATAAATTAAATAATACTGGTGACAATGGACACCCTTGTCTTACTCCCTGGTTTATTTCTATGTTTTGTCTACTAATTTTATCTCCGCAGTCTATTTTAAAATTTGTTTCTATATATAAACTCTGAATGGCTCTTATAAGGTGTTGAGGAATTCCTTTCATTTCTAGTATGTTCCATAATTCATTTCTACTTACACTATCAAATGCTTTAGTATAATCAACAAAAGCTATATACGTGGGTAAATTAATTCTTTTCTTTTTTCTATCAATTGGGCCATTATAAAAACACAATCTATAGTTGACCTACCCTTTCTAAATCCATTTTGTTCCTCATGTAATATTGTTTCAGCTATTTTATTTATTCTATATGATAAAATTTTTTGCATATATCTTATAAATTAACTTATAAATTTAATTATATTTGAAGAGAAAAATTTTTGCCTAGACCGGGACTCGAACCCGGGACCCTTGGCTTTCCGGGCCAAGTGCTCTACCAACTGAGCTACCGAGGCGAGTTACGATCTAGATGCAAATTTTTCTCTTATATACGTTGTAATTCCCTATCGCCAAATGCTTTTGAAATCATTGTTTCTATCTTTGCAAATGGCGGCTTCTTAGTTAAGAAGACATTTTTTGGGAATTTAACATTACTTTATAAAGCTAGTAAGGCTTCTAATGATGTTTTTATTATTGATTTAACATTTCTCCATGAAAGATAAATTATATTTGAAGAGAAAAATTTTCGCCTAGACCGGGACTCGAACCCGGGACCCTTGGCTTTCCGGGCCAAGTGCTCTACCAACTGAGCTACCGAGGCGAGTTACGATCTAGACGCAAATTTTTCTCTTATATACGTTGTAATTCCCTATCGCCAAATGCTTTTGAAACCATTGTTTCTATCTTTGCAAATGGCCCGGAAAGCCAAGGGTCCCGGGTTCGAGTCCCGGTCTAGGCAAAAATTTTTCTCTTCAAATATAATTTATCTTTCATGGAGAAATGTTAAATCAATAATAAAAACATCATTATAAATTTAACTTTGAATATATCTTATAAGCTGAATTTAATAAACTTATTCCTCTATAATTTGTACATTCTTTTCTGTTTCTTTTTTTAAATATCGGAACAGTTATTGCGTCCTTCCATTCATCCGGAACAGAACCCGTTTTCCAGCAAAGGTTTATAAATTCAAGAAACTTAACAATAGATGTAATCGATGCACATTTGAATAATTCTATGTTTAGATTATCTGCTCCAGGCGATTTCTTGTTTTTAAAATTTTGCATTGTTAACATTAGCTCTTCAAACCTAATACTATCCACATTTGGGTCATTTTCTCTTAAGGCTATTGCTTGTTCTTCTAAGTTTGTCCATAACGATGTATAATGTTGTTCCCATTGTGTAAGAGGTATAGGATTTAACCGTATTGTGTCCTTTTCGTTTTTATTTAAATGTTTAATAACTTTATATGCTCTATAGCTTGGTGTCCGTGTACATCATGTTCTAAATTCGACACATATCTGTCCCAATGCTCTCTCTTGGTTCTTCTAATTTCTCTTTTAACAATTGCTGATTTTCGTTTATATTCAATATTATTGTCTGTAGATCTGCTCTGTAGAAATTTAAGATATGCTTGTTTCTTGTCCTTTATTTTTTCCGCTATGTCTTCATTCCAAATATCTATTCCCATTTTCGTATATTTCTTCCTTCTTTTCCCTAGAGTTTCTGATGCTACTTTATGTAAAATATTTTTCAATATTTCCCACATTAAATTTATATTGTTTCCATATGTCATCATCATCATCATCATCACTCCAGGGATTAGGCAATTGCCCGTTCCGACTTCATAATGCATCAGCCCAACGTCTTCTAGGTCTTCCAACATCACGCCTTCCTCTTGCTTGATTGTTTCCATATGTTTGAACATTTATCTCCTCTACATATTGATTCATTCTTGTTTGATATAGGTATTTAACACTAATGTCTCTTAACAGATGTACCTTGTATGTTTCTTTAGAAATTAACTCTCTAGGTTTTAACTTCTTCCATCTTTTTAATAAGTTAAATTTAGACAATAAGTAAGTAATGGTCTGATCCTACAGCACAACCTCTATACACTCTTGTGTCTTGTATACATGAAGAAAGTTTTTTATTTATAAGAATTTAGTCATTTATACTTTTTTCATTTCTCCGTGTCCACATATATTTGTGGATGTCAAGGTGTCTGAAGAATGTGTTTGTAATTTTAAGTTCATTAAACGCTGAAAATTGTAATAAGGATTTTCCATTTTCATTTAATACTTGTTCTCCATTTGATCCTAGTACATCTTTTATTGGGTTGTTTCCTACTCTTCCATTAAAAACGCCTGCTACAACAATATGGTCGTTTTTATTTATGGTATTTAGATGTTCTTGTAATGTATCATAGAACTGTTTTGTTTCTTCTTTTCTTCCATTTTCTGGGCAATATATTCCAATTATTGTCAAAAAACCTCTGTCTATCTTTACTCTTAAGTTAATAATTCTTTGATTAACCCAGTTATAGCTATGAATCCTTTTCTTCCATGTTTATTTTAATAAAATAGCAACTCCCGCTGAAGCTCTTTTGTTTTGATTTACACCACTGTATATAAGTATATAATCTGATAAATCTGTAGAGCCTTTAAGTTTCTTTTTAGTTTCTGGGATGACTGCAATATCTACATCTCTCTCTTTAAGTTCTTTTTGTAGCTCTAATTCTTTATTACATATTCCTCTTACATTACAAGTGCAGATTTTTATCCTCTCCACTATCCCTAATCGTTTGTCCTTATTTCTTGTGTAAGATGATCAGACTAAAAATAATATAGGTAATTAATCTACTGATGCTCCTAGTCATTCTTGGGTGCCAACCTTAGCTGATTTAAATTTTTTTTTTTAAACTTGTGGTGCTTCAATGGATGATATGTGAATTTAGTTTGCCAAATGTTCCACATTTATATCTTCTTTTTTTGGACTTAATAAGGAGAATCAATAATTCAGTTCTGTGTAGTATGGAGCTAGAAATATTCACTAACTTATCTAAGTCCTGTCATAGTAATTTGTACAAGGTTGACGAAAAAATTGTTATGTAAATACTTTATAGTTTTATAATTGTTATATTTATTTGTTCCAGATCATACTAAAACATGCACTGAAGCCAACAAAGGTGGTTGTGAACATCACTGTACAAATCTGACTTCTGGAGGTTATATCTGTGCCTGCTATGATGGTTTCATTATCTCTTCAGAAAACAGAAAGAAATGTCTAGGTAAATTATTGAAATAAGTTCTCACTTTTTTTATGTCTTTATTTAAATTGTCTTCTTCTTCTACTGCAAGGTTTAGGCTATGCAGCCTGTTCCGGCAAAGTTAAAAGTGGAGTCCATCTTCTACGTGGTCGGCCAACATCTCTTGTTCCTCTGGGATTATACAGGAAGGTTCTTTTTGGTATTCTTTCGTTGTTCATTCTCATTAAGTGTTCTGTCCATTTCTTATTATTTTCGCTGATTTTATTTTCAATTTTATATATATTTAATTCTTCTCGTATAGTTTCATTCCTTATTCTATCCGCTCTTGTGCATCCTTTCACATTATGTAAAAATAGCATTTCCGCAGTCTGTATCCTGCTTTTATCCCTTGATTTCATTATCCAATTTTCACTTCCATACAACAACAAAGGAACAGCCATTGTTTTATATTATTTAAGCTTCGTATCTTTCCTTGTTTTCCGACCTAAGGTTCTTTTTATGGTTCCACAAATAGCCTGAAATTTATTTACTTTCTTTATTTAAATTGTAATATATAAATTCTCATTAAAATACTTCTGAATAGAAGATGTCAGTTGGTATGATTGTAACGACAGCTACAGTCTTCAGACAAATGAGAATTGTATAAATTGAAAGAAATGTTAATGTTTGTATCATCATTTGAATGGTGTAATGGACAGCACACTCATACGGAGAACGAGAGGTCCAGGGTTCAAATCCCTATTCAAGCATTAAGTTTTCTTTCTTAATTAAAAAAAATTAAATTCTCACTGTTTAGTATACTTATTAATCTATCTTTATCTGTTTTAAATCTGTCAATTTACTTGAGGACTCTCTTTATTACACCAAGTGCCCAATCACAGGGAAGAATAATGTGGCCTTGGGCTGGATAATATTGGTGAATCTCTTGAAACCTGTTCTTTTCAACTAAATCATTGCAGCCTGTCTTATTATTGTGTAAAATGTCGGTGGTCTCAAGATAGTGTGCTGCCTTGTCACGCAATAGGCCAGAGTTTGAATCTTGATTGGGACAAGTTTCCTGGATAAGGTTTTTTTCAGGGATTTTTCTCATCTGGAAGACAAATATCAGGAAACTTTAAGGTCCCTGAACATCACATATGGCCATTATAATCATCATCATTCATATTCATCTTAGATTAAGTTTAAGATTAAGGACTCTCCTGGTGCACCATTATCATCATCACCCATCACATCATCGGGGCAGAGTAATGCTGTCTTCAGGCACTCCAACCTCAGAAGTGGGTTACAATTGCACCAATGCCAGGAGAGAACACCAGAAATGTCGAAATGACAACGTTACTTACTTATGTTTCGGCTCTACAGCCCTTGATCAGGTTTGGCCTCCTTCACAACTTTTTTTCTTTCCTCTCTTTGCTATTCCAATCTTTTTCTCTAATCCATAGGTTTTTCAAGTCCTGCTCTACATCCTAAAGCCACTTCTTTCTTGGTCTCCCTATTCTTTTAACCCCTATAATATTGTCATGTAGTAGACTTTTGGATATTAGAAGAGAAAAATATATGCTCAGACTGGGGTTTGAACCCAAGACCTTTTGCTTTATATGTGAATTCTCTTCCAACTGAGCTATCTGAAAAACTCGAATCTAAACGCAAATTTTTCTCTTATATGCTGTTGCGAGAAGAGTCGCTCTCTCCGTCGGTTATTACGCTAATGATGTAGTTCATCTGACTTCCACTAGTAGGCACCTGAATACAGTAACGCTGAATTGTGTTGGTAGCATTTTGTTGTATACTGTTGCCAACTTCTGCGTATTGCTCAGGTCTGTAGATGACTACAACACTCTCTCTCAGTGTGTGTTAGGCTATCGCCATGTGCGTTGGGCGCTCTCATCAGGGACGATAGTCCTTACGAAGTAATTGTATATAGAGATTCGTGGGAGATGGATCTTCCCCAGTTTACAACTGGCTATTGACGAATCCTCCATCTTCACCTTTGGTTTATCGCCATCGAAGGTGATAATTGAACGTTGTGAGTTTTGGAATTCTTCAAACTTATGTGGTTATTGAGGACCACGTGCTGCCTGTTCCGAAGTTAATACACTTCGAGACCCCTCAAGTCCTAGGAACGGACTTCGATTCAAACATTTGATCCTGTTTTAATTGTATCTACGTAGTAAGTTAGCGCAAAAATAAACTTGACTTTTCACCGATTACATGTGTTGTAATAACTAAATTTACCTTTATAAAAATCCAGCACCCCAGAGGAATATTAGGAAAGGGATTCAAAATTGGACCGTGTTGGCATGCAACATATGCATACTGTCAATTCCCGAGTGCCAAATGTTAAGAAACCGTTGCTTCGATCTTGCAAACGGCAGCATTTTTATTAAGAAAAACTTTTTATTTGGGAATTTTTCATCATTGAGATGTATGAAATTAATAATAAAAGCATTGAGACTTCTGGATTCCTATTCTCCATTGTCTCTATATGAACTACCATCCTAGCCATTCCTCACAATATCTTCTCCCATTATTAGAAATGACAACCTGGGGCATTGAATAAAAAAAACTCTAATAAGATATTTTTATTATTAATTTAATACTTCTCACTGAAGGACAAATTATATTTCCTTTTGACCGCTGAGTTTCTCTTTTGCCAGCTGGGCTGTGGGTGCCAGGTTTTTTAAATTTAAAGTACTACCATGTAGCGACTTGGTAGAACCAACCAAGTGCTGCTTAATCATTTTGTACGTAGAGAGAGAGAGAGAGTACGAATACGAATACGTTACTGCTACCTTCCGGGATCGCTGGGTTATGATACTGCTGTACTTAGTAAAGGGTTCCAAACATTCAACGAAGTTATTTACAACAAAACAGCCTGCCTCGGGCCCATAGAAGGCGGCTAACCATTCATCTTTCTTTTTCCACTTGAACATGCATATGAATATAACACTGATTATAATTTGCATGGACTGAACTAATTTCGTTATGGGATAGAGAACAATGGCTATTCTTTAAATAAGAACAAGGGGCGTAACATAAAATATTGGTTTTTAATACAAAATAAGTGTGGATTATTATAAAAAAAATAAAGTAATATAAATAACAGAACTATATCTTGGAACAATCAATCAAACCCCAATAATAAACAAAACATAATAAGATAACGACATACCATTCCAACAATCACACTCATACTTCTCTAAGCAGAATCGGAAATCCTTCTTCCATGCTGACTTAGATTAAATTAAATCCAACCATTCTTCGGTTTACAATCCCCATGCTTATCTTCTGCATTACCATGCTAACTTCGCCCTTTGCATGGTACACCAGAGTAGGATTCCAACACTGAATCCACTCGTAAAGAACCCAAACGCCACTTGTTAGGCCGATCGACTGACTGCTCCAGTCCACTGAGATTGCCGAGCATATATCAGGTTCGCCAGGAGAAGGGATGTGCGCTACCAAGATGCGCAATGGAAAGGGTAAAGAAGGAAGGGGTAACCACACGGAACACAGGAAACATTGGCAGGCTTCACAAATGTTCGTAAGCGGGAAGGAGCACGAAGATGATAACTGAACCGCAAAAGGCACTTTCGGTTCAACCATACTATATAATATAAACCTTTATAAAGTATAATTAACTGTCTACATACCGTGCTAAATTGAATTTAAACTCACTATTATACATTTATTTGAAGGTTAGGCGATGTTGCTTCCACTTGTAAAGATCCCAGGTTCGAATTCAGCGTGGAGTCGTCATTGAAATTCGTTATCACTATCACTAAAACATTTATCCTAATGAATACATTTGATGGCATTATCACTAAACATTTGTACTATTAAATATTGTTGAACATTTTTTATGGTCCTGGGTTCGAATCCATTCCAGTCAAACAGCTGTTTTATGCCACGTGTTTCGTCTGGCGCGACACACCCACCATTGTCACTCACACCATGTTCATTTAGGTCTACATCACTTGCTTTACTATTTACAGGCTTAGATTGTAATAATATTCTCTTACAAACAGGACTACTATCACATTCGTCAAACAAATAACCATTTGATGAAATGTTACTGTCACTCTCATCTTCTGATAAAACTGACACAATAAACTCGCGTATTGTATTTTCATCAACTTCGAGACACATGAATCACTGTGTTCCACAGCATGACCTACCCCTTGGTCAGGTATCTTTTCAACTAAAAATAAAATAAATAAAGAGACAATCCTGAAATTGCAATATTCCATAGCAAAAAAAAAAAAAGTCCTTGAAACATGAATGTACACCCTCCTTTAGAAAATGCATTTACAACTTGCCTGTACCGTTATTCTGTAAGGGATGTGCAAAGTATTGCTAAAAAAGGATGTACAAACACAGCACAAAAAATAATTTTAGTTTATTGAAGTAAAAACTTCAGGAAAAAAATATTAAAAATAATAAGATTGAAAACCGGAGCTTGCCAGGCATGGCATACCGCTGTACACACACTTTCACCGGCGCACGCCGGGCATGGCATTCAAAAGGTTAAAGAGAAAATGTGGTTGGTTGGTTGGTATCTAATGTCGAGCACTTGATAATGAAATCATTCGAGAAAAATGTATGAATTAACAATGTATAAGAGAAAAATTTGTGTTCAGATTGGAGGCCTAGGTAGCTCAGTTGGTAGAGCATTGGCATAGAAAGCTAAAGGTCCTGGGTTCAAATCCAGTCTAGGCCTATATTTTTCTATGTTTTTATTATATATCCATCCATAGTAATTCTGCCCGAAGGCAGGTCCTTCACTGCAATCATAGCATTTTCATGCTATGCTTGCAGCTTTACTAGGGAATTGTGTAGGTGTGGTAGCTTCCCGTTGCTTTCCACACCTGTGAAGGATGATGATGATAATGGTAATGATAAGGATGATGATGATGGCCATATGATTTCGGGGACCGTTTGGGTCTTAAAGTTTTGCTGACATTTGTCTTACAGGTGAGGAAAAACCCCGATAAAAACCTCACCCAGAAAAACTGCCCCGACCGGGATCGAACCCGGGCCCGCTGCGTGACAAGGCAGCACGCTACCTCGAGACCACAGCGGTGGACATTATTATATATATATTTATATTTTTCTCTCTCTTCAAATCTAATAAGATACTCTCTCATTTTAAATGTTAAATTTCCTAATGTTGTTATTTTTATTTGCAGATGTTGATGAATGTGAAACAGGTCTACATAATTGTTCTCAAATATGTACCAACTTGAACTCTACTTATGAATGCTCATGCAGAAATGGGTTCACTCTATCTGATAGTAATAGTGGAGTGTGCAAGGCTGATATTCCAGAAGTCACATTGCTCTTTGCTAATGGACCAGAGATTCGATCATACAATTTGATGAAGCGAGAACAAATGGATGTGATACAAGAGGAAAAGAGAATAAAAGCCATTGATTATGATCCAACCACAGAAATAATATTTTGGGCTGATTCTTATGATAAAACCATAAAGCGTTCATACATGGTGAATGCACAAGAAGGAGATGTTAAAGTTGGGTATGCACAGGATCTCAATATGAAAGGTATTAATTTTGTTCTCTAGTTTGCTTCAATGCTCTTCTTCTTCTACTTCTAGCTCTATGGGCCCTGGCTGCTGTCAAGATACTCTTCCATGCATCCCTGTCCAACTCCCTCCTCATCAATCCCTGGTCCCCAAGTTTTCAGAGGTCTTTCTCCACTCTATCAATCCATCTCAACTTCGGTCTTCTGCTTCTTCTTCTTCCTCCATCTGGTCTCAGTAGTGTAAGCTTTCTAGTGGTATTCTCCACCTCCATTCTCATTATGTGACTCTTCTTCTTCTTCTTCTTCGTCATGGTTTAGGCTTTTTCGTTAGCCTGTTCTGGCTCCAAATTGGTGCTGTTTCCATCTTCCCAGGCTTCTTCTTCCTTGTGGTAAATATAAGGAAGAAGAAGTTTGGGAAGACCAAAGAAAAGATGGAAACAGCAGCAATTTGCACAAGGAAGAAGAAGCTTGGGAAGACCAAAGAAAATATGAAAACAGCAGAAATTTGGAGCCAGAACAAGCTAACAAAAAAACCTAAATCAATGGTAAAGAGAAAAATGTTTGTCTAAACCGGGAATCGAACCCCGAACCTTTAGCTTTCTGTGCTAATGTTCTGAAAGCTAAAGGTTGGGGGTTCGATTCCCGGTTCAGGCAAACATTTTTCTCTTTACCATTGATTTACAATAATTTAATTGTGTTCATTAATTTACTTATTTCTATCATAACAATAGCTTTAGCTTCTCAATATTAATTTAATAAAAAAACCTAAACCATGACGAAGAAGAAGAAGAAGGGTCTTATAATGAGAATGTAGGGGGAGAATACCACTAAAAAGCTTATACTACTGAGGCCAGATATGGCCCATCCATCTCTGTCTGCCAATTTTAATAACATTTACAATATCTGGGTTTGGGTATAAATTGTAGATTTCATTATTATATCTTACTTGCCATACTCCATGATCATATATATAGGTCCCAAGATCCTCCTCAGGATTTTCCTTTTAAAGATTCTCAGTCTTTCTTCATTCTCAGCATTCATTGCCATATTTATGGTTTTGCAGATTTTTAATTTTGCATTCAGGCTTAAAATTTGTGATTGCATTAACACTCTAGATTAGAATAAATTAGTAAGATGCCATAAAAATTAAGTAGTGGTCAACACAGTGATAGAAAGAAAATCATATTTTTTTTTTTTTGTTGAAAATTTGCTTTATGTTTTTATTCTTAGTTAATATTAGCAAAATAGAATAACAATAGAATTCAGATATCCTTATCTTAGGGCCGCATGCAAATACATTAGTCTCTACTCAAATTACTTCCAATCACTGGTGAGCTGACTCACCATGAGCAAGTGCAAAGGTCGAATTAGCTACCCACTAACTGGTCATGCATGAAAGTTGTCTTTTTGTAATATTGGCAACAAATTAACCAGAATTCTCAGCGATAAAACCACTTCCATTATTTTTGTCTGCTATAGAGGAATGCATTTACACTTGCATCCTGCAAATAATACCATATACAACGACATCTGCGTCGTGCAATATTATGCCGATTCTCCTGTTCTTCCAGTTGAATTCTTTGGTAGACTCTATCAAATTCCTCTTCTCCGCATATACCAAAAACATGATCGAAGTCTTCAAGGTCCGACATCTTGGATAAAGCAGCAAGGTACGTGGCAAGGTTTCAAACTACATCGGTTACCATCGGTTCTCATTGGTTCCCTTCGAGATTCTCACAATAAGTTTCTATCTTAAGTTACCTCGTCAGGTAGCTTACAAATTTCAACAATTATTATCACATGAATAGATTTCTGAGTAAGCAAAATTGTATTAGGATAAAACTTTCTCAGCAGAGAACGCCTTTTACGGTCTAATGCATTCAAAGATTCGACCCTTAATCACCATCATCCTAAGGTACCACAACTTTAAAGGTTAAATTTTATGTTTTCTCATATTCTCTCCCAAAATCTTCTATCTTTTGGTATATTCAGAACTGCCACTTTTATTTTCTTTGGGCCATCCATTATGTCTTCTTTCCATCATCCTAAAGATTTCCATTTGTATAAATTTTTAACTAAACATTGGTTGTACATTCTTATCATGTGTTCTAACCAGCCTGAGTGTCCTAATATGATTAATAAACACAATCTTAGGAGAATTTTTGGACCAAAGAGAGATTAACAAAGGTAAATGGAGAAGACTACATAACAATGAGCCACATGGTCTTTATAGGAAACCAGATCCAATAAGAACAATTAATTAAATTATTTTGAGTCTGTGATATCTTACCTCAATATTATTGTTCTTGAACATGTTTTGATTAGTCTTCTAATCGAAACATGTTCAAGAACAAATCAACATTAATATTGAGGTAAGATATCACAGACTCAAAATAATTTAATTAAAAGAATCTCAAAATTAGATTCGATTTTTACACGCTTTATATTAGCTTAACCTGTATCTATCTATCTATCTATCTATCTATCTATCTATCTATCTATGTAACAGAATCTTTCAACGTGTTTTCACCCACTTAAAATAATTGGATCGACTTGAAATTTTGTGTACTTGTAAAGGACCCGTGACAATACAATAATTTCATACTTATTAGATTAGATTTGATTTATTTAGCCTGGTGGAGTTAAGGCCATGTGGCCTTCTCTTCCACTCACCAGGACAAACATATATTACATCAGAATATAACAATCTCAATTAACTCTAATAATAAATACTAAATAAAAATTTGATAAAAAAGATAATATCTATTATATTACAATCTATAATGCAACCAGTTAATGTTAGTTAAAATTAAGACTAAAACTAATAATAAAATGTATACAAGCAAGACATATTAAATTGTCCCTGTCTAATGTATATAAAAACAAAGGAAAATAATGAGATATAGAAAACTAATTTTACAATTATACAATATTTAAAACAAAATAAATTAAAATATTTGTTATTCTTAATATTATTTTCATAAATAATTTAATTTGTTAATTGTTAAAAGAATACTATCAGTGAGGTGTATAAGTTAGTTTGTTATTAAATAATTCTTTAGTCTGTTTTTTGAAGGATGTTATAGTTTGACATTCTCTGACATAGGGCAGAAGGGAATCTAAAATAAATCATTAAGAACAGTTAAGTCTCATATAATGTGATGGGGAGGACATGTGGCACAAACAAATGAAAAGGGGGCATGGGAACTTCTTGTAGGAAAACTTGAGGGAAAGTGCCCAGCTTGTAGGTCAAATGAGGCAGGAGAATAATTTCAACCAAGATTTGAGGGAATAGATTATCAGGAGATGCTTAGAAAACATTAGCTCTGGATAGGGATGTATGGAGAGCTTATGTCTATGCGATCATGACCTATGGGTTCAATAGTGATGGTCAGTTAATTATAACACAAAATTCCTCTTATTATTATGCCATCCTCATTACACCTTATGTATTGCAAGGCTACAATGTCTGATTTAGCTATTTCTTACATTTTTCCAGCTTTATATTACCTTGCAGAGTTAAGGCCTTAAGATCTTATATTTAAATTAATATTGGGAAGTAAACATTATGAGCTTATATCATTAATAGTGAGTGGAGAACATATTTTTAACGACTCACCTCATATAATTTCAAAATTTCTTTGATACCGGCAGTTTTAGACAATATCTTGTCCCTCTTCAGTCATGGCTTCCACTGATGAAATTCTGTGGTTGTTGAATTTCATCAGTGGAAGCCATGACTGAAGAGGGATAAGATATTGTCTGAAACCGCCGGTATCAAAGAAATTTGAAATTATATGAGGTGAGTCGTTAAAAATATGTTCTCCACTCACCTTAAGATCTTGTTTAACCACTCAACCAGGTTAGATAAAAAGTACAAAAATTACTGTTACATCTAAATTAAAGTAAAGAAAATTATTACATAACATATCTACAATACAATTTTTTTATTAGGAATATTCCACAATACAGTGTTACTCCTTCAACCCAAAGTGATTTGTCGCCAGAGGTTCCTGTGTAAAGCATCTTCTTCCCTCAAATCTCTATCTTGCATACTTCTCCTCACTCCATCTATTCAACGTTCTCTAGGTCTGCCTCATCCACTTTTTCCATTGGCTTTCCAATCAAGGATCTTCTTTGGATTTCTATTTCTTTCCATTCTTATGATGTGTCTATACAATTTCAATTGTTTTTCATCTTTTTTTTTTCAACTTGCATACTTTCCCTTATTGTGCTGTTTCTGACTTAATCCCTTCTTGAAATTCTTGTCGATCACCTCCAAAAATCCATTTCTTCTGCTACAATTATTATTCACACATATTTTGATTTACTCTAGATTTAACAAATGAAATATAAGTTGTACAAAATAGAAAAATGAGAAAAAATTACTATTAATGACATAGAATAAATTTAGTTCTGGAGAAAAATTAATTATTTAACAATACGAGTAAGTAACAACGTAATATTATATGTACTTGTTTTTGCAGTTGACTGTAATAAATGTTTAAATTAAATATATGTGGGAAATAACACTATGAGGTTTAAGGTAGAATTTTTTATCACTCACCTCATATTGTTCTTCTTATTTGACTATAAACTAGTTTCGGAACATAGTTTCTGTTCCATCCTCAGTATCGTCACGACCGTTGTTCTGTCGTCTTGAAGAGCTGTCCTTCTGTCCTTCCATTGGCTGACTGAAAAACCTCGAAACCAGGTCATTCTCACCGGGAATTTCAAAGTTCATCAATTTCTTCTTTTCGCTCTTTTGAATGTAGATCTTTTCCCAAACAGTAAGTTCTTTCTCGATAAGATGTTTTTCAGACCATGCATGGGCAGCCAAAGCAGATTTTTCTACTTCCCCTTTCTTGACATTCCTGAGATGTTCTTTCACTCTAGTTTTCAAATTTCTCTTAGTTTTTCCTATGTGGAATTTCTCACATTCTTCACATTTAATTTGATAAATCCCTGATTTGTTTTCTTCTTTAATTTTCTCATTCAAATCAGGGATTTATCAAATTAAATGTGAAGAATGTGAGAAATTCTACATAGGAAAAACTAAGAGAAATTTGAAAACTAGAGTGAAAGAACATCTCAGGAATATCAAGAAAGGGGAAGTAGAAAAATCTGCAGTGGCTGCCCATGCATGGTCTGAAAAACATCTTATCGAGAAAGAAGCTAAATTATTAAAACAAATAGAAAAACCAAAAGAACTTACTGTTTGGGAAAAGATCTACATTCAAAAGAGCGAAAAGAAGAAATTGATGAACTTTGAAATTCCCGGTGAGAATGA
The DNA here is from genome assembly GCA_030220185.1 of Diploptera punctata. Lineage (NCBI taxonomy): Eukaryota > Metazoa > Arthropoda > Insecta > Blattodea > Blaberidae > Diploptera > Diploptera punctata. The sequence goes on along the minus strand of JASPKZ010009837.1, from coordinate 76,152 downwards.
CCTGGTTTCGAGGTTTTTCAGTCAGCCAATGGAAGGACAGAAGGACAGCTCTTCAAGACGACAGAACAACGGTCGTGATGATACTGAGAATGGAACAGAAACTATGTTCTGAAACTAGTTCATAGTCAAATAAGAAGAACAATATGAGGTGAGTGATAAAAAATTCTACCTTAATGAATATACCTCATAGTGAGAATTCCTAAAATAAGTAACTATGAGGTTTATTTTAATTATATATTAGTTGTATATTTTGACTTACCTCATATTTCTTGATTTTTATGCAGACTAGTTTCGTCACTTCTGTGCAACATTCTCGATACATTACAACGGTTGCCTCGCAGTTGTCCTTCCTGCAAAGTGATTTCTGCACCCTCTATTGGCTGACCGATGTACTTCCAAATCAAATTTTTTTCTCTTTCACCAGGAATTTCAAAATTCATGGTTTTCTTTTTATTCTTTCAGATGTAAATTTTCTCCCAAATTGTGAGTTCCTTAGATTTTTCTAACTGTTTTAGCAATTTTGACTTAGTTTCAATTCTGCGTTTTTCTGACCATGCATGTGCAACTATTGCAGATTTTTCTATTTCTCCATTTTTAACATTTCTAAGGTGTTCTTTCAATCTTGTATTTAAATTCCTTCTTGTTTTTCCTATGTATATTTTTTCACAATCTTTACAATCAGGGATTTATCAAATTGATTGTAAAGATTGTGAAAAAATATACATAGGAAACACAAAATGGAATTTAAATACAAGATTGAAAGAATGCCTTAGAAATGTTAAAAATGGAGAAATAGAAAAATCTGCAGTAGCAGCACATGTATGGTCAGAGTAACGCAGAATTAAAATTAAGACAAAATTACTAAAACAGTTAGAAAAATCTAAGGAACTAACAATTTAGGAGAAAATTTACATCTGCAAAAATAAAAAGAAACCCATGAATTTTGAAATTCCCGTGAAAGAGAAACTTCATCGGTCAGCCAACAGAGGGTGCAGAAATCAACTTGCAGGAAGGAGAACTGCAAGGCAACATTTGTAATGCATCGAGAATGTCGCATAGAAGCGATGAAACTAGTCTGCATAAAAATCAAGATTTATGAGGTGAGTCAAAATATATATAATTAAATGTTTAAATCGTAAATTAATGAGTAATTTTTTAACATCTTACCTCATATTTTGTGTTTCTTCAAACACGGGAACTAGTTTTCAAGAGAAGGATCTCTCTCATTTTCAACCGACATTATGACTACCGGATTTTCATTGGAATCGTTGGAATCTCCATCAATAATGTTGCCATCTGGTGTTGATTTGATGAACTTTGAGATGAGGTCACGTTCATCAGGAATCTCGAAATTCATGGATCTAAATTTGTTCTTCTGAATATATATCTTCTCCCAAATTGTCAATTCTAAAGGTTTTTCCAAATGAATTGACTTTTAGAATTGACAATTTGGGAGAAGATATATATTCAGAAGAACAAATTTAGATCCATGAATTTCGAGAACGTGACCTCATCTCAAAGTTCATCAAATCAACACCTGATGGCAATGTTATTGATGGAGATTCCAACGAAAATCCAGTAGTCATAATGTCGGTTGAAAATGAGAGAGATCCTTCTCTCGAAAACTAGTTCCCGTGTTTGAAGAAAGATAAAATATGAGGTAAGATGTTAAAAAATGACTCATTAATTTAGGAATTAAGAACCATCATCATCATCATCCTGCCAGGTATTAGTCCTAGAAGAACTGTTACAGCCTGAGAAAGTGGTTTTCGTGCCATCTTTTCATAGGTCGACCAAGTGACCGTTTCCCATTTGGACAGTAGTTCATTATTGCCTTGGGGATCCTGGATCTAGCCATTCTTGAGACATGTTCCTTACAGTTTAGCTGATATCTGGAGATGTAGTCCAGTATTGGTGACACATTAAGTTCTTGAAGGATTTCTTTATTTTCTTTTCTTCTCCAGAAAAGCCTGACTAGAGGCTGTAAGATGGCAGCCCCATCACTGGTATTGCCTTCCTTTGGCCAGCAACCAATTGAAGGGACTATTATTACGCTTTCAAGTCTTATACGAGAATTTCCCGGAAGGAAGATCACTGGGCCGTCCAATGAAACACTGGAGGGAAAATTTTCTATAGGATCTTAACAGGCCTTGGCCTAATACTTGGAAGGAAGAAGAAGAGAAGAAGAAGGATTTCTACATTTTTCTTTTGATCCCATTTGGTGTAGCCAGCTGTTCAGCGCATAAATTTCATCTCACAAGCTGTTAGTCTGCTTTCATCTCTCGTCCTTATAGTCCACGCTTCACTCCCATAACATAGGACTGGTCGAGCCATTATTTGATAAAGATGAGTACGAGTTGATTTTTGCACTAATGAAGGTTTTAAAACTCTATTAATGATTCCCATTGATTTGTTGAATTTCACAATTTTCTGTGTTAATCCAAATTTTCAACAAAAGAGAGTTTATATCCTAAATAAGTAAACTCATTAACTCTCTCTAAAATTTTATTTAAACAAATTTTGCTTGGTATTGGGGATTTTCCACAAAAGGCCATTATTTTAGTTTTATTGGCAGATAATTCCATTGAATATTTCTGGGCTATCAAATTTAAATTATGTACTGACCATTGTAAATCATCTTCAGATGTTGAAATGTTTAAATGTTAACCTTGTATGGATATTTCTACACAGGTCATTCAGCAACAACAAGTCTTGCTGTAGATTGGGTGGCAAAGAACTTATACTGGACAGAAAGTGATCGATCAGGATCAAAACCAGTAGGCCGTATTATGGTTGCTAAGACTGATGGTCGATATCGTAGATCACTCGTCGTAGGCCTTGACTCTCCTACCTCAGTAGCTGTAGATCCACAATTAGGCAGAATGTATTGGGCTGATGCTGGTGATTCACCAAAGATTGAAGCTTCTTGGATGGATGGTAGCAAACGAAGACCCATTGTTACAAAAGGCATCAGACATCCAACAGGACTTGCCATCGATTATGACATGGAACATACTCTATACTGGGTTGACACAAAACTTAATAACATTGAAATGATGAGGCAGGGTAGCAGCAATAGACGTATTGTCCTTAAAGGAGGTATGTTATACTAATTAACACATTATTATTATTATTATTATTATTATTAATTATTATTATTATTATTATTTTTATTATTATTATTATCATTATCATTATCATCATCATCATTATTATTATTATTATTATTATTATTATTATTATTATTATTATCATTATTATTATTATTATTATTATTATTATTATTATTATTATTATTATTATTAAATTACAATATTCCAATCTCTTTTTTTTTGCTGTACATTTTCAGAATCACTTCATCATCCCATCTCGTTAGATGTTTTTGAGAGTTCTATATTCTGGATAACACGAGATGCTGGTGAACTCATTAAACAGGACAAATTTGGTCGTGGAGTTCCTATTGTAATAACTAAAGATCTTGTAAATCCTGCAGGAATAAAAGGTATGTTAATATTACTGTTTGACATAGTTATGGGAAGGATGAGGCTTGAGAGAAAATGTTGAAGGATTGATGTGACTAAAGCGTATATGTAGGGTACAGTGAAAGAACCAGGTAACTCACTTTTTCCTTGAAACCTAGAGAATGCACTTTTAGTTGTACAACATGCATACTTCCTTCCTCGTATGCCTAATTTTGGAGATAAATAAATACATAATCAATTGAGTTGGTGTTTACTTGATGAAAATCCATATTTATTGTTAATATTATTCATTTTTAAACACCTTAATGATGGACAAATTATATTTGAAAAGAAAAATATATGCCTAGACTGGGGTTTGAACCCAGGACCTTTGACTTTCTATGTCAATGCTCAGATGGAAGAGCATTGACATAGAAAGTCAAAGGTCCTGGGTTCAAACCCCAGTCTAGGCGTATATTTTTCTTTTCAAATATCCATATTTATTAATTAAATAAAAATAAAACTTAGTTTTATTTGATTTTCATATTTATTATATAATTCAGTGACAGCTGTTTCGGTACACTGTACCTTCTTCAGACATGTCTGAACCTACATAACTTATGTAGGAGATACAGTTTAGTCATGTATTTATTTATTAATTAAATAAAAATAAAACACGTTAGTTTGATTTGAGTTTAATAATTGTATTATATAATATCAGTGAACAGCTCGTTGTCGGTAACGTACATCATAGTTACCTTGTCTTCAGACATGTCCTGAACCTACCTATAAACTTAAGTGACGGACCCGAGACAGTTTAGTCATTGCTATTTATTTATTAACTGAAAATACATGGACTAAACTGTATCTCAGTAACATAAGTTATGCTAGAGTAGGGGAGATAACAACAATCATCATCAAACAATTCACGGATTAAGGGCCATGTGGGCTTCTCACAGATTCTGTCATTTAAAAGTTAACGATACCATCTCTTCTCTTCGGTTCTACCAACATGTCCTGTGTCATCTTTGGTTTGTATTTAAGTAATATTTTGGGGAATGCGCTCATCATAGTCCATTCGTTATGAACATACTTCTTTCCATTTTTTCTAGTTAAGGGGACTGCACACGACTTTACTTTATAAAACTTGTTAGTTTTGTTTCTTTTCACTGCGGCTTTTAAATATGTCCTTTTGATTGTTCACCACAATATATAATTAATTAAATTTATTAAGTTTGTTAAAATAGATCTCACGTCATTTTTAAAATAGGAGATTTCATAACACTATGAGGTTTATTTTAATATTTTTAATATTGTTTAGTTGTTTCTTCACTCACCTCATACTTCTTAACTCCCATGCAGACTCGAGTTTCTTCACTTCATTTGTGACATTCTCAATGCTGTATTACATTCACAACTGATGTCCAACGGTCTGCTATTCTGCAGACTGACCTCTGCGCCATCTGATGGCTGACCGACGAACTTCCAAATCAATCCCCTCCCCTTATCACCGGGTATTTCAAAATTCATAGTTGTGTTTTTATTCTTGCATATGTAAATTTTTTCCCAAATTGTGAGTTCCTTCGGTTTTTTCAATTGTGTAAGTAATTTTGTTTTGGTTTCTATTCTATGTTTTTCTGACCAGACATGTCCAGCTATTGCAGATTTTTCTGTTTCTCCATTTTTAACATTTCTGAGGTATTCCTTTAATCTTGTATTTAGATTCCTTTTTGTTTTTCCTATGTATATCTTTTTACAATCTTTACAATTAATTTGATAAATTCCCGATTTTTTGCAATCTTCAATAATTTCTAAAAAACAACAAAAATGAAAAGATTGAAGGCTGCAAAAAATCGGGAATTTATCAAATTAATTGTAAAGATTGTGAAAAGATATACATAGGAAAAACAAAAAGGAATCTAAATACAAGATTAAAGGAATACCTCAGAAATGTTAAAAATGGAGAAATAGAAAAATCTGCAATATATGCACATGCCTGGTCAGAAAAACATAGAATAGAAACCAAAACAAAATTACTTAAACAATTGGAAAAACCGACGGAACTCACAATTTGGGAAAAAATTTACATATGCAAGAATAAAAATACAACTATGAATTTTGAAATACCCGGTGATAAGGGGAGGGGATTGATTTGGAAGTTCGTCGGTCAGCCATCAGATGGCGCAGAGGTCAGTCTGCAGAATAGGAGACCGTTGGACATCAGTTGTGAATGTAATACAGCATTGAGAATGTCACAAATGAAGTGAAGAAGCTCGAGTCTGCTTGGGAGTTAAGAAGTATGAGGTGAGTGAAGAAACAACTAAACAATGTATCTCCTACTGTTTCACATTTACAAATTACTCGTATATTGCTTTCCATCTAAATCTAATAACATCTCAAACTCCATTTTGATTAAAAAAAGTGACTTACCTGGTTCTTTCCTTGTACCTTTTATATAATCTTAGTACATGTGTCTATTTTTCATAAAATAAAGTATAATTATTCCTACCCTCATGAACTAGTGGTCAGAACTACTGAGTTGGAGTTTAACTGAAGATTGAAGGCAAATGACCTTTGGAACCGGTATCGTGAAAATACAGAACTTTATGAGGTGAGATGTAAAAACATTTTATCCAACTCATTTATAAAATTAAAAACTTCTGACTACAGTTTATGGGGTTCCAGGTTTGATTCTAGTTAGATAACATGAATTTTTGTCTTAAGGCGAATTATTCCTGTGGATTAGGTTTAAGGCCTCTCCATTCTCCTGATGTTTGATTATCATTCAGTACCTATCATATGATTGAAGTAACATAACTCTGCCTTTGAGGCACCCCAACTGAAGAAGTAGGTTACAATTTCACCAATGTTGGGAGAGAATACCAAAAATGTTATAAAGACAACTTGGTAGCATTGGTAAAAAAAGTTTAAATTATTATTATTTTTTTTATTCAATGCCCCAGGTTGTCATTTCGACATTTCTGGTGTTCTCTCCTGACATTGGCTCAATTGTAACCCACTTCTGAAGTTGGGCACCTAGAAGGCAGAATTACGATACCCTGATGGTATGATAGATGATAAATGATAATGAAGCACCAGGAGACTTCTTAACCTAAACTTAACCTAAAATATCTATTTCTTAGTCTATATGGTATTCATAACTTAAACATTTGCTAATTAAACTCATAATATAATTGTAGGCTTTCACGGCCGGCGTCTTCATCCATATTTGGTTCGTCTTCCAGGCTTATAGGCCGTGGTCCGGTTGTCTTCATACTCGACGTTTCATCTACTGCTGCGGTAGACTTCATCAGGAGATACTGCGTGCTCTCTGTGAACTCCTCAACAGTCGGCTGCAGACTGGCTGGTCGTTGGAAACTGTCTCTCTATTTATAGGTAAACCCTGGGTGGTGGGGGGGGGGGGGGTTTCTGCACGGTCCGAGTTTTGTGTTGTTTTTGTGCCGTTTGCAGGCTTCGTTGTCGTGTTATGCAGTGCTGGGATCCATATTTTGTTTATCTTCATGGTTTCTTCTTTTTTGTTGAAGGAATTTTTATGTTTATATATTTTGATGGCTTCTCTGTACAGTCTGTTGTAGTAATGTGATGTTTGTGATGAAACTCAGGTATTATCACAAACATCACATTACTACAGCAGACTATATAGAGAAGCCATCGAAATATATAAACATAAAAATTCCTTCAACAAAAAAGAAGAAACCATGAAGATAAACAAAATATGGATCCCAGCACTGCATAACACGACAACGAAGCCTATGACTTCTGCAAACGGCACAAAACTCGGACCGTGCAGAAAACCCCCCTACCACCCGGGGTTTACCTATAAATAGAGAGACAGTTTCCAATGACCAGCCAGTCTGCAGCCGACTGTTGAGGAGTTCACAGAGAGCACGCAGTATCTCCTGATGAGGTCTACCGCAGAAGTAGACGAAACGTCGAGTATGAAGACAACCGGACCATGGCCTATAAGCCCGGAAGACGAACCAAATATGGATTAAACTCATAATATTTAACTGATTTTTTCCTACTTTTTGACTCTAAGTTCTTTAAGTTTTCAATTTGGAAATATAAAGTAAAGCGCAACCCTATAATAATATAATAACTTTAGATATTTAATTTAACGCCATCTGGTTTATTAAAATACATAATGGACTCACCCCATGTTGACTGGAACACTAACAAGACAACAAAATTAATGTTTGAACCGGGATTTGAACTCTGGACCCCTAGTTCTGGGGCACGCCGTAGCGTAGTGGTTAAGGCACTGAGCTACAAGCTGGAAGGTCAAGGGTTCAAGTCCCATTGGGGTTAGGATTTTTAAACTGACCCAAACCCTCTGACGGCACTATGGCCCTGGGGTCGACTCAGCCTCTAATGGAAATGAGTACCAGACGCTTGTTCTGGGGGTAAAGGCGGCCGTCATGCAGGGCTGACAACCCGACTGACATAAAGTGCCGATTGTCTAGAAAAAGTGGGAGCCTTAACCTCCTACTACCCCAAGGGCCTCCGGACCTGTTGTGGGATCACTTTACTTTTTTTTTACCCCTATTTCTACGAACTAGTTCCAAGGTTCATATCCCGGTTCAAACATTAATTTTTCTTTCTTAAATTTGATTCTATTCAGTACTGGAAAATATTAATTCAAATAAAAACATCAGATCTATCTTCTTATTAGTCTGTTCATCTTACCTCAGTATTAATGTTGATTTGTTCTTGGTCATGTTTCAAAACAATTCTGTTTTATCGTCAATAACCTCAAAATATCACTTCCTAAAATTAAATATCTATCTTCTTAACCTATAATATTACCCTATGTAACATTCTCATTCATGGAATCATATATTAATTATTTTTAATTGTGTCTTTCAGTTTATCATAGGCAGAGGTACAACACCACACTGTCAAATCCCTGCAGTGAAAGTCTATGTTCACACCTGTGTTTGATTGTTCCTGGAGGTCATCGTTGTGCTTGTCCTGACAATTCCAATTCTCGCAGCAATGGCAATGAGATGTTATGTGATGCTGCAGCAGAAAGACCTCGACCTGCTCCTAGAGTTTGCAAGTGTCAGAATGGTGGAATTTGTCAGGAAACAGACTCATATGATCTGACCTGTCAGTGCCCTGATGATTTCTATGGAGAATTCTGTAATGAATTTGTACAAAAAATCACAATATCCTGGAGGTGGAAGCAATACAGCAGCTATTGTTATTCCAATTGTTGTGATTCTGTTGATTCTTCTTGCAGCTGGAGCTGTTTATTTTGTTCTTCGTAAGAGACCATTGTAAGTATCCATTAATTGAGTAATTGCCATTGGATATCGATTGATATTTTCTAAATATTTGAATAGTTGCCCCAAAAGAGATCTAAGCTACAAAAATTTGAATGTTCATTTTTAAGTGGATTAGTATAATCTATCCAGAGAGTATGACAGCATGAGACATGTAAAATTATCCATACTCTCTTCCAGACCTGTTTTATTTATTTTTAAAAATTGGCTTTCAAGTGACTAGTGATCTATATGTAACAAAATGGCAGGAGCAGTTAGTCAAGTCATGAGTAGCAATGCAGAAAAACAATTATTGCACATGTGCAAATTCATTCCACCATAGTTCCATGAATTCTAATCAGAATCTTAGAGAAATTTAGTGAAAATAAGAAAGACTCAAAGAATGTAACAAAATAACATTAAATGGAAAAAAAATACTGAAAACTGATTAAGTTATACATTTTTTAAACTGAATCAGTGTTTAATATATATTTTCTATTTCTTATTGTAGCATTTTTAGTTAAATGTGTGCTCGATCATTTTCATTTTTTCTGGTCATGGATTCATACCTGGCTGGGATCAATGGATTTTTGTAGGGTGGAAAAATCCAAGGAGCAAGACCTCTGGGAGAGACTATAAGCCATGTGTCCAGAGTCTGAAGATTTTCAGGCTTGTAAAAGATCCTTAAACCTTAATAAAGAGGCCTAAATTTACCAACCTCATCATACTAGTAATACCTTAGTTGCCTGCAAGATGTCTCATTGGGTCAGTATGTTGACCACATACCATTCATGACATCTGTGGGCAAATAATATGTGCAATTCTGGAAAAAGTTAATTTAAAATATAGCATTTAAATATGAGGCTTTACCACTTAAAAAGTAATGAATAAATTCTCAATAAAAAATATTTTTAATAGAAGTCGTTAGATAGCATTGATGGTAGTAATGGCTACCGGCCTTCTGATGAAAGAGAATTATATAAGTAAAAAGAATTGTTCATGTTCGTATCGGGGTTCGGATAGCGTAATCGGTATCACACTGATGTGTATAGTCAGAGATCCAGAGTTTGAATCCTGATCCAAACGTTAATTTTTCTTTCTAAATTAAAACTATTTAGTAGTTTTTAAAAATAACAACTTTTTAAGGCGGCTCCTTATATTGCTTCTGGTTTTTTTAAACTAAATTTCATTTCAAGTAGCTAATTAGTGTCTTCAAAAGGCTAAGTGAATCCCATTATGAGTTTTAAAAATATGTATTTTAAATTTAATATAACAGACATCTCAAAAACTTTCAGAGCAGAAATAAATTACTGTTAGTAGCTTTTATGATTTTGTTTATTGAGTTATGATGCCTTAACACTTACTTTGTTTTGTTTTATTTCAGTGGAAAAGGGAATGGTTTAGGAGGGCTGTCCAATTCACAAAGTGTATCTTTCAGACAGGGTACAAATGTTGAGTTTGGAACACCAACGTTTGCCAGCAATGGTCCACAAGGAAGAGCAGTAAGTTCATTTTTTAGAATATGCACAATTAAATGCAGTAAAACTTGTTTAATCCAGAACGTGAATAATATGGAAATCTGTCCAATGTGAACAAATTTATTGGTCCCGGCAAAATAATAGCAATTGTATGTATATTTATTTTGTATAAAATAGAATCTGTCCAACACGGAAATGGAAGGATATTTGTACACAATTCATCTAAAAAATTGTTTATAAGGCAGAAAGATACAGAGAGAAATAAATTAGTTTCCGCTTCATTGAATTCCCATTAGGCGAATTAACAATAAGTGATGATTCCTGCCACCCTCGCCGGGTGAAGTAGAGTTTCTACCTGTATCTGGAATTTTCTTTCGGGCTCACTGCATACCGGTTTTGCGAAATACAGGTTCATTTAACAAATATTTGGCGTGTGACATCTGTCTTACAAATAACCAGTGCACTGTAAAATCTTAAATTAGTTTAAGATCTGAGACTGATTGTGTACGTATCTTTCACAGGTAGTGTTCTGAATTTCCAGAATAAAGATGGCTAAATCATATGAATCATTGTCATTAAACGAAAAAGTGAAATTACGCGAAATAATGACTAAATTTAAATATGTAAAAACCCAAGTTTGTGATATTTTAAAACACAAAGAAAAAATAATGAATGAATGGATGCAAGGAAATGGTCAAATGAAGAACAAAAAAATCAACGAGGTGTGTTTTGCAAGTCCATGATCAAAAAATCTCCCAATTTCTGGACCGATGCTCCAGTTCTAGCTGTTGCTATATCCCTAGGGAATAACAAATTCAAGGCATCTTCAGGTTGGTTGTGGAGAGTTTTAAAAGACGGCACAATGTAGTGTGGAATGAAATTTGCAGGGAATCAAAGGATGTGGACGAAAATATAGTTAGTGAGCAGAAACCGAAACTGCATACTTTAATTTCAGGATACACACCTAAGAGACATTTTTAATGCAGACAAAATGGGACCGTTTTTTTTTTTGCGCATTACCGTCGAAGTCGCTCATACATACTATACATCACTTTCTAATGACAGCAGAACTACAATTAATCCAAGGTACATAAAAAGACATATACGGTGCTCTATAATCTAAGATTGGTTAATTTTTTTTATAATGCGGAATGTTATCTAATGTGGAAAAAGAAATTGGTCCCATGCGATTCCGCTTTGAACAAGTTTTACTGTATTATATCACTTGCAATTAAAATCATTATGAATGTAATGCCACTGTTTACATGGTAACAAACATACATTCATCATCATCATCCTCCTCTTATCGTGTCCTCCTTTCAGAAGGTAGATTCCAAATATGCCTCCAACCATCTCTATCTTCCTATGCTTTCCTTCATTTTAGTTCTTCCCAGTTGTATTCTCTTTCTTGTAAACTTTTCTTCACTTCGTTAATCCATCTTTCTCATGGTGTACCTCGTGGTCATTTCCCTTGTATCTTGAGATTTAACAGTCTTTGTGGTAGTCTTCCCTTTTCCATCCTTTTTAAATGTCCAAACCATTTTAATCTATATTTTTGTATGTCTGATTTTAATTTTTATCTACATTTAATGTTTCCCTGATTTTGGTTGTTTCTCTCCTTGTTTTATGTACTATTCCACTACCATTTCTGCAGTTTGGATTTTGCTCAATTCCTTCCTTGTATATGTCCAAGTCTCAGATACATAGATGCATATGATAAGGGAAGAGCTTGTTAGGGGCAATATATATCAGGCTGATATGCATCTTGTTGATGTACATCAGGTTGATGTGCAGGCCCAACAAGAGACCTGAAACGAGCGAGCTAAAGGGGCTCCAGTGAAGCCATGTCAGACCTAGCAAGTCAGTGGTGGATGATGAAATGCTTTAAAAACAGATAGGTCATGGACATCAACACAGTAAACAAACATACACATTATTAACACAAAAATATAATTGCACAGCAACTTGCAATTTTCTTGAGTAGGTAGTGAAGTACAGAAGGTGAAATGTGTGAGTAGGCAAATTGTAGTAAACAAATTGGAGAAGCAAAAAAGACTGAAATCCTGTTAAATTAATAATACATATCAATACTAGTAAAATTCATATCAAATTCCATTGAGGTTAAGTCATATGATGAAAGTTAAACATTGAATTGTGACTGTTGGTAGGTGCCATCATTATTAAAATATTGTATGTAAGATTAACTGGAAGTTATCTTCCATTTTCTGTAGGTTGAGTTTCGGCTACTTGTTGTTGTTGTGTACGGTGATGTATACTCCAACTGTTTGTAGCAGTTTGTTGCAACAACAAGTAGCCAAAACTCAACCTGCAGAAAATGGAAGATAACTTCCAAAAGCGCTCCAGTTAATCTTACATACAATATTTTAACAAAGTTGAGGATAACGGCACCTACCAACGGGTACAATTTAATGTTTAACTTTTATCATAATAATACATAGTCATTGAACTTCTCAGTTTAAAATGGCTAACTGTGAAATCTTTATTAAATTGATTAATATTTTCTAACTCTTATTTATTCAATTATCTTTTTAGTAAATTCCAACCTATTGAGGTTGTTCTCATGAATTTTTTAAAAAACTTTTACATGTCTTCATTCTCCTACTTACTACAGAGACCAAAAATCGCCATACCAAATTGTATATGTGCATATGCATGCTCTAGCAGCTGCAATTTTTTCAATTCTTACTAGAACTTATTTGAATTTTTAGGAACCTATGGATGTGGAGTATAATATGGGAGACATAGGTGCTAAAAATCGAGACTTCAGCAATCCAATGTACGATGCATTGGATGGTAGTGGTCCAACAGGCAATGGTGGTGGAGGTGGAGGAATATACGAGGTGCCATCAGATGTAACAAAATCAAAAGTTTCAGCTGGGAATGGCGAAGTAGATGTAATGCCTCACCCGGAGCCTGCATCTGCTGTGCTAGCACCATCCAGTGTGATACAAAGGTCGTCACCTCAGATTCAAATCCGACATCGAGAACTGGATCCTAGTTCTACAGACACTGGCAAAGATACCCAGAAATTGGTAGAAGAAGATAAGTCTGAGTGCTAATCATTATTGAGAACTATACATTCCAAATGTGGCTTGAGTGGATACACAGTGCATAAAATGTTGTCTCCTTAAGAGTGTGTTCACATATCATATCTTGATAGGTTTCACATCGTATGAAAAATGGTTGAGATAATTTCTACATAACAATAACAATGTGAAAGAGAAATTAATAATTTGGGAGTGTGAGATTTTCAAAAGATGAAAAAAATCTAAACTTATTAAACAAGAAGATAAACTGAACAGAAAGCATCTTATATAAAAAAATTGATTTTTTAATTTAATTTTTTTTTAGATTTTCTTATTTTGAATTATTTTAAAAGAAAACCATATGGCTGAGAGGTAATTTGGATCATGGATGCACATATTAGTGCTGCACCATTGAACTAAGAAAGATACACTAATCTTTACCTATTTCACTGTTCATAAGGAACTGGTGCAAGAAAAAGATCTTTCTATTTATATAGTTTTTGTTTCAAATATTGGTTCAGATACAAATTGTTTTGTCATAAATAATTAAAAATATAATCTACAAAAATTGTATCTGTAACATTAATTTTAATATTAAAAGTTGTAATTTGTTTTTCATCTTTCTGAAATATGTTGACAGATAGGCTGCAACATTCCACTTTTTATATCTATGGGAGGGATTGGTTTACTAAATTTTAAAGGGAACATTTTGTATGTGACCACTGCTCTTTGAGATTTTCACTACCGTTTCACAATTAAAGAAGATTGCAACTCATGTAAGTTGCAATGATATATGGAGTGATCTGCATGATTAGAGGAGATATTGCAGAGTTAGTATTAATTAGGGAAGTTCAGCATTGTGATGGTCAATAGAAATCAACCTCAGCCTAAACAAAAGTATTTAACCGAATCTTCCGTTTTTATAAAACTAAATGAAGAATTGTACTATTTTTAATATTACAAAGACAACAATATAAAAATGAACATCCCAGAGATTGTAATTAATTTAATATATTTTAAGAAGAGGACAAGAATGTGTGATAAACTGTGAAAATTTGCAATGCTGTGATGTGAGGACTTTGCCTAACATTTCCACATTAGCCAAAACTTGAACTGTATCTAGTAATATCCCAACCTTAATGCATTCATTATAAAAAATTGCAAAATGTTAAAAAAAAATCTTAACAGTTTTATACAAATTTCATGACTGACGAGAGAATAAGAGATATTTTTCTATTGGTCAAGGTAAATATTGCTGAAAAAACTGAAGAGGGTATTGAAAAATCTTCCAATGCTGTGTATGTATATATATATTATATATATATATTTGAAACAAATATTGTAAATTTGATTTAGGAAGATATTCAGAGTAGACTTGGAAAATATTTTTCCCCCACAGTCTGTTGCATATTAAACAATATTAAATATCACCAACATGACATGAATATATAATGTATTGGTCCAATATTACATTCCTATCTTCTGTAATATTTTCACCTGTAGAAAAAAAAATTAATATCTAGAGAAAACATTAGTTTCAGTCAGTAATTGTGCAGATAACATAATATTGCACAAATATCAAAATGAGACCGTCCAACATAATGATTAAATCACATTCCTTTCTTATCATTCCATTGAGAAATGTTATTAATACAAATTGAGTTTAACTCAGATGAGAAAGTTTTATTATTATAATTATTCTTTCAGATTATTGTACAGAACTGTTGTAAGGATTAGGGAGAAGCGGGAGGGGGAGAAAGGAGTATCTTCTGGGCTTTAGTTAGATACTCTACCTATTACATGTTTGATTCATAATTCACTTGTAAGATTTAAACATGTTACTACATAGAGGCTGAAGAAAAAAAAATGGCTCATCTGGGCTTCACAAACTAATTTCTTAGTATATCATATCTGAAAAAGAAATAAAATTAATGTAAAAATATAGAGAATTTATTGAAAGCCTTTTAAAATGTTGATATGTTTGAGGAGAGGCGTTGCCAATGCTAAAATCATATAAAGGATTTGATTTTTTCATGTTTTTTTTTAATAATTGTAATTTTAACTGCTATACTTCATTACTAATTTTATTATTAGGCCTATAGTATTACCTTTTAATATTAAGAGTTCAATAAATTGAGGTATTAAAAAACTGCTACGTGAAAACATACAGTGGGTGCTTTTCAGTAAGATTCTAATTTTGACTCTGAAATTCATAAATGAAAAGCCAAAATATTGATAATGTAAGATAATTAGAGAAAAAAAATTGCACCCGAGCTGGGTACCAGTGTATAAAGCTGTGTTCATATTTCCTGGTTCAAGTGCTAATTCTTCTCTCAAGTTATGTTAACAAGGCCTATAGCCAGCTTGTCTGGAAAAATTAATTTCCATTATATGATTACAGAATATGACAGTTTTAAGAAAAAAATTGTTATCATATAGATTTTTTTATTATAATTTTTTGTTCAAAGGTTTATTTAATAGAATTTTACATCATAAATAAACAAAATTGTTTTTTACTTTTTTAGGAATTAACACTATGAGATATTATACAGGGTGGACCGCTCGAATGGACCTAATTTCAATTGCTTGTTACTGGCAAACGGTTGAAGATAGAAACTTAAAACAACGTTCATATTACAGAAAAACTCACCAAGTTTTGATATCCAGATCACCACATCTCTATATGAGCCCCAGCAGTCACTGTGACGATATCAAAGCGATGAACAATTTCTTGCCAAGTACGTTGGAGTATGTCTTCTGGAATGTTCTCAATAGCCTCTATGATGCGCTCACGAAGATCACGAAGGTCTTTGACTGGGGTGGTGTAAACTTTATCTTTGACATAGCCCCAGAGAAAGAAATCCAGTGGTGTTAAATCGGGAGATCTCGGGGGCCACGCGATTGGTCCTCCCCTACCAATCCAACGGCCAGGGAAAATGTTGTCCAAAGTCGTACGAACTTCATTGGACCAGTGGGAGGAGCACCATCTTGCTGGAAAACGATGTTAGGCTGCAGTTGTTCAATTTGTGGAAAGAAGAACTGCTCCAGCATGTCAAGATATGTGGTACCACGAACAGTTTTCTCGGCGAAGAAAAACGGTCCAATGACCTTATTATGTGACAAACTGCACCAAACATTCATCTTCGGACTATCACGAACATGCTCTTGAATAGCGTGAGGATTCTCCGATCCCCAGATCCGCACATTATGCCGGTTTACCTTGCCTGACAAATGGAAAGTGGCTTCGTCCGAGAAGAAAATCTTGGTCATGAAGTCAGGATCAGCGCCGAGACGGTCCAGCATCGTATTGGCAAATTCCACTCGTTTCGGCATGTCATTCGGCTCCAGACGTTGCACTAACTGCACTTTATATGCGTGCAGTTTGAGGCGTTTGTGGACAATCCGTTGTAATGTCGATTTTGGTATTTGAAGTTCCCGCGAAGCTCTTCTTAATGACTTCCGGGGGCTTCGCTCAAATGCGGCTTGAACATTTGCTACCATTTCATCGGATGCTCTGCGACCACCACCATGCTTCTTCAACACAGATCCTGTAGCTAATAATGTATCACGCCACTTCTTTATGCTTCTAGCAGTTGGAGCATCACGGTTAAACACACGCCGGAACTCCCTTTGAACTCTAATGATTGATTTAAACTCCGCATACCACAAAACAGCTTGCGCTTTCATCTGCGGAGTCGCCATTTTCACAAACAATTAAATCTAAGAACGAGAAACGTATCTTTGTGCCATCTACCGACAGGATTCGAAATTTGGTGAGTTTTTCTGTACTATGAACGTTGTTTTAAGTTTCTATCTTCAACCGTTTGCCAGTAACAAGCAATTGAAATTAGGTCCATTCGAGCGGTCCACCCTGTATATTAAAATACAATTTTATTACCTCACCTCATCATCTTCTTTTTAAACTAGTTTCAAAACCTTCTTCGGTTCCATCATCAGTATTTTCACTATTGTTGTTGTGTCGTCCTGAAAAGCTGTCTCTTGTTCCTGAAGAACCTCAAAATGAAATCATTTTCCCTGGAAGTTTCTTCAGTCTACCAATAGAGCGAGGAAGAGGCATCTCTTCAACGTGATACAACAACAGAGACTATAATACTGATGTTTGAACCGAAGAAGGTTATGAAACTCGGGAGAAAATTATTTAGTTATGTAGATAGGAAATAGCACTATGAGATTTTTTAATATTGTTTATTTTTTATTTCACTCACCTCATACTTCATAACTCCTAGCATACCCAGGGTTTCGTCACATCCTTTGTGACATTCTCAATGCTGTGTCACGTTCACAACTGACGTCCGGCTGCCTTCTGTAGGATAGTCTGCAGGATAGAAGGCAGCCGGACGTCAGTTGTGAACGTGACACAGCATTGAGAATGTCACAAAGGATGTGACGAAACCCTGGGTATGCTAGGAGTTATGAAGTATGAGGTGAGTGAAATAAAAAATAAACAATAGAAAAAGCTCAGTTGGTAGAGCACTTGGCCCGGAAAGCCAAGGGTCCCGGGTTCGAGTCCCGGTCTAGGCGAACATTTTTCTCTTCAAATTTAATTTATCTTTCATTGAGAAATGTTAAATCAATAATAAAAACATCATTAGAAGCTTTACTAGCTTTATAAAGTAATGTTAAATTCCCAATAAATGTCTTCTTAACTAAGAAGCCGCCATTTGCAAAGATAGAAACAATGGTTTCAAAAAGCATTTGGCGATAGGGAATTACAACGTATATAAGAGAAAAATTTGCGTCTAGATCGTAACTTGCCTCGGTAGCTCAGTTGGTAGAGCACTTGGAACGGAAAGCCAAGGGTCCCGGGTTCGAGTCCCGGTCTAGGTGAAAATTTTTCTCTTCAAATTTAATAGAAAATTATTTGATTTTGAGATTCTTTAGTCTACCAATAGAGGGAGCAAGTGACGGCTCTTCAAGACGATACAACAAGAGTCGTGAAAATACTGATGATGGAACCGAAGAAGGTTTTGAAACTAGTGTAAGAAGAAGAAGAAGATTATGAAGTGAAGTAATAAAATTTTACTTAAATAAAAATTATTACTTATTTAGGTTATAAAATTTTCTCTCTGTAATATTTAATCAAAGATATGGTGGGCCTACTTGTATTTTCAAGTGCTGTACATTACTTTGTTAGATTCTCTTAATGCTGTTCTGTACTGAAAATGTGTATTTGATGAAATTTTGCTTTAAATTTGCAAGAAGTGAGTCTTGAAATCCAGATACACCTTT
Source organism: Diploptera punctata (assembly GCA_030220185.1). Classification (NCBI taxonomy): domain Eukaryota; kingdom Metazoa; phylum Arthropoda; class Insecta; order Blattodea; family Blaberidae; genus Diploptera; species Diploptera punctata. The sequence goes on along the minus strand of JASPKZ010009837.1, from coordinate 57,631 downwards.
TTGCCTTCACTCACACATACATACTTGCACTTGATAATGTATTGTTAAGTTTGTCTGCTAATGTACTTACCAGCAGTCTAACTAAAACCTTGCAGATAAGCCCACATTAAATTCTTGTACAGTTATAGTCTACTTGTATTAAGAACAAACAAGTTTTACAGTAAAGATAACCCAATGGGTTGTTTTCTTCTTTTTTTTTAACCAATACTCAAACTTGTCCTATATTCACATTATTACTAATATATTTTAATTGTTGGTTATCTTATTTATATCAAAGACGAAAGATGCATAATATTTAACGAATTTGGTAACATATTGAACTTAAGTTAGTAACATTTTGTTCCGTTGAGGTTATTGTTAAATATTTAAAAAATAATAAATTTGTACCTTTAATTAAAACATTTTGTCTGTTCATTCTTACCTCTTAGAGTTGTTTTTGTCGAACATATGTTTCAGAGCTTCTTAGCCCCATCGTCAGCGATTACAGACTGATTCTTGATTTCTGCTCTCTTTGCCTCTGGTCCAATGAATTTACTAATGAGGTTCCTTTCTGTGGGAATTTCAAAGTTCATAATTCTTTCTTTGTTCTTCTGTATATAGATTTTTTCCCATATGGTGAGTTCTTTTTTGTTTTCTAACTGTTTTAACAATTTTGTGTTTATATCAATTTTGTGTTTTTCTGACCAAACATGAGCAGCCACTGCAGATTTTTCTACTTCCCCTTCTACTTTCTGCAGTGGCTGCTCATGTTTGGTCAGAAAAACACAAAATAGATGTAAACACAAAATTATTAAAACAGTTAGAAAACAAAAATGAACCCACGATATGGGAAAAAAATTTATATACAGAAGAACAAGGAAAGAATTATGAACTTTGAAATTCCCGCATAAAGGTACCTCATTAGTAAATTCATTGGACCAGAGGCAAAGAGAGCAGGAATCAAGAATCAGGGCTGACAACATGAGAAAATTCAGTCTGTAATCGCTGATGATGGGGCTAAGAAGCTGTGAAACATATGTTCGACAAAAACAACTCTAAGAGGTAAGAACGAACAGACAAAATGTTTTAATTATTAAACAAACCTATTAATGTTACTTCCTATTGTATTTTAAAATTTGTACCTGTCATGGCAGTCATCCTCAACAAATTATATTTGTATAAATTATTCAGCTAGGACTTTTGGAACCGGTTCCATTATCAAAGCTTTCATTGGGCATTGGTTTTGTTTAATGAATCAATCCACTATACAACATATTCTTTAAACAAAACCAGTACCCAATGAACAGTTTTTAAAATGGAACTGGTTCCAAAAAGCCTAGCTGAATATTTTATACAAATATAATTTGTTGAGGATGACTGCTACAACAGGTACAAATTTGTTTTTTAAATATTTAAATTGGTGATATTTTCATGATTAATTTAACACTTCTCACTGAAGGATGAATTAAATTTGAATAGAAAAATTTTCGCCCAGACCAAGACACAAACCTGGGACCTTTGGTTTTCCTTACCAAATGCTCTACCAACTGAGCTAGCGGAGCGAGTTCCAATCTAGATGCAAATTTTTCTCTCATACACATTGTAACCACTGTAGTCTCAAGGTAGCATGCTGCCTTGTCATGCAGCGGGCCCGGGTTCGATTCCTGGTCAGGACAGGCTCCAGGGCAAGGTTGCCAGCCTGACGCCTAACCCCCAGACATGGAGGACCTGGGTTTTTTTTTTTAGGGTTTGCTCCCTTAGCCAACAGGTCTCAGTTTTAAGGCGCTGAGAACTCGCCTTTTGTCCCATCCTGTTAGCTACAGTCTATTACTACTAAAGTCAGGGAGCACGACGTGAACGTAGGATTAGGACTTGCTGGCAGAGCTGCTAAAAAAGTCGCAGTGGCATTACTCGAGATTTATTAAGGTATAGATAGTTGGCATCTGTACCCTTCTTGAGGCCGTACCAACCATTTTCTCCCCGTTTTTACAACTAACCAAAAAATATAATGTCATCTTTCATAATAGAAATAATAATAATATTAATTAATGGACATAAATCATTATGAAAGGTTATTATTAGTAATAAATGGAATATAGGTACATTAACAATATCCAGTTTCCTATTCAATCATCAAGCAGGGAAAATATAAGTCAAATACTGATAATTTAATATAAAATTTATACAAAGTCACACTACGAAATATTTTATCAAAAAAATTGAGTTGGATCCTTGTCATCACCTGATATTAGCTCTCTTTCATGGACAAATGAGTGGATTGTTGGCAGAAGATGAATGTGATTCCTTCAAAACTGGTCCAAGAAAGATGACTAATATAAGATGCATCTATCTATTTATTAACTACTGTTAGGCCATGGCCTGGTGATTGCTACAGATATCCTTTGTTAAATAATAACTACTTGAAGTAAAAAACAATCAATAACAATGAAAAGAATGAAGTTACAAATATAAACATTTAACAGATTTTGATGTTTTTATTTAAATTAACACATTCCAATCCTATCGGACTTCGGACGAGCGAGAAATGTATAAGTAGAAAGAAATGTTGACGTTCTTATCGTCGAATGGTGTAATTGGAATCATACTGATGTACAGAATCATAGATCCAAGGTTCAAGTCCTGGTTAGAGTGTTAATTTTCCTTTCTTAAATTAAATTCTATTCAGGATTGTAAAATGTTAATTTAAATAAAAACATCAACATATAAAGCTTTACCACTCAAAAGTAATGTACAAATTGTCAATAAAAATACTTCTGAATAGAAGACATCAGTTGGCGTGTGGGTAGTGACAGCTATCGGCCTTTGGACGTACAGTAGAAAGAAATGTTGACTTTCTTATCAGCGCTCGAATGGCATAATTGTAATTTTTCTTTCTTAAATTAAATTAAATTTATCAGATTAATAAGTAAAAATCTTATATAATAAATAGAGCCCAGATTTGTATGCAAAATCCATCCATCCATAGTAATTCTGCCCGAGGGCAAGTCTTTCATTGCAATCATAGCATTTTCATGCTATGCTTTGCAGCTTTACTAGGGAATTGTAGGTGTGGTAGCTTCCTGTTGCTTTTCACACCGGTGAAGGATGATGATGATGATGGCTGTATGATTTCGGGGACCGTTTGGGCCTTAAAGTTTTCCTGAAATTTGTCTTACAAGTGAGGAAAAACCGTGATAAAAACCTCACCCAGAAAAACTGTCCCGACCAGGGATCGAACCCAGGTCCATTGCGTGACAAGTGACCTCGAGACCACAGCAGTAGATGTATGCAAAATAAAGTACTAAATATGCATGAAAAATGTAGAAAATATGCACACTAAATATGCAAAAACAGATTGTAATAAAATCAATTAAATCATTTGCTTTGTGGGTAATCTTCACGTATTCCTAGATTTTACAGTAGATAAGGAATGTTTTAATGAGGTTTTCTTGTGTGAAGCTCCTTCATCTGTCAGTGAAGAAGGGTTTATGCAATGAAAATGTCCTTTCTACATCACATGATGTCACAGGTGCATGTGAAAAACATCACTGTTCTTCTTCAGTGAATTACGCTTATATCCAATTAATTGCAGAAACTGTATTAATTTTAAAAAATGAAATGATAATTAATTAATTATAACTCCAGCCATGAAAGCCTAAGTCAATAAATAAATAAATTAATTACTAGTTATTAGCTGAAGAGAAAATTATAATTTAATATCCCATTTAGAAGTATAATATGAATTTATGCATTAAAAATCTAAAATAAGCATTTTTCCCTGGAATATGCATCTCTATGCATTATCATAAGTGAGGGAGCCACTTAACATGTAAATCATTATTTAATATTGGAGTTTGAATTTTTTAACATTCTTACCTCATATGTTTATTTTGTTGGACGATTGTTTCAAAGCTATTGTTCCATCTTCAGCTTGTTATAAACTAGTTCTTCTTTTCTTCAAGTTGTCAGCCCTGGATCTATGTTCCAAAGAACTTGGTAATAAGGCTCCTTTCTCCGGGAATTTCAAAATTCATAATTTTCTCCTTGTTCTTCTGTATATAGATTTTTTCCCATATTGTGAGTTTATTGGTATTTTCTAACTGTTTTAATAATTTTGTATTTATATCTATTTTGTGTTTCTTTATCCAAACATGAGCTGCTACTGCAGATTTTTCTACTTCTCCCTTTTTTACATTTCTTATGTGTTCTTTAGTTCTAATGTTTAAATTTCTCTGTGTTTTCCCTATGTATACTTTATCACAATCTGCACATTTTATTTGATGTATAAACATATGAGGTAAGAATGTTAAAAAATACAAACTCAAACATAAAATTAAACCTCATAATTTAACTTCCTAATGATTTTAAAATGTAAATCATTTCTGCACACTTTTAATGCATAAAAAAAATGCATTTCACGTACAAATCTGGGCTCTAATAATAAATAAGTGAACTCAAAACAATCACAATAATGAAAAGAATAAGCTAAAATCATAAATAATAACTGAGTGAAGACAAAACAATTAACAACAATGAAAAGAATGAAGTTGCAAACATGAATAAACTAATCAATAATGATGTAAGAACGTGTTAAAAATAGTAAATAAGGTAAGTCTGTATCATCTTATCTCATAAAACATTGTTTTTTTTACATTTTTCAATATGCCTGCATATCATCATCATCTTGTTCATCAGACTGTTGAATTTCACAATGGATGATGACTTGCACTCCATCTTTTGTGAGACTGAAGAACTTGCAAATCAAATCCTTTCCCCTGGGAATTTCAAAATTCTTGATTCTATTTGTTCTTCTGAATGTAGATGTTCTCCCAAACAGTGAGTTCTTTTGAATTTTGTGTTTTGATAATTTTGTTATAACATAAATTTTATGTTTTTCTGACCAAACATGAGCAACCACTGCAGGTTTTTCTACTTCTCCATTTCTTTACATGTCTAATGTGTTCATTCGATCTAATGTTCAAGTTTCTCTTTGTTTTTTTCTATATTTATCTTATCATAATCTACACCCTTTATCTGGATATATTTATTGCCATCATCAATCTCTTTATTTTCATTTTTATTTACTGAGAAGAACTTCATAAAGTTACTTCCTGTTGTAATTTATTAATGCGCTAAAATTTAACAAAAATACACAAGATGGAATTCAGGGAACTTTATTAATGTTTTGTTTAAACTGCTCCAAAGAGGGAGAAAAATAATTAAAGTTTGTTATGAGCAAATTATTCCAGTCTTTCGTAGTTCTACTTACTTCTATGATTGTTACTGCCAGAGTAAATAGGTTTTTCCAACCTAGTGTGTATATCCATCTATACACTATTTCCCATATAGGATCTGTACAATACACATAGTCTTGCTTTTTATGCTATGAACTTCTGATCTCTCAGATATTCCAGTTATATTTTGTATACTGAATTTTTTCTAACGGTAATTTCATATTTTATATGTCTCTTTCTTATCAGTGGCATGTTTGACAGATGTGATTTGTTGCTATTATGCAGAAAAATTTGCTTACTTTTAGACCTTGAGGAAAGGAGAGGAGAGCAGGATAACTTCTAGTGAAATGAGATTCATGAAATATACAGCAGGATACACCAAGTGAGATTACCAATTCAATGATGATGTCTTGAAGGAACTATATTTAGAACCAGTCATTAAGTACATACATGAATGCCAGAACAAGTGGATGAATCATTTGCGACAAATGAGTTTATATAGAGTTCCCAAAGCCATGATTCGTTAATAATAAAAATAAGTATTTGTAAAGTGATGATAATTTTCAGAATTCTACACAGATTCTGTAAAGTTTCCATAATTTTCATATAAATCCCATGTTTTTTAAATATAGATAATTTTAAAATTCTGAAGGTATGCCGACAAGAAGACACAAGGGGTTCGTTTGTGGAAGTGTGACATTGTGTAGTTTTATTGCTCAAAGATGAGGTTCTGCGTTTGAATGTGCATTAAGTCATATGTGTTTTTAAGTTTTAAGCAAATATTAAATTATTATTATTTAATTTAAAATGATCAACTGCAAATGTACTACTACTTGCAACTTCATGGTTTGAGGAACTGCGCCACACCACCTGGACCGCTTTTTCGAAAGCTTATCCCATTCTTCAATTATGTTGTCAAAATTTATTAATAGAGCTATGAATTTTAGGTGCAAAATTTTGGTGAAAAAGATGCAACAAAGGTGCTTTAATTTAGCAGAAAAACGTGCAAATTTCCCATGTGAATTATCATTAAAGAGTATCAATACCAATTACATCAAGTATCTCATGACTCAAAATTCAGTCATGTTGTCATATATTAAAAAGTCTGAGTAAGACAAGTCCCAGAACATTATGTTATTGAAATCACAAGTCCAGAAAACTGTTAAAGCAGATATTATTCAACAACTCAAATGTTTAGAACATATCTAAAAAAGTTCAATATCTCAACTGTCTATCAGTGGTTTCGTCTAATGTAAAATATAATGGTTTTCACCTTCTACTTGACTGATCTGTTTTAATTTTTCTTCATACAGTGGTTGAAGGTATGATTTTCATCTGGGACAGACTTCCCAGTATATTTCTCCAAATATGCTTTCAAAATAGGGTTAAGTTTGGAAAGAGGAATACCACATGTCACAAATGTCTTCTCTGTATCATTTAAAAAAATATTCTTTATTTATTAAACTTGAAGAAGGCAGTATCTCGCCAATAAACTGTTGTCACAATACACATTTACTGCTTTGTAGTTTCTTATTTTTCGTGTTTTTCACTACCTATATGCTGCGTAACACGATTGTGTTGGTGTTTTTCATTAATTGTTATTGAAATATCTCAAACAATGCACCTCATAACAGATCTGATACTCTAAATTCCATCTGCACTAAACTATTTTACAAAATCATGTAGTTTGTAGGAGTTCCCATTCGGTTTTGGCATACTGGAAAATAGCAGACCGCACAAATCAAATATTATTTTGAACTGAAACATTTGTTTATGCACTCAACAATCACCCTTGCTCAAACAATAGCTTTCGCATAACTGTGGTGCAAGAAGATATGAACTAATTTAAAAGGAATAGCCTAACGGGACTGCACTAAAGTGGAAGTAATGTGATGTGGACTGATACCACACATTGTTACCAACCCTTGAAAGCGTATTTGAAGAAATGTAAAAAAAATACACATTATTTTGAGAATACAATGCTGCTAAGAGACAAAAAAGTGCAAAATGTGCTTGGATTGATAAAAAAGTGCTAGCATAGAAAAAAGGTGCAACTAAAACACATTTAGGGGCATTTATTTAAAGTTTTCTTTGCAAGACAAGCTAATTTGAGCATTGTAGTAACAAGATAAAATTAAGGTGCAGCACCTAAAATTCCTAGCTCTATATATTAATTATTTTTTAAACATTGACTCTAATGGCGAGATTTCAACTTTGAATATCAGCACCCACAACACAATGCTTTACCAACCCGATTATTTCCTAGAATGTTTGAACGCATTTTTAATACTTGGCTTAGAAAACTCCACAATCTTATTGGTCAGAATGTATTTTTAAATTAGAATTTGTAATTTGCTGTTTTAAAAATTTCAGAAATGTTGACATTTTTAATAAATACACCTTGATATATACAAACAGCAAAATTTGGGATGTGGACCAGATTTTTTTGCATTAGAAATCCCAGACACACCTTGTAGACATAATTTTTGCAGTTTGCAAAATTACAAAAAATTTTGACATTTTAGTTAGTCTTGAAATATATAATCAAGAAATTTGAGACATAGACTGGATTTTTTGCATTAGAAATCCTGGACACACCATGTAGACTCAATTGTTGCAGTTTTTATAATTTTGAAAATACTGATTTTTTTAGTAAAAACTTAATGACAATAGCATTGGTATACACAATCGGGAAATACAATATTTAATCTGATTTATTGTATTAAAGATACTTGCAAACTTTACAAACTTAATTTTTACATTTTTCAGGGTTTCAAAAATGTTGACATTTTTAGTAAAATCAGCTACACTATAGCCTTGGAATATACAATCGGAAATTTGGGATTTAGCCGGATTTTTTGCATTATAAAATCCTAGGTATACCTTTTACACTTAATTTTTTACAGTTTTCAAAATTTTGAAAACGTTCAAATTTTTAGTATAACACCAATATTATGGCCTTCGAATTTACAATCGTGAAATTTGGGATTTAGACCGGACTTTTTGTATTATAGAACCCCGAATCCATCCTGTAGACTGCATTTTTGCAGTTTTAAAAATTTAGAAAATTTTGACATTTTTAGAAAAGCCCCGCGCCGTAGCCGAGCGGTTAAGGTAGGAAGCCTTGGCGCAGAGCTACGGGACTTGCGCTGGTTCGAGTCTCCATGGGGGAAGAAATTTTCTCATGGTATTTCGGCCAGTATGGGACCGGTGCCCACCCAGCATCGTGAGGCAATTGGGTAGCTACAATAAGTAGCGGCTCCAGGTTGAGGAACCAGCTATAACGGCTGGGGGACTCGACATGCTAACCACATGTCACCCCTACACTGGCTGTTGATCATTTACCTCTGTGATTGACACATGTGGATGTGAAGGGCCAGCAGCCGGCTGGTAAAAGGGCAACAGCTGAAAAGTGGAAAGACCCTCAATCGGAGAAAAGCAACAACACTTGGAATTACACAATCAGGAAATTTTGGATTTAGACTGGATTTTTTGCATTATTATAATGCACCATCCTATCCTAGTAATTCCGCCGAAGGAACGTCAACACTACTTTCAAGTACTCAACACGAAGAAGAAATCCGAAAGGAATAGAAATAATATAATATAACAATAATAATAATAACAATAAGAATAATAATAAATAATTAATAATAATAACTTATTTATTATATACAGAATTGTAATGTTACACATCTTTCTGTGCCTAAAGTTTTTTTTTTCTTCTCCACTCGTCTCTCTCCATCCAATCCATATCCTCCAGTCCTCTTGCTCTCATTCCAGTTCTTATTTCCTGCATCCACGAGTTTTCGAGGTCTTCCTCTCCTCCTTCTTCCAGGTGGACACCATTCCAATGTTTTCCTGGGTAATCTATCTTCTTGCATTCGTCGTATGTGCCCATACTAATTTAATTGCTTATACCGTATATAATCTACTACTGAATAACCAATATTCATTTTTTTCTCTTATGACAGTAATAATAATAATAATTAATAATAATAATAATAATAATAATAATAATAATAGTAATGATAATAGCTTTATTTTACCTTCAACCTACAGGATCAACAACCGCCGATTCAAGAGTTAGAAAGAATTGATAATGATATGTAACGTATCAAAACTAGTCTTCAAGAAATCTACAAATATGAGGTGAGTCGTTAAAATTCTCTCTATTAATTAAAATAAACACCGTAGTGTCATTTCGTTCAAATATTCAGATTCCTCATGATATATTTTTTTTTAGTTTGTTCTCTTCCCCTAATTTAAAAGAGCGTGTTTGAGATCCACAGAGAACCTATCGTTTTAGAAAGTTTAAATTTTAGATTCTTACACAAAAGTCTAGAATACAATAACGTTGAACAGCTACATAAATTGTGAGAAAGAGCGTTTAGTTACTTAAATGTAAGCTTGTACGGAGACTGGAAGTGACAAATGTGTTCATTCCAATCCGCCCAGAGTGAGGGAGCTGACATCGTGGTGGGTCTCGTGTTATATATTGTTCCACCGGTTAATTACTCTCCCATACAACACAAATCTATTTCCTCACTTCTCTGGAACACCTGAATTTAAAGGTTACACATATATTCTATCAAATGTGTCCTTTTTGTATTAGGAAATTCATTACGTGATCAAATACAAACACGCATTTACACATATTCAAAAATAGTATATATAATAATAATAATAATAATAATAAATAATAATAATAATAATAATAATAATATAGCTTTATTTTACCTGGCAGAGTTAAGGCCTTAAGGCCTTGTCTACCACTCAACCAGGTTTAAAAAAATACAAACAAAAAATAGTCTTAAATCTAAATTACAATATATATATGTATATAAACGATTACAAGTTATGAATACAATACATTTAATATTTATAATGTATTTTGATTTACTCTAAATTTAACGAATTAAATATATAATATGTACAAGATATATAAAAAAACGAGGAAAAGATTAATGACATAGTATAAAATTAAATAAATAGAGAAAAATTAATTATTAGACAACAGGTAACTGTATAAGCGTGACTTAAAGGTACCAAGTGTGCGGCAACCCCTGATATCTTGAGGAAGGAGATTCCAGGAGCGGGCAGAGGCTACTGTGAAGGAAGTATAATAGGATGATATATATATATATATATATATATGTATGTATGTATATAATGCGAACTTTCAATGTAATAATTCACACACCTCAGCATTCTTCGCCATCCACTGACATTGAGTTATTTTCATTTCTAATGAAACCACAAGGCATTTCAGAAGCCGACTTCCATCTTCAGCAGAAGGGTGTGCGCTACTGGCTGCCGTCGTCCTCAACTAGGTTAAAATTTTTAAACTTTAGGCCTTTCAGAAACAGGCCTCCATCTTCAGCAAAAGGGTGTGAGCTGTTGACTTTACAGCCACCCTTCTGCTGAAGGTTTCTCAAAGGTCTACAGTTTTAAAAATTTTAACTAGTTGAGGACAACAGTACCTGCGAAGGTATTTATTTATTTTAAAGTTTTACTTTATGACTATTCACCTCAACTGAATGTATTATGATTATTATTAAAATTGACTAATGAAACCAGCTATCTAGCCTATGTCTTCATATTCCACCCAATCACTTAACTTCTGGTTTTCCCTCCATCAGCGTCTTAGTGATTCTATTTCCTGGTGGAGGTATTTTTTTCGGGGTTTTCCTCACCTATAAGACAAATATCACGAAAATTTAAAGCCAGAATAGTCCCCGAAGACCATCTGGTCATCATAATAATTTATTTCATATTCCCTAGTTTAGTATGAATGTATAAGTGGATGATGTGCCCTGTCCTAAATATCCGTGTTGTCTCGAAGGTGGCCCTACCATTGAGATTATTATTTATCCAGGGAGGCATCCATGTCGTTTCGTGGTCAACAAAGTATATATATATAATCATCATTATCATAGTACATTCACGAATTTAGGCCATTTGTTGACCTGTTTCGGCCTCAAGAGAAACACCATCCAGAAGTCTTTTGAGTGGACGTCCTGATCTTCTTCTTCCTGCAGGTTGATATCTTAACATTTGTTTGGGTATTCTGTGATCTTCCATTCGATGAACATGTTGTATCCATTTTGACTTATAATCAGAATTTTTGTTTTCTAAAGATTCCATGTGTAATTCTTCTAAGATGTCTTCATTTTTTTTGTGATCTAGTAGTGTGTATCCTGCAGTCCTCCGAAGATATCTCATTTCAGCAGATCTAAGTCTCTGTATATCCTTCTGTTTCAACGTCCATACTTCGCTACCATACAAAAGAGTTGGAAGAGCCAGTGTTTTATACACTTTCAGTCTTGAATGCTTTTGGACTAACTGTGGCTTGAAGATAGAATTTATTAACCCTAAAATTCTTAAAAATTTAGATATTTTTGCATTTACATCCTTTTCTTCTTCATATGAGATATTGCATCCTAGATATGTAAAATTATTCACCTGCTCCAAAATTTTATTTATATATATATATATATATATATATATATATAAGTTATATATATATATATATATATATATATATATATATATATGTGTGTGTGTGTGTGTGTGTGTGTGTGTGTATGTATGTGTGTGTGTGATCAATACTTTAAAATTCTCTCCCGACAGTCGTGTTCTTTCTAAGGCTCGGGTGAGGTGGGGCATGTAAAAGTACCTACAAATGGTGAGCTTAAAAACTAAGGTAAGGCAAGAGAGAAATAAATACGTAAAGATAGCAAAAATACAGAAATTACTTTTGCCAATTCAAGAGATAAATAAGTTATTTCATTGTATTTAATTTCTAGACATTATTTTTATCCTTCCTATTACAATTTGCATTTAGTTACGGTCTATCATTTACTTTCAAATTAAATGTGTTCGATTTTCATTTTCCTTATAATTAAATTATTTAAGTATTTAATTAATTGTATTATAATGTATTTATGTTGATAGTTGTATTACTGAAGATATTCTGAGTGTTAAACTAACTAACTCACTGGCACTAAGTGAACTTGTAGGTTCATGCCCGCGCGCACATAAGCTCTCCATATATCCTTATTTTGAGTTAATGTTTTCCAATCATCCTCTATATAATTTACTTCTCTCAAATTATGGTTAATATTATTCTCCCACCTCATTCTTGGGCTACGAACTGGAGGTTTCCCTCTGGTTTACCAATGAGTAGCTTCTATACACCCCTTTTACAATTCCCATTCGGGCCACATGTCCTGCCCATCGCAGTCCACAAGACAAATATTCTTATTACATCTAGTTTCCCAAGAAGATCATGTAGCTCACTGTAATTTAGTCTTCTCCATTCACCTGTCTGTTCATCTCTCTTTCGTCCAAAAATGTTCCTAAAAACTTCATTGTCGAATACTCGCAATTTTTCTCCTCCCTTAAAGTAAAATATATACTGAGTTTTGACGTATTAATTCATAAATTTGTAGTACGCACCTATATACCCCGTTCTTCCCCATGTGGGATTAGGGCATTCCCTAGTGAGAGTATTTCAATCAAGCTATTGTCGGATCTGTGCACCTTCCATCCTTTTCAGAAAAGTAACGCCTGTACTCATCCCATTCCATGCGCTTCCCTCCCACCACGTCACACATGAATAATGTAAAGTTAATTATTACTGATTTATAGAAAACAGTTATTGACCTGTTCGTCTCTCTTCATTGCAAAATGCTATTAATTGCTCAATAATATTTCTTTCACCAGTCCGTGCTACAGTATTAATGTTGAGTTGGCAACATTGGACTGCAAGTTCAAGTAATCTGTCTTGCAAGAAGGCTCAAAATTGTGAGTAGTGAGGGGAGAAAGGGAGAGATAGAAATGAGAGAGATGGGAATGCAGGGAGGGAAATTATTTACCCAGGCAGAAAATGAATTAGGGTTCGGTTCGCATATTTTACGGGGACGCAGATCCGACAGGCGGACAATAATCCAATTATGGTTATTTACCCATAGATGTCAACGAGTGATATGGGGTCGGCATATGGCCTCGGTGAGACACCTAGCTGACAATTAAGCTAACTGAAACAGTTAGATAACTCTAAGGAACTCATAATTTGGGAGTAAATTTACATCCACAAAAATAGAAAGAAAATAATGAATTTTGAAATACCCGGAGAAATAAAATTGGAACTTCACCGGTCAGCCAACAGAGGGAGCAGAAATCTACTTGCAGGATCACCAACCGCCGATTCAACAATTAGAAAGAATTGACAATGATGCTTAGAGTATCGAAACCCTGAGTCTTCAAGAAAACAACAAATATGAGGTGAGTCGTGTATATCCAACTCCTATTATTTAAAATAAACCTCACCGTGTCACTGCCTTTAAATATTAAACTAAGATATTACTTGGGTGGAAAATGGACGGTAAATTTTACACAGAGGTCTCTTTATTCAGACTTATGATTCTTTTACGAGTGTGAAAATCTTCAGACTCGGGACCCACGCTTCCTCCGGAGACTTATCTATTCGATTTTTTCCATCCTAAAAATCCATTGACCCCTCCCAGGTTTGAACCCGCATCCCTCTTAACTAGAGGCAAGGAACATAACCACTAGTCCACCCCGCCGACTGTACACATCACAACGAAGGAAAATTAATTTAAACACATATTTTGAGGTATAAGAGGTTTTATAAATTTGCAATAGTAAGAGTTTTTCTACTCACTCCATCACCTAACCCTTCACATTTTAGCATGTTGACATTTAAAGAGCATGATTTCATTAAAAGTTTATCACAATGAAAGATCACGTCTTTAATATTTTGTTAGCAGAACTGCAGGAACCAAGTGTTTCGGACAATGGAGATTATATCTGCCTCATGAGTCGTGACATTATAAATTAAACGAAGCACTGTTGGAGTTTGAAAGAATAAAATTATATCGAAATGCTTACCTTCAGCACGTATTACGAATGAATGAACGGCGCATACCAAGAAGAATGTATAATTATAAACCAAAAGGGACAAGATTGTTGGGAAGACCATTGAAGAGGTGGAAGGATCAATTCGACCTATAATGAGACCGGAACAGGCCATTGGGCTTATTCCTTGTTGTTGATGATGATCACTGCTGGAGTAAATGTTAGAATATTAGTCTATTGATTCTGTATACTTCTTCTGCTTCCTTCCAAGTATTAGGCCAAGGCCTGTTACGATCCTATAGAAAATTTCTGGGAAATTCTCGTATAAGACTTGAAAGCATAATAATAGTCCCTTCGATTGGTTGCTGGCCAAAGGAAGGCAAGACCAGTGATGGGCCTGCCATCTTATAGCATCTGGTCAGGCTTTTCTGAAGAAGAAAAGAAAATAAAGGAAAGAAGAAATGGAAGAAAGGAATGACTCCCTAGCCCTTGGATGCCCTAATAGCATCGGGGTCGAAAAACAAGAGTTAACCAAGAGAGGTTAGAAGTAAAGTTAAAAGAGTGCAAAACACAAGTAAGTGGAAGAAATGTTTTGCTCAGCTTGGGCACCTTGTGGTCGCCATCCACATATCCCCTAGGTGAGGACCCCTGAGGGTGATTCTGTATACTATTTCTTTTAATTACATAGTTGATGACTGGGTCAAGAATTGAGTGAGGCTCGGTTACTCAGAAGATAGCATTTTTTTACAATAAATGTGGATATTTTTCCATGTAATCAAGGAGATTTCTCTCTAATTATTGGAACTTTTTTTTTTCATAACGCTATATGACTGCAGTAAAGGACCTGCCTTCGGGCAGAATTACTATGGATGGATATCTATATTTATTTATTCTACAGAAAGTATGTAATATAAGTGCTCAATTTAAGTATGAATTTCTTATCATACATCTAACTAACTCACTGGCATTATCGAACCCGTAGGTTCAAGGCCATGCGGACGTAAGCTCTCCATATATCCCTACATATAAGCAATAATTTCGATAGTCCACCGCATGCGCGCTGTGGTCTCGAGATAGCGTGCTGCTTTGTCACGCAGCGGGCCCGGGTTCAATCCCCGGTCGGGGCAGTTTTTCTGGGTGAGGTTTTTATCGGGGTTTTTCCTCACCTTTAAGACAAATGTCAGGAAAACTTTAAGGCCCAAACGGTCCCCGAAATAATATGGCCATCATCATCATCCTTATCATCATCATCCTTCACCGGTGTGGGAAGCTACCACATCTACAATTCCCTAGTAAAGCTGCAAACATAGCATGAAAATGCTATGATTGCAGTAAAGGACCTACCTTCGGGCAGAATTACTATGGTTGGATATCTATATTTATTTATTCTACAGAAAGTATGTAATATAAGTGCTCAATTTAAGTATGAATTTCTTATCATAAATCTAACTAACTAACTCACTGGCATTATCGAACCAGTAGGTTCAAGGCCATTCGGACGTAAGCTATCCATATATCCCCACATATAAGCAATAATTTCGATATCCACCACGTTTTAAATTCTGCTATTCAAATGAATGGCCGCTTTTTTTGCTTTGTTGACTTCTTGTGCACGATTTACACATAACCGTGAATGAGAAACAAAATATTTATAAAAACAACTTGAAGTTGGTACGCCTGTTTCAGAAACACATTTCATTTTTCTTGTTAACAGCTCGTTTCAACATCCAGCCTCCGATATAATTACACGTGGCACATAAATCCATTGTTTTACAGAATTAACTAGCAAATTAGCGACAACAACAAAGGAGATTGAGCCATCTTGAGTCAGAGGTCAGAGGACGTGGGCAGATGCTTATCATCTCTGACATCTTGGCACCTCCACGGTCTCCTGGTATCGTCGATTCTCATCTTTCTCTCTCTCTGTTTACTGCGATTTATAACACTGCAAACTATGGCTTACTCGAATCTGTTACCATTTTTTACTATCATCGCTACTACAACTGGCATAGGATAGAACAAATTTAAGAGTTATGTTGATATCCGAAAAAAACGGGAAATTTCTTTAATAGTGTACATAGTTGCATTAATAAACTTTTTTTTTTTAAGTTTTAAATACAGTCTGTTAGAAATATATCGAATTATGATTTAATCTTCTTTAAGAAGAATCTGCAAGTTAAGAATGGAGAATCCATATTTTAAAATATCCGTCGCGCAGGAACTGCGTAAACTAAAGACAATTCCTCAACAAGTCGGATTTTGTTGGTTTACGGAATACATATTTATTTTGTTAAATAGGAAAAACTTAATTTCTGACGCCATCTTATTCAAAAGGTTGGATTCGGTGAAAACAAACCGTGCTCAACCGTAAAAATTGTTGTATAATTTGAAATAATTTTAAATAATGTCGTTAGATTTTTCTATTACTTTATTAAAAATATTAAATAGATTAAAGTAATATATACATATATATATATATATATAATAGGATAAATTGCCAATTTAACGGCAATAAAATTCTGTAGTTGGCCTTAACTCCACCAGGCTAAATAAATCTATTCTAAATTCTATTCTAATCTATTCTATACATTGCGATGAACCAAACATAGCGGTTCTTAGAATATTTTTTTTTTATTTTGGGTTTCAGGTTGACTTTCACTTCCAATGGATTTCGCCGAATTTTTTGAGAATATGCTATACATCTCGGTTCATTTTAATAACATATACCGAGTTTTGTTCTGAAATATCGAAAATTCTGAACGCTAGAGCGATTTTAAAGTTTTTGTTGCAGATGAATACCTAATGATCCGATTTTGCAGTTAACGAACTCGACCTTACTTTTTAAATTAATTATATGCCAAGTTTGGTTTCCATTAAACAAATGTTGCGGCAGATAAAGCGATAACTACACACACACACACACACACACACACATATATATATATATATATATATATATATATATATATATATAAAGGCAAGATGGCTTGTTGCAGAGCTACGGGACTTGCGCTGGTTCTCCATGGGGGAATATATTTTCTCATAGAATTTCGGCCAGTATGGGACCGGTGCCAACCGAGTATCATGAGGCAATTGGGTAGCTACAATATGTAGCGTTTCTAGGTTGAGAAAACAATTTATAATGCCGGTGGACCCGACATGCTGACCACATGTCACTCCTACACCTCTGTGATTAACACATGTAGATGTGAGGCCAGCAGCCGAGTGGTAGACCAAGAGCCTTCTAGGCTTGTTGCGCCATGGAGTTTATATATATATATATATATATAAATCATCGATAAAGCGAAAAGCGTCACTCCTATAAAGTAAAAATATTCTCTTTAATTTGCTTACTTGTGATAGGAGCTACTAGGAGGCAGTGGAGACCGAGTTCCCACTACATCTAGTAATAATGACAATATATATATAAGAAAAATGAATGTTGTACTAGACTTGCTCGGTAGCGTAACCGGTAGCGCACTGGGATATAAATCCAGAAGTCCGGGTTCAAGTCCCGTCCGAGCATTTATTGTTCTTATCATACCCCATATATATTGGCGATTGTCATTTTCGATGTATTTTAGGTCGGATCGGTGAAGATCTTTTATTTTAATTTTGTTTTAATATTTTAATGAGAACAACCCCAACAGCTTCGTTACTTCGTAATTCGCTAAAATGAATTGTTAGCAAGGGCATGAGAAATATTAATACTTTCATTTTAAATCATATAGCAAAATTAACTAACTCTCTGGAAACAAAGTTGTCTCAAATGATAGCGTTTAGGATTCTTATTCGGGAGGTCCCAATCATAGCTGCCGCCAGTAGTTTACGTATTTGGCTGAATTGTTGTTAAAACCATTATTTCATATTTTCAAGGCCATAATAGTTGAAATCTCGAGTGATATTTTAAGATTATTCAGTGAATCAAATTAAAAAAAAATACTGAGTGAATGAAATTTTCAATAAAAGATATTAATAAAATGGAAATTATATACTAATTGTGTTTAATTGAATTTGTTGTGTAACAATATTATGATATTGCGACTTTCTGTGTTCTATAGTTTACAAATCAGAAAAATGTTCGAGCCAGGTTAGACATTTTTGGAACAATTGCCAATCAGGCAAATTCTACTATATTTTATGATAGTCCGCCGTTATTTGTTCAAAATGACACGGGCTGTGAATTGGATGTTCAATAATTAACGCCTAACATACGAACAAAGTAGTCGATAAAAATAGATCAATTATCTGTTATCGAAAACAAATGATAATCCAAAACAATATGCACACAGCTTATTGATTACAATCAATGTAAGCTAAATGTCAAATTTACCACTTGCTGTAGAAGTGTTTCAGTTTATTAGGAAAACCATGCATTATCTAGAAACTCAAGAATAAGAATGGAAGTGAAGGTTAACATCTGACAAAGATATGCCACTATAGACTGAAAACAAACTTTTATAGTACTATACACAGTCAATAAAAACCCCAAATCACCAAATTAAAATTTAAAAGAGCGAACTAGTTTCAATAGCCAAGCTATCATTTTAAGACTAATTATTGATAATAATCAACAATTAGTCTTAAAAATGATAGCTTCGCTATTGAATCTGGTTGGCTCTTTTAAAAATTTTAATTTGGTGATTCGGGTTTTTATTGACTATGTACAATACAAATTTATCATAAGTAATGCCACGAATGATTTCCAAATTATCGATGAATTCACGACTCACGAAGTGAGGAGTAAATTTATCTAGAGAATTTGGAAATCAAGAGTGGCATTTGTTAGGACTATTTAACGAATAAAATTAAGATGTTTACTCACATAACTATAGTAATTTTAAAATATTTATATATTTAATGTAAACGGCGATGTTTGAAAATGAATCAGAAATGTGAGGTTATGTTCATTCACTGCTGCTTGATCATATTATTTATTGCCAAATAAGATCGCAATATTGTAAGAGTGCACCCAAGTGGAGAAATAATGGAACACATCAAACTATATATCATAATCAATATTACGGGTTATTCATTTACTTTTTTAGTAAACAACTCAGTAAAATCAAGGAATCTTTTCATTATTTGCTATATTCAATGTATTTGTTGGAGAAAAATAATGCTTTGACCCGTTCAGAACATTAAAAAGGAGGAGCTTTCTTTATCACAAAAGCAGAAGCTGATAAAGAGAAATCGATAAAGAGCGAGGTGAAACACGACTGTCATTGGTTGTAAAAACAACATTCATTGAAACATGATTAGTCATTGAATAGCATTTGTGGCATGAGTTAAATAGTCACCAAGGAGATCCTACTATTGTATTAAACTTTTAGAGATTATTGGAAACCGGCATTATATATATAAACAAGTGTGAGACTGTCTGTTTGTCCTTTATGGATTCAACTATTTCACCAATTTGAATGGGGTTTCATCAGCGTTTAGAGAATTTTTAATATATATAACATATTACCGCACGTAGGCCGGAGCTAAACTAATACATGCCTGCACTAAAAAAGTAGCTTGTTAGACACTTAAATGGCTTATTCTGCCTAAGCCATAAGATATAAACGAAATTAATCTACACAGAATTTAATATTTGAAAAAAATCTACAAAAAATTCCGCGACAGCATATGTTTATCTTTTAACAATAACTCACAATAATCATTTTTGTCTTTCAGTTCATTGATGCCAAGAATGTCGAGATAAGTAGATTCCCGGCAAGCGTAGCAGCGCAGGCTGGTATTCGCTAGTTTTTCATAAAAGGAACCCATGGTCTCTGTTACCTCCTTAAGTGTAATTTTATCGTTGATATACCATGCCATTTCCGACAATTGACACGCTACATACCCTACTGTTAGGCCTATATATCGTTCTCCTAGAAAATTAGACAAATTATCATCATGTTCACATCAGAATTTCAGGAATAGGGTCTCAATACTAAGAAATAATCGAAAATGCGATGGTAGTATTTTAGGAGTTTCGCATGATTGTATCGAGAATAAAAATTGCGAGACATGGAATAGTTTTTCCATTTCTTCCCACTATTTCATAACATTTGAGAGTTGATGAAAATATTCAATTCCAACATCAACATGAAATTGATGTAAAATATATTACTTAGGTCAAAATACTTAACCAATATCCATTAATTAACTTCTTACAATTTATTTCTAGTCAGTATGCGTTATTCTATTCAGATGATGCGTTTGTACCTATACATTATTTACATGATACCCTTATATAAGTAACAAAAGGTCATTTATGAGTAAATAACGTCCATATGTGATTGTGTTAGCAGTTTTCTTTTCAGTCACTAGATTTCAGCACCTGACAGAGTTTTATTGTATCCATTGGTCACTCAGATTAGTATCTGATTTAACTACTAAAATCTATACTTACTTACTTACTACTTACTTACTCACTGGCACTATCGAACCCGTAGATTCATGGCCGCGCGGACATAAGCTCTCCATACATCCCTATCCTGAGCTAATGCTTTCCAATCATTCCCTATATAATCTACTTCCCTCAAATCGTAGTTAATGTTATTCTCCCACCTCATTCTTGGTCTACCAACTGGACGTTTTCCCTCTGGCTTTCCTACAAGAAGCTTCCATGCACGTCTTTCATTCCCCATACGTGCAACATGTCCTGCCCATTGCAGTCTACGAGACTTAACTGTTCTTATTATATCTGGCTTCCTATAAAGACCATGTAGTTCATTGTTATGTAGTCTTCTCCATTCACCTGTCTGTTCATCTATCTTTGGTCCAAAAATTGTCCTAAGTACTTTATTCTCAAATACTTGTAATCTCCTTTCCTCTCTTAAAGTAAGAGTCCATGTTTCGCACCCATATAATATAACTGGTAGAATAATAGTTTTATATATTTTCAGTTTAACGTTTTTTGAAAGCAGTTGGGACATCAAGAGTCTCTGCAATGCATAATAGCATGCATTTCCAGAATTGTACTTAACTACAATATTAGCAATTTGTTACGTGTACCCCTTAGCTTCTAAGGATCTCATATATTAAAATACAATAATACATAATATGAATATATATTTTTTTATTTTGATTGGAAACAATGTTGGACTAAATTCCTGTCTTGTAGACTGCTC
This sequence comes from Diploptera punctata, assembly GCA_030220185.1. Taxonomy (NCBI): domain Eukaryota; kingdom Metazoa; phylum Arthropoda; class Insecta; order Blattodea; family Blaberidae; genus Diploptera; species Diploptera punctata. Next base: position 36,414 of record JASPKZ010009837.1, on the reverse strand, counting down.
TCATATTAAATTATATAATTTTTCTCGGGGTATTTTCGAACGTTATTAATAAAATGATACAAATATTGTCGCCGGGTTCGTGTTCACGTACTTTACGTCGTAAATAATCACAGACAGACGTCGATTAAAATCTCACAAATCACTTTATTTACTTCTAAATATTATCAGTAACAGTTTGTTTACACTTCCCACTAACAAATTATCTTGATACAAAATATATCCGTTTCACAATTATTTTAGAGTCACGTATGAGTTCACTCGCTACAATTTCTCTCCCACTCTGTTAGATATACAGCTGTCGAAACACAACTGACTGGCTTCCGGCCCTCACCACAGATATATAGGGCAGGGCAGGGAAACTTAGGCCCAAGATGGAGACACTTGTACATGGAAACATCTCGACACCAATATTTCCTTTCCGGGAAAACAGAGACGCGTAGAATCGTCTGGAATGAGGGTATACATATTTCGGTGGTTTGCACGGATCTTTCGACTCGCGATTCAGGGACTCGCAAATCTATTCCGACCAATGGGAGACCGCTATCTCGCCTTGTCTGCGTAATTTACACGTCGTTATTATGACGCGTCACAATATTAAATTATGAATAAATGTATTAAATAAAAATATAATAATATACAGTTTTTGGATTATAGTCTCCGACCTTTTGAAAATAATTTAAATCTCTAATAGTAATCAGTAATGCTATAGATTTAAGTAAAGAGTGTTGTATGATGCTGCATTGCGGATGAACATGTGATTAGGCAGAGCGTTGTGTTTTCTTATCTGTGTACAGTAACCTGACATGGCTTCTAAACAATGATTTATTTTTGTGTTCCCCTACATTCGAATCTATGTGATAGCAAGCGTCAGCCATTTTTTCTTACAGTGTGATGGAGTGAACATACGAACATCAGATGGACAGTGTTTTGTTTTCTTGTACGCAGCATATTACAAAGGTAAACTTGGGAATCAAGATCTACGGAACATGTGTGGGGGAGAGGCAGAGAATCTATCGTATCGTAAAGGAGCGTAAATCACATGTAGTAGAGCCGGGTTTTCATAAACACTTCTCTTATAACCAAGAGGAACAAACTATCAGGAAGATTTTTAAAATAAGGTTAGAAAATTCATATGAAATTTATCTCATAAAAAAAGAAACCAGTGTATTACGTCAGTTAAATTACGCAATAAGGAAATATGTACAAAATACTATACATTTTTGTAGTACTCGAAGGCCTATTATATATTTTTTTATATGTTACTTATTAATGCTGTATTTTACTCTTCTGTTTATACTAGGTAATAATCAGTTAATACTAGGTAACTATCAGTGACTGTTCCTGCACTTTCTTACTGGATATGCACAATAAATTCAAAATATATACTACTAGAAGTCCCGGCCACGCGTTGCTGTGGCTAAGGTATATGTTAAAAATGTAAATTAAGTTACTGTCTTTCAGCCAGATTACTTAAAACTAATAGTTACACACGAAATTAATAATATTGAAAATAAAATAAACACTGAACACAGTTAAATTATGAAATAATCAATATTTGTAATTCAATTGAAATTCGCGGTTGCAACAAAAAGCACAGCCATCTGGATCTCTCTTTGTTAAATAATAAACCAATTACCTTACCAAATTACCTTACACCGCCATCTGTTAGAATCGTATGGAATTCACAGATAATTACACCGCCATTTTTTATAATCGTATGGAACCCACAGATAATTATAACTCTTTGTTAAATAATAAACAAATAATTTGCAATAAAAAATAATGCGACTATAAATTTAGTTATAAACTACCCTAAGTCTCAAGTTGGATCAAACTGCACACAGTGTGCAAAAGTTTATTAAAATCGGTTCAGTAGTTCAGGATTCCATCGCGGACAAACAACGTGACACGAAATTTTTATATATTAAGATAGGGGTTTTCATGTCTAGAAAATAGTGTTGCTCTTGTGGGAACGGTTGACGCTGCCGATTTAGTGACGGAGATGAAAATATATCTCCTTCTAGCATAAGTAGGCTACAGTATTTGCATAAGTTTCGGCACAATTATCTTCATTAATGCTACTAAAATCTAAATCGTGATAATTATAACATAGTTACTAAAGAATAACATTAATATTTGAAAGTAAGCTCTTCAATTATATACGTTAATTTAATTTTCATAAATTATAATCATTCACGAAAAAATTATACTCAAGGTATTTAAGAAATATTCAGTAAAATAAAAATGCAATACTGTGTATGCCACAAAATAGTACAATAAAAAGTACCTATGAGAAAAGATAAAATAGGCCTATCTTCCTACTCAACCAACATAGTTTTTTTTTCTCTCTCAATATATATATATATATATATATATATATATATATATATATATATATATATATGGAGTCTTCATATGACATCATGGTCAGTTTTCTGCAGTACTACATGCCTTGGGTTACTTTTGGCAATATTAAAACATCTATATAATATTTATGTATGTTGATATTCCAGGCTAAGATTTATAATGTTCTTTTACTAGTTCTAAAATGTGAAGTTATTATTTCTTTTTTCGTTTCCTTAAAATACAGAAACAAAATGCTTGCCCTTTAGAATCTTATAGATGGTTGCCACTGAAGAATGGTAAAAGATCTGCGTCATTGTTAATTGTGTTTAGGATGTCGCGATAGTTGGTGGTCGATTAAAAGGTTTATACAATTTACGCCGAATTCCTTTTTCACAAAATCACAATATTTCATTTGTTTGCTGTGTTTTTCTTGAAACTATGACTTTTCTTTTTTTGGAGATGCCACGCCTTCTTTTTTATTCTCCAAAGATTTGATGGTATAATCTAGTATCCGAATACTGTTTGCCTACACGCATCCTATTCTTTGTGTCATTTGGACACATTCGTATAAGTCTAACTTTTTAGGAATTCCGAACCCCAGAAAGATACTATCTATATAACTTCTCCCTCTTAATTGAACCGTATGCTTTTTTAAAGTCAACATATAGTTGACGTACAGTGTTATTATATTCCCATTTATTTTCTAAAATTTGTCTTATACCAAAAATCTTATCTGTCGTAGACCTATTTCTTTTAAATCCACATTGGTGATCTCGTAGAATGTTATCACGTTATCAGTAAGGGAGTAAGTCTACTTATTAATATATATGTAGGATTTGTACGAAGTTGAAAGTGATGGGATGCCCCTGTAGTTGTTGCAATCAATTTTATCTCCTTTCTTATAGATTGATACGACAATCTATTCTTTCCATTCATCTGGAAGAGCTTCTTTTTCCCAAATCATACTACATAACCGACTTATCTTGTATATAAATTTTTCTCTCCCTAATTTATCATGTAGGCAATTCATTTTTGCTTGCTTTCTTTTCTTTACAATGCCGGCACATTCCTCATCAAACCACTTCTTGTTTTTTTTTTTTCCTTTTTTAAATAACCAACGCTTTCTGATGCTGACATTTTAATAGCATCTCTTATAGTCCCCCATTCTTTGTTTATATCAATTTCTTCTTCGATTGCTTCATTCTCATCTGAAGATTCCAGCATTTCAAATCTATTAGCAATTTTGATTTGAAATTCTTGCCGTAGTACATGATTTCTCAAGTTTTTAATTCATTTTTTTTTTTCAGAATCGTCTTTATCTCTTGTTCCTCTCATGAGCGTTAACCGTTATATGATATTCATCCTGACCAGATGATGATCCGAATTGCAGTCTGCTCCTCTAGCTGATCTAAACATTGATGATGCTACTGTGCCAGCGTTTGTCCACTAATACATGATCTATCTGGTTTCGAGTTTCACAATCTGGAGACGTCCAGATGTATTTATGAATATCCTCTGCTGGAATGTTGTGCTCTTAACAATGAGATTCATTGACGTGGCAAAGGTGACTAATCTAACTCTATTGTCGTTACTATCTTAATGAAGACTGAATTTGCTTATTGTTGGCCTGAATATATCTTCCCGCCCCACTTTTGCATTAAAATCTCACAAGACAATTTTCATATGATAGCGTGAAAAGCTGTCAAACACGCAAACTAATTGTGCATAGAACTCATCCTTAACTTTGTCATCTTTATCTTCTGTGGGACCATATACATTTACGAAATCTAAATCATCTTGTTTACCCTTTAGAATCATATATGATATCCTATCGCTGACAAACTTAATATCTCGGATAGCGGACAGGATCCCCCTACGGACTAAAAAGCCTGTTCAAAATTCAGGTCTTGCTGCATTCCCGTAGTATAATGTAAAGCTTCCTGATTCCTGACTACCTACTCCTGGTTATCGCTGGTCTAGTGTGGGTTGCAACTGGACTTAGCAGGCACGCATATAAATATATTATATTGCGCTTGCGCGGTTACATTTAGTGGGTTATCGCTCATTCATCACCAGCGCAATAGTGTGCAAACACTCTGTGTGTTCCTCTATGGGGATAATGTGAATACGTAGAAAGCTCTGTCAAACCGAATGCGGTAGTCTGCTGGTGCGGCGGGAATTTTGATGTTCACCTTTAATTGATTAAAATGAAATTTGGTAAATGTATTATTTTGTTTAATCCAAAATGATTAGTAGGGTAGCTGGGGTTGAATACACGCCACAGAAAGATACATTGATACATCTTTGTCTTTCGCAATTAGAAAGTTGTAGCAATAAATTAAGTTATCTAAAGAGGAAAGATTGCTAAGGAGACTTTAATTGCCTGTAATTTTGTTGGCAGTCCGTATATGGTCGTGATTACATGGTACGCGTGAAATTCTACACAGAATTCAACACTACGTTCATCAATGAGCAGCCATATTTAGCTTTTCCGCCATTTCATACGTGGGACGCAACAATGACTTGCAAATTCCCGGAAACAAACTATCGCCGAGACAAACAACATATTATTTTCTTAGAAATAACATTCATTGAAAACTTGTTTATTTGCATTTTTTTAATCCTGATCATGATATTAGCATAACCTATCCTACACTCTCTATATTTTAACTTAGTTCACATACGGCTTACTACTGTCAATCATGCCAGAGGTGGCTAAAGCATAGGAAAACTTTGATACAATTCTCGTATATAACATTATATATATATATATATATATATATATATATATATATATATATATATATACAAGCGTTACTGCTATAAAGTAAATATTCTCTTTAATAATTTGCTTAACTGTTAGGTTAGCCGCTAGATGGCAGTTGAATGATATTTCCGCTACCTCTTGTGTGAATTGAGAATACTACATGTATAAGAAAAATTGTATCTTTGTCTTGGAATTCTTGGGTAGCTCAGTTGGTTAGAGCGCTAAAGATACAGACTTTAGAGACTCGAGTTCAAATCCCGACTCAAGCATTCTTTTTTTCTTTTCATATTATATATATATACACACACGTCTGTGAGTCTGTAAGTCTATCCTTTATGGACTCGAAAACTACTTGACTGATTTGAATGGGGTTTTTACTATCATTTAGAGAATTTTAGGACAATTAACGTATATTACCGTACGTACTAGGACCGGAGCTTAAAGAAGTGTTTTTACTAATCATTTAGAGATTTTTGGGACAATTAACGTATATTATCGTACGTACTAGGACCGGGGTTTAAAAAAGTGTATCGGTGTACTAAAAAGTTGCTTTTTGGGAGCCTTACTATGCCTACATCATAACAAACACACCAAATTAATGATGTACACATATTTAAATATCTAAAAAAAAAACTACAAAAAAGTTCCGCGACAGCATATGTCTAAGTTTTACGGATAACTCACAACAACAATTTTTGTCTTTGAAAATTAATTACGAAGACTTTTCCAACAACACAACAATAGTGCTACAATATTATTAAATGTTTAATAATTAGTAAGCATAATATTTTGATTTGATATTTCTTTGTGTACATTTTATTAATTTATTATAGAACAAGTGTCAGATTTCTCTTACTTAGGAAGTGTATTTGCAGAGTATAAGAGTGACATTGATTCAAAATTACAAAAATATAATAAAATGAATGGGGTAATACGAAGACATTTTGGTAAACAGATGAGGACAGAGACAAAACTAAGATTACATAACGTCACATCAAAAGCTGCTCTAAAATACGGAAGTGAAATTTGGATTTTAAATAAAAGAAACTCTCATAAACTTCAAGTAAGCCAAATGCGCTTCTTACGATCATTGTTAGGAGTTAATAGACTGGATCACCAAAGGAACACTATTATCAGAGGGAAACTTGGAGTAACAAGTTTAAATGAAGATATCCAAAGATACCAACAAGAATGGAAAAATCATCTGAGAAGAATGGCAAGAAATAGACTTCCAAAATTGGCATTCCAATATACCCCAACTGGACATAGGGACCAAGGAAGACCAAAACATCGGTGGAAAGATCAAGACCATCTTCGCTAGGTTTACCGTACAGGCCACATGGCCTAAAACGAATTTGTTCATGATGATGATGATGATGATTTATACATAACCTGTTTAAATAATAATTTCGTGGCCCAGCAGTTTGGAAGAACAAGGCAACTGAAATAACTGCTGTTACTGCCTGGCATATCAAAGTACACTTAGAGACATTAAAGTCAGGGCTTGATATTTAAAAAAATAAATAAATACAATTCATTCCGATCGAAATATTTATCTGGTAATTTTTAAAATTATTTTATGATTTTTTTCGAGAATGATTTTTATTTCATGATGAACACCTGAAAAAATCATATCTTGATAATTATTTCTGAACAAATTCTTCTCGAACAATAATAATGATCATATTGTGAGCAATTTTCTTAAAATATGTAATATAAAGTTTGACAAATTTTTATTTTTACTCAATAGTTTTTTTTTTTTCTTCGTTTTAGCGAATTTCCTTCTTATACAAGTTTGACAACGTGGCGTTTCGTGTTTTACGCAGACAGACACCAAAAAGATTTTTTTACAATTTTTTCACTTACCGGTACTTGTCTGTTCTTCAGAATTTATATCGAAAGCTTCACAGATGCATGAGTTTTTATTTCGCCCCCTATTATCTCCAACTTGTAGATTTAAACTATGTGAACACACTGACAATTAGGAATAAATTGTGTAATCAACGTTAATAAAATTCATGATTATTTAATTGTGTGAATAAACTGCTTGCTGAATTATGATGATCTTGAAGAAGATTTTCGGGCTGTAGGCCGTGGTCGTGAGGCTTGTAGTTCCCCGACGTTTCGCCAGAGACTGCGTCTGGCATCCTCAAGGGTTGTCATGCCAGACGCAGTCTCTGGCGAAACGTCGGGGAACTACAAGCCTCACGACCACGGCCTACAGCCCGAAAATCTTCTTCAAGATCATCATAGCAACTCCGGCCGTGAAAGTCTACGTGCTTGCTGAATTGTTTACATGATTGGTGATTTGTTAGCACTGCTTGAAAAAAAAACATAGATTGTTTGCTAACTTAACAGCAGTAATAATTCTTAGAATTACAAAGAGAAAGGGAGAAAAAATACAACAGTATTAACTTAATACTATTTAATATACCAGAATTATTACGAGTGTTTATGAAAAAATGTGAAAAAACACTTGTTTTTATTCAGTGTGGTTTATATTTTTAGTTATTTTTTAAATCAAGAATTAATTATAATTTTTAATTGAAAAAAGTATCGCTGAGAGAGTGATCGTTATTATTACTTTAATCAATAAAACTCAAGGATTGGTTTTTATTTTTATTGATATATCAGGCACGATTTTTAAATTTATTGATTAAAATGATTATATCATAATTTCTTTGTAAAATGAATTACCGTTTTCAAACCCTGATTAAAAGTATTATATCTATGTTCACTATATACTTGTAAACACAGAGGAAACAAGGCTTCACTTGTCTACATACCTTCTAATCTATGTTATGTAACACGCGCTATGAATGAAGTAACATCAATGTCCAATACTCATACATCAAAAAGAAAATTAATTTATCAATTTATGTATAGGCCTATGCAACACTGATCGACACTTGTCCCATGTTTTCACCAAAATTCAAAATGAATACAGGCCAGCAACTATTTGGAAGAGTAGTTCAGATTTAATTTAATTGTACAATCGTGAATCAAACTCTGATATGTTTGCTGTTACGACGCACAGGTGTCTGATGACTTTCACATAAAACAAATATTCAAGTTTCTTGAAAAGTCTGAGTTTATCCCTTATTAGAGCCCATCCTCAAAAAATGCATGTTTCTCTGATACATCTGGGAATCAATGTCGGACCCTTCCTTGGGATGCTAGTCGTAATAATAGAATTAGATGAAACAAATGTCTGAATTTAATTACTCTTCTGTCACCTGATACGTGATATAAGAAATGGCACAGACATTGTTACAGAAATATAATGCAATAAATGGAGTCATAAAAATAAATTTTGGTAAACAAATGTCAACTGCAAACAAATTGAGATTACACAATGTAAGTGCAAAATCCGAATGGAAATATAGCAGCGAAAATTGGATACCATCCATCCATCCATAGTAATTCTGCCCGAAGGCAGGTCCTTCACTGCAATCATAACATTTTCATGCTATGGTTGCAGCTTTACTAGTTTTGTAGGTGTGGTAGCTTCCCGTTGCTCTCCACACCGGTGAAAGATGATGATGATGATGATGATAATTGGATACTAAATTTTAAAATCAAATAAAAATTTCAAGCGGCACAAATGAGATTTTTACGTCCACTCCAAAGCTGAACAAAAATGGACAAGCAAAGAAACACAGATATATGCGATAAATTAAAAATTCAAAATATAGTTGAAGAAATTCAGAATTACCAAAGCAATTGGTTCCAACATGTCCAAAGCATGGACCCATCTACCTTTCCTAAATTAGCATTGTGGTATTAATTTAAAGGACTTTGAAATAAAGGAAGACCAAAATTAAGATGGACTGACCAATCACATCTTGAGATCTCATAGCAACAAGCTCAAACAACCTAAACCTAAATAAGTTCATGATGATGCAGCGAATGGTCTATTTGGTACGAAAAAAAAGTAATGTAGGTTTCAATTATTGAGCAGACAGTGCAATTTTACAGAAAACATATGAAAAACACAACAATAAAATAACTGTCCATTGTATCTCTCTCTCTCTCTCTCTCTCTCTCTCTCCTCTCTCTCTCCCTCTCTCTCTCTCTCTCTCTCTCTCTCTCTCTCTCTCTCTCTCTCTCTCTCTCTCTCTCTCTCTCTCTCTCTCTCTCTCAAAAATGGGACGGTTTATGGTACAGCAGAGGAATGGAAATACAGAGAACAAATACTCCAAAACGTGAAACATTTTGAATATCTTGGTACGACGTTGAAAATGAACGGAAAATGGAAGAAACATATTGATAGAGCATTATTCAAAGGGAGGGGACAACTTAACAGTATACTCGGTATTCTGGGTCGAGTGCCGGATATTCCAGTTAGTACGTTAGAAAAAATGTATGGAGCGATGGTGAGACCGGTAATGCACTATGGTAGTGAGATTTGGGGTTTTCAAAGAACGGAAAAACTAAATAAGGTATATACGCATTTTCTAAAATATATTACAGGACTTAGTAAGGCCGTTTCTAACTGTGGATTTTTATATGAATTTGGGTAATTTCAGGACATAAACTGCAAAATTCGTGTACTCAAGTATTGATTGCGGCTAATCCAAGGTGAACAAACAATGCTCAGAGCAATTTGTTACGACCACCAAATTAGGAACGCAAATGGGAAATTTTGGGCAGACGAGGTTAGAAGAGAACTCCAAAAGATTAGGATGGGTATGGGAAAAAGGGACTGAAAATCGCAAGAATGTGTGGAGAAAAATAAAAAGGAGATACTTAGATATAAACCAACAAAATATTTTCGCCGAATGTGCGGAAAAACGCTCACTGTTTTTATAAACAGACCTAAAACAAATTTGGGGAAAAGAAGCTTATATACACTCAATCTAGAATTTAAAGAGAGATCAGGGCTTGCTTGGTTTAGGTTAGGGGCATGGAATTTTTTTTTTAAATTAGCGACGATCACGATATGCGAATATGTCCAATGTGCGGGAGCTTTGAAGACGAGATACATATATTAGGAAAATATAACGATTTGGAATATTGGAGGCTGCAGTTATTACCGGAAAGATTTCTAAATTCAAATCGTGAAAGATTGGGAAGCTACGAGTTAATGGTAAGCCCAGAAAATTGGATAAACTTGGGTAAATTTCTGGAGAAAACGTGGAGAAAAAGAACAACACTCATTCATGCATTGTCAACAGCACGTACGGCTTACTGTCCGTGCGACTCATGTTTGTAAATATGTAAATAACATTGTATGTATCTTATTTTTAGTCTAATAAAGTCCTAGTTGTTATTATTTTCAAGCTTCTCTACTTTTGTACTCCTAGGACTCTGGCGTCAAGATTTGAAGAGTTTTATTCTCACCACAATTTTATGTTGACACTAAATCAAAGGATAGAAGTCTGCTTACATTACATTTTCACAAAACTTGTTACATTTTTTTCCCTCAAGATATCAGAAATTGTAGCATATTTAACACTTTTAAATCAAGATTGTACAATTACTTCTTGAAAATTATGTAATTATTCTCCGTGAGACTCTGAAATTTATTCCATTATTTGTAGTTTTATTTCCATCCAAATTAATAATTTATCTACTTTTTCTCTTTTATTCGTTAAATTTAGAATAAATCAATATATATCCATCCATAGTAATTCTGCCCGAAGGAAGGTCCTTCACTGCAATCATAGCATTTTCATGCTATACTTGCAGCTTTACTAGGGAATTGTAGGTGTGGTAGCTTCCCGTTGCTTTCCACACCGGTGAAGAATGTTGATGATGATAATGATAAGGATGATGATGGCCATATGATTTCGAGGACCGTTTGGGTCTTAAAGTTTTCCTGACAGTTGTCTTACAGGTGAGAAAAAACCCCGATTAAAACCTCACCCAGAAAAACTGCCCCGACCGGGGATCGAACCCGGGCCCGCTGCGTGACAAGGCAGCACGCTACCTCGAGACCACAGCGGTCGACAATCAATATATATATATATTTTTTTTTTTGCAATGTAATTATATTGTAGGCATATTGTGTATTCATTTATTTTAATTATAACTTAATTTTAAGACTAATCATGTAAATATTATCTATCTGGCTTAGTTCTGGTCATTACCCTAAGGTTTTATCTCTGCCAAATAAAATAGAGCTATTATTATTATTATTATTATTATTATTATTATTATTATTATTATTATTATTATTATTATTATTATTATTGCTATTATTATTATTATTTTTATATTTTATTGTTATCATTGTTATTATTGTAATTGATAATAAAGATAAAATAAATGCTTTATTATTCGCTGACGATGTTGTACTTTTAGCAGAATCTGAAAATGAGCTCCAAATGTTAGCATATAAATTTAAATTAATATGCCAATAGATATAATGGTAAAATATCAATAAATAATTCAAAAGTAATGGCATTTATTGGTAAATATGGAATTAGATCAAAAATTGTACTGGATAACAAAATAATAGAACAAGTATCACATTTTCAATATTTAGGATGTGATATAACTTATAGAAAATAAAGATATAGAAAATAAAGTAAATACATTTCAGGCTATTTGTGGAACCATAAAAAGAACCTTAGGTCGGAAAACAAGGAAAGATACGAAACTTAAATTATATAAAGCAATGGCTGTTCCTTTGTTGTTGTATGGAAGTGAAAATTGGATAATGATAAAAGCAGGATACAGACTGCGGAAATGCTGTTTTTACGTAATGTGAAAGGATGCACAAAAGCGGATAGAATACGGAATGAAACTATACGAGAAGAATTAAATATATATAAAACTGAAGATATAATCAGCGAAAATAATAAGAAATGGACAGAACACTTAATGAGAATGAACAACGAAACAATACCAAAAAGAACCTTCCTGTATAATCCCAGAGGAACAAGAGATGTTGACCGACCACGTAGAAGATGGACTCCACTTTTAACTTCGCCGGAACAGGCTGCATAGCCTGAACCTTGTAGTAGAAGAAGAAGAAGAAGATTGTTATTATTAATATTATTATCATCAAGTTATCAGCAACACAAATGGATTACTGCAGAAGATTATCGCGAAAGTCCTCATTAGAAAAAAATATAAACTTTGAAACCAGGAAAATTATAAAAGTTGAAAGAGATGTATTACAAATAATTCAAGAGAGACGATTAAGATGGTAGGGTCATATCAAGAGGATGACATCTGATAGAATCCTAACATCTTGGAGTGAAAAATAGATGGCAAAAGAATAGATAGAAGACATAAATAAGGTTGGATGAATTATGCGAGAAGAATAATATGAGTGAACTGGGACCTACAGATGAGGATGTTCAGGACCGCTACAACTGGAGAAGCCGAATTTTTTGAAGGTGACGGAAAACCGCTATATTGTGAATAAATTCTGAAGTAAAAAATATTCTATACTTCTACAAATCATTTTACAATTCCATTGTGGTAAATAGTCACAAAATAAAATATTAAAAGAAGTACTTGACAGGTGTCGTCGTCCTCAACTAGGATATTTTTTTAGAGAAGTTTTAAGAATAGTAGGCCTTTCGGAAACCGGTTTTTATCATCAACAGGTCTGATCATTTTTGTTATTTTCAGCTTCATCGGTAGATACTGACTGTTTTGTAATTTCGTATGTAGGGTTCTATGAGTTGGTGTGTTCTCATTTAAAATTAAATGGCTGTTTATTTCTTGCAGAATTTAAATTGTTCTCTATTATGTTTATCTTTATTGGATTTCTTTCTCTGTGAATGATAGGAAGACTGTTTTATACTGTATTCATGTGGTGTTTGGCATTGATGACGTGTTTGACGAAACTAGATTTTCCTTTTGCATGCAAAAAATCTTTAAATATTTTTCCAATCTTACAACCATCTATACGAAATTACAAAACAACAATCAGTAGCTGCCAACGAAGCTGAAGTCCGCTGATGTCAAAAGCGTCGCAAAACAACAAACAGTTAGTAGCGCATATTTATCTGCTGATGATGGAAGCCAGTTTCCGAAAGGTCTGCATTTCTTAAAAGTATTTGTTTTAATACATTCAACCTAGTTGATAACGACGACACCCGCCAGGTATCTATTTTAATATTTTACTTTGTAAAATTATTATTATTAATATTATTATTATTATTATATATTATCCAATGCTCCAGGTTTGTCATTTCGACATTTTCCTGGTGTTCTGTTCTGGCATTGGCGTAATTGTAACCCACTTCTGAGGTTGAGGGCCTGTAAGGCATGGTTACACTGCCCCGATTATATGTTGGGTGATGATGATGATGATGATGATGATAGTGGTGCTCCAGGAGAGTCCTTAATTCTAAACTCAATCTATGGCGAATATGATTGATGATTATGATAGTCATGTGATGTTCGTGATCGATGACCGTTTGGGCCTTAAAGTTTCCTGATATTCGTCTTACAGGTGACGAAAAAACCTAAAAAAAAAAACTCACATAGGAAACTTTTCCCGACCGGGGACCATACCCGGGCCCGTTGCGTGACAAGGCAACACGCTACCTCGAGTCAACAGCGGTGGACATATAACTAAAATGTTAAAGTGAACTATAAATTGGAATGAAATTTAAAAATTAGCTTCCTGTTAGCATTTTATGAATTTTTAAATTTGCCATTAGTCGTATAAAATAGAGATGCTTTGCATTGTTGCGTAAACATTAGTTTTTAAATAAAAAAAACAATTGGTTTATACCTCTTTAACTTTGCACTTATAGTTTTACAAAGGTTCATAGTTTTTTAGATACTACGCCCACAGAGAGATACTTTTAATAGTACTCTCTGGGTCACGTATTGTAAAACAAATTTCCTTGCTTTGTGTGTGCACACATTTTTGTGTGTAACCAGCCTCCATAAAGAAAAATGCAATGTTCGCCCCTGACCCCAAAGAAACAAATGAGCAGCAGCCGAAAGAGAAAAGAAGAACGTCAAGAAAAAGTTGAAGGAGGCAACAGCGGTATAAAAAATGTTAAAAGGGAGTCACGTCAGACAAATTTAGTCCCAAAAGATAAAAGAAAGGAAAAGGAAGAAAAATAATACGTCAATAAATCTACTGAAAGCTATTGGATTCATACTGGTGGAACCTGTGTGGAAAAAAATATTTACTAAAATGTTGGAGGGCCTGTATGAAAAACTTTTAAATCAGGTTTTAACATTTTTAAACATTTTGTTTTAGCAAATTAAACTGATAAGAGTTAAACACGGAACACAAAAATCACATTTTCTGCTTGCAATGAATTGATTGGTATCGAAAATAAAAAACCCTTGACATAAATTCTGATCGACGCTGAAGTAAAAAAGAGACAATTTCATTATTATATATATATATATATATATATATATATATATATATATATATATATATATATACATACATCTTAGGTGAAAGAATCGAGACTCTTCAGGGGTATAACAGAGAACTAATACATACATGTTCAAGTTGCCAGTAACAAATCCTATAATAACGAACGTTTAAAATAATTACAGATTACAATCAGCATTTACTATCTATGACCAAGCTCTGTGCATCTGGAAGGTTTTTGGCCTCGAGCCGGGAGGATGAAAACTCTACTAACACTCCTAAGTATGAAAACGATGATGATGATGATGATAATAATAATAATAATAATAATAATAATAATAATAATAATAATAATAATAATAATGTACACACCAATTTTTGAATATATTAAACAGTACCGACTAAATTGGAAACACCAACTAGAATGAATGAGTTCAAATCGGATCCCCAAAACTGTTTATAATTATATACCAAGAGGACGAAGATCACGGGGCCGTCCTATGAAACGCTGAAGGGAAAATTTTCTATAGGTTCGTAACAGGCCTTGGCCTAATACTTGGAAGGAAGAAGAAGAAGAAGAAGATAATGTATTGTCCATCATTGTGGACAGGTATTAAAAGGCTAGAGAAAAAAAAGTTCTAAATCATTTAAATGTTATACTTGTAATGGACCTCTATGGTGTAGGGGTCAAACACGGTTAGGTGGACGGATTATTTTGGATGGAAATATCGAAGGGACAATTCGTCCAGAAGAGATTTTAAATCGTGGGTCTCGTATTAGAAGATTTTAGGGCTCATAAAAGAAGCTCATGCCTAAATCAGAGCCTCTGAGCAAAATGTAATCAGTGTTTTCCATCCCGTTATAACTTAGTTGTCTACTAGATGTCTCTCTGAGACAATGAACTAATCATTTGTCGCTCCCTGACATCTGAAGAGAGATCAGATTAACTAAATTAACTTGGCAAATTAACACCCGCAATTGAGTAACTTTGCCCCATTTGGTGACATGAGTGTACAGGCTGACATCATTGTAGTATTTTATTTTTGTTGTATTCGCATTATTAACGCTCATACATTTGCAATTGTAGTTATTGTAAGGTTAATGGCGTCACTCAAACACCTCTGTAAATAAAAATGTATTTATACTGACTATTTAACTCACGCCACAAATGCTAGTCAATGACCAATCACGTTTCAATGAATTTTGTTTTACAACCAATGACAGACGTGTTTCACCTCGCTCTTTATCGATTTCTCTTTATCAGCTCCTGCTTTTGTGATAAAGAAAGTTCCTCCTCCTTTTTAATGTTCTGAACAGGTCACAACATTATTTTTCTCCAACAAATACATTGCATACAGCAAATAATGAACAGATTCCTTGATTTTACTGACTTGTTTACTAAAAAAATAAATGAATAACCCGTAATGTTGATTATGATATATAGTTTGATGTGTTTCATTATTTCTCCACTTGGGTACATTCTTACAATATTGTGATCTTATTTGGCAATAAATAATATGATATAGTTGCAGGGAATGAACATAACCTCACATTTCTTATTTGTTTTCAAACATCTCCGTTTACATTAAATACATAAATATTTTAAAATAACTATAGTTAAACAATGATTTGTGAGTAAACAGCTTAATTTTATTCGTTAAATAGTCCTGACAAATGCCATTACTTATGATTATAAAGCCGTATCTTCCACTGAACCAGTAAAATGGAATAAGAAATTCCACTGTAGTTTTAAATATACACACATATATAAATACATGGGACGTTTAATAAATAATGCACATAATTTAGTTATCGATAGAGTTTCATTGGAAATTAACGAAACTTTACACCACGTATATTCAATTCTTCTTTTATAACGTCACAAAGTTTTATTGTTTTCCGACAGATGTGATGTAATTTAGTTTTAAAATGGCGGCTGTTTCTGAAATAAGATTTCCACACCTTAAAACTGTACCATCCCGGCCTGATTTGAAACTGCGAATTTCAAAATCAGACGTCAAATACGGTAACTATTAGCCCACAAACACCGACAATATGCTCTTATATGTTATAGTGCCTATGGAGAATGAATTGAAAAAGATTGACTTCCAATGTGGGCGTGAAATAAAACTACAATTTGGAATTTGTTTGTAATGACAAAAAAATGAACGGGCACATACGCCATTGTTGCAGTGTTGCCAATATGACGGAGTTTCCAACATGAGAAGTTTCCCTCCAAAAACTTGAAAACTTTATCTTCCCTTTCAAACTTTGTGTTGCAGAAAGAAATTCTAGTCTAGCAAAGAAAACCTTATTCCCTGTTATTTAATTCGGTCAATGGACATTCTTCCTCCATCTTAAAGACACGTGCGAGCCTGGATAACACAGCGGCACTTTACCTTTACTAGTCAACTGTTCTTGAAATACCGTAATAAATGATGATGATGATGATGATAATAATCATCATCATCAGGAATTTCTCTACAATATAGATTTCCTACAACCCATTATCAATTTTCCTCATCCTTATATCCCTATTAGTCGGCCGCGGTGGACTAGTGGTTATGCTCCTTGCCTCTGGTCCCGAGAGTCGCGGGTTCAAACCCGGCCGGGGTCGATGGATTTTTTGAGGACGGAAAAATCCAAGGAGCAAGTCCTCCGGGAGGGACTTTAAGCCGTGGGTCCCGAGTCTGAAGATTTTCAGGCTCGTAAAAAATCCTTAAGCCTGAAGGAAAGCCTCTAAGAAAAATTTACCGAATTTTCCCGTCCTAGTACTACCTTGGTTTCCTAGATGTCAGTATGAGGCGGAACGCTGACCACTCAAAATGACATATATACGAAAACAAGTGTAACTAAATTTAGTATGGTTCAATTTCTTCCCTGTAGGGGGAGAGCGCCTAAATCTCTGTAAAGGGAAAATATAGGCTTACAATGCAATATCCCTATTATCATTATCACTCTCTGATAAGCCTCTCGACACCATACACCTGTGCACTCCTTGAATCCACTTTTGTTTTGGTCTCCCCTTTCTTCTGTTGCCCTCAGCTTCAAAATTCATTATCATCTTAGGTATCCTGTCATCAGACATCCTCTTTACTTGGCCAAACTATTTCAGTCTTGTCTCTTCAATAACTCGTAGAACATATTTTTGAACATCCATTATTTCTCTGATTTTAGTATTTCTAATTATATCTCTTCTCGAATTTCTAGAAGCCTTCCTCCAAAAGTCAATCTCTGTCACCAATAGTTATGTACTTGCTCTCTCCTTAATGTCAAAGTAATAATAATAATATTAATAATAATAATAATAATAATAATAATAATAATAATAATAATAATAATAATAATTGCATGATTGTTGTTGTAGTCACAGCATGCATTCCGTCAATATTAGGAGAGAAAAAGGGTATAGGCCTAGTAAAAAGTAAATCAGTTGGTCAATGAATGCATCGTAGTCAAACAACGGAAATTTAGAAATTGTGGTAATATATGTTTGATGTCCACCGCTGTGGTCTCGAGATAGCGTACTGCCTTGTCACGCAGCGGGCCCGGGTTCGATCCCCGGTCGGGGCAGTTTTTCTGGGTGAGGTTTTTATCGGGGTTTTTCCTCACCTGCAAGACAAATGTCAGGAAAACTTTAAGGCCCAAACGGTCCCCGAAATCATATGGCCATCATCCTTATCATTATCATCCTTACCATTATCATTATCATCATCATCCTTCACCGGTGTGGAAAGCAACGGGAAGCTACCACACCTACACAATTCCCCAGTAAAGCTGCAAGCATAGCATGAGAATGCTATGATTGCAGTGAAGGACCTGCCTTCGGGCAGAATTACTATGGATGGATATGTTTGATAATACAAAATTATGTAGGCCCCCCCTACCTTGTTTTGCAGTCTCCTCAACTGTTAAAGTAATTCAATCATTGTAGGCGTTTCGGAGCCAGACTCAGCCTCAGCAAAAGATCGTTCGCTACTCTCCAGCTATTATCCAGTTACTCACTGATTAGTAATGAATTTTGATCTTGTACATAGAGTTGTGTGTATTGGGTGCGTTCTCGTTCAAAATCAAACTGTTGCCAACTTTATTATTAGTTTTAGTCTTAATTTTAACTAATATTAACTGGTTGTATTATAGATCGTAATATGTATATTAGATATTATCTTTTGATCAAATTTTTACTTAGTGTTTAATATTAGAGTTAATTAAGATTGTTATATTCTTATGTAATATATGTTTGTCCTGGTGAGTGGAAGAGAAGGCCACATGGCCTTAACTCCACCAGGCTAAATAAATCTTAAATCTTAAATCTTAAAATCTTAATAGTTTGTGAAAATAAAATATTTTGAAGTTTAAAAAAAAAAAACTTCGTCTGAAATCTCTACTCCTCCAGTATGTTTATTAAAATGGGTTCCATTCTCTATGTAATGTTGTGAGGGTGTAGTCTATAGCCCGCATATGATGTCCTTTTTTTATTATACGTTTGGAGTAACTTGAATTATCGTCTGCATATTTAAAGTCTTTAAAATGTACTTTAAATCTAATAGTAACATTTCTGCTGGTTCTTCCAATGTAAATCTTTATACAATCTTAGTAATCTTAGTTAGTAATCTCGTTAGTTTGTATACGCCTTTGTTGTTTTTTTTTCAACTGTCCTATTATTCATTATGTTGTTTAGTTTTTTCCCCCAGTATTGTACATAATTCTTATATTTTTATCAAATCTTTTGAGTGTGTTAGCTAATTTTGTTTGTTGTCCTATATAAAGGTAAAGTGATCCCACTATAGGCCGTAGGAGATTAATACGTCCACTTTGCTAGATTATCGGCACTTGATGTCAGCCGAATTATCAGCCCTGCGTGACGACCGCCTTTATCTCCAGATCAAGCGTGTGATACTAATTTAGGGGCTGAGTCGACCCCAGGTCATGTTGTTGCCAGAATATATGGGTATGTCTGAAAATCCTGACCTCACCAAGATTCGAACCCTCGACCTTCCGGCTTATAGCACATAGCCTTAACTTCTACGCTATGACGTGCTTCCTCTTTTCCCGTATAGTTAAGTGTTATCCTGTATATAATTCTTCTGTACCCTGTCTTTGTCACTGAACTCCTCCTAAATGACTAAGACCGATTTAGATGAAACATTTTGTGTGTATCTGATTTGCTCTCTTGGTGGTTTAGATTCGCTATTGGACCCTCTAAAACCATTAGGTGTACGAGTTCAACTGAAGTAAAAATTTAAAAATCGCTCCAGTGCAGCGGTCACATTTTTCTATATTTCACAACGAAACTCAGTATATCCTAATAAAATAAACCGAGGTAGGTATTTTAAAAAAATTAGCGAAATGTGACAATTAGAAGTGAAGCTTTACTTGAAAACCAAAAATTAAAAAAATGCTTATACGACTTGACCAATTTTGATCATTTTTTGTGTGCGTTTGAGTGGGTCCCTGGATGGTTTAGATTTACATTTGGACCATCTAAAACCAGGATTTCACCTGAAGTGAAAATTTAAAAATCGTTCTGGCAGTCACAATTTACGATGTTTCACAACGAATCTCAGTACATCCTGTTAAAATAAACCGAGGTAGGCATTGTCAAAAAATGAGCGAAATCCAACAATTAGAAGTGGAGGTTTACTTGAAATCCGAAATTAAAATTGCCTAACGACTACACCGATTTTGGTGAATTTTTTATGTGTTTTTGTCGGTCTCTGGATGGTTTAGATACACCATTAGGTGTAGGAGTTCACGTGAAGTGAAAATTTAAAAATGTCTCAAGTGGTCACAATTTTCGACATTTCACAACGAGTGTCAATGCATCCTATTAAAATAAACCTAGGTAGACATTGTCCAAAAATGAGTGATATCAGACAAACAGAAGTGGAGATTTACTTGAAATCCCAAATTAAAAACCACCTAAACGACCGAACCGATTTCGATTAAATTTTTTGTGTGTTTGAATGAGTCCGTGGGTGGTTTAGATTCGCAATTGGGTCAGGTAGTTGGCGCTGCGATCGGGTTATACATACTTAATTACTCACTGGCACTATCGAACCCGTAGGTTCATGGCCGCGCGGACATAAGCTCTCCATACATCCTATCCTGAACTAATGTTTTCCAATCATTCCCTGTATAATCTACTTCCCTCAAATCATAGTTAATGTTATTCTCCCACCACATTCTTCGTCTACCAACTGGCCGTTTTCCCTCTGGTTTTCCTACAAAAAGCTTCCATGCAGGTCTTTTATTCTCCATACGTGCCACATGTCCTGCCCATCGTAGTCTACGAGACTTAACTGTTCTTATTATATCTGGCTTCCTATAAAGACCATCTAGTTCATTGTTAAGTAGTCTTCTCCATTCACCTGTCTGTTCATCTCTCTTTGGTCCAAAAATTTCCCTAAGTACTTTATTCTCAAATTCTCGTAATCTCCTTTCCTCCCTTAAAGTAAGAGTCCATGTTTCGCACCCATATAATGTAACTGGTAGAATAATAGTTTTATATGTTTTCAGTTTAATGTATTTTTGAAAGGAGAGATCGGGTTATTGGATTTTTTTTATGTCAGATGTGTAGTCATCTGCATTGACGACATATTCCACACGACAACAATATGACGTCATAATGCACTGTTCTTCAGCCATAACATATGGCAGTGAGGAGTTTTCTTGCGAACTTATTAATTAGCTGATTTTTAAGGTAAAAAAAAAGTAACTCATGTTTTTATCGTCCGGCCATGACACGAAAATTGAACGTCCGGGCAGGACAACGTCTGCCGGGTTCTCTTATAATTATTGTATTTATGATTTGTTCATTAATATGTTTTCTAATAGTTATTTTTATACCAAGGTCATTATTGTGGTTATTGTGCCCAGGTTACCAGTTGAGTTGAGGCTTGGTAAGTCTCACGAGGGTATAATAAACTAATAATACTCTTGGTACATAAAATATTTTATAAT
Source organism: Diploptera punctata (assembly GCA_030220185.1). Lineage (NCBI taxonomy): Eukaryota > Metazoa > Arthropoda > Insecta > Blattodea > Blaberidae > Diploptera > Diploptera punctata. The sequence continues at coordinate 15,031 of JASPKZ010009837.1, read as the reverse complement.
AAAAAGGGGAAAAAAATGGAAAGAAACGATTAGTAAAACATGGAATAAGCAAATTACTTGATCATTGCTTGTATCTAGGGAGTTTATTCAATAATACATTCAAAACGGAAGAATACGTAAATGATCCAGAAGAAATTTGTGAATTGGCGAGATAAACTGTTTGTGAACAATGGGTATCTAGTTGTGATATGAATCTTAGAAATGGTAAATCTGTAGTAAGTTGGAACTTGAAGGCATAGTTATCAGTTATTTGTTTTCCATTAAACGAACCCTTGCTTTACATGAATATCTATCTTTATTTACAGCATATATTTACCTAACGGGGAGTACGCTTAGTGTAGCTGGTTGAGAAAATGCGTTACAAACCGAAGAGTCGGGATTTCAAAACCAGAAGGAGGTGAGGATTCTTAAACTAGCTTAAACCTTCATCCTCTAATGGAAATGAGTAACATACATATGTTCTAGGGATAAAGGTAATCATCACAAATGCCTCGATAGCCGCCTGACATATCGTGTCCGATTATCTAGAAAGATGGGAGCCTTAATCTCCTACTACACCCAAGGGGCTCCATAGGCCTGTAGCGGAACCACTTTACCTTTTTTTATCTATCTACATTTGCATAATCTATCAATATATCTATCTATCTACCCGTTTTTCTACTCTTCTATTAATCAACCAATCAACTTCTTTTACCTCTATTTTAGTAAACTTTGATATCAAGTGTCTCCTGAGATTTTATCAGCTTTATCAAATTTTTGTCACATTTTACCTGTAGCTATATATATGAATAATAAAGTTTTCATGGGCTTTCCGCGTCTTCGATTCAAGTTCGGCCTCTGGCCACTGATTCCGACGTTTCGGCATGATCCTACATGCCATTATTCTTGTGGGATCATGCCGAAACGTAGGAATCAGTGGCCAGAGGCCAAACTTGAATCCAAGACGCGGAAAACCCAAGAAATCTTTCTTATTCATACTTATATCCGCGAAATTATGCAATATAACATATAGACGTGTGTGTGTGTGCGTGCGTATAATTAAGAAAGGTTTCTTGGGTTTCCTGGGGCACGCCGTAGCGTAGTGGTTAAGGCACTGAGCTACAAGCCGGAGGGTCGAGGGTTCAAGTCCCGTTGGGGTCAGGATTTTTAAACTGACCCAAACCCTCTGGCGGCACTATGGCCCTGGGGTCGACTCAGCCTCTAATGGAAATGAGTACCAGACGCTTGTTCTGGGGGTAAAGGCAGCCGTCACGCAGGGCTGACAACCCGGCTGACATAAAGTGCCGATTGTTTAGAAAAAGTGGGAGCCTTAACCTCATACTACACCAAGGGCCTCCGGGCCTGTTATGGGATCACTTTACTTTTTTTTTTCTTGGGTTTCCGCTTAAAAGATTCAAGGTTTGCCTCTGGCTACTAGTTCTAACGTTTCGACAAGATCCCATAGTCTTTCTCAATCATACTTATATCCGCGAAAATCTACAATATATATATATATATATATATATATATATATATATATATATATATATATTATTTAATCATTTGGTTTGTGTTTACTTGATGAAAATCCATATGTATTATATTTATATATATTATTATTATTGTTATTATTATTATTGTTATTATTATTATTGTTATTATTATTATTGTTATTATTATTATTATTGTTATTATTATTATTGTTATTATTATTATTATTGTTATTATTATTATTGTTATTATTATTGTTATTATTATTATTATTATTATTATTATTATTATTATTATTATTATACCGAAGTATCTGTACATTTTCTGGTATGCCAGCTGCAACAGAAATTTCAAATTTAAAAATGAGGGTCCCTCATTGTATGTCTCCCAGGCAGCTACGTCAAAGACTGCAATAAAAGTCAAGCGATCCGAAGCAGTCGATAAAATAGTTAACATTGTAGTTAAGGAAAATGTCCCGAATTTGAAATTTGGGGGTCTATGTGATTGCTTGCAGCAGTAAAAGTGATGTATGGGACGTTGACAATGAGCAGGGCTACCAACATACCTCGCTTCCGATAGCGATCACCAGTCATTAAGTCAACAGAAAACGCTATAACTTAGTTCAATTGTCATCACGGCTTACTGGAAACAAAAGGCGCCCCTCATGACAGCTTGTTTTCAACGCCCGCCGCTCAACTGTCTGCACTATGCTCTCACATGTGCAACAATGGCTTAAACAGCTTACTTACACATCTAGCGGAATGGAATCAACGTGGTTTTCGTTTAATGTGGATTTGAAAGGAAAAGGTAACAGCGGGAAATGTAAAGAAGAGAAAAAAAATCATAAAGATGTATAGTCTTCTCAGCGTATGTTTGATCCAAAGATTTTAAATTTCAGGTGCAAAATATAAGGTTTTAAATAATAAGAATAACTAACTAACTCACTGGCACTATCAAACCCGTAGGTTCATAGCTGTGCGGATATAAGCCCTCCATACATCCCTATCCTGAGCTAATGTTTTCAAGTCATTCCCTGTATAATCTATTTCCCTCAAATCATGGTTTATGTTATTCTCCCACCTCACTTTTGGTCAACCTACTAGGCGTTTTCCCTCTGGGTTTCCTACAAGAAATTCTCATGCCCCTCTTTCAATCTTCATTCGTGTCACATGACCTGTCCATCGCAGTCTAAAAGACTTAACTGTTCTAATCAGATCTGGTTTCCTACAAAGATAATGAAACTCGCTGTTATTTAGTATTCTCCAATCACCTGTCTGTCCATCACTCTTTGGTCCAAAAATGTTTCTAAGAACTTTATTCTCAAACATTCATAATATTTTCTCCTCCCTTAAAGTAAGCGTACGTGTTTCGCATCCATAAAATATAAATTGGCGAATAAAGGTTTTGTATATTTTCTGTTTAACATTTTTTAGAGGAGTTAGGAGGACAAGAGTCTCTGTAATTCAATAATAGCACGCATTTCCAGAATTGAGCCTGTGTTTAATTTCTTTCGGGGCCTTATTTATATTTTTTAAATTATTGTTTCTAGGTATTTAAATTCAACCACTCCTTCAAAATTTCTCTCATTTGTCATCAATTGTCCACTTCCATTATATAATGTATTTCCATGTGTGACCGACCATATATTTAGTTTGACTGATGTTTACTTCCAGTCTCAATGTTGCAGTGTTACTCGCTAGAGTGTTCGTATTGGCCCTTGTATCTTCTCCCTATCGCCTAATAATACTACATCATCAGCATAAACTAAAAGCTTATTAATTGTAGTAGGACTTCTTCATCCTCTAAAGATTTGATGGCTTGCACTAGCATAAAATTGAATAGTAGAGGATATAGTGCATCTCCTACCTATTAATAATAATAATAATAATAATAATAATAATAACGATGATAATAATACTTACTTACTTACTCACTGGCACTATCGAACCCGTAGGTTCATGGCCGCACGGACATAAGCTCTCCATACATCCCTATCCTGAGCTAATGCTTTCCAATCATTCCCTGTATAATCTACTTCCCTCAAATTGGCATGGGTTCCCTGAAGTAGTCCCCGCCCGGAGAACCGAATGGGGGACTATTTGACCTCCGGAAAATTTTACCCCAGTTGAACCCATGTCCGCATTTCTTGACGGTTCTATTTTTACGGTGAAAGATCGTCACTCTTTCGACCAAGGTACTTTTTTCGTCTGGCTTATCACCTTCGACCAGTCCGGCATGGGTAACCCTATTGGCAGCAATGCTACCGCCGGCATAGCTCTCAGGATCATTTAAGCACGCAAGCCACTCCACCACGACAAGGTAAAGATACCATGGAGGGACGATGATAATAATAATAATAATAATAATCATAATAATCATATGTTGTAGTCATTTCCAATTTCATTATTCTTATATATATCTTCTACTCCATTTTCCGAATGATCTTAAATATCCATTTCAATAGTTTTTTTTAATATTCATACTTTAACCCGTGTTGTGTTGTTAGTCCCCCATCGGGCGCCTCCCCAGTTGGTGGATAGGGGAATGCTTCCCAGATATGGGTGGTAGCGGGGAAATGAAATACTCGAGGCGAACCAAAACTAACAGCTTCTGTCTTGTAGTTCAGTGTTGATTCACTAAAGACTAGAGGAAGACAACCTTGATTACAAATTATCTGGTACTCCAGGTTGGGAGCTGTAGCAATGGGCCAGCTCCTCATTCTACTAAAAAATATACAATGCTAAAAAACCTGAAGATGGGTACGGACAGCTCATAAGTATGGAAGAAGATAGAATACCATAGAAGATCCTTGATTGGAAAGCTAATGGCAGAAGTGGAAGAAGCAGATCTAGAGAACGTTGGATAAATGGAGTTAGAAGAGAAGTATGGAAGCTAGAGATTTGAGGGACGAAGATGCTTTATACAGGAACTTCTGGCGACAACTCACTTTGGGTTGAAGGAGAAACACTGTATTATGAAATATTGCTAATAGAAAAAAAAACTCTAAGTTTATGCGCCATATAATATTCTGCTGTAAGTGATTCAATGTAATAATAATAATATAATTTGTTTCCCATTACTAATTGTTCTTTTAGTTTGCATATTTGATCTTCCTCCTTTTTCTAACACTGCCAAATACCAAAAATGTCGAAACACACACACACACACACACACTCACACACATAAACAGTAAAACTTGTTCAAAGCGGAATCGCATGGGACCATTTTTTTCCGCATTAGACAAAATTCCGCATCATAAAAAACTAAAACTTATTAATAATCTTAGCTTATAGAGTCCCGTATGTGCCTTTTTACGTACGGCTTAATTGTAGTTTCGCTGCCTCTGAAATGTGAAGTATAGTATGTTTGAGAGACTTTTATGGTAAGGGGCAAAGAAAAAAAAACAGTCCCGTTTCGTCAGCATTAAATATGTCGCTTACGTGTATCCTGATATTAAAGTATGCAGTTTCGGTTTCCGTTCACTAACTACGCTTTCGTCCATTCTTTTGATTCCCCGCACATTTTATTCCACACTACGTTGTGTCGTCTTTTAAAACTGTCCAGCCAACCTGAAGATGCTTTGAAATCATTATTCCCTAGGGATTTAGCAACAGCTAGAGCTTGACTTTGGAGCATCGGTCCGAAAATTTGGAGATTTGTCTTCTTCAATCACTTTCACTTTTACGTTTAATGACAATAATACATACGTTTTAGCCATCTTTATTCCGTTAATTCAGAACGCTACGCGTGAAAGATCGGTCTCAGAACTTAAACCAATTTAAGATTTTACAGTGCAACGGTTACTTGTGAGACAGGTATCTGTATTTCGCATAACGGGTGTGCAGTGAGGGCGAAATAAAATTTTAGGTACAGATAGAATCTCTACTTCACCCGGCGGCAGGAATCATTCCTTATTGTTTTTATCCTTTTTTTGGCCTAACGGAAATTCTTTGAAGTGCAAACTAATTTATTTCTCAATCTGTCTTTCCGCTACATAAAATCTTTTTTTCATGAATTGTGTATAATATCCTTCCGTTTTCGCGTTGGACAAATTCCGTTTTAAGCAAACTAAATACACGTAAAATTATTATTATTTCGCCGGGACCAATAAATTTGTTCACATTGGACAGATTTCCACATTATTCACGTTCCGGATTAAACAAGTTTTACTATATAGGGTCGAGGGTTCAAGTCCCGTTGGGGTCAGGATTTTTAAACTGACCCAAACCTTCTGGCGGCACTATGGCCCTGGGGTCGACTCAGCCTCTAACGGAAATGAGTACCAGACGCTTGTTCTGGGGGTAAAGGCGGCCGTCACGCAGGGCTGACAACCCGGCTGACGTAAAGTACCGATTGTCTAGAAAAAGTGGGAGTCTTAACTTCCTACTACCCCAAGGGCCAACGGGCCTGTTGTGAGATCACTTTACTTATATAAACCTCGGTAAATTTCTGGACAAAACGCGGAAAATAAGGACAACACTCATTTATGAATAAATATAGCCTATGTTATCAAAATGCAATACCATTAATTATTAACAATTATATATAAATTAATTAGTGTATAATGCTATTGTGTTATTATTTAATTGTAATATTATTGTGTTTTCTTTATGTAATTGTAATGTTAATGGTTTTTTAGTGTATAATGCTATTGTGTTATTATTTAATTGTAATATTATTGTGTTTTCTTTATGTGATTGTAATGTTAATGTTTTTAGTGTATAATGCTATTGTGATTATTTAATTGTAATATTATTGTGTTTTCTTTATGTGATTGTAATGTTAATGTTTTTAGTGTATAATGCTATTGTGATTATTTAATTGTAATATTATTGTGTTTTCTTTATGTGATTGTAATGTTAATGTTTTTAGTGTACAATGCTATTGTGATTATTTAATTGTAATATTATTGTGTTTTCTTTATGTGATTGTAATGTTAATGTTTTTAGTGTACAATGCTATTGTGATTATTTAATTGTAATATTTTCTTTATGTGATTGTAATGTTAATGTTTTTAGTGTATAATGCTATTGTGATTATTTAATTGTAATATTATTGTGTTTTCTTTATGTGATTGTAATGTTAATGTTTTTAGTGTATAATGCTATTGTGATTATTTAATTGTAATATTATTGTGTTTTCTTATGTGATTGTAATGTTAATGTTTTTAGTGTATAATGCTATTGTGATTATTTAATTGTAATATTATTGTGTTTTCTTTATGTGATTGTAATGTTAATGTTTTTAGTGTACAATGCTATTGTGATTATTTAATTGTAATATTATTGTGTTTTCTTTATGTGATTGTAATGTTAATGTTTTTAGTGTATAATGCTATTGTGATTATTTAATTGTAATATTATTGTGTTTTCTTTATGTAGGCTTAAGTGTAATGTTATTGCTTTTTTTGTTGTTTATTTTTCTTTACACTAGTGCCAATTATTACTTTATTGTAACGGACTGTCAACAGCACGTACGGCTTACTGCCCGTGTGACCCATATTTGTATATAATATTGTAAATATCTTACTTTTTGTCTAATAAAGTCCTACTACTATACATATATATATATATATATATATATATATATATATACTGTATATTTAAAGAACTTGTGAAACGGACATTTTTGCAAGTTGAATTTTTTGATAATGATCAGCCAAATTTAGTTTTACTTTGGCACGTCATCAACAGTTCTATATTCATTTAATGTAAGTCTATGTATTAGGACTATATATTATTTTTCATTATGATTATTATTATTCGATTTAGCAGGGTTCACATTGATTCACAACATTATTCTGCGCCCAATTAATATATGTACTTTCATTTTGATCCAGATTTCTCTGTCATTCCAATTCCCATCGTCCAATCCTTTTCACCTCGCGCTTCTTAAAACACCATCAATCCACATTACATTTGACTGTCTTCTTCTTCTACGGGTGGAAGTATTTCTCTATTTTTTTTTCTCGAGAATATGACTTCTTTAATTCTTTTAACAATATTATACATTTTTAATTATCTAGGTCCAGATTTTATGTTCCTTATCTCCGATCCCGAGGATCGTGGGTATTACACCGTCCGAGATCTATGCATTTTTTTAAGTTACAAAAATCTAAGGGACAAGTCTTCCGGGAGAGACTTAGATACCGCGACTGAAGATTAATATCGGGGTTGTAAAAGAACCTCAAGCCAAAATTACAACATATGAACAAAGTGCAATTATCCTTTATCATTCAGGTAATACCTTAGTTCGCTAATAGGTGTCATTTTGAGTAGATGAGCTAACCACTTGTTACTCCCTCAAAAAAGCACCCTTGCGCCACGTGAGGATGAACGGGTTAGACTGGCATGTCATTTTAACTGATCGTTATTTTTGTATTACTATTATTATTTATTACTGTTTTATGCAAACACAATATTATGCGTTCATTTCACTAACTAACTGGCATTATCCAACCCACAGGTTCATGGCCGCGCAAGTCGAGTCAATCTCACTGTAGCTAATACTTATGAATGATCGTAAGCACGAATGCAAATAACACAATATATTCATTATTAACATTATTATTATTATTATTATTATTATTATTATTATTATTATTATTATTATTATTATTTCAATTCCTTCTGGATTTTTTCGTGTTGAGACTTGAAAGTAGTTTTGAAGTTCCTTAGGACAGGTTACTGGCCCGACGCTAAGTAGGGCTGCTACTTTTTAGTCTATGGACAGACATTAGGATACTGCATTTACTCAGTACCCGATGGAACGGTTTTACCGCCGTGACTCGGTCCTCAGAGCCTCCTTTGTGAAAACGGGTTGTACCACGAGAGGATGAGAATTGGGTAGGAGAGGTTATGCACACGTCACTACCCCTTACAACCTTACAATGTTAAGATATCAACCTGCAGGAAGAAGAAGACCAGGATGTCCACTCAAAAGACTTTTGGATGGTGTTTCTCTTGAGGCCGAAACAGGTCAACAAATGGCCTAAATTCGTGAATGTACTATGATGATGATTATTATTATTATTATTATTATTATTATTATTATTATTATTATTATTATTATTATTATTATTATTATTACAAGCAGCTGAAATGAGATTTCTGAGAAGTGTGGCTGGCTGCAAACTTCTAGAGAGAAGAAGTGTGAAGATATTAGAAATGAACTAAATAGTTTTAAACTTTTAGATAAGTTAAAATAATCCAGAAAAAAAACTAGAAAGAATATGTTCAAAGAATGAAAGACGATCCCATTCCAAAAATTATAGTCTACTTAATTACAAACCAAAAGGAGACAGGAATGTTGATAGACCGAAAAAGAGATGGATTCAACTTTTTGAATGAGAATCTATGAGACCGGAACAAGCCACATGGGCTTAATTCGTGATTGTTGTTATTATTATTGTTATTATTGTTATTATTATTATTATTATTATTATTATTATTATTATTATTATTATTATTATTATTATTATTATTATTATTTTATTCCGTAGCATAGTGGCTAAGGCACTGAGCTACAAGCCGGAGGGTCGAGGGTTCAAGTCCCGTTGGGGTCAGGATTTTTAAACTGACCCAAACCCTCTGGCGGCACTATGGCCCTGGGGTCGACTCAGCCTCTAACGGAAATGAGTACCAGACGCTTGTTCTGGGGGTAAAGGCGGCCGTCACGCAGGGCTGACAACCCGGCTGACATAAAGTGCCGATTGTCTAGAAAAAGTGGGAGCCTTAACCCCCTACTACCCCAAAGGCCTCCGGGCCTGTTGTGGGATCACTTTACTTTACTTTACTTTACTATTATTATTATTATTATTATTATTATTATTATTATTATTATTATTATTATTATTATTATTATTATTATTATTATTATTATTATTATTATTATTAGTGTACTAACATAAGAAGATTCCCAAGAAGAAAAGTAGAATGGGTGTCACTTGGTAGAAGAAGAATAGAAAGGTCAAAAATAACGTAGATTGATAGTGTTTTGAGCAGCAGAGAAAAAAAGATTGGGCGATGGAGATTGGAATGACAGATGAGGAGGAGAATGACAGTAGATTAATTGGGCGCAGGAAGATGTGAAACTTGCTAATAAATAAATAAGAAAGTAATGTTTTGTATTTTATAGCAGTAGCAGGAGAAGGAGCAGCAGTACAGTAGTAATAATATTATACTAGTGGTAGTACCATTAGTGGTAGTAGCAGTAGAGTAGTAGCAGCAGCAGCAAATCAGTAGCTAGTATAATAGTAAAAATTGTATTTAATTTTCAACAGCTTATATAAGTCAAAGAACTTGCATTTGTATTTCCCAAGTTGCAATGATAAACTGTGATCATCTAGACAATCAAGAAAGATTCATCTGTCGAGAATCGAATGTGGTTCCTCGTTAGTGCACTGTTTAAGCTCTTTATTACGTCATTCAGTCAGCCAGCCATATTTATCTAAGCATCAATAAATAATGGTATAATAGAGTCCATTTGTTCCACATAAGAATTCTTGTGACAGAGCGAAACCAATTAAATGGTCTGGAAGACAAATCTAAGTCGCTCTTGCGCGCAGACAGTCGTTTCGGAAAAGTTAAACAACTGAAGGAGAGAATAGAGAAACTAATGCGCCATTTTGTCATTCCAGAGATGCCTCGGCGACTCAAGATGTCGCCTCATTTAGCAACAAGGTGAGGTGTGTCTTGTTAATTAATGTGCCGACAACTTTATCACGTGATTCATGCAACTGTTTAATAACAAAACATCTATGATTTTTGGGGATGACCAGCCTCATGGGCTAGTGCTCAGCGTTTTTTACTACAGTTCATGAGGTCCCGGGTTCGATTCCCGGTCAAACCGTGGAAAATTGTCCTTAAAGGAAATTATTCCTGTGGTTGCCCATGGTCTGGATTTTTGGTTAAGAACTCTCCTGGTGCTTCATTATCATTTATCACCTATCATATCATCGGGGAAACGTAATTCCCCCTTATAAGCGCCGCAACTTAAGAAATGGTTTACAATTTCGCCAATACCAGGGGAGAAAGTCAGAAATGTCATTAAAAAAACATTTGGGGCGGGGAATCTATACATTATTTATCAATCCTCCGGATTTCACTGCTTATTGGATATCGATAATGTTTTAACTGTTCTGCTAAAAAGTCATAAAGCTTTCTTAATGTATTTCTTTCACATTTTCCCAAAATATAATACAAATAAAAAATACTATTGCCTACTGGATATTGCCATGGCTTCTTGTATAATCATATAATATGGATGCGAAACACAGCCTTTTATTTTAGGACAAGAAAAAATATTAGGATTATATGATAAAGAGCGTAGAACAATATTTGGACCAAAGAGAGATGGACACACAGGGGAATGGAGGAAAAGAAACTACGTAATAGTGAGCTACGCGATCTTTAAGGGAAACCAAATGTAGTAAGTTCAGTAGCAGATGTGACAATTTTGGACAGAAAAAAAAGAAATGAAGATATTAGAAAAACATATTTTTAATTTAACAAATATAATTGACAATATGAGAAATAACTGGTATGAACATGCTGAAAGAATGCCTACAAATAGAATTACCTAGCTGTTATTAAAGTACAAATCTATAGAACAATAGAAGTGTGGACGCCCATTTACTAGATGGCAAGATTCATTAAATCCCACTTGATGTGAAAACAGGTTAAAAGACCTAATTTCATGAAGTAGAAGAAAAAGAAGAAATGTAATAAGAGCAAGTAAGTCTAGTAGACTGCGATAAAGAGGGAGATGTGGCAAGAATATGGATTGAAAGAGGGCCACAGATACTTGTTTTAGAAAAACCAGAGGAAAAGCGCCCAATATATATATTTTTTATTCAATGCTCCAGGATGTCATCTCGACATTTCTAGTTTCTCTCCTGGCATTGGCGTAATTGTAACCTACTTCTGAAGTTGGGGCGCCTAGAAGGCGGGTGACGTTACCCCGATGTTATGATGGGTGATAAATGGTAATGAAGCGCCAGGAGAGTTCTTAACCTAAACTTAACCTAAATTCCAGACCATGGGCAACCACATGAATAATTCCTTTTGAGGAAAAAATCCTATGGTTTGACCGGGAATCGAACCCAGGACCTCATGAACAGTAGTCAGAAACGCTGACCACTAGCCCATGATGGATTGAAATGGGGCCACAGATGCTTCTTTTAGGAAAGCCAGAGGAAAAGCGCCCAATATATATTTTTTTTATTCAATGCTCCAGGATGTCATCTCGACATTTCTAGTTTCTCTCCTGGCATTGGAGTAATTGTAACCTACTTCTGAAGTTGGGGCGCCTAGAAGGCGGGGTTACGTTACCCCGTTGTTATGATGGGTGATAAATGGTAATGAAGCGCCAGGAGAGTTCTTAACCTAAACTTAACCTAAATTCCAGACCATGGGCAACCACATGAATAATTCCTTTTGAGGAAAAAATCCTATGGTTTGACCGGGAATCGAACCCAGGACCTCATGAACAGTAGTCAGAAACGCTGACCACTAGGGAAAACCAGAGGAAAAGCGCCCAATGTAATAAATTAAAAATTAGATAGCAGAATAATACTAGCTATGATTTGAGGAAGGTGAATTATACAAGGAACGATTGGAAGATGACCGTGAAGCTTATGTTTGCGCGGTCATGAACCTCCGGGTTTGATAGTGTCAGTGACATGGTTATTAAAAATATGCCCTACGTAAGTATTATGATAACCTATAATGAAATGTTAAAGTTGCAAATTTTTTTAATGTCATATAAAATATACTTTTAATTTCGCTGGAAAATATTGTAGATTACAACTACAGCTTCCCTATTTATACTTACCCTCAGTACTTAACACAATACCCTCAGTACTTAACACAATTTTTAATTTTTTAATTTATCCACAAAACAACAATTTTCAGTCACCCTCAAGAAATTCGCCATCTCCATTTGTACCGATCCTGAATATCGTCATCTGTGAATCCCAGTTCACTCGTACTACTACTTCTCACACCATCCATCCAGTTTTCTTTCGATCTATCGTTTCTTCTTTTCCTATATATTCTCCACTCGGAGATCTTGTTAGGAATTCTATCAGACGTCATCCTCTTGAGATATCCATACATCTTAATTGTCTTTCTTCAATTGTCTTTCAACCCTCATAATTTTCATAATTTAAAAGTTTCTATTTTTTTTTCTAATCTGGACTTCCGCTAATATATTCTCCAGTAATCCATATCTACGGCTAATAACTTGTTAGCTAGGTTAAAAATAATATAACAGCCAGAACCTAAAATGTTTTCTTTTCTTTTTTTGCAAATGCCCAAGGTTGTCTTTCGACATTCCTGGTGTTCACTCCTGGCATGGCGTACTTGTAACCCCCTTCTGAGGTTGGGGCTCCTGGGTTACGTTGCCCCGATGATATGATGGGTGATGATGATGATAGTGGTGCGCCAGGAGAGTCCCTAATCCTAAGCTTAATCCAAGATGAATATGAATGATGATGATTGCGGTGGCCATATGATTTCGGGGACCTTTTGTTTAAGGCCTTAATTTTCTTCCTGACATTTGTCTTACAGGTGAGGAAAAACCCCGATAAAAACCTCACCCACAAAAATTGCCCCGACCGGGGATCGAACCCGGGCCCACTGCATGACAAGGCAGCACGCTACCTCGAGAGCACAGCGGTGGACTGAACCTAAAATGTTGGTTACGAAAAATGTTTTCAACATTGAACCTGTGGACCTCGGATTCGGAGGTGGGCCTCTAAGCATTAGACTACCAATTGAAATCTGCATACTTGATAGCATTAACTAAATAAATTAAACAACACGACAGGCAAAAATTATCGCAGTATCTGAGCTAATGTTTTCTAATCATTGACTGTATAATTTACTTCCCTCAAGGATATAACTTTATTGTAACGGACTGTCAACAGCACGTACGGCGTACTGCCCGTGCGACCCATATTTGTAAATAATATTGTAAATATCTTACTTTTTGTCTAATAAAGTCCTACTACTACTACTTCCCTCAAATCATGGTTAATGTTTTTCTCCCACCTCGTTCGGCCTAACTACTGGGCGCTTTCTCTCTGGTTTACCTACAAGGATCTTCCAAGCCCCTCTTTCATACCCATCCGTGCCACGTCCTGCCCATCACACTCTACGATACTTAAATGCTCTTATTATATATGGTTTCCTAAAACATTTAGGAGCTCCCTATTATGTAGTCTTCTCCATTTAGGCCTATCTCTCTGTACGTCTCTCATAGCCCAAACATTTTCTTAAGAACTTTTTCCTAAGAATCGCTTAAAACGGCAAATTACTTAATGCACTACATACGTTAATTAGATAGAGATTAATCTATAGATTTGATTTAGCAACTGACAATTCATATAATTAAATGATTGTTTACATCAGGGGTCTCAAAACTAAGGCCCGCGACATCTAATGGCTTATTGTTGTTGTGATAAGGTGGATAAAAAACATAATGATAATAACTCTGTTTTAATTACTTGCTAGGTAGAGTTTAATGACAAGTATAACTTACAAGTCCACTTGTAAAAAATAAAATGAGAGTTATATGATTGTGATTTTACACTGAGAATAGTTTGTAGTTGTGCAACAATTTTACTTGTACCAATTATTAAAAGAAATTTAAGATGCTCACCTGTTAACGTAGAACAGTAAACATTCTATGTGTACTTCATTTTGTAGAATGTTTTCACACAAAAGTAAGTAGTATCTAAAACAGAAAACAGTCCGCGAACATATTTATGTAAATTAATAAATAGTACCAGTGGACGACTCTAATAAAATTACAAAATATAACTTTTTATATTTGTTCTTAACGATATCACTGCACTGTAAATCAATAATTTCCATTTCAAGTTCTGGGACTAGGGTTTCGATGTCAGTGTGAAAAAGATTTTGAAAAATCTTATTTCATTCGCAAAGGCATCAAAGTTGAGACATTTTCACAGCTTTTTAATATATTAGAATAATATTCAGTATGTTAGGAGAAAACCGCACAAAAGAGAGAGAGAGGGGGGAGAGAGAGAGAGGGAGAGAGAGGAGGGGGTGGGGAGAGAGGGGGGAGAGGTTGGAGAGAGGGGGACGAGAGAGGGGAGGGAGAGGATGACGTAGAGAGAGAGACGAAGAAGGAGAGAGAGGGGGGAGAGAGAGAGACAAGACAGAGAGAACAGGAGACAGAGAGAGAGAAAGAGAGAGAGAGAACAGACCAGAGAGAACATAGAGAGCAGAGAGAGCTAGAGACGAGAGAGAGAGACAGAGAGAGAGAGAACAGAGAGAGAGAGACAGAGAGAGAGAGAGAGAGAGAGAGACAGAGAGAGAGAAGACAGAGAGAGAGAGCAGAGAGAGAGAGACGAGAGAGACTAGAGAGACAGACAGAGAGAGACCGACAGAGAGAGAGAGAAGACGGACTAGAGAGAGAAACAGACAGAGAGAGAGACAGACAGAGAGAGAGAGTACAGACAGATAGAGACAGACAGAAGGAGACAGAACAGAGAGAGAGAGAGACCAGAACAGAGAGAGACAGACCGAGAGAG